>JBBGZY010000579.1:122500-1452500 GCA_037952925.1 Lithobates clamitans
TTTTGTGGGACCTGATCCTGCACTTTCAGCTTTCTCATCTAGGCAAGAATGGCATGAGCCAGCTGCCCGCAGCCTCCTAGATACCAAGTAACATTCCAAGGGGTTCAGGGCAATCTACAGTGTATACGCCCTCAGAGTGCCAGCTGTCTCTTCCTGGTTTTTGCAGCTAGCCCCCAGATGATGCTCCACAGAACACGCACAGCATCAGGGGGCACAAAAAGCTAATGTGATGCTGCAACCTATAAAAAAAATAAAAGAGCTCATGCATGCCCAGACTGCAGCCGTACGGCACGGTCAAGGAGCATCCAAAGTTGGCATCACCATGTTGTAGCTCTTAAAATTTTCTTTTTTTATGATCTAACAAGAGTTGCATAGACCCATACAAAGAAAGTGTTGACGCGTTTCATGTGACTCCTTTTGGATCGTAATAAAGATGATTTTAAGAGCTACAACATGGTGATGCTGACTCCTGTTTGGACGGCATCAGGGGGCCAACTGCAAGAACCATATGGAGGTGGAGGCGTGGGACCAGGTAAGCATTGAGTTGAGAGTGTTGCAAAGCGTCACTGGATTCATGGCGCATGCAAATATGATAATGAAGCAAAATAAAACAAATAAGGTAAAAAAAGGATTTGGAAAAAAGAAAAAGAAAGAGGAAGAAGTTAATCTTTAACAAAATAGCAGCAATGTTCCCTTTGCTTTCTTAGAAATGCCGTCAAGGTTGGGTTTGGCACCAGCAGCAGGATTTCCAGTGTGAGGCAGCATGCGTAGCAATGGAAAGCACCTTTCATTTGTCATTATGTTACACCCCAAACCCCAGCAAAGTGGAAACCCCAACTTTCAAGTATGGGGAGGACAAAATCAAGAACTTTAATGATTTTATTGTAGAATGATGAATAAACTGAGATAAAAAAAATGAGGAAAGGTTGTGAGCACTGAACTTATTCTCTCTGGAGAAGAGACGCTTGAGAGGGGATATGATTTCAATATACAAATACCGTACTGGTGACCCCACAACAGGGATAAACCTTTTTCGCAGAAGAGAGTTTAACAAGATACATGGCCATTCATTAAAATTAGAAGAAAAGAGGTTTAACCTTAAACTACGTAGAAGGTTCTTTATTGTAAGAGCGGCAAGGATGTGGAATTCCCTTCCACAGGCGGTGGTCTCAGCGGAGGGCATTGATAGTTTCAAGAAACTATTAGATAAGCACCTGAATGACCACAACATACAGGGATATACAATGTAATACTGACATATAATTACACACATAGGTTGGACTTGATGGACTTGTGTCTTTTTTCAACCTCACCTACTATGTAACTAAAAGTTGTAGTTCGTTCTAATTTCTTGAAAACAGTCAAACCCCCCTGCCACCAACCTGTGTCCGAGCAACCAATAATCATGGTTGAAAACTATCATATGGAGACGCTATACTTACACCCTTCATGAAAGTTAATATTTGCATAGAATCCTGGGGGGGGGGGGGGGGGGGACACCCTGAAAGGGGTGGAGGAAAATGAGAAATAAAAGGCGTGCCTTATGGCTTCTTAGGGAACTTTTGATTGATCAGCAGCCTAAATTAAAAGCTTGGTTTAAAACCAAGTTCACTTTTGTACACTTTTTTTTTCTAAATTTCAGATCACTGATTGATTGCATTTCATTTATAAAAAACGTGCACCTGGGAATGGGAGGGCGGATGATGCAGGGTATGTGCTAATGAGGTCAGCTGGTCAACTCCTTCCTGTGTCATGACCTAAAGTCTAAGGAAGAAAGACATTACTAATAGAAACGTCTGGAAACATTGATGAGGACAAGTAAAGTAAGTGACTGTAGACTTAACGGAAAGCTTTGATATTTTTGCAAAAAAAAAGTACATGAATGCTATATTGGTGCACAGGGGAGCTGGAATTTAGGGGGGGGGGGGGGGAGTGTTCAAAAAGGTGAACGTACCCTATAAGTATACAGTAGTTGGCAAATCTAAAAAGGAGAGAAAACAGAAATTGTGCAATATGATTGTATTGTGTGACAGGCGGTAATGTCAGACGGGATCTGTCAGCACACAGTGTAGCACAGAAGCCCCAACAGAGAAGACCGCCTCTGTCCGTCAAGCAAAGGATCAGTAAAGTGCATGGAGTCGCAAGCAACCAAAATCTCATGAGAAGCACCAGTCATCTAATTAGGACATAGCCATACTTACTAATTAACCCTTTTGCCATGCAGTGGCCTGCTACATTACTATGGATTGAGCATCACACATAAAAAAAAATATTAACAGCGTGCCTTTAAGAAAATGCTTTTAAGAGGGGAGGGAGGTTAATTAAAAAGAGGCCTTTTCCCATCCTCCACTCCCCCCCCCCCCTTAATGGTTCTAAAACTGGTAGTGCTGATGGCCGTGAATCAGAGAATGTACTAAAATGTACAGATAATGTTGCTTAGCATGCAAATCGCAGAAATAAGCAAAAGAAAAAAAAAAAAAAGCATATAAGCTATGTGAGCATCCGTCTATATTTAGCTCCTGAACTACTATACAGAGTATGTATGTGAAGAGTATATATAGCATACAGTATTATGTGTGTGTGTGTGTGTGTGTGAGTCCATACCTACATGCACAGAGCTTTTATGTACTCATTATGACTCTGTCCTTTCCCATCATCCAGGGACCAAGCCCCCAGAGCCTCCAACATTGCTGAAGGCTTCCAGTGCTGCGTCCTGAAAAGGTTTCATTGCTCGCTGCAGCTAAGCGGAGCCACATGGTCATTATAAGAGTAGATGTTCTGGAGCTGACGTAGACTAGGAAATCTCTTGGTGGATCCTGGAAAGAATGACTAACAGCAGCTCTTCCTCACGCGGAGAGTCAAGAAGCCAGAGCAAGTCTTAATTTGGAGAAAACAGACTGAGCGCTGCTCGGGGAATCTTCTCCATTCCACAAGTAGGCTGTGCTAGGAGATTATCGTTTAACAAACCGTTCCATGGAATTTAAGAGTCGCAAAGCACTATCTGCATCAAGGCAAAATTCGGTAAAAATGATCATAAAAACCAGGCACAAACCCCTAAACCATTTGAAGTGGAGTGGAGAGAAAAAAAAAAAAAAAAAAAAAAAACACAAAATTTTGGATTGTCTCCAGAAAAGTAATTAAGGGGAAATTCCAATGGGGACACTAGTTCTGGTTACCTGGAGGTCCCCCAAGGGATTCCCTCTCACTTCCTGTTTGGCTATGGGACAGGAAATTAAGGAAAATCTTCCCAATGGGACACAAATGGCAAAAAAAAAAATACACACTAAAAAAAGGGGTTATAACCCTCCCTTAATCCATCCAAAAATGAAAAAGGTTTTGCCTATAGTTCTACTTTTAAAACAACAAACTTTGGTGGAGTGATGTTGGCCAACAAGCAAAGCCTGATACGCAGCTTAAAGCCTTACTAAACGCACAACAGTAAAATCAGTCTGCATATGCAGTAAAGCATGCTTGTTATACTCTCTGTGGAACCTAAGGGGTTAATCCCCTGCATTGTGTAAATAGGCTGTTTGAGACTGTCTTTATTGATCCTCCCCTTCTTTCACAGTCCCCAAACCATCTCATGATAGTACAGAGGCTAAGGGACAAGCTGCACATGCTCAGTTTTGTAAGTATTGCTAGAGAGTTTTTTTCCTTGGGAGGGTGCATGTGATCAGCACAGGGCCAATCAGCACTGTCCAGACAGAAGGTCAGGGGTCATGCATCCTCACAGGACAGCTATGGGAGAATGAAAACTCCTTCTACAAGCTTTAACCAGACACTGATAGAAGTCACAAGACTGCTCTAAATGCCGATGGGAAAAGGTATTTAGCAGTTTATATTTATTAAAACTATTGCATTTCCATGTTCTGTGTACTGTGGGAGACCAGATGTAGTAAATTCAGGGTCCTGGGTTAAGCAACACTTTAAGCCCAGCTGCAGCCAAAACTTTTTATATGGTTTTGCATAGCGCAGGGAAGGGGTTTGAGCCTCTTTCAGGTTCTTTACTGCTGTCAGCTTTCAACATTGGGAAGATTTTCTCTCAGGACAGAAAGATCTGCAGAGGGTTCACTAAAATACATTTTACAAGAGTTTGGAAAGGTTCGAACAGATTTTCGCAACCAGAGTTCCTATAGAGGTTGCAAGGGGTTCCTTGGGAATTTTCTGTCTCTATTATAGGTAACCAATGGTATCAATTACATTTTTTAGCAATTTCTACTCTTCTCACTGACCACCAAATGTAAGTAGTAATTATTGGCAAGGTTGCCTGAGACTTGGAACTTATTTTAAGGGTTCCTTCATGTTAAAAAGGTTGGGAAAGGCTAGGTTAGAACCTATGACAATGTTTATATTGTTTCCTGTTCCAAAGACCCCCCATATTTTGTATGGCTGATTCTTCAAGTCACTGACTCACAACTATTCAGCTCAGCTAGTCTTGCTCTAAAGACTTGGTAAAAACCCCGGGATCAAAGTAATGAAACCAGAGGAACATCACAGTCAGTCAACCAACATTTTCAAAGCAAAGTCAGCTATGGCCTCCTACACGTTTCAGTCATGACAAGTTTCCATAAAAAAACCCGGCTGGTGGAGAACAGAGAATTATGAAGCCATTCGAGGAAATAAAATAAAGACAAGCTTTAACAATGTCCTTTCATGCAGAAAAAGATTCCACATGTATGCAATATTAGTGACTGCAAATGGGACATACTGAAGAAAAAATGATCACGAGGTGAAATAAGCAACACGGTTCAAGTACCTCCAAGAGGCCTTAATGTGACGGACAATCTCTCCTGACGATTCCTACACTTCTATATGTACATGTGACCTGCAGACATCTCTGGCACACTTGTTTCCATGGGGGTATACGCTGACAGATTCTTACATGTCTTACAGCCTTCTGCCCATTGGAGATGGCCTAAGCTGGACTGACACTGCCGTGGTCACACCATGACTAGCCCGACCTTGTCAAAATCACAGATGCCAAATGTCATTCTTAGAAGGTCTATGGGGACCTCTATGATGTGTGAATACAGTCACTTCTCTGTCAGTGACCCATTTGCTGTGATCTCTGTTCTAGACGAGGAGAGTTGGGTCACTGAATTCCCACTTATCAAACACCAGCTAGTCATTAAGCAGGCTCACTTTCTGCTTTCATTGGCACTACCAGCACTTTCTTTAGATAAATCATCTTTGTGCTTTTCTCCGTAAAGGAGAATTTATTTATTTTTTTTTAACAAAAAACACTACAATGAGTTTGGGTCCATTTTTTTGGGGGGGGGGGTCCATTTTTTTAAACTGTTTTTCAAACTGATGTTTTTTTTTCTTAAATTTGTATTTCACAATTGCCACTGGGTGCCATTATGCCTGGAGGTCTTGAAGAGCATTGTGGGTTTTCTAGAACAAAAGCACAGCAGAAGCTGTTTGCCTTCAAATGTTCTCTCCAACTGAACGCATGATCTTATCTGACAAGGTAGGAAATGGGGAGAGGGAATAAAGTAAAGAAGGGAAAGAAGGGAGAAAACGGGTGGGAGGACCAAGAAGCATCACTGCCCAGACTTGATTAGGTAGGGGTGTGTGTATACATGAGCTTTAGCTACTGAACATTGTACACAAGATCTCCTACTCCAACACTTCAGCTATATAGATCAGAAATCAAAATGAGCCTACAGCTCTACATGTCGTGTGGAAATGCAAAATACAAAGTATTTATCTGCATATTTCATAGTTATGCAACTTTAAAAAAAAAATTTTTAAAAAGTAACATTTTTGTAAAGTTTGTTTTTTTAGTAGTGTCTCTTAAGAAATCACATAATACTACTAGTGATGCACCGAAATTTCGACCGTCTAAAATTATCGAGTTTTCAGCGACTTTGCTGTGATTTTACCTTCCCTACTTATTTTTTTCAATAGGTCATGTGACTCAAAAATGCATCAAAAACGCAACAAGTGCATTCAATGCACTTCAATAGGGAAGTACGTTTTTGGTGCCTTTTTTCTTTTTTTTTTCTTACTGACCAAAATATCCACCAAAAATGTGGCAAACAGGTTTTTTAACACCGCTTCAAAAAAGGTACCGATAATGGCAGACAGATTCACGATATTAATTAAAAAGTTGATTTTATCTATCTATATATCTCTCTCTCTCTCTATATATATATATATCTCTCTCTCTCTCTCTATATATATATATCTCTATATCTCTCTCTCTCTCTCTATCTCTCTCTCTCTCTATATATATATATCTCTATATCTCTCGCTCTCTCTCTCTCTCTCTCTCTCTATCTCTCTCTCTATATATCTCTCTCTCTATATATCTCTCTCTCTATATATCTCTCTCTCTATATATCTCTCTCTCTATATATCTCTCTCTCTATATATCTCTCTCTCTATATATCTCTCTCTCTATATATCTCTCTCTCTATATATCTCTCTCTCTATATATCTCTCTCTCTATATATCTCTCTCTCTATATATCTCTCTCTCTATATCTCTCTCTCTATATCTCTCTCTCTATATCTCTCTCTCTCTCTCTATCTCTATATCTCTCTCTCTCTCTATATCTCTCTCTCTCTCTATATCTCTCTCTCTCTCTATATCTCTCTCTCTCTCTATATCTCTCTCTCTCTCTCTCTATATCTCTCTCTCTCTCTCTATATCTCTCTCTCTCTATATCTCTCTCTCTCTCTCTATATCTCTCTCTCTCTCTCTATATCTCTCTCTCTCTCTCTCTATATCTCTCTCTCTCTCTATATCTCTCTCTCTCTCTATATATATATCTATATCTCTATATATATATATCTCTATATGTGTGTTTCGCCCAATGCATCCTGAATTTTTGGTTTGGGCACCAAAATTTTCATTTCGGTGCACCACTGAGTAATATAATACCATACTATAAATTGCATTCAGAAGAGACCATGGGCTGCAATACAAAACATAAATCAGCACTGTGACAATCAGGTAGCATCTCAGCTTTCTGCTAATCATTTGTCACAGTGATGAAATACTGAAACCATGAGATCTGCATAGCATCCAGGCAAACGGCATTTTCTATAGCAGAGGGCCGCAGTGGCAGCCTACACCCCACTCTCAACACATCCTGCTTTCCAGGAACACATATGTGCAAATATCTCTGCATTCCTGAAATACTCGCTCTCATAAACAGAGGAGAAGAAAACGAACTGCTGATAACCTCCTTGCTGGTGTTTATGATAGAAACGTGTAAACGATGAGATGTAATAACTTCCAGGCGTTCCTATCGCTAGAAGGCATGGGAACTCATTTACTCAATGACTAATGAGCCTAATCATTTTTTAATTAGCTATTGGTACTATCACAGGTCAAAAGCCCATCAACGGCTTAATAAAAGGCCGCATTCTGAAGACAGATATTTTGAAGCAACCCACGGCATTATGTGTAATAAAACCCCCAGCTTGATGCTGAGCGCACCATGGTGTGCTTCTAGAAACAGACAATACCCGATCTACAGGGACATGGAAAAGCCCCATGGTTACATGAGATTGCCAACATTTTTTATTAAATTATAGGACAGATAGACCGACTATTAGCCATCGAGGTGCTTAAAGTGGAGTTCCACCCACTTTTACAACTCTTCAGCATCCCTCACTAAACTGTGCACTGTAAACAAATTGGATATTTTTATTTTTTTTCTCAGCACTTACTGTATATCTGCTGTATTCATTTTTCACTTCCTCCTCCCTGGCCGCGGCCCATCGCATCATTTCCTGTTTGCAATGCCTTCTGGGAAGGGGCGGCAACTTCCTCTGAAACTGCCATTGCTATGGAAACCTGACCTGAAACCTATTACACTGCTTGTGCTGCACTGAGCATGTGCAAGATGTGCAAGGATGAGATCCAGGAAGAAATACAGTCTGGCTTCAGATGCCCACACTTAAGATGGCCACGGCCTGCTGTAAGTTTATAAAATAACAAACTACTGCTATAAACTAACAAAACAGACCTTAGTTTACAGACTAACTTTACTAGAATACATTAAGCTTGTGTATTATGGGGGTATTTTTATTTAAAAAGTATAATTTCGGCCGGAACACCACTTTAATAACCATCTCCAATGGTGGCAGCCAGGCTTTTAAAAGTTTAGTAGCACTAGAACTCTAATGTTGTCTTAGTGGTGCAGGAGTTCTAGGGATGTGCCAACAAGATTATAGCCTGGCAGCTTCTCCACGCCAAAGAACATCCATCACCTCAATTTGAGACAAAATGGTTCTGAAATTAAAGAGCCGCACCAAGACCAAGGTAGCCCAGAGATAAATTTAACCCACTGAGAAAGTATCACAGAGCCAATGTGCAAAGGGGCCAGAAACCACCCGCTTTATCAGGACTTAAAGTGGAGTTCCACCCACTTTTACAACTCTTCAGCATCCCTCACTAAACTGTGCACTGCAACGAATTGGATACATTTTTATTTTTTTTTCTCAGCACCTACTGTATATCTGCTGTATTCATTTTTCACTTCCTCCTTCCTGGCCGAGGCCCATCGCATCATTTCCTGTTTGCAATGGCTTCTGGGAAGGGGCAGCAACTTCCTCTGACACTGCCATTGCTATGGAAACCTGACCTGAAACCTATTACACTGCTTGTGCTGCACTGAGCATGTGCGAGATCTGCAAGGATTAGATCCAGGAAGAAATACAGTCTGGCTTCAGATGCCGACACTTAAGGTGGCCACGGCCTGCTGTAAGTTTATAAAATAACAAACTACTGCTATAAACTAACAAAACAGACCTTAGTTACAGACTAACTTTACTAGAATACATTAAGCTTGTGTATTATAGGGGTATTTTTATTTAAAAAGTATAATTTCGGCCGGAACACCACTTTAAGAGCGCAAGCAATGTGACAGTTACATTCAACAAACATGCATTTTTGATGAGTGGTGGGGAGTTTTCATGCGATGTAAAAGGACCCATAGACCTAAACTTTACACACTGCAGGAGCAGAAATCAACACTCGTCTTGGAACATCAGGGCCCTGGTTTCAAATACCACCAAGGCACTCAATGTGCAGTACATGAAGATGCGTACAATTAATACTCACAGGCACAAATTTGCAGCACCGAAAGCAACTAAACTTGTATATATGTAATGGGGGGGGAGTGTTCTACAACAAACCAACCAATCGGATTTGATCCAGCACCAAACAGACCATGCATGATTTGCTCTGGCTGCCATGGGCTGAAGCTCTTTTCCCATTACTCTTTGCCTTATTAAATAATCCCGACAGCATTGTTACCTCCCTGGCTGCTTACTGGGGGATGGGGGAATAACAGAACAATCACAAAGCTCACTTCTTAGTCTCCCACTGAGAGACTGGAATGAAAAATTCCCCCGCATCCCCAGCACTTGTAAGAGGATAATTGGGCCTCCGCTGTAATACCGGTCTCCCTCTATCATCCTGAGTGAAATGCTCCCAACTAATAGTCCTGCCAGGTTGCTCCTTCCCAGTAATATCCTTTTCTATCAAAGTGTCATTTCTTTAATTCTGATAGCGGGGTCAGCCCGATCAGCCGAACGAGGTTCTGCGTCTACTGAAGTGGTGGGCCCTGAGCCCTGCACGTTCAACCGCGATTAATGTTCCCCCCGCGGTCTTAAATCGTAGGAGGAACACCTCAGTGCCATCTCTGATGGCACAAAAGCTTGCTCTTTGGCCTCTAAAACTACAGCCATTCTGAGATGGGATCCAGCCCCGCCACCTCCTAACTCAATCACATGAAAGGCTCAGGGACGAATTTTAAAAGAGAAACAGTCTTTTTAAATTATTCTTTTTTTTTCTTTACATGTGAAGGAGAGATCAATTGCTGCAAACCTTACCAAATTACTGTTTAAAGCTGAACTTTGAGCAAAAACTAAACTCTATAAAAGTCAAAATCAACCAAAATACCTTCGCAAATCCAGGTACTAAAGTGGACTATCCATGCCAAACAAAGATCCGCTTTTTTTTTTTTTTGCAAGCTCCCTGCCCAACCCAACACAAATGTTTTTTATAGCCCAACTCCAGGCACAAGAAAAAAAAAAAAAGTTACCTTGCACTGAGGCACCCCAAACTATAGGAATTAACCGTTCTAAGTCTAGATGAGCCATTCGCAACCGTAGGAACCCTTGAAAAAACTTTCCAGTCACAGGGAACCCCTACTAATAATTTTACTATATCAACAACTCGTGATACATTAGTGTGATAGCCAGTGGGAAGAATGTGCCTTACACTTGTGGTCATTCGGAAGAATTACCCCCATACAAATAGCCAAAAAGATCAATGGTATCAGTGGGAACTTATCTGAGAGGCAAAAATTGGTAATTGCGCAAGGAACCCCCAACCACCAGAGGAGGAACGCTAGGGTTCCATGGAACCTTGGTTGAGAAACCCTGGTCTAGGGATACATGGATAAGGAGCAAGGTTTACCTTATTCCTTGCTCTGGCATGCTTCCTCCTTCCATGTGACCGTTTCGTGTAGCCAACTCTCCTGGTCTCAGTCACACTCTTGCTTCTTCTACGTACAATGCAGGGTTACAAGCAGAGTGCCGGAGTGGGGGTTAAGGTTGGTAACACTTCCTATTCCTTCAACCCATTACACTTGACATGCATTTCACCCTTGCAGTGCGGGGAGATGTCAACTGCAGGATTTTTGTTTTCACCATGGCGAAGGTACCATCTGTAAATGAACAGATCGACGAGAAAACAAAAAATCACTTACCTTAGCCCCACACTCTGATGTTTCCAGAGATCACTAATGATGCCGCCATGTATGATCGCTGTCAGGATGTACTGTATCCTGGCTGCAGTGTATCCCTGCAGGATTTTGAGCTTCCAGCTCTGCAGGAAGGTACAGCGGCATCATCTGTGCCATCCAGAAGCATTAGAGGCCGGGGCCAAGGTCAATAAAGGTAAGTATTTTTTTTTCTAGACAGTCTGTGTACAGATAGTTATTTGTGTAATGGGGAAAGGGGGAGCTAGCAAGAGGTTTGCAGAAAGAGCATTTATCTAGCTGAAAAACAGACTCAATGCAGTCTATATGATATAATTGTCAACAGACTATGTGATCCAGGCTGCCTAGGCATTGGGTCACAGGGACCACGTGACCCGGGCTGCCTGGGTCACAGAGACCATGTGACCTGGGCATTGGGTCACAGAGACCAGGAGACCTGGGCTGCCCTGTCATTAGGTCACAGAGACCATGTGATCCAGGCTGCCTTGGCATTAGGTCACAGAGACCATATGACCTGGGCTTCCCTGTTATTGGGTCACAGAGACCATGTGATCCGAGCTGCCTTGGCATTAGGTCACACAGACCAAGTGACCTGGGCATTGGGTCACAGACCACGTGATTTAAGCTGCCTTGGCATTTGGTCACAGAGACCATGTGACCTGGGCATTGGGTCACAGAGGCCATGGGAGCAGCTTTTTTTCTATTTGTGTTAAAAAGCTGGTAGATTTTTACCCTAAATATTTATGTGGTTTGACAAGAATAACTTGTGCCCTATGGATAAGTCCCCCGTTAAATGGAAGAAAATAAAATGTTTCTCAGACATTGGATTTACCTAAACAGATTACGAAGGGCAGTGAAAGAAAGTCCGGGCTTGGTACAGAACGTTTCCATATGTAAACACAGTAAGACATACGGAATTTATATTGTAACACTGCAGCAGCATATTTAAGAAGAAACAGACAATGATTATAAAGGAGATCTGTCACCCAAAAACAGCACCATCAGCTTATCTCTGACAGATCCAGCAGAAAATAAATGGACAGCGAGGGGGGGGGGGGGGGGGTCTGCCGGCTTGGTGAAAGGGGATGGACTATTCTGAAACACATCGGTTATGACGCAGAAATAGAGGCAAGACTTGTTATGTACAGTCTATACAGCGGTATGGTAAATCTGCTCTACTGGTGCTGCAATGTCCTCTATACTGGCCTATTGTGATGACACCATTCCCACCACCGTTATCATGCTGCGTAGGGTGCACTGGGGCTCGTTCACATGGACTATCAGGGGGTGGTAAAGTTAAGTCCAAGGAGGTGCATGACATCTCCTGGGCTTATCTCTGTTATTTACATCTGACAGTTTTTTGCACTCCAGGAAGACCGTTATTCGCTGTATTTCCTGGAGCCGGACGCTGATGCTTCAGGTTTAGGCATCTTCAATATTAGAGTCGGTGCAGCCTGTTATGCCTGCCCCTCCCCATCCTGCAGCCAGATCACAGAAGCCTTTGTATTATGGAACTCCTTCACAAAATACAAAGGCATCTCTGAATGGGAAGCAGAGCGGAGGGTCGGCATAGCTGCTCTGTGTGCCTCTCTCTCCTCTCACAGCCCCAAGTGTTAGTGTATGCCCTGGAAGAGCCATAAACCTGTCAGATATAAATAATAGGGATAATTTCAGGAGAGGTCATGCACCTCCTTGGACTTAACTCATAGTGTGTCTGCGCCTTTTACAAAGTGGCTGAACTCCTGGAATTCAGCTTTAAACCGCATTCAAGTAAATTGGGCTACCACGTGCAGTGCACACAACTGCAGCGTGGTGGGTCAACATTCTGAGGGTTAAAACAGGCGATGATGTGACATATTGTCTCCTCACTGCCTGTCAAACTCCTTCTGAAAAGCTACCCCAGAAGTAAAAAGAGGTGAAAGGAAATGCCGCCCTCTAAGCCTCTGTGCTTTAGTGGATACTCCCGCCCTACTTAGGTGGCTCCTCTTGCCAACCATGCCCATTCAAGTCAATGGGACCACACTGCAACCACATCTACGGCAGTTAGTCGCAGCACGGTCCAGTAGGACTTCAATGCAAAATCCCTCCAGGGTTAAAAAACAACACAAAAAAAAAAAAAAAAAAAAACAGATATTAGAAGGCAGCGTATTGCATCCTGAACACCTGTCAAACGGCTCTAAACCATCTCTGAAAAGCACTCCAATGTGGGTTGCTTTTTATAGGTGCTCAAAAACCTGCAAATGAGGCTGAACTCAAACAGAGCTGAAGAAAAAAAAAAAAAAAAACACCCACCACCGCAACCACAAACTGCATCATCCGCCGATCAAGGGCAAAAACAAAAAACGCCCAAATTGTAATAAAAATACCTTTTTTCTGTATCGATTCACCTGGACTTTCATCAAATATAAACCTAAAACACTTCAAAGGAAACCACAGGACGGCGTCCAATGACAAAGAAGGACACTACCTTCATACGGTACACCGCGGGATCACCACTCGCTCATCGGCCACAGAAACCATTTTTCTAAAAGAGCTCCTATTTATGATTTTTTTTTTTACATAAACATGGCCGCCGCTTGTAGGAATAAGTATAAAGGAGCAGAAAAGCACAACAGCGGAGCAGCGGGGGTTAAACAGCCTCCAACACACCTGCAGGCAGCAGATATTCAATCAGTGCATTAACCTAGATTTATAACGGCGGGCTCCTCCGCGCCACATCTCATGTCCGCCCAGCAGCTGCACCGTGCCCTGGATTACCGCTGCCAATCTCTGACAGCAATCAGCAAATCAGAATACTCGAGGAAAAAAAATCCACTTCTTAAAAAAAAAAAAAGTGCATCTTAAAAATACATATTTATAGCTTTGATAGGAAGAGCCAAACTCTCCGTTGTTAGAGGAATATTCTGCGAACGCCACCTCTGGGCAAATATAAAAAAAAAACACACACCGTTTGATTATTCTGTCCATTCATTTTAGTGGATTTGTACATAAAACGGTTGTAAGCGGCTGAATATGTCCTGATATCTTTTTAAAAACTCTGCTGTCTCCTCCAATTAGCATCTTCCCTATCAGCACATGTGCTCTGCAGCACACCTGATTGGCTTCTAATGCTCCCCCCCTCTCGGAACTGTGCAGTAGATGAGAGAGAGGGAGGGGGCGCTCCAGGAGCCAATCAGGTGTGCTGCAGTGCACATGTGCCGATAGGGAAGATGCTAATTGGAGGAGACAGCAAAGTTTAAAAAGATATCAGGACAGGTTCAGCCATTAAAAAAAAAAAAAAAAACTAAAATGAATAGACAGAAAAATCAAATGGTGTTTTTTTTTTTTCTAATGTTTCTTCATTAGAGTTTTTTTTTTTTTACATAAAAACCTCATAAGCACTTACACCTGTCCGGATATCTTCTTAAACTCTGCTGTCTCCTCCTATCAGCATCTCCTATCCTCTGTCAAAAAGATAAAATAATACCTTGGAAGGACTTTGCTGTCTCCTCCTATCAGCATCTTCCCTATTGGCACATGTGCACTGCAGCACACCCGATTGGCTCCTAATGCTTCTCCTCCCTCCCGAAGCTATGCAGTAGATGAGAGAGGGAGGGGATGCTCTAGGAGTCAATCAAGTGTGCTGCAGTGCACATGTGCCAATAGGGAAGATGCTGATAGGAGGAGACAGCAAAGTCCTTCCAAGGTATTATTTATTCCTTTTTGGTAGAATAGCAGGGTGGATAAAAATCAATGATTTAAAAAAAAAATTTAAAAAAAAAAAATCAGATTTTTTTTTTTTTTTTTTTATTTAAAATCGTTTGTTTTTTTTAAATCACATTTATTTTAATAAAACGCTTTTGGAATAAAAATCGATCTAAAAGAGAGTTTTCTATTTAAAGCGGGGGTCCACCTATCTATGCTTTTTTTTTTTTTTTGAGTTCATTCACAAATTTTTCTTCTCAGCATTACATACTCACATATTGTGTGTAATATGTCCGTCTGTGTCAGATTTCGTCGGAAAGAATAACTTATATTATTCACTGCAGGCGGTTTCCATCTTCATTGTGGGCATTTGAAGGCCACAAGCATTTATTTCCTGGATGTGGTGACTGCTGTGCTCCCAGCATTCACCGCTCGTTCCCGCACATGCTCAGTGGCATCCTGAGAAGCCTGAGACTAGCTCCCAGGAGTCTGGGAGAGGCTAGAAACACGCCTACTCCCACGGGAGGAGAACCAGGAAGTGCAAAGAAGAATAGAAAAATAAAAAGGTAATTACGGCAATTTAAATTTTTTTAAACGGCATGTCAGCATCTAGGCAAGGAAGAGAATACATACAGATATTGTTCAAAATTTGGGTGGAACTCCGCTTTAAGATACATTAATAATTTAGTTTATTCAGCATGAAATGGAGATTAGTTATGTAGCATGAGGCTGTATATGCTGCAACAGTTACATTTTTGGTAAACTCATTCAATGAATCCAAGCTCTGCATTGATTCATTCACACAATTTCACAGTAACCATGAGATGAAACAAAGTTCAGGAATATTCCTTTATCCCATTGTTTTGCAAATCTACGTACACTACAAACTGGATGATTTAATCAGTTCTGATATCGCTGTTTTACCAACCTGACAGCTTATTATTCTAAACAGGAAACCTTCATTTTGTTTGCAAATATTAAAGATTCTAACTACCAGTAAGATTAAGTCCTTTTTTTTTTAAAAAGCACCTGTCATTTCAGATCGATCATCCACTCACCTGCTGCCGCCACGTCCCTCACCTTGTTGTGTCACTTCCGCATCACCAGCCGTCCCATTAAAGTGAGTGGAACTGTCGGTGAGTCACCAGCGGGTGAGAGGAGGAGCCGCTGCAGGACAGAAATGACAGTTGCTCTTTAAAAATGATTAAAATGCAGAGAATGCTGCTCGACCGCACATTTTTGCCCCAACCACAAGTCTAAATGAGGCCTATATGTGGTGACCTGTGTACGTCTGCACAGAACACCGGCCACAGATAGGGAATATATAAAAACAATTGTTTCCTATGTGCCCGGTTCACACTAAAATGCGGCAGCAAAATTTAGACAAGCTTTCCAAGTGCATCAAGTGGGAGTTGAGACTGCAGGTCATTGAACCCCAATGCAGCTATAGTGAGGAGTAACTTCATACACACTCAAAGTTTAAAAAAAATACAATAAATAATTTTAAACAGTGCATCGCACCACCCCTAACCATTAAGCAAAACAGGCTCCAGCCTGCAAGCAAAACAAAAAACAGGCACCAGCCTGCAAGCAAAAAACAGGCACCAGCCTGCAAGCAAAAAACAGGCACCAGCCTGCAAGCAAAAAACAGGCACCAGCCTGCAAGCAAAAAACAGGCACCAGCCTGCAAGCAAAAAACAGGCACCAGCCTGCAAGCAAAAAACAGGCACCAGCCTGCAAGCAAAAAACAGGCACCAGCCTGCAAGCAAAAAACAGGCACCAGCCTGCAAGCAAAAAACAGGCACCAGCCTGCAAGCAAAAAACAGGCACCAGCCTGCAAGCAAAAAACAGGCACCAGCCTGCAAGCAAAAAACAGGCACCAGCCTGCAAGCAAAAAACAGGCACCAGCCTGCAAGCAAAAAACAGGCACCAGCCTGCAAGCAAAAAACAGGCACCAGCCTGCAAGCAAAAAACAGGCACCAGCCTGCAAGCAAAAAACAGGCACCAGCCTGCAAGCAAAAAACAGGCACCAGCCTGCAAGCAAAAAACAGGCACCAGCCTGCAAGCAAAAAACAGGCACCAGCCTGCAAGCAAAAAACAGGCACCAGCCTGCAAGCAAAAAACAGGCAGCAACCTGCAAGCAAAAAACAGGCAGCAGCCTGCAAGCAAAAAACAGGCAGCAGCCTGCAAGCAAAAAACAGGCAGCAGCCTGCAAGCAAAAAACAGGCAGCAGCCTGCAAGCAAAACAAAAATCAGGCACCAGCCTGCAAGCAAAACAAAAAAAAGGCACCAGCCTGCAAGTAACAAAAAAACAGGTGCCAGCCTGCAAGCAAAAAAACAGATATTGATCTCAATAGGTGAGTTTGACAGGCAGTGCTGTCTGTCAATCTCTACAGCATGTGTACAACCCTGTCAGGCTGTAATGTTATCATTCAGGTGGGCATAAAACTGCGGCTCAGCGGTCTGTTTTTACCGCCTGTGTGATAGAGCCCTACTAGAGTAGGACCCCCCCCCCCTCTCATTTACCAGCCTGAACTCTAAATTTCATAGACGCAGCAGGAAATATCAGATCCGATGAAAACCTCTACACATGTTCCTGTCTCTCTCCAATCTTGACTTCTGAGGTCAGGAAGGTAATTGACACACACCGTCATTACCATCTATTGTGCGTTTACAGAAAGCGACTATTATGTAGCGGTGAATGCTTGTATAAAACAATTCCTGCAATCCCCATCAAATCTCATTGTAAACAAAAGTTCCTTTTCACTCCCGCGGTACACGCAGACCTGTAGGAGTCTATAAAATATCTTGACGTGACAACCCGTTGTATTCACACAGTACAGCGACAGTCCCACCGCCACCCACAACAAATCTCTATTCTACATAGAAAGTGCCCAAGGCAGAAACCTCAAACCTCCCCACCAGAAAGCACACAATACTTCGGGTTACGGAGCGTTTGTTGAATCGCAATGTTGCACTTGAATGCCTTTACAAATACACCAGAAGAAACTTTTTTCGGGAACAGGAAAGGAGAGTTTAGAGAAGTTTGATGGATTATATAAACTGTGTGTTCTGGAATCATCGTGTGTGCCGCACAATAAACATTAAATGATTCAAATAAAATGTTACATTGATCTTTTTATATCTGCTTCTCTCTCTATACATAGATACATACACATTATATATATAGAGATAGATATATATATATAGATATAGATATAGATATAGATATAGACAGAGAGAGAGAGAGAGATCTCTGTAATAAATATATATATATATGAGAATAAGCTTAAAGGGGTTGTAAAATCAGAAGGTTTTTTATCTTCATCCATTCTATTTATGAAGATAAGAAGCCTTCCGTGTGCAGCAGACCCCCCCTCAGCCCCCCTAAGACTTACCTGAAGTCCCTCTTGCTCCAGCAATGTTGTAGGAATGTCATTGGCTGAGACAGCAGCGCAGTGCCATTGGCTCCCACTGCTGTCAAAGTCAGCCAGCCAATCAGAATAGGAAGGGGGCGGGGCTAGGCCGCAGCCCCTTGTCTAAATGGACACACGGAGCTGTGACTCAGCTCAGGTGTCCCTATAGAAAGCTGCTTTGTGTGGGGGCACCCAACAGGAGGGAGGAGCCAGGAGAGGCAAAGAGGGACCCGAGAAAAGAAGGATCTGTGCAAATCCACTGCAACAGAGCAGGTAAGTATAACTTTTTTTTTTAATATTAAAAATAATAAACAAGACTTTAAAGTGGAGTTCCACTCACTTTTACAACTCTTCAGCATCCCTCACTAAACTGTGCACTGTAAACAAATTGGATATTTTTTTATTTTTTTTCTCAGCACCTACTGTATATCTGCTGTATTCATTTTTCACTTCCTCCTCCGCGGCCGCGGCCCATCGCATCATTTCCTGTTTGCAATGCCATCTGGGAAGGGGTGGCAACTTCCTCGGAAACTGCTGTTGCTATGGAAACCTGACCTGAAACCTATTGCACTGCTTGTGCTGCACTGAGCGTGTGCGAGATCTGCAAGGATGAGATCCAGGAAGAAATACAGTCTGGCTTCAGATGCCCACACTTAAGATGGCCACGGCCTGCTGTAAGTTTATAAAATAACAAACTACTGTTATAAACTAACAAAACAGACCTTAGTTTACAGACTAACTTTACTAGAATACATTAAGCTTGTGTATTATAGGGGTATTTTATTTAAAAAGTATCATTTCGGCCGGAACACTTTAAAATCACTTTAACTGCTCCAATTGTTCTAGCGAATCTCCAGGTAAACACATTTTAGATACATGAGTGATGTCTACCTGCTAAAGGATTTGATTTTTTATCCATCCAGGCCTGAGATTGTCACAGCCCTGCAAGACAGCAGAGAGCCAGCCAAGTGACCTGACTTTCCATTGCTACAGTTGAACGGGCCATAGACGGATCACAATTTGGCCAGTTCAGCATATACATGTGTAAAAATATTCACTAACAAAGCAAACAAAAAAAAAAGTTTTAATTGTTTATCGTTTATAAAATAGACGTGAACAAAAGAAAAAAAAGCAGGAAAATAATAATTAAATGGAGGAGAATAGGGAGTTAATTAAGGCTGATTAGAGTAAATTATGGGGGGGGGGTTTATAAGTTAAACAGAGTAACATTTGTTCATCCCTTTGATCTGCAGATGAAGAAACAGAAAGATACAAAAAGAAACAATATTTCTTTTTATCTTAGTGTTTCAGGGCTGAGCAATGTTGGTAATAAACATTGTCGGTGTCTTGCCGAGAAAGTTCCCCCAGCGGATAAGGACCCCCCCCCTGTACAGCGCATGCGCAGTACAAACTACTACGGTGATGCCAAAAATTGACGAACATAAACAGCTGTGAGTGAACTCTACACCACGCATGTGCAATTAACATGACATTCTACCAAACTATGCTGCACGCTCCCGATATTCGTGCTACTCTGCAAGGGGCGGGTCTATTATTACTGTTAGATCGCCTAAGCAAGGGGCGGGTCTATTATTACTGTTAGATCGCCTAAGCAAGGGGCGGGTCTATTATTACGTCTATTGTTACTGTTAGCTCTGTAAGCAGCCGCCCCTTACACAATATAACAGTAATAGACCCGCCCCTTGCAGAGTAGCATGCGCATCGGGAGCGTGTGGCATCGTCTGCTACAATGTCATGTTAATTCCACATGCGCGGTGTACAGCTCACTCACAGCTCTTTATGTTCGGCAATTTTGCGCCAGCTCCGTAGTCCTTCGTACTGCGCAAGCGCTGCGCCTGCGCAGTACAGGGGGGGGTCCTTATCTGCCGGGCGGAACTTTATCGGCAGAACACCGGCTGCTTATTTTTTTTTTTTTTTTTGACAGCTCCAATTACCGGACTTCCTTAACACAGGGGAGACCCACCGACAGCTCAAAGAGCCGAGCCTGAAAGTATTGGTGCATTTCCACGAGTACCGATACTTGTACAAATACTTGGTATGGGCACTGATACCGATACTAGTATCGGTGCAAGGTGTAAATCCTTGGGGGAAAAAAAGTGGATTCTCATGTGAGAATATAATTTCCCTAATGACTTTAGGCTTTCATCATCTACACTTTTCTCCCATTCATTCAGTCATGTGAACATTTTACAAGAAATCATATTCTCAGAGGTAGCTGTATCCTGAGGCTGCACTGAGCTGCACTGTGCACAACTAGCAGTTCCAATTATCTTAGGGTGGTGGCGCTGTGTATTTAACCATCATAACAATTTGCATTCTGTTACACAGTGAATATTTTACAGGTGGAAAAAAAAACTGCAGCTGGTTTAAAAATCAGACTAAGAAAACAGCAGGCGGCGTTTGTTTACGCACAATTATCAATAAGCGCATAGAGAACAGCAATCATCACAAACGCCCTATAAAACGTACAGCGCGTTCGATACAACAACAAAATTTGTCATTTGAAAACATAGCGGTCCGGAATGATATTTCCCATCCTCCCCTTCTTCAAGCCATTTAGCAAACAATCACGGTTAATGTGTATCAAATATCAGCGAGCTGATAATTAGCATTTAACCAATGTCGCCGGGAAAAAAAAGACGGCGGATTACGTTCATGAAGTGCCAATAAATTTGGGATTTTCTGCATAATGTTCACAGGCTGTTCTGGGTGACTGGCCTCCACCTAGCAGGGGGAATGCAAAGGAATTGAATACGCTTGACTGCCACAAAGCAAGGATCTTTCAATTACACTGGCTGGGGTCCGTGTCTCAAGCAGAGTGTATTAATACCATACACAGCCATTCAATTATTTAACATCCTGCATTCTACCGACTGCAGACACGGAAAGCAAGACAAACATTAGAGACGGTTCAGATTCAGACGAGGCCAGCTTACAGGGAAGAATAAAATGGGGGGACAGACAACCCGCGTTACGCAAAGTACGCCTATACATACCCTCTTGGCTTGGGGTACATCGAATGAACGGGAGAAAAACAGTCAATTCGCCCAATCACTCTAAACATCGAGGTTGGAGGAATCTCCACTGCCGGCTAACACAGCACCATTACGCCTTAAAAACGGACAGGCGGATGCGAGCGGGCTTATCACCTTTATATCAAAGGAATGAACTTCGGTCTGTAAATGAGGGAAGCTTAACCACTTAAAGACTAAAGACTGACACTTCCTGGTTTCAAGTTAAAATCATTATTTTTTGCTAGAAAATGACTTAGAAACCCCAAACGTTATATCTTTTTTTCAGACACCCTAGAGAATAAAATGGTGGTCGTTGCAATACTTTATGTTACACCGTATTTGGGCAGCTGTCTTACAAATGCAATTTTTTTTTTTGGGGGGGGGGGGATGTTTTAATTAAAAAAAGAAAAAAAGTTATCCCAATTTTTTTTTTTTAAAAGTGTGAAAGATAATGTTACGCCAAGTAAATTGATACCCAACATGTCACGCTTCAAAATTGCGCCCGCTCGTGGAATGGCAACAAACTTTTGACCCTTAAAAATCTCCATAGGCGTCATTTAAAATTTTCTAGTTACCAGTTTTGAGGTCTTTTGCTAGAATTATTGCTCTCGCTCGTGGCAATACCTCACGTGTGGTTTGAACAGCGTTTACCTATGCGGGCGCGACCTATGCATGCATACGTTTCTGTGCGCGAGCACGGCGGGACGGGGCACTTGAAAAGAAAAAATAATTTTTTTCCTATTTATTTTACGTTTTCTTTTTCTTTTTTTTTTCACTGTCCCTTTAAAAAAAAGTGATCACTTTTATTCCTATTACAAGTAATGTAAACATCCCTTGTAATAGAAAAAAAAGCATGACAGGACCTCTTTAAAGGGAGATCTGGGGTCAAAAAAGACCTCAGATCTCATATTTACACTTAAGCGTGTTGGGCGGAAGTGACGTTTGACGTCACTTCCGTCATCCAACGTCATTGAGTTGAGGGGTGGCCATCATTCCCTCACTCGCCTCATAGCCTCTGAGGTGACAGCATCGGATCGTCTCCGCGACCGGCGGCTCTGGTAAGTGGCAGAGATGACTGAAACACGGCGGGAGGGGGGTGGGCACCCCTCCCAACGCCGATAAACGTGATCTTGCGGCGGATCCTCCGCAGAGAGCACTTATCTTAAAAGAGGACCGCCCACTGTTTCAGAAAATACCAGTCATCTGCTGCCATAACTCCAGTATTCTATGTCAAAATACCATCGCACAGCTACGGCGGTTTGCGGTAAGTGGTTAAATATGCCCGCGGGTGTCAAGGGAATACATTTTCAGTTCAAAAACAAAATTCTTTTAAAAGATGCAAATAATCACAAAGTTAAAAACAGATTATGCTTTATAATATAGAATAGTCACAGTAAAACTGGGTCTCAGTGACGTTACATATGACAAACAAAATTACACAAAATTGGTCTACGCGTTTTACTGGTCACCCTGCTTCATCAGGACCATATATTGTCAAATTAAGGTTGTCCAGTGGCCATTACACTAATATGTACGACAGGGCTTGACAAATTTGCTTTGAATCTAGGAGCCAGCTAAAAAAAAAAAAAATTAGGACCCAATTCTTTTCTTTTTTTTAACGAACAAAGCTTACGGTAGAACATGGTAGGACCTGGCTCCTGGGGTTTGTCGAGCCCTGGGATATTGTATACAGACACCTACAGCACCATTAAAGGAAACTGAAAATGGGACTTTAAATATGCCAACGAGAGTCAAGAGAATTCATTTTCGGTTTTCAATTCTTCTAAATGATGCACAACCAATCACAAAGTTAAAAACAGATTATGCTTTACCATATAAAATAGTCACATCAAAACTGGTGCGTCTCAGTGTTGTTACATATGACAATCAAAAATGACACTACATAACTTTATCTACATGGTTCGTGGGTCACCCTGCTTTATCATATATTGTCAAATTAAGGTTGTTCGGTGGCTATTACACCAATATGAACAAAAAAAGTGTGTGTATGTATAGATACACACACATACTATATATATATATATATATATATATATATATATATATATATATATATATATATATATATATATATATATATATATATATATATATATATATATAAAAATATATACCGTATATACTCGAGTATAAGTCGTTCCGAGTATAAGTCGAGGCCCTAATTTACCACAAAAAAATGGGAAAAACTTATTGACCCGAGTATAAGACGAGGGTGAGAAATGCACAGCTACTGTAAGTGGAAAAGAGGGTCAACAATGCCCATTTGCAGCATCACTGTTCCCATTTGCAGCCTCACTGTGCCCATTTGCAGCCATAGGTCCCCTGAACTTCAAACTCGGTAGTTAAGGGTTCCTAGATGCCCCCTAGCTGCAGCCAAAATTTGGGGTCTCTGAACCCAAAGGGTCCCGATATGACATTGCTGCAGATGCACACAGTTGACCGAATTTGGGGCCCTGTATCTTGGGGCCACTTAGTGCTAAGAACCCCAAATTTGGTATGCAAACCCAGTTGAACTAGCACCATAATATTTCCAAAGCTGGGGTTACTAGCACCAAGTGGCCCTGAGATACAGGGCCCCAAAAATCAGTTCAGAAAATGTCAAGCACTTTTCTGCAGCAGAAAATGACATTTTCCGAACCGGTTTTGGGGCCCCGTATCTCAGGGCCACTTGGTGCTAGGAACCCCAGCTTTGGATATGTTGTAGTGCTAGTTCCACTGGGTTTGCACACCAAATTTGGGGTTCCTAGCACCAAGTGGTCCTGAGATACGGGGCCCCAAAGTCGGTTCAGAAAATGTCAAGCACTTTTCTGCAGCAGAGAATGACATTTTCTGAACCGATTTTGGGGCCCCGTATCTCGGGACCACTTAGTGCTAGGAACACCAGCTTTGGATGTGTTGTAGTGCTAGTTCCACTGGGTTTGAATACCAAATTTGGGGTTCCTAGTACCAAGTGGCCCTGAGATACGGGGCCCCAAAGTCAGTTCAGAAAATGTCAAGCACTTTTCTGCAGCAGAGAATGACATTTTCTGAACCGATTTTGGGGCCCCGTATCTCGGGACCACTTAGTGCTAGGAACACCAGCTTTGGATATGTTGTAGTGCTAGTTCCACTGGGTTTGAATACCAAATTTGGGGTTCCTAGTACCAAGTGGCCCTGAGATACGGGGCCCCAAAGTCGGTTCGGAAAATGAAATTTTTTGCTGCAGAAAAGTGCTTGACTCGAGTATAAGTCGAGGGGGGCACTTTCAGCACAAAAAAATGTGCTGAAAAATTCGACTTATACTCGAGTATATACGGTATATATATAAAAAAATATATAAAAATATATATATATATATATATATATATAAAAAAATATATATAAAAATATATATATATATAAAAAAAATATATAAAAAAAAAAAAAAAATTATATATTATATATATTATATATATATATATCTATCATCAAGGGAAAAAAAGCCAGGAAACACTATGAATGGAATTTGCATATTCTCCCTTTGCTTGCATAGGTTTTCCTTGGGTACACTTCAAAGAAATGACAGTACAATAAATGGCTCCTGTAAAAATTGGCCCTAGAACAATATGTGTGCATGCAAGTTATATTGTAAGCTCCACAAGGGCAGGGACTAATGTGAATAGGGGTGCACCGAATGGAAATTTTGGTACCGATAACGAAAATGACAGTTTAAAAAAATATTTATATATTTTTATATATAAAATTGGATTATATTCAATGTTTATATTCATTTTATTTAAGGTACTTAGCCGTCAATTTACGCAGCGCTTTACATATACATTGTACACTCACATCAGTCCCTACCCTCAAGGAGCTTACAATCTAAGGTCCCTAACATTTATATACTGGGGCCAATTTAGACAGAAGCCAATTAACCTACCAGCATGTCTTTGGAGTACTTTTTAATTAATATCATCAATTTAAATTAATATGAATTTATTGTTTGCCATTAGTGGCACATTTAGTGCAAGACAGGTCAAGAAAAATGCAGTCTGCAGTCTTCAACCATCTCTTGTATCATGTCTGTAATCTCTTACTTAAACACATTGCTAATAGTATTATAAAATTTCCATTCGATGCACCTCTAGCAGATATGATACAGAAGATGGTCAGAGACTGCAGACATGACACAAGAGAAGAGATCAATGCAGCCTCACCAGTGTCCATCAAATGCAGTCTGCTTGTGCCCAGCAGCCTCACTAGTGCCCATCATATGCAGCTTCACCAGGGCATGTCATATGCAGCCTACCAGTGCCCAGCAGCCTCACCAGTGCCCGTCATATGCAGACTCACCAGTGCCCGTAATATGTAGCATACCTGTGCCCAACAACCTCACCAGTGCCCGTCGTATGCAGACTCACCAGTGCCCGTAATATGTAGCATACCAGTGCCCAACAGTCCATCACATGCAGCCTGCCTGTGCCCGGATCAGAGTGTCGATCTCCGTGTGTCACGGAGCAGGGTTTGAATTGCCCGGCCTCAGTAACAATGTCCCGCCTCCTGTGATCACGTCACACTGATTCAATGTCCCGCCACTGGATCAGTGTGCAGTCTATCACAGGAGGCGGGACATTGTTACTACGGCCCAGACAATTCAGCTCCGTGACATGCGGAGATCGTGGCGAGGAGGGAGTGGAGGACTGGGGCGCGCCAGGGTGACACTCCCGCAGTGGGTGGCACCCGGAGCGGACCTCGCCCCCTTTTGGTATCAGTTGTTTTTTGCCATCGGCCAAATTTAAAAAAACACCGGTTCTGGGCGATAATTTTAGTCGGCCGAAATTTCGGTGCACCTCTAAATGTGAATGTACAATATGTAACTCTTTAATTAAACTATATAAATAATTGTAATAAATAAATGAGGAAAAGAATATCAACTTGTGAGAAATAAACTTGCAAAGCAAAAGTGATAGCCGGCTATGGGAACTGAACATTTTTATCATTTAAAGCGGGGTTCCACCCAAATTTTGAACAATATCTGTATGTATTCTCTTTCTTGCCTAGATGCTGACATGCCGTTTAAAAAAATTTAAATCGCCGTAATTACCTTTTATTTTTCTATTCTTCTTTGCACTTCCTGGTTCTCCTCCCGTGGGAGTAGACATGTTTCTAGCCTCTCCCAGACTCCTGGGAGCTAGTCTCAGGCTTCCCAGGATGCCACTGAGCATGTGCGGGAACGAGCAGTGAATGCTGGGAGCACAGCATTCACCACATGCAGGAAATGAATGCTTGTGGGCTTCAAATGCCCACAATGAAGATGGAAACCGCCTGCAGTGAATAATATAAGTTATTCTTTCCGACGAAATCTGACACAGGCGGACATATTACACACAATATGTGAGTATGTAATGCTGAGAAGAAAAGTTTGTGAATGAACTCAAAAAAAAAAAAAAAACGATTGATAGGTGGACCCCCGCTTTAAGAACCCATTTCGTTTAGTGAACCGATACCCTAGTCGAAGAAGTCATGATGGCAGAATGGAGAAGACACAGGCGCTAAATACAAATTTCTCGATCGCTCCTAGGAGAAGAGACAGGACACTGTGACTAGGAAAATTTTCCATACAAGGCGTGCATGTTTAATCCAGCCACAGTTAAAGAAGCCTGCCTTAGAAAAATCTTCTTTAATATGACAAGGGGGACATATGCCGGGGTGATGGGAATATTCTGTGGTTATTATGAAGTTGTACTGATCACAGAGAGCTACGGCACAGCTTCTTAAAAATTCACTGCTGAGGCGCCTCTGCCCCTCCGGAGGCCATGGAAATATGATTTGATATTCTGTGCGACGGGGAGCTAATGGAGAAATTCACAATGACATATGCAATCAGCATGAGAAGGAGATGTAAATGCAATTTATATGGAGAGTCAGCGATGGGTTTAGCCATGCGCAAGATGTTCTCTATACCTTTAAATAACCTCAAGACTTTACCCGTCAGTTTCTGAGGTGGCTGAATAATTTCAACTGCAGCAGCTATTGCAGGGTCTGCAGAGCAATTCCTTGGGGATTTTATCAATTATGAACCATGCAGATAACGAATGGGGGAAACCGGCTGTTCAAGGGGGAGCTGAGGGCATACTACGCCCAGGAAGGGTCCATTGGCTGCGACTCCTATCATGCAATGCTAAAAAAAAAAAGAATCAAATTGGCCGGCATGATTCAGGTGCCAACGTCTATTTGAAAGTACATAATGCCATTAAGGGCTCTTTCCAATAGTGGTTCTCCCAATCAGTGGCAGAATCTCCAAAATGCAAATTGACAGTTTCTGGAATTCTCTCCTTCATGAGCCAAAGTGCTGCAGAATCTAAAAGTTCCACCAAGGATGGAGCAACCCATCGCTAGGTTAGTCTCTATAGGAGAAAATAGGTTGACGTTTGTGAAACATGTTGCTCTCTAGCGGTCACCAGCACCAGAAAAGTGGTGGTTGGGATTTATTCCCATTTCCCTACTAAGGAGCTTATAGTAAAAAGAGTATTAACAAGAAAAAATCTTGTTGCCCACAGCAGCCAATCAGCTTCCGGCTGTCATTTCTGCAATGCGGAGTTAAAAATTAACAAAGGATTTTGACTGGTTGCTAAAATTGCTAGCTCAATTTTCATAAATTATTCCTGCATTTGCCACCAATTGGGTGCAAACACCTCCATATAACATATCGTGTGACACCTTGGGGTTGATTTACTAAAAGCGGAAAGTGCAAAATCTGGTGCAGCTTTGCATGGTAGCCAATCAGCTTCTCACTTCAGCTTGTTCAGTTAGGCCCCTTTCACATGAGAGATCCGACCAGACCCTCCAGTCTCCTCTATGCAGCAACAGATAAAAACAGACGTGTGTCCATTTACACCCAGCAAAAAGAAAAAAACCACACACAAACACAACGGAAGGAAATCAGTTCCCCTCTGGCTGGCTGGATCGGATGGCAGCCAGGTGTGAATGGGCAACCGGTCCATTTACATCCGGCTGCCCATAGAGCAGAGCGGGCACGAACCTGTCACTCTGCTTCTCCGCTCAGCTCAGACCCATGTGAAAGTGGCCTTAAAATGTTACTAAACCCAGGACCCTGCATTCACTATAACTGGTCTCCCACAGAACATGGAAATGCAATTAATTTAGTAAATATAAACTGCAAAATACCTTCTCATCAGCAGTATATAGCAGTCTTGTGACGTCTATCAGTTCCTGGTAAAGCTTGTCCTATCAGGATCCAGGACCCCTGACCCTCTGTCTGGACAGTGTGAATGGCCCTGTGCTGATCACATGCCCTCCATCTCGGAAAAAAAAAAAAAAAACACTCTGGCAATACACACCAAACTGAGCATGTGCAGCCTGACTCCAAAGGCTGTGTATACAAAATTGGAAGTGTGTCTACACATGGAGTGGCACCGTGGACACAAACAAAAAAGTAAAAATGTGCCACGTCCTAATAATTTGTATAGAGAACAAAACAAGAGGGACTTTTATGGACTTTTTAGGCACAAATCTAACAAACTGATTAAAAAATATTGTTTTATTTACTTAGAAAATTACATAACAAACAGAAAACACATTGTCTAAAAAACACACCACAACATGTGTATGTACTTAAAAATGCTCGCTATACAGCACCATCTATAATGTATTATTCGGACGTCTGGGTACACTTTCCACAACAAGATCAGTCCGAAATGGTGACTTGATAGCGGGTCTATAATCAGTTCAGATCAAATAAATATTGGATACTCGACATGTTTCGCGTAAGATTACGCTTCTTCAGGAGCGATACAAGATGCGTGGTGGCTATCAGAACATATAAACATAGCAAAAGCATAAAGATTAATACAATGTATATGGTCACAAAACAGACGTCTCTAATGACGCCACATAGATAATGTTTGAGAAGTAAATGCTGGTTCAAGCGGAGCAAACAATGGGTGCGCCAATCAAGGGGGCGATGAAATCCAGAGTTACATAGAGACAAAAACATAAAGCTTAATCTGCAAAAATCAAAGACTGGTAAGTGTTGTGAGAACATGGTGGGGGCTGTGTCATTTGACACATACCACCCCCCTTGTGCTTATACATGCTTATTTGTTACTACAAACCCACTATCTCTCTTTTAGGAACGGGCCTATGCAACCTAATTAGTATCAACCTACACATACCACGAATCTTGTATCGCTCCTGAAGAAGTGTAATCTTACGCGAAACATGTCGAGTATCCAAGATTTATTTGATCTGAACTGATTATAGACCCGCTATCAAGTCACCATTTCGGACTGATCTTGTTGTGGAAAGTATACCCAGACGTCCGAATAATACATTATAGATGGTGCTGTATAGCGAGCATTTTTAAGTACATACACATGTTGTGGTGTGTTTTTTAGACAATGTGTTTTCTGTTTGTTATGTAATTTTCTAAGTAAATAAAACAATATTTTTTAATCAGTTTGTTAGATTTGTGCCTAAAAAGTCCATAAAAGTCCCTCTTGTTTTGTTCTCTATCCAAAGGCTGTGTACTATCCCAACCTGTTCAGGAGTCAGTGGAAAGAGAGGAGGCTCAGAGAAGACAGGATCAAACAGCCTTTTTACACAATGCAGAGGATTAACTCCTTAGGTTCCACAGTGAGTATAACAAGCATGCTTCACTGCATATACAGACTGATTTTACTGTTGTGGGCTTAGGAACACTTTAAACTGTGCAATAGGCTGTGCTTGTTGGCCAACATCACTCCAAAGTTTGTCATTTTTAAAGTAGAACTATAGGCAAAACTTTTTCCATTTTTGGATGGATTAAGGGCGGGTTATAAACCCTTTTTCAGTGTGTATTTTATTTTGTTTTGTTTTTTTGCCATTTGACAAAAAAAAAAAATGTAAGCAGATTGGTTTCTATGCAGAGAGATGCACCAGATTTTGCTCTATCCAGTGTTTGTAAATCAACCCCATTGTCTGTAGGTATCCGTTCCAAAGGGCTTCACTTTGAACAAAGGGCGACATGTATGAAAAGTGTGCCTAAGGAAAGCTTTTTGTGATATATGGTAGCCAATCCAGATTCAAAAGTCAAGTGTGCAGTTCAGGTTTAAAGATAAGCTAAGGAAGTGGACAGATTGTTACAGAAAGGTGAAATTTCACCTTGAGATAAATGAATAAGGAAGCAGAAGATGATAAAAACCTTAAGACCTTCCACAAAGCCATGCCAGCCCAGCTATAGGGCAGTTGGCCATGCCACACAATGCCCTACTTGCAGGAAACCAATGGTACGCACTTCTCAGAAGGATCTGCTGTTGAGAAGGTTGCATGTCCCATCATGCACTGTCATAGATGCCAAGTTCCCCCTTTCTGTGGGATGTGTTCCTCAATTTGCAAATTGTCCTACAGAATGTATCAGTAGTGCCAGGTAGCATGAGAAAAGCACTGATATTTTTCCGGTCTCTAGAAGTGTCCACCTGACTTTTCCTTACAACACTGGCAAAAGACTGTGGGGGGCACCTTTTCCGCAAAAAAAAAAATTTTTCCTAAAGTAATTACTACGTGCCTTTGACACATTTTAAGCCATTCTGTAACCTACACAAATATCACAAAATGCAACTCATCCATTCAATACGCAACATCACTGAAGCATAAAGCAACAAACTCCTTTAACAGATGCGGCCACTCTCGTTACGACAGTCTACTTTTCGACACGCTGAGAGAAACCCGTCTGCTAAAACGCACAGACCAAATTCTCATAGTTGCTGGTTCAGTGCCCAAAACGGCCACCACGGAGGTCCACAGACAATGAGCTTCAAGGGTTAGCCTGAACCAGCTAAAGAATTCAAGAAAGGTTCTTGTGCAGACACAATGCCTTCTGGGAATGATCTACGATGCAAGAACCATACTAATTACTAGGAAAATTCTCTGGCTTGCTTCAGACCAACCAAATGTTAGAATGGAGCACTTCCAGCTCCATCTGCTCCCTGGGCTGAGTTCACAGAATAGATCCATATATCTTACATGTGCGAAAATGCTTTCTCCTGAAAATAGAGAGAGAAAGGAAATGTAAAGGCTGGTTTGAATCGCCCCGGGCTCAGACTAATTAAGACACGTATAACATATTAGGTTTAGAATTTTATGATTTTTCCCTTTTGTCTCAAGTCACCTAACAGTGCCAAGTCTTTTCTCTGGTTTTCCTCGTCATAATTCACACCTAGCTGAACCGTTTAACAGGAGGCCAAGAAGAGTAACCACACCACAAAAACCATCTATGTAAAAGACATCTGTCTCTGGGTACACATCACCAAATTTATTCTTCAAGGGTTAGTCCACCTTTACCAAAAATGGTCTATGCAGATAAGAGGCACCTGTAGATGAAAGCAAACTGCAGCTTTGAAAAGTTGGATAATGTCCGTGATCCGCAGAGGTTGATCCGTACGGGACACCCGCGATCCGCTCTGTGGCCTCGGCCATAGGAAAGGCCGTGGCTTTGGCCTAGTTCTGGAGCGGCGGTCATCTTGGTATACCCGGCAGCCGTTTAGCACGCGATCGCTCCGTCGAATGTCACGACGCCGGTTCCTCTCTCTCCCCTCTGTGTACTGATCTGTACAGTGGAGGGGAGAGATCGGATGGCAGCAGTGCCAATACTCTGCAATGCCCTGACAATACTCTGCAATGCCCTGCCAATACTCTGCAATGCCCTGACAATACTCTGCAATGCCCTGACAATACTCTGCCATGCCCTGACAATACTCTGCCATGCCCTGACAATACTCTGCAATGCCCTGACAATACTCTGCCATGCCCTGACAATACTCTGCCATACCCTGCCAATACCCTGCCAATACCCTGCCAATATACCCAATACCCTGCCAATATACCCAATACCCTGCCAATATACCCCGCCAATACTCTGCCAATACTGATCCGAAGAACGATCCGAACCATGAGTTTTTTGATCCGTTGCACCCCTACCATGCAGTAGGTGTAAGCCATTTATGTATCTACAGAAGTCTGGCTAAAGAACTCAGAGATAGAACTGGTATGCTGCAATATAATAAATGTTAGCTTTTGGGTTTAATACCACTTCAAGTTTTTGTTTGCATTTTTAAATTGACCTGGGAAAAAGAAATATGGAATCTGATCGGTGGCTACAGACCATATTCCCTTGCTACAGTTTTCATAAATCATTCCAATCTTTTTTTTTTTTTTTTTTTATACACAAGATGCTGAACACATCCATAGAAAGAAGGGCCAACTAAACGAATTCCTAGGGATATTTAAAGGGAGAGTAGTGTGTTTTAATGAGGGCATAGGATATATTATTGCTGTGTTACCCATAGTCATTTTTTTTATACAACTTTCATATTCTTACATGCTACATAATTTTGTCATCATATTAAATATAAAGATTTGTACAGCAGCCCCTAGACAGAGCTCCCAGTGGCTCAGTGCAATTACTAGGATTCTCTCAACATATGCAGAGATGTGAGCTGTACGGGGAGCGCCTTGACTCCAATGAGACAACAAACTTATAAACCTGCACTGTGAGGAGGAGTTGTAAAGTCCCACTTCGTAAAGCGCTTTGAGAAGCTACCTTCAAAAGGTGCTATATAAAAGTAAAGATTATTATTAATATTTAGACCATTGCATTGTAGTAAAGAGCATGTTACTGCAACATTCTAGAACGCACATTACATAAATAAATTTAAATAGCACCCCAATGCACTAAGGCAGCACGCCCCGCCGTCGGGAGTCCTTGGGGAGGAGGAGCAGCGCCCCCCGCCGTCGGGAGTCCGTGGGGAGGAGGAGCAGCGCCCCCCGCCGTCGGGAGTCCGTGGGGAGGAGGAGCAGCGCCCCCCGCCGTCGGGAGTCCGTGGGGAGGAGGAGCAGCGCCCCCCACCGTCGGGAGTCCGTGGGGAGGAGGAGCAGCGCCCCCCACCGTCGGGAGTCCGTGGGGAGGAGGAGCAGCGCCCCCCGCCGTCGGGAGTCCATGGGGAGGAGGAGCAGCGCCCCCCGCCGTCGGGAGTCCGTGGGGAGGAGCAGCGCCCCCTGCCGTCGGGAGTCCGTGGGGAGGAGTAGCGCCCCCCGCCGTCGGGAGTCCGTGGGGGGGAGCAGCGCCCCCGCCGTCGGGAGTCCGTGGGGAGGAGCAGCGCCCCCGCCGTCGGGAGTCCGTGGGGAGGAGCAGTGCCCCCCCCCCTCGGGAGTCCGTGGGGAGGAGCAGCGCCCCCCGCCTTCGGGAGTCCGTGGGGAGGAGTAGCGCCCCCCGCCGTCGGGAGTCCGTGGGGAGGAGCAGCGCCCCCCGCCGCCGGGAGTCCGTGGGGAGGAGCAGCGCCCCCGCCGTCGGGAGTCCGTGGGGAGGAGCAGCGCCCCCGCCGTCGGGAGTCCGTGGGGAGGAGCAGCGCCCCCGCCGTCGGGAGTCCGTGGGGAGGAGCAGCGCCCCCGCCGTCGGGAGTCCGTGGGGAGGAACAGCGCCCCGCCGTCGGGAGTCTGTGGGAGGAATAGTAACGGACGCAAAACCATTAAAAAGATCTTTTTCAATTGTCTGACATCATGATCAAAGTTCAGCCCCAGCCCAGGGCATACTTGTCATAACGATATAAAATAAATCCAGTCCTTGACAAGCCATCTTGTAACATTTAATCACAGAACAAAGCACCAGTGTGCCGCGTCACCTGACCAGGTAAACAAAAAAGCGGTATGGCTAAGCGGTTGTCACCTAGGTGTGACAATCTCGCAGCGCCTGAGGGATCAAACATTACCAGACATGAGAAATGCTCAACGCTCAGGATTTTCCTGTTCCCAATCAAGAACCCATTCCGGCAGATATTACATATTAATGCGCAACAAGAGGAAAGTGAAAGTAGCGGAGAAGAGGGAGGCGGGGCGTTCCCTCACTCGAATGTCAGCCATTGCACAGAGAGGTGGAAGGAGAAGAGGGAGATGAATCGACTTTAATTTTTCCACTCGTACAAAGGAAGAAAAACATTAAATATGAATGTATTCAATTCTACAACGCGTACCTTTCTATTAGGTCTAGATCTGTATACCCAAACGTGTAATATAGAGAGCTGGCAGTGAGCAAGAGATTTCATTCCTATTTTATGATTTAATAGAAGGGGAACATTTACAGATCCAGGATGTTTTATATCGGAGCACGCAGATCAAACTACTAAAATCAGTAGATATTACTAACAAAAAATAGACAAGTCCACCTTCAGCAAAACTTTCACTCGGACGGGAAGCGAGGGGAAATCTCTTGTGGGGACACCAAAAAAAAAAAAGCAATAAAAATCCTAACTTGCATTTTTTTTTGTTCTTCATCATGTTTCTATCAGGAGTCACACAGGGACGGTCATACAGTGATCAAAATTTGGCTGGTCCCAGCCGAATTTTAATCAACCTTTAGTTCCAAATTTAGTTTAGGCAAAAAAAATTTTAAATAAAAAGGGACATTACTATATAAAAAAAAAAAAATGTGACATTAACATTAGTGTACAAACCAATAATAGATTTCACAGTAGCGTATTAGTAGTATCAGTGTGCTGCATCCCTTGTGCTGATGGCTCATGCTTTATATCCTCCCAGTGTGGCAGGGGGGTGTCAAGGGACCCATCATATCTGCTCAGCAAAGCTGCAGCTATGCCCTTCCTTTGCCTGACCCCCCCCCCCCAATTCATTAAAGCCATACTATAGATTCTATGAATGAAGTGTTATTTATGAATGGGGGACAGGCAGATGAATGAAAGGTCCGCCTCCTCCATTCATAGATTACAGCAGCAGAAGTGAGGGTAGGTAGGGGGTGGAATGGGAGAAAGAAAATATCAAATAAAGAAGGAGCCAGGAGTAAAAGAGACACATATGGAAAAAAAAAAAAGTCATGCCCCTTGTGGTGTTTTTTTAACTGAAATTAGGCTGGAGGTGGGGGGGAGAAAATATTAACTAAAGAAGGAGCCAGGAGCAAAAAGGACGCATCATATGGATAGTAAGTCATGATTTTTGTTATTCCTAAACTTAGGCTTTAAAGCCCTCTAAATCCTTTTGTACCAAATTGTAATGTAACTGTAATATCTGCCTTCATTTTGTTAAGCGCTGCGCACTGTTGGCGCTATATAAATGCTGTATAATAATAATAATACTACATACAGGAGGCCTGTGTATTCCCATTTGAATCTTTGTGTATTTCTTTCAGCTCTGTGCAGTAATCCAGGATTTTCCTGGAATAAAGACCGGTCACTACTGCGCTCTCTGCTTGTGCAGGGTGACTGGTCTCGTCTCCGCCCCCTCCTGTAGCTTTCTGCAGACAATCTGTAGTGGGTGGAGTCTGCTGGGCCCCTCCCACAGCTCTGCTCAGGCTATGTACAGCACAGTGATGAGGTCACTGCTACTTTTACAAGGTTATATCCAGGTTTGCAAAAGGTATTTGGTGCACCCAGAGTGGATTTATATTTGTTGCTTTTGTGGAATACATTTATGTAAAAAAATGTTTGTGGCCAGAGTTTAGCCTTCAACCAAACATGCTGCTTCCTTCCTGAGGCTGCTGTGAACTGCAGTTGAACTGCAAGCTGATTGGTGTGAAATCCAGCTAAAAATCAGCAAAATCTAATAACGTGGTGAAGAGAACAATGATAAAAAGAGCAAAAAAAAAAAAGGATTAAAAAAAAAAAAAAAATGAAAGAAGCTAATCAGACTCATTCCAGGTATATAATATGTATTTCTTGTAAAGTGGACTCTGTATTTAAGAATCAAGTCACTGGAATGATCCCATTCATTGGGTCCTGTATACATGGGCTGTCATGCAATAGACTGAGTCGGATAAAGACTTGTTTTCAAGGTTGCTTAACACCATCAATAACTAATCTATGATAAATCACCCAACAGAATCTATTACTCTAATTAGTTTTTTTTTTTCCTTCTCTGCCAGGCTGATGACTGCAGCAATATATTCAAGTTTTCAGACAATTTTAATCCCATACAGATTTTCCGATTAACGAGGAATGCAGCTACACAACGCAGCTTGGAAATTTTCCCAACACTCTTCCTATAACATTTATTAGTATGGCAATACAGAATGTCCATATAAAATTACAGTGTTCATTAAACCGTGACATGTAATTACCCATAATCCTCCTCCATGGACAATTCTCATTATTTAAACACCAGCTGAAATTCCAAATAAGACTGACAATGGGAGGGCCTGAACTGGCCCACTGAAATGAGAAGGGAGGGAGAGGAAGGCTCAAAAAAAAAAAGCTGTATTAAAACCAAAAATGCAATATATTGCAGCTCAACAATCAGTATATGCGTCGGCTGCATTTGTTTTCTTTTTTTTTTTTAGGCTTGGTTCCCTTTGTTTTCACCTGGCAATCTGGCCAGTAACACACCTCCTGTATTAGAGTGCCTCCACTCTGGATGAAGGAGTACAGGGGGCTGACAGTCTGGGGGGAGGGGAGCGTTAGATGTAATAGCAGATTGATACACTAAGAAATTGAATTCAAACTCCAGCTCATGCTGCAGTTACAGCAGAGTTTTTTTTCCGTTTTGGGATAAAAGTTTAATATAAATAAATAAAAACTGATCATTGTAAAGAACTCCTATCATTGGTTTGTCTCAACCCCCTAACTGGTACAACTGCAGGAGAGCTTGTTGTTTCAAAAAATAGACTTACTGGCAGGATCACCAGGTGCAAATAAGCCTTCAAAAAAAAAAAAAAAAAAAAAAAAAAAAAAAAAAGGAGAAAACTATTGCAACCATCATATCTAAGAATTGGTAAGCTGCAATATAATAAAAGTTTGATTTTGGGTTTAAAACTGCAGTCATATTTTTTGCCTGATACGTTTAGGCTTATGCACAGGCCATACAACACAAACTTTGGCGTATTTCCCCCACCAGGGAGCCCTGAGATGTTGCATACAGCTGTCCATAGAAGTAAATGGCTGTATGCAGCTATGCACATAAACATCGCTAAAGTTAAAATAAATTGTCCCTCAGTAATCGCACACAAAAGCGGTAAAGGAAACTGAAATTGGTTAAGATCCATTCTATTTTCATTTTTATTTTGTAGCGCCAAAATGTAAAGAACTAGTGGCATATTACTTGACTCTGTAATGGGGGTGGGGGATAGAGAATAGTATAAAATTGGGGGGGTTGAGCATATGCACATGAAGGTCACATTATGTTTGATTACTCTTATTTTTGGAATTTGCTCCTGGATTTTGGTTAGATTTGTCAAGATTGGCAATAGTTATGAGATGCTAAATTACAAGACCTGGTTGCCATGCCTATTCAAGACAATTTAAATAATAAAGCCAGCTACTCGGTTACATAGTATGATACAACAGTAACACAATACTCGTTTTGGCCAAAGCTTTACTCATAGCATGCTACGAGTAAGCCTTCAGCCAAAACGCGTTAGCTCGTTACTGCTGTATCCTGCAATGTAGCCAAAAAGAATTTTGCTAGTGGCACGCCAGTGCTGGGATCTCTGGGATCCATCCATAATTCCACCAGCCCTGATCACCAACGCATTGGGTACAGTCAACGAGACAGGCCAGGAGAGGAGGCACACGTGTCATTTAGATCAGGGGTCTCCAAACTTTCTAAACAAAAGGGCCAGTTTACTGTCCTTCAAACTTTACGGGGGCCGGACTGAAGCCATTGTGTGTAGAAAATGTCCCAGCAGCAGTGGGAGTTAACAATGCCCCATCTTTGGTGTCAGTAAGAAAAACGACTCATCGTTGGTGTAATTGGGAGAAATTGTGCCCCATCATTGATGTCATTGGGAGGAACTGTGCCCTATTGGGGTCATTGGTAGGAATTGTGTCCCAGTGTTGGTGTCATTGGGAGGAACTGTGCCCCATCTGTGTCACTGGGAGGAATTGTGCCACGTCATTGGTGTCATTGGTAGGAGTTGAGTTCCATTGTTGGCATTATTGGATAAAATAGTGCCCCAACGCAAGCAAAGAGCCACATCTGGCCCCCGGGCCAGTGTTTGGAGACCACCGATTTAGATCACTCAGGGCTGATAACATATCTACCATCGTGTGTGCAACTATTGTCGTGTTTATTCCCTTTCTATAAACTGTTCAACACTAGGGCGGCTGTGCACTCTTCTTTCTTTATTTTAGCCAAAAAGAATTGATACAACGGATATTACCACGTAGCCGGCTTCAATAGATTAGAGGATTATTTTTGCGACATTTCGAAAGGCACTTGGGCCAGAGCACCAGTCCCCAGTACTCCCAAGTAATTTGCAGTGGAGCATGTTGTCTTTCTTGGCCAGAGTCAAATTAAAGTCCACCACCCCCCTCAACTTCTCTTCACAGAGCTCCCCCACTGCTACTCCTCCTACATAAAAATTGGTATCAGTGCTCAGAGGGAGCGGTGACTTCACACCCTCCATCACATGACCATGTTTGGACCAACAACTGCCCACCAGGCCTGAGTCTGAGAAGGTGACATGCTCACTCATACTCAGAAGCACTGGATATCTTGTATTGGCATCCAGAAGGATGGAGGGAGGAGTGGCAATGAAGCACTACCCATGGCCACCATCACTTTGGCATACAGGCTCTCCAACTGCCAATTACACCTTTGCATAGAGTTTAGCTGCACTATAATGGCCTTCAGCTTTGTATAGCTTTTTTCCAATTCCCATCAACTTGCAGCCTCCGGAGCAATGCAATCCGATCAAGTCCAGCTAATCAATAGGGCTGAATCATTTGATCCAATAAGATAAATCATTTTAGATGTATAGCCCATAGAAGCCATCCTGGACACCAGGAGATTTGTGGAAAAGTCTATAGCACAGGTGCCATCTAAATCAGCGGGGAGCGAAGAAAATGTTGAAATTATTGCATGTGACACGGATTACCAACATTTCCACTCTGCAGCAAGCAGGGGATAAATAACGCCAGAGCCAAAGGGAAGGCAGGCTTCTGTTACTCTATGCAAAAAACTAACAGCCTCGGCCTCCTGGGAATCCGCCTTCCAACTCAATTAGTGTGCGCGGGGAGGAACAGACTGCAGAGTACAGTGCAGCCGCTCTGACATCCCCCTGTAAACAGACCCGGCCATTCAAGTGGTTACGTGACCGTAAAAAATTAAATTACAGCGATGCACTTCTTCCATATTCTTCACGTAAAAAAACGCACAGGCTCCTGAAGTTAAAGCTGAAATCCAACTGAAAACCCAAACATACAGTAGAAATATTTGTGTGGTTGCAATTATCTTCAGATTTCTCAAATTACTGTTTTGGTAAATCTAAAAGTTGATTGTATAAAGACTGTATGTATGGTTGGATTTTAGGAACACCATACAAGTTACAATCTGACTATACAATCTACAGTTAAGTTAAGATCTACCATAACTCTGTAATTTGATAAACTACCCTATTTGCCAAATCTGGTAGGTGTTAATGCTACATACTTCTAGATCTAAAGCAGATTGTACAGCTGGACCATGTGTGGCGAGCTTTGGAGAGATACGCAGAGTTGACAGCTCTAAGATAACAATTTGGTTCTTCTGCTACTTGGGTGTGCCAAGGGTCTAGCATCTGGAATTTTTTTTTTTTTTTTTTGGTTAAGAGAGTTCTGATGCCTACAATTTTGGCACAAAATTTTCACCCAAATAAGCAAGATCAGCAATATTTATACTTAAAGCAGAGTTCCACCCAAAAATGGAACTTCCGCTTTAACTGCAGGTGACCCCTTGACATGCCACATTTGGCATGTCATTTTTTTTGGGAGAGGAGCGGGTACCCTGTTTTTACAGGCACCCAGCTCCCACTTCCTCCCTGGCGCCGCGGCACCGGAAGGAAGATCACCACTCCCCCTCCCTCCCTGCAATTTTCTGGGACACGTCACAGGTCTCAGAAGATAACCCGGCCAATCACAGTGCGCGGCTCGCGCATGCAAAGTGCGTGCCCGGCTGTGAAGCCACAGCCTGGCGCCCATAGTTACAATGCCGGAGAGGGAGAGGAGCGGGGTTTCATATGCCCGCATTGCTGGACCATGAGACAGGTGAGTGTCTGATTATTAAAAGTCTGCAAATATACTTCTTGCAGCTGCTGACTTTTAAACGGGTGGAACTCTGCTTTAAAGCGGAGCGCCACCCAAAAGGGGAAGTTCCGCTTGGCATTTTCTGGTTTTGACAGGTACCCGCTCCCACTTCCAGCTCAGATTGCCGCAGCCCCCCTCCTTGCCCCGCAGTCTTCTCGGACACATCACAGGTCCCAGAAGACCAGTCCCAAGGCACAGCAAGGTACGCACATGTGCAGTAGGAAACTGTCTGTGAAGACGGAAGGCTTCACCTCCGTTTCCCTTACTTGAGATGCCGGTGCCTGCACCCAAAGCCGATTAAAGTATCGGCTCGGGAAAGGCCATTGCTGGATCACTGGGCAGGGCATCCTTATATTAAAACTTAGCAGCTACAGTAATTGTAGCTGCAGATGTTTAATTTATGGGGGTGAAATCTGGAGCTCCTCTTTAAACTTTGGGGGGGAAAATTGTATTTTGTTTAGTACTCATTACCTCTCCAAGTCCTGGCAAAGGGGATACACTCTGACCCCTGAAACGCGTCACCTTCGTTATAAAGTCTCATCTTACTTTCAAATCTGTATCAACGAGTAATTCTCAATGTGGCGCTTCAATCTCAGATTATATTAGTTACAAACCAATTAGATTTTGCAAATCCTTCTGCATTAAGGAGCTGTCAGGCCATAGAATCCAGACTTTCTAGTCAATTACTTCAATAATCCCTATAACAAAAGGATATCCCAGGGGTGGACAAATTAATATGGAAGTCAGGAGCCAGTCTGTCCAACCCAGGAACTTTTTTTTTTTTTTTTTAGGAGCCAGCTTCACGGACAACCACAGAAAACCTCAAAAGTTAGGTGCCAGCTGTAATTTGTAAGGTGCATTGGCTACCTGCCTTCTGGCATTTGTCCAGCCCTGATCTATCCATAGAGTCCCAGCACTACCCTTCCAAAATCTTTTCTACAAAATGTATTTTGATCTGTGACAACGTGAGGTTGATTTCCCCCTTGCTGCTTATCACTGTGACACCAGGACAAGTAGTACGGGGAGCGGTTATCACCAGAAAGGGGAAGACACAGCCAAAAATAATTTAAAAAAAAAATCAGGCCTTTTACCTACACTTTTCCATAGAGGGAGAATCTACACTTTCTGATTAATTTCTTTACAAAAGGGAGAAATTAATTTAAACAGAAAAAAAAAAACAACAACTTGGCTGCAGCTGGGCATCAATGTAAATCTTATCAAATGGGCAGCACAGTGGCTTAATAGGTTCAAATCCCAACCATCCCATGTTCTTCCTGTGCTTGCGTAGGTTTCCTCCAGGTACTCCAGTTTCCACCCACACTCCAAAGAGATCCTTGGGTTCTATCTGCATTGGCCCTAGTATGTGTATGTATGCATGTGAGATAGGGACCTTAGATGTAAGCTCCTTAAGGGCAGGGATTACTATGAATCGGTCCCTGCCCTGAAGGATATATGTAAAGCTCTGTGTAATATGCCAGTAACAAAAAAAAAAAAAATACCTTTAAAATACCAAATTACACTAAAAACACAGAAGAGGCAATATGGCCGAAAGCATGCTAACCAAGAGAGATAGTAGAAGTAGAGGAGGAAAAAAAAATAAAAAATTCTTCATGTAATATAATCCATGCCATGTTAAAATGAGCTCACTGGTCATTTAAAGCTAAAGAGCTGTAAATACGCACGTAATTATTTTAAACCCAGTGCGAGTGAGAGCTCACAAATAGCTCAAGATGAGCCAACCTGACCCGCACAAGGTCACACGCTGACACACCAAAGAGGGATGCCAGAGATTTCACACACAAGCCAGCAGTCAAGACAAAACCAGGCTTTACAACTACTCCGAGGCCTGCGAGATGATCTTTCCAGATGTGTGAATCTCCTATCCTTGCCTGAACTATAATTAACTGATAATCTGAACCATCTTTAGAAGACAACAGTCAATACACCTCAAATTTTCCAGGAACGCTTTCCCATTACTACGTGGGCCTTCTTCATTTCTCAGTACTGTGTGGGCTTTCCCTTAAATCCCTCGCCACCTTCTGACTCACAAATCACAGAGTCACTAAAAGGCTGATGGGGCAAGCTTTGTGCAAACAAGAGAAATCATGCTATATGGGAATTTCCTAACTTCCACCTATTAGTCATGGATCTGACAGCATTTCCTTTGTTGTCCTCTGATGGAGTACAACCTAATTTAATTTTGCAGAAGACGCTGGCTATTAGATGCCTGAGTTATTGAATTAAGCACATGCATAACTCCTAATTACATAAAATATGGAGACAGTCTTGTTGCGTGGATGGGTTGCTTAGAGAGTAAACACACAAACATACAGAATATTAAATCAGCCTAATTTAGCGATTTAAAAAAAAAAAAAAAAAAAAGGAAGGTCTAGGCCCAGCTGGACTAGTTCGTTCTGAATTCTCGCATTGGAGACCTAAAAAGGAGAAAGGACCGGCGTATAGTTAAACAGGTAAAACACACGCCAGCCATACATTACTGTAATATTAGTTTTGGGATGAGTTGTACTTTGAAAATGCGAAATTAACAAAAAAAAGAAGTAGCTAACAAAAATGTACAACCATTTGATTGAAATTTAAGAATTTGTAAACCCAAGTAAAAATAAAAGCCAGACTCAACAGGTTTTTGTTTTGCTATAATTTTGGAGCAGGAAGGGTTAAAACATCCATCACATTTTTCCAATTCTTTGTCCTACTGAGGAGATGTCCCCTTATGTCCTGTACCTGACCCATTGGTGAAGAGGTCTTCTCACATCATGACCCTGACCCATTGGGCAAAATGTCCCCTCACGTCCTGACCCTGGCCCATTGGGGGAGATGTCCCCTCACGTCCTGACCCTGGCCCATCGGGGGAGATGTCCCCTCACGTCCTGACCCTGGCCCATCGGGGGAGATGTCCCCTCACGTCCTGACCCTGGCCCATCGGGGGAGATGTCCCCTTACACCCTGACCCTGGCCCATCGGGGGAGATGTCCCCTCATGTCCTTACCCATTGAGGAGATGTCCCCTCACGTCCTTACCCATTGAGGAGATGTCCCCTCACGTCCTTACCCATTGAGGAGATGTCCCCTCACGTCCTTACCCATTGAGGAGATGTCCCCTCACGTCCTTACCCATTGAGGAGATGTCCCCTCATGTCCTTACCCATTGAGATGTCCCCCCTCACGTCCTTACCCATTGAGGAGATGTCCCCCCCTCACGTCCTTACCCATTGAGGAGATGTCCCCCCTCACGTCCTTACCCATTGAGATGTCCCCCCTCACGTCCTTACCCATTGAGATGTCCCCCCTTACATCCTGTTCCTCACCAACCGGGGAGATGTCCCCTCACATCCTGTTCCTCACCCACTGGGGAGATGTCCCATCAAGTCCTGTTCCTGACCCATTGGGGAGATGTTCCTAATTTTTTTGTACCTACTAATCAAGTGTATGGGAAGTGAGATAAAATATCTCCATTGGGAACACAACACACAATCACTTTTTTTACTGGGAGAAGGTTTCTTTGCAACCATCTCTAACCTTAAAGACTCTCTTCTACAAAAGGACAGGAAAGGGGGCAATCTCCATGGCATAACAAAGACAGCAACAAAAACCTGACCACAATTTCCTATACCCCAAAAGAAAATGATCCTTAATTGGCTATAATTCTTGAACTCCTACTGTATGCTTTGAACCATTTTCTGAATGCAGATAAAAGGAGTTAACGTGAACCTGTCAAAAGGAAATACAGAAAGCATTTACAGCTGACAACTTGGTACCGACATATAAATCAACACCAATTGTGTTCCACGGTGCCTCGAGGGATACCAGCTTTGGTGATGCTCCAAGTCACATCTTTGGGCACATGGCCCACACAGCCCAGAGTGCTTTTCAGGAATGTAGGCATCCCACTGAGAGGCACCTGAAATGCACTGTAGGTTGCAGAAGGTCAGACAATATAAAATTGGAATTGGCATACTGTGCACAAGCTGGGGTACACTAGTAAAAAAATAAAAATATATATTTTTCATGTCAGTCGCCAAAAAGAGATAAGATACACAACAGTTCTGTATTATTTTCTACATAATTAAATGCAAGCAAGCTAAGTACCCGAATTTGACTTGGTATCAGCTCCTTACAAACCCTGTACAGCAGAGCTTAGACTGGGAGAGGCAGAAGGCACACCAGGAGTTAATAGGTTAATGTGCTAACAAGGAACATGCAGATAAGAGAAAATAGAGTAACAAAGAGATGAGCTCATTAGTCTGCTACTTCTCCTTTCAATGTCCAATTATAGGCTGGGGACAAGCAGGACTCACAAGTAATACTCAACTACAGCAGAGAAAAATCGGGTCTCTTCTCAGCTAGACAGGATTGTGTTGTGTGGAAAGGCTTTGTAAAATTCAGGACTGGATGGACAATAATACAGCCCCCAATGACTTATTTTACTATTTAGGCGTTTTCCTGGCGCTCAGCTTTAACAATTAAGGTGCCTTGCAAATGTATTCACCCCCTTGGCTTTTTACCTATTTTGTTACATTACAGCCTTTAGTTCAATGTTTTTTTTTTAAAGTTGTATTATATGTGATGGATCAGAACACAATAATCTAAGTTGGCGACGTAAAATTAGAAAAATATATACATAAAACTATTTTTCAGAAATAAACTGATAAGTGTCATGTGCGTATGTATTCACCCCCTTTGTTATGAAGCCCATAAAAAGCTCTGGTGCAACCAATTACCTTCAGAAGTCACATACCGTATATACTCGAGTATAAGTCGTTCCGAGTATAAGTCGAGGCCCTAATTTACCACAAAAAAAAAATGGGAAAAACTCATTGACCCGAGTATAAGACGAGGGTGAGAAATGCACAGCTACTGTAAGTGGAAAAGAGGGTCAACAATGCCCATTTGCAGCCTCACTGTGCCCATTTGCATGCCTCGCTGTGCCCATTTGCAGCCAAAGGTCCCCTGAATTTCAAACTCGGTAGTTAAGGGTTCCTAGATGCCCCCTAGCTGCAGCCAAAATTTGGGGTCTCTGAACCCAAAGTGTCCCGAAATGACATTGCTGCAGATGGACACAGTTGACCAAATTTGGGGCCCCGTATCTCGGGGCCACTTAGTGCTAGGAACCTCAAGTTTGGTATGCAAACCCAGTGGAACTAGCACCAAAACATTTATAAAGTTGGGGTTTCTAGCACCAAGTGGCCACGAGATACAACGCCCCAAAAATCAGTTCAGAAAATGTCAAGAACTTTTCTGCAGCAGAGAATGACATTTTCCGAACCGGGTTTGGGGCCCTGTATCTCAGGGCCACTTGGTGCTAGGAACTTCAGCTTTGGATATGTTATGGTACCAGTTCTACTGGGTTTGCACACCAACTTTGGGGTTCCTAGCTCCAAGTGGCCCTGAGATACGGGGCCTCAAAGTCAGTTCAGAAAATGTCAAGCACTTTTCTGCAGCAGAGAATGACATTTTCCGAACCGATTTTGGGGCCCCGTATCTCGGGGCCACTTAGTGCTAGGAACTTCAGCTTTGGATATGTTGTGGAACCAGTTCGACTGAGTTTGCACACCAAATTCGGGGTTCCTAGCACCAAGTGGCCCTGAGATACGGGGCCTCAAAGTCGGTTCAGAAAATGAAATTTTTTGCTGCAGAAAAGTGCTTGACTCGAGTATAATAAATAAATAATAAAAAATAATAAAAAATGTGCTGAAAAATTCGACTTATACTCGAGTATATACGGTAATTAGTGAAATGATGTCCACCTGTGTGTAATCTAAGTTACACATGATCTGTCATGACATATACACATCTTTCTGAAAGGCCCCAGAGGCTGCAACACCTAAGCAAGAGGCACCACTAACCAAACACTGCCATGAAGACCAAGGAACTCTCCAAACAAGTAAGGGACAATGTTGTTCAGAAGTACAAGTCAGGGTTAGGTTATAAAAAAATATACAAATCTTTGATAATCCCTAGGAGCACCATCAAATCTATTGTAACCAAATGGAAAGAACATGGAACAACAGCAAACCTGCCAAGAGATGGCCGCACACCAAAACTCACGGACCAGGCAAGGAGGGCATTAATCAGAGAGGCAGCACAGAGACCTAAGGTAACCCTGGAGGAGCTGCAGAGTTCCACAGCAGAGACTGGAGTATCTGTACATAGTAAGACAATAAGCCGTACGCTCCATAGAGTTGGGCTTTATGGCAGGGTGGCCAGAAGAAAGCCATTACTTTCAGCAAAAAACAAAATGGCACGATTTGAGTTTGCGAAAAGGCAAGTGGGAGACAATGACCCCAAACACACTGCTAAAGCAACACTTGAGTGGTTTAAGGGGAAACATGTAAATGTGTTGGAATGGCCTAGTCAAAGCCCAGACCTCAATCCAATAGAAAATCTGTGGTCAGACTTAAAGATTGCTGTTCACAAGCGCAAACTATCCAACTTGAAGGAGCTGGAGCAGTTTTGCAAGGAGGAATGGGCAAAAATCACAGTGGTAAGATGTGGCAAGCTCATAGAGACTTATCCAAAGTGACTTGGAGTCGTGATAGCCGCAAAAGGTGCCTCTACAAAGTATTGACTTTAGGGGGGTGAATAGTTATGCACATTGACTTTTCCTGTTATCTGTCCTATTTGTTGTTTGCTTCACAATAAAATAAAAAAAAAAAGAAAACACCTTTAAAGTTGTGGGCATGTTCTGTAAATTAAATGATGCAAATCCTCAAACAATCCATGTTAATTCCAGGTTGTGAGGCAACAAAACACAAAAAATGCCAAGGGGGTTGAATACTTTTGCAAGGCACTGTATGTATGTGATTGGCCCCCTTTGGAAAATCCCAAACCTCTCATAATTTTGCCTACATACTTGGACAGGATATCACTGTAAGGACTAAGTGGTAGCCGTAGGATCTCTGGAAGAGGGTTGTTTTGACGTTAAAGAGCAGCATTGCCTGGCAAGGGACACAGCCAGAGAATGAGGAACAGGTGGAGTCTAGGAGCCCTCTCTTCCTCCACATAACTGGGACAAGTCGGCTACAAGTGGATCTAATTTCACGTGCTAACGGTTATCTCTGGTATTCTTACACTGGAACAAAACACAGACAGGATCATTAATTGCTTGCAGTGTCACATAACTGAGACCTGTTCTCTGAAACTCTCTGGAGGCCACGGCCTAGATCTTCAACTGGACATATGCCAGGAGTCGGGTCGCCAAAGCACATACAAATTTTTACTGCTCCTCTTATAGATGATGATCCACATCTAGAACTTGCCTGCTCCCCTCAGCGCCGACACAAGAGTTGCAAAATCAAACCACTGAAGAACAGATTGAAACAATGCAGATTTGTTTTTTCTTTACATTTAAGCTGAACTGCCGAGCAAAGATCTGCAGAAAAACAGCTGTTTGGTCTGCCTTTAATGTACCTAAAGCCAAAACTTTTTTCCCCAATTTGAAGTGGGATAGGAGGGTTGAAACCACTGTCAGCTTGTTGCTCGCCCCACTACCCCCATCTGTGTCTCATTAGGGAGATTTCCATTCACTTCCTGTCCTGTAAACTAAACAGGAAGGACATCTTTCCAACGTGAGGAAAAACCCTGTAAGGCCTTTTTTTGCACAGGGTGGACTCAGTTTTTATCAGCATGGGATCGGTCTGCCGATTTCCTACTCATAGCACAGGTCTGTGTCTGCTCAGTTCCTGCAGAGAGGACATTGACGGAGTACACACTGCTCTATGAGAGGCGACTGCGTAGTCCATTTACACCTCACTGCACTCCGATCAGCCTAGACAGAGGGAGACTGATCCCCCTTCAGCTTATTTTTAGTCGACTGGATCAGATTGGAGGAGGGCGGTTGTAAATGGGCACAAGTCTGTTTTTCACCCACCAGTCAATAGAGCTGAATGGACCATCTGATCAGGTCCGCCTAAAAGAAACAGACATTGGGACCTGATTGGAACAGCAGGGGAGATCGCTGCGTCCTATTCACTCCATAATGCTGCACACACACCTCAAAAGGTACGTCACCCACGTCAAAAGGTACGTCAAAAGGTACGTCAACCCACGTCAAAAGGTACGTCAACCCACGTCAAAAGGTACGTCAACCCACGTCAAAAGGTACGTCAACCCACGTCAAAAGGTACGTCAACCCACGTCAAAAGGTACGTCAACCCACGTCAAAAGGTACGTCAACCCACGTCAAAAGGTACGTCAACCCACGTCAAAAGGTACGTCAACCCACGTCAAAAGGTACGTCAACCAACGTCAAAAGGTACGTCAACCAACGTCAAAAGGTACGTCAACCAACGTCAAAAGGTACGTCAATGGATGCCAGCGTGCGTTAAAACGTGACTAAAATGGATGGAAATGTACGTGCATTTACCATACATTTTAGCGCAAGTCAGTGTGAATTGCCCATTATTCTAAGGTTTATTATGCAGGGACCTCCATATAACATTAATGAGAAACCAATTTTTTTTCTCCCTCCCTCACTCAACATACTTACTAAACCGGAGATGCTTTTGGTTCTTACACCCCCATAGATGTAATACTTCAATTATCTTTTACTTTACCACTAAAATACAATTGGACATTGCACATGTTAATTGGCTCTACCTTTCATGTTCATGGTTTGCCAATTTGCTTTGCAAATGCTTTCAATAAAAATTATTGAAACAGAAAAAAGGAAACTGACTTAATTTTCCAATATCTACCTCCAGTAAGTACCAAACTCCAAATAACCATAAGAGATTGCAACAAAGTTATGTTATTTAATCACATAGGGGTTGATTTATACCAATACTGGAGAGTGCAAAATCTGGTGCAGCTTTGCATGGTAGCCAATCAGCTTCTAACTTCAGCTTGTTTAATAAAGTATTGACTAAAATACTTGGAATCTGAATTCTATGCAGAGCTGCACCAGACTTTGCACTCTCCAATTTTAGTAATTCAACCCTATAGGGTCCAAGCGACACATTCTACCATTCTAGAGATGCTCAAATTTGGCACTTGAAGGCAAGGCCCTTAATTGATGAATCCTCTGGTTCCAGTAACTTTTAGACATGTATGCACTCTGCCAGAAGTTCACCAGTTATAATAAAGCAAGTCTACCAAAAAAATAAATAAATTGATAACTACATACTGTAGGCCAGAAAATCACTTGTTCATTTATTAAAAATATAAAAAACAACATTTCACAAAGTAAAGTCTTCAGTATGAACTGTTGACTTAACAGGAATTTTAAAAAAAATGTAAATGTCTAACTACTATACCTTTATTGCTGTTTGAAATGTGGGAAAGGGGTGACAAATCCAAAAAGGTTGGTTAAATGCTAACCAAAAATGACAAGCAAAAAAGGAGGCTTGGGATCGGGATTGGGATTTATTGCCTCCCAAATTCCTGTGAACGGGGAGAAATAATCATGTGATCGGCAAGGTTTACCTCCTACAAGCAAAACGCTCATTCATGCGTGTAAGTCTTGACTTAGCTAATGTAACCTTTCTGTGGCTGACCCCCAACCAATTAAGGAAGAGAAGCATGAAGCAAAGTATTGTGAGATCTCTACCCACCTGAAAGCACAGTGCGAAGAAATGACCGTACCAAATGCCAGATTGATTTATTTAATTAACGTGGACCTAAAAACGCAAATGTGAAGGTTGGCCTATAGGCAACATCTAGAGCTAGTAAAGGAAAAGTACAGCCAAAGCTTGTTTGGCTATACTTCTCCTGTGGATCACAAGAGTGCAGTTCGTTCTGCACCTCTGTGACCGGTTTTCAACAGACAGCAGGCTCAAGCCCGCTGTCAGCAGACATCACAGAACCGGTCCAGGCTGGGGACAGATCGCGACCATATGGTTGGGATCCACTCAGAACCCTGGAACGGCACCTGGCTCAGCATCTCAGTGAGCCGCTGAAAGCCTGGGCCAGCCGCTACCGCCCCCCTCCACAGCCTAGCGCTCCTGTAAGTGCGGAGGGGGGGGGTCAGAGCAGACAGCGGTGACTGGCAGTCACCACTTCTCTGCTCACAGAGCTCTGAGAGCCAAGCGTTCAGTGGCGTTTGATCGCTTGGTTCTTAGTCTTAGAGCCAGCGGGGCACAGATGCCAGTCCTGCATTCACCTAAGTTCACCTTAAACTTCTCTTTTAATTGTGCCAACAACATAAAAATGTACCATTTTATCTCCAGTTCCTCCTGAAAAATAGCAGTGATTTTCTGAGCCTTCAGCTTCATAACTGTATAGCTGCAGATTGATAGTCTCAGACCTGAAATGCGATTTGGTGATGTCACTCACTGTTCTCCGTTGCTGGAGAGGAAGCTGTACCTGAAAGCTGGCAGTGTAAGGATCTCCACGTTTCTGCTTCATTTATTCTGTGTATCTATGCCTCTACCTCTACCCCGTTAGGAGATCTCCCTTCATGGTGTGGCAGCTCTGACATGAGGAAGAAAGCCCTGCCTGTACCAAGATAATTGTCTCTAAACAGAGACCGTGCAGAACAGGTCACGGTAATTCAGTAATAAGGAAAACACCAGCTTACAGTGAGCCTACAGGCAATACTGGTGACCAATTCTTTGCTATTTTTGAACACAGCTTCCCGAATTCAGGTTCTTTTTAAAGAGAAATAGAACAACATAATATTACTATTCATGTCATAGACTTCCACAAAAAAGCCACCTTAATATTTTGGGTCATGGAGTTTAAAGCCACAGGTTGCCCAATCCTGCCACCCACAAGAAATGAAGTCTGGTAGCTGATCGCATAGTAACTATTTAAAAAATAAATAAATTCGGCTGAATTTGGTCTTTAACCACCACCCCATTACACTCAATTGTTAAATGCAAGAGATGCAAACGGCTACTGCGGTAATGGCATTTGATAGTTAAATGAGGAGGTTGGGGTTACTTTCTATAGGGAGAGAGGTCAAGGCTCTGTTTGCAGCCTGGGCCTAGGTTCAAAAGCTAGTGTTGCAAAACATGTACAGTTTGCCTGTACTTTACCAGTAATGTTAGATTTCACACTTCAGTGGCTCTAACATGTTTACTACAAACTGCTCACAGTAGCCAGGTTAGCAGCTGTGGTAAACGCTCTACAGCAATTAAAGGCTTAGCCCACCTTTAACAAAAAGGAAAAAATGCAGCAGCATTGATCTAATAATCAAGGTGCATTTACTATTTTTTTTTCCTCCAATAAACCCTGCAGAGCATTGCGCCCGTAATCCGTGCATCATGGATGCCATGCACATGCTCTTTCAATGTTTTCCCATGCCATTAAGTCTGTACAGAGGTATGGACCTGCTGTTGAAGGAAGTGAGGCTGGTGGTGGGACATGCTGAGAAAGGAGGAAGGGGCACCCTGTATAGTCCCTCAAATGTGGTAGTAGACGGGACATGTAGGAACTCGTTGTGAGTGATCCCAGATCTGGATGATGCTACTGTGTGGGTGGAGCATAAAGAAGCACCCAGCTATTTAGTTAAGAGAGGGGTGGTTTCAGTTTTGGGGTTGGTGTATGCGACAAAGTTTGATGTTAAACTGGCCATTGGTGGTTGTAGGAAAGAATGTTGCATCAGTCAGTGTTGAAGGGGGAATTCCTCCCACGGAGCTATTGTGTTCTCCTGGCTGTGGGTGTGGGGAGCCATCCCTTCCAGGAGAACGCAGTGATTATTGCTAGTGGCTATAGCCACTGGCAATAATCGCATGTAAAAATCCATCATGCTGGTTGTACCTCAACTTGGGTACAATCAGTCTGCCCATAGACTGTTTGAATATCGGCAGGTCCCTGCTAAACCAGCTAAGATTGGAACCGTCTTTGGCCGGCTTTACACCCTCAACATGAGCGCAACATGAAAAATGGTCTAAAATGTAAGCCTAAGGTAGGTGTCCCACATCAAACTACATGGAAGTACTATTTATCAGTGTTCACCAAACATGGTCCAAGAATAGAGGTGGGTGCCACACCTCTTTATCATCCACCTACAACAGCTTAACTGTCTTTGCTGGGCCGATCCTGGACAGACAACAATTTTCCAGCTAGATCATTTCCATTCACTTCATTAAAAATCAATTGTAAAAGCCAACGTGTTAGATGTGTCATTGGAAGTCTTACATTTTTTTCATAAAGGAAATTCACTGATCTTTTAAAATCAGGTCTGCAAATGAGAAACGTAGCTTTAATTTATGTTTGCGTGAGATGCTGTGTGTCAAAACATTACATATTAAAAGAACTATTCCTTTCTTTTATCAGCAGGTGGCATGGTGCAAAAATGATATCAAAGAGAATGGAATGAGGTTTTTTATTAATAATGTAAAATACTTTTCTTCCAAATAACAAGACTGCTTTCAATGACATAGCTATTGATTTTTTTTCCTTTCTTTTAACCAGCAGAGACTTCAAGAGACACTCCGATCAAAAACAATGTCTAGTTTTCAACAGCCATGTCCTGGCGGTGAATCCAGCTCTTGTCTCCTTTCTCCGGGACCGTATTTTTGTAAGGAACTCTGGGCACAAAAATAATCAGCCCCTAGAACTGCCTCAACACAAGCCAACTGCACAATTGTTACTGCATAGTGTTTTTTAAAAAATTCCCCAAATCAACCTTTTAGGTCAGCCTAGCATGATGCCTTTCATCATCACGGACATTTATACGATTCCAATCTGTGGCTCTCTAGAGGTGCAATAGACAGACAGACCGGCTCAGTCTGTTCATGAATCGGCAATGTAAAGTTGTGCCTATAGGAAGAGTCGTGGGACCACAGCAGATGCCAGCCTGTAAGGGGGACAGAGTATAGTGTTTATCCCACAAGTTGGCTTGGCCATCCGATACCAGGGGAGATCTGCAAGCACTTCTAAATAACTGGGTTTAAAGAATGCTCTTCAATGTTTGTAGGTACACACGTCAAAAGGAAGGAAGGTAGGTAGGTACAAACGTTTAAGGAAACAGATATGTGCTGACACTTCCAAGACTGGGTAGATCAAACAGTACATGTCAAACAGTGGACTTGCCTAGGTATACATCTCAACGTGAGCCTTCAAGTTATAGTCATGTGCGGAAACAAGGTAACATCCACAAGACTTGGCCACCACTTGACATTTCTATAGAGCTAATATAACGTAAACACATACAAATGTTTTGGGCAACCATTTTCAGGTGCCAAGCACACACCCTGGGCAATGGTCTTATCTAAGAGGAGTCTAGCCATCTACTTTGAATGGCTGATCCCCCACACCTCCTCAGATCCTGGGAGCTTGTACCTCCTGCAGACATCCTGCACCAACCAGATTACCCACAGCAATCATCTTCTGGTTATGGTTAACTCATGAGATAAAAATTATTAGTTGTATTTTTACATGATGTCACTAGACCACAGGGCCATACCTTTGCTCAAACAAAAAGATAAAAGATAACAAAAAAGGATAAAAGTTATCAATGTTACTTAAAGCAGAACTAACCCCCCTTATCATTTTCAGCCAAGGAAGCTGCTATCTCGGCCTCTGTTTGATCTTCTACCGCCATAATCCTGCACATGTGATCAGTTATGACACCAGCCATTTGAAGGCCTGACAGAGTACAATCAAATGGGACAGTACATTCCTGGTTTGTGTCAGGAATAAAACTGTATTTTGAAACTTTAATTCGATGGGTTTAGTTGCGCTTTAAAGACGCCTAAAAGCAAATCATGTTCCCAATGGGGTTTCTGCTTGACCTACAGTAAGCTTCCATAGACCTGTCCTACCCAACACAAGTGTTCTTAAAGCAGGCCTATGCTTTACAATTCCTTAAATAAGACAATGCTAAATATGAACTTTTCAGGCTATAAATAGCTCACAGGTGCAGAATTGGTCCAAAAAAAAAAATCTTTGCTCCAGTTTGTTGCCCAGTTACACAGTTCGTACCTCATTGGCCGTTGCCACCTTGCCTTACTTATAGCATAAAGAAGCAAAGAAGATGAAGCATGGTTGTCATGTACATCCTCCATAGCAAGAAAACCTCTGTCTTTTCCGCAGAAGATGTGCATCACTACTACCTGCATATTCAGTCTCCAGGGGGAGTGGATAAACCTATAGAAAGTTGTATTTAGTTGGTATCATTTTAGAAAAAGAAAGGACTGCGATTGGAACAGCCGATGGAGCAGATTATGAAGGTATTTCTCTATATATAAGGCGGGTTACTTTAAAGCAGGACTAAACCCATCAATTTAACAGTTTAAAAATAAAACGTTACTATCCTGGGATGCCGGAAATGCTGCTTGTGCTTTCAACCAAACTGTCAAACCATCAAATGTCTGGAGACATAACTGATCACATGTGCAGCACCATGGCAGCTGCAAATCAAACAGAGGCCAAGATGGCAGCTTCCTTGGCTGAAAAGGATCGGAGGGTTTAGTTCCGCTTTAAGACACCACTAGATTTGCAGCTAGTTAAGACGGAGACATAAGATGCGTGAATCATTCAATCTTCAATGTTAACCTTCCCAGACTTTTCAGCTGGTGCGCAGGGATTTTAACATATAGATTACAGCACTGTTGAAAAGTAACCATTTTTTTTTCTTTCACATTGGCGAGGTTCTGTTTTTTTAAAGTACTTCATGCATCCAGGAACAATTCCACCATTACCCATTATGAAAACCATTAACCAAGTTACTTAGCGCTATTCTAGTAAATATTGATCTTTACCGAGCTGCACGTGCCGCAAACTAAACAAGAAAAGCTGTAAAAATTTACATTTTTTGCGGCGCAATGTGGTTGGTTCGGACGAGATAAACATAATGGCTACAATAACGGCAGTCTTTAAATTGACTTAATCTGCTTTTCTTCCACCCCGGGCGTCCAAAGGTAAAATTAATCATCGTACAAGCGCTGGCCAATAAGCCATAACGGAGATGTCGCCATGGAAACAGAAGATGCCTAGCTGACATAAGCCCATTAGTTCTACCCTCTTCTGTTTACATCAGCAGTTCCATGGGCATCCAAGCAGTAAGGTGACCACCAACGCCAAACCGTGCTGCAAATGACGGAAAAGAGAAGAAAGAAAGCAAATGGAAGTAGCCACATGTGAAATAATAGTGATACATTATTGCTTTTGTTACCTGCAGCCATAAACTCTTGTAAATGGGCCTTACATAATGGACTATAGCACATTACATTGTAATAAGAGCATCAGGAGATTGCTTTGGTAGTATCAGAAGAGGGGACTTTTTGGGGGGATTTTTTTAAAGTAAACTTGTCTTGAAAAAAAAAAAAAAACAAACAAACTGGAGGTTTAAAAAATAAGTGATATGGTCCCCCGCGCTGCTAATTGAGTAAAAAAAAAAAAAATCAATAAAAAAACTACCACATGTGATAAATGAAACTGCTGCTAAATCTAAAGTGTTCACAAATAACAAACGATACAATCTATATAAAGTGATCAGTGAAATTTCTCAACATGAAAAACAAGTGAATATTGAAAAAATGAATACGTATATATAAACTTTCGATGTTGAAAAGTGACAAACTCAAAAATGTCACCACTGCAAAGTGGTTAAAATAAAAAGTCCAAAAACGTTCATCCTAAATTGAGTAAATAAATTGTCCTTCAAAACCGATCCACTGCTCAAGTGCTCACAGAACTCTCATCTCCATGAAATTATGAATCAGCCTTAAGGATAACCCTGGTGATGGCTATCCCCCCACTTCCAGACTCCTGGCTATCAGCTCTCGATGTTTCCCTCAGGATTCCAGATGACATGTGGGAATGAAATAAATGCCTCCCATAGTGTAGTATATTTAAACAATCAAAGATTTATTGAAAGACAAATTGAAGCTTACATTTACAGACGCCTCTCACGTCACTTCCAGTCCGTTCCTTACTTCCGGCCGTGCCCTAAGTGTTACGTCACATGACCTTCCCTGATGAAGTCATTTGACGTGACATAACGCGCAGGGCGTGGCCGGAAGAAAGAAACAGACCGGAAGTGACGTGAGAGGCGTCTGTAATGCCGCAGTTTTATTCAATGCGCTTTAACCTTTTTAATGTAAGCTCCCATTTGTCTATCAATAAATCTTTGATTGCTTAAATATTCTACACTATTGGAGGCATTTTTTTATTCCCACATGTCATCTGGAATCCTGAGGGAAACATCGAGAGCCGATAGCCAGGAGTCTGGAAGTGGGGGGGGGGGTCACCATCACCAGGGTTATCCATAAGGCCGATTCATCATTTTATGGAGGTGAGTTCTGTGAGCACTGAGCAGTTGTGTGAAGTTATAGCATCACTTGTTTTTGGTGGATCGGTTTTGAAGGACTATTTACTCACTCAATTTTGGATGTATTTGGACTTTTTAGGTTAACCACTTTGTACTTTCAGTGGTGACATTTTTGAGTTTGTAACTTTTCAACCTCCTCAGAAAATGTCAGCTGACTGGCTGTTACACTGATCCTTGGTTCCAAAGTATCTGACCCAACGACCCAGAACAGGGAAGGCAACAAACCTTTTCCAAAAGGAAAGGTCATCGATGGGTTACAGCCTGCAAAATCCAACTTTTATGGGGGGGGGGGGGGCAAAGGTTTAGGCAGCATAGGGGGGACATAACAATTGGCCAAAATTATTTCATATCATGTCATATGGACTCTGCAGTGCAGGACACAAAGGACTTTTACCTTTCATAACAGCTGTTCCTTTAACAATCACTTGCGCACCGAAGTTATATTTAAATGTAATTAAGAGCCTCAAAGTAACATTAGGACTTTTTCAAAGCAGCAATCTTGCCCATCAGAGTTTGGATTTCCAAAAAGGATGCAGGACTTGGGATTGTTTGGGTTTCCTGTGACCTCGGCTCACTCCGGCATTGTCAGACTGCCAGCAGAGATAAAGGTGAGGTAGGAGGATAGGATGATTCAGCTGGACGAGCCATGTATCCAGTAAAGCCAACTCTTTTGTCCGTGTTCCTTTGTTTATATGATTTAATAGCGCCATTCTCATCCTCGTGCCAAAACTCGAGTCTATCCTGAGTCTGATATTTATTACATCAGATAGCAGCCAGCAACCCCCCCTCCAATGTGGTTATAGTGAACTACACATGAGGATACATCTGGAAAGTCAGCTAAAGGTCGGTAACGTAACCAGGCTCAGCTAGGTACAAAAATGACTACATTAAAATTACAGCTCCAAACAGGGGTTTAAATTAGAGCTTTAGTCTATACCACACAACCCACCAACGCTGCCTCCCCCATAGCCCTTCAAGCATTTAAGCATAAATTGCATTTTCAATACCTTTTTACCTTGTATTTTTATGTAGTCACATAACCGCAAAGCTCTGGTTTCTCTGTTGGGCGTGCCTGGCCAACAGGGCTACTTAGGTCCACTAAACTAAGCATTGGGGGGGAGAGAGTTCCCTCCCACCACCTGCACATTATACAGAGAAGACCGAGCTTTTTGGTCATGCAACTGCATCAAAACACCGGGAAAACAGATGTTTAAATTGCAATGTATGCTAAAATGTATGAAGAACAATGGGGAGGTGGCATTTGTGGGGTCTGGTATAGCCAAAAAGTGTTACTAAACCCAGGAGCCTGCATTCACTATATCTGGTCTACCACAGTACACAGAACATGGAAATGCAATCGTTTTAGTAAATATATAAACTGCTAAATACCTTTCCTTTTCTCATCAGCAGTATATAGCGGTCTTGTGACTCCTATCAGTGTCTGGTTTAAGCTTGTAGAAGTTTTCGTTCTCCTCTGATTGTCCTATGAGGTTACATGACCCCCGACCCTCTGATTGGACAGTGCTGATCAACCCTGTGTTGATCACAGGAACCACCCCCCCACCCCCCCCAAAAAAAATTCTTTCTAGCAATAGACACCAAACTGAGCATGCTCAGAGTTCCCTCAAGGGTGATTGGGGACTGTGAAAGAAGAAGGAGGAGGATCAGAGAAGACAGGATCAAACAGCCTTTTTAAACAATGTAGAGGATAAACCCCTTAGGTTCCACATTGAGTATAACAAGCATGCTTTACTGGGTATACAGAATGATTTTACTGTTGTGGGTTTTAGTAACACTTTAATATACACTTTTGTTCACGTATGAATCCAAATGTATTTAAAGCTTTTTTTTTTATTATTTTTTACCATTGGGCCCTGATATGACATGACATGTGGGTGCAGGTCCCTGAATACAGGGATGCGGTCGGGGACCTGCTGCGCCCATCTCCATGCAGTCACGTGTCCCAATAGAAATGAATGGGATGCCGGCACAGAGATGCACGCAATTCTCATGCTGGCAAAAGAAGGCCCTACATGGGACATGCATGTATGCGCTCCGTATGGAAGAGTCCTAACCTGATATCTGGGAACTGCACTAACTTCTAATGTCCGCTGAAAGCTGAAATGAGACTCGCAGTCAAAGTGCTCACTCCGTAAACTGATTGGGTAGAAAGGGATAAAGAGTCGTGTTCTTGTTCAATAAGTGTAAACCAGCACATATCGGGTTTACACATCATTACGTAGTTGGAAGGGCCACGTCTTGAAAGGTACAATCCAGAGAACTATTGACCCAATTATGAAAATTGGAATGTATACATGAATAGATATAGAAATTAAGCAGCCTCACTACAAGGAGGGTAGAAGGGGATAAAGCGTTGCGCTGACCGAAGCCAGACCTGAAAAACGTCTGTGGGAGACCAAGCATCAAAGGGTAACAAGATGGACCTTCTCTTTATCACTTGAAATCTTGGAGCGCCATTGGAGTCCCAAAAGTCCTCCTCACAGTCATGCAGGGCACTATTTTAAAGAAAAAGTTCAGCAATGGCAGCTGAATACAACCCATTACAGCTATTCATTAAGGTAGATTCATACACATAGGAAAATGCCTGACTGGAGATGACCTGACTGCATCTTGGCCCCCCAAGGTCCCAGGTCCCCGGCCTGACCTGAGATCAACATCCGAGGACTTGTTCACACTTCAGCCCGACATTCATCACAATCTGCAACATCGCTTACTCCACCAATCCTAAACGTTTCATTACGAAGACCACAGACCACAGGGCAGACATGTTTCCTCTTCCCATAGTTCACATCTGCATGACAGATTTCAGAATGCCCATTAACAGTTTAATCCATTCCGCAAACACAAATGCTGTTCTAATAAGCTTTCCAGATATACGAGCTTCTCACAGCAAACAAGTACAGCAGACCCGAGCTCCAAAAAGAGAGATTGCTGCTCGCACCAGCTGCCTCCTGATATATTCCAGACTAGGACACGTATCCTAATAAAAAAATCTTCCAAAAAGATAGTGTGTTAAAATCTGTCTTTTCCCCAGTGATCGATTCCATGAAGCCCCCCCCCCCCCATATATCACTGATGTTCTCGGCTTGTTTTCAATATCCGGAGCACCCTTCCCTCCATGTTACCTCACAATCCACAACGCCTGCACTCATTTCTGCTGCAACTTCTCTACTTTCTGATCACTAACAATACATACATACAAGTGTAGCGTAGCGACTATGTGATTATCACTTCCATTCTGCAGCACTAGGGTCCCCAGGTTCAAATCCTGACCATAACACTACCTGTATGGAGGTTGCAGGTCCTCCCTGTGCTTTGTGTGGGTTTCCGCAAGGTACTGCGCCAGTTTCCTCCCACTCTCCAAAGTCATGCTGGTAGGTTAATTGGCTCAACTGTGTGCGCCTGAGGTAATCCTCCTAAGCGCTTCCAGTCCCCAAGGAGAAAAGAGCAATAGAAATACCAATTACAAGCAGTGTTATTTACATGCATATGCACTGTATATTTATTTCAGGTACTTATATAGTGTCAATTCTCTCAGCACTTTTATATATATATCACTACTTTACATTGTAGCAAAGTGTCATTTCTTCAGTGTTGTCACATGAAAAGATATAAAATATTTACAAAAATGTGAGAGGTGTACTCACTTTTGTGACATAGTGTGTGTATATATATATATATATATATATATGTGTGTATGTATGTATATATATATATATATATATTATTATACATATACATATATATATATATATATAATTATACGAGATTTATATAGCGGCAACAGTTTACTCAGCGCTTTACAATGTATAAGGGGGAATATATATACATATATACATACACACATACATATATATATATATACACACACACTCACTGTATACATATATACACTCACTGTATATATATATATATATATATATATATATATATATATATATATATATATATATATATATATATATATATATATATATATATATATATATATATATATATATAGTTTTTTTTTTTTTTTTTTGATTGTACCCATTTTATCTTGAATTGTATTGTAACTCCCTTTTTTGTGTAAATAGTTAGTGCTATACAATTCCCGTATAGATTTTTTTTTTTCTTTTTTAAATATATATACATCCATACATAGATCCATCACACAGGGTTTAGGGTTTCATATATTTCTATAGTATCACTAAGAATAGAATTGCTGGTTAACCACAACCTGACAGCTGGGAAACCACAATCATGTGGAAGCAGAAGTGGAGACGTGCCTTCGCAGGGGGTATGTAGCAGAGATAAACATCACAACTGTAGCGATTCAAATCACAGCTCTGGTGAGAAGTGAGTCGAGTTGTCACCAGAGAACCTCTACTATTTTTCTTCAGACGTTTAGCCTGGGTTCACACTGTAGCGATGTGGGAACCAGCGTGATTCCAGCGACTGTTCCCGCATCGCATCTCTCCCACAGGCAGTTCACACTGCCCTCTGCGAATCACTGCGGGAGTCAATACAATGTTAATGACACTCCCAGATCGGTTCACAGATCGCAGTGCGAACTGTGAATTCGGACAGGAATCATATCGTATGGGGGAGAACACCCATGCGATCCGATTCCAGTGCGGGGAAAAAAAAAAAGTCCCTGCACCTTTTTTTTTTTATGCGAATCCAATGAGTTCAGCCATACCTGATGGAGGCCACAGGGCTGGAACATGGCCTGTCAAAAAGGAAAGTTTAAAAACTCTTCTTTTGTAGGACACATCCCAACCATGAGCTTTCCATGGAGCTCCATAGGGCCCCACAAGCTCCTCAAACCCAAACAACTCCTCCGCATCCCATTATGCTACCCAAGAACCTCCCAGTGTGCTGCTGTACAAGACTTTGGGAAGCGGAGGACATGTCTGTATAAAATTTACATGCATCAGATTTGGGCACTTCTAAAGCACTTGAATCCGAATCATAACAAGCCAGTGGTATTTACCATTATCTAGTGTAGCCTCCTATACTGGATTTTAATATGATGAACAGATTAACTAAAGGGACAGCTGCTGGTCAGCCATGCCTGCACATATCTTTCCAGTGTTAATATGAACATAGTGTAATTGTGAAACCACAAATGCTTTCATCAAAAAGAGACAGAGAACGTACAGAGAACGCACATCTGACTAGCAATACAGGCTGGGGTTGGAAAATGAAAATGAAAATGAAAAAAGAAAAAAAAAAAAAAGAAGCTGTTTGCAACCCAACCACAAGCCTCTCAGAGAGTGCAATACTTTGCCATCTGTGGCTCATATCTGCTTTCCACAGAAAGGGGAAGAGACTCGATTTAATCACCTGCTGACCGTTCACAGTAAAATATACGGCTAGCTGGCAGCAGATACGGGCACGATCCAATACATGTATGTGATCGGCCCTCTTCCGGGGTTTGAGGAGCGTGCACCCCCTGCTGACCCCTGCTGTGATTGGACACAGCATGAGTTTGGCAGAGGATGTTAGCTGATCAGCTGTGTCCAATCACACACACACTGTGTACTGTGCACAGCGATCTGGCTGATTCTTCTCCCCAAAAAGCAGGGAGGAAAAAAAAAAAAAAACAGCCAGATAGTAAAGCAGCACACATTACACATCGTTAGGCCCAGTTGGCAGCGGTTTAGACATTAATGGCTGTGTGTTGAGCTATTTTGAGGGGTCAGCAAATTTACACTGTTATACAAGCTGTACACTCACTACTTTACATTGTAGCAAAGTGTCATTTCTTCAGTGTTGTCACATGAAAAGATATAAGGCCCCTTTCACACTAGAGAGGTGGGTGCGTCAGCGGTAAAGCACCACTATTTTTAGCTATGCTTTACGTCAATTTCGCGGCGTTATTCGGCCGCTTTTACCCCCCGCTAGCGGCCGAGAAAGGGTTAAAAACAGATGCAAAAGGGTTAAAACCACCCGCAAAGTGCTGCTGTAGCAGCGATTTGCCGGCGGTATAGCCACGCTACCCATTGATTTCAATGGGCAGGAGCGGTATATACACCGCTCCAAAGATGCTGCTAGCAGGACTTTTTTTTTTTTTTTTTTAGCGTCCTGCCAGCGCACCGCTCCAGTGTGAAAGCCCTCAGAGCTTTCACATTGGAGAGACAGGAGCGGCTCTTTCAGGGCGCTTTGCAGACGCTGTTTTTAGCGCTGTAGCACCTGCAAAGCGCCCCAGTGTGAAAGGGGCCTTAGACATGCTGGCAGGTTAATTGGCTTTTGTCTAAATTGGCCCTGGTATATGAATGTGAGTTAGGGAAGTTAGATTGTAAGCTCCTTGGAGGGTAGGGACTTCTTATGAAGGCTGATCCATCTTCTCATTGCCTGACCTATCCAAGGCCAGACCACTATCTACAATGCTCGGAATTTCTTTAAATGTCACACGTGCCGACTTCAGCCAAGGAGAGTTACAGGCATGTCCACGATGGACATTACTCACTATGAATAGGTTTGGTGCCTTAAACTTCATAAGATGACAGAGGCACCACACCATACAAGAACTGCCTTGGCCAGGTTGGACAGCCAGAAGACTCATTTATAAAGTTGGTGGGGGAGAGAGTGGGATTGGTTTGTCAAACCACATCTTATCAATTAAATGGATTACTACGATAAAAGTAAAATGTTTTTTTTCAATTGTAGAACTTCCAGGTAATAACTTAGGAGGGGTTACTAAGAGTGATGACGGACAATTCTGCTGCTTGCAACACGTTACCAGCAGTAGAACCATTTTCCCGAATGGCAGGCCCAAAATGTCACACAATCTCACTCACCAGCAAAGAGGCATCAAGAGAGCAACTCCATTGACTCCAAATTGCAGACTGGAGTCTGTGGAAACTCTTCTCTCCAATTTACCTGCCAGATGATTTGAGTCTCAAAAGATGAAGCATTTCCAACTTTCCCGAAAAACCTAAAAGTGCCTTCTCTATATCCTAGTAAACCTGAATACTAATAAAAATGAGAATCTGAAAACGTTCTTTGTAACTAGTCTCCAGATTTATAAAATTGTAGGTCACATTTTCATGCCATTTTCATGTGTGCTTCAAAGTGTGAACAGGCCTTCTATAAATTGTTCCACGGGCTCCAGATGTTCAGACGTACACTTGAATCAAGCACATATGTGCAGAAGATCAAGGGAGTACACAGGAGAGGGAGTCGGAAAAAAAGACTGCTCCGAGGCAGAATGTAATAATATGCAACACTTTCCTATAAAGGGAATGTATCGCGGGGTTGTATGCATTATCTTTTCCCATTATGGTCAGGAGAAAAAGGAGGGGAAAAAAAAAAGACTTCATTTTTTATCCAAAAAAAATATTGCACTGGAATTTTATGTAGTCTTCTATGCACCCAGCATTTGATACTCCGCTCCATTCATTGTTTTCTCCCCCTACCAGCTGGTGTTTACAAGCAATTGGACCAGGTAAAAACTGGAGGTGGATGAGTCAGAGCAATGACACATACTTTGTCAGGTAGTTTATTAAGTGACAACTGTGCTCAAAGGGAGCGACTTCTGCTGTCCTCGTCTCTTTAGCTACCCCAAAGTGCTCTGGAAATCAATTTTATAGTAAAATGTAAAACTTATAGAAAAAGTTAGGATATATGCACTCAATGACTGATCGATACAGTATCAGAAATGTGAAGCCAAATGTAACTTTGGGTCCATGTCAATCTAGCGATCCTACAACTGGCCAGCGACAGGATCCCCAAGCAGATCAGTGAGAATTACCCCTTTCTACGGCATCAGTCCATTATTGGCTGGATCAGTACTTCCTCGCTAACAGAAAAACAGAAGCATTTTTCTTGCAGGAAACAGATGAGAACTTCTCTATTCCACAGAGTGATCATGGTGTTGGTACGTTGTTGTCAGGGACAAGATCACTAACAACATTTAACATTCTTTTGAAAGAATTTATATTTAATTTAAACCTTTTTGAAAGTGCTCATAATACAGGCTGCCTAAATGGTCCTTTCTCGAACATTAACAAAAAACAGAAAATCAAATCTTTATTGTCCATTCATAAAAAGAAAAAAAGTCTAAATACAATTTTTCAACTTTATAAAGCAGGAAGGAAAAAAAAATAAAAAAAATTAAAATAAAAAAAGGAATGTCATAGAAATATAAGACATTAAGTATATCGTAGATGTAATGGACTTTAAAAATCAGAAAAAGGTCAAAATGGCTGCCAGTGGAATAAATTGGTTTGACTGCACATTTATGATAACAAAAGATAATGGATCTTACTATTGTGCGGCACGTCAGTGAAGAGCTATACAAGGAAATGCTCATACAATAGCCGACTCCATACAACTACAACACTGACAGAAACACAACAGAGCCTTCAACATCTACGCAGGTATAAACTGACAAAGGTGTACTTGCAACACAGCATGGGTCAGATAATTGCTTAAAATTTTTGCCTTTATTAAAAAAAGTAAATTGTCATCTGAATGTTCTTAAAGGCAATCCTGATGTGCGCCCCCCCCCCCCAAGTATGTTTTTGTATCAAGCATCAGACACACCCAGAAGTGCTGAATGTCAAGATTCTGCCAAAGGCCATAGGGCAGTTGGACAGGTGAGCATACCACCACATTTTTTTGCTTTAATTCTATACTGTAAATCAGTCATTAAAAAAAAAAAAAAACACACACACACTTTATATACCATATGTTGTTCATGTTTTTAAAAGTGGAACCATACTGCATCTGAGCACCACAAACCAAAAGCACCATTTAGTTCAGGACTTGACAAATTTGCGTTAAATCTAGGAGCCAGCTAAAAAAGTTAGGAACCAGTTTTTGTTTTTGCTAAACAAAGCTTACGGGTGGAACATGTAAGCTTTTGCCGTTTTTTGCACAAGTTTAAAAAAAATATATATATTTTAAGCCTCAAGCATAATATAAAACCCCCAAAACATTATATTTTCTGAAAGCAGACACCCAAAAGAATAAAATAGTGGTAGTTCCAATTTTTTGTCACACAATTTCACCGCAAAATTTCAGTAAAAAAAAAAAAAAAAAAACACATTATAAGTTTATTTTAGAGGGCACAAAAACGCAATAAAGTGCCACATTTTTGGGTAAAATATAAAAGACGAGGTTGCACCATGTAAATAGATACTCAACATGTCAAACCTTTATGTGCATCCGTGAAATGACAACAAACTTCAGTGCCCCATTTTGTTTTTGTTTTTTATAGGTAATGCTTTCAAAGCCCCCCCTATAGGTCATCAGTTTAGCGTTATAAAGGAGGTCTGATCCTAGAATTATTGCTCTCATTCAGGGGTGCGCAATCAACGTTTTCAGGTATAGGCGTCATGTGTGTTTACATATGTACATTTGGGGGTGGGGTCTCAACTATTTATTGGGGGGGGGGGTATGTGCTTGGGTGTTTTACAGTAAAAACTTCTTTTCCAACACATATGTGATGACTTTTATGGTGCCAGGTTCTCTTTAACCACTTCCCACCCGAGTAACGTCATATGACGTTGCAGACTTCGAGTGGAGATATCTGACCGATGACTACTGCTACAGGCATCATTCAGATATCTTTTTAGGGCCGGCGACTTCCTTCACCATAAGAATAATCGTTCTTACAGGCGGTGGGAGGGGACGCCCCCCCCCCGCTCCCCTCCAGTGCTTCTACCGACTTACCCGTGCTATCGGTGAGCCAGAGAAGAGACCGGCCGGCGCCAGATGTTGTTGACGATAGAGATTTCCGGCGGGCCAGATGCTCCCCGAAGTCTCTATGATTGTTCAGAGGCCGGGCGCGATGTAACATCACGCCTGGCCTTTGCATTTGAAAAAATGCCGTGGCCTCAGCTGGAAAGCTGAGATTTTTATTTTTTTTTATTTCAGGCTTCCCAGCAAGTAAAAAGGCATCAAAATAGAAAAGTAAAATAATAATATATATATATATATATATATATATATATATATATATATATATATATATATATATATATATATATATATATATATATATATATATATATATATATATGCCCCTGTACCCGCTCGCAGAAGCGCCCACATATGCAAACGGCATGCATGAAACAGTATTTTTTCCAAAATATCACGTTTGAAAAATTGTTGCGCAAGTACCGTGCGAGATAAAAAGTTGCAACGACCACCATTTTATTCCCTAGGGTCTCTGCTTAAAAAAAAAAAAAAACATACAATGTTCGGGGGTTCAAACTAAAAAAATTATGATTTTTACATGTAGGAGGGGAGTGTCAGAATTGGCCCGGTAGGCAAGTAGTTAATGAGACATCCAGGGTCTAAAATACCCTACATGTCTCTCCTGTGCTTCACTGAATGTAATGCAATGTACTGTATTCTTTCTTGACCTTGATAGTCAGGGAAACTGTCAATGGGGGACCTGGAAGTGATGTCACTTCTGGGTCAACAAGAAGGGAAGAAAAGTGGATGTGTGTCTACTCTCCCCCCTCCCCTGTACTCGGTGGCGCCTGCTATGCTGGTCCCAGGCTTGCAGATGGGCAAGCAGAGCACGGGATACATAGCGTGCAAGGTGTGTGGAGCAGATGGCAGGACAAACTGTCGCCATGGCGACCGGGGGTTTGTCGAGTGCTTATTTAGTTAACTTTTCAACATTCAAAGCAAACTTACTCCATCCATTCATGGCTCTATGCTTTATTTTGCTGAGGAATCACATTGAAAAAAACACTCCCTAGCATTTCTAGCTGTGGTCATTTTGAGTAAGGGCAGATGATTCATGTAGCATTTACTTCCTTGAATCCATCTGCCCTTAGCTCAAGGATGTAGACAGGAGGGTGCGCTTAGCTGAGAAAACCCCTCCCGAAGACTCCTGGGATGTACGACATCATTAGCCTAGGCAAAAAAAAACAAAAAAAAGCAAAAAACAAAAAAAACTAAAGAAATGTAAAAATAAAAGGGGGATAAAATATACTTATTTTACTAAAGCTAGCAGTATAAGGTTTAAAAATAGTGTTGATTGAGATTGTTCCACTTTAATAAAGCATGGAAGTATTAAACCCCATGTCAGGTTTTTGTTGCTGTCCGTCACCAGTAAAGATATCCACAGTCATCCTCTGGGAAAAGGCAACTGTTAAGACAGTCAGTGAAAATTAAAATATATATAGTATAAGCAAATCTCAAGGGAGCGACGGGCAGTGAATATGTCCCAGGGCTTGTTCTGACCGTCACAATGCCAGGTTTCGCTGCAAATAGAGATTTTCCAACAAGCTGCAAAGTCAGAAAATCAAAGTTTTTATTAGACAATACTTTAACCACTTCAATACTGGACACTTATCCCCTTCCTGCCCAGACCAATTTTCAGATTTCAGTGCTCTCACACTTTGAACAACAATTACTCAGTCGTGCTACAATGTACCTAAAATTGTTTTTATTTTCCATACAAATAGAGCTTTTTCATTTGGTGACTAAAGTTCCACTTTAAGTTGATGGGTTTAGTTCCAGTTTAAAGCAAAGATTTTCTTCTTGTAGTTCAGCCTACCTTCTACCGAAAAGCCAAACTCAAAGACTCCAAATATGTGGGGTAAATCCATCCATTTCATCAATCTAGAAAGCCAGAATGAGATATTTGAAATTGTTGAGCCCCAGGCTACACAAACCTCCTCTACATCAATCACCATAAAACATATTCCGCTACCAAGAAGACCGCCTCCACATTTAGCAGGTTTCCAGTCCATGAGGGTAGAAAAATCCACCCACTGCCTCTTGACAACCCGCCAATAAAAGAAGATCCACCTACAAGACATATAGAAAATATGCAGTAGAACGGACCTCAGAACTACACACGGAAATTGAAGGCCTCGTTTGCTATAGCCTGCAATCTTTCCAGAGAGCAAATTTCAATTACGGACAACATTCCTCTAAATTGAAATATTTTGTGAGCAGCTATGGAAAGCATGGCACAGATGTGAGGAAGTAAGATTGTTTCCATTTCCAATATAAGGGTAGCAGCGCAAATTATCCCCTTGACAGGAAAATAACGGTTCTTCGCCTTGCCATCTAGAAGAAAGGTCTTGAAATTAGCAGATATTGCTCAAGTGGCAAAAGTTCGAACTGCGGTCCCTTCAGAAACCTATAAAGTAAGTAGCGTGTGCGCACAGTAGGGGCTTTAAGCAGCCAGGTTGTGTTTTTGTGCAAAGGCTGTGTGGCTTAACGCAAGGACACACAATGAAGATCTCCAGAGCATGGCTTAAAGTGGAGTTCCACCCACTTTCACAACACTTCAGCATCCCTCACTAAACTGTGCACTGTAAACGAATTGGATATTTAAAAAAAAAAATTTCTCAGCACCTACTGTATATCTGCTGTATTCAGTTTTCACTTCCTCCTCCCTGGCCGCGGCCCATCGCATCATTTCCTGTTTGCAATGCCTTCTGGGAAGGGGCGGCAACTTCCTCTGACACTTCCGTTGCTATGGAAACCTGACCAGAAACCTATTACACTGCTTGGCCTGCACTGAGCATGTGCGAGATCTGCAAGGATGAGATCCAGGAAGAAATACAGTCTGGCTTCAGATGCCCACACTTAAGATGGCCACAGCCTGCTGTAAGTTTATAAAATAACAAACTACTGCTATAAACTAACAAAACAGACCTTAGTTTACAGACTAACTTTACTAGAATACATTAAGCTTGCGTATTATATGGGTATTTTTATTTAAAAAGTATCATTTCGGCCGGAACACCACTTTAAGGTAAGAAGTTAGCTACGTGGTTTCCATTGGGAACTTGTCCTTTAAAGTACTTGGCTTGGATGCCTGGCAGTGACACAAAAAGGTTGCAATTTGAAGGTTTTCCAAAGAAATGGAGATGTTCATTGGAAATTATTCAACTTGTGTTAGTCACAGGCTCCAGATGATATCTTGACGGTATTTCCTTTACTGGAACGGATGAAAAAAGAAATATAATTTAGCGCAGGACTGTGTCTTTATCAGACTACTGCTAGTTTAGTCTACAGGAGCCAGAGCTCTGGAAGCTTGCCTAGGCCCTTCAGCCAGCCGACATATGTTGCCCACAGTACCCGGCTAAAAACGAAGCAGACGTGGTAGGACACTGGCAGAAGGAGCTCTCGCCTGAAGGAGACAGCAGCCTAATTTTTTCCCATCTTTTAATCAAACCAGCACAAGGCAACAGATAAACAAAGAGGAAAAACAAGTGCCGTGACAGCGTATGGAGACCAAGAAAGAGTGGCGGGAGCTGCTAATGAAATACAAAGGGCCTAATTCATCAACGTGTCTGAGAGCAGAATTGTCTCAGATAGTCTCCGTTGCCCACGGCAACCCGTCAGAAACGTCTGTTTCATTCTGCTGTACCAGGGCGAGATGATGAAAGGGAAAGTCTTACATATGGACAGCACAAGAATGTTTCCTTTAGAAAAAATGATAAATGAGGCCTAACGTGGCTTTATTACTAATAAAGTGCAGGAAAGAAAAAAAAACACAAAAAAAAAAAAAAGCAATGGCCTGCAATAACCCACAGAAACCAACCAGAAACCAGTTTTCAGCAGCTTTGCAATGACCTGGCAAATGCTAACTGATTCCTGGTTGGCCACTATGGATTCAAGGTCTACATCCCTTTATGTATATCTATGCCAAACATTCGGGAACTGCTTCTATATTAGATTTACTTTAGTGTGAGCCTACACTAAAATTACAAAAGAGGAACTGCCAGGAGGTGATTGAAGGCGCCAAGGGGTTCCCACACAAGATTTGTGTCCCAGGCTCCAAAGTACACTACAGGTATGTTAAAAAAACACTTGATTTGTTTAAACCAAGGGGTCTCCAAACTTTCTGAATGAAGGGCAAGTTTACTGCCCTTTAAAGACTTTGAGGGAGCTAAACTGTGACCAGTATGAGGAGAAAATGCCCTGGCGTCAATGGGTGTAAAGAACGCTCCATGACTGTTATTGGTAGGAAGAATATTGCCACATTGTTGGTAGTAGGGGAAGAAATAGTGTCACATCCTTGGGGTCTATTTGGAGGAACAGTGCCTCCTCATTGGCGTCAGTGGGGGAAATAGTGTCCCATCGGTGGCGTCAGTGGGAAGAATAGTGCCCCATTGTTGGTGCTAGTGGTAGGAATAGTGCCCTATTGTTGATATCAGTGACAGGAATTATGCCTCATTGTTGGTGTAGAAGGAATAGTGCCTCGTATCATTGGGAGGAATACTGTCCCAAGGATAAAGGCAAACAAAGGGCCACATCCGGCCCTCGAGCCGCAATTTGGAGACTAAAACTGGTCAAAAAAGCCCTAAATTATCAAATCAACTAAGAATCAGAGAACTTCTCTTGAAATCGATTTCAACTCAGTTTAGATCAGATTCGCTCAAACAGGGTCGACTGGCCAGGGCGAAAAAAAGAGTCACTGACCATTTTGCATCAATCGGCAGCCAATGAGATACTTTGTTCATGAAAAATGATCAGATTTCGATCAGATTATGAGATGACATGGTACAAAAACAGAGCTTTAATTCATAACTTATAATTATATCTTAACTATTGATCAAAACACACTTCTGTGTGTAGCATTGATCTAATGGGTTTTCAAATATAACCCAATTAGAGCATTTGGAGAAGAAATTGATCATTTTTCGACGTGTAGATGGCCACCACAAGTCATAGAAATCACCACAAATGGGCAGCCTCACTGACCAAGGTGAAACATGGGAGAGGATGGGACAAAGACAGGACCTGTAGGTGCCTCAATTTGCGGAATATGGCCAACTCACATTTTCAAACGTCAGAACAGAATAGTTTAAAATCGTAGTAAACAGTTGCTTCAACGGCACCCTTGTATGACTGGTGCACACATGCTGCTTATATTTATTATTACAAAGCAGAAAAATAAGCACATAAATATTTACTGGAGCCAGTAATGGTCACTCGGGTCCGAAGTTCTGGACTCACCGAAGAGCTGCCGTCTACACATGGCGCCGGGAATATTTCTGAGCGCCCATATTTTTTGCTTCACTAAGCCCTGAACGTAATACATTATGTATGTTTATCTGTGACTTTTGACCCTGTAGCAATGAGCAACTCCCCAGACACAGCCAGGACACGAAGGGTTACAGCAGACGGCTACAAAGAAAATCATAGAAGTAAATACAACATGGGAGATTTACAACCCTTCAGGTGATGGGGGAGATTTGCCAAGACTGGGGGCAGGCGCTGTCCATACAAAAAAAAAAAAAAAAAAAAAACACGCACACAAGGCACAACCTGCTGAAACGTGGTCAAAAATTGTAACAACTAAACAATTGCAAATTCTGAATACATGATTATTATATACAAATGGTTAAAAAAAAGCCTCCAACTTCTAAAAGGAAGATCAGGGGCAATATTGGGAGGGAAGAAACCCTGCATGTGAAAAATAAAAAAGGGAACATTTTAGGCATGATATATTTAAGTGACTAAAGAAAAAGTACCTTGACTGTGGCAACCAGTGGATATAAATGATTTTGTCTCACTCTGCCAGCATGTCGTTGAGAACATCAAAAACATGTCTATCAGTGTATTGTCAACTATATTGTTGATGTTGTTGTACTGTTTTTGTCATGTATGAAAAAAATTTTGAACAATTTTTAAAAAAAAGACTATTACAGTCAAATAAAAGAAAATTTAAAACAAATTAAAAAAAAAAAAAATCGACACAAAACACACACACACACGCAAGCACAAAAGGCTAGCCTGGCTATTGTATTGTGAATGGGTACTGGCTGCAGAGTTGAGGCTTCAATGTCTGCTCTACTAATCACTGATCTCTTCCAATCGGTTAAAACAACCCTTTTCCAAAAGCAAAAAGAAAGAAAAAAAAAAAGAAAGGATTAAAAAAAATAAATAAATAAAAGGTTCCCACTAAAGAAAATTATTTTTACACTATTACTTTTGTGTCCCACCACCCATATCTCACATCTTTGTTCTCATACAGAGCCATTACCACCAACAAAAGCATCTGCACCGGACACTCCGAGACGTTTCAGATGCCGTCCCCTGCCATGTGCTGCCAGACCTAGAGTTGTATGACAGCTCAGTCTCCATGCTGAAAAAGCACCCTTCCAACACATACTCAGGTAGGCACATACACAACCCAATGGAAGAAGGCCAACTTCCATGAGTACACTTGGTGACAAAAGGAGTAAGACGTGGTCAGGAGAAGGTTTTATTCTATTGAAGAGCTATTTTTGAGGAATTTATAAATGAAGCTGTCCTAAATTTGCCTAAAATCTGCCTTAAGCTGGCACATATGCTGAAGTTTAAGGCTGTGGATTGACCTCTGTAGGCACTAACCAGCTCGACAAAGTTTGAATAAAAGAAATGAAAGGAGTTGAGTGGAAAATCCTTTACCAAACAGTGACTTTAGCCAGTCAGATGCGGTCACTGTTTAAATACCCAGGCAGCAGCATCAGAAGCTGGCACAGGAGATTCTGCCATCCACGTTCAAAAGGAATCCAACAAATTTCTCTCATTCAACTCGCCAGCAGAATGAGAAATCTATGCTTGGCAGGGCTAGCCTTGTCTAGCTGTGTGACAGAATTATTAGTGGGCCCCCAACGTCTTTTCTTACATGTCTTTAGGCTCTAGGGAGTCCACATCCCATGCTCTAGAACTAACAAGGCCTGGAAAAGTAAGTGCCAACTCTGGATTATGTCTAAACAAAGATGGCACCATTCTTCTAGAGCAGCCTCTCAGTCAGATTCAAGGAAACTCTGGGGTTCCTCCAGTGGTTGCTAGGGGTTCCTTGAACAATTTCTGCCTCTCAGATAAGTTCCCACTCACACCACTGATCTTTTAGCCATCTGTGAGAGGGGATTCTTCCCAAAGACCACAAATGTAAGGAGCATTCTTCCCACTGACCATTACACTAATGAGTTATACATACAGTATAGATATTTTTAACAGGAGTTCCCCAAGACCAAAAAGGGTTCCTCTGTGTTGAAAAAGTTGTTCTAGAGCAGGGATCTCCAAACTTTTGAAACAAAGGGCCAAAATGACTGCCCTTTAAACTTTGGGGGGCCAAACTGTGGCTAGTGGGAGTGGAAAAAGCCCTGGAGTTGGTGGAAGTAAACAATTTGGTGGTCAGTGGGAGTAAAATTGCATCATTGGTGTCAGTGGAAAGAATAGTGTCCCATCAATGCTATCAGTGGACGGAATAAAGCCTCATAATTGGTGTCAAATGGGCAATTAGTTCCCCATCCTTTGTGTCAGTGGAACGAACAGTGGCCCATCTTTTGTGTCAGTGAAGCAATGCCTCGCATCAGATGAAGCAATGCTTGTTCTAGAGATTAAAGAAGAAGGTGGCGCTGTCAGGAAGAGCACTATGATGCCTTTGGGTGGCAATTTATGCCAAAAAATATTACACTTGCATAGTACCTAATGATCATATGTTTAACCTTGAAAAACTATTTTCAAAACTAGGTTCCCTTTCCTCAATATGTAAGATTTTTCACACCCGACACGTCTCAGAAGTTGGAGGAAGGGTGGATAGGATTTTACACAGGTAGCAATTATAGAACTACAAGTGTCTGCACACCATGGCAAGGAAACCTGTATTTCCCATCCCCATAGGAAGGCTTGGGCTCGCCCATATTACGCCTCTAGCAATGGTAATATTGTTTCCTAGCAGAGACCAACTGGGACAGAATAATAAAGACTGTTTAATTAAAAGGAAATTCCATTAATCATCTGGCCAGGCTGCCAGCCAAGCTGCTCTACAACAAGAATTAGGACTGAAAATTGCCTAAAAGAGGGACCGTTTGTGTTAATCATAGGAACCAATCAGCTGCTCCCCTTTTAATTTTCTTTGTTGCACGTGGACCGAGAGAATTGGATGATTGAGAGGGGTGAAGGAGAGGCCATCTTCCAAAGCAGAAGATTAAAAAAAAAAAAATCATATATAGATCAATGACAGGATAAGGTGAATGCAGGTTGGACTTGATGGACTTGTGTCTTTTTTTCGACCTCACCTACTATGTAATTTCTTCTAGTAGGGTCGGAGGCGGTAAAGCGTCGCTAGTTTTAGTGGCGCTTTTAGGCCGATAACCCCCACTAGTGGCTGAAGAAAGGGTTAAATAGTGCCTGCGTAGCGCCGCTGCCGAAACGCCCTTCAGCAGCAGTGTCCATTCATTTTAATGGGCAGGGACATTTTAGGAGAGGTGTATACACTGCTCCTAAACCGCTCCAAAGTTGCTGCTTGCAGCGTACCACAAGCGCACCACTCCAGTGTGAAAGCACTCGGGTTTTCATACTAGACTGACAGGAGAGGCGCTTTACAGGCGCTAGTTTTAGCGCTAAAACGCCTGTAAAGCGCCTCAGTGTGAAAGTGGCCTTATTGCATATAGAGTGAGGATGGAAAGTATTCAGACCCCCTTAAATTTTTCACTCTTTGTTATATTGCAGCCATTTGCTAAAATCATTTAAGTTCTGAGCAAATTCTGAGCAAATAGTGAGAAAAGGGTCTGAAAAATTAGGACCATGTGATATTTCAGTTTTTCTTTTTTAATAAAATCTGCAAAAAGGTCAACAATTCTGTGTTTTTCTGTCAATATGGGGTGCTGTGTGTACATTAATGAGGAAAAAAATGAACCTAAATGATTTTAGCAAATGGCTGCAATATAACAAAGAGTGAAAAATGTAAGGGGGTCTGAATACTTTCCGTCCCCATTGTATGTATAACAGCTGTTAAACAGTCAACGCACTTTGGCCATTAGGCCTAGTCCTGGCTGACAACCTGACGGCTGAAACGCGTTGGCTGTTTTACAGTTTTTAGACATGTTTTTGCAATAAAGAATAAACCATTGTTGGATGCCATTCCGAGTGTCGACTTCTCCTCTTGTGCTTCGTGTTACCTGAGGTTTCGGCCGCCTGTAAGCCTGAGCACCTGGCGGACGGACCTAGGATGTGCGAAACAGCACAAAGATCACACTGGTAGAAGAAGAAAGCAGAGTGATAAAGAGATGAGCTCCTCAGTGTGCTGCTGTTCAGACAGGGCTGTGCTGTGTGACAGAGCTGTGTAAATCACTGAATTGGATGGACAGAAATACAAAAAATCCTTTGGCAGGTGAAAAAAAAAAAAAAAAAAAAAAGCGCCCTTATATGCAATTGATCTGGGCACTAGCGGTTTGCTTGGATCAGCTTTAATTTACATTTGATCAGCAAGTTAGTTTCAACTAAAATACTTATTTAGAAGCAAAGCCAATACGTAAAAAATAATCCATTTTTATTCCTTCTTTGGAAAAACATAAGTCGGGACGGGCTCATAAACCCCTAAAAACATCCATATTTTATACATGAAGGCGAAGAATGGACGATGCTCTGCAGTAAATCTGATTCAGGGCCATTTCACAGCAACAGATTAAAAACTTAATAGAGTCGGTTCTCGGTGCTAGATATAAACATATTTGGCACAATGAAAATTCAACATTAAAACCCATTAAGTTTCATTGTCTGCCATGGCTCACGGTTCCCATCTAATCCCCGCATTACATGCTGGCTGATTGTGGACTGGAGCGACCAGGAGCTCCACACCGAGCGTATCAGGGAGATCAATCATGCACTAAATTGCTACTGAAAATATATTGTCTCAGCAGGCCCCGCTCCCTCCGCAGAGCTGACCTGCCATTTCCTCCCCGCCTCGTGCGTGATGAAATTACACCGCGCCTGGCACTCAGAACAATGATTAGCAAGAGAGGACGACACATGTCTAGCACATCACACTGTTTACATGTTTTTTTTTTTAACTTTATTAAAAATGTCACAAAATTACATTTCATTACAGCACCACTCCAGCCAAAATATGAACTAAAGCAAAAATGGCCCCTGTTCACATCGGAGCGTTCTGGCGCCTGAAGCAAAACGCCTGAAGCTCAAAAAAAGTACATGAGCTTCTTTGTAGGCAGATTACAGGCGTTTTACTGCTTTATACATTGGTGACCTTTTGACCTGTACAAAATTAAAGACAATAAACGCTAGGGGTGCAACGGATCAAAAATCTCACGGATCGGATCGATCCCCGTATCAGAGTAACGGATCGGATCATTTTCGGATCAGCAAAAAAAAAAAAAAAAGACACAAATCTTGTTACACCCACCGGAGTTTTAGATTTAAAATCTATTTTCAACACAAAACCGAGCTTATATGCATAAATACAGTATTTGTGCATATAAGCTCAGTTTTGTTTTGAAAATGGCTTTTAAATCTAAAACTCCGGTGGGTGTAACAAGATGTCCGCTTGCCCCCTTCTCACTCTATCATTATTGTACTGTGCAGGAGTCTGGGGTGTAGCAAGATGGCGGCGACGAAACGTCACTTCCTGTCGAGACAGCGGCCGCTTCCGGGTGTACTAAGATGGCCGCCGGCTCCGGAGCTAGGCCGAAGCCGCGGCCTTTCCTATGGCTGAGGCCGAAAAGTGCTCCGCGGAGGGTGATCCGTACGGATCACGGATCGGCAACGATCCGTTGCACCCCTAATAAACGCAGTAAAAAGCGCGGCAAAGATCGTACGACTTTCTGTCTGAAAACAAAAAATGCTCAGGTGTGAATGCAGCCTTAAACAAGGCAGCTGCATTTGTTTTCCTTTTCTTGTCCACCTGGTGGTCCGGCCAGTAACACCCTTCCTGTTTTAGGCAGGCCGTACACAGTTCAAATCTCGGCCGGTTCAGCTGCAATTGGCCCAGATTCAAACTGAGTTTCGGCAGGCTGAATGTACCAAGTCGATCGATCAATCAACCCACTCTTCTTCTTTCTGCAGGGCTTTTTGGAACGGACCAGAGTAGAGCTTCACGATTCTAGGAAAAATGAGAATCACAATTTTTTTGCTTAGAATAAAGATCACGATTCTCTCAGGATTCTCGCGGCGTAACAACTTTCACATTATACAAAAAAAAAAAAAAATTGGGCTAACTTTACTGTTTACTTTTTTAAAAAAATGCATTTGAAAAAATGCATTTGAAAGACCGTTGCGCAAATACAGTGTGACATAAAATATTGCAACAACCGCCATTTTATTCTTTAGGGTCTCTGATAGATATATCTCTCTATCTATAATATATATACATTCCCAGTTCCATTCACTTTAATGGGATGGCTGGTGATGCGGCAGTGACACAACAAGGTGAGGGACGTGGTGGCAGCAGGTGAGCGGATGCCCGCTAACAGGGGCTGCCATGATGGATGTGAAATGACAGGTTCTCTTTAAATGTAAGGACTCATTATTACTGGTAGTTAGAATCTTTAATATTTGCAAACAAAATGAAGGTTTCCTGTTTAGAATAAGCGGTCAGGTTAGTAAAACAGCGATATCAGAACCGATTTGATCATCCAGTTTGTAGTGTACATAGATTTGCAAAACAATGGGATAAAGGAATATCTATTTGTGGGGAAAAAAATGATAAAAATTTCATTTGGGTACAGTGTTGCATGACCGCGCAATTGTCATTCAAAGTGCGACAGCGCTGAAAACTGAAAATTGGCCTGGGCAGGAAAGGGGTGAAAATGCCTTGTATTGAAGTGGTTAAAATAAAAAATAAAATTAAAAAAATTAAAAAATTAAATAAAAAATCTAATTGAAACTAAAAAATAAATAAAAATGTGATTTTTTTTTTTTTTTTAATTATTTAAAAATCATTGATTTTTATCCACCCTGACCGTAAATCACGGATGTGTTGTGGTGCCGTGATCACAGATATGTGTGCCCTAGGGGTAATATGTGCTAAAAAAAAAAAAACACCAGGTCATCACATAGTGTGACAAAGTCCTAAACTAATGCCAATTCGTGTGACATTCTGCTGCCCTGCCCTCGAACTCCGCTTGCAAAAGGGCCACCTAGATAAGACCCGGCAGCTGATGACGTGACTATTTGGCAAACAGAAAAGATCTTCGGCACATATACACAGATTTGCGTATGGATCGACTTCAAAAGAATTTCAGCCCTTATCAAGAAAGAGGCGCTTGCCAAACCAGAGTGAGAAATAAGTTAAACAGACAAGAACCACCTGCCCTGTCTCACGCCTCCGATAAGCCACACATTAGCCAAACAGCGATTCCAGGGCTGCAGAGGATTCTGGGTAATAGCGCCTTGCTGGTACTGTCACCGTGACCAAACTGCTCCCTGAAATAAAAAGAAGGAATGAAAGCAAAGGAGATGCTTCGGGGAGATTAAAGTGCGCTGAAAGATCGCTCTCCTCCTTAGATGTCGTTTGCTTCTAATTGTAACAATAGGAAGAGTTCACAAGGAGCTGTCTGCCACATTTTCCGAGATCTGTCACCTCGCGCACAATTGTACGACATTCTCACTTACAAAGCAATCCAGAGGGCTTAGTTTTTGTTTTTTTTGCTTTGTTTATTGTGTCTCTGTAATCCATTCACTGACACAAGAATGCACTGCAAACTGGAATTTAAAGGGCCAGTACACTCTGCCCTCTACAAACCTTACATTTATGCAAATAACAAAACGAAAACCCCTCTTAAAAAAAATATTAATTTAGCATATGTTAAATCTGAGTTCCAGCCTCAAAAAAGTTTTATTTTATTTTTTTTTTTTAAGTCAGCAGCTACAAGTACTGTAATAGGAAACGACAATGTCTCTCGCAAGTCAGTGACCCAATACTAGTACGCAGATCAAAAAAGTCAGTAGTCTGTCTGCACGACTGGTCTGGGTCAGTCACTCAGAGTATTGAAACAAGGTTTAGCATGGTAGCTCGGCATTAGCAATTTCATAAGAGGCCATGGGAATCAATATTTTAGCGATGGAAGAGGCAAGGCCCGCCCCCCAACACTTGCAAGAGGCAAGGCCCGCCCCCCAACACTTGCAAGAGGCAAGGCCCGCCCCCCAACACTTGCAAGAGGCAAGGCCCGCCCCCCAACACTTGCAAGAGGCAAGGCCCGCCCCCCAACACTTGCAAGAGGCAAGGCCCGCCCCCCAACACTTGCAAGAGGCAAGGCCCGCCCCCCAACACTTGCAAGAGGCAAGGCCCGCCCCCCAACACTTGCAAGAGGCAAGGCCCGCCCCCCAACACTTGCAAGAGGCAAGGCCCGCCCCCCAACACTTGCAAGAGGCAAGGCCCGCCCCCCAACACTTGCAAGAGGCAAGGCCCGCCCCCCAACACTTGCAAGAGGCAAGGCCCGCCCCCCAACACTTGCAAGAGGCAAGGCCCGCCCCCCAACACTTGCAAGAGGCAAGGCCCGCCCCCCAACACTTGCAAGAGGCAAGGCCCGCCCCCCAACACTTGCAAGAGGCAAGGCCCGCCCCCCAACACTTGCAAGAGGCAAGGCCCGCCCCCCAACACTTGCAAGAGGCAAGGCCCGCCCCCCAACACTTGCAAGAGGCAAGGCCCGCCCCCCAACACTTGCAAGAGGCAAGGCCCGCCCCCCAACACTTGCAAGAGGCAAGGCCCGCCCCCCAACACTTGCAAGAGGCAAGGCCCGCCCCCCAACACTTGCAAGAGGCAAGGCCCGCCCCCCAACACTTGCAAGAGGCAAGGCCCGCCCCCCAACACTTGCAAGAGGCAAGGCCCGCCCCCCAACACTTGCAAGAGGCAAGGCCCGCCCCCCAACACTTGCAAGAGGCAAGGCCCGCCCCCCAACACTTGCAAGAGGCAAGGCCCGCCCCCCAACACTTGCAAGAGGCAGGCCCGCCCCCCAACACTTGCAAGAGGCAGGCCCGCCCCCCAACACTTGCAAGAGGCAGGCCCGCCCCCCAACACTTGCAAGAGGCAGGCCCGCCCCCCAACACTTGCAAGAGGCAGGCCCGCCCCTCAACACTTGCAAGAGGCAGGCCCGCCCCCCAACACTTGCAAGAGGCAGGCCCGCCCCCCAACACTTGCAAGAGGCAGGCCCGCCCCCCAACACTTGCAAGAGGCAGGCCCGCCCCCCAACACTTGCAAGAGGCAGGCCCGCCCCCCAACACTTGCAAGAGGCAGGCCCGCCCCCCAACACTTGCAAGAGGCAGGCCCGCCCCCCAACACTTGCAAGAGGCAGGCCCGCTCCCCAACACTTGCAAGAGGCAGGCCCGCTCCCCAACACTTGGAAGAGGCAAGCCCGCCCCCAACACTTGGAAGAGGCAAGCCCGCCCCCAACACTTGGAAGAGGCAAGCCCGCCCCCAACATTTGGAAGAGGCAAGCCCGCCCCCAACATTTGGAAGAGGCATGGCTCTCAACTCTACTGGTGCCAAGAAAATATTAATTAACAGTATCTTGTTGATCTGATGGCCAGCATTTTCCCACATGACCACAATGACCCACAGTGCACCGCAGGCACTACCTGTAATTTCTTAAACATGGCCTCTCCCATCTTTCCCAGTGTCATTCAGACAGGTCCTCTTTACCTAAGAAAACCTGTAAGGCTTTGAATAATAACGAAACTGAAAGGGTGATGCCGATCTACCTTCAAAAGGTGGATTACATGTATCCTGGCATGACATGAAGGAGTAAGTCTAAATGTGACTGCAGGCAGAATGACAGCAACCAGGTAAAAACAAAAACACACACCCCTCCCGATGCCTTTGGTGCCAGTCACTCGCTTGACAGTGCCGGTGTGTCACTTCTCTGATAGATGTCAGGTGTAGGCAGCCGTCACCCTCATCGCTCATTAACAGCACAGCATGTGTTTCTCAATGAAATCTGCAAGGTGCTTTTTTCGCCACTTGCCAAAAAAAAGCAGCATAAGGAAGTTTTTAATACTATTTATTCTTGCTCCTGCAATAAATACATTCAACACTAAAAATTCTTCTGTAATGCTAAAAAACATATCTGAACAAAACTAAAAAAGGTCAACTCCAGCCAAAACAGATAATTCACATACTACCTTGTTCTATCGCTTAGACTCCCATAGAGATCTTCATTGGATTTCCAATTTCTGACAAATGATTTTTTCACTTACTAAACCTAAAAGAAAATTCCAAAATACTAGTACGTGCTTAATTCAACATCAGAATTTGCTAGCTTTATTGGAACAGATGAGTTTTCTTTTCTACATGTCCAGTAAACCACATGACTACGCTTTTCATGTCCAGGCACCACCCCCTAATCTCTAAGCACGCATACCTGACAGTTGCTGAAGTGGAATTTGGTTCTATACTTTGCTACATAAAAATTTGAGGGCTCTAGTAGGCCTAGTTTACTACTAGCGTTAGTCCTCTGAAGAGCGTTGGCTACTCACCACCTGTTCTAACCTTGATACTTGAACTACTACACCATAACCATGAATATTGCTTACGATTATGGTGGAGCCCAATTGACTTGAATACGGAGGGCAGTACTACATGCCAAATTCTACAGGGGTTTAATGCTGGATGCAAAGCATCATGGTCAGAGCACGTTTACACCACCATCCGTTGCCTTAAAGGACCTAAACCGCATGTTTTTACTGCTTGGAACTGTAAACTCCTCCTTATAGAGGTGGTCAGCCTCCATCGGCAAGAATTTTGTAGCGGTGAAGCATCGCCCCATGTACACATTGTATAGCAAAAAATATGAGCATATACCACGCTTAAGGCATGCTATTTACCTGCAAAAGCCTCCCATCCAAAAAGTCCAAGACTTCGGTTTGTTGGCTGCCATTTTGGACTCGATGTCAACAAACCAGCAGATGCAAAGCTATCCTTCTCCATAGGGAGTTGAAGGGATGAGCAGAGGAACTGGGCCAGCAAAGACCGTAATTGCAAGGAGGGAGGGGGCTGTGCTAGGGAACTGACTCTTCCTATAGGGGTCAAATTCTCTGGAAAGTACAGAGGCACATTACGGGTAAATATAAAATAAATTAATTATGGAAGGAAAATTACTGCAAGTAAGCATTTTAAAATACTTCATTCTTCTGTGCCTTAACCTGCAATTCTTTACATTACTGACAGGGTCTCTTTAAGGTAACACGTCATAATGCAAAAGGCTGAAATATAACATTTTTAGCGAAAGAGGAGTTAAAAGCGTTGAATGCCAGTTTTGAACTTTTCTAGACCAGCAGAAGCAGCAGGACCTATGACACACAACACGAGAACAAGGAGGAGTTCTGCCAATGTTCAAAATCGTACAATAAAACGATTCGGAAACTTCTAGGAAGGAGGATTAAGGAAAAACAGCGCAAAGTGGAAATGACCTCTAAATCCCCGTTAAGACTTTTTCTAACACGCAAAGCATGCACAGGATCACTACTGGTACAAAAGGGCGCAGAGGTTGTCCTAATCTACCAACTTCACTCACAATTTCCACCAACGTTTTTTCAGGAAGGCCATTCCGCACTGGTTGTGCTTAAATTAGTCTGCCAAAGAACACAGAAAAAAAAATATTCAACTCGGCTTATTATGGCTTACAAGATTTCCAATTATACAGACCTGGGCAGGAAGCACATTCTTAAAAACGTTAAAAAAAAAAAACACATCTCTATACAGAATGACTATAAATCAGTAGATCGTACCCACCTCCCCCCCCCCCCCCCAAAAGGTTCACTGAATACATTTGTATTGATTCTCCTAAGTATTGGCATATCGACCATATGACCCTGCTTCATCGATTGATGGAGAGCCTTTTCTGAACAAGAGGCAATATTTAAAGTAGAATTCCAGCCTTAACTTAACTAGTCTTTAAAATGATCCATCCTACCTCCTACACTTATGCTGACTAACCTGTGTAAGGCTAGGTTCACACTAATGTTGTGCAGGAAATGCCAACTTCCTTCCATGCTCATTTCCAGTACGGCATTCAAATCGCACTGCCCTTGCGATCTGCAGCAGGTGTAAAGGGCAGAGTGTGATTAGGGACCATAAAAGTGTAAGCTATATTTGTATTATAAAACAATATATCTCTTTAACTACTTGTGTACCGGCCTGCAGTTAAGTATAACATTTTTTCTTTTCTATAAAAACAAACTAGGACTTTACAATCACTATATTATGGCTAGTATTTGTAAAAGAAGGGGAGCAGGAAAGGGTTAAAAAAGGATTTGTGTCACAGCAACAGAATGAATGGATCAGCTGCAGATGCTGATCCATTCATTCTGTGCCCATTCACAAGCACCGATCCCTCTCCTTTCCATGTATTAAGGGGAAGGGGAGGGACCAGAACAGTAAACAATACCATGTGATCGCGGTGATGCCCAATCACATGGTTCCCTGCTGCTTGGATCAGCTGGGTACAGGGTTTCGGTGTACTCGACCGTCTGATGGCTGGGTACACAGCAATCACCTAAGAGATCAGCCGCCCGAGGTCTGTTGATCCAGTGGCATTCATAAACAACACTGCGTAAATAAAGGGCCACAGATCAACCGTTGATAGGCGTACAGTCATTACAATTCAATATGTGTTTAAAAAAAAATTACTTTTGAAATGGTATTATCCCTTTAAAGCTTTTACTAAAATAAAACTCGGTGATCCTTCTATAAAGGATCAGCAGCACTGAGGTGCAAAACAAAAAACAAAACAAAAAAGACATTGCATGTCGTTAAGCTATATATTTTAAAGACCTATTAAAAAATATTCTGAGCACATTGCAAAATAGATATACTAAAAAAAAGAAATAAAAAAAAAAAGAGTTGAAAAGGTGATCCCAGAGAGGTAGAAAGGAAGCATTTCAGGAATTCACCAAATAACGATAAAAAAAGAATCTGAGTTGACAAGCCTCCTAAATTGTTGCCTCTTCAGGAAAAAAAAAAGATGGGAAATGTGAACTAAAAACATGAACATACATCCCACACATTCTAGACATTCTAGAGCCATGACAGAACATCAGCAAGACAACCCCCTCCTAGATGAAATGTTAGCTCCAGTGCATGGGACCAGCAGAGCTGGGGGCACTCATAACGTCAAGTTCCATTAACAGCTGCAAGGGAGCCCAGTATGAACAAAGTACGGATAAGGGCAGGAGGTACAGGGCAAACCAGCAGAGGCTTTCTAAATCGCACAAAACAGCCGTATCTACAAACCCTGACAAAACAAATCCGCAATTCATTCAAAAGGAAAGAGGAACAGGGACAGTCATCACAATTCACGTAGAAGAGGTTTTCCACAGCTATCACTTCCTACTATTTCTTACACTGAAATGCCTCCTGTATAAAATGCGTTTTTACATCTCTCAAAAAAGGAAATGAAAAAAAAATAAAAATTCACTAGAACAGCGATAGCATATGATCAAGTCTTCAAACTGTGGACTCTGGTTTTCAAGCTTCGCACCATGTAGGCTGCACTGTCAAAATCTGCTCAAAATCAAATACAAAAGGCCAAGTGGACAATCTAACCTTCTGGCACCATACAAGTTGACAACCCAAGTCCATTATGGGTACAAACACATTCGTACCTCTGATGGACAGATCAAGCAAAAGTCCATCAGGGGTACCATAAGCATCTTGCACTTCTCCCCAAAAGGCCAAGTGGACATTCTAACCTTCTGTCAACATACAAGTTGACAAACCAACAAAATCCCATCACGGGTACCGCTGATAAATAGATCCAATACAAGTCCACCAGGATTACCACTATTCTAACCTTTTGTCAACATACAAGTTGACAACCCAACACAAGTCCATCATTGGTACAAACATGTTATAACCCGATGGATTGATCCAATAAAAGTCCATCAGCAGTACTACTACCACCATCTTCCAGCTCTCCCCAAAAAGGCCAAGTGGACATTATAACCTTTTGCCAACATAGAAGTTGACAACCCAACAAGATCCCATAAGGGGTTCAAATACATTGGTACCTCTGAGTGATCCAATACACGTCCACCAGGATTACCAAAATTCTAACCTTTTATCAACATAGAAGTTGACAACCCAACACAAGGCCATCATGGGTACAAACATGCTCACACCCCTGATCCAACCATCCTTCAGGTCTCCACAAAAGGCCAAGTGGACCACTAGTGTAACACTGATCAGGAAGAGGGAGGAACACACCTCCTCGCAATTGCTGTATGCGATGCTCTGCATCATTCAACAGAGTGGGTCCCACTGAGCCGATTCCAGCATCCCGGACACCTTTCAGCTCCAATCCCTGTTGCTGGCCACAGCTGAAGATTCTCTAGAAGTGATACGTGGATGATCTTGGGGTTACAGCTAAGCATTGCACCGATACGGATATCGGTGCCAATACTAAGCATTCACACAAGTACTTGTGAAAATGCTCTGAATAGTAAAACCGATACCTTGAATCTGCAGCGACTTTGAAAAAGGTTCTTGCACTCTTTTTTGCGATTTAATTGCGACTTGCATTGACTTAACAGAAGTCGCAAGCCACAACGAAATCGGAGGTCCAATCTCAGCAGTCTGTAGCTTTGAAATCGCACTGAAGTAGCTTGATTTCAAAGCCACTTTAGTGTGAACCAGGGCTTACAGTTCTTCAAAATTATAAAGAAATGGTAATTTTTCATTAGTCAAAAAAAAAAAAAAAAAAAGCCACGAAACTAAAAATAGGTATCTGTAATTGGTATTGACAAGTACTTGAGAAAATATATCGGTACGCTTACTCAGTCTTAAAAAAGTTAAAAAATGGCATTGATGCATCCCTACTACAGATGAGTGATATTTAATTTTCCTCTTGTGAGTGCATTTTATACGATTGACAATATTATAATTACTAGTTATCACACTATTCACTATTGGTACGGTTTCTGCTCTGTTCTGTACCGTATAAAGCCTACTGAATAATGTCACAAGGATTTGTATAAAACTCCAATTAAAGGGTAAATAGAGCACACTAGGACTACTATAAATGCAATGTCTGCTGGATAGTATTAGTTTACGGATCAATATTTGTCAGCCAGAGATGCTCTTTACAGAGGCTGTCCCTTGAATGGGCAATTGAGGGCACAATGGCAGGCTATTTTGAAAAAGCACCCCCCCCCCCCCCCATACTCAACCATCCTCTTCCATTTCATTCCTCCATCAGAGCCAGGATCCAAACACGATGCAGGCTCAGTGTCTAATATTGATCAGCTGAGTGATTGGCCACCTAGACCAAACACTGAATCTCTGGAGGAAGGAAAGAATGAGATTTTATGCCATCATATATCTGGAAGCACTGAGTATTTCCTGAACTGAGCATTGCAGAGTGCCAACAATGTATCAGCGGGTGGGGGTTGTTTTTTTTTTTTCAAGGGAATCTGTCATTTTGCCCTCAACAGGTAAAGTGTCAGGGTGTTGTCCTAGGTCAGCACAGGCATCAGACATCACATAAACAGGACACAAATCAAGCATGGCTCATCTCTCATTATTTAGAGCACAATACAGCCAGCCTGTTTTACAGTGGTGCCCTCAAGATATGACGTTTAACAATGCCGAAGCGCCTTCTCTACAGAGATGCCCACTGGCCATGTATTTATCCTGATAGACGGCATAATAAAAGCATTACTACAAAACCAGGAATTCACACACCCACAGGCTAGACATTACGGGCCTAAAAAAACAAAAAAACCTCTTTTCATCTTCTGCTGCTTAAAGTCAGAAAACATGGAGTCACAATTAAGTCATCAATGATACATCATATGACTGTGTTGTTCTCAGGATCAGTTAGGAAGAATTTCAAGTTCCTTTCAGTGAATAGCATTTTTTTTTAATACTAAAAAAAAAAAAAAAAAAAAAAAAAAGTTTTATTTCCCCAAAATAAGTGTACAACCACAAAATTGCAGATCCATGGTCTGTGGAGGGGCCCACTACTTGGCCTTGCTTGGTGTAATGTGGTCTACACTGCATTGTTCCAAAAGAAAGGAAGCCTTCACGTCTATATCCTATACTGAGTATCTTCACGATTGTCCATCCCTCTTCTCTAATCTCCACCAGAAGATCAAAGGGGAAAAAAAATAGGAAGCAACATAAAATCTAGCCAACTTTATGGGCATAACCTCTGCTGGAGTGGTTTTTACTGGGAGAATTACCCCTGGAAGTATCTTCCCAATGGGGGCTAGGACAGCAATGAAACCAGGGAGGCAGAAAGGACCCGAAGACCCAACACCACCAAATCATGGATCCATTTACACTACATGTGGTGAATGGCGTTCCTCTGTACTTGATCGAATCAGTTGTTTTCTATGTGCTCTGTTCCCACTGCAACACTGACTTCAGGCAGGTTGAAGTGCATTGGGTAAAACTGCAGACATGCTTCATTTCTGTGCAACATACCGGAGCTCTCTGAAGTCACCGTCAGTTTTCACACTGCTGCTGGTAATCATTTTATTTCAATGGAGAGGGGAAGGCAAAGACTTGAGATCAACCATGACTTAATACAGCGAACATAGGCGATGAAGAGAGTTTTATTTCCCCAACACTCGGCTCTCAAAAAATCTCAACCCCATGGCTATTAGTACTGTAACACGGCTTACAATTCGGCTGCTGCAACTGAATCCGGCCAAATTTATTATCTATGCGTGGCCCTCCCTGATCGACAGAAGCCGATCATTAGATCAGCTTTTGTTGAACGGTCCTGCTGGAAAACCTTCAAATCGGTAGTTACAGTACATTCTGACAGCAGAAGAGTCCCCGCTGTCAGAATACAATAGCATCGGGGGGAACGGAGCGACGTGTTCGTGTCACCTCCGATTGCTACCAGCAGGACGGGCTGTCTGAGGGTATCCGGCTGGTGCCCCAGACTTCTCTTCACTTCGTTCGCCAGTGTTATTTTACATGTGAGTGTTTATGTACATTTTATTTAATAAACCAAAGGATTTTACACTATTTGGAGCTCCCTTTCCATTTATGGCTTTCCGTACTGAGGGTTTGCTGACCTGCTACTGATCCATCTGATATCAAGGCCCCCAACTTTTCAACACAGTGGAGCTATCTGGTTTCTGATGGTGGTCCGGAGTGATTATTCCTTAACAGCTTACCCAGACCCTCTGTAGCGGGGGGTCATGGGTCTCTGGTAAGCGGCCAGTCTTTATATTTGGTGACGGTGGATCTGACACTTCATATTATCAACAAACCTTCAATATTCATCAGCACCTTGGGTGGTCATCGCATTCATTATATGGAATTTTAATATGTCTTAAAGACTTGCACCGATGCACATGATTATGCACTTCTGCACATGCGTTTAATACATATTTTTTATGAGTATTTATATATATGCTCCATATATTTACATGTTTTTTTTTTGCACTCTATGATGGTCAATTGTCATTTATATCCATTAGCGCAGTTTCACATTTTTTTATAATAGTATTATTGGTCCCTGCTAGCCTCATGTAACATCTTCCCAGTTTCATATTTTCTTCTGCAGCATATCCCCAGCCAACAATGTATCCTGTCCACCCTCTCAAACCCTTATTTCCTCTAATAGGTCTGCAGTTTCTGACAGTCCTCCCAAGCATTAAATATTTTGAACATTATGTGCGGCCCTTTGGTGATGTTAGGGGCTGCATTCAAGGCCCCCCTTTAGCTCATAAGTTGACAACTGTTGCAAAAATTTTCTGTCACCAAGAACCTCTGAAAAGAATTGAACCACACAACCTTAAAGTGTTTCCTGAAGAAGTGGCTGGTGTAAGCCATGAAACACGCTGTTTTTCACATTTGTTCTATGACCAATAAAAATCCATCTTGGATGCGCACAATCTCCAAGCATGTCCTTCCTTCAAAAGGCACTTCTGCGGATCTCCACCTTTCCCTCAACCATAAGCACAGGAGCAGTTCAGGAGGAGACTATTGAGTACATTATGGAGTAGGACATTCTTGAAGGATCTGAATGGGAGAAGAAAAAAAGGGAAGGAAAGAACAACAGAGAAAGCGATAAAAGAAAAAAAAGGAAAGATCTGTGGATCTTCACCCTTCGCTCAACCATAAGCACAGGAGCAGTTCAGGAGGAGACTATCAAGTACATTATGGAGTAGGACATTCTTGAAGGATCTGAATGGGAGAAGAAAAAAGGGAAGGAAAGAACAACAGAGAAAGCGATAAAAGAAAAAAAGGAAAGATCTGTGGATCTCCACCCTTCCCTCAACCATAAGCACAGGAGCAGTTCAGGAGGAGACTATTGAGTACATTATGGAGTAGGACATTCTTGAAGGATCTGAATGGGAGAAGAAAAAAAGGGAAGGAAAGGACAACAGAGAAAGCAATAAAGGAAAAAAGGAAAGAGAAAGAAAATAAATAATAGAAAAACAATTTGGAAGAACTTGCAGTGGCCAAGCCGCACACTTCAATGAGGAAGGGAAAGTGCGGCGGTAAATGGCTTCCCCGTGGTTCTGAAAACAGAAAACTCTTCCTAACTGTCAGGGATCAGTTTTCACAAACCATGAGGTCAGAGTTTACAGCTTTCCATACAAACGCAGGAGGAAAAAAAGGGAAAAAAAAAACAAATCACTGTTACTGCCCGTCTACTAAAAACAGCAAAGACATGGAAGGCACACGGCAGTCATTTACAAAATTAGAGACTCGGAGGCTCCATAATGGAAAAAATATGACGAGACTTACACAACCGGCAATTTACCCTGCTATGCAGCAAAACCACAATTACATGAAATTTGTTCTGATTTAAAGGGAAACACAGTATATTGCAGAGCAACTACAGGCAGCTACTACTGTGCTGGAGACACTGACGTGGATGTAAAAGGCAAACCACCTTTTTATTTTTTTGAGATTTCTTTTGCCGTTTGTGTCCCTATAGCAAAATCTGCCCATACACAGATTTTTTTTTTTCTGTTCAGCATGCAGGCAGAATGCAAAAGCATCAAACTGATTCCTCCATCCATGTTATACAGTGTGCATAGACAACTTCCACTATCGTTATCATGTTTTGACAGCTAGTCCCGCCACTGTCAACATACCCAGTGCCTGTATCCGATTGGACGCAGAAACTTTATGGCCGATATTTTTTACCACCCAGCTCCTCCGATTAGTCAACTGGGGGATGCCAGGCAGGAGGCAATCAACAGGGCTACCCAATGAGAATTTCAGGTGGTTCCTCAGGAAGCGGACAAAATTATTCAGTGTACAGCCAGCTTAACCACTTGCCTACCGGCCAATTCTGACAAGTCTCTCAAAAATGTAAAAATATATATTTTTTTTAGCAGAGACCATAGAGAATAAAAGTGCAACTGTTGCAATTTTTTATGTCAAACAGTATTTGCAGAGTAGTTTTTCAAATGCAATTTCTTTAAGCACTTTAATGAATTAAAAAAAAAAAACAAAAAACACAATATATAACCCATTTGTTTGTAAAATATGAAAGATGATGTTACGCCAAGTAAATAGATAGCCAACATGCATGCTTAAAAAATTGCGCACGCTCACGGAATGGCAAACTACAGAACTTAAAAATCTCCATAAACAACGCATTAAAAAAAAAAAAGGTTACCAGTTTAAAAAAAAGTGTTATTTTAGTTTAAAAAATTGTTTATTCTTACACTATCCCTTTAAAAAAAAAAAAGCAAAAAAAAAAAAAACAAACGAACAAAATGTATGAAATTATCCCTTGTGATAGAAAAAAAAAGCAGTGAAAGGTCTTCTTTATGGGGAGATCTGGGGTCAATAAGACCCTACATTTCATCTACAGCGTAAAGCATTAGATACAAAAAAATGGCCTTGTTTACATTGGGTGCGAACCGGAATGGACGTCATTATGTCATTCTGGTCCGCCTAGACCATGGAGATAAGCAGAGGCCATCTTTCCTCCACCCCTCTCCGCTACAACCGCCGGATTGGTTCTCAGGGCTACCGATCATCCAGGTAAGCCCGAGAACCACCGGGAAGCGGCGGGAGGGGGAATTGGTCTGACCCCTCCCATCGCTTCTAAAAGAGATCCAGCAGCGAATCAGCCGCTCAGACAACTTTGATCAGAGAATCGCCAGCTGAAAAACTAATTTTAAAAACCAATACTGGGGTTATGGCATGTTGCTGCAGCCATAACCCCGCTATTCCACTTTCTACCAAGGATGTCATTTGTCTATGGCAGGGGTCTTCAAACTACGGCCCTCCAGTTGTTCAGGAACTACAATTCCCTTCATGCCTAGTCATGTCTGTGAGTGTCAGAGTTTTACAATGCCTCATGGGACGTGTAGTTCTGCAACAGCTGGAGGGCTGTAGTTTGAGGATCCCTGGTCTATGGCCTAGTTGGCAAGTGGTTAAGATTCACTTACTCCTGGTGACAACTCTCACAAAGACAGAAACGGAAATGTAATGGTCCAATGGGGACAAATGTTCCATTGACAACTTAGATTTCCTCTCATTTCCTGTTGAACACCAAAGTCAAACCTTAAAGGCAGATGTCACAAAAAATAAATACATAATATAATAATTGCTGTGTACCAGTCAGCAGAAGTGATGAAAATATTTGTCTAATTTTGGGCTTTTTCCCCCCCCTTTATTTTTACCTGGTGATCCTGCCAGTGACATACTTCCTGTCCTAGAATGATAACTCTCATGGAGACCGTGGTGTAGCTATAGAGAAGAAATGTCATCACCTTAGTGCAGAGAACTATAAAATATATACACACTATCTATAAAATATCTCTCCCCCTCTCTATAATAGATAGATGATTATTTTTATATATATATAATTTATTTTTTAATTTAATATCCTGTAGATTATATATATATATATATATATATATATATATATATATATATATATATACACACACACACACACACACACACACACACACACACACACACACATATATATATATATATATTTATTTATTTTTTTGCATGCATGCATTTCTTGAACAGATCTAACAAAACGCTTCAAATGGTTTGTTAAGCAAAAGACAAAGCAAATAAGGGAATATATTGTTAGGGCTTACGTACACTTTAAAAGCATGCCAACACAACCAAGCCTCCTCCCCAACAGTCTGCTTTACAGAAAAGACCAAACACACACTCAAAGCATATTATAGAGAGTATAAAAAAAAAAAAAGAAAAAAAGGAAGAGCTCTTAAAAAGTTCAGAAATGTTTTATTTTAAGCCCATCAGGACTTTTTTGTTATTAAAAACTCGTGCGCTAATTTGCCTAGGAAAAAAAAAAAAAACATAATTGTAGATGGTTTACATTTTATCACCCTCTACGATTCCCAGAACAAAAAACCCTCCACTAAAAGAAAATCATAAATATCTTTCATCCCCTCCGTCATTATAAAAACAAACATCCTTTTCTCTACATCAAACAAACGGTTCTTCTAACCATTCCGCCAGCAGCCTTAGGTAGTCTAAAGCGCAGGAGAGGAGAAAACTCATTATTCTACAAAAAAGTAAATAGTTTTCTCAACCTCTTTAAGAAAAGAAAAAAAAGAAAAAAGAAAAAAAAAAAAAAAAAACCTGAGCCAGGAGGCTGCCAGAGCTGGGAGGCACAGGAATGCAAGCAAGAAATTGCTTGTTTAAGGCATGCATGCTTCCATTGCTGTACACTTCAAGAACTGTTCGAACAGCCTGCTTCAGTCTCCCAGCACCGGCATTAATAACCAGAAAAAGTAACTTCTCCAAGCCATCCATATTTTTTTTTAATTTATAAAATATGAAAGACGTTATTTATACATGCTACAAAAACACACGCCCATATATTTATGTAAAATATATATAATTTTTTTTTAATTCTTTATATTGTATATATATATATTTATATTTTGAGATTTACTTTTTTTTAAAATTCTATATATATATATATATATATATTTTTTTTTTTTTTAATATACATATATTCTGAAAATGCAGCATATAAATGGAAAAAAAAAAAAAAAGATATATAATAATTTTTTTTATTTTTCATTATATGCTGCATTTTCAGAATACATATATTATATATCCACACACACATACACATATATATATATATATATATAAATAATGTATGTGTGTGTATGTATATATATATATATATATATATATATATATATATATATATATATATATATATATATATATATATATATATATATATATATATATATATATACACACACATACACACACATACATTATTTATATATATATATATGTGTGTGTATGTGTGTGTGGATATATAATATATGTATTCTGAAAATGCAGCATATAATGAAAAATAAAAAAAATTATTATATATCTTTTTTTTTTTTTTTTTCCATTTATATGCTGCATTTTCAGAATATATGTATATTAAAAAAAATATATATATATATATATATATAGAATTTAAAAAAAAAGTAAATCTCAAAATATAAATATATATATATATATATTTTTTTTTTTTTTATTTCCGATGTATAATCTGAAAGCACACCAAGACCACAAGACCTAATGGAACTCTATGGGAAAGTACAGGTAACATGCACCAAGCCCACAGGTACACTGCACTGCTTCCTTAATATGAAGTTATCAGCTATTGCTCTGTAAGGAAGTCGATTATGAGTAGGAAATTATTTTCTCCACTGTTACAAACTTTATCTTAAGCATCTTCCCCTCCGATAAGCTCCTGAAACATTATCAAACTGCTACGGCAATGAAAAAGAAAGACAACAAACGCCACCACCACCAACAACGGCGGCGTTCTTGTTCTATCTCAGAAACACATCGCCAGGTAGCCGAGTACTCAAATAAAAAATTTCAATACATTTCTGAAACAATATTGTTCCGTCAGAGCACAAAGTAATATTTCATTGCAGCACCCTCCAACCTCAGTGTATTTATCTGATATGGATGGCAGAAAACCCAGACTGGTCATTTGCTGGCACCTGGCCTATCTGATTTCACATGCCCAAAAAAAAATAAATAAAGGAATTAAGCCAAGAGAGAAAACACAGCAAATATTACTCATGTAAAATATTAAAGCCAAACACCAGGATGCACGATTTACATACACTCGTGTGAGCGGTCTTACCTGCCAAAATGATCTGTAATTCTATCCAGGCACCAGACAGCACAGCCAGAAAGGTGACCATACTTCAAGAGCTTGTTTACATGGGAAGCAAAAGCAAGAGGTTGAGCCGCGCTTTCATCACCTACCGACCTGGCTGTACACATGGCGAGCTGCTGCACTTGCAGGGTTCTAGTGGCAGGGTCTGCATCTCTTTAGACACGATACTCTTTTTAGGAGTATCTCACCAAAAATGAAATTTTTGCTGCAGGGGATGTCCAAAGTCTGACTTGTATCTTAGTGCAAAATTCTGGAAAAATCAGCAAGCCAATCACACAAGCATAAAATATAATTTCTGAGGGGGGGGGGGGGGTTCTGTACACCATGCCTCCAGGTTGCCATATTGCATTTTACAGAAAATTACAGAGCTGCTGATTGAAAGTGAAAGATCATTTTTAAGAACACTCAATTACAATATGACTTGTATAGCATTTGTACAGGTTATATTTTTTTTTTTTTTTTTTTGACATTTTTTCTCAATTAAAGTGGAGTTACCCTTTAAGAACATTGCCTCTTCAACTCCAGGTATCTCTTCATTTAGCCCATTTAAAGGGAACCATTGAAGATGGAAATAGGAGTAGTCACTGCTGATTTTTTTTTTTTTGGAAGTACAAGCTCCAAGGCTTTCATCCTTGTCCTTGCTAATTCAGCAGAAAGAGTTTGGACCTCACTGGCTACATACTTGTTCCAGAACCGGATCAGCAACCCACTGAGCAAAGAAGCAAGTACAAGGGGTTGGATGTTTGGTCCTCACTGGCTACCACACTTGGCTAATAACCAGATCAGCAACCCACTGAGTAGAGAGGCAAGGACAAGGGTAGGATGTCTGGTCCTCACTGGCTACCTAGCAGAGACCCAGATCAGCATCCCACCCAGTAGAGGCAAGGACAAGGGTAGGGCGTTTGGTCTTCACTATCTACCTAGCCGAGAACCAGATCAGCAACTCACTGAGTAGAAAGGCAAGGACAAGGGTAGGGTGTTTGGTCCTCACTGGCTAAATTGCCGAGACCCAGATCAGCAACCCACTGAGTAGAGAGGCAAGGACAAGGGTAGGGTGTTTGGTCCTCACTGGCTACCATACTTGGCTGAGAACCAGATCAGCAACCCACTGAGCAGAGCAGCAAGGACAAGGGGTTGAGAGTTCAGTCCTCACCGAGCAGAGAAGCAGTGATAAAGGAAGAAGCCCCTGCATCATACAAAACTGACCGGCAATGGCAGCGACCAACCTTTCTATCCCAATCCTTTGACATAAATCGCATAATAGTACATGCAAATCTGAATTTGACAGCAGCCGTGGTCAGAAATGAATGTGGAGAGCTGGGTTATAACACAAGAAATAAAAACAGTGGAAAGAGTAATAGAAGAATCACGGCTCGCCATAGCAGACAGACATCTCCGGGCCAGTAAACACTGAGCTCCATGCTTGCCTGCCATGCACAGCCTGTATGCATAATTAAAGAATGAATAATTGTGCCAGAGAGCCATCTCCAGGGTCATTTAATATGGATTGTTATCTAATGATAGTAACAGCTGTGACACACACACACAGTAACACTGTGCCACACTTCACTCACGGCAAGTTGTAACTAGGACACGTTCTGTCTGACTGTCCACACCATGCTAGCCTAACACTAGAACCATAGTGTGTGTTCTATGTACTGAGGCTTCTGGTATTACAACAAATGAGGCCAAAAACACGCAATGCGCTACATCGCCGCAGGATGGTCACATCTGTATGCCGCTGTCTGCTAGAATTTTGACTTGCTGTAAATGAATGTTGGGGTGTCATTTAGGGCTCGTTCACATTAGCATGTTGCAGCAACGCCATGCGCACGTTGTAGTACCATCTTGGATGACACCCAAACATATCTGCAGTACAACACTGGGTTGAGCCAAGAGAGAAAGGTCTCAAAAGACATGCTGGTAGGTTCATTGACTCGTCTCAGGCTCCAATTCACACTTGTACGACTCCAAAAGTGCGCCGACTTTGGAGTGCAGCCTTGACGCAACTTTGAATGGGTGCAACTTGGATATGACTTTGGCTTTGACCAGTGATAATGGACAACTGTTGCATTGTATAACATTCAGGTACAACTTTCATGCAACATTTGATAGTTAACATTGAAGTCTGTGGCCCTCAAGTTGCATGAAAGTCAGACCAAAGTGGTGCACAAACTACTTTGAAATTGCTGCAACTTTAAGTCGCACATATATAAATGGTTATAATTGGAAAACATGGGGAACGACTTGTCATGCGCCTCTGATGTCCAAAGTTGCACGACAAGTCACACAAGTGTGAATGGAGCCTTCGTTCGGTTCACATATGTGTGGGTGGGTGTATGTAAAGTGAGTGTACTTAAAGCAGGGTATGCCTGTATACAGGGTTTACAACCACTTTAAAGTGGTTGCAAACCTTTTACATAAAACCAGTGATACACAAAGATGAGACAACTCCTCCTACACACGTTGTACCTGTTTATCTGAAGCATTCTCTTCTCCATCTCTTCAAAGTCTACAATTTACACAGCATTTCTGATCATCAGAAGGCAGGGGGGCAGGGACCTGATGTCACACACTGCACAGCATAGGGCACAGAGCTGAGTGTAATCTGAGACCTGAGTGAAAGGAAAAGACACACACAGGCGAACATGCACAGCCCTACAGTGCTGGAGGGGGCATGGCTGGTCTCTCGGAATTATCTGGTGTTGGCATAGACCAGTGATGGCGAACCTTGGCACCCCTGATGTTTTGGAACTATATTCCTATGATCCTCATGCACTCTGCAGTGTAGTGGAGCATCATGGGATATGTAGTTCCAAAACATCTGGAGTGCCAAGCTTCGCCATCACTGGCATAGACTGTCAGAAGAGACTGATGCAGATACAGGAAGACGAGAGGAGACAGAAATTGTATAGAAATTGGATAGAGACAAGGACATACCATAGAAGGATATGCTTTGTTCATTTTTCATTTTGGAGATTTACTCTTTCTCCTTTTATTTCAGAGGTTTACAACCACTTTGACTTACAAAAATCCATGCACTGCGGCACAGTGTGTAGTCATGTGGATGAGCCCCAAAATAAACGAGGAGTGGTTTGCATAACACATACATCTGTATTGCAGTGCAAGCATAAAGCCACTGCACCCCAGACCTAAAATGCATGTGCAGCACAGTCAAAAGTGATAACGAAACTACTCATACCATACAACCACCAGCAGATCTTCAGAACAGTACAGGTATATTATCTGGCAGGTAGCAATGCACATATATAAACCGCCAACCCAATGCGGCTGCAAATCCTTCCTCTATATCAATGTCTATCCAGCTTGGCACCCTGCAAGCCACACTAGGATACAGAGCACAGAACCAAGATAAGCAGTCATTAAGCATTAGCAAGGGGTTACCGGTGTCACCATCTCGGCATATTGAGACTCGCAGCCCACCTGCCGTCTGACAGGGGAATTAGAGACTTGCAGAGAGCGAGGATACCATAAAACGCAGACAAAAATCCCAACTATCTAGAGCATGTTTGTAAAAAGGAGATTTACAGAAAAAGCCTAGAGTTAAGAAGGACTGAATTACACCCAACCACTTACTATATGAAAGGCTAAGGAGAGGTTACGCATTATAAGCCATTACCTAGACCTAGCAAGCAGGCTGGCTGGGGTACTTTCCACACATACAATCTAGTCTGAGTACCAAGGGGCAGCTTTACTATCTAATAAATCTAAAGATATGGCAAGGTAGTAGGAGTGTCCAACAAATAAAATAACAAAACTAACAGGAGTAAATCCTTCCAGTATATTAAATCCCAAAAGAAAAAATATAATCTATTGCAGCTTACCAGTCTCTTTAAAGTGGTTGTAAACCCTCACATATATCCAGTGAAGTGACTGGTCTCATATGTACACAAAGATGAAACAAATCCTCCTACATTTGTTGTACCCGTTTATCTACTATCTTCGCTTCATCTGTTCAAAGTCCAGAATTTATAAAGTTTGTGAGTTCAGAAAAAAAAAAAAAGGGGGGTGGAGAGCGAACATACACCCTGCAGAGCTCAGTGAGGAGAGCTCTGAAAGCCGATTGGAGGAAAGTCTCCCCCCTTTTTAACACAGCACACAGGAACAGAGCTAAGGCTGTCAATCAGCTGGAGGTCCCTCCTCTGTCACAATTTTTCTCTTGGTGTCAGGAAAATTTGTCAGAAGTGGCAAGCAGAGGAATCAAGCAGCAGCCAAAAATTATACTTTGTGTTCTTCATTGAGACAAGTACACACATTTCATGCCTAATGGTTACAACCACTTTAACAGTCTGATGGTAGAACCTAATTAAAGTGGGGTTCCACCAAAAAAAAATAAACTACATGAAAAATTAAAAAAAAAAAAAAAATACAAAAAAAAATTTGGATTTTTTTTTTTTTTTTTACCTCTAAATGCCTGTTGCTAGGTGTTCCCTCGTATTCTGCCTCTTCCTTTGCCTGGGCTGGTGACATCACTTCCCCCTCAGCACAGGAAGGGCTCAGCTCTGCTCCCTCCCTCCTTTTAAATCATCTGGGACCCATTACAGGTCCCAGGTGACTGAGCGGCCAATCATGGCGCGCAGCGCCGCTTGCGCATGCGCAGTGGGTGCCAGGCTGTGAAGCCACAGCCCGACGCTCACAGTTGCAATGCCAGCGCCGCTGAACAGAGGGGGAGACGAGCGGGGCTTCGATCCCCCGCATGGACCCATGGACAGGTAAGTGTCCAATTAAAAGTCAGCAGCTGCAGTATTTGTAGCTACTGACTTTTAATTTTTTTATTTTTTTTTACTGGACCTCGGGTGGAACTCCTCTTTAAGCAATCCTTATCGTGAATCAGTATCCATCTTTGCGATCATTCAGTTCCTCAAAGCTCTTCACCCAATGCTATGGATCAGTTGCAGGGTCTATACATACAAGAGAAAAAAAATAAAAAAAAAAAACACCACAAACACATTTGCACAAGCTGTCCCCCGGGGGCCCGCTCCCTAAACACTGTTGCACAAACAGCGATAAAGTATTACACGTTAGTCAATGCGCGATTCTCAGGAAAACATACATTGCTCTCAGACCTTCATTTACATGACAGAGAAGCCCCTTTCACTGGCTTATTCTTCCAGAACCCCTCCGTTCCCCCCTATCTCCGCATAAAGACAAGGCCAGAGTGTCAGGAATTCAGTTCTCAGCAAGGCCCAAAGTGAAGCCGCTGGACAGCTATTGTACCCGAGTGAAGTTCAAACACAAGCCTTGTCACAGAGGAGGATTGCGATTGGTCGGAGAAGACAGGCTGAGAGGCCAGGGCAGAGGAAACCAGCGCAGATTCTGGCCAAAGCCCAAACAGCAGTAAAACACAGCATGAATAAACTTCTAACGGTTAACACCAGGACAAAAAGGAGGAGAGCGGCTGTGTTTTTCAATTGTATATTATTTATGAGCCGCTCAGCTCAAGAAAACTTCCAGCAGCAGCAGAAGCAGCACAGATCCAAGAGAAGAGATGACAACAAATACGTCGCTGTTCTACCTACCCATGGTGACAAGGACGGAACTACTAGACCACCAAGTACACTAAACACTATACATTTATACACCACTATATCTCCCATCTTCAAGGAGGATAGTATATGTAGTGATCAAATTTTCCAAAAAAATTATTATAAACCATTTGCTTCAAGATGGCTCTATACCATATATATACACCCATAAACTTGGCTTATTAAACTAGCAACCTTTCGATATCGAGGCAAATGTAAAGAGATGGGAAATGCCATCATTCTTCATAACTCCTTCAAAGGAGTCAAATGCTGGTCACATGACCAGCAGTGCCCACTGTCAACATGGAGAATCAGAGTCCAGCCCAAGTTCTGCTCCTTCTAAATGGCAGGACTCCAAGTCCCTTTGGCAAAGATCACATGGTCAATATTGTGACGCTGGCCACATGAAACTGACCAGAGGTGAAAAGGGTTTGTTGAGAAATAACAGCTATTTTTTTTTAGATTGTAAGCTCTAATGAGCAGGGCCCTCTGATTCCTCTTGTACCAAATTGTAATGTAACTGTAATGTCTGCCTTTATTTTGTTAAGCACTGCGCAAACTGTTGGCGCTATATAAAACCTGTATAGTAATATATTATTAATTAGAAAATTTCCAAAAAATTGGCCATTTCTCTTCTTCCTCCCAAGTGGCAGGTAGGAATTAAATCTTCCCCCGATACCAAAGCAGCAAAAATCGGAAAGCTGGACACCTAATTGGATTTTTCATTCAGCCCCGTAGGCTAAATGAGAGGCATCACAAATAAACTTCCAGATTGCCTTCTTTCTCCCACTGGAACAAAATCTTCTCCAGATACCAAGGCAGCAAAATCAGACAGGTGGACACTGAAGACCTAAGGCCCTACACCTTCATATTTTTCTTTCGGCCCCATAGGCAAAATGAGAGGCATCACAAAAAACTTTCCAATTGCCTTCTTCGTCCTATTGGAATTACATCTTCTCCTGATACCAAAACAGCAGAATCGGAAAGCTGGACACTTAAGGCTAGCCATACATCTTAATGGCAAGGCTCCAATTCCCTTTGGCAAAGATCACATGGTCAATACGGTGACGCTGGCCACATGATACTGACCAGAGGTCAAAAAGGGTTTGTTAAGAAATACCAGCTATTAAAAAATGTTTCTAATAGACCTTCCAATTGCATTCTTCCTACCATTGGAATGAAACCTTCTCCTGACGCCAAAAACACCAGAATCGAGAAGCTGAACACCTAAGGCTAGCTAAACACCTTACGATTTCTCTTGCTCAACTCCATTGGTTAAATGAGAGGCATCACAAAACAGCGTGGATGGAGGAATCTACCCTGCTAGCTGTTGTATTGAGACCTGGCTGAAAATTCTCCACAAAAGCTCCATCGGTTTTAAAAACAAAATTTGTCGAGATGGTGGTACCAACAGGGCCACGAACAGCTTGAATTCAGATATATAGGCAAAAAACCTTTTTTTCTTCATTTTGGAAAAGGCAAGGGAGGGTTATAACCCGTTCAGTTTTTTTTTTTTTCTTCACCATCTGTGTCCCATTTCAGAGATTTCTCTTCACTTCCTGTCCCATAGCTAAACAGGAAGCAAGAAGAAATTCAGTTCATCAGAACTAGTGTCCTCAAAGGAAAATTTTCCCTCCATTACTTTTCTTTGGACAACTCAAAATTTAGTATTTTCTTTCACTTATAATGGTAAACAGGACAAATAGAGAGGAGGAATTTCCCCAACTGGGGCACAGACAGTAATAAGAACTGACAAGAGTTCTAAAGTAAAACTAAAAGACTAATTTTTTATTTTTTTTAGTTTTGTACAAAGTGGAGATGGACACCTGTTAGGGAGATTCATCCTCTCTATTTGTCCTGTTTATCATTATTAAAAGAAAATCCCAAATTTTGGAAGTAACAGAGAGGAAATCTTCCAATGGGGACACTAGTTATGGTGACCTGGAAGTCTCCAATGGATTCCCTCAATTTGCAGGGATTTCCTCCCACTTCCTTTTTCGTTCTGGAACGGGAAGCGAAGGGAAATCTCCCCAATGGGACACTGGTGGCAAAAAATAAATTGACAGGGGTAATAACACTCCCTCACGCTATCCGAAATGTAAAAAAAAAAAAATAAAAAAAAAAAATGGTTTTACCTATAGTTCTACTTTAAGCCCAATCAGCAGGAATTGGACAAAATTTGAGCTATGGTTAGCTTAATTCTTAAAATTATCACTGTGGTCTACCCTGTATTAGGTTTGTTATTTTGACGCAAGTCTGTTCACCTGGATTTCCTCACTACTACTTCTCGCCAGTGCTGGTCACATGACCAAATGCTGATGATGATAGCTGATGCTATCATGGGAGCTAGACTGGGTTGGAGAAGAAGTGACATTCAAGCCGAGTTGAGATTCTATAGCCAACACCAGCAGAACAACTCACAGATTCTGGATGGGAACAATATTTCTCATCTGCCTGTATCTATTGCACTTCTTACTTAGGGGATGACATTTCTTTGGGCAACTTAAGCCTACAATATAATTCCACTATATAAAAGAAATTCCTCTGCTTTGGATTTTCTATCCAACAGGCACCAGTGGTGTGCCACAAGTGACCAACTTTGACTGTGGAAGCACAGCGCTTTGTCCCAAGCAGACACCACCATACTAAAAAAAAGAGATGCATTAATTGATCTGTAATGAGGAACACAAGCGGGACGGGAGGAAACAGACAGACAATATCCAGATTATTCTCTCCGGCTGCCTTTGGGTATTGGTTCTGCTTTGTGACTCACTGTTTTCACAAACTTACCATTCTACATTGTTCTCTGAAGACAACTCCGGTAGAGAAGGGGGAAAAAATAAGTCACCATGCTCTTCCTGTTATCTTCTGTAGGACATAAAAGACAGTGAAGCCCCAGACTATTTGGGCTCTGGGCTAAGCGCACAAAAAAGGAGACAGGAAAAGAAGAAATACATTTCCAAGTTTTTTCTAAAAACCTTTCCTCATCATGAAAGGGAATTTTTTTCCTTTTGGTAAATATATCTACACACAAAAGCTCTAAGTATCATGAACTGACAAAAGATTTTAAGGGATTTCTTACGATAACCATTAGGCCTCATGGTCACTGCTGCTGGTAAAAACGGATGTTTAGGAGCAGTTGGGTGTTTTTTATTTCTATTGCCCCTGAACTCTCCCCTTATCTGTCCATGTATACAGGGTCGTTAACATTCGTTTCTAGGCATTTTTTAGAACGCAAGAAAATGCGGTCAGAAGCTGAGTTTACAGGCATTTCAAGCGCCAAAACACATCTAAACACAGCAGTAACACGCGTTTAGCTTCGTTTCATTTGAAGGTGTTTTTCATTTTTTTAACACTTCTAAAATGCAAACGCGGCAAAACTCCACTAAACGCGGCATGTAATCACGGCAAAACTGACGTTTTAAACGTCGACAGTTAGTAACCAAGTTAAATCGTTCAGAAGAGGTTGTAAAAAGCATTCTGTGTACATGAAGATAACCCATTCATAAGATAACCCAGTAAAATTTTGACCCTCTTTATAATAAAAAGACTTGATTGTGTGCCCTGTAGGATACTAGTTTTCACGATATTACTCACTATAATTAAATGGTCAAGTGCAGGATAAAGTAAGAGTCACTTAAAGTTGAAATAAAGGCAAACTTTTTTTTTTTTTTTTCTGTAGTCACGAAGGGCTTGTAGCGCTTCTCCAAGCTGGAGGATTCAGGATCTTCCTGCCAGTACTCAGGGCACGGGAGCAGGCGTCCAAATGAACCAATTCAGAAGTGTGGGTGAATCGAAGAAAAGACGCCTTCAAATCAACCTGATATAGTCACAGAGTGTATGGCCTCAGCTGGTGCTGCTCCAGCCACACCCCATGATGTGTTTCGCCCCCACCCACCCAGGCTTTGTCACAAAGGTCACTAAGTGTGACCAAGACCCGATGGGCAGTGCGAAACATGTCTGGGAGCATGGCCTTGGCAGCGCCAACTGAGGCCATACACTGACTATATCGGGACGGTTTGAGCTGTGTCTTTTCCTCTGTTCACCCAAACTTTATAATCCCTGTCAGTTTTATTTTTGCCATCTGGGGAGATTTCCCTTCACTTCTGGTTTCAGGGCTACAACAAGCAATGAGAGGAAATCCCTGGTTGCCACCAGAACTAGTGTACCAATCAGAAGATTTTGCTTCTATTCCTGTTCTAGCAACAACCCAAAATTTGGGAATCTTTTACTTTTACAGGCCAAAAAGAGTGTTCTAATCCCTCTCGATTCTATCCAAAAGCAAAAGGGTTTCCTTTAGGCATATTTAAAACTTCCTTCCTCCAGGTCCTGGAACGCCCTAATCACATTTCCTTCATCCCCGCCGTTTGGTCCCCAGGGGAGAAATAACCAGTACTTTCAGGTATGGCGAGTCACGTGACTCACTTTCCTTCTACTACATGACAGAGTTAGTGCTTGGCGATTGGTCTAGTGCTCTCACGGAAGCAGGAAGTGACTCCTCCACCCTCTGCAAGCTCCAACAAGTTAGTTTGGAGCTTACACCTGCTATTATTTCCTCACTCCACATGGCCAAATGCAGTGGGTAAGCAAAGAAAGGAGTGCATATCATACTGGGGAGGAGGGGAGTTTAATTACTGTGCGCCTGCATGTGCAAAGTAATGGGTCAAGGTAATATTCAAGTACAGAATCAACTCTATGACCCTTATTCCTAGATGCTTAGCAGCTGAATAGACAACCATGACACTCAGAGTGATGTCCCACTACTTCCCACTCCCCTTGCCTCCCTTGTTCAACAAGGCATTTCATCACACTTTACGCTAACAGAGACGAGGGTGCAGAAAGAGGTGGACTACAGAGCAACAATGAATGTTGTGGTTGGAATGTATACAAAATTCTACCAATCCAGGGCTTCTGGAAACGTCACCACTTGATCTGGTAATATGATGTTCTTGTAGACTGAGTAAAACAGTAGTAGAGAAATGGAGAAAAAGACAGAGTAAAAGGAGAGAGAGAACAGCTTTCAAAACCATATGACGAGGTCCTGTAGTCCTACTCAAAGTTTGCAGACCTTCAAACATCCCATAGTCTTCTGCTTTATCATTCCACACCCATTTCACCAACTAGCAGAAACACAAAGCAATGCTTTAAACAAGTCACATGATTGCTATAAATCCTCAAAAAAGGTGTGGTCCACCCTACGTTACCAGCAATTACTGTATCCGAAAAGAAGAAGTATATGCAGAACATCAAAGGAATACAGCATTCCAATATAAATCATTTAATCTACTCTGAAAAGCAGAATATATAATATATCATTCCAGATCTTCATATTTCAACCAGCTCTATGGCAACCAAGAATTTACCGATCTTCCGCATGATGATAACTCTTCATGGGTCGCCTCAATTTATAGCTGTGCAGCGTTTACCATTCATTATGCTGTCATATCATATTTAAAGTATTACTTGAGTTATATAAGCCAAGCTGACATATATTAATGTAATATTGAATGGTAAGCGAGATAGAAAATGTGATAACGTTTAAAAGGGATTTTTTTTATTTAAATAGATTTTTATTCTAATAATATACATTACTCCAGATCTGGGGTTACAAATACCTTAGGATTAACATAATTAATATGCCATTCATTACTACTTTTCTAACCCATCACTGTTTATGAAACCTAACCTTTATTTATCATGAAATAAAAGGGGAAAAAAAAAAAAAAAAAACTAACATTTCATGCATCTAATTTGCATGGTTTTTCCCTTTTTACAATACACCTCAATAACTATTTAGAAGGAGATGCTCAGATAGAGAGAATATATATATATCTTAAAAAAAACAAATGTATATATAATATCTTTAAAAAAAAATATATATATATATATATCTTTAAAAAAAATATAAAAATATATATTTTTTTATGAATATATATATATATATATATATATATATATATATATATATATATATATACATATACACACACATACATATACACACACACACACACACACACTTCTTTTGTTTCAATAGCATCTTTGTTAACTCTTTAGCGCAATATAAAAAAAAGGAAAAAAAAAAAAATTGACATTCATTAATAATTTGAGTTTATAAAACCTAACCTTTATCATATATATTTTTTTATGAATGAATATATATATATATATATATATATATATATATATATATATACACACACATACATATATATATATATATATATATATATATATATATATATATATATATATATATATATATATATATATATATATATATATATATATATATATATATATATATATATATATATATATATACACACATATATACACACACACACACACATATATATATATATATATATACACACACATATATATACACATATACACACACACACACACACACACACACACTTCTTTTGTTTCAATAGCATCTTTGTTAACTCTTTAGCGCAATATAAAAAAAAAGGAAAAAAAAAATTGACATTCATTAATAATTTGAGTTTATAAAACCTAACCTTTATCATGAAATAATAATATTCTGTGCATCTAATTAATCTGTTTGCTCTTCGCCACCGTAAATATTTAGAGAAAAAAAAAATGGATAAGATTTTTTTAATTACTATTTTTTAAAATAACATTTTTCTTTAAATATTTATTTAAATTACACCTTTTTATCTATTTAGAAGGAGATACTCTGTGTGTATGTGTAGTGTAATGTAAAAATGAAGGAGAAAAAAAAAAAAAAAAGACTGAAAAAAAAAAAAAAAAAAAAAAAAAAAAAATTTGACAAGTTTTAAAGTATAACTAAAGTGTAAAAAAAAAAAAATAAATAAAAAATAAAAAAGACCTAGCAGGCTTTTTATTGCAGAAGATACAGGTCTCTCCTACAATACCACTTGCTTGTTTGCAATCCCCTGTAGAATCTGTACCAAACTCCGAATTCCAGCACACTGCCTGTGAGCTGGGAGGACTGCACCCCTGAGCATGCGCGAGAGCAACATCATCCCATATGCCAGCCAATCAAAACAGCTGAATAGTGGCACACAGAAGAAGCCGGGGGAAAAGATGGCAGAGGGAGACCTTGCGGCGTTGGACTGCTGGAATTAAGGTAAGTATTTAAGATTTTTAATTTCATAATAAACTAAAATTTGGTTTAATAAACTAACAGGGTAGCCATGTGTGCAAATCAATAAATGTAGGTCAGATCCATTATGCTAAATATACTTTTAAAATGACAAGAGCACCTCTATAAAAGGCTCAGGGTGTAAAATAGTTATATGATTTTGTAGAAATCCTGTAATTACTCCATATCCGTTTTTCTGCAGCGTAATGAGTTTCTTTCATTCACTGCTCACAAATGGTGCAAGACAGCACTCGCCTCCAGTCTTTATATCTGATTTATCTGAACACAGGAAGGGCGTCTGCAATTGCAGCACGACAAAATTAATTGTAGTCATTGCTAGCAATGGATTTCTGCAACGCCTCTTAGATAGAAAAATTATAAAATGTTTCATCCCCTAAAAAGGAAAAAAATAAACACTTTACTTTATCCTCCATGAGCCCTGCAAGCTGATGGCCAGCAGGAGTCTGGTGGCCACCAATGATTTGAGATCGTCATTTGATGCAGAGAAGGACAGCCATATAGGCAAACTAAAAGCCACTCACACCACCATTGCTCCATTCAGGCCCAGAGTTCAATGGCAAGCTGAAATCCAATAGGCCCTGTTCACGCCAACATGCTGCTTTTGTAAAAATGAAACATGCCCAATGCCAAAGGGTTGATTTAGATTGTGCAAAGAAATTTTGCCCTGGTTGGAGCACAACAAAAAACAACAAAACAAACAAACAAAAACAAAACAAAAAGTGATCAGGCCCTGGTTGTCTCCTCATCTGCTGTGAAGGGCCATTGTAAGAATATATATGAAGATCGATCATGCGTTTTTAAAATGTGGGCTAGTATAAATACATTTGACAATCGTCTTATTTAAAATGTATTAAAATTATTTCAATTTATTAATGTATTTAAAATGTAATATTTTTCAATAAATGGAAAAAAATGACATTTTAATTAAATTAAAAAATTAGTACAGCCTACCTTTTGCTTGGTAGAGAGAAGGGAGGGTCAGTTCCTTTGTCAATTTTTATTGACTTTTTTTTCCCTCCACTTCCGGCCAGTGTGAACGGTAACAAAGGGACAGCAAATAAAGATTGACAGGGAAATGCAAAATATAGACAAACAAAGCAATAAAAAAAAAAAAAAAAAAAAAAAAAACACACAAACACACACAAATGGCAGGAGAACGCCTTAAAAAAAAAAAAAAAAACAACACACACAAACACTAAAAAAACAAAACAAAGCAAAAAATTTACTGACCTTTTCTCCCTATACAACAACAAAAAAAACAAAAACACACACACAAATGGCAGGAGAACGCCTTAAGTAAACACATAACTGAAGTAATCTGTAATTTCAGGCAATAAAAATAAAAAATCGGCACATCTCTGCAGTACATGCATATTTTTCCATGTTTTGCCTCTCAAAATGCTGCAAGTACAGAAAATGACCTGGTGATCCTGCCAGAAAACCAGCAGGCTCATAACTTACTGTGTTCTCTATCATGGTGTAAGCATTGTTAACCCTGCCCAGTTCACCTATGTGAACTACAGACCACCTCCCCCATGTTATAGAGATAAGGAGAGAGGGAGGTGTTCTGAAGTCCTATTACACTTCCCGTTCTTTGGTGACAACACTGCTCCCCCACAGATATATGAGTGAATGTGGTCACACTATGACAGGAGGTGGGTTAGGACTTCCTTCTCTCCATAACATGGGGGGAGGTGTTCTGTAGTCCACAATGGTGTACTGGGCAGGATTACCTACACTGTCCACATTGCAGCTGAGCGCAAAGGAAGTGTGTTACTGGCAGGATCGTCAAGTGAGAATACAGAGAATAAAAGCCTAAATAAAGAATACTCATGAATCCACAACAGCTGCTAGATAATACATTTTTTTCTTGGGTGTAGAAAGCAGAGTTCTACAGAAATGATGAAAACCTTCAGAAAAAGGTGGTGGAGATATCCAGGTGTCCCCTCCACAACCCCCCGGGCGGCTGCACTAGGCTGGGACACACCAAAAAGCAATTCTGCAGCTCAGTTTACACGATTAGCTGTGAATATGGTTCCCATTCAGCTCTAGTCTCCTGTGAGCGAGGAGTCCGCTGCAGAATTTGTCAGAACATGTTTTACAATTTCGTGTGATTTGTCTGGAATACGTGTTCCTTGTATGTACGCCAGAGCCCACATGCAGCACTGTGCAAGGAATTCCTCTCTATAGAAAAGAACTATTTTTGTGGAATTTTCTGCATGTAATCCCCAACAATGACCTTCTTTTATTTGCTTCCTTGGGGTCTGTTAAAATATAACATTAAAAAAAGTGTTTTATTATATCCGTTTAAAGGAGTTTAAACATTAAATACGCATTGATCCTGCCAGAAATCCAGTCCTGTGCACACTGCATTATCTTAAAAAAAAAAAGATTCAGTTCTGCCCAGTTCACTTCCATGGACTACAGAACCCCCACCCCAGGTTATGCAGCTGAGGAGTTGTACCGTAGTCCTAGAGTGACAACACTTCTCCTCCATAGATCCAGTCAGTGAACATTGTCAACACAGGACCACCACCAGGTGTCTACCTGATCCCGGAGGAGATCACCGGTGAGGCAGCAGCTCCGCTGGTCCAAAATGTATGAGATGGACCTGCGCTTTAAAACCTAAATGTTAAACGTATTTTTTTCTTTACTTTACATTTTAGATATAATAGAGAAGAGTTACAACTTTTGTCAGATATTTACTTCTGCCTGTGGCCCCTCCGGAGAGATTTCCCTTCCCTTGTACAATAAATGGGGAATGCAATGAGTCATTGAAATAGGAAGGCACAGACAGCAATCAAAATGTTGCTTGAAGTTCTAACCTTTCAGATCTCTAAAAATGTCTTTGTCTACATCCTTGTTGGAGAGATGTCTCATGGTTTCCTGTCAGACAGGAAGTAAAGGGAAGTTGTCCTAAATTGGGACATAGAGAGCAACAAAAAATGTCCCAGCTCTGCCCCAGCATTAAACCAACCCAGCTCCATCCCAACACTACCCTTTCCCAGCTTTATTCCCGGCACTAACCCTTCTCCCCAGCTCCGCCCCCCCAGACTAACCACCCTCCCCAGCCCCGCCCCCCCAGACTAACCACCCTCCCCAGCCCCGCCCCCCCAGACTAACCCTTCCCAGCCCCGCCCCCCCCAGACTAACCCTTCCCAGCTCCGCCCCCCAGACTAACCCTTGCCTGCTCCACCCTGAGACTACCCCTTCCCTACTCTTCCCCTAGTCCCAGCCCTATCCTAAGACTACCCTATCCCAGCTCTGAGCACTAACTTTTCCATATCTTGGGACTAACCGTTTCTTCCATAACTATGCACTAACCCTCCGCCCCCCAGACTAACCACCCTCCCCAGCTCCGCCCCCAGACTAACCACCCTCCCCAGCTCCGCCCCCCCGACTAACCCTCCCCAGCTCCGCCCCCCCGACTAACCCTCCCCAGCTCCGCCCCCCCGACTAACCCTCGCCAGCTCCGCCCCCCCGACTAACCCTCGCCAGCTCCGCCCCCCCGACTAACCCTCGCCAGCTCCGCCCCCCCGACTAACCCTCGCCAGCTCCGCCCCCCGACTAACCCTCGCCAGCTCCGCCCCCCGACTAACCCTCGCCAGCTCCGCCCCCCCGACTAACCCTCGCCAGCTCCGCCCCCGGATAACCCTCGCCAGCTCCGCCCCCCGACTAACCCTCGCCAGCTCCGCCCCCCCGACTAACCCTCGCCAGCTCCGCCCCCCCGACTAACCCTCGCCAGCTCCGCCCCCCCCGACTAACCCTCGCCAGCTCCGCCCCCCCCAGACTAACAACCCTCGCCAGCTCCGCCCCCCCAGACTAACAACCCTCGCCAGCTCCGCCCCCCCAGACTAACAACCCTCGCCAGCTCCGCCCCCCCCAGACTAACAACCCTCGCCAGCTCCGCCCCCCCCAGACTAACAACCCTCGCCAGCTCCGCCCCCCCCAGACTAACAACCCTCGCCAGCTCCGCCCCCCCCAGACTAACAACCCTCGCCAGCTCCGCCCCCCCAGACTAACAACCCTCGCCAGCTCCGCCCCCCCAGACTAACCCTCGCCAGCTCCGCCCCCCCAGACTAACCCTCGCCAGCTCCGCCCCCCCAGACTAACCCTCGCCAGCTCCGCCCCCCCAGACTAACCCTCGCCAGCTCCGCCCCCCCAGACTAACCCTTCCCTACTCTTCCCCTAGTCCCAGCCCTATCCTAAGATTGCCCTATCCTAAGACTGCCCTATCCTAAGACTGCCCTATCCTAAGACTGCCCTATCCCAGCTCTATCTGAGCACTAACCTTTCCATATCTTGGGACTAACCATTTCTTCCATAACTATGCACTAACCCTTCACACTTCAAAACAAAATATAATTTGGCTAGAAATAGATTTTTTTTTTTTTTGGTCTTACCGTTTGTGCCTTCACCACTAAGAAAGGAAGTGAGTGGTTATCTCCCCAAGGGTCACGATATCACGAATCTAAACCCTCCCCGGTCTAACATTGTTTTTTTATGTATCTCCTTGAAGAAATATTTCTTTTCAACCATTGTCTTGGTGGTCACCGAGACAGGAAATGAGGAACATCCTCCTAAGCAGGGACACGTTCAGCGATACAAACAATGCAGGAGCCGTTCCACACTCCGACCAAAGCTTTTTTTTTTTTTTTTTTTTTTTTTACAGTTAGATCAGAGTTCCACCTCCTGTTCTTGCATGTGTGGACACCAAAAAAAAAGTCATTTTGTTTTAAGAGTAGCGTATGCATTTGTTCCTATATGCAAATATTAAAAGGTTAACTTTGATTTTTCAGGCTTTTTCTCTGAATAATAATATTTAAATCTTTTAAAATATGACTCCACAAGGGTGGTACATTTATTGGCCCCATAGGATACAGGTGAAAAAAAAAAATGTAAATAAAAAAAATTTTTAAAAAAAAGGGTGCAATGCATGCCAAGCATCTTAAATGTAACAAATCACCAGGCTTTGGCTGTGAATTGTTATTAATGTGAGAGGAAAGTTCAGGTAACAGAAATGAAAGCCGACACAAGGCTCTCTTCTAAGCAGCAGGACCATGCAATATGAAAAGGAGCCGCTTGTAATGGAGTTAATAGGCAGCTATGAAACACACCCCCTCCTGCTGTAACCGAACGTCCCCCGACACAAGCAACAGCGCAAATGACATGACAAAAGCCGACAGCAGAGAGAAGGGGGAACAAAGCAAGCTTGATGCAATTTAAATAGTTTGCTACAATTTGCATATACATTTAAAAGTAGACCTGTCACAGCGGATGCGGACATTCTGTAAAGCTATAAATGCCATTCCTGGCCAACCAAGTGATTGATTAATGCTCTGTGAGTGTAAAAGGATGTGCCTCTCGCATACATCTCAGATATAAAAAAAAAAAAAAAATTCAGGATGGCTTCCAAGATTATATTAGATATTATATTGATCCATGGGTTTTAGGTTTACTGAATGTTTAAAGTGACATTCTTCAAAAGTAATCCATACACATCTACTACCTAGTGAACCAGTCCATACCGGGCCTATCCCGACACTCCTCTCCTACATGTAAAAATCATCTTTTTTTTGCTAGAAAATTACAAAATGGCGGTTGTTGCAACTTTTTATGTCACACGGTATTTGCGCAACAATTTTTCAAATGCATTTTTTTTGGGGGGGGGGGGGGAACGATTTAATTAATTAAAAAAAAACAGTAAAGTTAGCCCAATCTTTTGTATAATGTGAAAGATGTTGTTAGGCCGATACCCAACATGTCATGCTTTAAAATTGCGCACACTTGCGGAATGGCGCCAAACTTTGGTGCTTGAAAATGACCATAGGCGACGTTTTAAAAAGTTTTACAGGTTACCAGTTTAGAGTTACAGAGGAGGTCTAGTGCTAGAATTATTGCTCTAACTCACGCGGCGATACCTCACATGTGTGATTTGAAGGTCGTTTACATATGCAGGCGCAACTTACACGTGCGTTCGCTTCTGTGCGCGAGCACGTGGGGACTCTGTCATTTTTTTTTTATCGTTCATTTTACTTACATTTTTTTTTATTTTACACTCTTTAAATTTAATTTATTTTTGATCACCTTAATTTCTATTACAAGGAATGTAAACATCGCTTGTAATAAGAATGGTTCCTGACAGGTCCTCTTTATGGAGAGATGTGGGGGTCTATAAGACCCCACAACTCTCCTCCAGGCTGGAAAGATTGAGAGCAATAAAAAAAAAAAAAAAAATGTAAAAAAAATGAACGATCTCTTTCTTTCCAGGCGAGTTCTCGGCTTGGTTTACTTCCGCCGGCTGGATGTGACGTCATAATGTCGCTCCTGGGCCTCCAAAAGGTCATAGAGAGGACCATCTGGTCACCGGAAAGCTCTACGATAAACATCCGGCGACGGCAGATTCTTTTTCCGGTTCACCGATCGCACGGACGAGCCCGTAGAAGCACCGGAGGGCGGCGGGGCAGGGGGAAGGGGGGTGTAATAAAGAATTTAAATAAAACCCACAGCTTTCAATAAAACACCACCTGGTAATCAAACCACAAACCTCTTTGTTCAGGCACTTCCTTTAAGACAACGCTCTGTCCTTGCCTCACAATTGTACAAATTTGTATAATAAACTCAACATCTACTTCAAAAAAAGGTAAGAAACCACTCAAAATAGGAAGTTGATTCACTCTTTTTTTTATTATATTTTGAGATTATGACTCAATGGGGCGAAGAGCTTCAAAAAGCACTTATCAAATACCTGAGGAACAATAAAAACACACTAAATGCTCCCATTAGTTCAAAAGTGGAGTGCAAGAAGCATCTTGCTAAGAAGCATAAAAATCAGACTCCGCCTGCAATGTTCCCGGTTTTTATCTGCTCATAAAACACTTTCACTAGATGTCTGAATACTGGTACATTGATTAAAACATATGTATATCCAAAACACAAAAATTTTATATATTGAACCTTAACCATCCCTTAGAGGAAGTAGCTACATTTGTTTTAACTATTCAGGCTTTTATTTTTCTTTAGGTAGACATGGTCCTCCACTGATGACATGGTCCTGCAAGCAACACTTCCCGATCCTCCACTGATCTATGGAAGGAGCCATAGTGGTCACCCAGGCTGGCCCCCAAACATGTGCTCCTCTCCATCTTAATTACTAGAAAGAAGAGTTTCTTATTGGCCAGTGTGATTAGGTGACCAACGTGCACTTGCCATTGTGAACATTATGATGGATACTCATTCCGGGACTGTGTATTGTGGTGTGCAGAACCGTTACACCAACGCTATGGGAGATCGCGGCCGATCATGATTCAGAGGGGGGGGCCAGGATATTTGAAGCTAGTTCACCCTTTCATTTTTTCTGAATAGGTGAACTTACCCTCTAAAGTATAACTAAAAGGCAAAACTTTGTTTTGTTTGTTCATCCTCCATTTGTCCTGTTTACCATCATTACTGAAAGTAAAATACCAAATTTTGGGTTGTCCCCAGAAAAGGAATAGAGGGGACACTAGTTCAGGTGGCCTAGGGATACCCAAGGAATTTTCTTAAATTTGCAGGGATTTCCTCTCACTTAGAGTTTTGGCTATGGGACAGGAAGTGAAGGGAAATCTCCCCAGGGGGGCACAGATGGTAAGACAAAAAAAAATGAACCAACAAGGGTTATAACCCTCCTTTACGCCTTTGCCCATAGTTCTACTTTAACTCCAAAAATGAACCCACCATTAATTACAAATCTATTAAAGCAACCTACCAACAGTTTGTTTGAAATGGTGGTAGGTTACCTGTTTAAAGTGGAGTCCCACCCATTTTTTTTAAGGTCCAATCACTCTCATGCCCATCCTAAATGCTGTAATAAATGGCAATTGTACATACGTTTTTGTACATACTTTTTTTTACTGTTCTTCTGCAGCACCTTCGGCTGCGGCCGCCAAGGTGATTACGTCACTAGGTGATCTGCAAGGGCTCCTGGGATAGTGGCGTCATGTATCCCAGGAGTCCTTGCGAATCACCTAGTGATGAAATCTCGCGACCGAAAATGACGCGAATGGGATGTCATGATTGACAGGTTGCTACAGCAATGGGGCGGGAACTTCCACCAACGCCGCCATTGTAATGGCAACCTGTCGGGAAGAGAGTGCTGCTCAGTGCTAAGGTGCGAGATCGGGAAGTACATGATGGGTAGCCCAGCTGCACCGAATCCACGAAATCAAGAGAAGAGGGCTTCAGATGCCCACAGATGACATTGAACCTGCCTGCTTCCAAGATCTGGTTGGTCTTCAAATATTTTAAAACACAAACTACAGGGACTACACATAGGACATGTTCTAAATGTTGCTAGATATGTTTAAACAAGTATGGAAGAGGGCTTATAAAAAAAAAGTTTTTGTGGGACTGGAACTATCTCGGCTTTAAATGAGTTTTTAGATTCAGCTGTGTTTATTTGTTAGCCCTCATGCACACAGGCTGTTAAAAAAACGTTATGAAAACGTCAGTATCTTTGCAGTGAATTTTTTTAACTTTTTTCAGCTTTTTTCAGCGTTTTTGCAATAGCGTTTTTTAGCGTTTTTCCGCATTAGCGTTTTTGAGCGTTTTTAAGCGTTTTTGAGCGTTTTTCAGTGTTAGAACGTTTTTACAGCTGAAAAACGTCTTTCAGAACGCACTGGTCCTGGGTTTTTTTTACAGCTTAAAAACGCTTATGCCACTTGCAGCTCAAAAACGCCTAGGTGGGCATGAAGCCATAGACTAACATAGACAGGCCTTTTTAAGCTGCAAAAAAAGCTCAAAAAAGCAGCTGTAAAAACGTCCATGTGCATGAGGACTAATGCTCAAATTGCCATAGTTATGGTCGGTATACCGAGGTCATATATTTGGCAATTTTGTAGCCCTCAGAAAAAACAGCAGTTTGGCATCTACATCTTCATCGGTTCCTCACTTTCCAATGACCAAACCACTAACTGTGGTGGACATTCCACTTGAAAGCCATTTATGCCAACTTCAAATCAAAGCTAGGATTGTGGATGGCAGAGACTGATGTGGTTTAAATTTCATGGAAACCTCTAAAAGGTTCAGTGAAAGAAACTTTACATTCCGTATTAAACTGTACTCCATCTTTTATGTTTTGTACACTGCATCAATAAGGTTGTGCACACGATCTCCCTATTCTATAAGTATTAACATTCCATACACCCCGATAAGAAACTAACCTGGCTATAAAATTGTAAAATTAAAGCAATACCTACATAAAAAAATTCGAATGCACCAAATAAACAGAATAGTTATTTGGTAAGAAGCGGAGTGTATTTTGTGTCTGTCCCTACTGCAGAAGCCATTCATTTGGGACCACTGATCAATATAAGAATAGGAGTTGTCCATTAGTCACGGACCGAAATTTTGGCCACCGAAAATTATGTTTTTAACATTGTGCCGAAATCTAAAAAAGGAGAAGGAGAAGGAAAAAAAGAAGGAGAAGGAAAAAAAGAAGGAGAAGGAAAAAAAGAAGGAGAAGGAAAAAAAGAAGGAGAAGGAAAAAAAGAAGGAGAAGGAAAAAAAGAAGGAGAAGGAAAAAAAGAAGGAGAAGGAAAAAAAAAAAAGGAGAAGGAAAAAAAAAAAAGGAGAAGGAAAAAAAAAAAAGGAGAAGGAAAAAAAAAAAAGGAGAAGGAAAAAAAAAAAAGGAGAAGGAAAAAAAAAAAGGAGAAGGAAAAAAAAAAAAGGAGAAGGAAAAAAAGGAGAAGGAAAAAAAGGAGAAGGAGACGGAAGGAAGGAAGGAGAAAGAAGGAAGGAAGGAGAAGAAGGAAGGAAGGAGAAGAAGGAAGGAGAAGAAGGAGGGAAGGAGGGAAGGAGGGAAGGAGGGAAGGAAGGAGGGAAGGAAGGAAGGAAGGAAGGAAGGAAGGAAGGAAGGAAGGAAGGAAGGAGCCGATAATGGCTGCTGAAAACAGCCTTGATTTTGCTGCAAAACTAAAAAACCTGCATCCAAAATGCAACACTGGTGCATTTTTGAAGCATCCTTGCTGCATTTTCAATGCATTCCAATTGTATTTTCGGTGCGGTTTCATTTTTAACATCCCTCCAAAAAGGTGCCAATAAATTTATATTTATGATATTAATTAAAAAGTTGAAAATACATTTATAAAAAAAAAAAAAAATCTATAATTTTTTTTTTTTTTAAACGTTAATTTCGGTTTTTGGCCAAGTTGCATCCTGAATTTTCGGTACCAAAATTCTCGTTTCGGAGCACCTCTATTGCCCATCTATAAAATTTCCAAGACTGTTTTCCAAATGTGAAGTCAACATAACTTTTTGCACACTAACCTAGACCCAAAGTAACAGGATCGTAAGGCTCCCAAGTTTTTTTTTTGCGCTAAACCGTGAGAAAGCTGGGCACCTGGTTCCAAAAATACATAAAAGAAAAACAGCGGAAAAGGCTTTTCAGTTAATGTGGGGGTGGTGGCTGAAATATATCTTGCATTGCGCCAGAAATTCACAGCTAAGTAATGTTTCCAAACACAATGATTGCAATCGTTTTTCAAGCCATTTACACAGGCAAGCAGCAAATAATTATAGGGTTAGTAAATTAGTAGCTGTGTATTTTTAATTATTCTTAAATCATCCCAAAAAAAAAAAAAAATTTCAGTCACGGTGGCGAGGGGGGGGGGATGGAAATTGAACTGCCTTCGTTCATCCCCTCTACTAGGCGTTTGTCTTGAGCAATTTATTTTAATTTGTTTGGGCTGCAGTCTTTTGTTCCAGCCACCAGCAAGAAGCTACATGTGAAGCCGCACTGACAGGCTGTACAGTTTTCAGGAACATCTGTAAAGAGAAGACATTCTACATGTTGATATTTGCCTTTGAACAAACTGAATTTAAAACGGTCTGTATCACGGTTTCGGTCTTGAAGCAAAAGGGCAGTAAGAAATGTGTAAACAACGCCCCCTGGCAAACCAACCATTGTACAAAATGCCCTCTGCAAGACGCTGGATACTCGGCAGAGAGGACCAATCAGGAATGGACATTTGTAAGAACTCAGAAGATCCATAATAGTGTAACCTTACCCAACAGGGATAGGTGTGTGTGATGTTATTTGCTTGTATTTCCTCCCTGTCAAAGCTCACTTAACAAAAAAAAAAAAAAAAGGCCTCGGTATACTGTTTAACCACTTCAGCCCCGGAAGAATTGACCCCCTTCCTGACCAGAGCACTTTTTGCGATTCGGCACTTCGATTCGACGCTTTAACTGACAATTGTCGTGCAACGTGGCTCCCAAACAAACTGGACGTCCTTTTTTTTCCCACAAATAGAGCTTTCTTTTGGTGGTATTTGATCACCTCTGCGGTTTTTAATTTTTTGCGCTATAAACAAAAATATAGTGACAATTTTGAAAAAAAAAAATGCTTTTTTTTAACTTTTTGCTATAATAAATATCCCCCAAAAAATATAATTTTTTTTTCCCTCAGTTTAGGCCAATACGTATTCTTCTACAAATCTTTGGTAAAAAAAAATAAATAAAAATAAATCGCAATAAGCATTTATTGGTTTGCATAACAGTTATAGCGTCTACAAAATAGGGGATAGTTTTATGGCATTTTTATAGATTTTTTTTTTTTTTTTTTTTTTTACTAGTAATGGCGGCAATCAGCGATTTTTACCGTGACTGCGACATTATGGAGGACACATCGGATCATTTTGCCCCTTTTTTGGCACCATTGGCATTAATACAACGATCAATGCTAAAAAATTGAATTGATTACTGTAAAAATGTCACTGCAGTGAAGGGGTTAACCACTAGGTGGCGCTGTAGGGGTTAAGTGTGTCCTAGGGAGTGATTCTAACTGTGGGGGGGATGGGCTGTGTGTGACACGACACTGACCACCGCTCGATTACAGGGAGCGGTGATCAGTGTCATTAGGCAGAACGGGGAGATGCTTGTTTACATTAGCATCTCCCCGTTCTTCCTCACCGTAAGACGATCGTGGACATAGAGTCCGCTGGACCCGCGATCATGGAGCTCCCAGCAGGCGCACCCGCGAGCCGCCTCTTAAAGGGCAATGTACGTGCCCTCCTGCCGCAGTATATCTGCGCGAGGCGGTCAGGAAGCGGTTAAAACACCATAATGAGCACAAGGGACATAACTTACAGACAAGTAGGATGTGTCCCTTGAGTTGAGGTCTCCTCTGTTAGGGGAAACTCTCTTCTGTCCAAAAGTGGAAGCTCCACTTGTTTGCTTCCCCCTCCGCTGCCACATTTGTCACCTTCCTAGGGGGAGTGGATACCTGTCAAAACTGGGTTCCCACTCCTGGGTAAGATCACCGCAATCGTTGTGCAGGGGGTTTTATGCAATTTCCAGGCCCCTCCTCATTCCCCATGCTGCCTTCTGGAAGACACACAGGTCCCAGAAGACAGCAGGGCCATTCAGAAAGTGCAGCGCCTGCACCCGGAGCCGATAGATTGATCGGCTTGGGGTGCCGACATCGCGGGATGCCTGGACAGGTAAGTGTCCTTATATTAACTATAGCTGTTATCTTTAAAAAAAAATTTTTTTCCCCAGGCTGGAACTCCTCTTTAAGTCTAGCGAGGTGCATGACACCTCCTGGGCTTAAGCTTTGTTATTTATATCTGTCTTTATAGTACGCTCAGAAGACAGGCATCGTCCTTGTTCCAGGAGAGCGACACTGATCCTTCTGAGCTCTGAACAGGAGAGTCGCTGCAGCTGCTGTGCCCGCCCCTCCCCTCCTCCTGTCCATTCACAGAAGCCTTGAAACACATTTACAAAATATAAAAGACTTCTGTGATTGGGCAGCAGAGGGGAGGGGCGGACATAGCTGCGTTGTGTGCTTCTTCCCTCTCAAATTAGGCAGATCAATAAACCTGTCAAATGTAAATAATATAAGCCCGGAGATATCATGCAGCTCCTTGGACTTAAAGTGGTAGTAAAATCTTAGTTTTTTATTTGTACCTACAGGTAAGCCTATAATAAGGCTTACCTGTCTGCACAACGAATATCTCCTAAACTTGCACTGTTTAGGAGATATTTACACTGCATGCAGCTGGTGACTTCATGGCGCATGTGCTCTGAAAGGACGGCCATACCCGTGTCGTCCCATCAGAGCTCCGGGCTGCGGTTGTGACTCCTTGTGCAGGAGTGACGTCATCGCGGCTCGGCCAATCAGACGGCTGGAGCACACAAACTCGGAAGGAAGACTGGGTGACGATGGAAGCCCTGTCAGCGGTGACCATGGAACTGGAGGGCTTCCTTCTACGGTAAGCCATGCATACTAGCACATTATGCCATTGTCTAGCAAGGTTTTTTTTTGTTTTTTGTTTTTTAAAGGTGTGGTTTACTACTGCTTTAAAGTGGATGTAAACCCAAAGTCATCCTTTCTAAACTACTGCTATAGGGGTCATCTATAAGGATATACATGCCTCCTGCCTGTATCTTTACCTGTCAAATGTCTCCCCTCTGTCTGTTATGAGACCCGAAAAACTGCAGATTCTGTGGGCGGGTCTGTTGTCTGGAGCTCGGTGGGTGGAGTCGTGATGTCAGTAGACTCCCCGCCCACCTCTACACTCCCCGCCCACCTCTACACTCCCCTTGTCAATATGCATTTTCTCCTGTGTATTTCTTACACTGAACTTCTGCTATGATCTCTAACATCCAGTGAAGAGACAGGAAAGTAACCACATGACTTCACCATGCCCAATTATGCTGAGGTGTGGAACAGCCAATCCTTGCAGAGCTTCTGAAGAAAGGAGTGGGGGAGGGAATTAAAAAATAATGCATGTCTTAGGCTAGTGCACGAGATGTAAATCACCTGTCACTCACAGCAAGGGGGAGGATTTGACAAAGTTTTTCTCTGTTTGTCAAGTTTTATCTTACTGAATAATAAAAGGGGATTGCTCATAGATGGATTAGCTCTTTGTGGCAAGACTGGGCACAAATCATAGGAAATTTTATACTCTACATTATGACTTCAAAAAAAAAAAAAAAAAAATTCAGGTTTACATGCACTTTAATTTTGGCAGCAATTTTCGATTTAGTTTTAGTCTTAGTACTAAAATGGCATTTTAGATTTAGTCCCATTTTTAGTCTTTTGCAATTGTTTTAGTCGTATTTAGTGGACTAAATCTCCAGTACATTTTAGTCGACTAAAATCTAATGGGTGGAATTAAATTATAATGCATTAGTTAACATTTCTCTACAATTTCTAAGCTCATTATATACTGCTGAAGTGAAAAATCTAATATATGTTATTATTTATGGTATTGAGGTATGAACATGCACTACAGAACAATGTTAATTTTGAAGTCAAATTTCAATTTAGTTTTAGTCTTAGTCTTTTGACTAAAATGCCATTTTAGTTTTAGTCCCATTTTAGACATCTCAATTGCTTTAGTTTTAGTCGTATTTTAGTTGACTAAAATAGTATTCATTTAGTCGACTAAAATGTTTTAGTGGCTTTAGTCGACAAAATTAACACTGATGGCAAATAATATAAAAGAAGGTGATAATAGATATGAAATAGTAAAAAAAAAAAAATTATATATATATATATATATATATATATATATATATATATATATATATATATATATATATATATATATATATATGCAGATCAAAACGGAACAGGAAGTTGCTTACAGGAAGGCCATCAGAGACATCAATGGACGATATCAAGGACAGACCAGCATGCTGTACAGCAGATACAAAGAGGAGATGAAGGGAATACAGAGATTTTTTTTTTCCTCTCCTGCTCTGGAATTTCAAAAGGTTTTCTACCTCTGTGACCCGGTAAACATTCCATCAAAGCTCCTCTCCTCTCCTCCTGTTAATTAGCCTTTGTGATGTAAGCACCTAATACATAAAGGAATCTGCAAGCTCCAACCCCGAGAAGCAGCATCACCTCCATTCTCCTCCAGCAGGGGAGGCCGTGTGAATAGATCAAAGCCTGGAAGACATGGGAAAACGCAGGGAGTCCTGCTGAGAGCAATCTACCACCTCCTCGTCTACCGCGCCCGCCAATCAATACAGAGGGACGCAGCGCAAATCTTATCAAAAAAGGAAACTACGTTTCATTTTAATCAATGCACACTGTAATAACCCTGCTTCATTGTATGGTAATAGATGTGCATGGGGGAAAGACATACATACATTGTGTATATATATATATATATATATATATATATATATATATATATATATATATATATACATACATACATACACATATATATATATATACATACACATACATATACACACACACACATTTATATTACACACACATATATATTTATTTGTACTACACACACATATATATACACTGTATGTTACATAGCTAGTCTCCTGATTGGTTGGCAAAGCCTCGCTGACCTCTTCTAATGTCACCCAGTCAGTCCCATGGGACAGGTTGCAGTGCAGACACAGCCCCATTACATGGGATAATATTATAGTTTCCCAGAAATGGGTTTTAACTGCAACAGAAGAAATAAAAAAAAAAAAAAAGTAGTTAGCCCACAACCTAGCTGCGTTGTGTGGCAGAGGTGTGTAACTCTCAGGACAGGATGGGCATAAAAATCTAAATTCTTACCACGCACTTCATATGTGTATTTTGCGGTCTGGTTGGAGCTCAGCCTTAAGACCTTCACATTTATTACACATCTAAAACAACTTCAGTTCCGTATTAGCGCATCCCTTTCTAAACCAGGATGGCGTTCGTTCTGGAATGACAAGAAATGTGATCCGCTGCTGTAGATTTTGGCAAGGCTAAGCGACAATCGTGAGAATGACAGCACTAAATAGACACCAAAATAAATCTGTGTAGATGTAGTAAAAGAAAATACAGTGGTACACAACAGTGTAATAAATGTTATTTCTTTTTTTTCCCCCCCTCATTCTTTCAGTGGTGTTATCTATTTGTTGTTTGTTTTTTTCACTTTTTCCTTTCTTTTCTTCCACTACTCATTATCCCTCGAGTCCCTCCTTTAAAAAAGGAAAAACCAAAAAAAAAAAAAAACCAAAACGCGCACACACACACACACACACCATACATCATACACACATACATATCATATACACACACACACACACACACACACACACACACACACACACACACACCATACATCATACACACACACACACACACACACATACATACATATCATATACACACACACACACACACACACACACACCATACATCATACATCATACACACACACACACACACACACACACACACACCATACATCATACACACACACACATACATACATATCATATACACACACACACACACACACACACCATACATCATACATCATACACACACACACACACACACACACATATCATATACACACACACACACACATATCATATACACACACACACACACACACACCATACACACATACATCATACACACACCATACATCATACACACACACACACACACACATACACACACACACAATACATCATACACACACCATACATCATACACACACACACACACCATACACACCATACATCATATACACACACACACACTTGGAGGAGCTCTATTCAATCGAATTTGGCAGTTTTAATCTGTAAAGGATTCAAAGGTGTTGAACTGATCACATTCACTGGATATATAAAACTTAATTTGCTTTATCTTTGCTTTTTATTTTTTATTAATGTAATAATGATGCATTAACTACTTGCTGCAAATCATGTACCCGGTACATCACCTGACTTCAAGTGGTTGTACCAGGGTGATGCCCGCAGCTGCAAGCATCGCCCCCCCCCCCCCCCCCCCCCGGTTTTTAAAGCCGACGGGAAGATCTCTTGTTATTACAAGAAGCTGGAGAGGACGATCCCCTCCCACAGCTCGCTCAGGCTCCTCCAGTACATCCGCCGGCTAGTCAGAGACCTGAAAAAAAGCCGGGATCAGCTTTGATTGGGTCTCCGCTATGGTAACCCAGAAGCAATGGCATGACAACACTTCTGGCATCTTAACGACGCTTTTTTTTTTTCAAATCTGAAGTATTAAAAAAAAACGCAGATCTTGCCGTTTTGAATGCTTTAAAATGCAAAGGAGGGATTTGGGGGCGGGATGTTTACATTTGTGGACAGCAATACCAGTGATGAAAAAAAAAAATAAAAGGCATCGCCGCAAACTTCACATCACGGGCAGTAATTCTAGCACCTCCTCTGTACATCTAAAGTTAGAACCTGTAAAGGCTTTTAAAAGCGTCAAATACGGGGCGACATGTTTGGTATCCATTTACTCAGTGTGACATCTTATATTTTACAAAAAAATTGGGCTATGTATTGTGGGTTTTTTTGCATTAAAAAAAAAGTCATATTTTTTTCCCCCAATAGTGTTTGAAAAACCGCTGTGCAAATACTCCACGACAAAAGAATTGCAGAACCCACCAATTTATATATATATATATATATATATATATATACATACATATACACACACAAAATATTTTTATTTATTTTTTTTTTTTTCTAGTTAAAAAAAAAAAAAAAAAAAAAAAGAGGATTTTCACATGTAAACAAAAAGTGCCAGAAAAAAAATGATTAGTCTTCAAGTGGTTAATGGACAATCATATTGTAGACATTAGAAATCTATTGTATATATATATATATATATATATATATATATATATATATATATATATATATATATATATATATATATATATATATATATATATATATTTGGATAAGTGGGCATTTTTGTGTATTAAGGAATACAATTGTTTGTATAATTTTAATATAATTTGTCGCTTTACATAAATAAAAAAAAAAGTCTGTGCCTAGCAAAATCCCCGTTATTCGTGATCAAAATAACAAAATAGCATGTATAAACTGCACATAAAGCTGCCTGCGTGTCAAATGTTTGTTTTGGCGTGGAAAGCGATTCTTTCGGTGAAGTCTTTAGAAAACATTATGGAGTTGGCCGCTGACGAGAGAGGCAGACGCCAAAAGGTGTTATCAGTCACCGGACAATAAAGCAGACAGGAAAGCCACCTATCCACAGCGCAGCCTGCAGCTAACCCCTTTCTGCTATGAAGACAGGAGGCCTACAAAAGAGGACAATGCTCCCCGAGCTCCTCCGACCACACTAATGTGCTTACTTTGGAACGCTATCAAGATGACGACGTCTTATTACTTTATATAGAAAGAGCACACAAGCCGAATGTGAAATCACGCCTCATCATTCATTTATTAAAAGGGAACTCTGGAAACTGTGCCCAACAAAAATTAGATAAATGAAGCAGCCACCATATCCAATGATTGGTAGGCCCCAATATATTTTTGGTTAAGTGGTTAGTTCTACACACGGTCCACTTCTCACCATCAGGAGTCCCAAACTAATACTCACTATACAGGTGCAATGGAGCACATGCACGCATTTTAAAAGCTTCGCATGTAGGGCCGCCAATTCATTTCAACAAGCGAAAAACGTGGAAAAGCAGTGTACACAGTGGACGAATAGCAGATGTGTGGGAGTGTCATTCACACTTAAAGGCACCACCGTGGTTTTGCCAAAGGTCAATGTGTTTCTGTGCGTGTCAGGAAAGTGGACAACCTTGTGCTTGCTCTGGAACCGCACAAGGTGTGAACCTAGCCCAAGCAGTTACTAAGTGGTTAGCACTTCCACCTATCAGCACTAGGGTCATCGATTCAAATCCTAACCAAAGCCCTACCTGCCTGGAGTTTGCATGTTCTCCCTGCACGGGTTTCCTCTGGGTACTCCAAAGACACACTGGTAGATTAAAGGGGTTGTAAAGCCTAAAGATTTTTCACCTTAATGCATTCTATGCATTAAAGTAAAAAAAAAAAAAAAAACCTTCTCTTGGTTCTGATAGAAACGTGTCATCAAGGCCTGTTGCATATGGGGCCTATGTCCATAGTCAAAAGCACCTACAATGGTCACGTGAGGTCAGGAAGTGAACCATGGCACAATGGAAGAAGGTGGGCCTAGTCTGACAAATTCAAAAATGATTTGAGGAATACTTTAACAAGTTTGATCTCAAATTCTCCAGATCTCAATTTATTTGAGCATCTGTGGGATGGTGGAATGTGCTGGAAAACAAGTCCGATCCATGGAGGCCCCACCTCGCAACTTACAGGACTTAAAAGCAGGGATCTTCAAACTATGGCCCTCCAGTTCAGGAACTGCAATTCCCATCATGCCTAGTCATGTCTGTGAATGTCAGAGTTTTACAATGCCTCATGGGACGTGTAGTTCTGCAACAGCTGGAGGGCCGTAGTTTAAAGATCCCCGACTTAAAGGATCTGCTACAGGGCTTGGTGCTAGATACCACAGCATACCTTCAGAGGTCTAGTGGTGTGGCTCATCTGGGAGGAGTCTGATCTCAATTTAGATCCGGGTAGTAAACTTTTTTTTTTTTTTTTTTAAACTTATTTTCAGTTTTCGGCCAAGTGCATCCTGAATTTTCAGTTTTCGGCACCAAAATTTGGTGCACATCTAATTGAAAGTTGTAAACAGCAAGTGCTGGGACAAGAATTCTAACAAATAGTTTACTGGAGGAAGTTGATTTCTATTGTGCTCAAGGTTTGAAGTTACAAAATGTTGAGGGTTTACTTCTATAAAAAAGGAAAAAGCATGGTATCATTTTTTTTTTTGATACGCAGTACTTTAGCAAAAGAAATGGCATCCAGTGAGGGCTTAGATCTATTGAACAATCAGATGCAGAATACTGGGAACATTTTCACACATGCCTCTTGTCAGGAGAACTTTAAATCACGCTCGTACACTTACTCCTTGTTCCAGCTGTACAGTAGAAAATGAAAGGAAGCACGGCCTTCTGGGAAATGTACACAGAAGTATCAGCCCCAACCAAAGACTCGCCTCCACTCCCCCACAAAAAAGGAGTCACCCAGCGGTTACAAGGTACATAACAAGTTTACTCATGCCACAGATTAAAAGACGGAAAAAAAAAAAAAAAAAAAAAAGAAAACTTATGAAATCTTCTTATGAAATCCATCCTGGAAAGTTTTCCTAATAATTAAACTAGTTGTTTCCTGTCATCGCTCAGACATCCATACATGAAGGCAGCATCTGATCCTGCTTACCTCCAATGCTCGAAGAGACGGACTGCGCACGTGATGCAAGTTCATTCAGACATCCTCATACCATGTACTTCATTACGACCCTCGTCACTCCTCGCCTAACTCCAGGCAGTTCCAAAAATAATTCTAATTTATATCAGTTATGTGATCATCAAAAGGTATTATGGAAAGGACTGGCATTACTACTCGAATCTAAAAATTAAGATCAAACTTCTCCAGATCAGTCATAAAATTATGACCACCCACCAAAACCCATCCTGGCATGGACGCAACTAGACCTCTGGAGGTATGCTGTGGTATCTGGCACCAAGCCGAGTAGTAGATCCTTTAAGTCCTGCAAGTTGCGAGGTGGGGCTTCCATGGATCGGACTTGTTTTTCCAGCACATTCCACCATCCCACAGATGCTCAAACAAACTGAGATCTGGAGAACCTGGAGACCAAATCAACTCCTCAAACCATTTCTGAATTCATCAGACCAGGCCAGCTTCTTCCATTGTGCCATGGTTCACTTCCTGACCTCACGTGACCATTGTAGGTGCTTTTGACTATGGACTTGAGCCCCATATGCAACAAACTGTGATGACACCAGGATTAACTTTTTTATATCAATAGTTTTTATTATTCAGAAAAGTTTAGCTTTACATGCAAACAAGGAACAAAAAAACAAAAAAAACGGAAAGGAGTTTACAAAAAGCTTACACACAAGTGGATGTTGATGAACAAATTTATGTGTATATTGCCGAGATGCAAAGGGCACTTAAAATAACTGTTGACAGTGATGCGACTTATCAGTAACAACGCTAGAAACAGATCAGAAATAGCTGTAGCGATCAAATTAAGGCACAGTAGTATATTTGTCCATCCAGATTTTTCAAGATTTATCGAACAATGTACAGGGGAGGGTGTTGGTGGCTAATAAATGTTCAAATGTGTGATTTTGTTGGAATATCAGGTTTCATGTCCATCAAATTGACAGATTTGATGGCTTCTAGTTTCCCAGGATTAACTTTTCACCCATTTGAGCTACAGTAGACCTTCTATAGGATCAGGCTACATGGGCCACCCTTTGCTCCCCACGCACATCAATAAGCGTTGGCCGTCCACATCCCTTTTACCAGTTTGCTGGTTTTCCTGCCTTGGACCACTTTTGGTAGGTCCTGACCATGGCAGACCAGGAACATCCCACAAGAGCTAAGGCAGCACAGTGGCTAAGTGGTCAGCACTTCCACCTAGCAGCACTAGGGTCAGCGGTTCGAATCCCAACCACAGCACTACCTGCCTTGAATTTGCATGTTCTCCCTGTGCCTGCGTGGGTTTCCTCCAAGTACTCCAGTTTCCTGCCACACTCTAAAGATATGCTTGGTAGATTAATTGGCTCCTATCCAAATTGGCCCTAGTATATCTATGTATGAATGTAAGTTAGGGACCTTAGATTGTAAGCTCCTTGAGGGCAGAGACCGATATTAATGTAAAGCGCTGCGTAAATTAAAGCCACTATATTAGTACCTGTAAAAAATAAAGAGCTGCAGTTTTGGAGTTGCTCAGACCCAGTCGTCCAGCTAGTACAATTTGGCCCTTGTGAAAGTCCCTCAAATCCCTATGCTTGTCCATTTTTCTGCTTTCAACACATCAAACTTCAGGGACAAATATGTTCACTTGCTGCCCAATATATCCCATCCACTTTCAAGTGCCATTGTGGAGAGATAATCAATGTTAGCCACTTTACCTGTCAGTGGTCATAATGTTACGGCTGATTGCCATCTACAGTTTAAATTAAAAACGCTAAAAAAAAAAAAAAAAAAAAAAAATTTAGCTTTTCCTCTTTCTTCTTTGGAGCGGTTACAAGTTTAAATCACTGAATAGACCATTTAATATGTTAAAAAAATAAAAGGTAATGAGAAAACAATCTTCCCCTATGTACGGGTATATTTAGAGACAAATAATTTTCCAACATTTCTGGGAGAAACGAATGTTGTTATCTTGTCACTCAGGGACAATAGAATAGGAATGGAAACACGCGCCGAGTGAAGATTTAATGTTGCATTTTATTAGTACATGAACACGAAAAATCCTCGCACCATCTGGAGTAACAGGAGAGACTCTTCCTTACACATAAAATTATAATGACTTATTCAGCCATATTAAAGCACAGATACTATTGGGCTCTTTATTCTTTTTTTTTTTTTCTCCTAGCAGCTCAAAAATGTCGATCTGTCTTTCTCAAAACTACATTTTAAAAAGTAGGCCTGTGCCAAATTTACAGATCTGAACTTCGAGGCGTGCATCTGTCATTGTAAACAAAATAACAGACCCCACTCGGGTTCATAGAAACTCAAGCATGGAGGTAATTATGTTCCCCACACACACACTGCATAAACAAGGCCCATATGTTTTATTGTCCCATCTAAGGGAAAGAAGAGCCATTTCAAAACAGGGAACATATTTTCTTTTTAAATATTTTCACATCATAGAGAGAAAATATATCTGCTGCTAATAAGGGATGACGCCTTGGAGCCGAGGAAGAGCTGGACTATCTGCAACACGTGACGCCTTGGAGCCGAGAAAGAGCTGGACTATCTGCAACACGTGACACCTTGGAGCCAAGGAAGAGCTGGACTATCTGCAACACGTGACACCTTGGAGCCGAGGAAGAGCTGGACTATCTGCAACACGTGACGCCTTGGAGCCGAGGAAGAGCTGGACCATCTGCAAGACGTGACACCTTGGAGCTGAGGAAGAGCTGGACTATCTGCAACACGTGACGCCTTGGAGCGGAGGAAGAGCTGGACTATCTGCAACACGTGACGCCTTGGAGTGGAGGAAGAGCTGGACTATCTGCAACACGTGACGCCTTGGAGCTGAGGAAGAGCTGGACTATCTGCAACACGTGACGCCTTGGAGCCGGGGAAGAGCTGGACTATCTGCAACACGTGACGCCTTGGAGCCGAGGAAGAGCTGGACTATGTGCAACACGTGACGCCTTGGAGCCGAGGAAGAGCTGGACTATCTGCAACACGTGACGCCTTGGAGCTGAGGAAGAGCTGGACTATCTGCAACACGTGACGCCTTGGAGCTGAGGAAGAGCTGGACTATCTGCAACACGTGACGCCTTGGAGCCGAGGAAGAGCTGGACTATCTGCAACACGTGACGCCTTGGAGCCGAGGAAGAGCTGGACTATCTGCAAGACGTGACACCTTGGGCCCGGAGGGGGGTTGTTGGACTATCTGCAAGCAAACTAGACACAGGGCAACTTTAGAAAACGCTTTCTGCAAAACACAACACTGCTGGTCCCTCGTGACAAGGTTTGGTTATATATGTACATTACAAACATTCTAATATAAAAAAAAAAAAAAAAAAGTTCAGCTTAGGACAAAACGACCCTATTTCTGTGACAACTTCTTCCATTGATCAAAAGCAGCTAAGACCAGGCACCTAGGGGAGACATCTATAGCAAGAGGCCATGTTAGTTCCACTATGTGCGGCACCGTTGGAAGGGGCTACAATTCCCATCATGCAATGGGAATTTTAGTTGTAAATGGGCATGAATGTGGGTGGCATTGTAGGGAAAAGGGAGAGGATGGAGGGGGATGTGGCGAATATGAACCCTGCTAGACCAGGATGCTGTAAGACACAAATGATGAAGTTAGTGGGTGCATGAATGGGCATTATATTGAGCAGTATTGTATAGGGGCGTGAAATTACACAAATGATGAGGTTAGTCAGTATTTCAATATGAGTTCCACCCACTACAACAAGCGGCAACGTAAATGTTTAAAATGGTGATTTTTTTTATTTTTTTCTATTTATGAAGTGTGAATGAATGCCGGGTGTTCCTAAAAGTCCCAATGGTCACTTGAACAGTAGACAGAGGCCTCCAGCACTCACTTCCCGATGACGCCAGTTCCAGTTCACAAACACAGAAAGCCATATCATGACATGAATAGAATAGTATAGGGTTTGTGCATTACACAAGACATACAGTGCTAAGGGATTCCAGCCCACCCTGTGCAACGCTGGAGAGTACACAATCTTTTCTAAGGAGCCACTCTTTTTACATCCCCTCCTCCATCACTGGACATTCAGAGCCCATCAATAGCCCTTTGCAAACAAACATTCTAATACCCTGTGGAATGTGACCTCTCTATTAAATGGATGACTTCCCTTATAGTGACCTGCAGTAGTCCAGGAACCATCCTCCACCTCAATCATACAGATCTACATCTTACTACCATAACCACAAGATTGCCAAAAACACACAGTTGTAGTATGGGGAGATGAAATGCCCTCTTTACTATGAGCTGGCATGTCACCAACTCTTTCTCCCTAAATCCCAGCCGTCTCCTAGGGAATACTAAAGATGAGAACAAAAAGGAGACATGGACTAGCCACTAAAGCCGGCCAAAGTTCCCTCATGCCGGTCATACATGAATCAAAATTTGTTCCGGTTTGGCAGGGACCGGCCAAACGTCGAGCCATGTAGGTCAGTGTGATTAAACAAGCTTGGTCTATCGATCAACTTCTGTAGAACCACTCTGTTGAGAAATTTTTCAAAGTTTGTTAAATTTTTCATACAGTAACAATTCTAAAACACAAAAACATTACACACAGATAGCCCCACTCAGCCAAACCAAAAGAGCACTGATCTGTGTATTCCAACGGTGAAGGTGTCTCCTCGCTGTCAGAATAAAGACACAGCGGGGAGGATTCCCCCCATCCACCTTGAATGTGTGGATAGGGGAACCGGGTCTGTCTTTTCATTCAATTCAATGGCTAAACGAAAAAGAACTGACTCATCCTTGGCCAGCCTTAGACTTACCAAGACTATGCAAGTATGACGACCTAACTGTCCAACAATTGCCTTCAAACTTACTAAGGCTATGTAGTATAGAAGACTTGCCTAAACCATCAACCAATTTCCTTCCAACTTACCAAGACTATGTAATACGAAGGACATACCTAAAATATCAAAACACATTTTCTTCAGACATACCAAGACTATATAGTGCAGAGGACCCACCTAAAATATCAAACACACTTACCACTATGTAGCATGAGGACCTATCTAAATTTTCAATTTAAAATTTGTGCTGCCCATTCAAATAGGCTGTACTACATAGCTGGAAGACCTAAAATAAGATTATACAATCGAATTTGCAACTTATGGTCAACATAAGGCTGCAGGCTAGTCATCACTATGGAGGCCAGGGTCATGCAAAGGAGTACAGCCTTATCAAAATAAATAAAATGGCGCAAGCGGGGTACACACTTAATGGACCCCCTTTTTTCAAAATGTAGTGGTATGCTGCCATGTTGCACTCTGCCTTACAGAACATTAGGGTGCTATTTACAATGAATGGCACCGCAACACAACGCACACAGAGCTGGTGCACTGGCATATATTGGAGCAACCAGCATTAAAGTGTACGTTACCCTAGCATTTCATATCCCCGATATGTGGCGGAAGTATCCTGTTCCCTTTGTATTGCTTCTTTTGTGAGAAATCCCTGGTGCTTCTGCCAGTCCGCTCTATTAGAAACTGACAACACTAAGCATGAGAACACACCGTGGTCAGTTCTCCAGCTGTGCTGGGAAATCCGTGTGCTCACCTCCAATAAATCAGACCTGTCCAGACACGCCCCCCTGGACAGCTATTCACTGGGAAGCTCAGTGTGCTGCTGTTTCTTCCTCCCCCCAGCTGGAATTTATCATTTTTTTAATATCTATACACACACACGCTTTGCTTTCCACTTCAGTTATAGACCAAATGGGTTGTTTTACAAGGTGATCGTTTACAATCACTTTAATGCTGCAACTCACATGTGAGAAAGGGCCCTAAAGGGAAAAAAAAAAAAAAAAAAAAAAACTTTACTAAAAGCGACATTGTCATTTAAAGCAACAGTCTATTAAAATAAGGGAGTCCCTAAACGACGAAGCATCAATAATGGTCTTCTTCTACCCTTGCTCAATAAGACAATACAGTGATCCATTATAGGGCACAAAGTGAAGTGATAGAGAACAATCAGATCTGGGTTTACTATAGGCTTATCAGTGCAAGGTATATCCTGATTAGCTGCTACAAGCTACTGACCTTTGACATAAGGAACAAGCCGCAGAACGATAATGAGAGACGTGAACAGAAGAAAAAAAAAATAAAAATAAGTCCTTAAAAAAAAAAAGTCATATTTCATTTCCTCCACTTGCTATATTTTAAACGCTCCAGTGTACAAGTGACATATAGTTAGCAGCGAAGCAGTGTCTGGAGCAGCGCAAAAAGCCTCAAACCGATTGGCTGAATAACAAAATGTCATTTATAATACGGTCTGGCGTGGTGACTTCAGCAATTATTAATCACATTACCCAAAACAGCGAAGCCACACACGATAAAAATAGAAGAGTTGCAGGCACGCTATGGACATGAGGAAAAAAAAAAAAAGAAAACCGCACGCGGAGGTATAACCGTCTATTCAGTTGTCATAATTGAAGCACAGACACGGCAATCAAGCTAAGCTGAGAGGGCTCATTCACACTAGAATGCACGCCTTTCAGGGTGGATAAAAATCAATGATTTAAATAAATAAATATTAATTAAAAAAAAAAAAACACACCCCACATGGATTTATTTTATTTTTTAATATCAAATTTATTTTAATAAAAATGCTTTTGGAGTAAAAATCTGTCTAAAGCTAGCTTTCTATTTAAAATACATTAATAATTTAGTTTATTCAGCCTGAAATGGACCTTAGTTATGTAGCATTAGGCTGTATACTTTGCAATATTTACATTTTTGGTAAACTCATTTAATGAATCCAAGCTCTGTAAGCTGAAATAACATGCACTGCGCTGATGCATTCACACAATTTTACAGTAACCATAAATTGAAGTTCAGGAATATTCCTTTATCCCAATGTTTTTGCAAATCTATGTACACTACAGTTCTGATATTGCTGTTTTACTAACCCGACAGCTTATTATTTTAAATAGGAATAAATAAGTCCTTACATTTAAAGAGCACCTGTCATTTCAGATCCATCATGGCCCCCCGTCAATCAGGGATTCCAAATGAGCAAAAAAGAAATTCTGGTTGGCCGCACGTCCAGTAAAATCACCTTTATTTCAGCAAGTCCATAAAAACATGTCCATGTCCCAACCACTCCAGCAATTCTAGGCTCAGCCATCCTAATTACCATGGACGTGATGACGTAACCACTGTTAATGCGAGGCACAGCACACAGTTAAAAAAAAAAAACTTTGTCAGGAGGCAGGTAAAGAGTCTTTATTGCAGAAGAGCTTAGCATGTCTCTTTTGCAACAGAAAAACCTTCGTTCTCACATATTTTTAAAATTTACACTAAAGATCCACTCTGAATTTCACCAAAAAGGTAACCCAAAGTATTAGGAAATCCCCTCTTAGACAGTAGCCCACCACTAGACAATTTCCCCTTACCTCCTGTTTTGGTGCCAATGGTCATTAATACAAAAACAGGTGGTGGTGGTGGGGGGGGGGGGGGGGTTGACTCTCCCCAACAGGACACGTACAGCAATAAAAAGAAAAAAAAAAAAAAAACTTCAGGTGGGTCTAACCAAGTCTCTCAACCTTTTCAACACAGAGGAACCCATGAAATAACTTTCTGGTTTCAGAGAGCCCCTACTAATAATTACTATATCTACATCTCATGATACATTAGTGTGATGGTCAGTGAGAAGAATGATCCCTACTCTTGTGGTCATTGGGAAAAATACCCTCTTACAGATGACCTCAAAGATGAATGGTGTCAGTGGGAACTTATACGTGAGGAAGAAACGAGAGGAAGAAACGAGAGGAAGAAACGAGAGGAAGAAACGAGAGGAAGAAACGAGAGGAAGAAACGAGAGGAAGAAACGAGAGGAAGAAACCAGAGGAAGAAACCAGAGGAAGAAACCAGAGGAAGAAACCAGAGGAAGAAACCAGAGGAAGAAACCAGAGGAAGAAACCAGAGGAAGAAACCAGAGGAAGAAACCAGAGGAAGAAACCAGAGGAAGAAACCAGAGGAAGAAACCAGAGGAAGAAACCAGAGGAAGAAACCAGAGGAAGAAACCAGAGGAAGAAACCAGAGGAAGAAACCAGAGGAAGAAACCAGAGGAAGAAACCAGAGGAAGAAACCAGAGGAAGAAACCAGAGGAAGAAACCAGAGGAAGAAACCAGAGGAAGAAACTTGCTCATTGCTCAAGAATCCCCTAGCAACCTCTGGAGGAACCCTGGTCTAACCCTTCCTCAGGCTTAAAAACTTTGAAAAAAATAAAAAGGGGAAGAAGGGAGAGAAGAGGTTATGCTTAAACATTCACTTCAAAATTAAAAGCTGCACATCATCATCATTCATGAAATCTTCAACTTTCATAGCCATTTCGACACACGTAGCAAACGGAGATCATAATCAAAAGAAATAAAATGAAAAAAAAAATAATAAAAAAAAGGCACAACACGCTGATCACTAAGCCGGTGACATTCACCATCTCAGTGCAGCACCGTCTTCCAGAGTCTAGAACGAGAGGAAAAAAAAAAATCAAGTGAAGGAATTCTTCAGATTTCACTTGCTAACTAGGTTTTAAAGCAGACTTCGGGCCCCGCTTCATTTAACACTTAGAACGGAATCATTAGGCTGCACTTGCCAACTCTTCTACCTCACAATTTCTTCATAAAAGGCCAGGGGATGCTAATTGTAGGAGCTTGTATTACCGGCCTGGGTTCATTCATGCTGCCCACTTCTACGCCTCATATGACGGGCAGTAAAAACGGCAATATATTCAGTCAGGAGGTTGCCATGACAATGGCTGCAGTTTGGCTGTCCCTGATCCATATTCAGACGTGTAATCAGTATAAAATATTTGGAGGAGTGCACAGAGCAGAACAGACAGTTTATCAATGTTTGCACTCTATTTAACTGCCTCGCAGTTGTATGGCTAGATAGGCTTTGGAAAGCCTATTATTCAAAGAGACAAGATGGCTGCTGAACTTCAATCTGTTACAGCCCTTCTCACTCACCTTAAAACTGGATTTCATCTCACATTGGCAACAACTTCATATTTTAGAACTACACCAACAAAAATAACTAAAGCTTCTAAATTAGGATTTTTGTTTACACCCAAGCTTTAGGTAGGAACTTTAAGGGCCAACTCAAAAGCATCCCCACAAACAGCTCTCCGAAACTTTTCCTATTAATATACAATAAAGCATAAATCCATTACACAAACTCTTAAATGTATCTGTAGTTATGATTCTGTGGAACCATAGGGTTCCTATACAGCAGGGCACTCCAAACGTTCTGAACAAAGGGACAGCTTATTGTCCTTGAGGCTTTAGAGGAGCCAAACGAAGGCCAGTGGGGTTAGAAGATGCCATGGTGTCTGTGTCAGCAAACAGTACACCATCATTGGTTTTAGTGGAAGGAATAGTGCCCCATTGTTGGTATTCAAGGTAGGAATTGTGCCCTGTCATTGGCATCGGTGGGAGGAATGGTGTCTCAAGAGCCAGATACAGGCAAACAGAGGGCCACATCTGGCCCAGGGACTGCAATTTGGAGACCGCTGCTATAGAGGAACCAGTCTCAGCCATGGTTCTCCAGATGTAGCTATGGGTACTAGGAGCTGCGGCTGATTGACCTTCCGATTGATGATGCCTGCACAGTTCCTGAGCCATCTGCATGATACCTATGATCTTTTTTAGCCATGTTCAAAGGTGGTAATGTAACTACCGCTGTAAGAGGGTCATTTTTCCTACTGGATCCCAATGTAAGGAGTATTTTTAACCCTGCTTTCTAAAAAAAATAGTTTTAGCAGGGGTTCCCCGAGGCCTTCAAATTATTTCAAGGTTACCCCTGAGGGAAAAGGTTGAGAAAGGATGCTAGGGATTCCTTGAGTAGTGGTCGATTGAACCTGCACATTCCCAGGGCCAAGGCCACTTGGCAGAGCAAGCAGCATGACACCAATGACCTTTCTAGCCTTCCAGAAGGGCAACATTCTGACCAATACTGTACAGGAGCTTTACCCCCCACTGACCATCAACGTAACAGGCATTTTACCAAATAATTATTTTATCAGGTGCTTCTCAAGACTTGAAAATTACAGAAGAGTGAACAAGAGGGGACTCATCCCTGTTCTGCTGCTCCTTCACTGCCCAGTCACATGCCTTGGGTGGGAAGATGACCAGGCTGCATTAACTCCAGTAGAGAAAAGTCAAGGTGCCGACCTGGCAGGGCCATGTATATTTCAGGACTGGATGGGCAGAAATGCAAATCCTGCATCTAAAACAAATCCTCTCTATGTGTATTTCAACTGTTTTTAAGCAATCTGAAGGCCGGTATTTTTTCTTCAATAAAACTTGATTTCCCTGCACTTTCTATTTCACATAAAAACCATCAGCTGCAATCTAACTAGCTTTTTACGAAACTCGAATTTCCATGTAGAAGGTTCAATGAAGAGCATAAACTGAGCCCGTCACATTAGCAGGAATGGAAAGAGGATGATCACAGAGGGTCCTGGTGGTACACAAGTCATTTAAAGACAAATCCATCTCCCCCTGGCCATCAGTGAATACGATTTTTATTTACAAAGTGCATCAGATAATAATCTCCTCTGTACACAACTTTCTCATTCTTTTTAGGATTCAACTCTAAACTGTCTTTGGACTAACCTAACTTTTGTTCCAACGCATTTAAAAAAAAAAAAAAGAAGAAGAAACACACAATGGTGGAGGTAGACATCCTGCAGGCCACAATTAAGACACTTGCTGGTGGTATTTAGTCAAAGAATAGGATTTGTTAAAAAGGGTGGAATGGAGTTAATCCCAATTCATGGCCAGCCTGCATAGGTGGTCTCTCATCGAACTTTGACCCTTCAATGCCATAGTGAATACACACTGAATGAGGTTGAAGGATCCAATTAACAATACATAATAGTAATTTATAACAGTATATACACATTTTCTAAACAATACTTTCTTATATGGCGATTTGTAAGAAATAATACACTTCTCTATGCACAAAGCAAACCAAACCACTTATCAGGAGTGTATGTGGAAAGCGCCATCAGTCTGTGCTGCTCATTTCCGCCCATCACATGCTCGCTTTCATGTGCAATGTGGTAGAATAAGACAATATAATTGGTTGATTTTTGTAGCACTCATACTGATGGAATGCCAAGGGTCAGATTTAATGCCATTCACAGGCTTTCAGCATTCCTTGGTGGTGGGATGAATAAAATCCTGTGCACATGTAGTTACGTCATCCCAGGGTGGCCAGTCAAGATAGTTCAAGCTGCTGAACCCAAAGACGACTAGGTAAAGTTGTATGCCTTGGATGAGGCAGAGCGTGGACTTCAACTGTTTCGGATGTATGTACTGTGATACGTTATAGTTTTAGGTGTGTTGGAGGTCCTGTACAATGGAATGCTCCCCAAAACAGGTTTACAATGAGCGTTTGCAGTTCATCGACATGTATGTTAACAGGCATGCTGTGGAACCAGCCTAAAGACTGGGAAATTCTATTTATTGGCTAACCAATAAAAACTAGGCAAATTGTGGAAAGGGCAATTGACACCAGTAATCAAAAAGGTTTCCTCCGTTCTAATGGAAAGCCCCCAGGGGCAATAATTCTTTAACCTTTCTGATAGTTAAATGAATTTACCACCAATAAATTCCTGAAGGAATTTTAGCAGTACAAACCGCAAAATAACAGCCAAGAAGCAGTGGGGTCAATTTACTAAAACTGGAGAGTGCTAAACCTGGTACAGCTCTGCATGGGAGCCAATCAGCTTCTAACTGCAGCTTGTTCAATTAAGCTTTGACAAAAAAAAAAAAAAACCCTTGAAGCTGATTGTTTTTTATGCACACAATTTTTCACTCTCCAGTTTTAGTAAAATCAACCCCAATGTATGTAATCTGCAGAGTGGAGATACAAAGCCATACTGCAACATGCCAGGGCAGGGGTCCAAACCCAGTAGCTCACGACACCCTGAAACTAATTGGGGTAGTTCACCTAGCCCCAAAATAAGGATCAATGCCATAAATCAGAACATTTGCGATGGCAAGCAAGTCTGCCCCGTCTCGATGCCGCCACACCCTCAGAATCAGAAATAAAGATAGGTCTTTGCTGGTCAACTGAGCTCAAAGTCAACAGGACCTTGTTGACCTCAGAGGTCTAAGATTCTGAATTCCATGACCAAGCGGATCCTAAAATAAAAACCATCTTGCTTTCTAGCATGGCCTGAATTTATTGTAAAAAGTATTGTGTGACAGATACACCCTGGCAGCTGTGCTATTCCAAGAGAAATGACTTATTGTTGACTGGCGATCGGTTCCCGCTTTGCTTGGGGCATCAGCTTTTCTGAGAAAAAGGGCAAATATTTTTTTTTTTTTTTTAAAGGCTGCTACATGCAAAAGCATGGTAGATGCTGACAAGTTAAGCCAGCTGACAGCTCCATACTGACGGGAAATATATTGGGGAGTTCTCTACAAGTTCTAGTATCTGCATACCGTCTGTAGCTGACATCTCTTACATTTTACAGTACGGAGAACGCAGGAGCTGGGACACACAAAGGTGAGCACAACACCAAAAACATCATGGTGGACAGGAGTTGGGAATTATGGCCAGGGGATCTTGCCATTAGACTATCAAAGACTCAGCACACCAAGAACACCTGAACTCTAAAAAAATTATTAAAAAATATATATATATCAAATACCAAATTAGCCACCTATAGGCATCTCATAAAGCTTGGCCTCAGGCAGCAAAACTAGCAACCATATACGTTTCCTTAATGCACCTGAGCGTTCAGCATGCTAATTTTATAATGGGGTCCATCTGTCACAATAACAAAACAAAAAAAAAAAAAACCCAAAAACACACACAGGTAGTACATCTGATAGAAATCAAACCACCTCCTAACTTCCTGTGTGCGTGCCCCCAGCTACACTGAAATCCCAAATCCTACCTAGTTCTCTTCTGCCAGTCTACAAAATATCCCCTTTTATTTTAGGAAAAGAAGGAGAGGAGGGTTTGGCTCTGTAGTCCAGCAGGGGAGAACCGGGCAGGACAGCAGTTGTCCACTCACTCCAGGAAGTTAGGAGCTCACTGGATTTCTAGAAGATCAGATACTTCATATACTAGCAGTGGCAAAACATGGGGGAAAATGTTCATGTATTGCAGAGATTTACTGACTATCTTCCCTTTTGATGCTTCACAGACATTTTATGTGCAACAGAAAAGCAATTTCACTTTTCTCTGTCAAACCCCCCCCTTTTCATTTTGCTGCCATTCTTTAAAGGAAAAGACTTTAAAAGCTTTCATCTATGGCTGTGAAGGGGCACCATGCTCTATACACAAAGCTTTTCCCCTAATCAAAGGGTTTTTTTTAATTTCTTTTTATTGTCTAATCAAAAGGAATTTAAACTTGTAACATAATAAAAAAAACGTTCTCCAAATTCCTTGACCCTACTGAAGTTTAAACTCCAAGAACCAATCCAAATTTTGACTGTCTTTTTTGCAGATTTTCACTTGACTGATCAAAGCAAATATTTGATTGGTTGCTAAAAGTTCTCAGACCCAGACTGTGCCCACCAACTATTTTACACTAAGGTGACTGAGCTAATTATACGTCCTGCACGGTACAAACTCTCACCTCTCCTTCAAACATTAACTTCCAACCACATGTAGCCGTGTGCGAAAACTCCCAGGCTAGTTTTATATACATGGGAGTCTACATTCCAAAGACATTTCAACTGTGGTTATGTTTATTCAAAGGGCTTTTCCACCTTCAGAGACTTTGCCCTATTTGTTTGTAAAAATCGTTTTTTGGTTTCTAACAAAATCCTAAGTTCACTTTCGCCCGGGGAAAAAAAAAAAAAAAAAAAGAATATTATATATACACACGCACAATATTTATATAATTATTATAATATTTATATAATTATTATAAATTTGCTGTCCCCTCAAAATAACTCAACACACAACCATTAATGTTTAAACCACTGGCAACAAAAGTGAGTACACCCCTAAGTGAAAATGTCCAAATTGAGGCCATTTTCCCTCCCCGATATCCTGTAACTCATTAGTGTTACAAGGTCTCAGGTGTGAATGGAGAGCAGGTGTGTTAAATTTGGTGTTATCGCTCTCACTCTCTCATACTGGTCACTGGAAGTTCAACATGGCACCTCATGGCAAAGAACTCTTTGAGGATCTGAAAAAAAGAATTGTTGCTCTACATATAGATGGCCTAGGCTATAAGATTGCCAAGACCCTGAAACTGAGCTGCAGCACAGTGGCCAAGACCATACAGCGGTTTAACAGGACACGTTCCACTCAGAACAGGCCATTCCATGGTTGACCAAAGAAGTTGAGTGCACGTGCTCAGCATCATATCCAGAGGTTGCCTTTGGGAAATAGACGTATGAGTGCTGCCAGCATTGCTGCAGAGGTTGAAGGGGTGGGGTGGGGTCAGCCTGTCAGTGCTCAGACCATACACTGCATCAAATTGGTCTGCATGGCTGTCGTCCCAGAAGGAAACCTTCTAAAGATGATGCACAAGAAAACCTGCAAACAGTTTGCTGAAGACAAGCAGACCAAGGCCATGGATTACTGGAACCCATGTCCTGTGGCAACCAGGTGAGGAGTACAAAGATAAGTGTATCTTGTCTACAGTCAAGCATGGTGGTGGGAGTGTCATGGTCTGGGGCTGCATGAGTGCTGCCGGCACTGGAGAGCTACAGTTCATTGAGGGAACCATGAATGCCAACATGTACTGTGACATACTGAAGCAGAGCATGATCCCCTCCCTTTGGAGACTTGGCCACAGAGCAGTATTCCAACATAACGACCCCAAACACACCTCCAAGATGACCACTGCTTTGCTAAAGAAACTGAGGGTAAAGGTGATGGACTGGCCAAGCAGGTCTCCAGACCTAAACCCTATTGAGCATCTGTGGGACATCCTCAAAAGGAAGGTGGAGGAGCGCAAGGTCTCTAACATCCACCAGCTCTGTGATGTCGTCATGGAGGAGTAGAAGAGGACTCCAGTGGCACTCTGTGAAGCTCTGGTGATGTCCATGCCCAAGAGGGTTAAAAGCAGTGCTGTAAAATAATGGTGGCCACACAAAATATTGACACTTTGGGCCCAATTAGGACATTTTCATTTAGGGGTGTACTTACTTTTGTTGCCAGCGGTTTAGACATTAAAGTGGAGTTCCACCTACTTTTACAACTCTTCAGCATCCCTCACTAAACTGTGCACTGTAAACAAATTGGATATTTTTTTTTATTTTTTTTCTCAGCACCTACTGTATATCTGCTGTATTCATTTTTCACTTCCTCCTCCCTGGCTGCGGCCCATCGCATCATTTCCTGTTTGCAATGCCTTCTGGGAAGGGGCGGCAACTTCTTCTGACACTGCCGTTGCTATGGAAACCTGACCTGAAACCTATTACACTGCTTGTGCTGCACTGAGCATGTGCGAGATCTGCAAGGATGAGATCCAGGAAGAAATATACAGTCTGGCTTCAGATGCCCACACTTAAGATGGCCACGGCCTGTAAGTTTATAAAATAACAAACTACTGCTATAAACTAACAAAACAGACCTTAGTTTACAGACTAACTTTACTAGAATACATTAAGCTTGTGTATTATAGGGGTATTTTTATTTAAAAAGTATCATTTTGGCCGGAACACCACTTTAATGGCTGTGTGTTAAGTTACTTTGAGGGGACGGCAAATTTACACTGTTATACAAGCTGTACACTCAATACTTTACATTGTAGCAAAGTGTCATTTCGGTGTTGTCACATGAAAAGATATAATAAAATATTTACAAAAATGTGAGGGGTGTACTCACTTTTGTGAGATACTGCATGCATGTATATAAAAAACTATGCTTAGAAAAAAGGAGTAGGTAAACAAAAAATAGGGTTATAGGGTATATACCTTATTAAAATGTGAAAATGTACATACCCTGTTTCCCCAAAAATAAGACCTAGTGTGATTGTCGGTGATGGCTGCAATATAAGCACTACCCCCCCCCCAAGTAAGCCCTAGTTAAAGTCCTTGTAGGTCTTCTTTTCAGGATAGGGCTTATTTTCGGGGAAACAGGGTAGAGCTTATTTGGGGGGTAGGGCTTATGTAGCAGCCATCATCGACAATCACGCTAGGTCTTATTTTCGGGGAAACAGGGTATGTTATATGTTACATAGTCCAAACACACTCCCTGTCCTGGGGTGACAGCACTGCTCAGTGCGATTGTTGCCCTAGGACACGAAGTCTGTGGATGGCAGGATTATTCAAATAAAAAGGGAAAAAAAAAAAAAAACTGTGAAAAGAAAAACTAAGGCAGCCACCGCATCGGAAGGCAGTTAAGCTGCAATACTATCCATTTTTTTTTGTACCGGTATTAACTCGCTGAGCCCTCAATGGGCCCAAAGCACCGGTACCTCGCTGAGCCCTCAACAGGCCTACGTACCATCATATAGGGAGGTTACCTAGGCGAAGACCAAATTTTACAAAGTCCATACTGGCATTGGGAACTCCAGCAGGTTCCAAAGGCATTGTGAAAAGGAGAATTATGGCTCTAAAAAGTAAGGTCTTCAACTTTATGGCAACTACCATCTGCCAGACCATACAGTTTAGTAAATGTACAACTACAGGCAGTCCCCGAGTTACGAATGACTCCTACTTACGAATGGCCTCAAATGTCAGCCACTTGTGCTCCACGCTGGATACCTCGGGACACATCCCATACTGCAGTACTACACGTACTGCATGGCCAGAAGAGCCCCAGATAACATAACAAGCACCCAGAACACCCCACACTTACGAACGCAGTGTTCCAACCGGAAGTTACACTTACAAATGCAGTGGTGACTTACGAACAACTTCGACTTACGAACAAACCTACAGTCCCTATTGCGTTCGTAACTGGGGGACTTCCTGTATTACTGGTTCACTTTATGAACACCACAATGTAGTTCCACCTAGAGAGAGATAATAAATCAATGCAAAAAAAAAAAAAGGAGGGGAAGAAAATCACACTGGCCGTTTAATTGGTTTACAACCAGCGTTAGATGCATTACGCCTAGACTTGCACGCTACATCAAAGTGGTTAATGTGCACCTCTACAGAAATACCTGGTTGGTGTTGCAGGAAATGATCTTTCAATATCTCCGTTCCCTCCCCGCTGGGTATATCATGGCTGATGCCACAGCTGTGTGTTACAGCACCGAGTCCCTGATCCTTTGTCAGGGAGCGAGAGCCCTGGGGAGCGCTACACAATATGGTATGGAAACGTTAGTTTTAATTATGACCGCGTCTGCAGTTTTAACACATTCAGCCACAGGGCAGCGCTTTCACCAAATGAAGACTACAACGGGTTTATTAGCAAAATGGCCCAATCTCGGCACTGAAGCCACAGTACGCTTCAATGGTCAGATTGTGGAATATGACAGCAGGATCTGCAAGACCTGACATCAACAGAAGCAAAGCCATTCACAAGACGCATAGAGGAGCGAATAATAAAACAGCGGAAAGGAGTAATAGAAGACATAAAATTCAGTGACCTACTACAGCAACAAGGTAAACTGCTTTTACATGGGCTGCAATGCATTTGGATGGAGTGCTAAATGTTCATTAAGTGTGGGGACATTAAAGACGTTCAAATAGGAGCTGCATACGTGTTGCCCATAGTAGGACTCCTCTATCCAGGCTGCTTGATGTCAAGGGGCAGATCTGTAAGGTGGCATCAGATAAGCGACCGCCAATAGAAATACTCAACTTGTTTACACCCGTCTGCATTCTAGTACCTACAACCAACCATTAGCTATGGATCAGCAGCGAGCGCGTAAGCACCAGGAACCATACCTGACCCACCCCACAACGCATGCATTATTATAGTGCCGCATTTGTGGATGAACGGAAGTCCCAACACGTGCCTGACGAAGGGGTCCTGCGTGACTCTGAAACGTTGCACTCTCGTGTTGTGATCATCCAATAAATTACACGTTTGGACGCTATCTACGTCGTTCCATGGTGTGCTGGCAAATATCTTCATCATTATTCATTCTAGTACCTACAACCAACCATTAGCTATGGATCAGCAACGAGCGTGTAAGCACCAGAAACCATACCTGACCTACCCCACAACGCATGCATTATTATAGGGCCGCATTTGTGGATGAACGGAAGTCCCAACATGCATGCACAATACATCAAGGGGGTGAATAGGGTTCAGGAGGGCAGTTTATCAATATGAAACCAAAATCAAGAACACGGGAGGGACCTGACCTCAAACTAACTGGAAAGTTTGAAAACTAAGAACTTAGAAAGTATTATTTTACTGAAAGGGAAGTTGAGGCTTGGAATAAACTTCCAGCAGAGGTCGTGAGACAGTCAACCAGAAAATGCCTTCAAACATGCTTGGGATAAACATAGATCTATAGCCGGACAAAAAAAAAAAAGAAATCCAAAGCAATCCCGGCGTGCTCACCACCAGGCATAAAATTAAGAGAGCGAGATGGAGATAATCTCTCGCCATCAGCAAAGGCTTCCATTCCCCATCACTGCCCTGAATTTTCTTCACTTCCATGTAATGAGGATTAGACGTCCCATTTCATAATACAAAGGCCTAGGGGCTTGAGTGACCTATGGGCAAGCCCAGACATGTGCATGTTGAGGGTGGGGAGGGCTCATCCTTATTCTAATAGGAGCTGATTTTGCAGGACTCTGGCCAGTCCTGGAGAAAAAGATTTTGGATGAAACCGTATGTGCAGACAGCTTAATTGTTTAAGGACCACCCCACATACATATAGCGCGGCAGGGCGGCCCTTAAGCGCAAAATCACGTACCTGTACGTGTTGTTCTTCAGCTCTGGGGCGCGCGTGCGCCGAAGACCCACTCCTGCTGTGATTGGACACAGCAGGAGCCAATCAGCGGGTGCAAAATGGAGAAATAGCTGCATACCACAACTCAGGTGTGGCCCGTCCATTAAGGGCGCCGCTCTCTCCCCCATCCATGCGTTCAGCCCCTTTCAGGACACCGGCGCATGGATTCCAATGCGGGGGGGGGGGCTGTTTTGTTTTTAAGCGCCAATTAGAGCCAGAGGCTCTAATAGGCTTCAATATAGGATGGGCTCGGGTCGCAGAGAGTGCGCCTTCCGATCCCATCCTGGGACAACAGCGAATTAGTATTCTCCGTTTTAACACTGATCCTCCTCCCAGCCAATCAGAAAGAACGTTTTGACACCAGTCTCCCAATTGGCTGAAAAGACGGGCGATCCAATTGGACGCTGGAAGCCACCATGGGGAAGAGGACACGAAGCTGCTAAACCACGCTCACTGCCACCTGCCACGATGGGTTAAGTGCCGGGTGGCTGTTTGCTGCCACTGCCAAAACTGATATCCAAGATCTTTTATTGGACATTCCAAGGTGACACCACAGGACAGAAGACTGACTGGTAGACACCAGTCACACAATAAACCCGTGCTTAATCATTGGTCAATGATTAAGCACATTTGTATTGTGTGAGACGCGTCTACCAGTCAACCTTCTGTCCTGTGGTGTCACCTTGGAACGTCCAATAAAGGATCTTGGATATCAGTTGCGGTGTGCAGTAATTTCTTAATTTTCTACTGTCTGCGGAGGCAAGCCAGGGCGGGCACCCACATGTTCCATTAGGCTTCCTTGTCTCACCTGGAGCGGTGAGTGTTCCTTTTTCAGTTCAATCAGTGGGTCTGGCAGACGCGTCGTCTGCTGGAAACCCGATGATCATTCGTAGAGAGGCAGAACGGCGGTCTGCCTATGTAAACAAGGCAGACCACCGTTCTGCCAAAGGAAAGTGGAGATCTTGTATTTCTAAGCAGAAACACCAATCTCTGTTTTCCTTAAGGCTGCTTTCACACTGGGGCGTCAGCGGCAAAGTGCCGCTATTTTTAGCGGCGCTTTAGCGGAGGTTTTCGGTTGCTAGCAGGGAGCTTTTAACCCCCGCTAGTGGCCGAAAAACGGTTAAAACGACCTGCAAAGCGCTGCTGCAGTGGCGGCGCTGCCTATTCATTTCAATGGGCAGGGGCGGTTTAGGAGCAGTGTATACACCGCTCCTTCACCACTCCAAAAGATGCTGCAGGATTTCTTTTAACATTCTGCCAGCGCATCGCCTCAGTATGAAAGCACTCGGGCTTTCACACTGGGACTGCAGGGGAGCCGTTTTTCAGGCGCTATTTTTAGCCCAAAAAGCGCTAGAAAGCATTCCCAGGGAACACTTAACCCTTTGATTGCACCTGATGTTAACCTCTTTCATGCCAGTGTCATTTATACAGTGACAGTGCATTTTTTTTTAGCACTGATCACTGTATTGGTGTCACTGGTCCCCAAAAAGTGTCACATTTGTCCGCTGCAATGTCACCGATTGCCACCATTACTAGTAGAAAAATATAAAATAATTTTTTTTTTTTTTTTAAAGTCCCCAAATCTATCCCATAGGCTCGATAACTTTTGCGCAAATCAATATACGCTTATTGGAATTTTTTTTACCAAAAATATATAGCAGAATACATATTGCCCTAAATTTATGAGAAATGTATTTACTTTTTTTTATTGGATATGTTTTATAGCAGAAAGCAATGTACATTGTTTTTCTTCAAAATAGTCTTTTTTTTGCGCTATAAACCAAAATTAAAAAAAAAAAAAAAAAAAAAAAAAAAAAAAGGAAGAAGAATTTGGGGGATCAAATACCACAAAAAATAAAAAAACTCTATTTGAAGGGAAAATAGAGACATCAATTCTATTTGGGTACAGTGTCGCACGACCACGCAATTGTCAGTTAAAGCGACGCAGTGCCGTATCGCAAAAAAATGACCTGGTCAAGACCTTCCGGAGCTGAAGTGGTTAAAGCGGACCCTTCCCCCTCCCACCCACTTTCCATCCTTTCACTCCTACCTCTCTCAACTGGCCATGGATAGATAGAATGTCAAATGAAAATTTGGGGAAAAGTCTAAGGAAAAATTTGTATAAAAAAATCCCAGAATATTTAATTTTTCATTCAAAAGATTTTGTTATGAATGGCCGAAAACCGTAAAAAAACCTAAAATTTGAGAAATATTTTCCAACCTTCAAATCCTTACTGCAGTCAAAAAATAATCCAGATTTGACCCACTAATGCTTAAAACAGCAAATAAACTTTCTTATAACCTTCTTTTCCAAACAAAATTATATCTATTTATGGCCATCATAACTATCAAACAAATGTTTTTAATATACTTTTTTTTTCTCGCATCCTGGTTTCTTGCCTAAATAAGGGGAAGGACATACTTAACTGTCCATAGACTCCCGAGATGCCCATCAAGCAGCCCAGGAGGCTTCTGTGTGCTCTACAGCGCATGCATCATCGGGCTGCCAGGTCCTGACGCACCATCTTCTTCTCTGACATCACCGGGAAAAGAAGATGGCAAGAATCGGGAACAGAAATCTGGCTCCAAAAGATGTCAGAGAAGATGATGGCAGTGCAGGACCTGGTGGGCAGCAGAACAGTGGGGGATATCTATAGAACAACCCTGGATTCACAGTGGATAACCCATGGGAATATATATATATATATATATATATATATATATATATATATATATATATATATATATATATATATATATATATATATATATATATATATATATATATATACCCCCATTGGAGAGATGCTCTTTGCTGCAAAAAGAACAGGAGGTGAGAAGATCTCTCCAAAGTGAAATAAGTCATCTAACTAGACAGCTTTTTACTACTAGAAGGATTACCCCCCTATACCTGTTCTGGTGGAAACTCAAAATTTTGGAATTTTCCATCACTTTCCTTCCCCATGGTCACCATCACCAGGACTGAAGGAGAGGTTGACTCGAAGCTTAAATACTTTGAGTGTTTCTCAACCTTTTTACCATAGAGGAACCCTTGAAATAATTTTCAGGTCTCAGGGAACCCCCAGCTAAAGCCACTTCATCAGGAGCCAGAGACCACCCATGCCCCTTACATCAGTGGTCAGTGTGAAGTAAGTCCCTCTCATAGATAGTAGAAAGATCATTGTAGTCATGCCACTGGCACCATCAACTAGGAGGCCAACCACAGTTCAAAGAACCCCTTAGCAACAGTTAGAGGAACCCTAGGCCTCCACGGAACTCTGGTTGAGTTGACAGATTTTGATCCGACTTTACAACTTAACAGCAATAAAAAGATCAAAACAGCATAGTAGTAGCCTACTCCTAGATATGTAAACAGCACACATAAAACCAAGCCAAAGGTCTTGTTTCCTCCACTTGAAAGTTAAATCAGGCAGGATAACATCAAAGATTTGGCAGCCTTCTGTACAGCGGTATGCATTTACTGCATGGCAATATCCAGATTATTGCTCCACTCCACACAGGTGTCTGAGCATCCCAAGCACCAGGCAGAGCCGACTGTCAACAAGCAGTTCCCCCCCTCGGCTCATTCACAGCATTACAGGAAACTCACGATTGTCTAAGCCGGCTTCCAGAAGGAAGGTTTTATTTACATCTAATGTCTGCATTATCAGGGCAACTAATGTGCTTGATCAATTAAAAGAAGATTACAGACCTTGAGGTTTGCATAGAATTTTTATGATGATAACTGAATATGCAGTAAATTGCCCGATGATAAAAGTCGATATCCTCCCAGACTAAAATATAGATCCATACAGTCGGCACACGACGAGTGCCGCTACATTTGTAAGTGCAGTTGATGTTCCATTTGCATTAACAGTAACATATGCAAACGTGAACGACAGAGGACAGGAACCCTTCGTGGCATTGTTTCAGGCTTTTATTTAGGACTTGACTAGACTGGAATGGATCGCTCAAAAATGTATTTTTGTAAATGGCAAGTTTAAAAAAAAAAATCCAGACATTCTGACATGATGACCTTTCTTCTGGGGACGGGGATATCAATATCCAAAGATAAACAAGTGACACTGTGGTGCTATGAATGCTACATTCCCGAAGCAGGAAACGTATGGTACTCCAGGATTTAAGGCACTGCAAGTCTCAGCATGAGACTTGCAAACATATTGTTGTTGGTAGTATGCGGAGACCTGTAGTACCTGGGGCACTTACATCCTTTAGGCTGCCTGAGTCTCGACTGGATGAAGTTTACCTTAACTTTATAGAGAAAAATATCCACAACATAAAGGAACCCTGAAAAATGGGGGGGGGGGGGGGCACGGCACAGTGATTCAGTCCTAAATCTGTGGGTCATCTCCTAGGCTGCCATCATACACTAACACTACAATCCCATTGAAGGGCCTGAAGACTCTGGAAACACATAAGGGAGACTGGGCACCTCTAAGACTATTAGTATGTCAAGTCTTGAAACATGGATGGGGGTCCCCAAGGCTTGGCACACATACATGGATGGGGGTCCCCAAGGCTTGGCACACATACATGGATGGGGGTCCCCAAGGCTTGGCACACATACATGGATGGGGGTCCCCAAGGCTTGGCACACAAACATGGATGGGGGTCCCCAAGGCTTGGCACACAAACATGGATGGGGGTCCCCAAGGCTTGGCACACATACATGGATGGGGGTCCCCAAGGCTTGGCACACAAACATGGATGGGGGTACGCAAGGCTTGGCACACAAACATGGATGGGGGTACGCAAGGCTTGGCACACAAACATGGATGGGGGTACGCAAGGCTTGGCACACAAACATGGATGGGGGTACACAAGGCTTGGCACACATACATGGATGGGGGTACTCAAGGCTTGGCACACATACATGGATGGGGGTACTCAAGGCTTGGCACACATACATGGATGGGGGTACTCAAGGCTTGGCACACATACATGGATGGGGGGTACTCAAGGCTTGGCACACATACATGGATGGGGGGTACTCAAGGCTTGGCACACATACATGGATGGGGGTACTCAAGGCTTGGCACACATACATGGATGTTTCAAAGGTTTACATTCTGATTCTCTTTAGGGAGCCCAGTCTTTTGTTTTGTGTTACTAGTGTCTATATAATAAATAAAATAAATAAATAAATCATGTTCCAACTCAAAAAAGGACAAGGAGATGCCTCTAAAGAGCATCACTATGTAAATTCTTGAAACATGTACCTTGCAAATCTACACATAATGATACTCTTAAACTCACCACACATGATACAATCTGATTGTACACTCTCCTTTAGAACCAACAAACATGTACTGCAAGGGACTTTTTGGATGCTTTAGGCGGGTTCCCCTATCATAGTTTTGGAAAATCTAAAAGTTGATTGTACAGAGACTGTATGACCAGAATGCAATGTGTATGGTAATCCTTGGAGGTGCTCCATTTGCTTTTCGAGATTCTAGTGACAGGATTTACAATAGAAATGTGCCTTGGGCACCGATCAGCATTCACTAGTCTGACTAATGTACTCAAAATATCCTTTTCAGCTTCTATGGAATACTGTACATTTCTGAATCATTACAATAAAGTCAAGGGTCAGCTATACTACAAGTAACTTTGTTGCAACCCAGAAGGTTGACGCAATGTAAAAACAGTAGTTAATAAAGCAAAAAGTGTACAGAATTCCCTACAGAGAACCTGAGGGTTGGTCAATGACCATTATAGCACCAACTACTAATAAAACAGCCTTCAGAAATGAATTTAACCGAACAAGATCGTCAACACGAGAATGTTCGTCAAGAAATCCACATGCCATTAAAACTATGTTATATATCCAAGAATCAAGCTAATCCGACAAAACCACACACACAGTGTACAGAATGCCTTGTAGAAAATTAAGGGTTGGTATTTGACCATCATAGCACCAATTACAAAAATAAATAAATAAAAAAAACATCTCACCAAAAACAGTGCTATCTTGTTGGGTTACCGTGCAAGACAGAAATGGGATTAACCCAACAAAATCACCAGCAAGTCACAAATCTATTTTATACCCAAAATCAAGCAAACCCAGCAAAATTAAATATATAAAATACAGAATTCACCTTTAGAGAATGAAGGGTTGGTCATTGACCACCATAGGACCAACTACTAAAATAAAATTCACCAAAAATGGTGATCTTGTTGGGCTAATGTGCAAGAAAGAAATTAAATTAACCCAACCAGATCGCCACCAACACAAGACGGCAAGTCACGAAACTATTATACACCCAAAATCAAACCCAACAATACCGAATATATACAAAATTCCCTATAGAGAACCAAGGGTTGGCCTTTGACCATCATAGCACCAACTACTACTAACAAAAAAAAATGGTTATCTTATTGGGTTAACATGCAATAAAGAAATGGAATTAACCCAACATGATCACTATCAGCACTAAATGCCAAGTCATGAAACTATTATACACCCAAAAAACAAGCAAACACAACACTACCAAACATAGTGTAAAAAATTCCCTATAGGGAACTAAGGGATGGCTTTGACCATCATAGCACCAAGAAAACTCACCAAAAACAGTGATCTTGTTGGGTTAACATCCAAGGCAGAAATTAAATTAACCCAACCAGCTCACCAAACACAAGACAGCATGTCATGAAATTTACGTACCCAAAATCAAGCAAACCAAAACATAGCATACAGAATTCCCTATAGAGAACTTAGGGTTGGTCACTGACCATCAATAACATGGATTTAGACCCAGACCTACGAAAGCAATAATAAACATTAGAAGGACATCCTAGAAGTCTCCAAAGCAAAATATGCATTATCAACCTTAACAGTATATAGCCAATGGAACAAGACCCGACCTTCCTCTAGCTGTGATACACTCTATATAGGAAAGTGCAAAGGTCAAGCTCTGCGCCTGAAAACAAGCATTCCTTCTGGAGATGAGAGCCCATATCAACATACACTTCAAAAAAAAAAAAAAAATGGCAAGCACCCTGCGGTGTCAAATCACGAAATCAATGGAAACGTATACACATGTTGAAATCGATGCAGGTCTTTGGTTAAGCCAGCAGAAAGGCTCACGCCATACCAGGACCTGACAGCTGTTAACAGCATCTGTACCGGGGAAGAAGAAGACAGAACACAAAAAAAAAAAAAAAAAAAAAAAGGGAGAGGAGAGAGGGAGGGAGGACGGTGTACACCAGGCAGACACCACTTACTTCTCATATTCAGCGTTATCTTTGTCACAACGCGAGTCTTTGTGCTTCTGCCAGTCTTTTCCATGCTTGCAAGTAGTCAAGAGTACCACATCCTCCCCATTATGAACATGATATAAGGCATTCCTGGTGTCTGACCCTATCCCCGTCAAGTATCTTTTCCCTTTGAAGACCAACATGTACTTCCGAATCGGAGGGATAGTGTTAAATCTCAGAAACCCCCGTTCCCCCCCTGTCCTGGGATGATCCTTAGAAAATAACGGGATGGAAACATCAAAGTTGGGGCGGAAGTTGTCCGTGCTGATGCTAGCCTTGGCCAGCATGGCCTGGCCGATGTCGAAGCCCACGTCTTCGGTGTAGTCCGGCCAAGTCCCAGAGTATAAATTAAAAATTAAATGGTTTCTACCGTTGTTCCACAGGTGCAAGTTCTGGACCTTGGAGCGGAGGTTGTGGACGTACTGCGGGGACAGCTGGTCCCGGTCCAAGGTGTCCAGGCTCAGGATGAACAGGCAAGCCTGGCTAGGGTCTGAGGTGTAGTACCTGGAGCCCTCGATGGCCGACAAGATGTTTTGGTAGCTCTCTGAAATCTTGTCCCCCTTCTGTTGAGGGTAGGTGTACACCTTGAAGCCGTTCCGCCGGCACAGCGAAAAGTCGAAGCAGGACTCCATGCGGCACTTTTTGCCCTTGTAGACGCTGGAGTTGGCGTCCCGCTTCTGCCGGGGCGAGCCCTGGCTGTTGGAATCCTCGCCCTCCGCCTGATCCCACTGGATGAAGGGCAGCAAGGGGTCCGGGAAACGCGGCCACGGGTGGTAGTCGGCGCCCTTCTGAAGGCCATTCCTCCGGTGGTGGTCGTCCCTCTTCTTCTGGCTCCTGGACGCCCTAAACTGCAACCCGCCGAGGTAGAAGAGCAGGATGACGCAGGTGCCGGCCGACAGCAGGGTGAAGTAGCGTTTTTTGGCCTGCATGTGTCCGGTCGGGCTCGGGGTGGTCGGAGATGAACGCAAAAGCCCCCAAACGTTCCCGGTCCGCGTCCTCAGCTCCACTCCGCCATCTTCCTGAGCGGATAGATGTCAAACTCTCTTCTCCCACCTTCCGCGGATGCCTTTCCCCCAGCCGCGGCGTGATCCAGAGCATGTGGGCGACTTCTTTAACGTTCCCCCGTTCGGTCTTTCATCTCCTTGGTAGAGCCAATCTTTTTTTGGGGGGAGTGGTGGGGGGAAGGTAATTGGGGGGGGGGGGGCGCAACGGCACCGATTAAAGTGTCCCCGGTTTAAAGGGTCTTCCGCTTTAAGTTCTCCGATTGTTAAGGGGGTCCGGCTTAAAAGGGAATCCAAATGGTCTCTGGCTTTAAGAATCTCCAATTTCGAAAAAGGATCTCCGGCTTTGAGGGGCTTTGAGGGATCTCCGGCTTTGAAGGATCTCCGGCTTTGAGGGATCTCCGGCTTTGAGGGGCTTTGAGGGATCTCCGGCTTTGAAGGATCTCCGGCTTTGAAGGATCTCCGGCTTTGAGGGGCTTTGAGGGATCTCCGGCTTTGAGGGATCTCCGGCTTTGAGGGATCTCAGGCTTTGAGGGTCTCAAATTTCGAGGAATCTCCGACTTAAAGGGTCTCCAGTTTGGAAGAATGTCCGGTTTTGTAGGATCTCCGGATTTGTAGGATCTCCGGATTTAAGGGGTCTCCACCTTGGAAGGGTCTCCTTCTTATAGGGACTGGTCGTAGTGTGCAGAGACGGAGAGCACAGCTTTGTTCCCCCGGCACCGGATCCCGATCAGCTCCTCGCCTGACTGTCCGCACCCCACACCGGCTGACTTCATCAACTTCACCGGGGAAGCTGGAGGTGTCAGCAGCGGGTTACATGTCCGTGCCGGAGCCCGGTAACCGGACGAATCCCTGCATGGCTCTGCATCCCCGAAGCGGCGGGGCTGTCCCGGTGTGTAGAGGAGGGGGGAGGCGGAGCGGAAGGGAGGGAGGCGGCCGTTGTAGGACGGGAGGTGCGGGAGGCTCTGTCGGTGGTGAGCGGTGCCCCGGATCCCTTCCCCTACTCTAGTCTAACACATTCCATTCTCCGCACGACAGCTTGTGACCTCATCTATCCACGCACCCTGCGCTCCCATTGGACGGACGTCACGTCCGGGGGTGGGAGGGGCTTCCGCTGCACCCGGCCCGGGGGACCGCCCCCTTTCTCCCTGTACTGGGGAGAGACGGGGGAGCCGGGCGGTGTTCGGGGGAGAGATGACACCGAGCACCGAGCCTGCATCCTCCTCATCCCTCCCCTGTGTGTCCCTCGTCTGCTGCAACATGTAGTCCTACAGAATAAAGAGGACCATACACCATGCAATCTGATGTACACTATACAATCTCCCTTACCATCAACTGTGTAGTGCCTGATTGGATATTGTATGGTGAATGACCACCTTTAGTTTTAAAGGGTCACCATACGATTCACAATCTGACCATACAACCTGCAACACAGTCACCTCAGGCTCCGTTCACACCATGGAGTTTCCGGACAGCGAGGAGAGTCGCCGCGATTCCCGAATCGTTGCAAAATCCTGTCAACTTCCAATGGCACCCCGAACCGCGGCGCGATTTTTTGTCGGGCGCCAAAATCGGGCCGCCGCTGGGCTCGCCGTCATTCTGCCCTGCCATTTCAAACGACTGCAAAAACGTGGAGGACGCGTTTGCGATGCCATTGCTTCTAATGGCACCACCAATCGATCGTCGCGTGGTCAATCGCGCTGCAATCGCAACGCTTGTCGCTCAAAAAGAAGCACAAGCTTCTTTTTTTTATTGGGGGGGGGGCGACAGCGTCGCACATTGGCATTTGCCGTGATTGCAGCACGATTTACCGTACGTCAATTGCAGGAAAAAAATCACATGAGGTGCCATTAGAAGTGATGGCATCGCAAATGCGTTCCCGCATTTTGCAGCCATTTGAAATCAAATTTTAAGGCGATTCCGCCCCCGCGATTGTGTGTGAAATGCAGCGTTAGGATTTATCGAATCTATGTAATGTGGTGGCTAGCTAATCTAGCCAAAGATCTAAGGTTCGGGTTCACACTAGTCCCCTGTTTGCTCGGGCGCAGCAGCGCCATTCATTTGAACGGACTGCTGTGCCGCATGAAATGCACAAAAATGGCGCATGCACCTTTTTAAAAAAGCGGCTGTTGGTCTTTTCAAACCTGTGGTTCCCGCAATCGCGCTGTGGGCTGACATACATGAGGGTGCCATTCACAACGAGTGGCAGCCTTGCGCGTCTCGCAAGAGCAGTGCGACATGGGTACGGGAATCCGTGCTTTCTCACCACCAGAACTCGTGCCCCACACTGGTGTGAACCGAGCCCTTTCTCACTGCTCTGTAGCAAAATCGCGGTAAAAGAGCATATGTGTTTTTATTGCAATGTTTTTCTGTGTTTCAGACGTGTTTCTGGTGCGCTTGCACTACTTTAACCACTTCAGCCCCGGAAGATTTTACCCCCTTCCTGACCAGAGCACTTTTTTTGCGATTCGGCACTGCGTCGCTTTAACTGACAATTGCGCGACCGTGCAACGCTGTACCCAAACAAAATTGACGTCCTTTTTTTCCCTACAAATAGAGCTTTCTTTTGGTGGTATTTGATCACCTCTGCGGTTTTTATTTTTTTTCGCTATAAACAAAAAATGAGCAACAATTTTGAAAAAAAAAACTTTTTTTTACTTTTTGCTACAATAAATATCCCCCAAAAATATATAAACAAATTTTTTTTTTCTCAGTTTAGGCCGATATGTATTTTTCTACATATTTTTGGTAAAAAAAATCGCAATAAGCGCATATTGATTGGTTTGCGCAAAAGTTATAGCGTCTACAAAAGGGGATAGTTTTATGGCATTTTTATTTTTAATTTTTTCTTTTTATTAGTAATGGCGGTGATCTGCGATTTTTATCGGGACTGCGACATTATGGAGGACACATCTGACACTATTTTGGGACCATTGTCATTTATACAGCGATCAGAGTTATAAAAATGCACTGATTACTGTGTAAATGGCACTGGCAGGGAAGGGATTAACCACTAGGGGGCGATGAAGGGGTTAAGTGTGTCCTAGGGAGTGATTCTAACTGTGGGGGGGATGGGCTTCAAGTCACATGACAGCGATCACTGCTCCCGATGACAGGTGATCTCTGTCATGACACAAGCCAGAACGGGGAAACGCCTTGTTTACATAGGCACTTCCCCGTTCTGAGGCTCTGTGACACGATTGCCGGGAGAGTAGGGCTGGGAGATTTTCTTTAAAAAAAAAAATCTTCGATTCTCTTAAAAAAACTCGATTCACGATTCGAATCGAGTTTTTTCTTTTTTTTTTGGAAACCGCGCCGGTCCCGAGGCGCTGCGGGTATGAGCTTTTAGGCGAGGCCGCGGCTTCGGCCTAGTCCGCGACGTCCGCCCTCGCGGACTAGGCCAAAGCCGCAGCCTCACCTAAAAACTCCTTTCCTGCAGCTCTTCAGGCCCAGTGCGGTGTCCGCGCCGGTCCGGAGGCGCTGCGGGCATGAGTTTTTAGGCGAGGCCGCGGCTTCGGCCTAGTCCGCGACGTCCGGCCGTAGCCGCGGACTAGGCCGAAGCCGCGGCCTCGCCTTAAAACTCATGCCCACAGCGCCTCGGGACCGGCGCGGTGAAAAAAAAAAAATCTAAAAAAAACGATTTGCTCAAATTTTGAATCGATTTGACCTCTCAACTCGATTCAAGATTTAAATTGATTTTTTTCCCAGCCCTACGGGAGAGCGGTGGACATCGAGTCCGCCAGTCCCGCAGGCACGATCACGCTGTACGCAGCGGGCGCGCGTGCCTGCTATCCCCGGCTCTTAAAGGGGATGTACAGGTACACCCATTTGCCCACCGCTGCCATTGTGCCATCGTATATCGGCGTGCAGCGGTCGTCAAGTGGTTAAAGAACAACTGCAACTGTATTGCATGGTACTGCTGTACAATGTTATCGGGTGCAGGCGAATGCACTGCATTTGTGACCTGCATTTGGGTTGTCGTTAAGTTAGCGCTGACACCTGCTGCAGATTGCAGCTCAGTGCATTTTGAAGGCAATGCGTGAAACACACACAGAACACAGGGAACCCTCACCACATTCTGGTGTGAACTGGCCCTGAAAGAAGATTTGTACTCCTCTAAACGCACCTAAATGTCAGTACTTTAAAGCGGAAGTTCCGCTGGGGTAAAAAAATAATTAAAAGTCAGCAGCTACAAATACTGCAGCTGCTGACTTTTAATATAAGGACACTTACCTGTCCAGGGAGCCCACGATGTCGGCACCCAAAGCCAACCCGTCCCCCGTCTTCGGGTGCAGGCGCCGGCATCCTTACTAAGGGAAACAGGAAGTGAAGCCTTACGGCTTCACAGCCTGTTTCCTACTGCGCATGCACGAGTCCCGCTTTCTGAATGGTCCCTGCTGTCTTGTGGGACCCGTGTGTCTCCCAGAAGGCAGCAGGAGGGGGGAAGGGGCCGGACATTGCGTAGTTCGCCGTACAATATCATGGTGATCTTTCACTGGAAGTGGGAGCAGATACCTGGATTTGACAGGTATCCGCTCCCCCCTCCTCCCTGAAAGGTGCCAAATAAAGTTCCATTTCTGGGTGGAACTCGGCTTTAAAGCGGGGGTCCGCCCACGCCGCCAAAAAAAAAAATATTAAAAGCCAGCAGCTACAAATACTGCAGCTGCTTACTTTTAATACATTGCCAGGGTACAGCGATGTCGGCAGGGGACGCCGAGAACCCGCTCGGTTCTCGGCAGCTGCCGCCGCCATCCTAGGTGAGGGATTTAGGAAGTGAAGCGTTGCGGCTTCACTTCCCGGTTCCCTACTGCGCATGCGCGAGTCGCGCTGCACGTCCCTAGTGGTCCCCGCTCTCTCCTGGGAGCTGTGTGTTCCCGGCAGACAGCGCGGAGGGACAGGAAGAGGCATAGACTCCCATGGGATTTGCTATCGTCACACATTTGGGTGGGATCAGGGCGCACTATCTGCGCCCTGAGCCCACCCTATTTTGAAGCCTATTAGAGCCTCTGGATCTAATCAGGTGCTTCAAAAAGTACCACCCCCACCATAGGAATCCATGCGTTCAGCGTCCTGAAGGGGGCCGGCGCATGGATGGGGGGGGGCGGTCGCCCATGCGCCCACAGAGCACGGGCCGCCACTGTTGGGAACACCAATGTTCATATGAGTTTTTAATAATTTTAATATTCATATCACTGATACACAACACTTCTTGTTTGAGCACTTGCACTTTCATCTGAGAAGTGTGATTCACCTTTGCAGGTTCACTCTTCAGGTGACGGGCAGCGCCACTTACCCCTTTATTAAATTTTTAGTTTTCAACCCCTCAGGGGAGGCAGCAGCCCAGCCTACAGCGTGGAATGCTACAAATCATGACTACTTGCATGTGTCTATTATATAATGCAACCATACCAGATGATAGTAGTTAGTAGTCATCCAGGCAGGTGGTGCTATTAGGTAATGTATTATCCCGGCCTGCAAAGGTTCTAGGCACTGTTGTGAGGAGCATTACCTTGTTGGACATTTGTTACCAGGACATATTTCCCCATTGGAAGGTCTACCCTTACCTCTTGTTCTAGTGATATCCAAAAAGTTGGATTCTCTATCGATCTCTGTCTCTTTTACAGTGGTCACCGGGACAAACAGAAAGGGACGAATCTACCTAGCAAGGACACAACAATAAACTCTCTAATAATTCCATACACTATCGAAAACTGATAAGCAAGGCAGTATAACCATTCGAGGTATGGTGAGTAGCAGTGGTGGCCCATCCATACGAAGTGCAGGGGTGCCGCCTCCTAATCCATGCATCTGGCCCCCTATTCTACATGCGGGTCCCGGACACATGGATTCCAATAGGGTTTTTTTTTTTTTAGAAGCACGTGATTAGAGTCAGAGGCTCTAATAGGCTTCAAAAAAGGGTGGGCTTGGGGCGCAGAGCACTGCGCCCCGAGCCCATCCGGTTGTGTGACAATAGCGAATTAATATTCACTATTGTCTTCCTGATTCTTCTCCTGGCCAATCGAGTGGAGAAGCGATCCTATTGGCAGCCGAGGAGAGAGGAGACGCAGGGGAAGCCGCCGTGAAGCACCAGGAGGAGGAGACGCAGGGTGAAGCCTCCGCCCGGAGGAAGCGCTGCCTGCGACCTAGATGGGGTAAGTGCAGGGCTGGAGACCGACCGGGGGGGGGGGTTTGGGGGTGCCTGTGACCCGACCAACCGGGTGGGGGTGCGTGGTGGCGGATGGATTGTTTGCCACCCCCCAAAAAATATATACCACCAGCCGCCACTGGTGGGTAGGGACTAAAGCAATTAAAAAGCTCTTCAGTCTAATCAGTACGCAGCACAGCAAAGTCTTCTTAAAGCAGGAGGGTTGCTATTCTATAGCATGAAATGGACTTCAGTGGCAGGATCAACAGCTATTTGTGAGACTGCTTAGAGGCAAAAGTACAGATGCACTTACAACACTTGTTCTACTTTGATTGACTTTTAGATAGTTTAACACAAACCAATAAGACTATTGTGTAAAAGAACACGTTAAATAATCCTAATCCATGTTGTAAAATCTTTTTTAAATTAAAAATACAATTCCCAAAATACTGAAATACTGTAGTTCAGAGATTACAGTGGTGAAAATACTTGTTGCATTATTTTTTAGCGCAGGGGTCTCCAAACTATGGCACTATGGCTCAGGGGCCACATCTAACCGTTACAAGATTTTACAACTCTGACGTGGTGGCGGGGTGGTGTTTCTGATGTGAAAGGGAGTTTCTGATGGGGGGGGGGGCTCTGATGTGATAAGGGGATTTCTGATGTGAAAAGGGGGCGGGGGGGCTGTGGTGCAGGGGGCTTCTCATGTGAAAGGGGGGGTTGGATGTAACGGGTGGCTTCTGATGTGATGGGGGGCTCTGGTGTAAAGAGGGGGCTTCTGATGTGAAGGGGGTGTGATGAAAGGGGGGGGGGGTGTGATGTGATGGGGGGGGGGCTTCTGATGTGAAAGAGGGCTCTGATGAAAGGGGGGGGGGTATGATGTGATGAGGGGGGGGCTTCTGATGTGAAAGAGGGCTCTGATGAAAGGGGGGGTTTGATGTGATGGGGGGGGCTTCTGATGTGAAAGAGGGCTCTGATGAAAGGGGGGGTTTGATGTGATGGGGGGGGGGGGCTTCTGATGTGAAAGAGGGCTCTGATGAAAGGGGGGGTTTGATGTGATGGGGGGGGGGCTTCTGATGTGAAGAGGGCTCTGATGTGATGGGGGGCTTCTGATGTGAAAGGGGGGGTCTGTGAGGTGAAGAGGGGGCTTGTGATGTAAAGATGGGGCTCTGGTGTGATGGGGGCTGTGATGTGAAGAGTGGGCTTCTGATGTGAAGGGGGGGTTCTTAAGCGAGAGGAGGGCAGTGATGTGATGGGGACTTCTGATGTGATGGGAGGCTCTGATTTGATGAGGGGCTTCTGATGTGAAAGGGGGGCTGTGATGTGATGGGAAGGCTTCTGATGTGAAAGGGGGGCTCTGGTGTGATGGTTGGGGGGGCTGTGATGTGAAGAGGGGGCTTCTGATGTGGTAGGGGTCTTCTGATGTGAAAGGGGGGCTCTGGTGTGATGGTTGGGGGGGCTGTGATGTGAAGAGGGGGCTTCTGATGTGGTCGGGGGCTTCTGATGTGAAAGGGGGGCTCTGGTGTGATGGTTGGGGGGCTGTGATGTGATGGGAGGGCTTCTGATGTGAAAGGGGGGCTCTGGTGTGATGGTTGGGGGGGCTGTGATGTGAAGAGGGGGCTTCTGATGTAGTCGGGGGCTTCTGATGTGAAAGGGGGGCTCTGGTGTGATGGTTGGGGGGCTGTGATGTGATGGGAGGGCTTCTGATGTGAAAGGGGGGCTCTGGTGTGATGGTTGGGGGGGGGGCTGTGATGTGAAGAGGGGGCTTCTGATGTAAAATGGGGGCTCTAATGTGATGAGGAGGATTCTGATGTGAAAGGGGAACTTTGATTTAATGGGGGCTTCTCGTGTGAAAGAGGAGGACCAATTTTTTTGGCCCATGAATATTTGTAAAAAATACAATCTTTTACCTAATCATTTTTCTTGGGGGGGTTTAGAGGTTCTTTAAATATCTTTGGAATATTTCCTGAAACTGTTACATATTCATATTCATCCATGATATAAAATCATCTTCTGCATAAACCAGTTTATTATAGGGGAATTGTTGGCACCATTTTTAGTGTGACTTATTAATATATCTTTGATATGAGATTATCTCTTTTGATCAGGTTCCTCCTCCATCTCTTTGGCTGTCAATCTACTTGTTGAAAATTCAGATAAGGATCATACAGTTACTGATAGGAAGGAATGGGCAGTGTCAGATTGAAGTGATATATGGCAGCGTTTAGCGATTATTCTGACTATAGTTTAGGATACTAATCAGATAGTTTGTACTGGACATTCTAATCCTTTATGACAATGTAACTGTAGCCTGATTCTGGTTTTTACTCATAGTTCTACAACCAACCATAATTCTACAACCAAGAAGCAAAAGTTACCTACTGTGGGTCTTCAAAACAGCTAGTAAGAAAGAGAGAGACCTAAACCATAGTGTATTCTGTTTTTAACTAAATGGTTTTTTTTTTTTGTACTTTTTTTCATATTTTGTTGGTTTATTTTTTTTACATACAAATGCACGTTTTTTTTAAAGTATTTTTCGTGTGTTTTCAAGCTTCGGGTGTTTTTGCCAATGGAAAGCTTTATCATTTGTGACATCATATGTCATTATTGTATTTGCTTCCTTATTTTCCTGTGTGATGTTGTGTTGTTTGGGCTGTCGGAGCTCTTGAGCCATGCCTGCTACGTCAGTTTCTTCCCAGGCCCTATGCCACTTGTCACGGTTCTTGTGAAGGCCATCACTGACGTCATGGAGGTTCTTGTGGACCTTCGCCGGAAGGATGAAAATCTCCACATTTAGCGTGAACTCTCCTAAATCTTCTGTTTTGTTCTCAGGTCTGAGGTTGTCGGTTTTCAGCCTCAAAAATGCACCAAAAAATGCACTTAAGTGCTCGTATCTCGATTTTTTAAAGGTGCTCCAATTGAAGTCTATAGGGCCGAGAATGCACAATTGTGCCCAAAATAAAAGTGACATACTTTTTTTGCGTGACGAGGGTCAGCAAGACGATCCGGTGTGAACAGGCACCATTCCATATAATGGGAATCTTTATGTTGAGCATTGTCTCACTTTGGGAAACGTGGGACAAATCGCATGTGTGAATAGGGGCTAAGAGGTGTCTACTATTAAAGAGGTAGTTAACTCCCCTATATAATTTTCTCTTTAGGGGCTTCCAGGTGGGTTATGCCATAATGTGCTAGTATGCACAGCATATTAGTATATTATGGCAGACTTACCTGTCAAATGGTGTCCTCCAGCGCTGCAGTGGGATCAATCCAGTGGGCCCCCGGGCTCTCCGGGTTCCATGTCTTCAGCCGTTTGAATGGCCGGGCCACGAAGACGTCACTCCCGCACTTGTGCACAGCAGTGACATTGCTGCGGCAGGGCCATAAATGTTTTCTGCGCTGCGCACGTGCGGTTCAGTTTACATAATGACTGATAGGCTGGAGGCTGCATTTTTGGCAAAAGGGACTGATAGGGTCTGCCTGACAGCAAATTTTTTAAAAATGATGCTCACTTTCACTTTAAATCTGTCATCCAGAAAATCTGCTGTGCACCCCAGCTGTTTTTCGTTTCTTTTTTGTCAATAAAGCTGGCCATAGATGGTGTGATTTTCTTTCCTGCAACCACAGGTAGCAGGTAAGAAAATCGCTCGATTCCCCTATCAACACAGACAGTGTGGAGCTATTGTTTTCTCCAGGCGGGGAGGGGGGAGCTATAGTGGCTATAGTCGCTGGCAATAATCTGTGATTGGACACAGCCGATCACATGGTTAAATAGCCGCGGGCGCGCGAGAGTGGCCATTCTGGGACGGCGTCCCAGAACAAGAGCTGCACCGCCCCGTTGTCATTTGAAGGTGGGCGGGCAGCAAGCAGTTAAAATATGTTAAAGGCACATATAATCCAATTGGAAGATTTTTGTTGAAATGAATGGGCTGGGGACAAGGTCTTTTTAAATAGAAATTTCCCGCGCCCCTTTCCTGCAAGCCTGGCTTGTTGTTTGCCTGCCCCCTATGGAGAGAATCATCATGTTGGCTGGACTCACAATATACCAAGACTGAGTGGTCTTCACATTCCAAGAATTGAGTGCTGGTCAGTCCTGGAAGAATGTCTGTCCCCCTCCACTGCCAGAAGAAGAAGAGGAACATCTCAGAGAAAAGTCAAACATGATGGTAGCAAATTATTCTGAAAAAGGGATATGATGCATCCATTATTTATATCATCATTATTTATCTATTAGAAAAAAATATCATTTATTGAATGATATAATGAGGTTACAGGTTCTCTTGCATTGCCACCATTTTTTCACATGATTATTGCAGTACTGATGAAGTGTGTAAGATCGAGCTCAGACTAAAGCCGGCCATACATGGACTCAGCAGGGACCAGTTGAATTTTAATGAATGTATGGGCTACCAATAACCAGCAACACTGAACCTCCTACTCTCAAGCTCTCTTGTTTCCTCCTTCCATGCTCATCTCCAGAACTTTTCCAGAGCCTCTCCCATCCTCTGGAACTCTTTACCTCAGTCTGTCCGACTATCTACTACTCTGGCTGCCTTTAGACTCCATTCACACTTGTGCGATTTGTCATGCAACTTTGGACATCAACAAGTTGTTCCCCATGGTTTCCAATGATAATTATTCATATATGTGCGACTTAAAGGGGTAGTAAACCCTCTAGGTTTTTCACCTTAATGCATTCTATGCGATGGGGATGAGCACACCAGCTCTGTTGTCTCGGGTCCTGATTAGATAGATTGATAGCAGCGCAGCCATTGGCTCCTGCTGCTGTCAATCAAATCCAATGACACGGGAGCTGGGGGCGGGGCCGAGTCCTGCTGTCTGTGTCAATGGACTCAGGAGCAGGACACGGGAGCGCCCCCGCACGAGTGCCCCCCCCCCATGCCCCTAGAGAAAGTGATTCTCCGTCTGGGCACTCGATGCGGGGAGGAGCCAGGAGCGCCGCTGGGGGACCCCAGAAGAGGAGTGTCAGGGCCACTCTGAGCAAAACCCTTGCACAGAGGAGGTAAGGCATGTTTGTAATTAAAAAATAAAAAAACGAGAGACTTTACTACCCCTTTAAAGTTGTAGCGACTTCAAAGTAGTTTATGCACTACTTTGGTCCAACTTTCATGCATCTTGAAGGCAATAGACTTCAATGTTAACCCTCAAAAGTTGCATGGAAGTTGTACCTGAATGTCCCACATAAAGCAACTTGCTATGGGGGCACCCGAGCCGAGCCGCAGCTCCGCGTGTCCATTCAGACACAGAGCCCTGACCTTGCCCCGCCCCCTCGCTCTCCTGATTGGCTAACTGACTTTGATTGACAGCCATCTGAGCCAATGGCGCCACTGCTGTGTCTCAGCCAATCAGGAGGAGAGTTCCGTACAGCTAAGACACTTGTGGACATCGCTGGAGAGAGATGGGGCTCAGGTAAGTAATTAGAGGGTGCTGGAAAGGCTGCTACACACAGAAGGTTTTTATTATCCTAATGCATAGAATGCATTAAGATAAAAAAACCTTATGACTTTACAACTCCTTTAATTGATGTGATTTGGATCCACAATTACTGTAAGATTATCCAGGCATTCCCTGAAGTTGCTTCAAAGTTGCTTCAAGTCGCGCTGAAGTCACCTGGCAAAGTTGCACTGTAAGTGGCGCGACTTTCAGGTCACGGCAGTGTGAACCGAGCCTAAGGAAATCCCTGAAAACTCATCTCTTCAGGGAAGCCTATCCCACCTCCAACTAGCTGAACTTGTATCACTTCCATTAACTCATCCCCCACAATGATAACTTTTTGTACCACTTGTCCCACCATATTAGATTGTAAGCTCCTTTGAGCAGGGCCCTCTTAAAGCGTTTGTTACGCTAACACTTTATATTCCTGATATGTGCCTGCTGTACCATGTACTTGTATGAAAAAGTTTCCTGTTCAGTTTGTTTTGCTTCCTTTATGGGGTTCCTGCCAGTCCCTCTGCTTTCCTGTTAAAAACTGACCACACTAAGCAGGAGAGCACAGTGTGGTCAGTTCTCTAGTTATGTTGGGAACTCAGCCTGGTCTCCTCCAATTAACAGCCTTGTCCTGATGCCCCATTTACTGGTAAGCTCAGTGTGCTGCTGCTTCTCCTCCCCCCAGCTCTTATGCAGCTGAGAACAGAGGGAATGTGATAACTTATAAAAAAGAAAAAAAGGTGTTTATAATATTTTTTATATCTATATATCGCAAATATTTTGCCTTTCCTTACTGTTTTAAACTGAATGGGTTGGTTTACAAGGTGATCATTTACAATCACGTTAACCCTGTTGTATTTTACTATATTGTAACTGTGCTATTTGCCTTTTGATTGTAAAAAGTTGCACAAACTGATGGCGCTTAATAAATCCTGTATAATTATAATAATAATCATTGTATTTGGAACACAATAGCTCATCTCAAATGTGTGCATGGGGGAATTGGATCATTTCTTTCCATTCAAACCCGATGGTTGAATGAAAAAAAAAATGAATCCTGTATGACCAGCCTAAAACTCTGGTATGATCATTCACCCAGAAACCAATGTGATGTAAACAGGGATTGATCTCTGGAAACGCTTATGTATTTAAATTGAATACGCATTTTGTTAATATTGCAATGTTATCTGAAAGTAAATTCTGCTGTAATGTTCACATTTCTTGTTGCAATGCTGTTTCATATTTTATTAAAGCCAGTATCAGAGTTGGGGTTGCGCCCCCTTGTGGCTATCTGTGTGATAAGTGTACCAGTATGAACAAAGAGTAGGGTAAATCCAATTATAATACATGTAAACCCTAATAATGAACTCCTCTTATTCGCTTCCTTTTAGTCTGTTAAATATACCATTTAAAGGTTTTTGTTATATCTATTCAGTAAGTACAAAAAAAATGAATCTGTTGATCCTTACAGAAATCTTTTCAGCTGACAACTTCCTGTGCCCTTTGCCTTGGTGCACTTTTACCGGGTACATTGTTCCGAACTGTCTCTGAGGACTACAAACCATTCCCCTCTATTTTATGAAGAAGAGGAGAGGGGGAGGGGGGGTATTGTAGTCCTGTCCTAGGGTGACATTGCAGCTTCTCTAAAAATACAAAAGTTTGTTACTGGCAGGATCCATTGAAAATAAAGGGAAAAAAAGCCTGAAAAAAAATAACGAAGCCCACACATCTAAGGGCTAGTAAGCTTCAATATAATATATTTATGTCCATGGGTTTAGAAGATGCACTTTAGGTTAAAGTGTTTGTTAACCCCAAAAAAAAAATTGTCAGATCCTGGCCCCTTAAAGCAGGTTAAACAGCCCAGTGCTTGTGCTGTGTAATCTGCCCCCCTCTAAACTGTAAAAAAAACCCCTCCCTGAACCTGCCACTTTCTGTGTCCCCCCTCAATATACTGACCACGAAAATAAGGGATGCTGAGCCCTGACCACAGTGGTCAGTGTACGTCCCTCTGCCATCTGCAGCCCTGCTCAGCTCTTATCTCTCCCCCTCACCCCCTCCTCCCTGGCTGTCATCTCTGTCCCCGCCCCCCCCCCCGCTATTATTAAAAATAAAAAGCCTACAATGGTCACTGGCAGACCCTCTATTAGAGCCTGGCATACTACACTCATAGCTCCCAACTGTCCCTGATTTCGAGGGACTGTCCCTGATTTGGAGCAATGTCCCTCTTTCCTCCTCATTTGTCTCTCATTTTGGTCTGATTTATAGAATAAAATGCACTTTTTATCTTTCAAAAAGTGTTTCCCAGTGCTAAGCCTTTCATCCAATTTCTAAATTGCTGCATTTGTAAATTTTAAGAGCCAATATAAAGGAATAGCAGTGGTAAAAAAAAAAAGCCCTTGTGGATTCAATTAATCTCTTTTTTTGGTTAATTCTCCTTTAAGAGGGCGTGGCAGGGGGGCGTGTCATATGCCTACATGCTAGTAGGTGTCCCTCATTCCTATCTCAAAATGTTGGGAGGTATGCACACTATGTAAGTCATTTCTAAAAACTAAGCTTGTATTTACAGCTGTCTTCAGGCCGGTCACGTGACTCGGGGCAACTCTGAGACAGGGCTACTGTGGGAGGGGCCGAGCAGCCACCTGATCTCCCCGGCTGACGTCAGGAGAGGGGTCTGGCTGCAGAGTGGAGCTCCACTGATGCAGGGGCGGATCCAGAGCCTAGCCCCGGGAGGGCCACTGCCAGAAAATATGTTTTTTGGGGGTAAATTTAACAGGGAAATGGCTGGTGTTAGCGCTTCAATCATCACGGCACCATGGTTGTTATGGTGTCAGGATGATTGAAGCGCATTATTACTATTATTACATTGTTATAAAAAAAGAAATAGTTCAACTCACCATTATGCAGAATCAATGGGAGTCACTTGCCACTGTCACCTGCCACACGTTGCGGATTGTCACTTGCCATGTCGCCTGTCACTAGATGCAGATTGTCAATTGCCACGTCACTTGCCACGTCCCCTGCCAGACGTTGCGGATTGTCACTTGCCACGTCGCCTGTCACCAGATGCAGATTGTCACTTGCCACCTCCCATGCCACACATTGCAGATTGTCACTTGCCACCTCCCATGCCACACGTTGCAAATTGTCACTTGCCACCTCCCATGCTACATGTTGCAGATTGTCACTTGCCACATCCCATGCCACACGTTGTCACTTGCCAGCTATAATCATCTCTTGCTGTGTCCCAATCAAGCAGCAAAGAGATGTTGTAACCTCTCTGCTGCCGCGGCTGCCTGCACACTGCACAGTGAGGGTGGAACTGGAGGGATGCAGAGCGGGCGCTGGGCGGTGAGAGATGGTGTTATCTCTCTGTTCCGCCACCCACCGGCTCCCTGATTGGCCAGCAGCCGCTCTCACACTGTCACCGAGCCGCACAGCTGCTCACAAACAGTGCCGCCCGCTGTCTCTCCCCACCAGAGCCGCCCACTGTCTCTCCCTACCGGAGCCGCCCGTGCTTTCAGCCGGGGAGCCGCCCGCCGACTCTCTCACCCGCATTGACGCCTGCCCGCCCACTCACTGACCCACATTCTCGGAGGGGGCAATTGCCCCGTTGCCCCCCCCCTGGATCTGCCCCTGCACTGATGACAGGAAGCATGTGACCTCCACTCCCCCTTTTTTTTTATTGAACTTTATTGAGAATCTCTGCAGCTGGAGCTGCACTACAGGAAGTGGAGGCCACATGATCCTGTACATGATTTCTGTGTAGAGTGGAGCTCCAGAGACTGCAGTCTGCAGCACATACTGAGCCATTCTGTTGTTACTATTAATTAAAGCCTGGGATTTGCAGAAATACAAGATATTTTTGGGAGGTTTTGTACTTTCTGTTAAAGTGCTGTCCTTGTAAAAGCAATTGTTTATTATTTACCAATGTACATTTTTGGTGATGATGGAAGTTCATGTTTATGTTAGAAGAAGAATACAATCCATGTCTCTAATCACTAGGGATGTCCTGATACCACTTTTTTAAGACCGAGTACAAGTACTGATAATTTTTTTCAAGTACTCGCGATTACCGATACTTTTATTTTTAATGTCACGTGGCAGTGTTTTTTTTTTTTTTTTTTTTACAATTTTTTTTTCTTTTTACAATGCTTTCTTTTTTTTCTTTTTTTTTTTTTAGAGGGGGAGGGGGTGGACGCTGTCTGTGGGTTTTTTTTATTAAAATTTTTATTATTTTTTACAATAATTTTTTTAAATTATTTATTGCAATACTTTGTGTTTTTTTTTAATCAGCCCTGTTGGGGGGGCTCTGGTGAGATATCAGACCCCTGATATCTCCCCCTTGAGACAGAGAAAGAGACAGAGGATAGAGATTTCCCAGTCCCTTTCTCTGCAGCCTCAGCTGCACTGAAAATAAATGGAGAGAAGACAGCGGCTCCTCTCCATTCATAAACTGAGACATCATAATCACAGGAGGTTACAATGTTTCAGTTATGTGAATAGACAGAGTCAGCTGACTCTGTCCATACATAAAAGGAAGGAAGAGGACATGGAGAGAGACAGCACAACGGAGGGGGACAGCGGAATGGAGAGGGACAGTGGAACTAAGAGGGACAGCAGAACGGACAGCAGAACAGAGGGGGACAGCAGAACGGAGGGGGACAGCAGAGCGGAGACGGACAGCAGAACGGAGAGGGACAGAAGAATGGACAACAGAACAGAGGGGGACAGCAGAGCAGAGAGGGACAGCAGAACGGAGGGGGAAAGCAGAACGGAGGGGGACAGCAGAGCGAGACAGACAACAGAATGGAGAGGGACAGAAGAACCGAGGGGGACAGCAGAATGGAGAGGGACAGCAGAACGGACAGCAGAACAGAGGGGGACAGCAGAACGGAGAGGGACAGCAGAATGGAGAGGGACAGCAGAACAGAGGGGGACAGCAGAACGGAGAGGGACAGCAGAACGGAGGGGGACAGCGGAACGGAGGGGGACAGCGGAACAGAGGGGGCATGGAGGATGCGGTGACAGTCAGCGGTGATCGCGTGTGGCGGAGTTACAAGCACCGGTCACTGCTGTATAGATTTCACTAAAGCAGCTGAAAGCCGCTGGGGGAGAAGCCTGTAACTTCCCCACGCGCCAATCACTGCTGACTCTCACGGTATCGGAGAAGCATCGGGAGCATTTGCCCGAGTACAAGTACTTGGGCAAATGCTCGGTATCGGTGCTGATACCGATACTAGTATCGGTATCGGGACAACCCTACTAATCACAATCCCATTGTCTATATTTGCCCCACCTTCATGCCAACTAACAGGACCAAGATTGAGACACACATGGATCTCCACGCAAAAATTTTTTAATGGTTCAATGGTATGTCGGCATTAAACTTCCATCTTCTTGAAAAATCACATATGTTCTGGTGCAAATATTATCCACTTAACGAACGCCCAACCGCATTGTACTGAGGATGAGGGGCGCTGTAGGCAAAGCAATGTGCTGGTACGTTTAGGGCACACGCGCATGTTTAGCCCCACCCGGCTCCCGCTGTGTTTGTATACAGCGTGCCGGCCAATGATTCACACCCAAAGATCAGCTGATCGGCTGTGTCCAATTACAGCTCAGAGCTCTGTGTTGAAATTCAACACAGAGCTCTGTACAGAGGGAGTGATCTGTCAGAGATCATTAGTATGAGGCAGCACACTGTGCACACATTACACCTAGTTAAGGAGCATATTTAACCCCTTCATCACCCCCAGATGTTAATCCCTTCCCAGCCAGTGTCATATTTTTAGCACTGATCTCTGTATTGGTGTCACTGGTGATGTCAGTTCCCCCCAGCGGCAGTTAGTGTCAGATCGCACTATCACAGTCCCACTATAAGTCATTCATCTCCACCATTTGTAGTATAAAACAAATACAAATTCCAGTACATATCCTATAGTTTGTAGGCGTTATAACTTTCAAGCAAACCAGTCAATATACACTTATTGGGATTTTATTTTTTTTTGTATCAAAAATAGCAGAATATATTTAGGACAATATTTATGAATCAATTTTTTATTTTTTTATTTTTTTTTTAGCATAAAGGTTTTTTATTTATTTATTTTTTTTAATTATTTTTTGTTTTTTTACAAGAGATAGGTAGCTTTTAAGGTTTAATTCTACCCTCTCCAGTACCGATCCCATCATCCACTGCACCCTCTCCAGTACCGATCCCATTATCCACTGCACAAAGCATGGATTTTCTGTGCCAGTACATGTGCAGAGGAAGAACTGGGGGAAGACTCATGTAGTCCGATGTGAGTTGGAGCAATGTCTGCAATATCAGTTGTTGTCTCAGCGTAATGGACTGAGCTACAGTTTATGTGAGCACCTTCACTCACTAGATTACTGTACAGAGACTGTTGCAGAGGTATTCCTTCAAGAAGACATCCCGAGGGAACTGGTTCTCCTCAAATTCTTTGGAGAGGCAAAGGCTGTTACATGTGTAAAGAGGCAAAAAGCGGCTCAGGTGGCGCATGTTCCACTTTGTGTGATTGTGGATTTTGGTGGCTCACCATCACAGATACGTCTTTCCATTCATGAGCCTGAAATACACAGTTTTTGCCGTTTTGGCAGAACAGTTGTGACCTATAATAAACAAAAGAACACCTGGCAATGTGCCTGTGCAAAGCCGAGAACATCATGTCCTCACAAAAATATTTCAAAATGGCATATATTTCAAACAAAGAGAGATGTCTTCAAGTGGATCTCCAGTAGTTCCAATCTGTGACCTGGGGATATCTGGCACATTCTTTCAAGAGGAATGAACTGTTTTGGGTATTCCATTTCACTTTTTTGTGCTGTGGCATCTTTTGGTAGTGTATGCAGGATTTTTTTTTATTTAAATATGTAGAGCACACTTCGCTCCGCATTGGTATTGTCCACAAGGCCTGAACCCTCCTTATGCCCCGTACACACGGTCGGATTTTCCGGCGGAAAATGTGTGATAGGACCTTGTTGTCGGAAATTCCGACCGTGTGTAGGCTCCATCACACATTTTCCATCGGATTTTCCGACACACAAAGTTTGAGAGCAGGATATAAAATTTTCCGACAACAAAATCCGTTGTCGGAAATCCCGATGGTGTGTACACAAATCCGACGGACAAAGTGCCACGCATGCTCAGAATAAATAAAGGGATGAAAGCTATTGGCCACTGCCCCGTTTATAGTCCCGACCTACGTGTTTTACGTCACCGCGTTTAGAACGATCGGATTTTCCGACAACTTTGTGTGACCGTGTGTATGCAAGACAAGTTTGAGCCAACATCCGTCGGAAAAAATCCTAGGATTTTGATGTCGGAATGTCCGAACAAAGTCCGACCGTGTGTACGGGGCATTAGACATCAACGATGGTGAGCCTGGTGATGGTGGGACCTTTAGTCTGAAGACATCTCTCTTTGTTTGAAATATATGCCATTTTGAAATATTTTTGTGAGGACATGATGTTCTTGGCTTTGCACAGGCACAATGCCAGGTGTTCTTTTATCTTATGTAGGTCACAACTATTCTGCCAAGATGGCAAAAACTGTGCATTTCAGGCGCATGAATGGAGAGACATATCTGTGATGGTTTTGATACAAAAAAAATCCCAATAAATGTATATTGATTGGTTTGCTTGAAAGTTATAGCGTCTACAAACTACAAAGTGCTAAAAACATGACACTGGCTGGGAAGGGGTTAACATCTAGGGCAATGAAGGGGTTAAATATGTCCCTTAACTAGCTGTAATGTGTGCACAGTGTGCTGTTTTATACTAATGATCTCTGACAGATCACTCCCTCTGTACACACCCGATCAGCTGGTCCCGGGTGTGAATCATTGGCCGGGACACTGTGTACAATCACAGTGGGAGCCGGGTGGGGGTGAACATGCACGCGCCCTAAACTTGGGAGTAGGCAGCGACGTCCTGGCACATTGCTTTGCCTACAGTGCCCACCCATCCTCAGTACAATGTGGCTAGCCAGTCATTAAGTGGATAATATTTGCACCAGAAAATATGTGATTTTCAAGAAGATGGACCTGTAATGCCGACATACCATTGAACCGTAAAACATTTTTTGCATGGAGATCCATGTGTGTCTCAATCTTGGTCCTGTTAGTTGGCATGAAAGTAGGGCAAACAAGGAAAATGAGATTGTGATTAGAGACATGGATTGTATTCTTCTTCCAACATAAACATGAACTTCCATCATCACCAAAAAATGTACATTGGTAAACAATAAACAATTGCGACCTGCTCACGCAGATATACTACGGCAGGTCGGCTCTCCTGCGCGAAACTGACGTACCTGACTACTGTACGTCAGTCCGTAAAAGCAGGATAGCGGCCGAGCGCCGCGGGAGTGTGCCCGCAGGTCCTGCGGACTCTATCTCCGCTGGCCGCCCACGAATGCAACGAGGAGAGGCAGAACGGGGAACTGCCTATGTAAACAAGGCATTTCCCTGTTCTACCTGGTGACATGACAGAGATCTATTGTTCCCAGTGATCGGGAACGGTGATCTCTGTCATGTTTCAGTAAGCCCATCCCCCCTACAGTTAGAACACGCTGGAGGGAACACACTTACCGTATATACTCGAGTATAAGTCGAATTTTTCAGCCCTTTTTTTTGGGCTGAAAGTGTCCCTTCGACTTATACTCGAGTCCCTGCCGTCTGTCTGCATGATCAGCGTGTCATGCAGGCAGACGGCGGCCGGCGTAGTGTTCGCCGGCTATTGCAGCTTTCAAAAGCCGCGCCTCCTGCTCATCTGTGATAGGCTGAACAGCTGTCAGTGTACAGCCTATCACGGACATTCTCTCATCCTCGTCCGTGGTATGAGAATGAGAGAATGTCCGTGATAGGCAGTCAGCGGTCAGCCTATCACAGACGAGGAGGAGGCGCGGCTTTTGAACTGTGAAATGGCCGCCGAACAGTATCATCACACGCCGGCCGCCGATTGAAGATGGAGATCGCCACAGAGAGGATGGAGATCGCCACAGGGAGGCTGCACAGGACACAGGTAGGACACATGCACACATACATGTACAGGACACAGGACATGTACAGGACACACACACACATGTACAGGACATGTACAGGACACACACACATGTACAGGACACACACACACACACACATGTACAGGACACACACACACACACACATGTACAGGACACAGGACTTGTACAGGACACACACACACATGTACAGGACATGTACAGGACACACACACATGTACAGGACACACACACACACATGTACAGGACATGTACAGGACACACACACATGTACAGGACACACACACACACACACACATGTACAGGACACAGGACATGTACAGGACACACACACATGTACAGGACACACACACAGATGTACAGGACACAGGACATGTACAGGACACAGGACATGTACAGGACACACATGTACAGGACACACACACATGTACAGGACACACATGTACAGGACACACACACATGTACAGGACACACACACATGTACAGGACACACATGTACAGGACACACACACATGTACAGGACACACACACATGTACAGGACACACATGTACAGGACACACACACATGTACAGGACACACACACATGTACAGGACACACACACATGTACAGGGCACATGCACAGGGTACAGGTAGGCTGCACAGGACACAGGGAGGCATGCAGCTGCAGATGGGCATTATTGACCCTCTGCATTTTTCACCCTCGACTTATACTCGGGTCAATAAATTTTTCCCAGTTTTTTGTGGTAAATTAGGGGCCTCGACTTATACTCGGAACGACTTATACTCGAGTATATACGGTAACCTGTTGATCGCCCCTGTTAACCCCTTCCCTCCCAGTGTCATTTTTACATTGATTTGTGCATTTTTATAGAACTGATCAATGTAATAATGTCACTGGTCCCCAAAAAGTGTCAGATTTGTCCGCCACCATGTCTCAGTCCCGCTAAAAAATCGCAGATCGCCGCCATTACCAGTACAAACAATTAAAAAAGAAATAAAAGTCCCTAAATCTATCCCATAGTTTGTAGACGCGATAACTTTCGTGCAAAATATACGCCTATTGCGATTTTTTTTACCAAAAATATGTAGAAGAATACACATCGGCTTAAACTGATGAATAAATTAGTTTTGTTTTTTTTTGGATATGTATTATAGCAGAAAGTAAAACAATTTTTATTTTTTTTCAAAATTGTCAGTCTTTTCTGTTTATAATGCAAAAAATAAAAAACACAGAGGTGATCAAATACCAACAAAAGAAATCTCTATTTGTGGGGAAAAAAAGGACGTCAATTTTGTTTGGATACAAAGTCGCACAACCGCGCAATTGTCAGTTAAAGTAACACAGTCCCGTATTGCAAAAAACGCTCTGGTCATTAAGGGGGCAAATCCTTCCAGGGCTGAAGTGGTTAAACAATTGCTTTTACAAGCAAATCCAGTTTACAAAGATAACTTAGGGACAACACTTTAACAGAAAGTACAAAACCTCCCAAAAATATCTTGTATTTTTGCAAATTCCAGGCTCCACTTCCTGTAGTATAGTCTATTTGTTGTTTGTTACATTAAAGTTCATTTAAAAATAAAAAAGGTGGAGTTGTGGAGGACACATGTTTCTTGTGACAGTGGAGCTCCAGCTGTAGAGATTCACAATAAAGTTCAGTAAAAAAAAGAAAAAAAAAAAAAAGAAGTGGAGTGGAAGCCACATTCTTCCTGTCATTGGTGGAGCTTCACTCTGCAGCCAGACCCCCTTGGATGTCAGAGGGAGATCTCGGCCCCTTCCGCAGAAGCCATCCATTGGAGCTGTAAAGTGGCCGTGAGTCACGTGACCGGCCTGAAGACATCTCTAAATAGGTATTTACAACACTACTATTCCTTTTTTTATTGGCTTTTGGAAGTTACAAATGCAACAATTTGGAAATTGAATGAAAGGTTTAGCGCTGGGAAACACCTTTTGAAAGATAAAAAGTACATTTTATATACAATTATATAGATCAGGCCAAAACGAGGGACAAATGAGCAGGAAAGAGGGACGAAGGGACTTTGTTCCAAATCAGGGACAGTCCCTCAAAATCAGGGACAGTTGGGAGCAATGGGCAATAGTACTCCTACTAACATCAACGATGGAGCACTATTCCTCCTACCGACATTAACCATGGGGCACTATTATTCCCATTGATACCAAGGATGGGGCACTATTTCTTCTACTGACACCAAAGATGGGGTATTATTACTCCCACTGATGCCAGGACATTTTCTTCTCCCACTGGCCACAGTCCGGCCCATCTAAGGTTTGAAGGACAGTAAACTGGCCCTTTGTTTATAAAGCTTGGAGACTGCTGATCTAAACCATGCAGAACTATTTACAAGCCTCATTTTTAGAAATGACTTACATAGTGTGGTATGCCAGGTTCTAATAGAGGGGCTGGCAGTGATTTAGCATTTAGACTTAACAAACACTTTAAGCCTGTGTTGTTTTCAATCAGCCTAAGCAAACCAATAGATTTGCATTGAGGTCAGAAACAGTAACTTTAATTTTATATGATTATAAAATTATTATATCTTTATTTTAGGGTTTATATAGAGCCAACAGTTTGCACATCATAAAAAAATGGAGACAGTACAGTTACAGTACAAATCAAGGTTTAGGAGGGCCCAGGCTCTGTATTAAAATAAACTTTTATTAAGTCATGCGTTTATTGTGAGATATACTTAGGGGGGGGGTTACTATGACTGGTGAAGACAGAATCTGGTGCAGTTGTGTATAGTAACCAATCAGCTGCTAACTTCAGCTTGTTCAATTAAGCTTTGACAATAAAACCTGGAAGCTGATTGGTTCCTATTCATAGCTGCACCAGATTCTGTGTTTACCAGTTTTAGTAAATCCCCCCTGTATTACCAGAAGTATGTGAACACCTCTCCAAATTTTCTGATGTTTCCAGTGAAAACTATTTTTCTTTTCCAGCATTACTGTACCTCTGTGCACAAAGCCAGCTCAGTGAATACATGGTTTGGTGAGTCCGGTGTGGAAGATCTTGAGTGGCCTTCACAGAGCCCTGACCTCAACCCTACTGAACACCTTTGGGGAAAAAACGGGATGCCAATTGTAAGCCAGGTCTTCTCATCCAACATCAGTACCGGACCTCACAAATGTTCTTTTGGGTGAATGGGCATAACTTCCGACAGACATGTGCAAAAGCTTGCGGAAGACCTTCCCAGAAGAGTGAAGGGCCAATTCTATATTAAAGTGGAACTTCTCCCCCTTTTTTCCTATATGAAAGTACCAATACATGATTCATATATTTATTTTTGCTTGCCTTATTGTTTTTGCTTGTTTTTGCTCCTCTAATTTAATCGTGCTGTTTTCCACCCCCTCTTATAAAACTGTGCTGCCATCTTAAAAGCTGACATCATCAGTGGCCGACTTTTTCTTCTGTGGTTTTGCTGCTGACCCACCAATGACAATGACACTAGATCTGTGTTGAAAAATATAGAACTAATGTTTTTTTTTTTTTCCTGAGATCTTGTTAGATTTTGGGGAAAGGCCCATATTTTTTTTTTTCAACACAGAGCTTCTTCGTTTTACCTATAGAGTTCTCTGGAAGGCACTGGTGGTACAGTTGTGAGTCTCTGGCTGCATTCCCAGTGTTCCTAGAGACCAAGAAGTGAGCTAAAAAAAAAAATGTAATGTAAGTGATATTTTCGGATCAGCATGCAGAGCTTGATGCATCATTAATTTTATATAGTTACATACATAGTTAGTAAGGTTGAATAAAGACACCAGTCTATCCAGTTCAACCTGAGTGAGTGTGGGTGCGTGTCTACAATTATCCCTATTTTTATTTTAAGGTACCAATAGAGCGCCGTCAATTTACGTAGTGCTCCACACATACATCGCACACTCACATTGGTCCCTACCCTCAAGGAGCCCACAATCCAAGGTTCCCAACTCACATTCATATACTAGGGCCAATTTTGGACAGAAGCCAATTAACCTACCAGCATGTCTTTGGCGTGTGGGAGGAAACCGGAGTACCCGGAGGAAACCACGCAAGCACAGGGAGAACATGCAAACTCCAGGCAGGTAGTGTCGTGGTTGGGATTCGAACCAGCGACCCTTTTTACTGCTAGGTGGTAGTGCTACCCACTACACCACTGTGCCACCCACTACACCACTGTGCCACCCATTATAATTATTATTGTTGTAGGGTAAAGGTCCACTTTAATTCTCATGGGCTGTCCCATTGTGGTCAGATGTCTACAAACTTTTGGTCATAGCCACATGCTCCATTGTAGCTGCTTTATTGCAGATCACAGCCTGTGATCATTGACAGACCATGACGTGCTCTCATGTAAATCTTTTGCAGGAAGGAGGTGTACTGGTGACCAGTTCTGCATGGTTTAGATCAGGAGTTTCCAAGCTTTATAAACAAAGGGCCAGTTTACTGTCCTTCAAACCTTACATGGGCCAGACTGTGGCCAGTGGGAGAATAAAATGTCCTGGCATCAGTGGGAGTAATAATGCCCCATCTTTGGTGTCAGTAGAAAAAATAGTGCCCCATCCTTGGTATCAATGGGAATAATAGTGCCCCATGGTTAATGTCGGTGGGAGGAATAGTGCTCCATCTTTGATGTCAGTAGGAGTACTAATGCCCATAGCTCCCAACTGTCCCCGATTTCGAGGGACTGTCCCTGATTTGGAACAAAGTCCCTTCGCCCCTCTTTCCTGCTCATTTGTCCCTCGTTTTGGCCTGATCTATATAATTGTATATAAAATGTACTTTTTATCTTTCAAAAGGTGTTTCCCAGCGCTAAACCTTTCATCCAATTTTCAAATTAATGCATTTGTAAATTCCAAAAGCCAATAAAAAAAGGAATAGCAGTGGTAAAGAAGCACTTGTGGGCTTAACCAATCATTTTTTTTTGTACAATTCTCCTTTAAGGGGGCGTGGCAGGGGGTGTGTCCTATGCCCAGATACTTTTTCCAATAGTTGTCCCTCATTCCCATCTTGGAAAGTTGGGAGGTATGCTAGTGCCCAAGCATTGGTGTCAATGGGAAGAATAGTGCCCCATGGTTAATGTCAGTGGCAGTAATAGTGTCCCATCATTGGTGTTTCAGCGGACGGAATAGTACCCCATCTTTGGTGTCAATGGGAATAATAGTGCCCCATGGTTAATGTCGGTGGGAGGAATAGTGCTTATAACAAAGCTTACCTGTAGGTACAAGAAATATCTCCTAAACCTGCACTGATTAGGAAATATTCACTTTCTCTGCAGTTGGTTATGCAACCGGTGCATGCTCTTTGAAGGGATGGCATACTCATGCCATCCCTTCCGAGCTCTGTGCTGCAGCTGTGACTCCCGTGCACATAAGGGTAGGTGCAGCGTGCTGTGGTGGGCAGAAAACACACGGAGACCAAGTGCAGTAAGAGAAATATACAGTATTGTCACAGAAGACAAGCAATACACAGCATACCCGGCGGGAAGGCTACCCAGTCAGGAACTCTCACGAGTTGTACAGAGATGGTAGATTGAAGACTCAGAGGTGCTGACAGCATCTGTCTCAAAGAGCTGTACCCAAATAGAGAGGCTTCCAGGAATGTTGGCATGTCCCTGCACTTTCTCTGGCACTAAACACTGTCCCTGATGGGTATCCTGTCCCTACACTGTCACTTGCAAAAAATTGCGGGAGCCAGGGTCTTAAATAGACTTTGCCTGATCCAAGATGGCAAATGCCGCGTACACACGAGCAGACTTTTCGACCGGACTGGTCCGACGGTCTATCTGACGGACTTTTGGCGGACTTGCGATGGACTTTCCTAACGACCGGACTTGCCTACACACGATCACACCAAAGTCCGACGGATTCGTACGCGATGACGTACGACCGGACTAAAATAAGAAAGTTGATAGCGAGTAGCCAATAGCTGCCCTAGCGACGGTTTTAGTCCGTCGGATTAGCATACAGACGAACGGATTTTTCGACCGGACTTGAGTCCGTCGGAAAGATTTGAAACATGTTTTATTTCTAGGTCCGTCGGACTTTTGGGGAAAAAAAGTCCGCTGGAGCCCACACACGATCGAATTGTCCGACGGAGTCCGGTCCGCCGGACCGAGTCTGCCGGAAAGTCCGCTCGTGTGTACACGGCATAATGCTTGGCTTATTTTTAATGATATTGCCTGAACCCCTTTTAATAAAATTGCCTGGTCTCTTCTACAGGATGCTGCTTGACATCCTTTTCATAATATTGACTCTTCATAATATTGACCAACCTATTCTTCAAAATATTGCCTGGCCTCTTCTTCATGATATTACCTGACTCCTTCTTGAGCATTCACTAAAGCTCATTAAATGGTTCACGACAGCCCCACATACATTTACTGCAGCAGGGTGGCTGTTCTGCACAGAATCATGTACCTGTACGTGATCTTACACTTCTGGGTCTGGGCCGCCGCCGACCTGCTCCCGCTGTGTCCAATCAGCAGGTCCAGCGGACTTGATGTCCGCCGGGACCCGCTGTTCGCTGAGGAGAAAAGCAGAACGGCAGTCTGCCTATGCCAACAAGGCAGACTGCTGTTCTGACAGTACGGAAGGTAGTAATCCTGTGTTTCTGCAAAGCAGGAACATGGATCTCTGCCTTCCCATAGTACAAGCAGCCCCCACACAGTAAGCAAGCACATTTCAGATTTAAACTCTTTGATCGCCCCCTGATGTTAACCCCTTCCCAGCCAGTGTCATTAGTACGGTGGCAGTGCATATTTTTAACACTGATCACTGTATTAGTGTCACTGGTCCCCAAAAAAGTGTCACTTAGTGTCCGATTTGTCCGACGCAATGTCGCTGTCAGGCCATAAGTCACTGATCGCCGCCATTACTAGTAAAAAATAAATAAATAAAAATTCCATAAATATATCCTATAGTTTGTAGATGCTATAGATTTTGCACAATCAATTAATATTCGCTTATTGGGATTTTTTTACCCAAAAAATGTAGTAGGCTTGTGCAATTCGTTTTGTAACAAATCGAAATTCGGCCGAATCTTCCATCTTTCGGACATTCGGATGCATCCGAATGTCCGAATAAAAAGATAACGAATTTCAACTAATACGAAAGAACTTATAGCAGATATAATGAATGAATTTGACACGATTCAGTAATTTGTTAAAGATCTAATGAAACAAAAGGTCAACTCAAAGTAAATCTTACAGTGCAATCAGCTGATTCATTTTGTGCTGGAGGTTGGATTACTGGCAAAGTGCATTCCTGAGAACTGAGTGAGAAGGGTGTTGTATTGTATTTGAGCAGAGGAGAAGAGATATTGTCATTGTGTGTGTTAAAAGATTCAATAAACAAACAACTTTCCAAACTACAAATAGTTATCATGAATCAATATACATACATAAATATCGAATTTAAACGAATACAAAAGAAATGATAGCGGATACGAATGAATTCGACATGATTCGGTAATTCATTAAAGATCTAATGAAACAAAAGGTCAACCTAAACTAAATTTTACAGTCCAATCAGCTGATTCATTTTGTGCCGGAGGTTGGATTACTGGCAAAGTTCATTCCTGAGAACTGAGTGAGAAGGGTGTTTATTGTATTTGAGCAGAGGAGAAGAGATATTGTCATTGTGTGTGTTAAAAGATTCAATAAACAAACAACTTTCCAAACTACGAATCATTATCACGAATATATATACATACATAAATATCGAATTTCAACGAATACGAACGAAATTCTAGCGCATATAACAAATTAATTCGACATGATTCGAGATTCAGTATAACGAATATCGACACTCTACAGAAATGACGAATTATCCGAAAACGTATTAACGTAACACAGCGAATATAACAGAACGAAATCATGTATTTTACGAATGACAACGAACCGAAACTAAACAAAATTTTACGTTCTGCACAAGTCTAATATGTATCAGAATACATATTGGCCTAAATTGATGAAAAAATCGTTTTTTTTACATTTTTTTTTATTGGGTGGGTTTTATAGCAGAAAGTAAAAAATACTGTTTTTTTTTTCAAAATTGTTTTTGTTTATAGCGCAAAAAATGAAGACCACAGAGGTCAAATACCAAGAAAAGATAGCTTTATTTGTGGGGAAAAAAAAAGGACATAAATTTTTTTGGGGTAGAGCGTCGCAAAACACCGCGCCATTATCAGTTAAAGTAATGCCGGTCATACACGAATTTCGTAAGAATTTTCTTTCGAAAATCGTATGAAAGAATTTTTGTATGAATTTCGCACCATTTGTGGGCTGCAACAACGACCGATTTTCGTGCGGCAATCAAATTTGAGGAATCGGACATGTTGGAAATTGAGAGAAAAGAAGATTCCCGGCCAAGAAAATTCTTTTCTGTAGCAACATGCGGTGAAATTGAAGGCTTGGTAGGCCGAATTTCGAAGATCAATGGTGGCATCATCGGATCACAAAAAAACCCGAACTTTCTGATTTTGAAAGAGAATTTCGACCGTGTATGGCCTGCTTAACACAATGCTGTTTCGCAAAAAATGACCTGGTCATGAAGGGGGTAAACCTTCCGGAGCTGAAGTGGTTAAAGTCTTCTTTTTTTTTTTTTTTGAAAATTGGTGTATGATAAACCACTGCACAAATATCATGCAATTTAAAAAAATTGCAACAACCATTTTATTCTCCAGGACCTCAGAATAAAAAATATATAATGTTTAGGGGTGCTAAGTGATTTTCTAGCAAAAAAATGCTGCTTTTTACATGTATGACAGAAATGCCAGAATTGTCCTGGACTGGAAGTGGTTAAGCCAAATTCTTTTTTAAACAGGCAGAACACTTCAGCCTGAGGAGTGCCGCTCACATTCCTCTGTACAGTGCCACAGGCATTCTGCAATGGGCCATGTGTGTCATTGTGCCTCCAGATAACTCTCCTATAGCATCACACTACATGTGGATGGAGACATGGAGGCCTCAGCAGACAGAGGATGAAGATTGATGGAGGGTGACATCAGCTACGCTACATTGTGAATGATCACATACTGTATGCTAGGTACACTCCACTGTAATGTCCCCTGGGCTATGAAGGAGCCGGGTTCCCAGAGCCCAGCATGGGTAAAGAGAGATGACAGCACCCCCTGCTGAGCACTCACCTCCTCGGGCTGGAAGGAAAGGATTCCCAGGACAAAGCTAATCAAAGTAACTCAACAAACAGAACAGGTCGATTTATTTTCTAAAAACAATGGAGTGGGGAACAGAGGACGCGGGCGTCCTTCCAGCACCAATTTATTTTCAGAGGAAAAAAAAAAAAAAATCACAATTTTTTTTTTTTTTTAAACTTGTACGTTTTTTTCCTTTCCGCAAGAACGGTTGATGGTGAAGGACAGTAGATATTACCTATCTATTAAATTGTTGTTTAATGGTGGTCAATTTCTAATAGATTTTGCTATACATATCTATTAAGGGTCCATTCACGCCGCAAAGTGTGTGTGTTGATTGCACATACTGTAAATGTGTTGACATACATTCGCATGCTGCACTTCATTTTAAAATGTGCTGAAATATTTTTTTTTTACTTCACTAAGCTTTATTTGTAAAGAAAACTTGAGCTGGCTGTTTTGACTCTTGTGTCTTAAGTGCGTTGAGCTGAAAAAAGTAAGGCAGGTTCTACTTTTTTTTTCAGCGCAGGGCACTACACATAACTGCAATGCACTGCTGTGAATGTCTATTATTAAAATACACTATATTTTCAAAAGTATTGTGACGCCTGCCTTTACATGCACATGAACTTTAATGGCATCCCAGTCTAAAGCCTGGTACACACGATCAGATTGTTGGCCAACCGAGCCTCTGATTTTTGTCAAAAGGGCTTGTCTTGCATTCTAATGCCCTGTACACAAGGTCGGATTCTCCGACGGAAAATGTGTGATAGGACCTTGTTGTCGGAAATTCCGACCGTGTGTGGGCTCCACCACACATTTTCCATCGGATTTTCCGACACACAAAGTTTGAGAGCTTGCTATAAAATTTTCCGACAACAAAATCCGTTTTCGGAAATTCCGATCGTGTGTACACAGATCCGACGCACAAAGTGCCACGCATGCTCAGAATAAATAAGGAGATGAAAGCTATTGGCCACTGCCCCGTTTATAGTCCAGACGTACGTGTTTTACGTCACCGCGCTTAGAACGATCGGATTTTCCAACAACTTTGTGTGACTGTGTGTATGCAAGACAAGTTTGAGCCAACATCCGTCATAAAAAATCCATGGATTTTGTTGTCGGAATGTCCGAACAAAGTCCGACCGTGTGTACGGGGCATAACGGTACACAATTGTCAACAAACACGAACATAGTGACGTACTACGAGGAATTTCAGCTCTTGAGCGCCACCCTTTGGGCACCCTCTGCTAATGTCGTGTTTGGTGAGCATTGATTACGAACATGCGTGTTTGTACTTTCAACTTTTGTGTGACGGACTTGTGTACTGACCATCAGAAAATCTGACAACAGACCGTCGTCCACCGAAAAATTTACTAGCCTGCCATCCAACATTTGTTGGCAGAAAGTTGGACAACAATTGTCTGAAGGAGCGTACTAACGGTCAGATTTTAGGACAACAGACTATCAACAGACAATCCCCTGCCAACAATCTGATCGTGTGTACGAGGCTTAAAGACTTGTACACAGGATCGGATTTTCGGCAGGGGATTGTGTGATGACAGACTTTTAGTAAAATCCGAACGTTGTTGTCCAATTTGGCAGGTTAGTAAATTTTCGGCAGACAACGGTTTGTTGTCAGATTTTTGTATCATCTGTACTCAAGCCCGTCACACAAACGTCCAAAGTACAAACACGCATGCTCGGAATCAATGCTCATCAAACACGACATTAGCAGAACGAGCCCAAAGGGTGGCGCCCAAGAGCTGAAATTCCACGTAGTACATCACTACGTTTGTGTTTGTTGGCCAACAATTGTGTGCCGCTAGTATGCAAGACAAGATCCTGGCACACGTCCTTTTGGCTCTGTTGGCCAACAATCCGATCGTGTGTATGAGGCTTAAGACTGGGTGCCATAATTCCCCGTAATCACTGGATCTCAAATTTTCTGACAACTAAATCCATTGTCGTAAATTCCGATCGTGTGTACACAATTCAGACGCACAAAGTTCCACGCATGCTCGGAATCAAGCAGAAGAGCCGCGCTGGCTATTGAACTTCATTTTTCTCGGCTCGTCGTACGTGTTGTATGTCACCGCGTTCTTGACGTTCGGAATTTCCGACAAGATTTGTGTGATCGTGTGTATGCAAGACAAGTTTGAGCCAACATCCGTCGGAAAAAAATCCATGGACTTTGTTGTCGGAATGTCCGATCTTATGTACAGGGCATTAGAGTTCATGTGTGTGGAAAGGCAGGCGTCTCAATACTTTTGGTATTATAGTGTATGTACGTAAAGTGAAATTTCACTTTCCCAATCAACATCGACTACTTTTAATCCTTATTCTGCTAAGATTAGTAAATAGTTATGAAAGTCAATAAGTCATATTTACGTGTTTCAAACTTTTATTTTACATTTCTTTCATTAATTCCTGATTTCCTGGCCTAGGCAAATTATTTCATACATCCCAGGAGTCTTTGGGGGGGGGGGTTCAACTAAGCACACGCTCCTGCCTGGCAGGCCGGCGTCCCAATGCTTTGGACAGTATAGTGTATATCACTTTTACAATGTATAAGTGCTGGCATACATTGATCAACACATGCCAGCACACGAATGAGCCCTAAAGCCTCATACACACGATCGGATTGTTGGCCAACAGAGCGCCAGACTTTTGTCAAAAGGGCGTTTGCCAGGAACTTGTCTTGCATACTAACGGCAAACAATTGTCGCCCAAACAACAACGTAGTGACGTATTACGAGGTATTTCAGCTCTTGAGCGCCACCCTTTGGGCACCTTCTGCTAATGTCATGTTTGGTGAGCATTGATTCCGATCATATTTGTACTTTGGACTTTTGTGTGACAGACTTGTGTACAGACGATACGAAAATCTGACAACAGACCGATGTCCGCCGAAAATTTACTAGCCTGCCGTCCAATATTTGTTGGTGGAAAGTTGGACAACAATTGTCTGAAGGAGCGTACTAACGGTCGGATTTCAGGCAGTCTGTCATCACACAATTCACTGCCGAAAATCCGATCCTGTGTAGGAGGCTTAAGGCTTGGTTCCCACCCACAGTTATGACCAAACGAGCACGCGTTTATGAACGTTTTCAGAGCATCTCTACAGAAACACAGAAAAAAATTCCCTGACTCTTTTCTATAAACGCATTGCACCAAACCGTGCTGCGCTGCTTTTGCGTGCATTGAAAGATGCATGGTTTCTCTGCTTGTCAATTTTGTATGCGTTCCCGACACACATAGATGTGAACCTAGCCCTAATCTTCTGAACTCCTCTAATGTTCAAGAGACAAAGGGAAGGCCACCATAAATTTCATAACAATCAGCAGGCCTTAGAGCGCCAGGATAGGGGGGCGGTAAAACCTGAATCCCCAGCTATTTGCTGGGGATTAGGCTTTTTACAGTGCTGCAGATGTGTTTTTTACACACTCCCAGCTATATCTACCGGGAGTGTGGCTTTTATGTGGAAGTGATCAACAAGCGGCTTTGAAGCTGGCTATTACTTCCACCAGTTCAGCGATATGCCGCCCCCCCCCCCCTCGTGACCCCCCTGCCATGCACACTGGGCTCTGCTGTCCCTCCTGCGGGCCCAGTGCTGTCATGGCGGGTGTCTCTGGGAGGGGCCTGAACACAGACCAGGAAGTGATGTGTATGACATCACTTCCTTGACCGGAGCTGTCATTCTCCAGGATCAGTGCTGGGGGAAGCAGATAATGGAACATGGTCAGCTGAAGTGGATTAGAGAGGAGACATCCAGGGTCTCCATAGTGAGAATCTGTCACCTATATGCTATCACATAGGGCACACCTCCCAACATTTTGAGATGGGAATGAGGGACACCTACTAGCAAACGTATGTAGGCATAGGACACACCCCCTTGTCACGCCCCCTTAAAGGGGAAATAACAAAAAAAAGTTAATTAAATCCACAAGTGCTTTTTTTTTACCACTACTATTCCTTTATATTGGCTTTTAAAATTGAAAAATGCAGCAATTTAGAATTTGGATGAAAGGTTTAGCACTGGGAAACACTTTTTGCAAGATAAAAAGTGCATTTTATATACCACTATATATATACCAGACCAAAATGAGGGACAAATGAAGGGGAAAGAGGGACAGAGGGACATTGCTCCAAATTAGGGACAGTCCCTCGAAATCAGGGACAGTTGGGAGCTATGACATAGGGGGCTATTGGTCCCCTATGTCAATGTTTCTCAACTCCAGTCCTCAAGTACCCCCAACAGGTCAGGTTTTCAGGCTTCCCATTATTAGTAATTACTACAGCCGTTTCATCTAAGGGAAATCCTAAAAACATGACCTGTTGGGGATACTTGAGGACTGGAGTTGAGAAACATTGCCCTATGTGATAGCAATAAAAATTATGTAAAAATAAATAAATGAACTCAAATTAAACCAAAAATGTTTTAAGCATATAAGCAGTGGCGGTGCGTCCATAAGGGCGCACGGGTGCCGCCCCCTTTCTCCTGCCACCCCCTCTAGCACCAATAGATAGATTCATGCATTGCATGATTCTATCTATGGCCGCCGCTGCCACCCCCTACTCAGGCGCCCGGCCCCTTTTTGGGTGCCGGGCACTTGAATTACAGTGGCGGGGGGGGGTGTTTTTGAAGCACCTGATTAGAGCTATAGGCTCTAATAGGAGTCAAAAAAGGTGACCTGCGAGCACCATGCTGGACGCTCGCAGGTCACTCAGCTGTGTTAGAAAATCCAATGAATATTCGCTTTCCTGACACTAAGCCGCCTCTCCGCCAATCAGGTGCTCGGATTTGTTACCCGTCACCTGATTGGCTGAAACGACAGGCCTATCAGGCATCCAATCATAACAGAGGACAGGAAGAGAGGACGGGAGAAGACATCGAGGGGCATCAAGGAGCTGTCCCACCGAGACAGGGTAAGTGCAGACAGTGGGTGGGGGGCACACTGGCAGCATTTGATATGTTACAGTGGGAGCATTTGATGGGGCACAGTGGCAGCATTTGATTGCACAGTGGGAGCATTTGATATGGCACAGTGACTGCGTTTGATGGCACAGTGGCGGCAATTGATGGGCACAGTGCCTGCGTTTTATGGCACAGTGGCTGTGTTTGATGGTACAGTGGCGGCAATTGATGGGCACAGTGGCTGCGTTTGATGGCACAGTGGCTGTGTTTGATGGTACAGTGGCGGCAATTCATGGGCACAGTGGCGGCAATTGATGGGCACAGCGACTGCGTTTGATGGCACAGTGGCGGCAATTGATGGGCACAGTGCCTGCGTTTTATGGCACAGTGGCTGCGTTTGATGGCACAGTGGTGGAAATTGATGGGCACAGTGACTGCGTTTGATGGCACAGTGGCTGTGTTTGATGGCACAGTGTCTGCTTTTGATGGCACAGTGGCGGCAATTGATGGGCACAGCGACTGCGTTTGATGGCACAGTGGCTGCATTTGATGGGCACTGTGGCTGCATTTGATTGCACAGTGGCGACAATTGATGGGCATAGTGGCTGCGTTTGATGGCACAGTGGCTGTGTTTGATGGTACAGTGGCGGCAATTCATGGGCACAGCGGCTGCGTTTGATGGCACAGTGGCTGTGTTTGATGGTACAGTGGCGGCAATTCATGGGCACAGTGGTTGCGTTTGATGGCACAGTGGCTGTGTTTGATGGTACAGTGGCGGCAATTCATGGGCACAGTGGCTGCATTTGATGGCACAGTGGCGGAAATTGATGGGCACAGTGGCTGCATTTGATGGCACAGTGGCGGAAATTGATGGGCACAGTGGCTGCGTTTGATGGCACAGTGGCTGTGTTTGATGGCACAGTGTCTGCTTTTGATGGCACAGTGTCTGCTTTTGATGGCACAGTGTCTGCTTTTGATGGCACAGTGGCGGCAATTCATGGGCTTATCGAGGGGCATCAAGGAGCTGTCCCACCGAGACAGGGTAAGTGCAGACAGTGGGTGGGGGGCACACTGGCAGCATTTGATATGTTACAGTGGGAGCATTTGATGGGGCACAGTGGCAGCATTTGATTGCACAGTGGGAGCATTTGATATGGCACAGTGACTGCGTTTGATGGCACAGTGGCGGCAATTGATGGGCACAGTGCCTGCGTTTTATGGCACAGTGGCTGTGTTTGATGGTACAGTGGCGGCAATTGATGGGCACAGTGGCTGTGTTTGATGGCACAGTGGCTGTGTTTGATGGTACAGTGGCGGCAATTCATGGGCACAGTGGCTGCGTTTGATAGCACAGTGGTGGAAATTGATGGGCACAGTGACTGCGTTTGATGGCACAGTGGCTGTGTTTGATGGCACAGTGTCTGCTTTTGATGGCACAGTGGCGGCAATTGATGGGCACAGTGACTGCGTTTGATGGCACAGTGGCTGCATTTGATGGGCACTGTGGCTGCATTTGATGGCACAGTGGCGGCAATTGATGGGCATAGTGGCTGCGTTTGATGGCACAGTGGCTGTGTTTGATGGTACAGTGGCGGCATTTGATGGCACAGTGGTGGAAATTGATGGGCACAGTGACTGCGTTTGATGGCACAGTGGCTGTGTTTGATGGCACAGTGTCTGCTTTTGATGGCACAGTGGCGGCAATTGATGGGCACAGTGACTGCGTTTGATGGCACAGTGGCTGCATTTGATGGGCACTGTGGCTGCATTTGATGGCACAGTGGCGGCAATTGATGGGCATAGTGGCTGCGTTTGATGGCACAGTGGCTGTGTTTGATGGTACAGTGGCGGCAATTCATGGGCACAGTGGCTGCGTTTGATGGCACAGTGGCTGTGTTTGATGGTACAGTGGCGGCAATTCATGGGCACAGTGGCTGCGTTTGATGGCACAGTGGCTGTGTTTGATGGTACAGTGGCGGCAATTCATGGGCACAGTGGCTGCGTTTGATGGCACAGTGGCTGTGTTTGATGGTACAGTGGCGGCAATTCATGGGCACAGTGGCTGCATTTGATGGCACAGTGGCGGAAATTGATGGGCACAGTGGCTGCATTTGATGGCACAGTGGCGGAAATTGATGGGCACAGTGGCTGTGTTTGATGGCACAGTGTCTGCTTTTGATGGCACAGTGTCTGCTTTTGATGGCACAGTGGCGGCAATTGATGGGCACAGTGACTGCGTTTGATGGCACAGTGACTGCATTTGATGGGCACTGTGGCTGCATTTGATGGCACAGTGGCGGCAATTGATGGGCATAGTGGCTGCGTTTGATGGCACAGTGGCTGTGTTTGATGGTACAGTGGCGGCAATTCATGGGCACAGTGGCTGCGTTTGATGGCACAGTGGCTGTGTTTGATGGTACAGTGGCGGCAATTCATGGGCACAGTGGCTGCATTTGATGGCACAGTGGCGGAAATTGATGGGCACAGTGGCTGGGGATATGGACATGAAACATAAGATAGAAGTTCACGCGAAAATATATAATAAAAATAATAAAACATATTATAAGGGTATAAATTATAAACTGACCGACAAGCCGAGCTCGGGGGTCAGTGCGTTATGCCCGAGCCTTCAGACCCTAGGGTTAAAGTAGACAAGGAGGAGCGGAGCTGTCCCCATAATGGGGAGAGAAAACAATTAAAAAAAATAAAAGATTAAAAAAAGGGGGGGGGGCACAACAAAACAAACAAAAAACACCCACACACACACGACAATGAGGGGGGGGGGGGTAGTTGGAGAACACGGCGGTGGGCAAGAGGCCCAGAAATGGGACGAGTAAGAAGGGGCAACAAAGAGGGAGTGGGAACAAGAAAGAAAGGTCTGGAGATGGAGTCAAATTAAATTTAGAGTCCTATACTGGGCATTTTGCTTTCTTCAATACACAATTGAAGTCTATGGAACCAAAAACCAGAAAAAAGTCCCTGGACCTTTCCATAAAATACATAGATGTGAACATTACCCATAGGAAGCCATGTTAAATGAACTGTAGTGTGTTTCTGAAAAACTGAAAATGCACTTAAAATGCATGGGTGTGAACCAGGCCTTAGAATGGAGTTCTGCTTAATTTATCTCTAATTCATACTTGTATAGATATATACTACGTTGAGTACTTACACATGTACTTTGATGTTTTTTTTGATGGTACAGTGGCGGCAATTCATGGGCACAGTGGTTGCGTTTGATGGCACAGTGGCTGTGTTTGATGGTACAGTGGCGGCAATTCATGGGCACAGTGGCTGCATTTGATGGCACAGTGGCGGAAATTGATGGGCACAGTGGCTGCATTTGATGGCACAGTGGCGGAAATTGATGGGCACAGTGGCTGCGTTTGATGGCACAGTGGCTGTGTTTGATGGCACAGTGTCTGCTTTTGATGGCACAGTGTCTGCTTTTGATGGCACAGTGTCTGCTTTTGATGGCACAGTGGCGGCAATTCATGGGCTTATCGAGGGGCATCAAGGAGCTGTCCCACCGAGACAGGGTAAGTGCAGACAGTGGGTGGGGGGCACACTGGCAGCATTTGATATGTTACAGTGGGAGCATTTGATGGGGCACAGTGGCAGCATTTGATTGCACAGTGGGAGCATTTGATATGGCACAGTGACTGCGTTTGATGGCACAGTGGCGGCAATTGATGGGCACAGTGCCTGCGTTTTATGGCACAGTGGCTGTGTTTGATGGTACAGTGGCGGCAATTGATGGGCACAGTGGCTGCGTTTGATGGCACAGTGGCTGTGTTTGATGGTACAGTGGCGGCAATTCATGGGCACAGTGGCGGCAATTGATGGGCACAGCGACTGCGTTTGATGGCACAGTGGCGGCAATTGATGGGCACAGTGCCTGCGTTTTATGGCACAGTGGCTGCGTTTGATGGCACAGTGGTGGAAATTGATGGGCACAGTGACTGCGTTTGATGGCACAGTGGCTGTGTTTGATGGCACAGTGTCTGCTTTTGATGGCACAGTGGCGGCAATTGATGGGCACAGCGACTGCGTTTGATGGCACAGTGGCTGCATTTGATGGGCACTGTGGCTGCATTTGATTGCACAGTGGCGACAATTGATGGGCATAGTGGCTGCGTTTGATGGCACAGTGGCTGTGTTTGATGGTACAGTGGCGGCAATTCATGGGCACAGCGGCTGCGTTTGATGGCACAGTGGCTGTGTTTGATGGTACAGTGGCGGCAATTCATGGGCACAGTGGTTGCGTTTGATGGCACAGTGGCTGTGTTTGATGGTACAGTGGCGGCAATTCATGGGCACAGTGGCTGCATTTGATGGCACAGTGGCGGAAATTGATGGGCACAGTGGCTGCATTTGATGGAACAGTGGCGGAAATTGATGGGCACAGTGGCTGCGTTTGATGGCACAGTGGCTGTGTTTGATGGCACAGTGTCTGCTTTTGATGGCACAGTGTCTGCTTTTGATGGCACAGTGTCTGCTTTTGATGGCACAGTGGCGGCAATTCATGGGCTTATCGAGGGGCATCAAGGAGCTGTCCCACCGAGACAGGGTAAGTGCAGACAGTGGGTGGGGGGCACACTGGCAGCATTTGATATGTTACAGTGGGAGCATTTGATGGGGCACAGTGGCAGCATTTGATTGCACAGTGGGAGCATTTGATATGGCACAGTGACTGCGTTTGATGGCACAGTGGCGGCAATTGATGGGCACAGTGCCTGCGTTTTATGGCACAGTGGCTGTGTTTGATGGTACAGTGGCGGCAATTGATGGGCACAGTGGCTGTGTTTGATGGCACAGTGGCTGTGTTTGATGGTACAGTGGCGGCAATTCATGGGCACAGTGGCTGCGTTTGATAGCACAGTGGTGGAAATTGATGGGCACAGTGACTGCGTTTGATGGCACAGTGGCTGTGTTTGATGGCACAGTGTCTGCTTTTGATGGCACAGTGGCGGCAATTGATGGGCACAGTGACTGCGTTTGATGGCACAGTGGCTGCATTTGATGGGCACTGTGGCTGCATTTGATGGCACAGTGGCGGCAATTGATGGGCATAGTGGCTGCGTTTGATGGCACAGTGGCTGTGTTTGATGGTACAGTGGCGGCATTTGATGGCACAGTGGTGGAAATTGATGGGCACAGTGACTGCGTTTGATGGCACAGTGGCTGTGTTTGATGGCACAGTGTCTGCTTTTGATGGCACAGTGGCGGCAATTGATGGGCACAGTGACTGCGTTTGATGGCACAGTGGCTGCATTTGATGGGCACTGTGGCTGCATTTGATGGCACAGTGGCGGCAATTGATGGGCATAGTGGCTGCGTTTGATGGCACAGTGGCTGTGTTTGATGGTACAGTGGCGGCAATTCATGGGCACAGTGGCTGCGTTTGATGGCACAGTGGCTGTGTTTGATGGTACAGTGGCGGCAATTCATGGGCACAGTGGCTGCGTTTGATGGCACAGTGGCTGTGTTTGATGGTACAGTGGCGGCAATTCATGGGCACAGTGGCTGCGTTTGATGGCACAGTGGCTGTGTTTGATGGTACAGTGGCGGCAATTCATGGGCACAGTGGCTGCATTTGATGGCACAGTGGCGGAAATTGATGGGCACAGTGGCTGCATTTGATGGCACAGTGGCGGAAATTGATGGGCACAGTGGCTGTGTTTGATGGCACAGTGTCTGCTTTTGATGGCACAGTGTCTGCTTTTGATGGCACAGTGGCGGCAATTGATGGGCACAGTGACTGCGTTTGATGGCACAGTGACTGCATTTGATGGGCACTGTGGCTGCATTTGATGGCACAGTGGCGGCAATTGATGGGCATAGTGGCTGCGTTTGATGGCACAGTGGCTGTGTTTGATGGTACAGTGGCGGCAATTCATGGGCACAGTGGCTGCGTTTGATGGCACAGTGGCTGTGTTTGATGGTACAGTGGCGGCAATTCATGGGCACAGTGGCTGCATTTGATGGCACAGTGGCGGAAATTGATGGGCACAGTGGCTGGGGATATGGACATGAAACATAAGATAGAAGTTCACGCGAAAATATATAATAAAAATAATAAAACATATTATAAGGGTATAAATTATAAACTGACCGACAAGCCGAGCTCGGGGGTCAGTGCGTTATGCCCGAGCCTTCAGACCCTAGGGTTAAAGTAGACAAGGAGGAGCGGAGCTGTCCCCATAATGGGGAGAGAAAACAATTAAAAAAAATAAAAGATTAAAAAAAGGGGGGGGGGGCACAACAAAACAAACAAAAAACACCCACACACACACGACAATGAGGGGGGGGGGGGTAGTTGGAGAACACGGCGGTGGGCAAGAGGCCCAGAAATGGGACGAGTAAGAAGGGGCAACAAAGAGGGAGTGGGAACAAGAAAGAAAGGTCTGGAGATGGAGTCAAATTAAATTTAGAGTCCTATACTGGGCATTTTGCTTTCTTCAATACACAATTGAAGTCTATGGAACCAAAAACCAGAAAAAAGTCCCTGGACCTTTCCATAAAATACATAGATGTGAACATTACCCATAGGAAGCCATGTTAAATGAACTGTAGTGTGTTTCTGAAAAACTGAAAATGCACTTAAAATGCATGGGTGTGAACCAGGCCTTAGAATGGAGTTCTGCTTAATTTATCTCTAATTCATACTTGTATAGATATATACTACGTTGAGTACTTACACATGTACTTTGATGTTTTTAAACATACCAGCAGCTACCCAGTATCTGTCCTGAGGAAGCTAATATTTTAGTGAAATGCGTAGACGAGCAAGTTTTTGGAGGCATTACTGGATCAGAAATTTTTCTTTTACCTTGATACAGTATTAAATGAATCTTTGTACCGTAGGTCCAGTCCTCTATAACTGCATTATTGGGTAACTGTGTCCATACAGGGTGTCGTTTGTATGTTGTTTATATGTTTTTTAACTATGTTGTAATAAAATTTATACTTTTTTACTGATTCTCTCTCTCATTATGTGCCCACAAAGTTCGCTATTTTTTTGACTTGGTCAATCCTTGAATATCTCTAATGGTCCTCTGAACAGCTGAATATGGAAGGGAAGGAAGGGTCGCTTTTTAGGCCAGGAGATGAAAATGACTTCATTTGGCATTCTCAAATCAGGTAAATGGCATGCATAAAATATACAGTATTCACACATTACAAAGGAAGATTTTTGGTTGAAATAAATAATCTGGCAGCTGGGTCCCTTTAATTATGGTTGAAAAGATTCAATACTGAAAGATTCCTAGGGGCTGATTTACTAAAGGCAAATAGACGGCACTTTGCATAGGAAGTTGCACTTTACAAGGGGATTTGCCCCAAAGCTAAGTAAATGAGGTGAAGCTTTGCTGACTTCCATCACCCAATCATGTGCAACCAAAAATGTTTTTTTTTAAATAAATTTTCCTTGCACACGATTGGGTATTCCTTGCAAAGTGAAACTTGATCACATTCACTAAGCTCTGGTGCAAATTCCCATTGACAAGTGTAACTTCCCCTGCAAAGTGAACAGCCTATTTGCCTTCAGTAAATCAACCCCTAAGTGCCCGTCTTTCAGGTTTGTACACACTTTTAGTATATTCAAAGCCTAATTATCTTGGCAGACCCCAATATCACTTCAATGGAAGCAGCCTTCACTCGCCCCACCACTTTCACTCACTACCTACAGAAGTAGCTGGAGAGCTACCAAGTGTAGGGCTACCTTCCAACTTTTTGTGATGGGAAAGAATGATACCTTATAGCACACTACCCTTTTCCCCCGAAAATAAGACCTAGCGTGATTGTCGGTGATGGCTGCAATATAAGCCCTACCCCCCAAATAAGCCCTACCCTGTTTCAGCGAAAATAAGCCTTACCCTGAAAATAAGACCTACAAGGACATTAACTAGGGCTTATTTGGGGGGGTAGGGCTTATATTGCAGCCATCACCGACAATCACGCTAGGTCTTATTTTCGGGGAAACAGGGTATGGCCAGGCAAGACTCTACATGGATTTCAAAACCTTTCAGGATGAGGGCCACATTTATATTTTACAAATATATGGGGGTTGAAAAAACCCCACATCAGAGCCCCCTTACATGGGAGTCTCCATCAGAGATCTTATTACATCAGAATCCCTATCAGAGTCCCCCGTTACATCAGGGTCCACATCAGAGTCTCCATCAAAGCCCCCCTCCCTTGCGTCAGGGTCCCCTTTACATCTGGTTCCCCATCAAATCCCTTTTACATCAGGGTCCCCATTAGAGCCCCTCTTACATCAGGTTCCCAGTCAGAGTCCCTCTTACATCAGGGTCTCTACCAGAGCACCCCTAAATCAGGGTCCCTATCAGAGCCCCCATTAAACCAGAATCCCTATCAGGGTCCCCCCTTACATCAAAGTCACCCTTACATCAGGGTCCCTATCAGAGCCCCCCTAACATCAGGTTCCCAGTCAGAGTCCCCCTTACATCAGTAAACCTACTAGAGCCCCCTTACATCCGGTTCCAGTCTGAGTCCCCTTTGAATCAGGATTCCCATCAGAGCCCCTCTTACACCAGAATCCCTATCAGGATCCCCATCAAAGTCCCCCCTACATCAATGGTCCCTACAAGAGCCCCACTTACATCAGGTTCCTAATAAGAGTCTCCTGTAAATCAAGGTCCCCACCAGAGCCCCCCTTACATCAGGGTCCCCATCAGAATCTGCTGTTACAGAGACCATAGGCTGCCTCTGCTGACCTTAATCCAAAAGCTATATACACTATGTTGTCAAAAGTATTGGGACACCTGCCTTTACACACACATGAATTTTAATGGCATCCCAGTCTTAGTCCATAGGGTTCAATATTGAGTTGGCCCACCGTTTGCAGTTATAACAGCTTCAACTCTTCTGGGAAGGCTGTCCACAAGGTTTAGGAGTGTGTCTATGGGAATGTTTGACCATTCTTCCAGAAGAGCATTTGTGAGGTCAGGCACTGATGTTGGACGAGAAGGTCTGGCTTGCAGTCTCCGCTCTAATTCATCCCAAAGGTGTTCTATCGGGTTGAGGTCAGGACTCTGTGCAGGCAAGTTCAAGTCAAGTTCCTCCACCCCAAACTCGCTCATCCATGTCTTTATGGACCTTGCTTTGTGCACTGGTCCAAATCATTTGGTGGAGGGGGGGTTATGGTGTGGGGTTGTTTTTCAGAGGTTGGGCTTGGCCCCTTAGTAACAGTCCCAGGCAATTTCATGCTCCCAACTTTGTGGGAACAGTTTGGGAATGGCCCCTTCCTGTTCCAACATGATGACTGCGCACCAGTGCACAAAGCAAGGGCCATAAAGACATGGATGAGCGGGTTTGGGGTGGAAGAACTTGACTGGTCTTCTTCTGAGTCCTGACCTCAACCCGATAGAACACCTTTGGGATGAATTAGAGCAGAGACTGCAAGCCAGGCCTTCTCATCCACATCAGTGCCTGACCTCACAAATGCGTTTCTGGAAGAATGGTCAAACATTCCCATAGACACACTCCTAAACCTTGTGGACAGTCTTCACGAGGGTTTTTCTCAGCTAAGCACACCCTCCTGCTTGAATGCCTGAGCTAAGGGGAGCTGGATTCCAGTACGTAAATGCTACATGAATCTTTTGCCCTGACTCAAGATGGCCACATCCAGGAATGCTGGGAGGGGCATAGGGTACAGTGATATCTCATCAAAATAAAGCATAGAGACATTGATGGAGGGGGGAGTTTGCTTTGAATATTAAAAATGTTATTAAATCGTGTTTTTGGTTTGTAACGCTCAGATGCAGTTTAGTTCTGCTTTAATAATAGTTATAATAAATCCTTATAGCATCCCTTTAAGCCTTTCTTGCAAGTTTCATTTTTTTCACATCCCAAAATATTCACATTCATAAACCTTCACTCCAGAAACCTTTTCTTTTTTGACATTTCCAATGTTAAATATATCATTGTTTCACCTATAAGCCAAAAACCATAGTCTGACTAATATTAGGCATATAAAGTCAGAACTCGGCTGAGTGAACTTTATCCAAGTGACTAAAGTACCGTATTTATCGGCGTATAACACGTACTTTTTTCCCCTTAAAATCAGGGGAAAATCGCGGGTGCGTGTTATACGCCGATCCCCTGCGATCCGAGCTGTCAGAATTTAAAAATCGCTGACCGCGATTTGAAAATGGCGCCGCCGGCGCCGAAATACGCAGTGCCGGTCCTCGGCTCTTCTCGGCGGCTTTCGGTTTCACTCGAGCGCCGCCCGAACCTAGCCGAGTATACTCGGCTAGTTTCGGATAGCTCCGCTCACCGTCCGAGTGAAACCGAAAGTAAACGAGAGCCGCCGAGAAGAGCCGAGGACCGGCTCTGTGTATTTCGGCGCCGGCGGCGCCATTTTCAAATCGCGGTCGGGGATTTTAAAGCTCACAGGCTTCAGCAAGGCTGGACTGGGGCAAGGCTGGACTGGACACTGGGGAAGGCTGCACTGACATGGCTGCACTGACATGGCTGCACTAGCAAGGCTGCACTGACATGGCTGCACTGACATGGCTGCACTAGCAAGGCTGCACTGACATGGCTGCACTGGCAAGGCTGCACTGACATGGCTGCACTGACAAGGCTGCACTGACATGGCTGCACTGACAAGGCTGCACTGACAAGGCTGCACTGACAAGGCTGCACTGACAAGGCTGCACTGACAAGGCTGCACTGACAAGGCTGCACTGACAAGGCTGCACTGACAAGGCTGGACTGGGGAAGGCTGCACTGACAAGGCTGCACTGACAAGGCTGCACTGACATGGCTGCACTGACAAGGCTGCACTGACAAGGCTGCACTGACAAGGCTGGACTGGGGCAAGGCTGCACTGAGAAGGCTGCAATGATGGGCATTTAAATGTAAGTTTTTTTCCCTTCAACTTCCCTCCTAAAAGTTTTTTTTCCTTAAAATTCCCTCCTAAATTGAGGTGCGTGTTATACGCCGGTGCGTGTTATACGCCGATAAATACGGTAATTAGGCATTCCCCCCGGAATAGTTCACATTCCAGATGTTCGCTGACAGTGTTCCTTACTTGGCTGATGGTGACACCTCACCAGTGGTGGAGTCACAAAAGTACAACTCCGATTTACCTAACAGGCATTCCCTGGCTGTAAAATCTGGAAAAGAGAGAATAAAGAGAGAGTGAAGACAAAGCCACATCTCCCTAGTCCAGCCAGCAAGGTATAAATGTCATTGTAATTCATTATTTATTTGTTACAGGTATTTATATAGCACTGACCATTTACACAGCACTTGACATATTGTATGGTCACATCAGTCAGCCCTAAAGGCGTTTAACCCCTTCCTGCCGACGTAACACATATATGCGGCCCCACTGCACTGGGCTCTTTTTATGTGGGGCTCCATATATGCCTATGTCCCTTCGTACTGGGAGCGAGCCACACAACACGCTCCCAGCACAGAGACCTGGGGTCTCACTGAGAGCCCCGGGCCCCATACTAACGAATGGGACCTGGATCCCCCAATTCTGGTTTACTTGATCACTGTGGTAGCCTCTTATTGGCTACCACAGTGATCAGTCACTGGGAAGCCCGCCCCTGTGTTTTTTTTCTCTCTGTAAATAGAGAGGAAAGATACAATGTATCTTTCTCTTTCCTTGTAGAGAGGACAAAAAAAGCGTATAAAGAAAAACAAAACAAATAAATAAAAAATAGAAGAAAAAAAGAAAAAAAAAAAAAACTAGATTACGGTTTGATCTAGAATAGGTAATGTTTGGGTCAAGTAAGAGTCAAAGGTCAGGGTCAGTATATTTTGGGCATTTTTTAAAAAAATTGCATTAATGTCAGTTAGGGTCAGTGTGTTTTAGGTAGAAAAAAAAAAAAAGCAAATTGCGCACTGTTGCTTTTGGGCTGTACTACGGGAATAAACAAATACATATGTGGTATTTTTTTTTTTTTTACTATTTTAGGCCCGTTTTCCCTTGATAATAAAAATAAATAAATAAATATATAAAAATCAGGAGATATCCATAACCATTTACCACCAAATGAAATCCCATTTTTGTTCTGAAAAAAAAGTATAATCTACCTGGATGTACGGTTTTACTAACACATGTCAAAATTGTGCTTAGGCATTAAGAATTGTTTTACCTTTAGGCATGAAGGGGTTGAAATCCACACTGATAAAAGTGATTCTGTTGGCTTGTAATTTTAACATAAAAATGTTATAATTTGCAACATAAAAATAAATGTTAATTAATTGACTTTGATATTTTAAGTACCTTACTTAATTTTCATTAGTCCTTAAAACACACCTTTTACATTTACAAAAATAATGTATAATATTGAGTAATGTAGACAAAACTTTTAAGGTATGTGCATTTCCATATTCTAATTGAATTACATTTACTTCAAAGAATTATCTTTTCATTTGACCGAAATTGCGGGACGCGTGTTTGCCAAACCTGCAACCGCACGAGTTTTGATGCTGTATATTTTAAAGAGTTTAACGTCTTTAGGAACTTTGAAAGCCTGCACAAGGAAGTTCCCATACGTTTGAGGCCCTTTAGGACAAAAGAGCGCCACCAGTGACAAGAATTTTTCAAAGTCACTACAAAGCCATGCAATGCCATTGAAAGGTATGAATGAACGGTGAGCAAATTATCGTTCACATGCTTTAAATGTGGCTTAACATACCATCCAAAATGTTTATTTGCCGATTAATATATTTATAATAAATGGACATACGTCCGTTGTATCCACCTATTGAGGCAACTCACTTGTGCGCACGCAAAGTTTACCCTTACTGCATGCGGCAGAACACAACCAAGATGCAGGGTGAGGGACCTCCAGCTGCAGGGCCGGATTAACATAGGGGCTGATGGAGCTGCAGCTCCAGGCCCCTGCCTTAAAATTGGCCCTCCCAGTCAGCAGTATAAGCCTGATTTCTCCTGTCCATAAACTTCTCTGGGACAGGAGAAGCTGTGTGTAAATGGAGGGGTGTCTGGCTGCATCTGTGTTGGCTCACTGTGTTTATTACAGTGTCAAAGTGCACAGTTCCCCCCCCCCAACACAAATGGCTCTGCCTTCCCCCTCCCCTCTCTCCTCTCTCTGTGTGCAGTGAAGGAGCCGTGTGGGTTGGGAAATTATGAACAGAGCAGCCGGCAGATAGAAGGTGAACTGAACAGATATCTGAGTGATGAGCTTCCAACCATCCAAGTGTGAGCTCAGTGACTGGACTCTTATCTCCCTTCTCTCCCCCTCTTTTACCTTTATCTTCAGCAATGGCTGTTAGAACTGCAGCCAATATGTAGACTCGGCTCCTTGTGCTTTTAGGTGGGTTCACACTCATTTGCTGTGTTTTGGCCATTGCTGGTGTATCCGCAGTTTTCCTGCGTTTTACCCACAGTCCTATTGATTTCTATTAGGTTGCATGTTTTTTCTGAAAGCGCACCAAAATCAATAGGACTGCAGCTAAAACTGCAGATACACAAGCAGTGCGGCCAAACTGCAGCAAACCAGTATGAGCCCAAAGGCTGTACACACCCCCCTCTATAGAACTTGGTCTGATCAATACTGCTGGCATTCATTTTACACACAACCATACCATCCCAGATGAGGAGGGGTGGGGGCTCCAGGGATTTGTTTGACTATGCAGGCCCTGTCCCTTCTACCCATCCTGGAAGACTCCTGGAGGAAGTGGCAGGCTGGTGGTGGCAAGTGGCACACTGTATCTGGTGGCAGGCTGCTGGTGGCAAGTGGCACACTGTATCTGGTGAAAGGCTGCTGGTGGCAAGTGGCACACTGTATCTGGTGGCAGGCTGCTGGTGGCAAGTGGCACACTGTATCTGGTGGCAAGTGGCACACTGTATCTGGTGAAAGGCTGCTGGTGGCAAGTGGCACACTGTATCTGGTGGCAGGCTGCTGGTGGCAAGTGGCACATTGTATCTGGTGGCAAGCTGCTGGTGGCAAGTGGCACACTATCTGGTGGAAGGCTGCTGGTGGTAAGTGGCACACTGTATCTGGTGGCAGGCTGCTGGTGGCAAGTGGCACACTGTATCTGGTGGCAAGCTGCTGGTGGCAAGTGGCACACTATCTGGTGGAAGGCTGCTGGTGGTAAGTGACACACTGTATCTGGTGGTAGGCTGTGGTTGGCAAGTGGCACACTGTATCTGGTGACAGGCTGCTGGTGGCAAGTGGCACACTGTATCTGGTGGCAGGCTGCTGGTGGCAAGTGGCACACTGTATCTGGTGGCAGGCTTCTAGTGGCAAGTGGCACACTGTATCTGGTGGCAGGCTGCTGGTGGCACACTGTATCTGGTGGTAGGCTGTGGTTGGCAAGTGGCACACTATCTGGTGGCAGGCTACTGGTGGCAAGTAGCACACTGTATCTGGTGGCAAGTGGCACACTGTATCTTTTGGCAGGCTGCTGGTGGCAAGTGGCACACTGTATCTGGTGGCAAGCTGCTGGTGGCAAGTGGCACACTATCTGGTGGAAGGCTGCTGGTGGTAAGTGACACACTGTATCTGGTGGTAGGCTGTGGTTGGCAAGTGGCACACTGTATCTGGTGGCAGGCTGCTGGTGGCAAGTGGCACACTGTATCTGGTGGCAGGCTGCTGGTGGCAAGTGGCACACTGTATCTGGTGGTAGGCTGTGGTTGGCAAGTGGCACACTGTATCTGGTGGCAGGCTGCTGGTGGCAAGTGGCACACTGTATCTGGTGGCAGGCTTCTAGTGGCAAGTGGCACACTGTATCTGGTGGCAGGCTGCTGGTGGCAAGTGGCACACTGTATCTGGTGGCAGGCTGCTGGTGGCACACTGTATCTGGTGGTAGGCTGTGGTTGGCAAGTGGCACACTATCTGGTGGCAGGCTGCTGGTGGCAAGTAGCACACTGTATCTGGTGGCAAGTGGCACACTGTATCTGGTGGCAGGCTGCTGGTGGCAAGTGGCACACTGTATCTGGTGGCAAGCTGCTGGTGGCAAGTGGCACACTATCTGGTGGAAGGCTGCTGGTGGTGACACACTGTATCTGGTGGTAGGCTGTGGTTGGCAAGTGGCACACTGTATCTGGTGGCAGGCTGCTGGTGGCAAGTGGCACACTATCTGGTGGAAGGCTGCTGGTGGTAAGTTACACACTGTATCTGGTGGTAGGCTGTGGTTGGCAAGTGGCACACTGTATCTGGTGGCAGGCTGCTGGTGGCAAGTGGCACACTGTATCTGGTGGCAGGCTGCCGGTGGCAAGTGGCACACTGTATCTGGTGGTAGGCTGTGGCTGGCAAGTGGCACAATGTATCTGGTGGTAGGCTGCTGGTGGAAAGTGGCACACTGTATCTGATGGCAGGCTGCTGGTGGCAAGTGGCACACTATCTGGTGGAAGGCTGCTGGTGGTAAGTGACACACTGTATCTGGTGGTAGGCTGTGGTTGGCAAGTGGCACACTGTATCTGATGGAAGGCTGCTGGTGGCAAGTGGCACACTGTATCTGGTGGCAGGGAGCTGGTGGCAAGTGGCACACTGTATCTGGTGGCAAGTGGCACAATGTATCTGGTGGCAGGCTGCTGGTGGCAAGTGGTACACTGTATCTGGTGGCAAGTGGCACAATGTATCTGGTGACAGGCTGCTGGTGGCAAGTGACACACTGTATCTGGTGGCAGGCTGCTGGTGGCAAGTGGCACACTGTATCTGGTGGCAATTGGCACACTGTATCTGGTGGCAATTGGCACAATGTATCTGGTGGCAAGTGGCACAATGTATCTGGTGACAGGCTGCTGGTGGCAAGTGACACACTGTATCTGGTGGCAGGCTGCTGGTGGCAAGTGGCACACTGTATCTGGTGGCAAGTGGCACAATGTATCTGGTGGCAAGTGGCACACTGTATCTAGTGGCAGGCTGCTGGTGGCAAGTGGCACACTGTATCTGGTGACAGGCTGTCGGTAGCAAGTGGTACACTGTATCTGGTGACAGGCTGTGGTTGGCAAGTGGCGCACTGTATCTGGTGAAAGGCTGCTGTTGGCAAGTGGCACACTGTATCTGGTGGCTGGCTGCTAGTGGCAAGTGGCACACTGTATCTGGTGGCAGGCTGCTGGTGGCAATTGGCACATTGTATCTGGTGGCAGGCTGTGGGTAGCAAGTGGCACACTGTATCTGGTTGCAAGTGGCACACTGTATCTGGTGGCAAGTGGCACACTGTATCTGGTGGCAGGCTGCTGGTGGCAAGTGACATGCTGCATCTAGCGGCAGGCAACTGTGGAAAGTGATACGCTACATCTGGTGGCAGGCTATGGGTAGCAAGGGACAAGCTGCATCTGGTGGCAAGTGACAAGCTCAGGTCCCACTGATTCTGCATGATGGTGAGTTGAACTATTTCACTATATATTACAATGTAGTAACTGAAATAATGGAATTTGATCATCCTGACACCATATCAAGCATGGTGTCAGGATGATTGATTTTAAGTACTAACACCAGCCATTTGCCTGACAAATCACCTCCACTGCCGATTTCCCTGCCAACCCCGAGACTACATCCTCCACCCTCATCTTTTTTTTGGGAAAAGGGGGATGTCCCTAAATGACAGTTTGGAAATGTGGTCTCCCTATGTTGCTGCTGGTGAGAGACCGCATAGCAGGTGGTGTTGCTGCTGCTCAGAGGCTGCAAGGCTGGTATTACTGGTGAGAGTATATTTAATTCGTTTTAGCGAAAAATTGTTTGCATTTTCATTTTGTTTCCATAAAAAGGCCCACCGAAATTCTCAGCACCAGGCCTATGATGCTCTTAATCTGGCCCTGTCCAGCTGTTAAGCTTAAAAACTATTTTGTACCACAAAAATGAATGTTTCAGCCGGTTTGGTTTTTGAGATATTGAAATTCAAATTAAGATTATGTAACATCAAGTCCCGCCCACTTTGCACCCAATGTTATTAACATTTAAAGACAAAGATAGCATTCGTTTGCACTGCATCTGTGCTAATTTGTGCTACAAAAACAAACGTATGTGCTGGTTTGGTTTCAGAGATATTGCGCATTATAGTGGTGTCAGAAACCATGAAATCAGACCGAGACAGAAGTACAGTTAAATTACACTTGTTTAATAATAAAAATAAATAGAACAAATGTAGTCAAAGCATAGCCAGATTTCAGGAACCGTAACAGATAGTCAGATAAGCCAAACGTCAGGGAGCCGGAGATGAGCGTAGAAAAAGAGCAAGCGGTATCTGGAGCCAGAAGGAATGTCAGCCAAGCAAGTCTTTAAACAGGAATGCAGGAGAGCGTCTCTGTGATGTTGACCAAGGTGAAGGCAGAGATCCTCTGGGCTGGACGGCTTAAGTAGGCAGGACTGACGAGCAGGATATCATCAACAGATGAGTCACTGTGGAGAGATAGGAGCTGGCAATTAGCCGACAGCTGAGCAGCCAGCTCTGAGAAGGAAGGGCTGAGCCCAGCCCTGACAAGTGGATGAAACCGCTCCCATTTTGCACCACATGTTAGTACATTTTAAAAACAATTATACAATTTGTTTGTGCTGTGTTTGTGCTGATTTGTACCACAAAAACAAACTTTCTGTTTGTTCAGTTTTTGAGATATTGGACATTCCACATTAGATTATGCAACCAAAAGTCCCGCCCATTTCAAAAACAAATATACCCTATTTATGCTACATTGGCAGGAAAAACAAGCATATTGGTATAGTGTATTTTTTTCATATAGCACTCTCAATTTGTATCAGAAAGAATGATTATGGGACTCATTTATGCTTTTAGCCTGAGCTACCCTGAAAACCTAAAATATACCTTTGAAGTTTTTCAGAAGATCTTTTTAGAGCTAGATGTGGGGAAATTATCTTCAAAATCTTAACACTTTAACCGCTTGCCGACCAGCCACCATCATTATACTACGGCAGGTCCGTGTAAAGCACTCCATAAATTCACAGTGCTACATAAGTACTTGAAATAAATAAGTTAGTGTATGTGTTCCTAACTTTTCTTTAAACTGGAAATATTGAGTTGGCTTTACTTGAACCTATGGTCTATAAACTGGAAAAATTGAGTTGGCTTTACTTGAACCTATGATCTATAAAATGGAAAAATTGAGTTGACTTTACTTGAACCTATGGTCTATAAACTGGAAAAATTTAGTTGGCTTTACTTAAACCTATGGTCTATAAACTGGAAAAAAAATTGTTGGCTTTACTTAAAAATATAGTTCCAGAGAGATTAAGGTATGTATTCCTAATTTAAGACACTATGGTCTATAAACGGAAAAAATTGAGTTGGCCTTACTTAAAACAACAAAGTTGAAAACATGAAAAGTCTAATGAGTCAGACAGAAATAAGTTTAGTTGACAGTACTTAAAAAGCTGATGCAAATAGTTGCCTCAATTTTTTTGAGTAGACCCAACACAATATTTTTTACAGTGCAAGGTCATCTCTTTTGTATATTGATACTAGGGCAAGTTTAAAAAGGAACCCATTAACCTACCATCATGTCTTTGGATTGTTGGAGGAAACTGGAGTATCTGGAGGAAACCCACGAAAGCACAGGGACAACCTGCAAACTCCAGCGTCATGGTTGGAAGTAAAAGGTTAGTGGACTTTTAGTGCTCCTGTACCTGGAAATTTGTTCTAGCTTCTTATCACTGGATAAGTAAGACGATCAAGTCCTGGAGGAAGCTGTGTTGTGTATAGAACCTTGTTTGCTCTCTCTTCATCTTTTGTGTAACAAATGTCCACCCAGCACACATTCCTTTAAAGCCAATAAATTGGTGGCTGTGAAGGTATCATAGTTGAAATCTTCAAAGAAGCTAGTAATCCATTATGCAAATTAAAATTGGTTCATATTAGGCCATATAAACAGCCAATGATTTCGGACCATGGTGAACCCTTTTTTGAAGATATGTCACCTGGAGAAAGGAAGTCTAGGTGACCGCACAACATTGGCTGTATGACATGCACTATTTTCTTCAACTCATTATGGTGTGCTAGCATCTTTGCAGGCTTCATTTTCAGAAACATCGAGGGCCCATTATAGATGGTTTGCGGCATGTTAAGAATCACGCGTTATCAGAAGAACTATACCATTTTTTTCCCACCACAGCACACCAGAACCCACAGTGGTGCTGTGATATACCTTGGTTGGAGGCTGAAATGATGAGAGGGCTTCACTTGCTGCTCTAATCGGAGCAAAAGAGTCACAAGGCACAAGTGCTAATAACCGGGTACCGGGTAGCAGTAGAGCTTGTGCTATAGCCGGCAGTGGTAGACCCATACCAGGAGTGGGTCATGTTTGGTAGTCTGCAGGGTGGCACTTGGATGAAGAAACTTGACAGCACAGTGTGGAGACTGTGTAGGAGTTCACGTGCAAGCAAGGTGTAGTAAGTGCCAGGATCTGAGATGAAGTCAAGAGACAAGTTGAGGTCAGCACAGATGTGCACCTGGGATGAGGCCAGTAGCCAGTCCAGGGTCATACATGAAGAAGCAGGAATAAGCATAGTCAAGAAGCAAGCCAAGGTTAGCAGAGTGTGGTCAGAGACAAGCTGAGGTCAGGATCCAGAATCTGCAGTACAATATAAGGAGCAAGCTGAGTCAGAAACAGAATGTCATTCAGCAGGAACACAGGAGAATAGATTATAGGGGAGCTGAAGAACATCCATCAATTACCAGACATCAATGCTTCCATTTAATAGGCGACTTGACGCCATTCCCGCATTTGGACGTGGGTGTGCACATGCAACTATTGGCTTCCTGACAGGTGCTTTACCCTGCATTGTGGTGTACTACAACACTGGTGTGTTGCTTCAGTTCATTGATATGCCCTGGAAAGTGAATGGCACCAAAATGCCAGGGCCCTCCGGGATATTTTTTCTCCATAACGTGGATCTGAAAAATGTAACCAGGAAAAGGTTTATGCTTATCGGTTTCCCAGCTGACCACCGTGTTTTGCTAGGAGTCTTCCTTTAAGTTTTTACAAAACAGAACACAGACAGATTTCAGAAGCAGCCAGACTGTGTGCAATAATAAAACACCCGACTCTGAAGTGACAGCGGGAAGCTGATGAGCTGGTGGTTCAGCAACCACAAAGTAAAAGATTTATTATCACTTTCTGTGAGGAGTGATAAGCCTCTTGGCTACTCCAATTCAACAGGACCTTCTTTGTGATTTAACGGACACCCTTCAGGCCTGACTGCTCCCAACTTTTACTGCTGCAACATAAGATTTACCTTAAGGCAACAGGCCAGCCTGAAAGTCATGTCCGTGTGTGCTGCCATTGAGGATCCATTTAATTTGGACATGGGAAAAATGGACTTCTTTAGTGCTTATGGCATCCATTGACATTAGATGAAAGTCAGAGGATGAAGATATTAAGACTCAAGTATTGTGCCACTGATTCTAACAGACATTAAAACTACTGTAAATTAAACTTTTTTTGTAGGGTTTATATATTTCTAAAAAATGTTTTCTTTCCTTCGGGTAAAGGGTTATAATCGCTATTGGATTTTTATTGGTGTCTGTGTAGTCACTGGGAGGATTCGCCCTCTCTATATGTCCCAATGGCCAATGTCACCCAGACTGAAAGTGAGTAAAAATCTAACATTTTGAGTTGTGACTGGAACAGAACTAAAGGGAAAAACTTCCAATGGGGACAATTCTGGTGACAACTATCTTCTTAGGAATTGCTTTACTTTGAAGAGATTTCCTTTAATTTCCTGTTGTGATTTGAATGAGGAAGTGAAAGAGAATCTCCTCAATGGAACACAGACTGAAAAAACTAACATCTTTTTTAACCCTCCCTTAAAGTGGTTCTAAAGCTTTTTTTTTTTTTTTACTAAAATAACAAACATGCCTATACTTACCTGCTCTGTACAATGCTTTTGCACAGAGCAGCCCCAATCCTCTTCTTCTGGGATGGCCCGCCGGCGCTCCAGTCTCCTCCTCTTCATTGGGTGCCCCCAGGGAAACCTGGTTTCCCTGGGGGCACCCATGCAGGCTCGCTCCCAAATCACGTTGCTGTGTCCATTGACACAGACAGTGGGACTTGGCCCCGCCCCCTCTCATGTCACAGGATCTGATTGACAGCAACGGGAGCCAATGGCTCCTGCTGCTATCAATCTTTCCACTCAGGAGAAGAGACAGTGGCTGGAGCTGCTTCACTCATGCACATCGCTAGATCGGATCAGGCTCAGGTAAAAAAAAAGGGGGAGGGAGGGTGGGGGGCTGCGGCACTGCAGCATAGCAGTTTTTTTTACCTTGATGAACAGAATGCATTAAAGCGGGGTTCCACCCAAATTGTGAACAATATCTGTATGTATTCTCTTCCTTGCTTAGATGCTGACATGCCGTTTAAAAAAATTTAAATCGCTGTAATTACCTTTTATTTTTCTATTCTTCTTTGCACTTCCTGGTTCTCCTCCCGTGGGAGTAGGCATGTTTCTAGCCTCTCCCAGACTCCTGGGAGCTAGTCTCAGGCTTCCCAGGATGCCACTGAGCATGTGCGGGAACGAGCGGTGTATGCTGGGAGCACAGCATTCACCACATCCAGGAAATAAATGCTTGTGGGCTTCAAATGCCCACAATGAAGATGGAAACCGCCTGCAGTGAATAATATAAGTTAATCTTTCCGATGAAATCTGACACAAGCGGACATATTACACACAATATGTGAGTATGTAATGCTGAGAAGAAAAGTTTGTGAATGAACTCAAAAAAAAAAAACTATAAATAAGTGGACCCCCACTTTAAGATGAAAAACCTTAGGGCTTTACAACGACTTTAATCTACCCAAAACTAAAACAAAAAGGTTTGTATAGTATAGCAATTATATTATATATGCATTATTACCATTCACGCTGTAATACTTTTTTTTTTTTTTTTTTTTTACAAAAAACCTTTATTATGTGGATTCACAGTGCATAATGGATTTTCTAAACAAAAAGTACAGCAGAAGCTGTTTTTTCTCAGGCTCTCTCTCTCTGGCTGAAAATTCATATGGAATAGAAGTCTGCAGCAGTTTCATTTACTTGAATATGTACTCTTTAGCTGAAGCTATTCAACTCTGTAAACAACAGTCTCTTTTCAGTAAAATGAATAAGGACAACTCATAAAGCATAAAAGGAAATCTAAAGCTCCATCTGCTGGCTGGAAATGAAAATACAACATATTCATATAAAATATTTCATATTTTCACCATTAAGAATATGTATTTTATATTTAAACATTTTGTCTTGATCGTAATTATTGTAGTAAAAATAAATAAATTAATTAATATACCGCGCTAAGTGCCACAAATGTTAAATTAATATCACATTTGAAAACTGATGCGACTTTGAAAAAATCGCAAAAAAAGTCCCATGCGGATAATTTACGATGAGTGCCACAAAGATTAGATAGATATCACATTTGAAACCTGGTGCGTTATTAAAAAAATCACCAGAAAGTCCCATACAGAAGATTTGTTGCAAACATCAGTAAACTTGAAGCAATAAAAAGTTTCAAATCCCACTTAAGGTGCTCGTGCTCTACAAAGTGGATATGAATCTGTGCTTAATAAGTGCTTGATATGTGCTCACAGGGCAGTGCTCCCACATGGATGTGAACTCACCTCTCCAAATGGACCAACTATTTCTAATTTGGTCAAACACGCATGTGGAGCAGTCCCCGTGAATTTTCTGTGGGCTGATGTGGTTCGGGATCCATACTTCCTCATATGACTGGATATGATAAAGAGGGCCTCATTCCTCTATATACTAGTGTTGTTTGGGGCAGATGTTCCTCATGCAAATGACAGAAAATGCCTCATTGCGTAGCAACATTTTAAAACATTTATTCCATATAAAAAAACATAGTAGTTAAACTCACATGTATTGGTGCCTATAAACCTGGCACCCGGTGTGAACAGCAGGCAAGTTCCTAAGAAATCTGCCCAAATGCAGTGGTATGCCGCCGCCGCGGTATACTGGTTGATTTCCGGGATTGGAAGTGTGTCACGATGACACGATGCTGCGGACCAACCTCTACGCGCATTTCAGCCAATCAAATGGGCCAGTTTGGCTAAAATGCGCGTAGAGTTTGGTCCGCAGGAGGTTGGTCCGCAGCATCGTGTCATTGTGACATCACAGCGCACCTCCCTTACCTTGGGCTGCTGGGACCTTGGGAAGGTCCTGGGGGCAGAGGTGGGAATCCGAAAGTGCAGGTTCTGGAGGAGGACCAGAGGAGGGCTGGAGGTAGCTGCTGGAGTCTGCTGAATGCTGAGACCAGGAGATGAGGGGATGCTGCAGTTGCACAGACTGCTGAGATGAGGGGGACACAACCCTTTCTGCGGCTGCACAAGGTGGGGTGCCGCAGCTCGCGGCTGCAGGAGAGGTGCAAGGGCCATATGAAATGGCCTGGCAGTAGGGTTGCCACCTGTCTGGGATTCACCTGGACAGTCCGGGTTTTGAATCATGTGTCTGGGCTTCAGTCCGCCTGAAACCCGGACACAATAACAGACAGGATTGTGGCTTGGAACAGGGCTTGATAGCTTGATAGGAGGGTTAGGGCATACTCCCAACTTTCTGAGAGGGGAATGAGGGATACCTATTAGCAAAAGTATGTAGGGATATGAAAACGCCCCCTGCCACGCCCCCTTAATGGAGAATTGTATAAAAGAAGTCGATTGGTTTTTACCACTACCATTCTTATTATATTGGCTTTTGGAATTTACAAATGCAACAATTTAGAAATTGGATGAAAGGTTTACCACTGGGAAACACTTTTTGAAAGATAGATTTTCTATACAACTATATAAATCAGACCAGAATGAGGGACCAATGAGGAGCTATGAGGGACAGAGGGACATTGTTCCAAATCAGGGACAGTCCCTCGAAATCAGGGACAGTTGGGAGCTATGGGTGAGGGGGCAATATGCATGCCGCATTACTATTTTCTTTGCAGCGGCCAATGGGGTCTCAGGTCTGTTACAATCCTATAGTGCAGGTATATGCAATTAGTGGACCTCCAGCTGTTGCAGAACTACAAGTCCCATGAGGCATAGCAACACTCTGAGGCAGAGGCATGATGGGACTTTTCGTTTTGCAACAGCTGGAGGTCCACTAATTGCATATCCCTGCTATAGTGTATGCTAAAAAAAACGAAAAATTTGCTGTGCGCAGCTAAAGTTTTCAGGTTTGGCTTGAAGAAAAAGTGGCATCCCTATCAGGCAGGCCGCAACCGGTCAGCAGGCCTTGTGTTTGATCCATGTGCTTTATGGACTCCTGGTCTTCCTTGACCAGCCACGAATGCACTGGCTAAGCAAGGTCCATCTGCTCCCTGGGATTTAGACAAGAAATATTGAAGCTGCTGCCAAAGCTTTTTCTTTTTTTTTATATAAACTTTATTGAGCATGCATTGTATAGTAAGCAAACCCTTTCCAGCAGATCATGTTCCTATTCCACTGGTGTGCGTCATCCCTATAAGTGCTTAATAATAGAGGACCATCAATATTTCTTGTTGGATTGATCCACAGCCTGGGCCAGACAGTGCCTGTGTAGTTTCAGCTCCAGCACGGACATCACCGAGACATCACAACACAAGGTATCTGTGTATGAGGTCTGAAATAGAAACTGCCATTTTCTGATTCATGAGCTTCATACCAGATCCAGTACAATGAAATTACTCACGTATTAAGTTCATCTTCACGGCACCAAAGCTAGTATATGCCTAAATTGCAGTTTCTATCTTGGGTTTCTTATAAAGGTATTTTGCCTGGTAAACCCGTCATGAACAAAATACGGGAGCTGATGTTTTTCTAATGCTGGCTGTTATTCTGACCTACTGTCTACAGCACTGAACCAGGACAAATATGCAGCAAATATCAGCAAAGTAACAACAGAATCCTTATCAACATTGTATTTTTAAAGGTCAGTTAGTGAGAGCACTAAAAATATGTTAGAATAAAAGCTAAATAGCTACTGTTTGCAAAAGTAGTGCATGTGTTAACAGAAAGTTCCATGTTTCTTTTATGACAGGTTTCCTTTAATGAGCCACGTGTGTAGGCAGATGTAATGCTAAGGTGTCTCCACCAATCTGATGAGGGCGCTGTGTTGCTTCTTCATGCTGGCAGGCACTCACTGGGACTAACAATTGTCATTTTGATATGCAGGTACACATAATGCACATGTTTTGTATATGCTTTGAAAATTTTTTTATTGATTGTGTGTTAGCTAAGTTTGTGGGAATCCCACACCATTTTTTTTCTTTGCATGGAGTGCCCCCCTAAAATCCAGATGCAAAGGGGGTTATTTACTAAAGCTGAAGAGTGCAAAATCTGGTGCAGTTCTGCATAGAAACCAATCAGCTTCCAGGTTTTATTGCCATAGCTTAATTGAACAAGCTAAGGTTAGAAGCTGATTGGCTACCATGCACAGCTGTACCAGATTCTGAGTGCACCAGTTTTAGTAAATCTACCCCCAAAAAGTATGGTATGAGTTATGGGGGGACCCCATGTCTTATTTTTATGTGGGGTCCCCCCTTAAGATGCATAACAGACCATCATTGATGATAAGGTCTTTGGTATGCATTTTAGGGGAGAATACTATGCCTTTTTTTTTTATCATTCTTGATGTAGGATGTACTACAGCAAAGTGACAATATGGGGGAAAAAAAAGTTGGTAATGTATATTTCCCTGCCAGCTTCCTTTCTTTTTAATGGCATGGGGACCCCTCTAAAGTACTTGACCCTTAAGGGATTGGTATGTATGTTGGGGGTTCCCGTGCCGTTCTTTTACAAAGAAATCTAAGTTGGCATAGAAATATCATTTACCAGCCATTTAAACGGCATTTGTTTTTCTTTTTTACTTATAGATGTGTCTGCAGCACAGTGGCTAAGTGATTAGAATTTCCACTTGGCAGCACTATGGTTGTTGGTTTGAATCCCAACCATGGCACTACCTGGCTGGAGTTTGCATGTTCTCCCTGTGGCTATGTGGGTTTTATCCAGGAATTCTGGTTTCCTCCCACACTTCAATGATATGCTGATAGGTTTAGTATATATATGGGGTTCGGATTAACAATTACAATTTGTGATCTGTTTAACGGACGTCCGATCAAGTGACTCCAGGTATGTTTGGTTCATTTCTACCCATTATGTTGACTCTATAGTTATTCAATGTGAATGTATGTATATACTTTTGTTCCAATCACAGCTAGTTTACTATACTCTGAATAAACAAACAGTATTTTAGTTTAATCAAATGGGCAAACATTAAACTTTCCTAATAGAAATGGTTCCATCTTCTATTCGTTGACACATTTTTGGACAAAAAATTACGCCCAACTTGACAAGGCAGATTCCTCTAGGGCAGGGCCTACACTAAACTACACTAACTACACCAACTCCTAAAGTTAGTTCACACTCACACTGGTGGTCATGGCAGTGAAAGTTAACCCCCCTCCCAGCCCTTCCCCCTCATTGGTGGCCATGTCAGTAAAAGTTAGTTAACCCCCCTATTGCTTGTCATAGCAGTGAAAGTTAACCCCCCTCCCACCCCCACCCCCATTGGTGGTCTAGACAGTGAAAGTTAGTTAACCCCCCCCCCCTTGCACTGGTAGTAATAGCAGTGAAAATTACCCCCCTCCCCCCCCCCCTATTGGGGGTCATGGCACTGAAAAATAGTCAACACCCCCATTGCTGGTCATGGCAGTGAAAGTTAACCCCCCTCCCATCCCTCCCCCTGATGGTTATGGTACTGAAAGTTAACTCGCCCTCCCACCCCTCTTCACTCTCCATTAGTGGTCATGACAGTGAACGTTAACCTCCCTCCCATCCCTCTCCCGGTGGCACTGATTGTTTGGAGAAACACAATCAGTGTCAGTCCGGTGGTATACAAGACGATTGCCATGACCACCAGTGTGGGGGGTTACCTAACTTTCACTGTCATGACCACCAGTGAGGGGGAAGGGAATTCATTAAACCTTCTCCAGAGTTCTCAGGACCTCAGACTGGGCCGAGAGGTTTACCTTCCAACATGACAATGACCCTAAGCACACAGCTAAAATAACGAAGGAGTGGCTTCACAACAACTCCGTGACTGTTCTTGAATGGCCCAGCCAGAGCCCTGACTTAAACCCAATTGAGCATCTCTGGAGAGACCTAAAAATGGCTGTCCACCAACGTTTACCATCCAACCTGACAGAACTGGAGAGGATCTGCAAGGAGGAATGGCAGAGGATCCCCAAATCCAGGTGTGAAAAACTTGTTGCATCTTTCCCAAAAAGACTCATGGCTGTATTAGATCAAAAGGGTGCTTTTACTAAATACTGAGCAAAGGGTCTGAATACTTAGGACCATGTGATATTTCAGTTTTTCTTTTTTAATAAATCTGCAAAAATGTCAACAATTCTGTGTTTTTCTGTCAATATGGGGTGCTGTGTGTACATTAACAAGGAAAAAAATGAACTTAAATGATTTTAGCAAATGGCTGCAATATAACAAATAGTGAAAAAATTAAGGGGGTCTGAATACTTTCCGTCCCGTTATATGATCACATGCTCCTGCACCACTATCACTCGCTGCCTGGTATTTGTTCTGTTATCTCTTGAGAGGAGATAATGCCACCCTCAGTACAGTTTTACTTTCAGGGTCAGCTGCTGAACTGGTGCACGACACCCAGAGGGCCACCGTGAACCCTGTTTTAGGGACCAGGGATTCATTCCTACAAGATACTTTCTTTTACTAATACTGACTAATTTTAATACTAATATCATATCATTTTAATATTATCTATTTCTAATACTGATATTATGCAATTATTATACTAATACAGATATTATTAAATTTTAATACTGATAGTTTTTATTTATCACACTATTTAATTTTAATACAGAATTTTTTTTTTTTTTTTTATTTACAAACTTTTTATTTGGTATAGAATGGTGGTACAAGTAAATACAGTACAAAAAAAACCTAATTTTAATACTAATATGACCTAATTATAATACTGATTATAATTCTAATACTAATACTTGTAAGCAGCCACTAATTGTTGCTGTTACTTTTCTGTTATTTTGCTAAAGTTACTGTATTTACAGCACAATGTCTCTTTATGTTTTTGGCTGATTCCTTTAAGGTTGGGACCCAATTTCTAGTGAAGGTCGCCAGTATGAAGAAGAAGGTGACTGGGGTGGGAGATGCTCAGTGGGAGGACAGGTGCACTTTATGTCCATCACCATGCAGTATGGTACTCATATTGGCTGTGGCACAGGGTCAGGCTAGAGATCTGCCATGGGGAGTCATGAGAGGAAGGCATTGCATTAATCATAAAGCCATGGCTTCCAGTGGTTGGACCCTTTATGGAGAAGAGAATCCATAATATAGAGTGACAGCATGGGTCAAGTGTTTGTGTCCCAGGTGGGGCACAAGAGACTGGTGAGGTATGGGGTACGTTCTGCCCCTACAGCATCCAACAGTTAATCATCTTGAGAAGAAAAGAGGAGAATATTGGTGTCTAATGGTTCCAGGTGTGAGGAGGTTAATTGCCTTGCACCGAAGTGGGAAGAATTTCTGTATTGGCTTGTGGTTTACAACCTGATATCTAGGAGGCAAACCCCCTGTCCCCCCACATACTGATATTATCTCATTATGATTTTATTTATTTATAATACTGATATTCTAAAACATATTATCTAATGCCAACACTTTTCAAAGGGGAGAACTTTAAAGAAGTGGAACGTGGAGGAAGAGAAGGAAACCTGGGGAAGGGCCTCCAAATATGAGAGGCCAGGGGCCAAGTAGAAGAGGAGAAATCTAGGGGGGGAGTTGAACCTCCTTGAACAGGGTACTTGGGAGAAGGGGCTTCCTGGGGGGAAGGGGCTCTTGAGTACAGATTGCTAACCCGGGGCGGGGCCTCAGATTGGGTTCCCAGAGGTTGTAGAGGGGAGAACCAGGGCAAGGCCTCCAATTGGGGTTTTTGTTTAGTAGCCATAGCAACATGCAGGGACAACATAGGCTGGGAGTAGTGGAAATCAGACACACACACACCCAGTCCGCCCTTGGAGTTATCCAAAATAGCACAAAAGTGAATGGCCAGTACTCGGAACTGCTGAGGAGAAGTTAGGACTCAGTCACCTCTCCGATCACCTTATTCTGTATTAGAGCAGTCAGATCACCCAGATTTCCTGCTGTTGTTTCTATCTCCATTCCGTGAGGGAAGAGGGACTCTCCACATTGATCACCGGCCCAGGAGGTACAGAGAGTACATAGGAGTTTTAATGGAAGGAATTAGTGAAACTTTCTCCAGATTAGTGGGGCAAAGTGATGCCTTCCAGAACTGATCTGTGTACCCTGTGTGTGCCTTCAAGACTGCTCTGTGAACCCTGTATGCGCCTTTGTCAGGGCTGGGCTCAGCCCTTCCTTCTCAAACCTGGCCACTCAGCTGTCGGCTAATTGCCAGCTCCTATGTCTCCACAGTGACTCACCTGTTGATGATATCCTGCTCATCAGTCCTGCCTACTTAAGCCGTCCAGTCCAGATGATCTCTGCCTTCACCTTGGTCACATCTCTAGAGATGCTCTCCTGTGTTCCTGTTAAAGACTTGCTTGGCTGACATTCCTTCTGGCTCCAGATCCTGCTTGCTGTTCTACTACGCTCATCTCTGGTTTCCTGACGTTTTGGCTTGTCTGACAATCCCTTCTGGTTCCTGAACTCTGGCTATGTTTTGACTACGGTTACTTTGTTTACCTTTTTTATTATTATTAAACAAGTGTGATTTAACTTCTGTCTCTGATTCATGGTTTCTGACAGTCTTCCAGGACTGAACTGTGAACCCTGTAAGTGCATTCCAGGACTGATCTTTGTACTCTGTGTGTGTCTTCCAGGACTGATCTACGTAATCTGTATGTGCCTTCCTGAACTGATTTTCATACCCTGTGTGTGCCTTCCAGGACTGCTCTGTGAACCCTGTGTGTGCCTTCCCGGACTGATTTACATACCCAGTGTATGTGCCTTCCATTACTGGTTTGTTATCTCTGTGTACACCTTCCAGGACTGATCTGTGAACCCTGTAAATGCATTCCAGGACTGATCTACGTACCCTGTATGTGCCTTCCTGAACTGATCTACAAACCCTGTATGTGCCTTCCTGAACTGATCCACATGCCCTGAGTGTGCCTTCCAGGACTGCTAATGCTCTGTGAACCCTGTGTGTACCTTCCAGGACTGATCTACGTACCTTGTGTATGTGCCTTCCATTGTTGGTCTGTTATCTCTGTGTGTGCCTCTGAACCCTGTGTGTGTCATGCAGGACTGTTCTGTGAATCCCGTGTGTGCATTCCAGGACTGATCTGTGAACCCTGTGTGTGCCATCCAGGACTGCTCTGTGTGACTTGTGAGTGTCTTACAGGAATTTTCAGTTATCCCTGTGTGCTTTCCAGCACTGCTATGTGTACCCTGTGTTTGTCTTCCAAGACTGTTCTGTGAACTATATGTGTGCCTTTGTATCTATGTAGATTGTACCCTGCTTTGGGCTCTAGGAGGACTTCTTGGGGAAGCCAGTGCCTGTGAATGACACCAAAGTGGGCATTTTTGTGCGGCTGTGATGAACTGTATATATACAGTGTATATATATATATATAGATATATTTATATATATCTATATAGATATATATAGACATATCGATATATATAGATATATCAATATATCTATATATCGATATATCTATATATATGCCAGGCCATTTGGGAGACAGCCTGCATGGGAAATGGAAAGAGCAGCAGAACTACGTAGCTGTGAGTTAGTGCCACATGAATGCCCTGTCCAAGGGAGCGAACTTGCTCCCCAGGAGTGAGAAGCCAGCATGAAGTGCTGTTAGCAGGTTGCATTTTCCTCTGGGGAGCTGCAGTTAGTCTGATAGCCTAGAGAAGTGAATAGTAGGATCATGAGATTCAGAGGAGCAGAGCAAGTACCACAGCTAGGGTTGCCACCTTTTCTTCAAGCCAAACCCGAACACTTTAGCGGCCTTGGACACCTTTGGGTACCCCAAGGAGAGTAGTAATGTGGTGTGCATAGCTTGCCGTAGTGAACAGTGGGTGTGGCCAAATTGCTCTTTCTAACATCATTACCCATCCACCCAGTGATGCCGACCTTCCCCCAAGACAGCCACCTGCAGCTCCCGGATGGCAACAGATGTGTGTGACTATCTTGGTTACTTGAGGAGCCACTGCCCCGTTTGAATAATGTGTCAGGGTTTTAGTCTGCCTGAAACCTGGACACATGATTCAAAACCCTGACTGTCCGGGTGAATCCTGGACAGATGGCAACCCTAGCACCCCCTCCCTTGTGTGTGAACTTTACCATTACATAAGTTAACTTTGCCATGTACTGGCTTTTGGCATGGAGTGGAACTGTTACTACCAATATGTAGAATTTTGCCTAATGATGCAGATTGTCAGCTCAACTTCTTTACTTAGTAAAGAGAGTTTTAAACAAAACGAACATCTCGTAATTGCATGACCGAGTACTTGGAACACCAAAATCTGCCTTTACATTTCTTCTTAAAGTTCACCTTTACCAAAAAACTGGTAAAGTAAAGGGCTTCTGTAGATAAAATCAAACTGTGCAGCTTTGACCAAAGTTGAATAATGCTCTTGCTAAAGCCTCAATATAAAAAATAATCAACCAGCGCTAATCACATAAAGTAATACTAAAGCAGCTATGGTACTGAGGATAAAACTTATCAAATCCCAAATATACAATTCATAAAAAGCAGTACAGCGCTTAAAAGAAATTAATCACTTGAAGCAATGATATTAAAAAAATGTCCATTGATGAATTTCCAATTTGTGATCCAATAGTGCGAGCGATATCCACACAAGATAGTGACTGTAGTGAAATACACCCCCACCGACGATAACACTAGCCGGTCACCTCAGCTGGTGGACCCCTGAGTGAATCAGTCAGGTCAGAAACAGCATTTCCCTCACTGGGAAGTAAACGGGAGCAGGTACACTTGTGGCCGGTAAGATATCAAACTTTGTAGAGCTTGCAGTGATCACATGTAATAAAATAAAGAACATCTAGTGCTCTCTGTATGTAGCTTAAAAGTTTTAATGTAATAATCATAGGAAAACTTACAAACGAAGCACTGTACCCCAGTGCGAAGGATGAAAACGCCTAATAGGATTATCCACGGAGATCAGCGAGCGAGACGCGGGTGACGTCACGATCCAAGTCACGTGATGTGTTCCGTACGCGTTACGTCCCTTGTAGTGGGCGGGACTTCTTCAGCGGCGACGGCATGACGTGATCCACCCGCTATAAGTATAACTCAGCTGATCGAAACAGCCAATGGGCTTTAGTGTGTATTAAACACCATGGTAACCCAATTGCGGAAACAAAGGTAATCGTTCTTATAAAAGAACAGCAAGAGGGTCAGCATTAGCGATAAAGTAAACAGACACATCTAAACCTATAGTAACTATGTGAATATAATGTCACTATAAATGGCCAATATATATATAAAAACACCATCCATATAAGATGTATAATTTTGTGAAACGACCCGCGTACAAGGTTGATTCCGTGGAGCATCCTAGTGCATTACATAATAATACTGGATTAAAATTCAAAACATAATTACAGTCAGGTCCATAAATATTGGGACATCGACACAATTCTAATCTTTTTGGCTCTATACACCACCACAATGGATTTGAAATGAAACAAACAAGATGTGCTTTAACTGCAGAATTTCTTTTTTATTATGAGGGTATTTACATCCAAATCAGATGAACAGTGTAGGAATTACAACAGTTTGTATATGTGCCTCCTACTTCTAAAGGGACCAAAAGTAATGGGACAATTGGCTGCACAGCTGTTCCATGGCCAGGTGTGTGTTATTCCCTCATTATCCCATTTACAAGGAGCAGATAAAAGGTCCAGAGTTCATTTCAAGTGTGCTATTTGCATTTGGAATCTGTTGCTGTCAAGTCTCTATATGAGATCCAAAGAGCTGTCATTATCAGTGAAGCAATCCATCATTTAGGCTGAAAAAACAAAACAAACCCATCAGAGATATAGCAAAAACATTAGGTGTGGCCAAATCAACTGTTTGGAACATCCTTAAAAAAGAAAGAACGCACCGGTGAGCTCAGCAACACCAAAAGACCCGGAAGACCATGGAAAACAACTGTGGTGGATGACCGAAGAATTCTTTCCCTGGTGAAGAAAACACCCTTCACAACAGTTGGCCAGATCAAGAACACTCTCCAGGAGGTAAGTTATGTGTGTCAAAGTCAACAATCAAGAGAAGACTTCACCAGAGTGAATACAGAGGGTTCACCACAAGATGTAAACCATTGGTGAGCCTCAAAAACAGGAAGGCCAGATTAGAGTTTGCCAAACAACATCTAAAAAAGCCTTCACAGTTCTGGAACAACATCCTATGGACAGATGAGACCAAGATCAACTTGTACCAGAGTGATGGAAAGAGAAGAGTATGGAAAAGGAAAGGAACTTCTCATGATCCAAAGCATACCACCTCATCAGTGAAGCATGGTGGTGGTAGTGTCATGGCGTGGATATGAATGGCTGCCAATGGAACTGGTTCTCTTGTATTTATTGATGATGTGACTGCTGACAAAAGGAGCAGGATGAATTCTGAAGTGTTTCGGGCAATATTATCTGCTCATATTCAGCAAAATGCTTCAGAACTCATTGGATGGCGCTTCACAGTGCAGATGGACAATGACCCAAAGCATACAGCGAAAGGAACCAAAGAGTTTTTTAAGGGAAAGAAGTGGAATGTTAAGCAATGGCCAAGTCAATCACCTGACCTGAATCCAATTGAGCATGCATTTCACTTGCTGAAGACAAAACTGAAGGGAAAGCAGGAACTGTAGACAGTTGCAGTAGAGGCCCGGCAGAGCATTACCAGGGATAAAACCCAGCGTCTGGTGATGTCTATGCATTCCAGACTTCAGGCTGTAATTGACTGTAAAGGATTTGCAACCAAGTATTAAAAAGTGAAAGTTTGATGGATGATTGTTAATCTGTCCCATTACTTTTGGTCCCTTAAAAAGTGGGAGGCACATATACAAACTGTTGTAATTCCTACACCGTTCACCTGATTTGGATGTAAAAACCCTCAAATTAAAGCTGAATGTCCGCAGTTAAAGCACATCTTGTTTGTTTCATTTCAAATTCATTGTAATGGTGTAAAGAGCCAAAAAGATTAGAATTGTGTCGATGTCCCAATATTTATGGACCTGACTGTATATTCAAACATAAAAATCAAATGGATTATCGGTCAGAGATATAGCAGTTGACGTCAATCTCGACGTTCAAGCCTCTAAGTAAAAGAACCTTGGTCTCGTGAATTCAATGGGATTCCCTGCGACTAAGTTGGCGAGGAAAATTTCCTCCCCTCCAGTGTTTATTGACTTTTTCGATGCCCCAAAATTTTAATCCTCTGGGATTTTGACCATGTACTATTTTGAAATGTTTGGAAACATTATGAGTTTTTAATCCTTTTTTAATGTTATTGACGTGTTCACCTAGACGAACATGGAGGGGCCTGGAGATCCTTCCGATGTATTGGAGGCCACATCCACACTCCAACATGTAGACGACTCCAACTGTCGTACAGGTGATCAATTGATCAATTTTATATTCCTTGCCAGTGGAAGTGGCAGTAAACTGTTTCCAGTTTTTATTGTTACATTTGGAATGTCTGCAGGCTGTGCAACGCCCACAAGCATAGAAACCTGAGAGGAAAGAGAACAGTCTATTATCTGTTTGTATGGGGGGGTCTACCACTCCAGGTGCTAGACGGTCCCTTAAGGACGGAGCTTTTTTATAAATGAAAGACGGGCGTGGTGGCAACAGGGGACCCAGCACACGATCTTGCTTCAGGATCGACCAGTTCTTCGCAACCAACTTCTCAAACTGTTTGTGTTGGACATTGTAATTAAGTATCATCTTAAAGTTGGGAGCGTTGACACTGGTATCCCTGACTTTATTAGAGACCAACTCAAACCTATCCATAGCTAAAACTTTTTCCATGTCACTCTTTAAAACTTGTTTATCGTAACCTTTTTCATGGAATTTAGAAGTGAGCAACATAGATTGAGTGATGTAATCACTATCATATGTGCAATTTCGTCTGAGGCTCACAAATTGTCCCCTGGGAATGTTACATAGCCATAATTTGTGATGGCAGCTCTCCAATGGGATAAAAGAATTATGGTCTGTGGGTTTGAGATAATTACACAATCCAAACTTATCATTATCCTTCCGTATTTCCAAGTCTAGAAACACAATTTTTTCTTCGCTAAAGTTCCAGGTAAGCTGAATATTTTTGGTATTAGCATCAAGCGTTTGCACAAAGGCATCCAGACTAGATTGATTGCCCTCCCAGATCATTATCAGGTCATCTATATACCGTTTGTAACAAACTAGTTCTGGGGGACAGTGCTTGAACACTATATCTTCCTCCCAGTGGGCCATAAATAAATTGGCCACACTGGGAGCAAAACGGGCGCCCATCGCAACACCCCTCTTTTGTAAATAAAATTGACGGTTAAACCAAAAATAATTCTTAGCTAGACAGAAACGCAAGCACTTCAAAAGAAAATTCTTGTGTCTCACTGAGAGGTTTAGAAAACCTGGATAGAGCCCATTGGACCGAGGACAAGGCGTCCTCATGCCCAATAATGGTGTAAAGGGACCCTACGTCCGCTGTCACCAAGATACTTGAGGAAGAGCATCTAGTTGATTCGATAATTTGAATAATGTGTTTCGTGTCTTTAAGAAACGCTTCAATTTTATTCACTAACGGTTGAAGGAAATGATCGATGTGTTGACCAACCCTAGAGGAAATGGAATCTATGCCATTAACTATAGGCCTTCCAGCTGGATTAACACTATCCTTATGGATTTTTGGAAGGCAATAAATAATTGGAGTTCTACAAAATAAGGGGTCCAAATAGGATGCCTCCTTTTTTGTCAGAATTCCATGTGTCTTCCCCTCCTCTGTTAGCCAATGTAATTCGTCTTTATGCATCAACATAGGGTCCTTATTAAGAATCTGATAAGTGTCTGGATCATTTAACAGTCTGTGTAATTCTGTCAGATACTTAGATTTATCTAAAATGACCAGACCACCACCTTTGTCTGCCGGGCGTATTATAATGTCTTTCCTAGCCTCCAAAGCTTTCATACCCTGCCTGATATACTGTGGGTCCATTACCCTTCTTACTTTCATCCTATCCAAATTATTGAATAGCATATTTTTGAACACCTCAAGGTACTTGTTGTCAGGGTTCAAAGGATTGAAAGTAGATTTATTCCTTAAACCGGAATGTGAACCTTTTACAGTAACAGATGGTCTAGTTGGGTTTGACAAAAAATATTTTTTCATGTTAAGGTTTCTGACAAATTTGTGAATACTCACATAGGTTTGAAATTTGTTCATATTTTGAATGGGAGCAAATTTGAGCCCTCTATCGAGGACGCTCATCTCGTTTTCATTCAAGGGACAGCTAATCAAATTATAAATTCCAGAGCCTAATGGGGCTTTTTCTTTTTGTAATCTCCTGCCCCCTCTCCTTCCTCTCTCTCTTTTCTTTTTCTAGGGTGGCCTTTCGTTTGTGGGGATGGTTGCGATTGATGTTTCCACCATTCCATTTGATTGGGTTGGTGCATCGGTGCTCCCCTCCCCGGCCCGCTCTGAGCCCCCGAAAAAACCTCTTCCTCATTTGAGTTATGATGTTGTAACGGGGTGAACCTTTTAGACAGGGGCAATGGTTCCCCACGTGTATATTGAGGAATATCTCTTCTTCTGTAGTCATTAGAGTGATCATAATGAACCTGCCTGTGATGTTCCCATCTATGAGGTGACTCATAATTTTGTTGGTAATAAGTGTAGTAAGAGTTTTCTCTTATAGGGGTCCCTGGGGGGCCATTTCGTTTGCCTTTACCTCTCTTACCTTTAAAATTCCCTCTATTTGCTAAGCTTCCTCTGCTAGTAGAAGATGCAGGTGGGGGATGGTTATATGGAGTTGGCATAGTAGATGGAGGTCTATATACATTTGGATTTTGTTTCCCTTGTGGTGGATTAGGGTTTACCTCAGATGTAGGGGGGGCAGAAGTAGTCTGCCATTTAAAGATATTACCATTCCCAAAATCGTCAAAATCTCTAATATATTTTTTCATTTTCTTATTCTGAACCTCAGTATCCCATTTGGAAAGCTTGCTACCAAGGTCTACAGATAATTTTTGAAATTCTTAACTGTTTTTAAAAGGTTCAATGGTTTTCCTAATATCACTAATTTGTGATTCAAGAAATTCCATTTTCCTTTGCTTTTGTGCAAGTAGTAATTGGAGCAATTCAGAGCCTTTTTTAACAAAAAAATCTCTCCACTCTACCATCGATTTCTCATCATACAGACCATCATTGGGTGGGATATCCCACCTAAGTCTTCTTGGGACCAGGTTTAGAGGAAATATACTGTTTGAATGAGGTAATGTCCCACCATGTCTTTACCTTCTTCTCAAAGATATGATTCAATTTCTTAAAAGAAGAGGTTAAATCATTATTATGTTCAGACATAGGACCATGAGAGGAAACCTCATCCAATTTTACTTCACGTTTTTCTAGATATAAAAATACGTCCATGATAGCAGCTGAAGTTGTGATAAATTAAAATAAGCAAGAATATAAAAAATAATTAACCAGCGCTAATCACATAAAGTAAAACTAAAGCAGCTATGGTACTGAGGATAAAACTTATCAAATCCCAAATATACAATTCATAAAAAGCAGTACAGCGCTTAAAAGAAATTAATCACTTGAAGCAATAATATTAAAAAATGTCCATTGATGAATTTCCAATTTGTGATCCAATAGTGCGAGCGATATCCACACAAGATAGTGACTGTAGTGAAATACACCTCCACCAACGATAACACTAGCTGCTCACCTCAGCTGGTGGACCCCTGAGTGAATCAGTCAGGTCAGAAACAGCATTTCCCTCACTGGGAAGTAAACAGGAGAAGGTACACTTGTGGCTGGTAAGATATCAAACTTTGTAGAGCTTGCAGTGATCACATGTAATAAAATAAAGAACATCTAGTGCTCTCTGTATGTAGCTTAAAAGTTTTAATGTAATAATCATAGGAAAACTTACAAACGAAGCACTGTACACCAGTGCGAAGGATGAAAACGCCTAATAGGATTATCCACGGAGATCAGCGAGCGAGACGCGGGTGACGTCACGATCCAAGTCACGTGATGTGTTCTGTACGCATCCTAGTGCATTACATAATAATACTGGATTAAAATTCAAAACATAATTATATTCAAACATAAAAATCAAATGGATTATCGGTCAGCCTGCAGACATTCCAAATGTAACAATAAAAAACGGAAACAGTTTACTGCCACTTCCACTGGCAAGGAATATAAAATTGATCAATTGATCACCTGTACGACAGTTGGAGTCGTCTACATGTTGGAGTGTGGATGTGGCCTCCAATACATCGGAAGGACCTCCAGGCCCCTCCATGTTCGTCTAGGTGAACACGTCAATAACATTAAAAAAGGATTAAAAACTCATAATGTTTCCAAACATTTCAAAATAGTACATGGTCAAAATCCCAGAGGAGGGGAGGAAATTTTCTTCTCCAACTTAGTCGCAGGGAATCCCATTGGATTCAGGAGACCAAGGTTCTTTTACCTAGAGGCTTGAACGTCGAGTTTGACGTCAACTGCTTTATCTCTGACCGATAATCCATTTGATTTTTATGTTTGAATATAACTATGTTTATATAATATAATTATGTTTTGAATTTTATTATGTAATGCACTAGGATGCTCCCCGGAATCGAGCTAGTACGTGGGTCGTTTCACAAAATTATACATCTTATATGGATGGTGTTTTTATATATATATTGGCCATTTATAGTGACATTATATTCACATAGTTACTATAGGTTTAGATGTGTCTGTTTACTTTATCGCTAATGCTGACCCTCTTGCTGTTCTTTTATAAGAACTATACCTTTGTTTCCGCAATTGGGCTACCATGGTGTTTAATACACACTAAAGCCCATTGGCTGTTCCGATCAGCTGAGTTATACTTATAGCGGGTGGATCACGTTATGCCGTCGCCGCTGAAGAAGTCCCGCCCACTACAAGGGACGTAATGCGTACGGAACACATCACGTGACTTGGATCGTGACGTCACCCGCGTCTCGCTCGCTGATCTCTGTGGATAATCCTATTAGGCGTTTTCATCCTTCGCACTGGGGTACAGTGCTTTGTTTGTAAGTTTTCCTATGATTATTACATTAAAACTTTTAAGCTACATACAGAGAGAACTAGATGTTCTTTATTTTATTACATGTGATCACTGCAAGCTCTACAAAGTTTGATATCTTACCGGCCACAAGTGTACCTGCTCCTGTTTACTTCCCAGTGAGGGAAATGCTGTTTCTAACCTGACTGATTCACTCAGGGGTCCACCAGCTGAGGTGTTGTTTGGCAAACTCTAATCTGGCCTTCCTGTTTTTGAGGGACACCAATGGTTTACATCTTGTGGGGAACCCTCTGTATTCACTCTGGTGAAGTCTTCTCTTGATTGTTGACTTTGACACACATACACCTACCTCCTGAAGAGTGTTCTTGATCTGGCCAACTGTTGTGAAGGGTGTTTTCTTCACCAGGGAAAGAATTATTCGGTCATCCACCACAGTTGTTTTCCATGGTCTTCCGGGTCTTTTGGTGTTGCTGAGCTCACCGGTGCATTATTTCTTTTTAAGGATGTTCCAAACAGTTGATTTGGCCACACCTAATGTTTTTGCTATCTCTCTGATGAGTTTGTTTTGTTTTTTCAGCCTAATGATGGCTTGCTTCACTGATAGTGACAGCTCTTTTGATCTCATATTGAGACTTGACAGCAACAGATTCCAAATGCAAATAGCACACTTGAAATGAACTCTGGCCCTTTTATCTGCTCCTTGTAAATGGGATAATGAGGGAATAACACACACCTGGCCATGGAACAGCTGAGCAGCCAATTGTCCCATTAGTTTTGGTCCCTTTAATAGTGGGAGGCACATATACAAATTGTTGTAATTCCTACACCGTTCACCTGATTTGGATGTAAATACCCTCAAATTAAAGATGAAAGTCTGCAGTTAAAGCACATTTTTTTGTTTCATTTCAAATCTATTGTGGTGGTGTATAGAGCCAAAAAGATTAGAATTGTGTCGATGTCCCAATATTTATGGACCTGACTGTAGATGTTCATTGGCATGACTGAACATGTGCATTCTTGAGGAGAGCGACTCGCCATGTTTGGAGGAAGAAAAATTCTAACTATGACCCTAAGAACACCATCCCTACAGTCAAGCACAGAGGTGGAAACATTATGCTTTGGGGCTGTTTCTCTGCTAAAGGTACAGACTGACTTTGCTGCATTGAGGGGCCAATGGATGGGGCCACGTATTTTAAAATCTTGGATGGGAACCTTCTGCCCTCAGCCAGAACACTAAAGATGGGCCATGGATAAGTCTTTCAGAATGACAATGACCCAAAACGCACCACCAAGGCAACAAAGGAGTGGCTCACGAAGAAGCACATTAAGGTCGTGGAGTGGCCTAGTCAGTCTCCAGACCCTAATCCTAAAAATAAAAATTTATGGAGGGAGCTGAAACTTCGAGTTGCCAAGCAACAGCTAAGAAACCTTAAGGATTTAGAGAAGATCTGTAAAGAAGAGTGGACCAAAATCCCTCCTGAGATGTGTGCAAACCTGGTAACCAATTATAAGAAACATCTTACCTCTGTGCCTGTCAACAAGGGTTTCTCCACCAAGTACTAAGTCATGTTTTGCTTGGGGATCAAATAATTATATGACTCACTGAACTGCAACTCAATTTATAACATGTGTATAGTGTGTTTTTCTGGATTTTTGGTTGATATTCTGTCTCTATCATTTAAAATACACCTATGATAAAAATTATAGACCTTTAATTTATTTGTAAGTGGGCAAACTTACAAAATCTGCAGGGGATCGAATAATTATGTTCCCTACTGCACAGACGCCCCTTAACTACAGACAGTTTTTTGATAAAGGTGAACCATGCCTTTAACTCTTGCTTTGTTGCGTCAGCTTTTATTACAGCATCATCTAGGATTAGCGTTATGCTTAGCTGGGGAGGAGGGCTAGTTAAAAAAAAAGACATAAAATCATTGATTTCAGCTGATTTCATACAGAGATAATTAGTTTTTTGTTTCCAAGTCCTTTCTATATAGTCTGTTGTCACTATTACCATATCATAATTGCTATTACCATACCATTCTCTTCCAACGTATTGTCTGCATTTCATTATTAACATTATTGGATCCACTTTCTCTTCAAGGTCTCAGCTGTCACGTTATTGCCATGAAAATTGAAAGCTGGAACAGTTGAAAAAAAAATATTTATTGGTTTCTGTCCCATGTTATTAACATAGCATTATCGGCACTCTACACCTGAGATTTCCTATGGGCTATTATAACGGAGCGTATCTGGAATGGTTGAAATTGCCATTCTGCCATTTTTTTCATGGGTGATTTCACTTCTGACAGTCTAAGCATTCTTATAAATCCACACTGGGTAATTTCTTTAACCACTTCATCTCCCGCACCTGTATACACCTTATGGACCATTCTATTTTTTATTTATCTATTCTGTTATTGTGCAAACACTACCAGCCAAACCCTCTCCGACTAACTAACTGAGAATCCAATTGGTTTATCTGGGCTTAGGTTAACATCAAACAGCTTGTTGTCTAAAACGTAGGTGGTGCAGTCTGTTTTTTCCACTGCAGGTGGCGCTCAACTGCAGTGGTTCTGCAGCTGGAAATGAAGTTATGAGGAACAAGGTTTCTCTATGGTTTCCCAGAGTCAAGGGGAAAGAAATCAAGTTGGTGTCATAAACCATGAAATCAGACCGAGACAGAAGTACAGTTAAATCACACTTGTTTAATAAAAGTAAATAGAACAAACGTAGTCAAAACATAGCCAGAGTTCAGGAACCGGAACGGATAGTCAGACAAGCCAAACGTCAGGGAGCTGGTGATGAGCGTAGTAAAACAGCAAGCAGGATCTGGAGCCAGAAGGGATGTCAGCCAAGCAAGGAATGCAGGAGTCTCTGTGATGTTGACTAAGGCGAAGGCAGAGATCCTCTGGGCTGGACGGCTGAAGTAGGCAGGACTGACGAGCAGGATATTATGAACAGCTGAGTAACTGTGGAGAGATAGGAGCTGTCAATTAGCCGACAGCTGAGCGGCCAGCTCAGAGAAGGAAGGGCTGAGCCCAGCCCTGGCAGTTGGATGTTGTTGTCCCATGTGACTCTGGTTGCCATCTTGGGTCAGGCAGAGCCTTTTTAAGGCCCTGGCTCTTGAGTTTGGCGCTGTTTATGCGATTGGGTAGCGTAGAGAGAGGTATCCCATTTGTTAGGGACAGCACTAGTGATAGGGAAATGTTTCTGATAAGGAGGGAAAGCGTAGGACCACAACTCTTCTGGATACCTTCCTAACTGGGCACAAGATGGCCAGGCCGCATTCTGCCCCTCTCAATAGATGCTGTCAGACGGCTGATACCTGCTCTTGGCACGCTGCTGGAAACTGGGAGTGTACCCGGCTGGGCAGACTTTCCACCAGCTTGTTGTGAACTGTTGCTGCATTTCTTCAATGCAAGTTTTATACTTCTCCTGACAGTGTGACTTATTGCTGCCACACTGCGCAGCACCCCCCCTATAAAATGACTGATTACAGTCACATCGGCACACAACAAGGACTGGGGGAATTCCAAATTCCCTACATCAGGAGATTTCGGTAGCACTCTTAGTAGATATCTAACCAGAGAAATACAATCTGGCACCATATGGATACTGCTATCTACTGGGTACTTTAGGGACATTTCATTTATAATTTTGAAGAATAAATGTAATCTACAAATATTTATGAGGAACAACAAAACTAGATGTAATATTAATACACGTTCATCCCTCCCCATCCCATCCATCTTCATGATTTATACAAAAATGGAACATTGGTAAGGCTTACGTCTGTGCAAAATACCCCCCCCCCCCAATCCCTCTAATTCCTCCCGTATACAGGGCTGCTGTTAGAAATTATGGGGCCCAGTACAGCCTACCTGACATGGCCCCCCCACTCATCCTGAAAACCAATCCCGCTGTGCGCCTTCAGCAGCTGCTGGTGGGAGAGGAGGGAACCTGGCAGCGCTGCAGGGGAGGGGGGGCACACGGTGGGGGTGGCACAAATATTAGAACTGAGGACTGGTTTCTGAAATGAGACAGTACAGCCTGCCCTCCTGCTCAGCAGGTGCCTGGATCCCCCTTTTGAACAGATGGGACCTGGGCCCAGCTGTACTGCCTGATCAGCGGCTTTGCCAATCTACTTGCAATATTTTTATCTACGTGAGTCCACTGACACATGAAACTCTGCAGCTCCGCTTCCAGCAGTGGAGGCAGTGCTGTATTTTGGCCTAGGCCGACAAGGCCCAGGCCTAGGGCGGCACTTTGTGGTGGGGCACCCCCCCCACGAGAAAAGGCCCCCCCTCCTCCTCCCGAGTCAGTTCATTCATTCACTGCCGAGGTTGCTGGCTGCAGTGTCTCTCAAAGAGCAGAGTGTGTGGTGATAGTTCTCCTTTCCCCCTCCCCTCCACACAGACAGGAGAGGAGAGAGAGAACTGGTCAGCCTCCTGTGTTGTGATTCCAGAGGGTGCACATGGAGCCTGCAGGGTGGTCTGTGGCTTCAGCTGGCAGCTACATTCTGCATATCCTGGAGGGGGTGAGAGTAACTAAGATACCAAGCCTCCTCACTGTCTCTCCTTACAAACCTCACAGCTTATCTATGCTCTAGCTTTCACTTTTTCTCCTATCTCCGTTATCTGAAATAGGGATTACTGTCTGATAATTAACCCTCTGTGTCCTTGGTGCTAGGGGAGGACTGTGCTTTTCTTCTCTTTATCAATGGACACATGTACACTGCTTAGGGTTGCCACCTTTTCTTCAAGCCAAACCCGAACACTTTAGCTGCCTGGGACACCTTTGTGTGCCCCAAGAAGAGTAATAATGCGGTGCTTATAGTGTGCCGCATTGAACAGTGGGTGTAGCCAAATTTATTTTGCCGACATCATCACCCTGCTCCCCAGTGATGCCGAACTTGCCCCCCAGAAAGCCACCCGGAGCTTTCTGATGGCAGCAGATTTGTTTGTGACTATCTTGGGTATTTGGGTTGCCACAGCCCGGTCTGAATAATGTGTCCGGGTTTCAGTCCGTCTGAAACCCAGACACAGGATTCAAAACCTGGACTGTCCGGGTGAATCCTGGACAGGTGGCAACCATAACACTGCTTCTTACATATATGGTTAACTCCTTACAGCTCAATATCTGCAGGCTGGTGCTTCTGGAATCAATAGCATTTAACACCTGGTGTGTGCTTGCAAAGACCCCTTTCACACTGGTGGCGTTTTTCAGGCGGTTTTGGGCTAAATAAAGCACCTGTAAAAGCGCCTGAAAAACACCTCTGCAGTCCCAACGTGAGAGCCTGAGTGCTGCAAAGTCCTGCAAGCAGTATCTTTGGGGCAGTGCGGGAGCAGTATATACACCGCTCCTGTCCATTGAAATGAATGGGCACCGCTGCCGAAACAAAAAACAAAACAGGAGATATCCATTGTCATTTACCACCAAATGAAAGCCCAATTTAAAAGAATAATGGTATAATCCACCCGGATACACAAAGTAGTTGTGATGATATGAAGGGTTGTACTAACATGTCAAAGTTGTAAAATTGTGCTTAGGCATCAACATTTGTTTTACCCTTGGGTGCAAAGGGGTTAAAAATTTTGCTTACCCGGAATTCAGCTTTATCCGCAGAGATCTCACCAGTAGAGTCTCCTAGAGATATAAGAAATGATCAGATGGTTTACCTCTCTAGCATCTTCCAAAAACTGAAATATCAATTTTGAATGCACTGGTCCTTTCAGAACATACGTATGTGGGTTGTATGATTTCAACGGGAAACCTTTTTGCAAAAAAACAGAAGGGCAATCTTTATTTTCCTTACTGTTCTCTGAAGCATATTGACTGTTGCAACTTGACAGGTGCACTTTAATCAATTCACATGTCCATATTCTTACAGGGAAAACTTGGCTAGGGAGAAACTCATGATGAAATTAAGTGTCATGTAGTGTATTTCTTCTTCCAGTCCACTAAACACGTTTTTTTTTTTTTTTTCTTTCACTGTGGAAAAGCTTCAGTAATTGAAATCGGAGTAAGGAGCATCTACTTACAAATTAGACAGCATCCTGTCCTCAGCCTCATGTCTGTTAAACAATATTGCAATTGCCTCTGTTCCCATCTCCATTCAGCTTTCTGTTTGTTGCAAATCTTGTCAGCTTGTTTCTCCTGGAGAACAAAGAGGTTGGAAATAATAGGTTGGATAACCTAAGTACATAATAAGTTCTGATAGTGGGTTAGAAATAACTGTCTGTCAAAAGTAGTTGGTCGCTTCCAGGAATGGTTTGTGTGTTGTAGTCAATGCAGACAGATCTGTTCTCTGGGTGGGGATAAAGGGGGGGTTCGGCACCACGTTCCTCCAGACAAATGAGACATCTTTAATGTTGGTATCGACAAAGTTGGACACATCATTTGAGCGCACACTGGTGGGTGCTCATAGCAACCTATTACTATCACAGTGCTTGAATTAACCACTTGCTGATCAGGCCTTTCTCTGACAATTGTTTATTACAAGTCAAAATCATTACTTTTTGGTAGAAAATTACTTAGAACCCGCAAACACTATATATTTATTTAGCAGAGACCCTAGAGCAGTGATGGAGAACCTTGGCACCCCAGATGTTTTGGAACTACATTTCCCATGATGTTAATGCACTCTGCAGTGTAGTTGAGCATCATGGGAAATGTAGTTCCAAAACATCTGGGGTGCCAAGGTTTGCCATCACTGCCCTAGAGAAAATGGCGGTCTTTGCAATTTTTTATGTCACATGGTTTTTGCTCAGTGGTTTTACAAATGCAATTTTTTTGGAGATAATACACTTTAATGAATTAAAAAAAAAAAAAACATAATATTTACCCCACTTTTTTTTGTATATTGTGAAAGATTATGTTATGTCGAGCAAATAGATACCTAACATGTCATGCTTTAAAAGTGCGCACGCTCGTGGAATAGCACCAAACTACAGTACATAAAAATCTCCATAAGCGACGTTTTAAAATGTTTTACAGGTTATCAATTTCGAGTTACAGAGGAGGTCTAGTGCTAGAATTATTGCTCTTGCCCAGATGTTCGCAGTGATACCTACATGTGTGGTGTGAACACCGTTTACATATCTGGGCGTGGCCTATGTATGCGTTCACCACTGCGCGAGCACGCGGGGACAGGGGCTCTTTAACCGCTTGGCAGACCAGCCACCGCAGTTGTACTGCGGCAACATGGCTCGGCTGTGCGAATCGCCGTTATGTTACGTCGCTCCCTCTGGTGGCCATTAGGGGCACGCATGCCCGCAGCTCGTCCCTGGAACCGATGCAAGATGCGGGCTCCCGCAATCGCTCGTAACACGGCGAGAACCGGGATCTCTGTGTTTATACACAGAGATCCCGGTTCTTTGAGGGGAGAAGTAACAGATCGTCTGTTCATACAAAGTATGAACAGCGATCTGTCATCTCCCCTAGTCAGTCCTCTCCCCCTTTCAGTTAGAACACACGCTAGGGAACACAATTAACCCCTTGATCACTCCCTAGGGTTAACCCCCACACTGCCAGTGACGTTTTTACAGTAATCAATGCATTTTTATAGCATTCATTGCTGTATTAATGCCAATGGTCACAAAAAATGTGTCATAATTGTCCAATGTGTCTGCCATAATGTCACAGTCACGATAAAAATCGCAGATCGCCGCCATTACTAGTAAAAAAAAAAAATAATAATAAAAATTCTATAAATCTATCCCCTATTTTGTAGACGCTATAACTTTTGTACAAACCAATCAATATATGCTTATTGTGATTTTTTTACCAAAAATATGTAGAAGAATACACATCGGCCTAAACTGAGGAAAAAAAATTTTTTTAAATATATTTTTTGGGGGATATTTACTATAGCAAAAAGTAAAAAATAATGCATTTTTTTTCAAAATTGTCGCTCTTTTTTTGTTTATAGCACAAAAATTAAAACCGCAGAGGTGATCAAATACCACCAAAAGAAAGCTCTATTTATGGGAAAAAAAGGACGCCAATTTTGTTTGGGTGCAACGTCGCACGACCGCGCAATTGTCAGTTAAAGTGACGCAGTGCCGAATCGCAAAAAGTGCTCTGGTCAGGAAAGGGGTAAAATCTTCTGGGGCTGAAGCGGTTAAACACTTTTTTAAAACCTATTTTATTAAATATTTAACATTTCAACACTGTCCCTTTATAAAAAAAGTAAACACTTTTATTGCCATCACAAGAAATGTAAACATTCCTTGCGATAACAATACAGCATGACAGGTCCTCTTCATGGAGAGATCTTGGGTCCCCAAATCTCTCCTCTACCCTTAAAAGTAAAAATAATTTTAAAATGTAAAAATTCTATTTTTTGCTTACAAAATGCCCTTGTTTACATATGGCGAGAACCGGAAGTGACGTCATGACGTCGCTCTGGTCCTCCTATGGCATAGAGATTAGAGGAGGCCATCTTTCCTTCCCTCATATCTGTGCCCAGCCGCCAGCGCCGGATCAGTTTTCAGGCTTCCAAATAAGCTCGAAAACCACTAGAAATCAGCGGGAGGGTGTGGGGGGGGGGGGGGGGGGGGGAACGACCCCTCCCGTCCCTTCTAAAAGTGACCCATTGGTGAATCGGGCCATTTTTATGAGTAAGACCAGCACATGGAGGAAAAGTTATAGTGGGGTTATGGCATCCAGCTGCAGCTATAACCCTGGTATTTAACATCAAAATAATGACGTATTTTCCCAGCTAGGCAGTCGGCAAAAAACATGAAAATTAAAGTTTGGCCGATTGCTATAGGCAATGTACAACTGTTTTTCCGTTCATAATAATACACTGAGGTTATTTCTAGCCTCAGTGTATTTTGTAGCTCGTCTGAGAGGTGGGAGAACCCCGATCTTTGAAGGTAATCATGTATATTGCCCTGTTCCGTGGGCGGAAGTTGGGCATGAAAGGTTGTAGAGAGAGGTATAGCACCTTTGAAACTGGTGTGCTATGGCTTCTGTAGTATGGACCTTATTGTGAGTTTCAGTGCAGATTTCGGGGATAAACGTTCGGGCTTGCTGGGCTCTTAGAGCCCATGCCAGCAGTTTGCCACATTTGTTACTGTGCATGTAGAACGTTTTCCTGCATGTGGCTATCACCTCCTTTGCCCTGTGTAGAGCCTGGGTGCGCAACTGGTTCCACAAAGCTGTTAAATCAGCCAGAGCTCGGGTAGCTAGCGATTTTTTATGAGTGGCTTCCAAGGTTCGGATCTTGTCTAGAAGTTTTATAATCTGTTGCTCTCTGGCTTTCTTGATTCGGGATCCTATCTTTATTAAGAGACCCCTGATGTAGCCCTTGTGTGCCTCCCATACCATTGTTGGGGCTGCCTCTAGGTTTACGTTTTCGGCAAGAAACTGCCGTAGTTCCCTAGACACCTCCTCAGCTAGCTCGGGCATTTGGATCAAAGAGTTATTAATCTTCCAAGATCACTGTTTGGTTGTGGGTGTTAGGAGGTCTATGTCCACCAGAACCGGCGCGTGGTCTGAAAATGTTATAGAGCCAATAGAGGCCGATGTAACCCTGGACAGGAGGGATTGGGGCGTCATGATGAGATCAATTAGGGTGTAGGAGTCATGGGGGTGTGCGAGTAGAACCTGTAGTCACTATGGTTCAGATGAAGAATCCGCCACACATCTACTAGGTGGAAAGCATAAAAGCTTCTCTTTAGGCGTTTCAATGCCGCATAGGAGAGCTGGGAAGTTTTCCTGGATGAGTCCAGGGCAGGGTCCATGATGAAATTCATGTCGCCTCCCAGGATCACTGCCCCTTCCGCAAACTCTCCAAGCTTGGTCAAGATTGGGTACAGGAAAGTGATCTGGTTTGTGTTTGGGAGGTACAGGTTCGCTAGCGTGACCAGAAAAACCCCTAGTGTTTCCTTTACGAACAGCACCCTGTCCTCCATGTCACTCCACTTATCTTTCTCCATCCACGGAATTGTATTGCGGATCAAAATGCATACCCCTCTGGACTCGAAGTCTGATGAGCACCTGTGGTATGCTGATGGGAAAAGGCGGTTCCAGAGACTTGGTATTTTAGGCACGAAAATGCTTCTCCTGCAGAAAACAAATGTGAACTTTCACATGTTTCAGGTTAGCCATCACAATGGTGCGCTTCTCTGGGGTGTTCAGCCCCTTCACGTTAATAGAGAGCAGACGAACTGGCTCCTTACTACTCTTGGTCATGGTGAGAGCTGGCAGAGGCAGGAGGTCAGTAAGGAAAAAAAAAAGGGGGGGGGGGTTCGGGGAAAGAGGTGAAAGGAAAATTTAAGAAAGAGCAAAGGCAAAAACAACTAATACGCTATGCGCGTATGTGAGACCTAGTCTCAATGCGCCCCAGTGACCTCAAATATGAAGTCACTTAACGGGTGCAACCCTATGTGTGAAAAAAGTTGGTTGTGCACAGAAGGGTGTAGAAACTCCCTATCCCCACCTGCATATACATATAACATATAACATTTTCTATAAGTAACAGAAATGCCCAAAGAGGCTAATATCAATGAACAGCACATGAATGGCTAATAGTCAGCGTGGCGTGTCCTGCATGCTGCATCCTAACTAGCAGGAGGAGGCAGTTGGAACTGATTTCACATTCTATATTCTTTTGTAACCGTAAGTGGGACAGACAGTAAACTTACAGGAAAAAACCCCATGTATACATTGTAATCCAAACCAGGTGAGAGAAATAAGACTTAGTGAGACTAAATAGAGCAAGTATAGGCATACATGAATCGTTGCATATTAACAGAACTGATCCTGGAAGGTATGGCTCTGCTGCATGGGCCCAGTGGAGACATGGGCTGTCATGTATCAGGGCTGACACCGCCGGGCTGTACACATGGAGTAGAGAGAGAGCAAGGGACAGTCAAATAGAGGGGAGCAGAAATAGAGGAGATGGAGGGGGGCATGGGGGAGGGATAGGGGAGAGAGGGAAGAAGGGGGGCGGAGCGGGGGGAGACAAAGGGAGAGGAAGGATGGAGGGGGGGATCAGGAATGCGGGAAAGGGACACCAAGAGGGGGCGATGGAAGAGACAGGAGATGTGAGGGGGGTGGGGAGAGGGACAGGGGCTCAGATGAAAGTTATGAGAGAGCCCGGGGGCCCCAAGGGAGCCCAGTAAGAGGAAAGGCTCCCGCGGATCCCCCCATGCAGTCTATCCCCCTGTGAAAGAGGGATCTTAGCAGATCAGCGAGCATCTCCCACATTACATTGCACATGTTGTATAGGTATATTCCCTATCCTATGATCTACTGATGAAGGCCAATGAGATGCCGACACGCGTTTAGAGGGGAGGAGCCGAATCTGTGAAGCATCGTGAGTATAGATTTGCAGTGACTGAAGTGATGATTTGAGACATGCTGTTTTAAAGTTTTTATCTTGTAAGTAAATTTGTTTTGGGGGCTTTTAATAAACATGCAAACAGAGAACACTATGGCACTTGTGTTTGTTGTTTCATGTCCATAACCTACGGAAGTAATAGCGAGATTAAGCACTTATGAGAAAGTGAAGGAAGGTTTGTCTGACGGCAATACAAACGCTGATTACCCACACAGAGGAAGCAGTCTGGAGACTGTAGGATTGCCATTGGAGAGTGAAAGTTGATCCATTGTGGTGGACACGAGGAGTGATTTGTCTATGCTTTTACATTCATCTTTGAGGTGAGCAGGCACTTTAGCTGGTGGAGGTGTGCACTGGTGCTTTTGAGGACGAACACACACAGCAGTGATTGTTTTGAAAGCATTGATACAGATGAAGTGTTTTTTTTTAATTTTTTGCCATTTTCATTTTTGAATTTAAAATATTTTTTGATATGTTTAATATAAATTTTGTATGCACATTATTATTATCAGCTCCAGTTTTCCAAGTCTTCTGCATGGAACTGAACACCCGCCAGATGATCTTGGAACTCTGTGTGTTCCCTCTCCAGAAAAGCGACGCAGAGCTCTAGGGTGCTCATCTCGGATTCTTCTCTGCTCAGTCTGTCACCAAGAACATTCACCTCAGAGCAGAGCTCCTGGAAGTCGCACCGGTGCTGTTCTTCCACCCTCATGACCAGAAGCCTCCATGTCCACTTTTCATGGGTAGTGCACGGAGCATGGCCCTGATGTCAGCATCAATTTGGGGAGGCTGTGCGGTGGTTTCCGATGTGCTCGGGATACTAGGCGATGGGTTCAGTATCGATGGTAATCCCTCCAAGGAGCTGGGCACAGGGAGCTGTGAAGCCGCCATGGCCGGGGAAGGTGTGTTCGTGGGCTCTTGTCTGCCATGTGTCCTCTCCGGGGAAGCCGTAGATCGCAATCTCTCCTGGAGGAATTGGCTAATCGGGCCCGCCGATGTAGCTTTCGATGTCCCCCTTGTCTTCACACGTTTGCGGTATGTCATGACAATGTAAGGGGTGTAACTATAAGGGCATTTCAGTTGCTTTTTGTGGGTCGGGAGTCGGGAGCTCTAGCAGTAAGCATCCTCACTCCTCCATGATCAAGCCACACCCCCAAAATGAAAGTCTATAATTGGTGGAGAGGTTCAGTAGAAGTGGTTATAATTTCAATGATTTTAGAAAGTCATATGAAAAGGTGAGCACTGTCCCAAGGGATACTTTACTTGGACAAATACGGACCAAGACTGATGATAATGCAGGCATGCGTATTATAGGGACATACTCAAATCAATCTGGTGACATTTTTAATGTCATTAAAATATTGGGACATGCTACACAATGACAAAGATCTAAAATCCTTCCGAAAAGCCTCATGATCACATACATAATAGGTAGAAATCTGAGAGACATGCTAGTGCATAGTCATTAGGAACTGTCCAAAAAAAAAGTAATTCCCACATGGCTGCCAGAAAAACAATTAGGTAGCCATAAATGTGGACACTGTAAGGCATACCCTTATATTCCCACTGTTAATGAATTTGAGAATCCAAAAAACAGAGAAATTATTAAAATACAATCATTTTTCAATTGTAGTACAGAGGGAATTATTTATGTTATGAGATGCCCATTTTTTGTATGTGGGAAAAACAATTAGTCAATTCAGACACAGAGTATTGGAGCATGTTAATGACATTGCACAAAAAAATAGACCAATTGCTAGGCATGTCCTTGAAAAGCATGGTGGTAAAGCTGAGGTATTAAAATGTTGGGCCATAGAACAATTTAAATTGGGACCAAGAAAAGGTGACCTGGATAAACATCTCTTGAAGTTGGACGCAAGATGGATTTTCTGTCTCAATTCTCGAGCAATATCTGGCCTTAATAAAGGCTTTACATTTGTACCTTTTGTACATGACTAAAAATCTTTGGATTTATTGTCTAATCGCCTTGTCTAATATTAATATTTGTATGGATCATATTGGTAGGAAAGGGAAAGAATCTACATTCATTTTATATCCCTTTTTGCTTAAAAGGAATTGTATTTATGCACAGGACAATGATATATGGGATAGGAGCAATCAATAATAAGTGATTGCCTTGTAGTCCTGATTTTCATCCATAGGATGGTGATAGGATTCCCCTCAGCAATGAGCATGTGCGGCAGCCATCTTAGGTTATAAATACAGGGACTACAAACAAAAGACACCATTTTCTTTTCATGTGACAGTCAGCTATTCTTGGTTGCTCATTTTCTTCACTTTTTTCAATTTTTTTACCTCCGACGAAGCTCTATTTAAGAGTGAAACGTTAGGTTTGGGTGATTTGATTTTGGGAGCCCCTTTTGACTTTATTTTCATTTAGGTTCACACGATTCAATTTTTGTCCTGACGCATTCTCCCCCCCCTCCATTTTTCTTTTTTGTGGGGTGAGGTATGCCTTGTGTCAATGTAGCCTGGATTAAGAGAGAAGCTTTTTTGTGGATATGGTGATATATGGGGCTCGTCCATTAGTGGTTATTTGTGTCCACATGGATGAGTGTACCCGTATCGCATATCTGGGAGATAGACAATTTCATAGGGCAGAAGACATATAGCCCACATCCTCAGTAAGATAGTATTTACTAGCATATATTCTCTTTTTCTGTTCATCTCAATTTTATATGTGGCCAATAGATGGGAGGAGAGACAGATATACCCCCCATCTCTTGATACCAGGTTGTGTTGGTGAGTAGACCTTTAATTTACATATCCTCTAATACAGCCTTGAGCCTTTATATTGAATATAGGAGGAAATTATAACCCTCATATTGAGTATACATATAAATTATATTCAAAAGAAGTTTTCACCATTTAAACTTGGTAGATGTTAACATTACCACATAGAGATAGAACATTGATTGATGAAATTGCATTGACCTCATCTTATAGGTATACCTGATATGGTCATTTACATACCTTTTTATGATTTAAAATAAAGGCTAAGTTTTAGTTAAGTGGCCTTTTGGTGCATAGGGAAGCTCACCTTCGTCTAGTTCTAGTACAAAAAAAAATATCTCAAGCTTTGAACATCTCACGGAGCACTGTTCAATCCATCATCCGAAAATGGAAAAAGTATGGCACAACTGCAAACCTACCAAGACATAGCCATCCACCTAAACTGACAGGCTGGGCAAGGAGAGCATTAATCAGAGAAGCAGCCAAGAGGCCCATGGTAACTCTGGAGGAGCTGCAGAGTTCCACAGCTCAGGTGGGAGAATCTGTCCACAAGACAACTATTAGTTGTGCTCTCCACAAATCTGGCCTTTATAGAAGAGTGGCAGGAAGAAAGCCATAAGAAGCCCTGTTTACAGTTTGCGATAAGCCATGTGGGGGAAACAACAAACATGTGGAAAAAGGGGCCCTGGTCAGATGAAACCAAAATTGAACTTTTTGGCCTAAAAGCAAAACGCTATGTGTGGCGGAAAACTAACACTCCACATCACCCTGAACACACCATCCCCACCGTGAAACATGATGGTGGCAGCATCATGTTGTGGGGATTATTTTCTTCAGCAGAGACAGGGAAGATGGTCAGAGTTGATGGGATGATGGATGGAGCCCAATACAGGGCAATCTTAGAAGAAAACCTGTTAGAGTCTGCAAAAGACTTGAGACTGGGTTGGAGGTTCATCTTCCAGCAGGACCACAACCCTAAACATATAGCCAAAGCTACAATGGAATGGTTTAGATCAAAGCATATTCATGTGTTAGAATGGCCCAAGCAAAGTCCAGACCTAAATCAAATTGAGAATCTGTGGCAAGACTTTAAAATTGCTGTTCACAGACGCTCTCCATCCAATCTCACAGAGCTTGAGCTATTTTGCAAAGAAGAATGGGCAATAATTCCACTCTCTAGATGTGCAAAGCTGGTAGAGACGTCCCCAAAAAGACTTGCAGCTGTAATTGCAGCTAAAGGTGGTACTACAAAGTATTGACTCGGGGAGGGTTGAATACAAATGCACGCCACACTTTTCACATAATTATTTGTAAAAAAATTTTAAAAACCACTTATCATTTTCTTTCCACTTCACAATTATGTGCCACTTTGTGTTGTTCTATCACATAAAATCCCAATAAAATACATTTACGTTTTTGGCCGTGACATGACAAAATGTGGAAAATTTCAAGGGTTATGAATACTTTTTCAAGGCACTGTATATATATCTATCTATTTAGATATGTCTATCTATCTATCTATCTATCTATCTATCTATCTATCTATCTATCTATCTATCTATCTATCTATCTATCTATCTATCTATCTATCTATCTATCTATCTATCTATCTATACACACACACACACACTATATTACCAAAAGTATTGTGCCGCCTACCTTTGCACGCACATGAACTTTAATGGCATCCCAGTTTTAGTCCATAGGGTTCAATATTGAGTTGGCCCACCCTTTGCAGCTATAACAGCTTCAACTCTTCTGGGAGGGCTGTCCACAAGGTTTAGGAGTGTGTTTATGGGAATGTTTGACCATTCCTCCAGACGTCAGGCACTTATGTTGGATGAGAAGGCCTGGGGTTGGGCTTGGGCCCTTAGTTCCAGTGAAGGAACGTCAGCAGGAACTTAATGCCACGTACACACGAGCGGACTTTTCGACCAGACTGGTCCGACGGACCAAGTCCGGCGGACAATTCGACCGCGTGTGGGCTTCATCGGACCTGCATCGGACTTTTTTGGTCGAAAATCTGACGGACTTTAGATTTGGAACATGTTTCAAATCTTTCCGACGGACTCGAGTCCGGTTGAAAAGTCTGCTCGTCTGTATGCTAGTCCGACGGACAAAAACCGACGCTAGGGCAGCTATTGGCTACTGGCTATGAACTTCCTTATTTTAGTCCGGTCATACGTTACCACGTACGAATACGTCAGACTTTGGTGTGATCATGTGTAGGCAAGTCCGTTCATTGGGAGAGTCTGTCGGAAGTCCGTCGAAAGTCCGTCGGATAGGCCGTCGGACCAGTCTGGTCGAAAAGTCCGCCCGTGTGTATGCTACATTAGGCGTCAGCATACCAAGACATTTTTGGACAAACAGGGAAAAGAACCCGCTCCAGGGGTCTGGGTCACAAAAAATCTTCTCCTCCTCAAATAATGGTGGCTCAGTATGCAAAGTAGCATACAGAAAAGAATTCAATCCGAATGGCCGCACTCCAACAACTATTTCTTTATTAGTTAAAAACCATACAGCAAAAGATTAAATCAACACCTGACATGTTTCACACCGTAACTACTGGTGCTTATTTATAGCTGAATCTTTAGGTAATAGACAGGAATTTATATGCACATGCCAATACAATTTTTACAGAGTAAACGAGGTGGGCTTAATTAAATAATTGAAGAGCTGGTGAATTAGTGAATACTCACTACACATGGAAGCGCGGCTCTGATTAAATCAATATCAGATCTGCCCGTCACGCCTGTGTCTGACATGATGTTGCCACTTTGATGCGACTTTAAACGATAAAGCCCAAATTTCTACTACAATATGTATGCATTTCATAGATGTCAGCAGAGAAAACAGTGTGTATGACACATCCATATATGTGAACGTGTGTAAAAACACACACATCTGTGTGTGTGTGGTGTGTCAAATGCCTTCGAGAAAAATCTATTTTATCTTGTAGTAAAAAAGTCTGTTTTATCTTATGGTGAAAAAGAGGGGGGAGGGACTGACACTGACATACACACATAATGAATAACAAAAGAGCAAACAATTGCATACTATGAAACTTTTTTATTTGTATTATTTTGTGTGTTAGAGAGGCTGATGTTGTATATAAAGCAAAAGAAAAAGAAAGAAGACACAGTTGCTAATGAACATGGGTGTTGACTCAGACATTTTGATGATAGGCAACTCCTATCCTCATATTGATTAGTGGTTCCAAATTAATAATAACTGCTGCAGTAGGGAACAGACACAAAAGATACGCTCAGCATCTTTCCAAATAATTGTTCTGCCCTATTATGACGCAATTGAAGGTTTTTATACACATGATTACGTAGGTATCACATTAATATTACAATTGTATGTTTATGGTAACAAAGGGGCGTTACATAGGCAGGCTAATTCTAATCAGGACTCGAAAGAATGTAAACACAGTGAGTGTGGTGTGCAATACATACAAAATACAATACAATTATATACAGAACTTACAAATTTCCATTACAGTGTTGTCACTCATAATAATGAGTGACATCCCACTCAAAATTCATACCCGCTGGTATCCTAGTGTTAAAGAAAAAAATCCAATAAACCTCACATTTACATAAAACCCTAAATTTATCTCCTCCTCTGATAGGTAACACTATTTTCTCTACACCTTGCACGGCTAAACTGGAAACATCTTTCCGATGTATATTATTCCAGTGTCTGGCCACGTTGTTATGATCTTTATGTATGTCATATAGATGGTCTTGAAACCGATCACGCAACCTGCGTGTCATTCGACCTTCATACTGTATGTGGCATGACTTACATGTAATGATGTATACCAAGTACCGTATTTATTGGCGTATAACACACGCCGGCGTATTACACGCACTTCAAGAGGGAACTTTAAGGAAAAAAACTTACATTTAAATGCCCATCAATGCAGCCTTATCAGTGTCCATCTGTAGCCTTGTCAGTGTCATTGTAGCCTTGTCAGTGTCCATCATTGCAGCCTTGTCAGTGTCAGTGTCCATCTGTAGCCTTGTCCATCATTGCAGCCTTGTCAGTGTCAGTGTCCATCTGCAGCCTTGCCCCTGTGTCATTTGCAGACTGCTGCTGTTTAGAAATGGCGCCGCCGTTCTCGGTGGCTTTCGGCCGCTCTCGGCAGCTCTCGGTTTGTTTTCGGCCATTCTCGGTGGCTCTCGGCCGCTCTCGACGGTCTTCGGCCTTTCTCGGCGGCTTTTGGCCTTCCTCAGAGGCTTTCAGCGGCTCACGCCGAGAATGGCTGAAAGCCACCGAGAGTGGCCGAAAGCAGCCGAGAGCGGCCGAGAGCCCCTGAAAGCCGCCAAAAGGCTCACAATCGGCGGGGGATCGGCGTATAACACGCACCCACGATTTTCCCCTGATTTTAAGGGGAAAAAAGTGCGTGTTATACGCCGATAAATACGATATTTAGTGTTGCAGTTTATGAAAGATGTAATTCTTGAAAATTTGTCTGAGGCCATTGCTTGCATGGTAACTCCCTTTAGAATATGTTTACAGCACAGACACCCGTTTGATCCACAGCAGAAGGTGCCTTAAAAATTGCAACCAATGCTGTTGTGGGCGCTTACTTGAATATAAGCTAGGTGACAGGGTCCTACCCAAAGTGTCTTTAACCAATAAAGAAATGGTTGTTGGAGTGCGGCCATCCGGATTGAATTCTTTTCTATAGACATTTGGACAATTTCATGCTCCCAACTTTGTGGGAACAGTTTGGGGTTGGGCCCTTCCTGTTCCAACATGACTGCATACAAGTTCACAAAGCAAGATCCATAAAGACATGGATAAGCGAGTTTGGGGTGGAGGAATTGACTGGCCTGCACAAAGTCCTGACCTCAACTCGATAGAACACCTTTGGGATGAATTAGAACGGAGACTGCGAGCCAGGCCTTCTCATCTCGCCTGACCTCACAAATGCGCTTCTGGAAGAATGGTCAAACACTCCCATAGACACACTCCTAAACCTTGTGGACAGCCTTCCCAGAAGTGTTGAAGCTGTTATATCTGCAAAGGGTGGGCCAACTCAATATTGAACCCTACGGACTAAGACTGGGATGCCATTAAAGTTCATGTGCATGTAAAAGCAGACGTCCTAATACTTTTGGTAATATAGTGTATACTGTATATATATATATTTATATATATATATATATATATCTATATATATATATATATATATATATATAGATATATATATATATAGATATAGATATATATCTATATCTATATCTAGATAGATAGATAGATAGATAGATAGATAGATAGATAGATAGATAGATAGATAGATAGATAGATAGATAGATAGATAGATCGATCTATATATATATAGATATAGATATAGATGTATCTCTTTGGTAAAATAAAATATTCTAATGAAAGTGGAGTTTTCCTTTAAGCAGAAGCTCTGATTTTAGCATAGCTGCAATGCTACCTTTACGGCATTAGCTTTTCACTGACTGATTGTGCAGATTGCCCAAAGCTGCTCTTTAGAAATTATCTGTGTTCCCCACACAATAAATTGGCATTTTTGGAGGTTATAGGCTACAGAAGGATCTTTGATGTGTCAGATTTTCTGTGAAGTTTATCAGATAAGTGTGTGGCTCATTCCAGCTGTGCAAAATCCGTGCTGCAGTCATAGAAAAGGCAAGATAGATGAGATTTGTAAAATGGGCCTTGTGCTGAAAAAAAAAAAAAAAAATCTCAGCTTTCAGCTAGATGTCTTCAGGAGAGGCATTACCTGACACAATGGTCTTTAGGTTGCTATCATTTAAAACCCTCCCCTAGAGTTTGCTTTGATGCCTCTGCTGCTGGGTGACACACATGAAACAGAGTTCTTTCTTACAGGTAGAGTATCGAGCCTTTGGACACCGCTGGAAACGCAAAGGTATTCAGAGGCCTGTAATGTAGCTTCTGTATCCCATAATCCATTGCAACAAAGTAGCATACAGTTAAGAACGGTTCTAAAAAGACTTCAAAGATCGATTTGATCTATTTTCTGCTAGGTCGTGTTAGTAGGTGCATGAAACGTTCCCGCCCAGGGGTCGATGACAATTAAAGGTAAATAAAGGTAAAATTGGCCTGTCACTCTGACTCAAGAGTGCAACCATTTTGTTTGATCAATTACTATTTTCAGAATTTTCTAACATTTATTTTTCATCTTTTTTACTATATGCAGTATATATATATATATATATATATATACATACATATATAATATATATGTAGACAGGTGATGGAGTACAGAAACACAGAGAAGGAGACATTTTACTTTTGACAATCAGTAAACTTTCACTTTCTGCTGTTATGCTGAATGTTATGTTGCACTATTCCCTCCAGTCAGCAGAGGGAGATCTATAGCCAGGAATTGTAGTCTGAAACATCCATCACAGAATGGGACTTCAGGACCTTTATAATACAGTTCCCATAGCCATAGGACACTGGAAAGGAAGGGGGGTGGTGGAACAGGTTTTACCAGACTGCACTGAAAACCTTTTCCTCTACTCTCCCTACCTTTGTCCCCTTATTACACATTACAAGCTATTCTAAACAATATATATATATATATATATATATATATATACATATATATATATATATATATATATATATATATATATATATATATATATATGTATAGCTCCCAGCTGTCCCTGATTTCAAGGGACTGTCCCTGATTTGGAGCAATGTCCAACTGTCGCTCATTCCTCCTCATTTGTCCCTCATTTTGGTCTGATCCATATAGATGTATATAAAATGCACTTTTTATCTACTAAAAAGTGTTTTCCAGCACTAAACCTTTCATCTGATTTCTAAATTGCTGCATTTGTAAATTCCAATAGCCAATATAAAGGAATAGTAGTGGTAAAAAAACGCAGTTTAACCAATCTTGTTTTTTTGTACAGTTCTTCTTTAAGGGGATGTGGCAAGGGGTGTGTCCTATGCCTGCGTACTTTTGCTGATAGGTGTCCCTCATTCCCATCCTTAAATTTTGGGAGGGAGGTATGTATGTATGTATGTATATATATATATATATATATATATATATATATAGTATATTTATACAATGCTTATAGAGTCAAATGTAGAAACCTGCACTAAATAAAATTAAAAAGATAAGAAATATTATTTTTTACAAAACATATTTAGGTGTGCTGTTGTTTTGGGAGAACCCTGAAATACTGGTTGTCTCATGAGGCTCCCAAGAGACATGTCTCCAGGTATAGTGCAGTAGTTTTGACAGTGGCAGTACCACAGTATGGTGCTGCAGTTATTATTATTATACAGGATTTATATAGCGTCAACAGTTTGCGCAGCGCTTTACAACATGAGGGCAGACAGTACAGTTACAATACAAATCAATAGAGGAGGGATCAGAGGGCCCTGCTCATTAGAGCTTACAATCTAGAAGGGAGGGTCAAGTGGAAACAAAAAGGTAATAACTGTGGGGGGTGAGCTGATGGAGAAAATGAAAATACAGTTGTTAGGTGTGGGTAGGGTAGGCTTCTCTGAAGAGAAGGGCTTTCAGGGATCGTCTAAAAGCGAATAGAGTAGGAGATAAGCGGACAGATTGGGGTAGGGCATTCCATAGGATTGGAGAGGCTCTGGAAAAGTCCTGGAGGCGAGCATGGGAGGAGGTGACAAGGGAGCTAGAGAGCAGATGGACTTGAGAGGAACGAAGAGAACGAGTATATTGGTATTTAGAGACTAGGCTAGTGATGTAGCTGGGGGCTAAATTGTGGATGGCTTTGTAAGTAGTTGTTAATATTTTGAGTTTAATTCTTTGGCCGAGCAGAAGCCAGTGGAGGGATTGACAGAGAGGGGTAGCAGATACAGAGCGATTGGTAAGGTAATTGAGTCTGGCAGCAGCATACATGATGGATTGAAGAGGTGATAGACTATGTAGAGGTAAGCCAATGAGAAGGGAGTTGTAGTAGTCGAGGCGAGAGATGACCAGCGAGCGAATTAAGAGTTCTGCAGTTCTGACAATGCAGGTACAATAGTACCATATAAAAGTTCTTGTCTTGCACATAAAAAGCACTGTCCTCCTGAGTAGTGCATGACACAAAAAAAAGTAAAGAGAAGCTTCCCTAGGTTTTCTCTACATCACAAGTCATATGAAGCAGAGCTACAGTCCACACTCACTTCTTGTTCTGTTCCAGGTCTCACTCTCAGGGCTGGGATAAGGGGTGGGTGGGAGGGGTGGTTGCCCTGGGCGCAAAGGTTAACTGTAGGCATGGCGCCGCCTTCCTTCTGTTGTAAGGTTGACAGGAAAAATGACAGCAGCAGTAATTTTAACAAGTGAGTGACTGTTGGGTGTAGAAACCCCTAAGCTTGCACATCATATATGGGGGGAGGGGGGGGGCGCAGTTTGGCATCTTTGCCCTAGGCGCTGGATGACCTTGTCCTGGCACTGCATGCTCTGATCACAAGTGTAGCGCTCCCTGCATAGGAAATGGGATCCCCCACAGTGCACAGCCAGGCACACTGCATCTTCACAGGCACTCAGAGTCATAAAACAGTCCAGTGTTTTGTTTTTGTCATTTATTGAAGGATTAGAACCTTGATAGGGGTTAGGAAAAATTTGGGATGCCCACTTGACTTCATAAAACTCTTCAGGGACAACTGTCCTATATACAGCTATATACAGTTTCTATGTACACTCCTCCCTTCCTCCAGCACTCATTTGCTTGCAGAACTCCAGCTGGCACACTGATATTGAATCTGACATAAAAGCAACAGTCAGATTTCTAAGCAATAGCCCTTTACGGGCAGGGACCCCAGGCCCCTTGGTTGTGTAGCTAAGTTCAGTGTCCAGCTTACATCCCTGTGGCTACTGATCCCAGCACCACCTCTTCAGGCCCTGCCAGCCCGCCTGGCTGCAGCTGCCCTTTCTCTAGCCCTCCTGGCTACTTCCTACCAGACTGACATTCTCCAGTCCTCCAGACTGACACTCACCAGCCCACCTGGCTGTCTTCTCCTGGAGAACTCCTGGACGTGCTGACTCTCTCCTGCTGTCCTTACACCTGCTCCCATGCATCCAGGATGGATTTCTCAGTCTGTTGTAAAGGGTCCCTCCAGCACCTGAGCCCCAGGCCCGAGGTCACCCCCCAAGACTAGGGGGCACCCTCAAGGGCCACTGACAGCCTCTTTAACACTTCATCTCCATCTTCCACCCAACTGCTCCTGCTGGCATGACCCAAAGAGTATTTATGTGGTGGCCTACCCCTTGCCAGTCCATTTTGCTAGGGATTGGGCAGGGTCCTCATCAATACCCCAAGCAGTTCATCCTAACCTCCCTCCCATTCTTCTGGAAGCTTCTCCAAGGTTCCAACAAAGTAGGGGGAAATACTAGAGGTGTTGCTTGCTTTTTCAGCCTCCCTGAGCCACTCAACCCTGCCCCAGGCTTGGCTCTCAGCCAAGTCAATCCAATAACAACTATGTACGTTCTATTCTAGCACACTAAAGGTTGCTACACAAGTAAGCAAGAAAACACTAACTACTGGCTGCTTGGGGCCAAGGGCTGAACAATATGTAATAAAGGGCTTCAGGGTGGGCACCAGATCTTTACCGAAAAATACTAGCATAGCGCCGTACAAATATATTCAGAGAAAACCAGGTATTTATCGCACCACACTTCAGCGGATCCATCCCCATTATTATACTGTATGTCTTATAAGAAAACAGACATTTAATGCCAGGATTGGAGGCCTCGAGGGATACCAGGATGCAGAAAAGAAAATCAGTTAGTATATAATGAGGAGAAGGAGAGGAGGAGAGTCATAAAGTGTCTCACAGTGGTAGACAATGCTCATTAAGGCTAGAGAAAGAATGTCAGACACATAATGATAAAATCAGAGAATAGCATCTAATTCAGCACTGAACCTTCTCACTGACAGCAATACACAGTAATGTATCTGCTGCTGACAACACCTTCTAATAATAGTGCTGTGGTAAAGCTGAATGTTGAATACCACACCATTCACAGGTTATGCATTGATTTGATTATTAAAGGTCCTGGGCAGCCACAAATTGCATTTTAGCTATCAACAGAGTGTGTTCAATGGAGTTATACCTAGTACACATAGGCTGAAAGTCAGGCAACATCGGCCGGTTCAATAGAAACCGCCTGACATTCAGCCTGTGTGTATAGCAGCTGGTTTCAACAGAAGCCCCCCTGTCAGAACACAACTCAGCAGGGGAGATTGATGTGCTCTTTTGACTCTTTTTCCACACACCATGAGTTTTTGAATGTTACCACACACCTTCATAACCACCGAGCCATGGTCTACTACCGGACCAGTTCTTCAGCCAGCTGCGAACCCCCAACCTACCATAGTGGCTCCCAGCTACCATAGTGCCCCCAAACGCCTGTAATTGCCCCCCCCCACAGTGCCAACCCAGCCCCCTGAGAGCCATGACCATTGTACAAAGTAACATAAGGGCTAAAATCTAACATGCTCTACTCGCTGGCGGAGTTAGCAAGAACTGTTGAAACAGGTGACATTAAATAACCCATCAGGTAGTGAAAATTAACAGAAACACATTAGTTCTAAGGCTTCGGAACCAAGAGGAACAGTTAGGAAAATATCACAAGAAAGGCCATGGACATTTTATCAAGCAAAGCTACAGTAGGGCACAGATCTGATTGGCAGTATACGATTCATTGGGAGATTTAAACAATTGCTTGTGGTCACCCATAGGTAAGTGAGGATAAGGACAGATAATAAAAAGGAAAGGCAACCCCCCCCCCAACCTAGCTGAGGGAGCCTGCCGTTATCCATCAAGAAAGGAAAAGGAAGGAGACAAAAAAAGGGAAAGGAGAGAGAAAAAAAACAGGGGCAAGCGGAGGAGAGAGAAGAGGTATAAAAAGATAAGAGAAGAGAGGGGAGGGGAGGGAAGGGATAAGGAGAGAACCCAGAGATTCGCACTGACCGTGGCAGAAGACATGGCACATATAATCAAAGCTCCAGAAAGCCCACAGTCAATTGAGAGGGTGGGAAGTCATCAAGCCAAGCCTAACAGGAAAAAAAACATTTATCATGGGTATCATTAAGAATTGCTGTAAGCTTTTCATTAATCATCGTGCTTTGTATACAACGTTTTACTTAGTCGATGAAAAGAAAGAAAAAAAGAGCGCACCAGCCTAGTGCATTATCCTTGACAGATTTATTGATTAAAAACAAAATAAAGTCTACTCACAAAGGTTGAAGAAAAAATCGCATTGTATATGGCACAGAGGCGATTAGTCCAGTGGTAGCAGTTTTCCAGGTCCCAGGAAGGAGGCGTACGGACTACTGCTGGCTAACGCGTTTCGAAGGTTACCCTTCTTCATCAGAGCCTTAGTAGTGTTAGTCTCCTGCTGGTTTTTATACATGTGTCCATCCAAACAAGACTGGTCAGGTTGGTTCTCAGGCTCCTCCCTTAATTGGTGGGCGGTCCTCTGAGAAGGGTGGGTCTTGGCTTTGTTATTATTATAAGACCGTAGTGTATTTATTTTCAATATTATTAATATATTTCTAAAAACTTTTTACGTTTAGTGTGATTTTAGTCTAATTTATAGTTTTAGTCTTAATTGTAGTTTCTAGTTACTAGTTCTAGCATCCTTAAGAGCAGCAAGGCCGAAATCCACAGTCCTTCCTGAACCCTTGGGATCTTTTAGTTAATACACCTGTGCGCAAGAGTATTTTTGCATCTTTATTTTACTTTGTCGAACCTGAGAATCAGCGATTTCCACGCCTTTGCTATCGTCTGTTTTAACATCATGAAAATATGGGTAATTAACATACTATCAGGAACCATGAATCAGACCAAGACAGAAGTATAGTTAAATCACACTTGTTTAATAATAATAATAATAATAATAATAATAGTAATAATAAAAAGGTAAACAGAGTAAGCGTAGTCAAAACAAGCCAGGGTTCAATAACCGGATCGGGTAGTCAGCCAAGCAAATGTCAGAGAGCCAGAGATAAACATAGTAGTACAGCAAGCAGGATCAGGAGCCAGAAGGAACATCAGGTGAGCAAGTCTTCAACAGGAATGCAGGGGAAAGTCTCTGTGATGTTGACAAAGGCGAAGGCAGAGATCAAGTGAGCTGGACGACTTTAAGTAGGCAGGATTGACGAGCAGAATCAACAACAACTGGGTAACTGTGGAGAGAGATGGGAGCTTGCAATTAGCCGACAGCTGAGCGGCCAGGTCAGAAAAGGAAGGGCTGAACCCAGCCCTGACAGGACCCCCTCCTCAATGAGCCCTACCCCTCGGAGGACCACCGGGCTTGAGGGGAAAACGTCTATGGAAATCACGGAGGAGGACAGGGGCATGTACGTCCGTGGATGAGACCCAAGAGCGTTCCTCCGGACCGTACCCCTTCCAATGCACCAGGTACTGTATGTGCCCACGGAACCTACGGGAGTCAACAATGGATTGTACTACATACTCCTCATGGTTCTCAACCTGTACAGGGTGAGGACGTGGCACGGAGGTGGTAAAGCGATTGCAGACCAAAGGTTTCAAAAAGGAGACATGAAACACATTTGAGATGCGCTCCACAATGAAATCCATAGACAGGTGGGTCCAGGGCCTCTCTCCATTGGGTATGGGTTGTAGGAGGCCCACTGGAAGGTGTTGTGGAGCTCTTTTCTTGTCGAGTTTTAATTACATTGTCCCATCCTTACCTGGTACTAAGAATGTAAGGGCTGACGCTTTGTCACGACAATTTTTCTCCACCTCCAAGTTGGAGTCGGTTTCGGTTCCCGTGATCCCTCCTGATCGTATTCTGGCTACAGTTGGCACCAGTCTTACTTCTCCTTTGGGTGACAAAATTCTGCCCCCTGCCAATCCAGGTTTGGGATTGTCCAGGGCTTCCTAAAACACCCCAGACAGCTCCACCTCTCTTCCCCACCTTCCTTCTAGAAACCTCTAGAAGCAGAAGGGAGGTAACCAAAAGATGAAACTAGCTGTGAGTCACCAGCTTACTCTAAGCCACTTCCAGCCACAGATCAAAACAAACAGGTCTAGCTTTTGCCTAAATGTACCTGCACTGACAAAAATCTCAACTCTAGCATGTACCTAAGTAGAAGGTGCTACACATATTTTTGCAGCAACTTTTATTGTGTAGGTATTAACCTTTTTTTGCTGTTGGGGCATGTAAGTTTTGGAAGAATTTACTAGGCCCTGGTCTCAATAAGGTTGAGAACCACTGCCTTATAGTGTTCCCAATTATACTGTAAAAAAAGAAATTAAATTTAAGTGCATCTTAGATTTAAAGAGGATCGTTAGCCTGTTTGCAGAAAAACAAAAAGTCAGCAGCTACAAATACTGTAGCTTCTGACTTTTAATAAAAGTACACTTACCTGCAAAGGATCCAACGCCGCCCTCACCAGGGCTGGGTCCTCAGGCCCCTGGGGCCAGCATGTGCACAGCTGGCTTCCCACTTGGTAGTTTCACCAAAACAGAAAAAAAAACTTACCTTTGACTCTGGTGTGCTGGTATGGGCCATGGTGATGTCACTCATCCTTCTTGCAAGATTCATGAATCTCAAATCTCACAAGATGTTTTAGCATTGTGCAAAAGTGCATTATTGTGGGATCTGGTATCCCAAGCTTACTGAGGATGCTACAGGAAGGCCTAACAAGGCTACCCTCGCAAAGGCAAACTCATTGCAAGTCTTGGTGTGAATGTTTTTTAGTAGGACATTATGACAGACTTACCTGAAAATGAAGCCCTCCTGCGGCACGCTGTCACCGCTGAAGGTGCTTCGCTCTGTCTTTCTGGGTTCGCGGGCATCGGCGATAAGAATGGCAGAGCCAGCGATGATGTCACTGTTTACGCCAAGGCTCTGAAGGAACAGCACGGGTATGCCATTCCTTCAGAGCGTATGCACCGGTGATGTCACTGGCTGCATCTAAAGTAAATGTCTCCTAAATGGTGCACGCTTAGGAAAAAATTACTGTACCTATAGGTAAGCCTATAATAAAAATCATACATGGGAGTTTACTTCCACTTAAAGTGCTGAAACTTTTTGAAGATCCCAAGAATGTAAATTGTGAAAAGCCCGGAAAAATGCATTTTATTTATATACTCTCTCTCTATATATATATATATCTATATATCCTGGTGTCTTTGGTCCAGTCATGTGACATGCGGGGTCCTTTTCCTTCGCTCGGCGGTGGGAGGTTGCAGACAAATAGACAAATGTACTCACATAGTAAATTGAAACTTTTCCCAGCCGTTTTCTCCTTGTGGCCTAGGATGGCCCCAGAGGTTGGATGCCCACAGGAAGTGGATTAAATGACGCTGGTAGATTTTTTTCAACCTGGAAGGGGACTGGCAGTGAACCACGAAGGAGGACTCTGAGGATAGCACTGGTGTGTAAACAGGATGAGCATTGCTAGGCAAACTTTTGCCCCTAAAAAAATATAGTATGCTAGGTTCACTTCAGTAGATGATGTAGAGACGTGGATAAAGGTTTAGATACTCTATTGCATCTAGACTTGACAAGTGCTATGCGGACCATAGAACAGGATGCACTAGCTTTTTGCTTCTGTACAGTCCTACAAAATGCATTATTCATACAGTTTCATACATGTGTGCACTGTAGGGCTAGTAAAAGCTTGGACTATGGAGTTCAGAATAATTGTATTACTACGAGCCTGTGTAGACTTTGGGCAGTGAATGAGAGCATATTAATAAGATAGCTCTTCTAGGTTGACCTTTTTTTTAACCTACAGGTACAAGAATGGTCCAGCGTATTTTTCAGCAAGTCAGCAAAACAAAGTTGTGATGATGCCCACTGCCTCTTAATTTTTCGGTGCATGTTCTTGTTTCTATACAGCCACATCTCCCTTGCAAGTGCATTTCTTTCTCTACTTTAAAAGAATTGTACTCAATTCGTCCCTACTGGAAAGATTTCTCCTTACTTTCTTTTCTGACAAGACCTTCAGAGTATGACACTGGTGTTAATGGGATAGTGAAGGAAAATATTCTAAATGCAGAAACAAACACACATACAGAAATAAAAACCTGACATTTTATTGCTTCCCTGCTCTAAAAATTAACAAAAAAGAAATGGTAAAGTTGGATTTCAATGATTTAAAATGTGCTATTGGTTGTAAAACATATATAAACTGTATATATATTTTTTTATTATTCATGTTATACTATACTTGAAAAGGGGACACACCTGTGGGCTCCCTCCTAAGCTGTGTATGGTCATAAACACCCAGTGTGACTACGCACCCCCCCCCCAATCCTACCTCACAGGATTTGATTGACAAAAGCAGGAGCCAATGGGTCCCGCTGCCTCTGTGTCTTGTGAGGAGAGAAACACAGACCAGCATCACTACAGATGGGCACAGCACTGGATCGAGATTGGACTTGGGTAAGTATATAGGGTGATGAGGAAACGATACAACTACTGGGACATTTTTTACCTTAATATACAGAATGCATTGAGGTAAAATAATATTTGAGATTTAGAACCACTTTAACCGCTTCCCGACCAACCGCCGCAGTTATACTGCGGCAGGTTTGCTCTCTGCACGAGCCGTCGTAGCTATACGTCGACTCGCGGGGTCAAGATAGCAGGCGCGCGCACCCGCCCGCTGCTCAGTGGGGGTGCCGATTCTCGTGCCCGACGGTCGCGATGACCGCCGTCCACGAGCGATCGTGGCCAGGAGACACAGAACAGGGACGAGTGTGTGTAAACACACACTTCCCTGTTCTGTTCTGACAGGAGTGACAGATCATGTGTTTCTATTAGCTGGGAACCACGATCCGTCACTTCCTCTAGTCAGTCCCCTCCCCCTTCAGTTAGAATCACCTCCCAGGGAACACAGTTAACCCCTTCACCGCCCCCCTAGTGTTAACCCCCTCACTGCCAGTGACATTGACTATTTCCTCAAACGCTTACTGCTGGCTCACACAGGCGCGACTTGTCAGGCGACCTAGCCGCCTGACAAGTTGCCTCCCATTCTGTACTACGGAACCGTTCTAATCGGAGCGACGCAAGTCGCTCCGACTTAGAAAAAGGTTTCTGTACTACTTTGGGGGCGACTTGAGGCGACTTGCATAGACTTCTATATAGAAGTCGTTTTGCAAGTCGCCGCCCCTGTGGTGTCCAGGTCACCTGAGGCAGTCGCGCTGCAAGTCGTGCTGCCTCAGTGTGAACCGGGGCTTAGTGTCCAAAACAACAGCATATTTGAAAGACACTAAGCATGTTAATCAAATCATGGAAACTTTACCATGTAATGATAATAGTCTTTTGGTCGTGGCAGACGTCGGTTCACTATACACCATTATGGGCCATCAGTATGCACCATCGTCTGTGAAATGGGCTTTGGATTAGTCTGATCTCCCAGATTTACACAAGGGCTATTTGCTGCAATCTCTGAAATTTTGTTTGGCTAAAAATTATTTTTGGTATGATGGAAAATTTTTCTTGCAGGTCCTAGGAGTTGCCATGGGCACTCGGTTTGCCCCGAGCATCGCAAATTTGATCATGATGCTCTGGGAGGATGAAACCATCTTCTGTAACAGACCAGTACAGCTGAGATGTTACCAGAGATATATAGATGACCTTATCATGGTCTGGGTGGGTGACCTGATTAGTTTACAGATGTTCATGTCTAAACTCAATGGGAACAATAAAAATGTTAAACTTTCTTGGAATGTTGATGCCGAGCGCATAACTTTCCTGGATTTGGAGATTTTTAAGGAAGGGCAAACTTTTAAAACAAATTTTTAAAAAAAATTACTGACAGAAATGGCTTTATACCTCTAGATAGTTGTCATCACCAATCTTGGTTGTGTAACATCCCAAGAGGCCAGTTCACCCGCCTAATGCGAAATTGCACTTTAGAATCTGACTATTAAGCGCAATCTAACATATTAGCCGAGCGGTTCTTTCAAAAAGGGTATAGGTTGCCCTTCACATTAATATGGCACCCTATTCCTTTTTTCTAGGTGTCTTTGATCTGGTCGCAGGTCCTCTTCACACTCTTCTTCCTTGGGCAGTTGATGGATCCTAAATGCTGCAGAAAGAGGCACAGCTCTCTGAAGAATACTCCCGTGAGTCCAGGGCAGGGGGTGGAGCCCTAACACCTTGGCCATTACTGGGCATCATTCAACCTGGAAGAAGAGTGGCATTAGAGCAGTGAGTGTGTTTGATACAGTGCCAAGAAACCAGTAAATATGGTAGCTAGAACTGCATTTTTAATTTAAAGAGCCTCTAAAAGATCCATGTTTTTGTTTGACCTAAGCTGGAAATGGGCTTTTAATATTTTCATGGATGAAATGACAAGTATGTAGAGAAAAAAAATAAATAAAACAGAATAGAACGTCAAATATAATAAAATAATGTATCATAAAACAGATTCTTAGAAAATACTTTCCAGCTTCACTTTAAAATAAAAGGTCTTAACTACATTTTTTGACATATACTCTATTGACTCAGGAAATAAGAATCATTTGTACAATGCATGAACATTTATAAAAGAGCCATGGGAGGGAATGTGCTGAATTTTTCATGTGTTCCTAATTCATTATAGTGCATTGGAAACCAAATAAAAGTACTGTGAATGAAGCCCTAAGCATTATTTCAACAATGTCTAATGATTGGCTGTTGGCAGTATAAAAGTGTACCTGTCACCTAGACATAGTGAATGCAGCCACTCTTGACCTTAACCTGTAAGGGTAGAATGCAAATTGTTAATTCCCTTGGCAGCTGTCCACTGTGTATTGCAATTAACTGATGGTATTTTTGTAAAGAAGTTTGTAACTGCATTTTTTTCATTGTTAGTAACATAAGAACATAGTGAAATATCACTGGACTGTTGATAACTTATGCAGGCTAATGGGCTCCAGTTAGCTGGGCTTTAAAGTCACTTTTTAAAAAAAAAAAAAGAGAAAGAAAGAAAAACCCCGGTCTGACTGCAATATTCTCCCCCGCTCATTTACACTACTAGATGTCCTCTGCGTTCCAGGATGAATGACATCTGGTATTAGTCAGCTTAGGAGACTGAGGACATCCAGTGAGTGCAGGTCAACCTGCACTTCATATACTATGATAGAGGACTGCCCCCCCCATGATAAAGACCTGAACAGGAACCTACATCTCACATTACCTGACTGAAAAAATCTGGAAAAGGTAAGTATAAAAAAAAAAGTATACAATACACCACCACTAGGGCAGTAGAAAGTACTGTGGGGAGGAACCTGGAGATAGGATTTAAAATAAAAGATTATTAATATGGAAGCTGCCATTTTAGACACAAAAGGTGCAAACCTCAGAGGTGTCATCCTTGTTTCAAGTAACTGATTACTAACCTGGAACATGTATAGTATGCTGGTTGCTCTGATCCAAAGGCTACATTTTTTTCAGAGCAGCTTAACCAGATCAAGTGTGCTGATGAGGAGTTCTGTTTCCTCTCTGATTTCACTAGCTATATGGGTCAGTGGCTCAAAAAGTACTGAAACCAGATACAGAGAGAATTTCCAGGAGGACATCTGAAGGAAGGTTTCCAGTATCGCTGATCGCTTCATCTGTTGCTGAATCTACCCCTCCTGTGTGTGCTCGTATGATCTCTATAAATTGGGATCCATCTGATCTGATCTTTCGGATGGAGCTACCCTGATGTGCTTGGCTGCCTGGTTATTCTGGTCATCCTCTCTCCATACTGTTGATCCTAATAGGACGCCACTACGATCGTGTGCCTGATTATATATAAGCTGTTTCCCAGCTTGTTGCTGGTAAGCATTCAATTTATCTGGTGGTGGATTTTTTCTCACGAGGTGCTATTGGAAGGATTTGCCCACTTCATTGAATTTTATGGGACTTTTTTTTTAAATTCACTTTTGGACTTTATCATTTTATTGACTTAATATTTTTTATACACAGTTATGTTTGTGTTTTTTCTCAAATTATTTATGTGATCCTTCAGAGATCCATACACTATTTGGTCATAGCGCGGTTCCTACCCACTCACTAAAAAAAATCAGTGGCTATTGCACGAAATGACGTACAGGTACATGATTTCGCGCAATAGAGCCAACCTGCTGCAGTACAAGTAAGTTAGGACGTCGGCAAGTAGTTAAATCGCATGGTAATGTGCATTATGTTAAGGCAGCCTATTCTTCTTGGATGGACTGCTGATGACCCCAGAGTAGTTAAAGATTAGAGTAGTTAGATGTACCTAATATGTAATATGCCACGTTATGGTGCATTACCGCAACACAAGAGTGAACTTGGCCTAAGAGTCTGTGTACTTGGACTTTTTATTTCAGATGCTTTTTCTCCCAATGTAAGTCAAAGGTTATTCAAAAGCAGCTAGATGCATCTTAGAAGGAGGTCAACTACTTCTGTGAAGGATCTCAGTTGTAACTAAGAAGTCTCTTTCACCATCATTGTCCATCATATCTGGCTTCAAAGTCAAGGTGTCTGGTGACCAGCAGTCTAGAAAGGCCCTGGCTGGGTCATTTGGTAGCATGCCATGGCCTCACCAGTAGAGCGGCACTGTTATTGTAAATGTAGCTGCTTCTGATGCAGAATCCATATCAGATTTCTGAGTACTGTATCCCCTAAGGCCCGCTTACAACCAAAAGAGGTGTCATCACTGAGGGAAAATATGGAAATTACAGTCTGTTTTTTTAGATTTTAAGTTCAGATCAAAGTAAATTTTCGATTTTTTTTTATTTTCTATTATGATTTGTGTTATTTTCTGAACTGCTGATTCCCCCTGCCCGATTTTCCCCTTGTCAGAGTTGGTACCTCCTGAAGAGGGAAAAATTGAGCACATTAACCATACAGCATATTACATGATTGGATTATATGTTAATTATGAGGATCATAGGCATGGTATATTGTACTTACCCAGAGTAAGGGACCCATTGGGCACATTGGACCTTGATTGTGTCACCTGGGACTTTGGTTTCTAGATTGAGACCACGGAGTCTTTCCTTTGTAGACTACTGGGGCTTCCAGGTCATTAGCTGAAATTCACAGTATCCGGGTGAGCTCAGACAGATACAATTCCATGATTGACCTCTCACTATAATCTGTTGGATTTTCGAGTCCCCTCTTTAAAAAGGTTTTTTTGTGTTCCAACCAATTTATATGGCTATATATGATGGCTTAATAGACAGCAAATCATTTAATTAAACACCCCCATTGAGATACATACCACATGGAATATACAGCCTCCTGAGGATCTCCTCGAGTTCCCCCCCAATCAAACTAATAGAGGTCAACTGCACACATAGTGGTATAAATGCTTTTATTAACACCATTTGGATCAGCGCAATGTATTTTACATATACTTACCTCCTTATGTTCTCCTCATAAAGTGGACTGGTGGTTAATGAGACTGCCTAATGTCCAATGCAGCATCACATGCTTGAACTCTGTATTGAACTTAAAGTGTTACTAAACCCCAGGACCCTGCATTCACTATATCTGGTCTCACACAGTACACATGGCATGGAAATGCAATTATTTTAGTAAATATAAACTTCTAAATGCCTTTTCTCATCAGCAGTATATAGCAGTCTTGTGACTTCTGTCAGTGTCTTGGTAAAGCTTGTAGGAGGAGTTTTCATTCTCCTCTGACTGTCCTATGAGGCTGCATAACCCCCTCTGTCTGAACTGGATTGGCCCTGTGCTGATCACATGCAACCTCCCCCCCAAGAAAACTCTCTAGCAATACACACCAAAATGAGTATGTGCAGAGTGCCCCCAAGGCTCTGTACTATCAGCAGATGGATTGTGGACAGTAAAAGAAGGGGAGGATCAGAGAAGACGGGATCAAACAGTCTTTTTACACCATGCGGGGGATTAACCCCTTAGGGTCCACAGTGAGTATAACCAGCATGCTTTACTGCATATACAGACTGATTTTACTGTTGTGGGTTTAGTAACACTTTAAGTATTTACTTCTTGCTAAACAATTTCAAAACAGTATGATATAATTAGAGCTGATGGCCCTATGCTGGGGGTTTAAATGTAGTGGCAAAATGTATAATTTTAATGGATTTTATATTTTGCACAGATGCAATTAAAGTGTTACTAAACCCAGGAGCCTGCATTCACTATATCTGGCCTCCCACAGTACACAGAACATGGAAATGCAATTATTTTAGCAAATATAAACAAATACCTTTTCTCATCAGCACTCTTGTGACTTCTATCTGTATGTGGCTTGTAGGAGGAGTTTTCATTCTCCCCTGATTTTCCTATGAGGATGCAGGACCCCTGACCCTCTGTCTGGACAGTGCTGATTTGCCCTGTGCTGATCACATGCACCCTCCCAAGCAAAAAACCTCTCTAGCAGAACACACCAAACTGAGCATGTGCAGCCTGTCCCCTGGCCTCTGTTCTATCAGGAGATGTATTGGGGACTCTGGAAGAAGGGGAGGATCAGAAAAGACAGGATCAAACTGCCTTTTTACACAATGCAGAGGGTGGTTTACCCCTTAGGTTCCACAGTGAGTATAACAGGCATGCTTTACTGCATATACAGACTGATTTTACTGTTGTGGGTTTAGTAACACTTATATGCCCTGTACACACGATCGGATATTGATCGGACATTGATCGGACATTGATCGGACATTCCGACAACAAAATCCATGGATTTTTTCCGACGGATGTTGGCTCAAACTTGTTTTGCATACACACGGTTGCACAAAGTTGTCAGAAAATCCGATTGTTCTGAACGCAGTGACGTAAAACACGTACGTCGGGACTATAAACGGGGCAGTAGCCAATAGCTTTCGTCTCCTAATTTATTCTGAGCATGCGTGGAACTTTGTGCGTCGGAATTATCCACACACGGTCGGAATTTACGCAAACGGATTTTGTTGTTGGAAAATTTTATAGCAAGCTCTCAAACTTTGTGCGTCGGAAATTCCGATGGAAAAAGTGCGATGGAGCCCACACATGGTCGGAATTTCCGACAACAAGCTCCGATCGCACATATTCCGTCAGGCCGTGTGTACAGGGCATAAGTGTTTTTCTTAGTACTAAGTGGTAAGAGAGTATCACTTCAACTAAAAAGTCCCATTAGTTGTTCTCTTCAAATAATGTTTTAACTTATTTTCACCTTAAGAACCTCAATGAGCTTAATTGAGAATTTCAGAGTCTACAAATGTTCAACAATGACAAAATTGCTAATTTTACAATAAAACCAGTTTTGCTAAAACATTCTTCTCATCCCCACTCACAAACATGTAATAGAACAAGGAGAAAGAGAAGCCCGCAGCAACAGCATGTAATGCATAGCGGAGGGCATACATGACTGTGGTAACAGGGGAGTTAATAGTTTAAGGGGTGGGTACAAAAAAGTAACCGAGGGGGAGGTAGCAAACAGGGCTTTATAGGTTAACCCCGCCCAGGGGGGAGTAACAGAGGTTGGAGAAAGTTCATTGAAGATGGAGCTGGACGGACTCATGGAGCAGCTTAGGGAGGAGGCCGTGGTTCGTGGGGCAGCATGGCTGCAAGAGACTATAGCTGCGGCTTTGCAGAAAAGTCAGCCTGAGGCGCTGGGTAGGTCTAGCGGCGCCAGAACGCGGCGGTCCCGGCCGCCTGAGCGGTTCTCCCCCGACCAGCGGGTTTCTGGACAGCGGCAACCCGGGACTCCTGCGGGTCCCGCGGTGGGCCCACCGCCAAAGAGAATGGCCGGAGCGGATGGCGGCAGAGCGGACGCCGACGGGACCCGGAGGAGCGATCGTTTGGAAGGGATGGAAGTGGCGGCGCGGCCTAACAGAGCGGGCAGAATGAGGAGTGTGAGCCCCGCCCCCCGCAGGAGTCAGCCAGAAGCAAGGGAGAGGACACGTGCAGGGAGCCCTGGGCCGTCCGGTTCCACGGCAGGGGCACACAGGAGGATCGAGAGGGGTCGGCCCAGCGGGGCATCACATGTACCAGGCGGCAGGACTGAGGTCAGGCACACCGGTCCGGGCAAGGCAACCTGCAAGTCAGCGGGCAGATGTGACACGCGGAGGCGGGGGCGTACTGCCACAGTCATGGCGGCAACCCCGGCGGCCAGGCCGGGCGGGCCTTCGTCTGAGGAAGAAGAAGGGAGAAGTGGCGATCGAGCAGGTGGATGGTCCGGGTCGGAGGAAGAATCGGTACCCCAGCAAAGGAGAACGGCAGCGGTGGAGATCCCTGTTCCGGCTGATGAGGCTACGCCTGTGCAGCCTGGTGAGTCCAGTACTTTATCCCTTAATTCCAGTCAGGCCAGAGTGGGGGGGATGGGGGTTTCAGTGGGGGGCGGGAGCAGCAGTGGGTCGGGGGTGTCGGCCAGTGGGGGGGCTACAGCATTGGGGGGTTTTTTAGCAGGCATTAGGGAGCTCCTTCAGCGCTTTGAAGGAGCAGGGACGGTTCCCTCGGGCCCTGCAACAGCGTGGGCGCCTCCGGCAGGAGGCACCGGGGCGGTAGGGCTCACGGGAGGAACAACGGCGGTACCTCCGGTCACGGCGGCGGTGGCCACGCCTGCACCGGTAACGCCCGGGAGTACGGTGGCGCAGGGGACGGACAAGACAGCTGAGACCACAAGCAGGCAGGATATAATCAGATTGGCTGATGCAGCCAGGTGCGAGGTGTATGTATGCTATGAGGGACCGTTGGGCGCGCACCTGAAGCAAGAAGTGCGGGAAAAACTGTGGAAGGGTGAATATGTTGAGATATTTTCCTTACTGCCGTTAGAGAAATTTAATCTGGATAGGGTGAAACCTGATGATTCAAAGAAGGAGGACGAGGAGAAGAGGAGGTACAGGCTGATCCCTAGAACATTTGCAAACTGGTTGCAGGCTTTTGCGATTATGGCAAGTGTGATAGGTGAGAAGCACCCGGAGCATTGCTCAGCTCTATTTTGCTATCAAGATGCTATCGGAGAGGCGTACAGGGTTTATGGGGGCACGGCGTGGTTGAGGTATGATGAACAGTTCCGTCAACGGAGGGAAATCAGACCGGCGCTCCGTTGGGATCACAAGGACATCAGCCTATGGATGAGATTGATGACGACGACGACGAGGGCCCCCAACCAGTTTTTTCCAGGAGGGACCGGTGGACCTTCCACCCAGGGACATACGGTCGGAAACAAAAAGGGGGTTTGTTGGCAATACAACACCGGGACCTGCAGGTTCGGAACCTCATGTAAGTACAAACACGAGTGTTCAGGATGTGGGGGATCTCACCCGGGGTCAAGATGTTTCAAACAAGGAAAGGGTAGGCAAGGAGAAACTGCAAACAAAAGGGAGGACCCCGGTGAGAGTGGAAAAGATGCGGCCGTTTCTAGGTAGGTACCCAGACAGGAAAGCAGCGCAATTGTTGGATGAAGGTTTCTCAGTGGGATTTAGGATACCGTGCAATCTGTCGGTTATCCCGCCTGTGTCACCTAATTTAAAGTCAGCTATGCAACACCCGGAGGTAGTTTCTGAGAAACTAAGGAAGGAGGTTGCGTTGGGTCGGATGGGGGGCCCTTTTTCGGTGTCGCCGTTGGATAATTTGGTGGTGTCACCTCTGGGTGTGGTCCCAAAGAAGGAGCCAGGAAAATTCAGGCTAATCCATCATTTATCATTCCCAAAAGGGGGATCGGTCAATGATGCGATCGACCAGGGTGAGTGTTCCGTGACCTATACATCATTTGATGCGGCAGTGGGATGGGTGCGACGGTATGGAAAGGGGGCTCTCATGGCGAAGGCAGATGTGGAATCAGCTTTCCGACTGCTGCCAGTACACCCGGACAGCTTTCGGTTGTTGGGATGTCATTGGAACAACGAATTTTATGTCGACCAATGCTTACCAATGGGCTGCTCTATATCGTGCGCGATATTTGAGCAGTTCAGCTCGTTTGTGGAATGGGTTGTTAGGGAGGTGTCAGGTGTGAATTCTATAATTCATTACCTGGATGACTTTCTCTGCATGGGCCCAGCTGATTCAAGGATCTGCGCGGTGCTTTTGGCTACGCTGGAACATATCGCAGACAAATTCGGCATTCCATTGGCGGCTGACAAAACGGAGGGACCGAGCACGGTCATCACGTTCTTGGGCATTGTGCTAGACACGGAGGCAATGGAATGCCAATTGCCAGACGATAAACTGGAGGACCTGAAGAGGGAAATTGCGGGGCTCATGGGTTTGCGGAAAGTGCAACTGAAGACGCTACAATCGGTATTGGGCAAGCTTAATTTTGCATGCCGCATATTACCAATGGGGAGGGTTTTCTGTCGCAGGTTGTCGGCCAGCACGAGCGGCGTAAAATCACCAAGGCATTTCGTTCGATTAAAAGAAACACATAGAGCGGACTTAAGGGTGTGGCACACCTTTTTGGAAGCTTTTAACGGGAGGGCTTTTTGGATGGCTGGTCCAGTCAGCAATTTTGACTTGGAACTGTTCACTGATGCCGCAGGTTCAACCGGTTTTGGGGCATTTTTTCAGGGGCAATGGAGCGCTGGGCCTTGGCCTCAGTCGTGGTTGGAAGCAGGATTTACAAAAAACCTGGTGCTGCTGGAGTTGTTTCCGGTGGTGCTGGCGGTGGAGTTATGGGGAGCATCATTCAGGGACCTGAAGGTGCGTTTCCACGGGGACAACCTAGGCGTGGTACAGGTAATTAATAGGAACACGGCATCATCTCCGCCAGTGATTAGGCTATTACAACATCTGGTACTACGTTGTTTGCAACTGAATGTTTTCATTCATGCGGTCCATTTACCAGGGGTGGAAAATGTTATAGCTGATGCGTTGTCTCGCTTCCAGTGGGAAAGGTTCCGGGAGTTGGCGCCGGAGGCGGAGCAACACGGGGTTCCTTGTCCCGACTGGCTGTGGGGGATAGCATTGGCCTCATCGCCGGATGGATAAAGAACTCGGTAAGTGGGTCCACGTGGGCGGCTTACACCAGGGTATGGCAGGAATGGATGGATTTTGTGAATGAAATCGGGGAAGAGCCGGTGGGTGGAGAGGTGCAGTTGCTCTTGATATACTACATTGCCAGGAAGATGGAGGAGGGTGTGTCTGCAGCTGTAGTGAATAAGAATGTATCTGGGTTGGCCTTTCTTTTTAAGTTGCAGGGTCAGATGGATTTTACGAAAGACTTCTGGGTTCGGCAGGCAATGAAGGGTTACAGAAAGGCGTGGGTTAGGAAGGATGAGAGAAGGCCGGTGACATTCGAAATTTTGCAGGGTGTTATAGCGCAACTGGAGAGGGTGTGCTCTTCAGGTTATGAAGTGCTGTTGTTCAAGGTAGCCTTTTTATTAGCGTTTTTTGGGGCCTTTAGAATAGGGGAGTTGGTTAGCCCTTCTAAGAGGGTACAGGGAGGGCTGAGTTATCAGGATGTGAAGTGTGAGACGGAAGTCTTGCAGTTGTATTTGAGAAAATCAAAGACCGATCAACTGGAAAGGGGCAGAATCGTTAGGGTGTATCCGGTTGTGGGTTCGGTGTTGTGCCCAGTTGGGGCTGTGCGGGAGTTTTTGAGTTTGCGCCCGGCGGGAATGGGCCCCCTTTTGGTACATTCAGGTGGAGAATGTTTATCCAGATTCCAATTTGGGGCAGTCTTTTCAAAATGTATCCGGGGTTTAGGACTGACCGAGAAGGATTTCTCGTCACATTCCTTCAGGATAGGAGCAGCCACGGAAGCAGCCAGGAATGGATTGGGGGAGGAGATGGTAAAAAAGATTGGTAGATGGGAATCCAGGAGGTTTCAATCTTAAGTGCGGCCCAATTTGGTGGTTAGTTTGTAGGTTAAGTATGATGTGTAATAGAGATATGGGTTTGGGTCGGTAAGGGTTAACAGGGTTGTTGGTTATAGTATGGTTTCCTGTGTTTTTTGTCTATTTCAGATTCGCTGCCTGGGATGGTCTGGATCATGGGTCATTCCTATGTGGCGTGGGGGGCCCGGAGAGGGGACGCCCGACATGAGGGTAGGCAATTGGGCTTTGGCAGGAGGGAAGCGTGCATAAAGTGGCTGGGGATCCCAGGCATGTTGTGGGTCAGATTGGTGCCGGAGGTGCATCGTTATGCACAGCGCGATAGGCCGCCGGATGTATTGGTAATACATGCTGGCGGTAATGACCTGGGTATTAGATCTATGGTGGACCTGAAGCGCGACATCAAGTTGGATGTTTTGCGGTTGAGAGAAGCCTTTCCGAAAATGGTGATTGTTTGGTCAGACATGGTGGCCCGGACTTCCTGGAGGATGGCGAGATCGGTTGAGGGGGTCAACAGGGCACGTAAAAAAATAAATAGGGAAGTTAGCAAGTTTGTAGTAAATAACGGCGGGCTGGCGGTTAGGCATTTGGAACTCGAGTTCGAGACATGGCGATATTTAAGAGCGGATGGAGTGCATTTGAACGAGGTTGGAATTGATTTGTGGGCCTTGGGGCTACAAGATGGCATACAGAGAGCACTTCGGGTGTGGAGGGGCACCCAAGATTAAGGTGTTATTCTTGGGTGCTGTGGCGGGCGTTGGTCTGGGCAAAAGAAGGTGGATGATAAAAAGTAAGAGTCTTTTTTGGGAGCCTAGCGTTGCTATGGCTCAGGATTGTGGTTCCCGGTTAACGGAGGTTAACCGGGAAGTGATAATGGGGCACTGCGGTCATTGCTAGTCTCTGAGCCAGCTTGTCGGCTTGAGGCCTATTTTGGATAGATTTGATGGGACCGCAGTGCTAGTCCTGTTATGGACACGGAGGATTTTTAAGATATTGCTCAGACCAACGCTTGATGATCAAACAGGTTGTTTTAACAGATGTTGTTGTTTGTTGTTGATGTTTTTTCTATTTATGATTGATAATGTTTTATATGTTATATTTTTATATAAAATTATTTGTTAAATAAATTAGGCCACTACGGCCTTTTATACTCCAAGCTCTGTGTGGTTTGAGTTATTGGGGTAGAAATGGAGGCGTTTTGGTATTAGGGGAATAATGACATCTGTATCCGTCAGTCATAAGATGAACTTTTACTTTCATGGAGTCCATGGTGTTTATCATTGAACAGGCTCGCCCCAATGTTCCCCGAGGCTTGGCCTTCCTCCCAGACATGGAGTGGATCGTCATGCATCTTATCTTACTGTCTATTTACAATAATCTGCCATGCTTTTCCTAGATTCAATGTCATCCTGTCTGCACTCTTAACTAACATAAATGTTTATTCAGGACAAGAGCGTCAGAGATGATTAAACTGGGAAATGGAAAATTACAATAAGGGGCCTCTGTAAAATGAGTCTAAAAGGATATCTGTAATCTTTCTAAAGTTTCTATTGGCTATACATATAAATGTGATAAGTTTAATATCAAATATTTTCTTGTTTGTGCTTTTTATGTACATTCTGCAAGTATGTAGGTCATTATATGCCGGTTTCACACTGCAGTTTGGCCGCAGTGCAGGTGTACCCGTGGTTTTGTGTGGTTAACCCGCGGTTTTCCATAGACTTTCGATTACATTGTGCATTTCTGGCACACTTTCTGAAAGCACATAAAAAAGTCCTGCATGCTGCATCTTTGGTGCGCTTTCAGAAAATGCAGCAAAAAATCGAATTAAACATCTATGGCAGGGGTCAGCAACCTTTTTCCACTTAAAGGCCGGATTCAATGTATGTGAATGCATAGAGGGTCACATTCACCTGCTAATAAATTAAGTTAATATACTAAAATAGTGTAGCACCCTGGTGTTTAGGCAGGGTTGCTAATAAAGTTAGTTTGCCAGGTGTTCATTTTCCTGGCCAATTAATAGAAGATCAATTGATTCCCCTCCAATTCTGGAATTGCTGCACCTTTTCTCTTCTGTCACTAGGTGGCACTGTGGCTGGTGACATTAGAATGAGAGGGAGCTTTGCAAAGTCAGAGTATAAATGGATGGGGTGTCTTAGCCATTTGACAGGGGTTTCTTTAGTCCCTTGGCCTGCTGGGAGAGCCTATTTATTTGGGTGGAGTCTAGTTTCTTTGCCAACTGGACGGCTGTCTGGGTGGATGTGTGTTATGTTTCCCCGGGCTACTAGGCCGGAAGCCTGAGGGCTATCCTAGGGACACCTGGCTGCTAGGCTGCCTGAGGCCTATCCAGGAGCAGGAGAAGCAACGTAGGGTTGGGACTGCAGGATTGGAGTCCAACCAAGTTGAGAAGGTTCAGCCGAACGGGGAACCAGTTGTGGTCGGAGGTAGAAGGGAAGCTGTCACCACTAAGTGACAATTCATTTTCCTACCGGAGACTACAGTGAGTAAGCTTGAGCAAGTACCAGAGCAGTCTCCTCACCAACCGGGGATGGTGAAGAAGTGGGAAAGCTTCAGCAAGTGCCAAGCCAGGAACCCAGCAGGATAGCGGGGGTGACCCTTGAGGAGTATACAGCAGGATAGCTGTGGAAGTGCTCAGGGGGATTCAGTGATGACTGGGATCTGGAAGTCTAGTGAGAGACTGGGAGCTCAGTGAGTGAAGATCTGCAGTGAGATACGAAACGGACTGTTCTGTGTTACCAAGAGTTATGTACAACTACCTTCTATTGACTGTTGCAAGATTAGTTTCCATAGGAGACAGCGGTCCAACCTATACAGAAGTGTTATCCGGCTGGAGGCCTTCCACTGTATAGCTGTCTACCTATAGAAGTCTCGGAGCCTGCCAGTCAGCATTGCATCTATTTAAGGTCCTGGCCCTAACCCCCTCTCCCCCAGTTCTTGTTAAGAGACAATTAATCTCTTTGTTCGCATTCAAAAAGTGATTGGCTCCCAGCATTTCTTCTTGCATAACACCCAGCATGCCTGGTAACCCACTCTACAAAGGATGTCAGCTCTCCCTGACTCGGGAGGTCACCATTAGGTCTCTAGGTGCCCATCTTTGGTCTCAGTGGGAGGACCACTGACTGATGAATCATCCAACCTCCCTGAGTCCCTCACCCTGACCCAGATTCATCCCAGCCTGGCTCCCAGCCAGGCCAAATTTTCCTACAATACAAACTATCTACAATCCCATTCTAGCATACTAGAGGGTGCTACACATATAACCCTTGTGCTGCAGGCACAGCCCCACTGCAGGGGATAGTTTTTTTAGTTGCCCGGAGTGTGACATTAAACACAGAGATTACTCAGAAAATAATGGTGGTAATGGTAAAAAAAGCATACCTTCCCATTTAGCAGTCAGTTTGAAAGGACATAGCAAGGCAATCATCATTTTTCTGCAGAACAGGAAGAGGTAAGATTTTGCAATAAAGTTTGTTAAAATCCTTGCAACATATAAAGTTCACCTGGAGGCAATAGTTTATTTTTTCCCAACCAAACTGGACTTTCATGTTAACAAAAACCCGCGTGTTATAAAACGCTGCCTTTTCTTGAGAGGGGAAAACTTAACCTGCAATTTAGCCTGACAAGAAAGCTTATGAAAGTTATTGTGATCTTAGCTGTGTTCTGCGGTGGAGGGATGGATATCATCCAAGTCTACAGCTGTGTACTGGTAACATAATGGTCATTTTTAATCACATAAAATCTGTGGGATACAGCTTATTCCAATTACAGCTGTTTTTCATTTGGATAATATATATTCTCAGCCAGCTCTTGTCACGGGTCTCTGCGTCCGACTGCTCCAAGATGAGCTAAACGGCAAAACGTTCATTGTTACTAAAATGAAAAAGAACGAAGGCAACTGTGTTTTTACTCATAGCGATATTTTAGGGTCAGTTTTCCAGTTTCTGATTGAAGAAAGTAATTATTCAATTTATGATGGAATTTCTGTGTAAGTGGAAATTAATTGTAATGTAGAGGTAGGTGCGTTTTCACTCATCACAGGCCTTGACCTTAAGGGTTGCTTACCAACATAATGAACTGCTCTGCGACACACAAGTTTTTGTGCTTTGAGGCATTAGGCAGCTCATTTAAAATGAACAGGCTGTAACACGCCTCTACGCATGAAAATTAATTTATTACAGGTACTTATATAGTGCTGATAATTTATACAGTACTTTACATATTGTACATTCAGATTAGTCCCTGCCCTCAAGGAAATTACAGTCTAAAGTCCCAATCTCAAATGAATAGATACACATGTATGCCTGAAGATGCTGCTTGATGTGTGGGGTCCTCTCTTCTTGTGCCAATGACTCTCCGAACAGCTCAGTAATCTATGACACACCTTGCTGGGCTGAAGATATAGATGGAGACACCTGAGCATATAAATACCCCCAAACACATCAATACATATACATCACAAATAGACACAGACCTGTTTAAAGTGTTACTAAACCCACAACAGTAAAATAAGTCTGTATATGCAGTAAAGCATGCTTGCTATACTCACTGTGAAACCTAAGGGGTTAATCCTCTGCATTGTGTAAAAAGGTTGTTTGATCCTGTCTTGTCTCATCTTCCCCTTCTTCCACAGTCTCCAAAACAGGTTTGGATAAGACAGAGTTACCGGAGTCAGGCTGCACATGCTCAGTTTGGTTTGTATTGCTAGAGAGTTTTTTTTTTCTTGGGAGAGTGCATGTGATCAGCACAGGGCCAGACAGAGGGTCAGGGGTCCTGGATCTTGATAGGACAGCCGGTGCAGTGTGAAAACTCCTCCTACAAGCTTTAACCAGACACTGATAGAAGTCACAAGACTGCTATATATTGCTGACGAGAAAAAGTATTTAGCAGTTTATATTTAATAAAATAACTGCATTTCCATGTTCTGTGTACTGTGGGAGACCAGATATAGTGAATGCAGGGTCCTGGGTTTAGTAACACTTTAAGTAAAAGCAAAAGTTTTCCCCAGCCATCTTCCACGACAGCCCTTAAGAGGTGGCGCTCCTCCCATCGGCACAGGAAACACATTGCCACATCACGTTAAAAAGCCAGTCCCTCAGAAACATGGCCAGTCATTTGTGTTTCCTCCTTTGGAGGAATCATGTTGCCTGAGGAACCATCTTTTAGCCCAGGTTCACACTGAGCTGCGGGAATGAAGACGTGCGAGTTCAGCTGAACTTGCACGATTTCACTCCCGCATGTCAGTCCTGATTTCGGTAGCGATTTCAGACATTAGTGCAGGTTTCTGCACAGATGTAAATCACAGCCCAAAATCGCAAAACGTAGTACAGAAAATACTTTTTGAAATTGGCGTGGCACCGCAAATGCAGCGTCGCACAGATTAGGAAGGTTGCCTTTGCTGGCAATTGCTGTCGATTTGACATGCGATTTGACATGTCAAATCGTACCAATGTGAACCGGGGCTTATTGTAAGACATTACCGTCTAGACCTGCCATCTAGTCAAGATCAGGCGTTTTGAGGAAAGTCCTCCAAGCTGTGGTCCCCCCTAATCCGATGAGTACTTGTGGATCCTACAAAACAATATATAGTGTAGCGCAACCAAAAACAAATACGATTAAAACAAGTCCAAATATAACAAAATTCCACCACTGTGCAACTTTCAGTGACAGTTCAGAGATTTCCAGTGGCTTCAGTTACCACCACCTCTAGCTGGAATGCCTGCTCACCTCCAAAAGTTGACCCCACTACAGAGTCACACAAACCCATGATTAATTAATTAATTAATTAATTTGGACTTGTTTTATTTCTATTTGTTTTTGGTTGTGCTACACTATATTTTGTTTTGTTTGATATATTGAGAGTCATATGTGGATATACTCTGAGTGGTGTGGGCAGCAATCACGTTAAGCCTATTAGTATGCTAATTACATTATATATTATATTATACATACATTATATATTGATTTCACATTATTATATTAATTATTGTGCTGATTATATATTTTTTCACTATACTTGTGGATCCTGTCCTGGAAGACGACTAGGTAAAACCGGAGTTAGACTTACCGGTAACTCTATTTCCAGTAGTCTTCCAGGACAGCATGTTCCCACCCTAAAATAATTTTGATGTTATTGCCAATTTCTGGTTATATTTTTCAGGAATATTTCAGCCAGGAAATGTTATACTGAATTGGTTCACCATCAAAAGTCATAACACAGCAGTCAACAATCAAATGTCAGCAAATAGTAGGATTGTAGTAACTAACCAATATAATTACCAGGCTACAGATAGTTTATACTTAATAGTCCACCTCTTGCTTAAACCTACACAGGATAGCCTAACTAACAGCAAAGTCAGGAATCAGTGATACACATGTATTAAACCTTCTGCTGGCCAGCTCGTTGGGGCCCACACCTTGTGTTGTGTCCCTTTAAGAGTCTTTGCATGCAAGGGTAAAGTGTTCCTAACTGGCAAATCTGTTCCTCTGCTAGTAAATTCAGTGTAAGGTTGGTCAGTGGCCATTCACCAGTCCTGTGTAAGCTGAAGCTCTAACAACAAGTGCCAGGCAAAAGGCCTTCTCTCGCTCTCCCTGATGGTGTTCTTAGCATGAGGCTTTTTAACTACAAGATAGGTTCCCCAAGGTCCAGGTCACTTCCAAAGCTTCAAAATATAATCCGCTCCCCCCCCCCACTGCTCTCCTATAGGGATCGCCCGCTCACTGTCCTCCCTGTGCTCATGTGGGGGTCACAGTCTGTCTCAGTACTGGCCTCCCCACAGAAAGAGAACCTTCTTCCTCTCTTAGCCCAGGAAAACAACTCCAGCTCCTCCTCTTTAGTGTTTCTTGACTGGGAAATGTAGTTTTCAGCAAACCTGTGGTGATTGCTGAAACTCTTCAATAGACTACACTCGCCACAATCCTCACAGTTTTTACTCCAGAGTCTCTTGTAATCCACATCCACTGGTGCCCTCTAGTGGATGGAGTGTGGAATGAACACTGGCTATAACAGTTCCACAACAAGAGTCTCTGTTATGACTGTGTCTGTGTAGAAGTCATTTGTGGGTACACACAGAGACAGCAGCAGACATGTGCAAATTCAGCTGCTCGTTTGCTTTTAATAGCCTTCACCTACACCTACAAGCATGTCTTTGAAGTTTGGGAGAAACCAGAGGAAACCCATGCAAGTGCAAGGAGAACATGCAAACTCCATGCTGATAGCCTCTTGGTTGGGATTCAAACCGCGGACCCTAGTGCTGCAAGGCAGGAACATTAAAGGCTAAGTTCACCTTTTTCAAAGATATTACATGTTACACCAATATTCAGGGTGTGACATGTAACATGTTCTTATTCCATCCCATACTGCCCCCCCCCCCCCCCCATTTAATTACAGGAATCTGTGAATCAAAAAACTGCTGACAAACTTGTAGTTTGAATGAACTACAGGCACGGTGATCAGCACACCTGTAATTCATTCATACTGCCTACAGCTCAGAAAATGACAGCCTATACAGCGGTATTGGCAACAGACCTGTAGACAGTGTGTGCAGGAGCCTGACATTGCACCTGTGATCTGCTGATCCTGCAGGCTCCTGCTTTAAGAATAATAAATGCACATTTTTTTTCCCTGCACAATTATGTGGATTTATATATTTTAATGAAAGGAGAACTTAGCCATTAACTATGGTACTAAGGGGCCCCAATGTCCTTACACTAAGTGAAAATGGGGTGCATGCTGCCGCCAGGCTGCAGGTTGGGCACAAGGGCTCTAAAGTCATCCCAGTAGGGACCAGATGGTAAAGAAAACCTGACAATCTCTAAATCAGCCTTTCTCAATCTTATCAATGCAGAGGAACCCTTGAAATATTTTCTGGTCACAGGGAACCCCTGCTAAAAATGATTGTATCCACAATTCATGATACGTTAGTGTGAGGGTCAGTGGGAAGAATGTTCCTTACACTTGAGGTCTTTGGGAAGGATTAAACCCCTACAGATACCAAAATGGTGGTGTGAGTGGGAACTTATCTGAGAGGCAGGAATCGTTAATTCCTCAAGGAACCCCTAGCAACTTCTGGAGGAACCCTAGTTGAGAAACCCTGATCTGAATCATTCCAAAACAAATAAAAATTTTTGGCGGCAGTTGGGCTTTAATAGGATCTTTGATTGATTCCTTGAGTGGATTATGCACCTTGCTTTTGTACCAACGCTGTATCCTGGCCTAGACCAACAAGGCCCAGGCTTAGGGCAGGACTTTGCAGGGGGCTAGCATGAAAAGAGTCCCCGCCAGCTTGCGCTACACTGTTAGTGTAGCACCAGTCCTATGGGGCGGACTGGGCTTAGAGGCAAATTAGTCCAGCGCCCCCATAAAGTGGCCTCACTGCTTCCGGTATGCGGGCGGCTGGCATTCCGCAACTGTGGGGGGGGGGGGGGGGGGGCGCCGCTTCTAATTTTGACAGTACTCTCATCCTGGACCACAAACCTTCCTCACTGTACTTTATGTTTTCTGCTGCACCATTGGCATGGTTATATCTTCTTAGTCCTCTCCATAAAATTATTAGAAATTTGTGCTTAAAGTAGAACTATAGGCAACACTTTTTTTTTCATTTTGGATAGAGTAAGGGAGGGTTATAACCCCTGTCAGTTTATTTTTTACCATCCCTGTCCCATTGCAGAGATTTCCCTTCACTTCCTGCCCCATAGCCAAACAGGAAGTGAGAGGAAATCTATGCTAATTAAGGGAATCCATCCCCCCCCCCCAGGCCCTCAGAACTAGTGTCCCCACTTGAAAATTTCAGGACGGGTCCTAAACAGAGGGGTGGGTCATATTTAAATTAGGGGGTGCATGAGTTTAGCCAGGCCTAGGGCAGCACAAAACCTAAATACACTATTGTCTTGTACACGCTCTGCCTCAGCATGACTCGCCTGCTTTCCCTTTTCTTGCACCTCCTCAAATACATATGGCCCCTGATGCATGCCTTGAGCTTCCAATTGCCAACCAAACTCTGGAATGGTTCCCCTAGCATAAGGGAAAGCCATCCTGACCTGCCAGCCGTGTATACTCACAAGGAGGTCCTGTCACCTCTTGAAAGAAACACACAAATATAAATGTGTTGAAAGCACAAACCTGCATGTGATACAAATGACAAATTTATTCTAGGCAACTCAATCACTCCAAGGCCGCCAGTGTGTGATCTCCTTTTCTGTATATGTGTACATACCCTACAGAAGTGTGGTATTGTCCTGGTTCCCTACCACTCATTGCTCAGACGGAGATAAGAACATCTGAAATTTGTTAGACAAATGTGATAACTTTGAAGTACTTTTGGCTGCAGGGTCCAGAGACAGAGGAGAATTGGAGTTTTAAATTCAGGATGAAGAAACAAAATGAAAACTGACAGAAGGTAAGAATTTAGTTTATGAAGTAGAAAATAGCCAGGACAGTTTGGAGTTTCTGAATGTGTTACTGATACACATGACAGGTCTCAGATTTATATGAAAGTGTATTGAAAATGTCAAATATTAAAAAAAAAAATGATGTTTGAACTGTTTTCGATATGTAGTATGTAATTCAACAACCAAAAAAGTATAAGCATCTAGAGTCTACTAACAAGCAAAGGAGCCATTTCAGGTCATTGAAACCTTTTGCTGAGCAAAGGTAGGACATCAGGTTCCAGACTAGGCTACCTGGCACCCATTGCTTATACCCACCTAGCGCTCCCTGATGCCTGAAGTCAATTGGCTTAATACACAAGACAACAAACACAATGCAAGGTGATCAATTCTTTGCCTGCTGTAAAAATGGCAAGCTGAGTGTTGCCTGCAATGTTTTTATGCTGCTGCTAATTTTAAATAAGATTAGAGCCTCGCAGTGTAGACAACATACTGGAAAAGGGATGCCAGTGAAAGGTGTCTACTCTTGCTATTCATATATTCGATTCTACAGTGTAGGTTGGACACATTATACTTATCATACATGTAACATGCAATCAAACATTTGTAGATAATCCCAAATGAACCCGTACAAGGTATTATGCCTCGTACACACGGTCGGATTTTCCGATGGAAAATGTCCGATCGGAGCGTGTTGTCGGAAATTCCGACCGTGTGTGGGCTCCATCGGACATTTTCCATCGGATTTTCCGACACACAAAGTTGGAGAGCAGGAGATAAAATTTTCCGACAACAAAATCGGAAATTCCGATCGTGTGTACACAAATCCGACGGAAAAAAGTGCCACGCATGCTCAGAATAAATAAAAAGATGAAAGCTATTGGCCACTGCCCCGTTTAGAATCCCGACGTACGTGTTTTACGTCACCGCATTTAGAACGATCGGATTTTCCGACAACTTTGTGCGACCGTGTGTAGACAAAACAAGTTTGAGCCAACATCCGTCGGAAAAAATCCTAGGATTTTGTTGTCGGAATGTCCGAACAAAGTCCGACCGTGTGTACGCCCTATTACTGTAATACAGCCAGGCTACACCTACAGTGAGGGGAAAAAGTATTTGATCCCCTGCTCATTTTGTACATTTTCCCACTGACAAAGAAATGATCAGTCTATGATTTTAATGGTAGGTTTATTTTAACAGAGAGAGAGAGACAAAATAACAACAAAAAAAATCCAGAAAAACACATTTCAAAAAAGTTGTAAATTGATTTGCATTATGATGAGTGAAATAAGTCTTTAACCCCTTCATAAAACATGACTTAGTACTTGGTGGAAAACCCTTGTTGGCAATCACAGAGGTCAGGCGTTTCTTGTAGTTGGCCACCAGGTTTGCACACATCTCAGGAGGGATTTTGTTCCACTCCTCTTTGCAGATCCTCTCCAAGTCATTAAGGTTTTGAGGCTGATGTTTGGTAACTCGAACCTTCAGCTCCCTCCACATATTTTCTATGGGATTAAGGTCTGGAGACTGGCTAGGCCACTCCAGGACCTTAATGTGCTTCTTCTTGAGCCACTACTTTGTTGCCTTGACCATGTGTTTTGGGTCATTGTCATGCTTGTCATGCTCATTAATTGCAAATCAATTTATAACTTTTTTGAAATGCGTTTTTCTGGATATTTTTGTTGTTATTCTGTCTCTCACTGTTAAAATAAACCTACCATTAAAATCATAGACTGATCATTTCTTTGTCAGTGCGCAAATGTACAAAATCATCAGAGGATCAAATACGTTTTTTCCCTCACTGTATAGTAATAAATCTAAACTCCTTTTACTGTTTTTTGCACTTGTAATATGCTACGGCAAGGGTTAAAAGACCATGTCTTACTAACACAAAGCAGTGGCCCCCTTCTCCCATGTCCCAGCAAGCCTGTAAGTAAGAGGTTCAGCGTGATGCGGCGGCAATAATTTACACAGTCAGGTGCAATGGAAAACTTGTATTTAAGTAATACAGCAAAAGTTCACAACAAACCCCATGGGACAGCTACCCAGCCAGGCACACTCACAGGTTTGATAACGTGAAGAAGCAGGTTCCAACCAAACCGGCAGCACTGGTTAAGAGGGGAAAGAATGCAGCCTGGCGGTTTTGTGCCCACTCAGGAAGGTAGAGAGATGCGACCCTACACTCTCCTCCTCAAGAACCTTTCCCTAACACTAGTAGTGTCCGGTTCGGTTCGCACCAGAACATGCGAACAGACAAAAAATTTGTGCGAACACCGTTAAAGTTTATGGGACACGAACGTAAAAAATCAAAAGTGTTCATTTTAAAGGCTTATATGCAAGTTATTGCCATAAAAAGTGTTTGGGGACCCGGGTCCTGCCCAAGGGGACATGCACAATTTTATTAATGCTAAAAGTGAAACAATAAAAATTAAATATTCCTTTAAATATCATGCCTGGGGGGTTCCCTTAGTCTGCCTGCAAAGTAGCGCCTCTTTCCCATGTTTATAACAGTACAGTTCTAAAGGAAAAAATGTAATTTAAAATAGCTTGCGGCTAAAATGTATTGTCGGATCCCGCCAATATACATAAAAAATCATTGAAAAAAAACGGCGTGGGTTCACCTCCAGTCCATTACAAGGCCCTTCAGGTCTGGAATGGATATAAAGGGGAACCCCGCACCAAAATTTAAAAAAAAATGGTGTGGGGGTCCCCCCCCCATTCTATACCAAGCCCTTCAGATCTGGTATGGATTTTAAGGAGAACCCCGTGCCAAAATTGAAAAAAAAATGGTGTGGGGGTCCCCCCAAAATCCATACCAGGCACTTCAGGTCTGGTATGAATTTTAGGGGGAACCCTGCACCAAAATTTGTAAAAAAAATTGTGTGGGGGGGCTCCCCATAATCCATACCAGACCCTTATTCAAGCATGCAACCTGGCAGGCTGCAGGAAAAGGGGGTTGACGAGAGAGCACCCCCCTCCTCATCTGTATCAGGCCACATGCCCTCAACATGGGGAGGGTGCTTTGGGGTCCACCACAAAGCACCTTGTCCCAATGTTGATGGGGACAAGGGCCTCATCCCCACAACCCTTGCCTGGTGGTTGTGAGGGTCTGCAGGCGGGGGGCTTATCAGAATCTGGACGCCCCCTTTAACAAGGGGGCCCCCAGATCTCAGCCACTCTTATGTGAATGGGTATGGAGTACATGCCGTCTTTTCACTTTGACACTTGTTATAAAGCCAAGGGCGGGGCCACCAGGTGATGTAAACGGGTGACCTCGCCCCATCTGACATCACATGACGTCAGAAGGGGCGGGGCCACCCTGTCACGTGACCGGGTGGCCCCGCCCCTGGCTATATAACAGCTGTCACCGCGAAAAGGCTGCGGTCAGCGGGATGCCTCCCATCGAGGCAGAGTTTTTCCGATTTTTTCCTCTGGACTCTTGGTGCCGTGATTGACGATTTACATCGCACAACACTTATATTTTTATATAAAGGAATTGTCAAAAACTGTCTGGTGTCGTTTTAAAATTTTTGACACTTTTTTGGTGAATGGGTAGGGATACAATGTACCCCTACCCATTCACATAGGGGGGCCTGGGATCTAGGGGCTTTCAGATTCCGATAAGCCCCCCACCCGCAGACCTCCACAACCACCGGGCAAGGGTTGTGGGGATGAGGCCCTCGTCCCCATCAACATGGGGACAGGGTATTTTGAGGGGGGCACAAAGCACCCTCCCCATGTTGAGGGCATGTGACCTGGTACCGTTCAGGAGGGGGGCGCTCTCTCACTCCCCCTTTTCCTGCGGTCTTCCAGGTTGCATGCTCGGATAAGGGTCTGGTATGGATTTTGGGGGATCCCAAGTCATTTTTTTTTTTTACATTTTCGAAATTGGATTCCCCTTAATATCTATACCAGACCTGGAGGACCTGGTATGGATTTTGGGGGGACCCCCACATACACCATTTTTTAAAAACATTTTGGCGTGGGGTTCCCCTTAAAATCCACACCAGACCTGAAGGGCCTGGTATGGATTTTGGGGGACCCCCACGCCATTTTAAAAAAAAATTTTGTCACAGGGTTCCCCTTAACCACTTCAATACACTGTGTTATATAAACTACACTTTAATATGTATACATATCTGTAAATGGTGATCATTGTGGAGAGAATCAGTTGATCTCTGCATCCTGAACATATTTAAAATTAAAAAGAATTTTTTTGAAAGAGGTTTTTTTTTATTTTATTTATTTTTTGGTAATCTTTTTCATTTAATTTTTTTTACCTTTATGCACACCTAATACCAAATATTGATTACATTTTGGGGGCATAGCATATTTTTATTCTTATTTAGAATTTTTTTATATGTCCCATCTAGGTGACACCAAAAGGATGTATAGATCAATTCAACTTCCGGTGTTACCCACAACCATTTGTATATATATGCTATTAGCAGACGTCTTGGGTAAGTCTCCTTTCCCAGCTGAAGCTTATTACGGAGAAACTAGTCGGGTGGAGCCCATTTTGAGACATCTAACCATCTGAGCTGGCTGGTGCAAACCACCACTCTGTTTTTTATGTGCATTGATTTTTGCTGATGTTTGGCTGCCTTGATGTAAGTTTTTAGTGTGCTGTTTTAATAAACACTTTTGTTGAAACATATTGCACTACGAGGCTATCCTGTTCTTCCCTTATAATTTGGGATTTTATCCTTGAGCTGCCAGATTGGATATCAGATCTTCCAAAGATACAGTGATTCCTGTGTCCATTGAAAAACCGGGTCCACTTTTACAGTTCAAGGTGTTGGAGCATGATGGGATCAATTTCCAGTGTCTGATACCGATGCTATCTAGAATTTGGTTAGTTTGTACAGCCCAGTCTGTTGGAGCATGGTGGGATTATTATCCAATGCTGGAAACTACCTGACAGGGCTGGGCTCAGCCCTTCCTTCTCTGAGCTGGCCGCTCAGCTGTCGGCTAGTTGCCAGCTCCTTTCTCTCCACAGTGGCTGTTGATGATCTGCTCGTCAGTCCTGGCTACTTAAAGCCATCCAGCTCACTTCATCTTTGCCTTCGCCTTTGGTCACATCTCAGAGACTTTCTCCTGCGTTCCTGTTGAAGACTTGCTCAGCTGATGTCCCTTCTGGCTCCTGATTCTGTTTGCTGTACTACTATGTTGATCTCTGGCTCTCTGACATTGGCATTGGCTGACTACCCGATCTGGTTGCTGAACTCTGGCTATGTATTGACTACGCTCTGTTTACCTTTTTATTATTATTAATCAAGTGTGATTAACTGTACTTCTGTCTCAGTCTGATTCATGGTTTCTGACAGTAGGCGAAGGCCATGAATTCAGAAGATGCAGTCAGTCCACTTGTTGGTAATATTTTTTCTAGATTGGTACTTAATTTTCTTGAAGAGCACTGAAGTTTTCACATACTTGGTTCACTCAGTTCCCTTTTGTATAAGGCCTCATTCGCACGGGCACCATCAGTTTAGCCATGTTAAAAGGTATCAGTTCTTATCCATTGCTTCATCCGTCTTTACCCGATTTCCGTTCCATTAATCTCAGTTTTCATCTGTCTTCCTTTCCGCTAACATCCGTTAATTTACACGTTTATATCTGTTTTTGCATCCATTTGACTACTTACTGGACCAGCTGCACCAACGGCTGCAGCGGAGACATACCAACATTAGAAGGTGTGTACCTGCAGATGAACGTCTCTTAGTGACCTTGAGGTAAGAAGTCATTAATTTATCAAGTGTCATTTTTTTGGTCGGTCTACTGCAGGGGTTGGCAACCTCGGCCCTACAGCTGTGGTGAAACTACAAGTCCCATGAAACGTTGCAAGACCCTAACAATCACAGGCATGACTCCTAGAGGCAGAGGCACGATGGGATTTGTAGTTTCAAAACAGCTGGAGTGCCAAGGTTGCCTACCCCTGGTCTACTGTGTGTGTGTGTGTGTGTGTGTATATATACAGTATATATAGATAATAAATATTGTATCCATGTATGTGCCAGTAGAATGTTGTTTTACTTAAAAAGCTAAAAAGATGTTTTTTTTTTTCTAGGTTTCTTGCAACTGGCCAGTCCTATACCAGTTTATACTATTATTTTTTACTGGGCATTTCAACTTTTTCAGGGATAGTGCATGATACTTGCTTAACCATAAGGGAAGAGCTGTGTCCAGCAGTGATGCCATTACCAGATGGAAAAATGTGGCGAAGAATAGCAGATGGATTTTGGAATCAAGCAAACTTTCCAAATTGTATCAGAGCCCTTGATGGAAAGCATATGCGTGTCCAAAAGTCTCCACGTTCCAGGTCCAAATTTCATAATTACAAGAAATATTTTTCATTGGTCCTCATGGCTATCTGTGATAGCAATTATAAATTTATCGCTGTTGACATTGGGGCATATGGCAGCAGTTCTGATTCCAGAGTGTTTCGTGAGTCTGTAATGGGTCGAAGACTGCAAGAAGGGCGATTCAACATACCATCTAATCAGCCTCTGCCTGGAACTGAAGGACCAGACCTGCCTTTCGTGCTTGTTGCAGACAAAACCTTCTCACTTTCTCAATATCTGCTTAGGCCTTATGCCAGAAGTAATCTAGGACGATGAGAAGAGCATCTTTAACTATGGGCTGAGCTGCACAAGACACCTCATTGAATGTACATTTGCCATTTTATCCAGTAAATGGCGTGTTTTCCAAACACCCTTGCAGCTCAGTCTTGAGAATGCTGAGTTAGTAATTCAGGCCTGCTGCATTCTGCACAATATTGTCTGGGATAAGGAGGGCATCAACATTGAGGAAGAGTTCCACCTGCCCTCCATACAGTACAGCAGAGTACGTGCAAGGAGATCCTACATTGCCATGCGGGAACAATTTGCCGACTACTTTATATCTCTACCAGGAGATGTTCCATGGCAATATCAATATATGTAAATAATGCAGTGAAAATTTCAATAATTGTACAAATATGTCCTAAGATGCCATATGAAAACTACTCGTGTATTGTTTGCTACTTTTGGTTATTCCATTGTGTTTTGATAGCATAAAAGGAGATTGCCATGCGGGAACAATTTGCCGACTACTTTATATCTCCACCAGGAGATGTTCCATGGCAATATCAATATATGTAAATAATGCAGTGCAAATTTCAATAATTGTACAAATATGTCCTAAGATGCCATATGAAAACTACTTGTGTTATGTTTGCTATTTTTGGTTATTGCATTGGGTTTTGATAGCATAAAAAGACACAAAAGCACATGATATGTTCAAAACAGTTTTAGTTTTATTATTCTGCATAACCCATTTAAAATAAAGTATATAATGCAGAACTTACGCTCAGCTAAAGATAAAAACCCGCAGCTCTCAGTAGCGGCATCAGCAGCAGCGAAGCTAGAGCAATATGCCCACGCCCCAGTTGTGACCCCCCCAAAGAAGGGCTCACAATCAAAAACAAACCAGGGGGGGGCACCTGATAGGAAAAGTCTGGGTCAACAGCAGGCATCGACATCAGGGGCTACTCAAGCAGCCCATTTATCTAAAACGCACAATACAAAAGGGCTAGGGCCGAGTGATCAAAATACGAATACTAATATGGAAGGGAGTACTGACCCAAACCTGCCTAAAGAACCAACTCTTACTGATGTATTTATGGCAGTTGGGATGTGTAATTCCTCGCTTAAAGAACTTGGTGAGCAGATGAGGGGAGTAAAAGCGAATCTGTTGCTGGTCAGGCAAGACTTACAGAAAACGGCCGAGAGAACAACAGCTCTGGAGGAAAGAGTAGGGCTATTGGAAGATGACATGTCTCCAATGATTAAGGAAATGAAATGGTTAAAGGAGCAGATATCCAAACAAGCTTCCAAATTAGACGAAATGGAGAATAGAAGCCGAAGGGACAATGTGAGGCTGGTGGGACTACCTGAAAAAAGCGAAGGCATTGACCCGCCAGAATTCATAGAAAAGTGGCTGGTGGAACTATTTGGAAGAGAATCATTCTCAGCATCCTTTTCAATAGTAAGGGCCCATAGGGTCCCCTTTAGAGCTCCCCCAGCAGGAGGTTTTCCTAGACCTCTCCTTATAAGGTTTCTTAATTATAGAGATAAAGTGGTGTTGCTCCGTAAAATAAGGGAGGCAGGAAATATTCTCTTTAAAGGGACTAGAGTATCTTTTTATGCGGATTTTTCCCCGGACCTGCAGAAGAGAAGGGCAGAGTTTATTCAACCAAAACGCACCCTACAAAAATTTAATCTCTCTTATGCTCTCCTCTATCCGGCGAAGTTACGGGTATCTGCTCTGGGAGGTACCCTGTTCTTTGATTCCCCTGCTGGCGTGGAGAAATGGCTCGAGGAGAACAGAGAAAAACTTTCAAGCTCAGCATAGTGTGCTATGAGGGGCATGATAATACACAGGTTATTCTGGCTTTATCGGGGGGGGGGAGGGCTATGCGGGCGCCTGTTGGGGGGGTGTTGAATGGGAGCGGAGTATAGGTGGCAGTGTATGGTGTTAGACGGAGTTAGATGGGAAACGGTCACGGTTAACCCCCAGGGGGTTCACCTTGATAGGTGGGGGGGGATAGGAGGGGGAGGGGAAGCGGGCGGGGTTGGGGCGGGGGTAGGTGGGGGGGAAGTGGGGGGAGGGGTTGGAGGGGGGAGGGGAGTGCGTTGGGGAGGTAGGGGGGATGGGAGGGGTAGTTTGATTGAAAAATTTAACACAGAAAACCAACACATTGGTGGAAAATACCTGGGCTGGAACCAGGGATGCACAATTAGATATACACACAGACACAATGACAGGAAACTGGCTCTTAAAATTAGTTAAAGCTCACGTCTATATTAAGTCAAGTATTTGCACGCTTTTTCGGTCTCTACGAGTGATAAGCATAGGGCAAACACATTTAATAGTAACTAAACTGAGTTTTGATAGGAGGTTTGGTAAGGGCTATTTGCTGTTCTTTCACTGTACTTTTTTTTTTTTTTTTTAAATAACGTGGGATGCAGGCTGAAATGATGAAAGTTGGATCCTGGAATGTCAGGGGACTGGGGACCCCTCTTAAAAGGTTGGCAGTGCTCTCCGAGTTGGAGAGCTACGGGGTCGACTTGGCCTGTCTGCAGGAAACCCATCTCACCAGGGATACAATACAATCTCTACAGACGCATAAATTTCAACACCAATACCACGCGGTCCACTCCTCTTATAGTAGAGGGGTGAGTATCCTGGTGGGAACGGGAGTTAGATTCTCCTGCAGACAGGCCAAGATTGATGAAATGGGTCGTTATATCTTTTTATATTGCTCTATTAATGATGCTATGTATATCCTGGCAAACGTATACATCCCCCCCCCTTTTAATTTAGATGTTATGCTCAAACTGAATGAATTCCTGACAGATAAAAAAGAAGTCCCTATCATAGTAATGGGAGACTTTAACGAGGTATTAGACAGAAGGTTGGACCGCTTTCCAAGGAGAACCCTATTGGAGTATACCATCAAGAGCCGTCTAAGCCAGTTTATGGATGAGGTAGGGCTAGTAGACTTATGGCGGGTGCGGAACCCGGGAGTGCTTCAATACACATGCAGATCAGCGTCACACTCGACCCTCTCGAGGATAGACATGGCTCTGGGGAATGACAGAACACTGCAGCTAGTGGGAAAAATAGTGTATGGGCCAAGAGGGATTTCAGACCATTCTCCCATGGTGGTGTCGCTGAGAGTGGGGGAACATAGCCCCCGGAAGGAATGGAGAATAAGCCCGCATTGGTTCGAGGTACTCAGGAAGGAGAAGGGTATCCTATCTGCTCTGAGGGAATTTGTAGGCTTTAACCAGGGAACGGCGACATCAGTTGTATATTGGGATGCTTGTAAAGCGTTCCTTAGAGGTGTATTAATACAACAAATAGCTAAATATAATAAAGAAGATAGACGGGAGGTAGAGATGCTACGGCAAGATGTAATGGAAGCTGAAAGTAACTTCATTAGAGACCCAACCCCTGAAAAGGAAAAGAGCTGGCAAAAGAAACAACGGGTATATAAACAGACTACCCTACAGAAGGCTGAGACCAGAAGGCTTCTCCAGTGCCAGGTATCCTCGGTTGAGGGTGAGAAAGTGGGAAGAGTGTTAGCACAGCTGGTAAAATCTAATAAGGCTCCATCAACGGTCCTTGCTATCAGAGCACAGAACGGAGAAATCCTTTCAAGTTCCCCAAAAATAGTGCAAATTTTCGGAGACTATTATAAAACGCTGTATACCTCTCAGAAAAAAAATAAAGAAAGGGCGATGGGGGACTTCCTGGAGAAGCTGTCAGTCCCGCTATTATCGCAAGAGGAGCGGGATCTGCTGGAATCCCCAATAACAATTACAGAAGTACATCAAGCGATTAAAAACATGGCGGGTCTTAAGTCACCCGGCCCCGATGGAATACCAATCGAGGCCTACAGGTACCTTGGGGAGGTGCTAATCCCAGAACTAATGAAGACTCTGGGGGAAGCGCAAGAGGGGGGGCGTCTCCCTGCATCAATGCTAGAAGCAACAATTATAGTCCTGCAGAAAGAGGGGAAGGACCCCCTTGATATGGCTGCCTATAGGCCAATTTCTCTAATCTGCACAGATGCTAAAATATTGGCCAAGGTTTTGGCTGCCAGACTGAGTAGAGTAATACATAAACTAATCCATGAGGACCAGGCGGGCTTTATGGCCAATAGATCTACGAGTCTAAATATCAGGAGGGCCTTCCTGAATCTACAGCCCCCTATTGAAAATAACCACTCAAGAGCCTTGTTGACCTTAGATATTTCCAAGGCTTTTGATAGCGTGGAATGGGAATACATGTGGTATATGTTGGGAAAGTTTGGCTTTGGGCCGTCCTTCATTGGATGGATTAAGATGCTCTATAATAGTCCTAAGGCAAGAGTCAAAATAAATAACGAATTCTCAGACTGGTTCGTGCTTGAGAGGGGGACTAGACAGGGGTGTCCGTTATCCCCTTTACTTTTTGCACTGGTAATGGAACCCCTTGCTATGGCAATCAGAGAAAGCCACGAGATAAAAGGGTTTCAGAGGGGGTCAATCGAGGAAAGAATTGCCCTATATGCAGACGACATTCTGTTATTCTTAGACGATTGTCAGAGATCAATGGCAGGCGCAATGAGATTGGTAGAGGAATTCGGTAAATTCTCCGGCCTGGAGATAAACTGGGAGAAATCCGAGCTCTTACCGTTTGACCCTCTAGGCGCATCAACTGCACCTAGATTCTCCCAGGTAGTAATCGTGGAAGCACTAAAGTACTTGGGAATTGTTCTAACCAAAGACCCCAACCACTACATTAGCAAGAACTTAGTACCTCTCCTGGCCAAATTTAAACAAAAAACAAGCATCTGGAGACGCCTCCCCTTATCAGTAGCAGGCAGATGCAGCCTGATAAAAATGATCTGGATGCCGCAGCTGCTCTACATCTTGCACAACTCTCCGGTCTGGATCAATAAAAGCTGGTTTAGGAAAATAGAGGCTCTATTCAGAGACTTGATATGGAAAGGTGGGCAAGCCAGGATAAGGCTGCAAGTTCTCCAGCTTCCTACCAAGGAGGGGGGGATTGCCCTCCCCCACCCGGAGCGTTATTACCTTGCATCGCAATTACAGCATTTAATGGGCTGTGGGATCCCAGAGGGGGGCACTCCGAACGGCAGGCTAATTTTATTAAATGCTCGGCATAATACGCTTATTGAGGCGTTAGAGGCAGATATGTTCCACTATGAATCCCCGCTAACCAGGTTGCTAATCAAGTTATGGAATACTGTCAAGAAAATAACGGGGCATGAGGGGTTTACGGATTATACTCCTATTTGGAATAACCGGAGTCTTCAGGAAATTCTAAAAATAGGAAAGAGTAGGGTGTGGGAGGTTGGTGGCATTAACAAGCTAAGACAGCTCTACTCAGGAAATACCCTTAAAAAATTCCCTGAGTTGATTAGGGAATTTAAGATCCCCCAGAGCTCCTTGTTCCTTTACCGGCAGATAGAACATGCTCTCAGGGCCCAATTTGGCGATCAGCCCCCTAGGTGGGCTGAAATGCCCGTTGCTCGTCAATTACTTCAGGTGGGACCCACCAGGGGGCTGATAGCAAAAATCTATGACCAACTAAGTAATATAGAGAATAGACGGGAAACACTTCAGAAGGTCAGAGTTAAATGGGAGGAGGAACTAGGGGCAATCCCTGAGGAACAATGGAGGAGAATTTTAGAGATGGCACCTCTGGTGTCAGTAACCCCTTCGCAGAAGATATCGCACTTGATGCTGATTAACAGGGCCTATTATACTCCAAGACGCCTCTTTAGGTTCGGTGGAAGGCCTAATGACAACTGCCCTAGGTGTCATGAGTCTGGGAACCTCATCCACCTATTCTGGAGATGTCCCAAGCTGCATCGATACTGGGAGGGAGTGACTAGTAGTCTGGGTGAAGCCTATCAAACGCCAGTAAAGAGGGAGGCGGTGGAATGTATTCTGGGGTTTAGAAGGACGGAGGGGGAGAGGAGGCATATCACCTTGGCAATCCTGAGAGGCCTATTCCAGGCTCGAAAAACGATCACGCTAAGGTGGCAATCAAAAGAGCCCCCGACAGTGAATGACTGGATAGACACTCTTGGTGCCTCTATTGGCAGGGAGAGATTGGAATATATAAAAAGGGGGAACCTCCAGGAATTTGACAAAATATGGAAGCCATGGATGGATAAGGCGACCTGCTTAAGGGGAAAGTTTGGAGGGTAAGGGATTAGGCTAAAAGCTAAGTTATCCATGAACCAGTGAAATATAGAAGTAGTGAACCACATTAAGCAACTTAACGTTATTAGTGCTTTGAATTAAGCAAGCAACAATAGTAAACATCAAAACTCTGTGTTTGGGGTGATTTTGTATAGAAGGGGCATAGGGGGGGAGGAGGGTGGGAGTAGGGGTGCGGGAAGGGGGGGGGGGGGGTTTCACAAACACGTAACAATTCACAAGTGGCCACAATAGGGGGCTATGGGTGTGGGGACCCCAATAGCCTAGCACCATACACGAGGTCCTCCTAGATCCTATCGACGGGCGGTACTTTTATACTCGTTGCATCCTGGCCTGTTTCGTGCCGTGCAGCGAGTGTAGGTCCCACTCAGGATCCCCTCGGGAGGGGAGAAATAAGTTTTATACAACTTGTTTTTTTCTTAAGTAGTTGAGTATAAGCGGACTAAGAAACCCTATAACAGGGTAAATAATAAAGCGGTAAATAAATACTCGCTATATCTCTGTCATAAGTATGAAGCGATAGAAAGAAAAAATAAATGAACAAATAAATAAATAAAGAAATAAATCCACAATGATGTGAATCTAGGTCGGCGACATTACATGAATGTTACGCTGATTAAGGCCAGCTGGCGATTGCTCACTGATGTGGAAAAAAAACAAAAAAAAGAAAAAAAATAAATAAATAAATAAAAAAAAAAAAAAATAAAGGTTTTTTCACATAACTTTTTTTTTTATTTGTCAAAGTTTTAACAAAGCATAAAATATGCAAACTTTCCAAAAACTCTTAATTTAACATAAAAACTAGGTTACAAGTCCTGATAAAAAGAGGTGGGGGATAGGGAATATGAAGTAGAAGTTTGGGAAGAAGAACCAGAGTTGGCTTGGCTATTACCTTGAGAAACATTGGCAGAATTGGAGCTAGTGTTTACACTCGGAGGATATGTTCCCTGTGAGGAATGAGCAGGAGAGGAACTTGCATAAGAAGGCCTCTGGGTATTGTGCATTGAGCTGTATGAACACACAGGGGTCTCTGAATAGGGTGGTAGACATAGCTGGGCCAGAATGCATGGGGACTCATAGGAATGGCGGTATGACCTCTGAGGGGGTTCATACTGGCTAATAGTGGGCAATGGCATTCCTGACTCGGCAGCACTAATACATCTCCCAACATAATTAAATTTACCCATATGTAACTCCATCTGCCTCTCTGCTGGTGCTTTTTGAAGTGTATGATAAATTGTCCTCAGGAAAGACATATTTGAGTTATTTGGATCCCAGAATGAATCCTTACTCGCCTGTCTTTTAAAGGAGGTCATCTCGTCCATGAAGGACTTCATGGCTTTGTCCATCTCTGGATTTTTAGCCTTTTTGTCACGCCGCGAGGATCATCATGCTGGCCTGTCATGACTAACCTGTAGAGAATAATATGCCAATTTAGAAATGCAATGATGCCTTGGTGTACATCAGATAAAGCTTAGTACTCAATAGTACGCTTACATGTACGGATCTTTGCGAAGGGCTTGGACGTGAGGTCTCATCCACAGACTGGGACTGACCTTCTCCCTCTTGTCCTCTTGTGTGGCTTGCTCACCTCCCTGCACTGGTTCTGTCTCATTATTTTCAGTGTTCTCCTCACACTCTGAGACCTTTGATGATGTACTACAATAAAAAAGTGGAACATTTGGTCACAAAACCTTACTATATGGAGACCTACTTTTTTCACTTTCTAGATGGAACATCCAAACGTCACTTACAGTCTAACGTCCATTCGAAAACGGTCTTTTAGAGAATGCCACCTTCTGTTAATTTTGAATCCTGTAAACACACATTGAGAAAGCATTTGAGTTAAGATTTTGACTTTGAGTAAAGTGACTAAGAAAAAACCTATAACCAATAGGACTCCATAGTCTGTGGAGGAGTCAGCATGCCCTTGCCTATTCACAATATTAAACATCATGTGCACAGAATTCTATCAACATTTTTTAGATGGACAGCAATATTTTTCTGCTTAGGTCACCAGAATTTGAGTGTGCAACAAGGACAGCAATAGACACAAAATTATGTCCTTCTGGGACAAGATGCGCACACTTCAGTTAGGCCAGAAAGGATGTGCACTGACCCCAAATTCACATGCATTACTACAAACGGTAAATAACAATACATACAAAGCAGAGTGCCACGTGGTTTGGCTCTGCTGCAGCGAGAGACAGAACAGTACATAACTCACATGTTTCCATAATCTTATGAGTCCATAAAAACAGTGACAAGAAAGCATGCAGCAGTTGGGCAACACTTACCACGTTGATCACGCTGTTTGGGAGTCATGGTGGACCATTTTGGTGTCACAAGCTTAGAGATTTCATCCCATAGTTGCTGTGTTCTTACTCTGTCACTGTGGTCCTGACAGGTTGAGTCCCACAAGCCTGGCCTTTCGTGCACCAGGTTTATTAGTTCCTCCTGGGAGACATCTCCGGCTATGTTTCTCCTTGGGGATGTACTGGGGATCTTCCAATGTACTTCCTATTGTCCAACTACTGCCTGGGTCATAGGTTGAGTTCACAGATAAACAAAAAAGAAAAATTATTTCTTCAAAACGGATCTTAACTGATCTGACGTTGACGGACATTGTCCGTCAACGTCAGTTAATATCCGTTAAACAAACGGATAAAATCAGAAGCGGAGGTTAACGGATGGTAACGGATGGTCATCCGTTTGCCCATAGGAATGCATTGTTGTCCATTGACGGATGGAAGAAAAACGGATAGACGGTCCGTTCCTGTGAAAGGGGCCTAAGGGTTTGCCAGTAGGACATTTTTTATGCAATTTTTTTTAATGCACTTTTTATGAACTGAATCATATATTTTTTCACTTTTTGAGTCATTTTATTAATTATTTTATTTATTTTTATACACTTGTTTTTGTAGGAGTGGACTTTATGCCCTTAAATTTTTGTTGTGTATTTTTGCACTGTGAATATTCTTAGATAGATTAGCGTACCTGTTTCTTTTAATTATTTACGCTTATGGTAGGGGTTCGGACTTTTTTAGGTTGCAGCTTTTCTTTATCTATATATTTTCATTCATTTATTCATGTGTTTGATTTCTCTGTTTCAATAGTCACATTTTCCCATCACCAGGAGGGTAGGATAAACGCAGGATTTTAACCCTTTTTTGACATTCACTGTCTGCACTGACTGAATATAGAGTCTACACTGAAACTATATATACCCTTTCATGTGACAACACTGAAGAAATTACACTTTGCTACAATGTAAAGTAGTGAGTGTACAGCTTGTATAACAGTGTAAATTTGCTGTCCCCTCAAAATAACTCAACACACAGCCATTAATGTCAAACCGCTGGCAACAAAAGTGAGTGCAGCTCTAAGTGAAAATGTCCAAATTGGGCCCAAAGTGTCAATATTTTATGTGGCCACCATTATTTTCCAGCACTGCCTTAATCCTCTTGGGCATGGAGTTCACCAGAGCTTCACAGGTTGCCACTGGAGTCCTCTTCCACTCCTCCATGACGATATCACGGAGCTGGTAGATGTTAGAGACCTTGCATTCCTCCACCTTCCATTTGAGGATGCCCCACAGATGCTTAATAGGGTTTAGGTCTGGAGACATGCTTGGCCAGTCCATCACCTTTACCCTCAGCTTCTTTAGCAAGGCAGTGGTCTTCTTGAAGGTGTGTTTGGGGTCATTATCATGTTGGAATACTGCTCTATGGTGCAGTCTCCGAACGGAGGGGATCATGCTCTGCTTCACTATGTCACAGTACATGTTGGCATTCATGGTTCCCTCAATGAACTGTAGCTCCCCAGTGCTGGCAGCACTCATGCAGCCCCAGACCATGACAATCCCACCACCATGCTTGACTGTAGGCAAGACACACTCGTCTTTGTACTCCTCACCTGGTTGCCGCCACACACGCTTGACACCATCTGAACCAAATAAGTTTATCTTGGTCTCATCTGACCACAGGACATGGTTCCAGTAATCTATGTCCTTAGTCTGCTTGTCTTCACTAAACTGTGGGCTTTCTTGTGCATCATCTTTAGAAGAAGCTTCCTTCTGGGACGAAGGCCATGCAGACCAATTTGATGCAGTGTGCGGCGTATGGTCTGAGCATTGACAGGCTGACCCCCCATCCCTTCAACCTCTACAGCAATGCTGGTAGCATTCATATGTCTATTTTACAAAGATAACCTCTGGATATAACCCTGAGCATGTGCACTCAACTTCATTGGTCGACCATGGCGAGGCCTATTCTGAGTGGAACCTGTCCTGTTAAACCGCTGTATGGTCTTGGCCACCGTGCTGCAGCTCAGTTTCAGGGTCTTGGCAATTTTCTTATAGCCTAGGCCATGTTTATGTAGAACAACAATTCTATTTTTCAGATCCTCAGAGAGTTCTTTGCCTTGAGGTGCCATGTTGAACTTCTAGTGACCAGTATGAGAGAGTGAGAGCGATAACACCAAATTTAACACACTGTTCCCCATTCACACCTGAGACCTTGTAACAATACCGAGACACCGGGGAGGGAAAATGGCTAATTGGGCCAAATATGGACCTTTTTTACTTTTTTAGGGGTGCACTCACTTTTGTTGCCAGCGGTTTAGACATTAATGTATGTGTGTTGAGTTATTTTGAGGGGACAGCAAATTTACACTGTTATACAAGCTGTACACTCACTACTTTACATTGTAGCAAAGTGTCATTTCTTCAGTGTTGTCACATGAAAAGATATAATAAAATATTTACAAAAATGTGAGGGGTGTACTCACTTTTCTGAGATACTGTATATACTAGACTGTGTGTGTGTGTGTGTGTGTATATATATATATATATATATATATATATATATATATATATATCTCAATCAAATACACTGCCACTAACTAACCTGCCTGCCTAATTTAGTTCAAAGTAGCTCCGTCCACACACTATACACGGCCGCTATGTAAGCAGCCTTATATATTGTGGGGCGTGGACTTAGTCCCCCTGAGCCATCATTGGCCAAAGACACCCTGCCTTTGGCCATAGCTCTTAAAGAGACATATTTTTTTTATTGCATTTTAGTGTAAATATGAGATCTGAGGTCTTTTTGACCCCCAAATCTCACATTAAAGAAGTCCTGTCATACTTTCTTTCTATTACAAGGGATGTTGACAATTTTTTATTTTTTTTCAAACTGTGTAAAAAGGGAAAACTAGAAAAAAATAAATAAATTTTTAAACGCGCCCGGTCCTGCTGAGCTCGCGTGCAGAAGCGAACGTATTTGTGAGTAGCAGCTGCATATGAAAACGGTATTCAGACCACACATTTGAGGTATCACCGCGATCGGTAGAGCGAGAGCAATAATTTTAGTCCTAGACCTCCTCTGTAACTCAAAACATGCAACCTGTAGAATTTTTTTAAACGTCGCATATGGAGGTTTTTAAGAGTAAAAGTTTGTCGCCATTCCACGAGCGGACGCAACTTTGAAGCGTACATGTTGGGTATCAATTTACTCAGCGTAACATTATCTTTCACAATATAAAAAAATTGGGCTAACTTTACTGTTGTCTTATTTTTTTTTTTAATTAAAAAAAGTGTAGTTTTTCCAAAAGAAGTGCACTTGTAAGACCGTTGTGCAAATACGGTGTGACAGGAGCTCGGTGGGTGGAGTCATGATGTCAGTAGACTCCCCGCCCACCTCTACACTCCCCTTGTCAATATGCATTTTCTCCTGTGTATTTCTTATACTGAACTTCTGCTATGATCTCTAACATCCAGTGAAAAGACAGGAAAGTAACCACATGACTTCAGCATGCCAAATCATGCTGAGGTGTGGAACAGCCAATCCTTGCAGAGCTGCTGAAGAAAGGAGTGGGGGTGGGAATTAAAAAAATAATGCATGTCTTAGGCTAGTACACGAGATGTAAATCACCTGTCACTCACAGCAAGGGGGAGGATTTGACAAAGTTTTTCTCTATTTGTCAATTTTTATCTCACTGAACAATAAAAGAGGATTGCTCAGAGCTGGATTAACTCTGTGTGGCAAGACTGGGCTCAAATGATAAGAAATCGTATACCCTACATTATGACATAAAAAAAAAATAAAAAATTTGGGTTTACATCCACTTCAAGTGGTTAAAGCATTGCCACAAGATGGCCTATTTAAGGAGCAGAGCTGAACTAAGAATTTGCTAAATAATCTTCAACAGTGCTTCTAACATCACATAGATATACTGATAGAACTCTTCGGCCCAGAACACTACATAGGAACAGACATTGGGGGTTATTTATGAAAGGTAAATCCACTTTGCACTGCAAGTGCACTTGAAAGTGCAGTCGCTCTAAATCTAAGGGGTAGATCTGAAATGAGTAGAAGCTCTGCTAATTTTATCATCCAACCATGTGCAAGCTAAAATGCTGTTCTTTTATTTTCCTTGAATGCCCCCCTTGGATCTACAGCGACTTTACTTCCAAGTGCACTTGCAGTGCAAAGTGGATTTTCCTTTAGTAGATAACCCCCATTCTGTAGCTGTCGTTAGCACACAGAACACCAGCACATAATTTGTAATCCATCTTCTCTTTTCCTCTCTCCTTAGGAGCACCACAGAGTTGGACCACTTGTCCATTTATACCACAGCATTCAGCTGTGTCACCAAATTTAATCAAGGTGCCCACATTGTTAAACCAGTCTTTCTCCCTATACTCCATTCTGTATCTCTGTCCAGCCAGGCATGCTCTCTGATGACACATCTACACCCAGGCGTACTAGAGCCCACATGAGAGAACACTTAGCCTGCCGTGAAAGGCCCTTTGCATCCCGCTCACAGTCCACAGCAGACCATAAAATAGTTGGGCTATTACAGCTAGTCCTTCTGGGTGTTGAACTACCCCACCTGGAGCTTCAGCCCTGTTCAAGGCTCTTGGCAGCAGCTAACTACATCCAAAAAACTCTGGGTTGTTTGGCTCCCATGCGCCAACTCACATGGCTCCTCCCACAATGGCATTTATATGGGCTTTACCTCTACACAGGACCACCACATCACCTACAGGAAGGTTTTAAAGGGGCCTAACAAGTTCATTGTACCACACTATATTGGAAACAGAGTAACCTAGCGGCAGGTAAGCTAACTGCACCTGCCTACAGGCAGATCACAAAATTTACAAGTTTGCGTTATTTTTCGTAAGGCTTATTCAAGGAAAGCAGCCAAAATTTACAACTGCTGCCATTTCATTCTACACATTACATGGGTAATTCTAACTCCCCAACCAACCTGGTTCAACCTCCCCAAAAGACTGGTCATCACACAGGGGTTGATTTGGTGCAAAATCTGGCTCAGCTGAGCATGATAGCCAATCAGCTTCAAACTTCAGCTTGTTCAGTTAAGCTTTGACAATAAAACCTGGAAGCTGATTGGTTTCTATGCAGAGCTGGACCAGACCTTGCACTCTCCAGTTTTTGTCTTTGCAAAGTGAAGCCTTACCTCATTTACTAAGCTCTGGAGCAACTGCCCTTGCAGAGGGCCTTTAGTAAATCAACCCCTATGCCTCTAGGTCAGTGTTTCTCAACTCCAGTCCTCAAGGCGCCCCAACAGGTCAGGTTTTCAGGATTTCCCTTAGAGGAAACGGGTGTGGTAATTACTAAGGCAGTGAAGCTAATCAAATCACCTGCGCAAAATAATGGAAATCCTGAAAACATGACCTGTTGGGGCCGCCTTGAGGACTGGAGTTGAGAAACACTGCTCTAGGTCATATGATTTCTTCTGAAAGGAAGGATCAGTTTATCTAAACTCCAATCCTTGCCTTTTAGCAGAGACTAGATCCCCAAAATGCCAAGACTTTTTTGGTTATGAGAGTGAGCAGCACTGAAAGAAGCCTGAAGCAGCATTTTCTTCAGAAAAGTGAAGTACTTTAGCCCTTCTATTCATTTATTTATCTGTCCATTCCAGCATGGCTTTCAGCTAATATCTGAGTCTAGATCCATTTTTTAGGAGACCACATTGTCCTTAAGGCAGCCCTGGTTCTAAAATAAAAATAGATTCTTCTTAATTTTTCCAAACCAAAAAAAAAAAATACTCTGATTGAAATAAAAAAAGAATGCTACATTAGTTTTTATACGAGGTTATGTATTATGTGCTGCATTTTACTTGCTGAAAATTAAATATGAGCTAGTTGGCTTGGTGTCTTTGTAATAGATACTACACAGCCAATTAACTTCACTGTCTCACAATATAAAATAAACCATGCTGCTGATTTATAGCACCAGCTCATGGGAATGTATCAGTGATGAGATGTGCCCATACTGTTCGCTGTAATGTTTTTTTTTTTTTTCCTGAGCTCTGCAGTATTTCATATTTTTAAGATTGTTGCTTAGGAACTTGGAGTCTGAAAGTTTGGAAACTCCACGAACCGGAGCACATTAGACACAAGATGGCATTTCTTTTCTTAAAGGATCAGTCCAGCCGTTAGTTGGGGTTTGATAAGTGAAAGCTTGGAAACGCTTCGAACCGGAGCACATTAGACCCAAGATGGTTTTACTTTTCTTAAAGGATCAGTCCAACCATTAGTTCAGGTTTGATAAGTGAAAGTTTGGAAACTCTTTGAACTGAAGCACTTTCCTTAAAGGGCCAGTCCATGTAATATATTAGGTTTGATAATTGTCAGAGAGTTACAGTAGAACAATTAGTGGTTAGCTATGTAGCGCTACCCCCAAAGAAGTCGCTGTCATTTAATTGATTCTTTCCCAATATTAGTGCAGAGGCAGCCAGGCTAGTCTAGGGAGTGTCTTTTTAGGATTTTTATTGCTGAAGAACTTAGATGGGGTGTAGGGTAATATGGGATACTTCAGATTCATTGTATATTTGCAGGAGGACACTTCACATTGCTAGGCCTCCCTGAACAGTCTGAGTCTTTTTTTTTAAAAGCTATCCCAGTCAGAACTGCCACTGGCTCTTCCACCCAAAGGAAACATCACACCGTCACTAGGACCCTGAGCTCAGGTCAGTACTCACAATGTCAAAGGAACACCTGATGCCATGCCTCCTTCCAGTATCCACCGGATACTCTTCAGTGAGGGAGAGGTTAATGTTCACAATGCAGGACACCCAGACCCCTTCTAACTTCCACTAGGCACTCTTCAGTATGCTCTCCAGACCAGGACTTTAGGTGAAAATCCATTGTTTAGATTGAAAGAAGGACATTAGACGTAGCCCCCCCAGACCCCCCCCCAGCTCTGCCACTGCTGGGACCTTGGTACTCTTGGTTGCTCTTATTCTGACAGTGAACAGCCGCAACCATTAATGAGTAAACTCAAAACACTACAAAACAATGATAAATGTATAAGTAAGGCCCCTTTCAAACGGTCGTACTGTTCAGATCCGCCTGTCAGTTTTAACGGTGGACCTGAACGGGCGCTCCATGCTAGTCTATGGAGCGACGGATGTCAGCGGGGACATGTCCGCTGACATCCAACCCAGTCCGATCCGCTAAAAGCAGGCGGATGCCCCGACGTTCGCATCCATCGCTGGCAGATCGGATCGGATGAGATCTGACACGCTGTCCGTTTTCGTCCGATCTCTCCATAGGCAGCAGCAGCGCTGGACAAGCCCCTCCCTCAGTGAGCGGAGAGGGACCTGTCATCCGCCAGCGGAGATCAACAGAGAGAGGCAACGGATCTGCCTCGTGGGAATGATGCCTAAATGGTGCGCTTATTCCACAATTAATATGTATCACAAATTATTAAGAAAATTTTGAAAAAAAATAAAATAAAACTATATATATATATATATATATATATATATATATATATATATATATATATATATATATATATATATATATATATATATATAAATATAGTGAACCTATTTAAAAACAATAACCATATACAATAACCATATGTGGTGAATCAATACAACAAATTGCAAACAAATATATAATATAATATAGTAACCCAAAAAGATTCCTTATATTGCACAAATATAGAATGTCCACATCCAGTGCGATACCCAGGGATACATGATAAAACAAAGTCCAAAAATAAATGATCTCACAATAGGTGAAAAATACTCTTTCAATATACTCTTAGCTTCTCTTTGTGCCAAAATACAATGAATATCCACCACCATCCATCAGTAAGTGAAATGGCCGTTCACCTTAAAGTATGACCATAAGGTTAAAAAATGCCTTTTAATCTTAATTGGGTCTCCCGTGTATTTCCACCTGCTACGATCCATCTCACCAAAGATCCCCTTGCTGGGACTAGCTGGATTCTCTCCTCACGCCTCCATTATACGCTCTTCCAGCAATGTCTCCTCTCTACTTCTTCCTAACTCACTTCTCACTCGGTAATTCCTATTTATACATAACATCACTTCCTGTCTCACACATGGCTTCTCGCAAACTGCAAACGGGACTTCTTATGGCTTTCTTTCAACAATGTCTTTCTTCTTGCCACTCTTCCATAAAGGCCAGAATTGTGGAGAGCACGACTAATAGTTGTCCTGTGGACAGATTCTCCCACCTGAGCTGTGGATCTCTGCAGCTCCTCCAGAGTTACCATGGGCCTCTTGGCTGCTTCTTTGATTAATGCTCTCCTTGCCCGGCCTGTCAGTTTAGGTGGACGGCCATTTCTTGGTAGGTTTGCAGTTGTGCCATACTCTTTCCATTTTTGGATGATGAATTGAACAGTGCTCCGTGAGATGTTCAAAGCTTGTTCAAAGATGAAAAACTGACAGGCGGACCTGATCGGAAAACCCATGTGAAAGGGCCCTAACAAACCTCTGAGGGCTTCCCAGAACAGCTGTATTTATACTGAGATTAAATTACACACAGGTAGACTCTATTTACTAATTAGGTGACTTCTGAAGGCAATTGGTACCACTAGATTTTAGTTAGGGGTATCAGAGTACAGAGGGCTGAATACAAATGCACGCCACGCTTTTCAAATATTTATTTGTAAAAAAATTTGAAAAACCATTTATCATTTTTTTCCACTTCACAATTATGTGCCACTTTGTGTTGGTCTATCACATAAAATCTCAATAAAATACATTTACATTTTTGGTTGTAACATGACAAAATGTGAAAATGTCAAGGGGTATGAATACTTTTCCAAGGTACTGTGTATATACCGTGTATAGGCACTATTTTGGCTTCCAAAGGATTTGCATATCTGCCCATCCAGTCCTGAGATTTACACAGCTCTACCACACAGCACAGCTCTCTCTGACAAGACAGAAAACCTGATTTTCTATGCTGCAGTTCAGTAAAACATACAAGTCTCCTTCCAACCTTCATCCTGTGACTGTACGGTGAAAGGAGAAGCAGCTCACTAAATAGCCTATCACTCTGCTCTCTCTATGAGCTTTATGAGCTCTGCTATACAGGGACTGAAAGAGGTCAAATTTAGGTAATTTCCCTGCTTAAAAAGATCGTTCACCTTTACCACAAAACTGCCTATGCAGATAAGGGGCATCTGTAAATAAAAAAAAACTGTGCAGCTCTGACTAAAGTTGAATAATGCCCTTGCTATAGGTGTAGGCCATTTATGAAGCCTGACTGTAATACTCCCAGGACGTTGCTAAGTACTCCCAGGATGTTGCTAAGTGAGGCCTAGTCTTCACTGCTCACCTCCACCATCACAGCATTGAGCTCTCAAATGCTGAGCTCAGAGCTACTTCATCAGGGGAGAGAAAGAGTATGTGAGAGGGTTTGAATCAGAGAAAGAGCTCTCTGCTGTGATGGTGAAGGTGACAGAGCAGTGACAACTAGGTCTCACTTAGCAACGTCCTCTGAAAAATTAGCAACGTCCTGGGAGTACTTAGTACTATGCTGGTTTTCTGTACTGGATATGTTTCAATGTACGTACAATATAAAACTATGGTTATTATTGTATGCAGTGACATTACGTCCTGAATTATAGTATTTTATATCTCCAATTGTCCCTCTCCTATTATAGCCACAATTCATGGAGTCATCCGTCCCTGGATGGCCGGGGCATCATTCCTCAACTATTACTCAACCTGTGTTTTTCCATCTCACTCTTCACTAGGGTGCTTGGGCTGCGGCGCTTGGAGGGTCAGCTAGTGGGCACCATAGGTCTAGGGGGTACAGGAACAGGCAAAGAGGCAGGGTTACTTACCCTATTTCCCACTCTTGGTGCTGTTCTCTACTCCCCAAACTCCAGCATATGGGCAGTTCCTTGGCATCATCACCACAATGCAGAGTTACAAACTGTGCAATGTACAGGGATGGGGGCGGGCATGCGACCACGGCAAGAGCACCACAGGGAGGATGCTGCAGGAGACCGGTACTTCTTATCCTGGAACCCCTAAACATCTCAATGAAGTACATAAATGGGAGCTGTATCACACTTAATTTACTACTGAACAAGGAGGAACTCTCCTCCTATTTTATTGTATCTGTAGCACTCTCCTAGTTAGGCTGTTAAGTAAATTTAGTTTTTGGTTTGCTCTGCAATCAGAGGAGCAGATATTGATTGCCTGCCTCTGCTCATGGCTTCACAGGCTGGGAGTTTGATTGCTTCCCCCTGCCTCCAGAAAGAAGTTTCTGGAGCTTAGGGAGGGAGAATTCAAATTATCATCCTGAATATTGGGCAGGGCCTAGCCAATCACTAGAGGGTGTGCCCTGAGGGTGGCTGGGTTGCTTCTAAATAGTCTGTAGCCCTGGGAAGATGGTCCTTTTTTCCCTATCAGGGATGGATTAGTGATCTTCAGGGGGCTGCTTGCCCCTGAGGCACCTTTGGACTGAGTGATGGATTTCTCCTCGAGCCTGTGGAGGTATCTGCTCTAGGATTTGATGAGTAGAGACTTTAACTATTCTGCAAACGACCTCATTTTCCCCAGCCATGAGCCAATAGACTGTTATGCAAGCTATCTCATGGTCCTCAGCTGTGAGACGTTAACTATTCTGCCAACTACCTCTTGGTCCCCAGCTGTGAGCCAATAGACTATTCTGGAAACTATCTCATGGTTCCCAGCTGTAGGAGATAGACTGTGCTCCTTTTACTGAGAGAAGAATGTCCTCTGTTAACTGTGCTTAAACTTTTTGAAGTATACCATACCACCATTATCCCCTTTCAGTTCTATAAGCAAATAAAATAATAAAAGACATCCCCTAGACCAGTGGTCTCCAGACTGTGGCCTGGGGGCCGAATGCGGCCCTTTGCTTGCCTTTTTCCGGGCCCTTGGGGGACTATTGGTACCTTGATATTAAGAACTATTTCTTCCACTAACACCAACAATGAGGCACCATTACTTCCACTGACACCAACGATGGGGCACTATTTCTCCCACTGTCACCAATGATGAGGGACCATTCCTTCTACTCCTCCACTGGCATCCACAATGTGACACTGGCCACCAAGTTTGAGACATTATTTACTTCCTCTGATGCTGGGGCATTTCCTACTTCCCCTGGCCAATGTCTGGCCCCCAAAGTCAAAAGTACAGTAAACTGACCCTTCGTTTGGAAAGTTTGGAGACCCCCGCCCTAGACTGATCAATGAGCCGGAGTGTAAGGACTGTTTCGTCTGCCTGGCAGCCTTTGCACTGTTTTGGGAAAGAACCTGTTAAAACTACAGCGGCCACGTCAAGGATAGTGCTACATATCAATTATAGGCAATACAGCAGCACTTCCAAATAACACATTTATCTTTGTTGGGTCTTGTTCCCTTTTTCCTCTGCTAGACAGTCAAAAAGTGAGCAGGCAATGCTGGTCTGCAATAGAAAGCCCAATATGCTATGCAAACGTTGAGTTCTAGAAGCATCCTGCAATGAATGTGCATTTGTAAAAGAAAGATTTAATACAAATAAAAAACGGGATACATAAAAGATAATTTTATGAATATACATGCTTTAAAAAAAAAATAGGCTAAAAACCTTTGTAATTTTCTTTGCATTGCCTCTGTAGAGCCAAACAACAGATTGTCATTAAAGCCAGTCCTTGCAGCATCTAATACCTACCTTCTCTTGTCTATCCACCCTGTTTGCCTCTGCAGCAAGGAAAAGAATCTCTGTGTAAGCAACCAAGGCAATCCTAGTGGGAATGTAAACATGGCTGAGGGCTCTTTCCCTGTGACAGCTCTGGGCCAATCACCAAGCACCAGTACTGTCACATGGGGAAGTTGAGTAGATAACATGAACCTCATACCCAGAAGTATGAGTATTTCTCTTCGCTGCTGGTGTGAACCAGTTAAGCGGGCCATTAAGCTCTCTGGTGCACATTCCAACAGATATGTTAAAATTTTACTAAACCCAAGACCCTGCATTCACTATATCTGGTCTCCCACAGTACACAGAACATGGAAATGCAATTATTTTAGTAAATATAAACAGCTAAATACCTTTTTATCAGCAGTATATAGCAGTCTTGCTGACTAATATCAGTGTCTGGTTAAAGTTTGCAGGGGAAGTTTTCATTATCCCCTGATTGTCCTATAAGGCTGCAGGACCTCTGACCCTCTGTCTGGACAGTGCCGATTGGCCCTGTGCTGATCACATGCACCCTCCCAAGAAAAAAAGCTCTCTAGCAATACACACCAAACTGAGCATGTGCAGCTTGCCTCCAAGGCTCTGTTCTATCAGGGGATGGTTTGGGGATCAGAGAAGACAGAACAAAGCAGCCTTTTTACACAATGCAGAGGATTAACACCCTTAGGTTCCACAGTGAGTGTAACCACCATGCTTTACTGCATATACAGACTGATTTTACTGTTGTGGGCTTAGTAACACTTTAATTTTTGGTAGAATTGGCCTGAAAGAGTTTGCCAGATGCCATTTGAGTTTCTGTTACTGAAACATTAAAGTGGAGTTCCACCCACTTTTACAATTTTGTCTTACAGTAAAGACAACCCCTCCACCACTCGATTTTATTTTTCCTTACTTACCTTTTATGAAGTACCTTGTGTACTTCTGTCCTAGCTCAGGCGCGGCCCAGTGCGTCACGTCTTCTTCTCCCCCGCTGCCTTCTGGGACCTGTGTGTGTCCCAGAAGATGACGGGGCCGTTCCGGAAGTGCCACACCACTCGCGCATGCGCACTAGGAAAGCAGTGGTGGCGAAGGCTCCACTGCCGGTTTCCCTTAGTTGGAATGGCGGTGCCTGCAACCGATCCGATGGACGGATCGGCCTCTGGGGGGGGCTCCCTGGAAAGGTTAGTGTCCTTTTTAAAAGTCAGTAGCTACAGTGTTTGTAGCTGCTGACTTTAAAAAAATAAATAATTTGCGGCTGGAACACCGCTTTAAGACCCCGTTCACACTAGATGATTTGGAGTCGCAAGCAGAATCAGCAAGATTCTGCCTGGGATTCTGAAATGATGCTGAAATCATGGCAAAACACTCAAAGCATGTTTGAGGGCCATTCATTGCAGTAGAATTTTGCTGCAATTGTCGCCCAACAAAATTCAGGAGAATCGCAAAACAAATGCATGCAAAAACACGCCTGGCTCAGAGCCAAAATTTGAATTTCAAAGTGAATAGGCTGCCTATGCACGACACACAGAATTGCGTGCGGGAATGCGAGTTCCCACTACGTGAAGTGTGAATTGGACCTAAAAGATGAGCTTCAGTCTTATCAATTTTTGTATCTTTTCCAAAAGAAGATATCACTTTAAACATCAAATTCTTCTAATTTTTTAAACTTTTAAGCCTTTAAGCTTATATAAATATATACTGAACATTGAACATTGTGCAATCATCAAAAAAATACTTTTGCTCTTTCACTTTCAATAGATCTTTTCATTGGAAAAGTTTCATTTTAACAAATAGATAACAATAGCGTTAGAACTTTTACAGGGAGTAAAGTGGGTAATCTTCTGCATTACACTCAGCCTTGAACTGTTTAAGCATTTGATTTGAAAGAGAACAAAACCTGAAATGGAAAATAGCACTAAGAAACAGCCAGGAGTTATTTGATAAAATAATAAAAATGAAAACTACTATGTAAAAAGTGTAGTAATCATTGGCAGCCAATTTGACTTCAAATGGCTACAGTCAGATCATGGATGGGTTGATTTTTCATAGGTTGCTTTGGGTTACTTTTTTGTACTTGCCAATGGCATAATTTTTCAAAGAAAATGATTATTAAAGTGTTACTAAATCCACAACAGTAAAATCAGTCTGTATATGCAGTAAAGCATGCTTGTTACACTCACTGTGGAACCTAAGGGGTTAATCCTGTGCATTGTGTAAAAAGGCTGTATGATCCTGTCTTCTCTGATCCTCCCTTTCTTCCACAGTCCCCAATCCATCTCCTGATAGCAGAGAGCATTGTGGGCACTCTGCAAATGCTTATGCCACGTACACACGACCATTTTTTCCGTCAGAATAAACTCTGACGGTCTTTCCGACAGAGTTCCGCTGAAACGGACTTGCCTACACACGATCACACCAAAGTCCGTTCGTTTAGAACACAATGACATATGACGCAACTAGTTCAATAGCCAGTAGCCAATAGCTGCCCTTGCGTCGTTTTTGGTCCTTCGGAATAGCATACAGACGAGCGGTTTTCCCGATAGGAATTGATTCCGTCGGAAAGATTTAAAACATGTTCTATTTCTAAGTCCGTCAGAATTTTTGAAAAAAAAAAGTCAGATGAAGCCCACACACGATCGGAATATCCGATGAAATTATTCCGTCTGACCTTTTCTGCCGGAAAGTCCGGTCGTGTGTACGCGGCATTAGTTTGGTGTGTATTGCTAGAGAGTTTTTTTTTTTTTTTTTTTTGCAGGAGGGTGCATGTGATTGACAGAGAGCCAATCAGCACTATCCAGACAGAGGGTCAGGGGTCCTGTAGCCTCATAGGACAATCAGAAGAGAATGAAAACTCCTCCTACAAGCTTTAACCAGCGCTCAGCTGGACACTGATAGAAGTCACAAGACTGCTACAGTATATTCTTCTGATGAGAAAAGGTATTTAGCAGTTTATATTTACTAAAAAAAAAAATGCATTTCCATGTTCTGTGTACTGCGGGAGACCAGATATAGTGAATGCAGAGTCCTGGGTTTAGTAACACTTTAATGTTCTGGTTGCAGTGATAAGAGGGCACTATATGGCTACAATCTGATGAATTTTCGGACTACCACACCTTTATAAGGTTGTCAGACAACCAATTTTTACACCAAAAGATAAGAGGTTATCTATGGAAATCACAAAAAGGCATCCAGTTATGGTCCCATCTTAAAAATCCTACTAGCGTCATTTAGGAAGGAAGACTGTATAATCAGTAAGACACGTCTTGATGTATTGTATTATTTACCTAAAAAGCCATATTGAAAAAACATTCACATTCCTATCTCTATGTTGTTTGATATTTTGAGTATTGTATTAGTGATACAAATATATAAAGTGATACAAATATATAAATGCTCCCTCTAGTGGTCATCTACATATAAGTAAAATGTGATACGCATTCCTGTCGCAATCTGATCACTCATGGTACGATCTGATGGTACAATAATATTTACATTTATTAACAGCTTTTGTAGCTTAAAACCCAAGTTTGACTTGGGCACAAAATAAATAAAAGGACTCCCTAGCATCTAAAAAAAGCATTGTTCTTTGGAGATGTCTTCCACAGACTCACCCACTAACCAATCCAGGGCTGGACCTCTTCTGGGTTGAATGATACTCAGCATCATTATAACACTTCCCATAAGCCCTGGTAATCAAGGATCCACCCACTGTCCTGGACTTACAGAATAATGCTGCAGAAAGTGGTACCATGTCATTATAGTTACATAGTTAGGTTGAAAAAAACACACAAGTCCATCTAGTTCAAAAAAACCCAGCAAAGCATGAACCAATTTGCTCCAGCAGGGGAAAAAATTCCTTCCTGATCCCCTGAGAGGCAATCAGATAATCCCTGGATCAACTTTACCTATAAATGTTACTATCTAGTTATATTCTGTACATTTAGGAAAGAATCCAGGCCTTTTTTAAAGCAATCTGGTGAGCTGGCCAGAACCAGGTCTGGAGGGAGTTATGGCCTGTACACACAATAGGATTTTCTAACAACAAAACCGTGGATTTTTTTTCCAAAGGATGTTGGCTCAAACTTGTCTTGCATACACACGGTCACACAAATTTTGTCGGAAATTCCGAACGTCAAGAACGTGGTGACGTACTACACATGCGACGAGCCGAGAAAAATGAAGTTCAATAGCCAGTGCGTCTCTACTGCTTGATTCCTAGCATGCATGGACTTTTGTGCGTCGGGCTTGTGTACACACGTTCAGAATTTCTGACAGCAAGTTTTGTTGCTGGAAAATTTGGGAACCTGCTCTCAAACATTTGTTGGCGGAAAGTCCGACAACAAATGTTCTATGGATCATACACACGGTCAGACTTTCGACAACAAGCTCACATCCAACATTTGTTGTCAGAAAATCCTATCGTGTGTACAGGGCATTACTGTGAAGAAGCCTTCCCGTATTTGGAGATGAAGTCCCCTTTCCTCCAGATGTAAAGAGTGCCCCTTGTCCTCTGTGATGACCTTAAAGTGAATAACTCAACACCAAGTTCACTATTTGCTCCCCTTATGTATTTATACATGTTGATTATATCCCCCCTTTATCGCCTTTTCTCAAGAGAGAATACATTCAGCTCCTCTAATCTTTCCTCATAGCTGAGCTCCTCCATGCCTCTTGTCAGTTTGGTTGCCCTTCTCTGCCCTTTCTCCATTTCCCCCGATATCCTTTTTGTGAACTGTGGTGCTGCGCTCTGAAGCAAATTTGATTCATCCAATGCTAAAGAAAGAGGTTGAACAGGACCTGTGATATCACCAGACTGGATGGAAGACACCTGGAAAATATGTAAGTGCACAGATAAAAAAATGGGGGTATGCTGCAATGGGGCAGAGGTGCAAGCACTTGTAGAGTAGGGCAAAGCTTGGAGTTGGGCTGTAAGGGTTTTCCTTAATGGATATAAAAAGTATTTGTTGGTTAAGGTATGCCCTTGCACTTCATGGTTGTTGGTAAATCTAAAGAAGAGTGTATAGTCAGATTGTAAGGCTTGTGCCCATCTTAAGGGCTGTATTTAGCCAAGTTAGAGCTGACTCGTAGACATGCAGTGGGAGGGGAGCAGAACTACTAACCTAGAAGCAAAAAATGCATATGTAATAAGGAAAAATGGTGGACCCTCTGTACATTTATATCTTCAAATTCATCATAGAAACTTACTGTTTCATCTAGCAGCTATCAAATAGAAAGTGATGAGATTTTCCTTCACTTTTTGTTCTCTCTGATAACCTTCACCTGGATCAGGGCCGGTGCTACCACTAGACAAACTAGGCAGCCACCTAGTGCGCACTGCTGCCTAGGGCACCCGGCCACTGGTGTTCCTACTCTCTTCTCTCTGTAGCAAGCAACTAAGTCTCAACATCAGCAGGCAGCCACCGCTCCGTTCACACATAGTGTCAGAGGCGCAGCGGCGGCAGAGGACTGTGTCCCAACTCCCGAATTTCACCTAGGTGTCAAAAATCCTTGCCCTAACCGGGATAGGAAGTGAGCTAAAATCTACTTCATAGGGACACAAACAGCAATCAAATCACAATAGAGGTTCTAAACCTCTAAAAATGTGTTGTATTGCTGCTTGGGAGGATTTGCCCAGTGTTTCTGTTCTATCTGTCACCTGCCAAAAAGAATCATTTCCTTTACATAGGTGACGGGGTTAGACAGTACAGGCAGTGACAGGAAATAATCAAGACCAATAAAGAGTTGAGAAGTTTTCAGCCTTAGTTTTCAGTTTTATTCAAAACTAAAAACCTAAAAAGTTGATTACGCTCACAAATATAGCTAAAAACAACTGTAAAGATTGAGGCGACACTTCACAACGAGGTGAGAAAGTACACCAAAATTGGGCAACTCTAGGTCAGTACTTATACTACGGAGTTTTATGCCGTGTACACACGGTCGGACTTTTCAGCTACAAAAGTCCGACAGCCCGTCCGACAGACTTTCGACAGACTTTTGAGGGACTTTTGACGGACTTTCAACAGACTTTCTAACGACCGGACTTGCCTACATACGATCACACAAAAGTCCGATGGATTCGTACGTGATGATGCACACCGGACTAAAATAAGGAAGTTGATAGCCAGTAGCCAATAGCTGCCCTAGCGTTGGTTTTTGTCCGTCGGACTAGCATACAGACGAGCGGATTTCTGGGTCCGGCGGAGTTACGATGTAAAGATTTGACGCATGTTCCAAATCTAAAGTCCGTCAGATTTGCGGCTGGAAAAGTCAGGTGAAAGTTCGGGGAAGCCCACACACGATCGGATTGTCCGCCGGACTTTTGTAGCCGAAAAGTCCGACCATGTGTAAGGGGCATAACACCTCCCCTTTGGACCCATAGCCAAATTTTACATCTTGTCGACTTACCCTTATTGACCAAAACTTGGTGAATACCTGGCCATCACAGCTAAATGAACTTAATAAAATTACAAAATTAGTTCCCCCTTCTCCTTTGTGGCTATAAAAGCCTCCACTTTTCTTGGAAGACACAAGAGTCTGGTTGTATTTGTAAAATAAAGGTTTGATACAAGTAATGAACAGATGAACCCATGGTGGACCCAAACCTAAATCTCATCCCTACTGACCCTTACACCTATACGAGCTTCTAGGAAATCCCATTACAAAACCACAAGCATTAATATGGATTTGCCTATTCCACCGCTACCTCCACCCCATTTGTGTCTAGGAAAGCCTCTGCTCTGCTGTGAAATCTTTCCACAAGATTTTGGAGTGTGTCTGTGGTCATTTGTGCCCATTTAGCCAGAAGAAGCACCTGAGAGTTCAGGTATTGATGTTGGATAAGAGGACCTGGCTCACAATTGGCATCCCAATTCATCCCAAAGGTGTTCAGTAGGATTGAGGTCAGGGCTCTGTAAAGGCCACTTTAGTTCCTCCACACCAAACAATGGTTTTGTACACAGGGATGCAGTTGTAATGGACGAGGACCTTCCCCCAATTGGCACCACAAGGTTGGAAGTGTCCAAAATGTCTTTGTATGCCCTCCAGTACTCTTTGCTGGAACACCAAGACTCAAAAATTTGGAGAGGCACCCCCATATTTTATGTTGTATGGTATAGGTGTGATTGCCTTGTGTTCATGTACTGTGTTTGTATTTTACTGTATAGTGTATAGTATATTGTAATGTGCTTCTGGCATTTTGCATTATCGGAAAACCACATGACATAAGCCAGATTTCCTTTTCAATTAATAAGAACAATCAGTGTGGGAATAGTCTGGCCCTCCCCTCTTTCATGTTTGAACTTTACACCCGACAACTACAAACAGTTAATATTCAGCTGGTACAGTGCTGTCGGTTGCAAATATGACATTTCAAGCCCAGCAACTGTTGCACATTCAAATATGCCTTTTATTCTTCTCAATTGTGTAATCAAATTTGAAAAGCAAAGTTTGCAACGCAGGATATTACCACAGCAAACAGACGTCTCTCCTGAGATCGCGCAAGGGGAATTAAGAAATCAAAAAACATTGGCAGGTGAATAAACAGAGAAAAATGTACTAGATCTTCCATTTGCAGAAAGGGAATTGTTATATAACTGTCCATGAAAATGAATTGTTATGAGGTTTGTGCAGTCTGCTGAACAAAGGACATCAATAGGAGACAATCAATAGTATTGTTTTGCTTGCTAAAACTTATTAGTTTCTGAAATGTGCAAGCTAATATATGCATTTGTTAAACATTACTAGATATTAAAGGAAAACTTTAATGGTTTTGGTCATTTTTTTTCACGAGAGTTTATATTTAAATTTGCTTTTGTGTTTTTTTTATTTTATTTATGGATGTATTTTTTTTATTGTAAGGAATGTAGTGCAGTGTGCACCTCTGACATTCAGTTTGCAAAGCATACTGAGCTTTCAAAGATGATAGCCCGGAAATGCCTACAGGTATACCCAGGGCTTTTTTTTTCTCAGAGAATAGGTTCAGGAACTCCCCTTTTCAAGTCACCCCTTGCCTTCGCCCCCTACCCACCTCTGAGCACTGCCCCTTGGTTCCATCCCCTACCCACCTTCCAGTACGGACCTTTTTAGAGAATACGGAACTAAGTATCATTTTGTGGGGCTAAGTAATTTGTGTAGATTTTATTATTAAGCATTAAGATATACACCCTTCTTTCAACACTAGACCCCGCGCAACAAAATGACCCTCCAGTAACAAAAGATCCACCCTAGTAACAACAGATCCATCCCAGCAACAATAGACCCCTGTCAGCAACAACAGATCTCCCAGAAGCCAGCAACAATAGATCTCCCATCAGGCAGCATCAATGGACCCTCCAGTAGCCAACAACAATAGACCCTTCCCATCAACAATAGATCTCCCAGCCTCCGGCACACCCCAGCACCCTTTGTCATTACATACATTCAGTGCAGGAGGTGCAGGAACTGCGCTCCCCCACGTTACTGCTGAAAAAAAGCCCTGGGTATACCTATATGTTTTGTTGAAGACTTTATTAATCTGCCTGTTAAAGGAAAAAGTTAAGGCTTTGGGCGAATGTGTTTATTATATTTACAACTGTTTAGGATCCATCACATGGTTGCAAAGGGGGACATATAGCAAGCGTCCAGAACCGCTGTAAAAACTTCCCTGTAAAAAATGCCCACAGCTGATGTGTACAGCTGCCCATCAACAGCAATTACAAAATGTGACTCCAAAAAGGCATGCAGCGACATAGGTGTAAAGCGCACATGCATGCAGATTGTCTAGGTTCTGGGCATACGGTTGTGTGCATGCGCTTGCTTTCTGCAAGTATTGCTGCGTACTCACATTAATGGCATCTGGTAATTTGCAGTGTAGACGAAATCATACCTCCCAACTTTGTGAAATGGGAACGAGGGACACTATTAGCAAATTTATGTAGGCATAGGACACACCCCCTGCTGCGCCCCGTTAAAGGAGAATTGTACAAAAAAAACCTCTTTAAACCCACATTTTTTTTTTTACTTTCTACTATTCCTTTATATTGGCTTTTAAAATTTACAAATGCAGCAATTTAGAAATTGGATGAAAGGTTTAGCACTGGGAAACACGTTTTGAAAGATAAAAAAATGCGTATAAACTATATACAGTAGATCAGACCAAAATGAGGGACAAATGAGGAGGAAAAGAGGGACAGAGGGGACTTTGTTCCAAATCAGGGACAGTCCCTCGAAATCGGGGACAGTTGGGAGCTATGCAAAATAAAAAGCAAGAAGAAATATCTCCAAAGTGTGGGAAATGGCCTCTTTAACCAAAGAGGTCTAATTCCCCTACTACCACCAGTAGATTTCCCTTCTATTCTCGTTCTGTTGACAGCTCAAAATTTTGGATATTTATCTTACCTTCCGTTCTGATCACAATGGCTATACCCCCCTCTATTCAATACGGTCTCACTGGCCGACCACTATGTCACTGTGGACTGTAAGGACATAGAAGCTAGAATGTTATTTTTATAACAGTGAGGGGTGGTGGTGGTGGGAGGGTCACAGCGTTCAACACCCCCAAAAGTTTAAGACACCAGCGATGGCTAAAATCCTGTAAGAGAGCGAAGATTGTAGTTGCTTCCTGTTTACCTGCTATTGGTAGGTCAGTTATTTTTGATTAGTGGCAGGGTTTTTGGTTTGTTAGCAGTCGACTTATAGAAGGCCTCAAATGAGGCCACTGACATCACCAAAGGGCCACATAAAATAGCCAGTATAGGAAATGCTACAGAAGACTGTCAGAAACTGTGGGCCCAAGTCAGGAGAATGTCATTGGCTGAAAATATGGTGTCGCTGGAGAATAAAGTCATTGTAGGAGGCATTTACACACTGGCGGCACATTAGACTGCTAGAGATTATGGCTATTACAGCCCCTATACAAATCAGTGTTGCCACTACTTAGGGTTGCCACCTCATCCCTTTAAAACTGAACACATATTAATTACTTAGGTTCTGTGGTTGGTTAAGGTGGTAATTAAACTCAATTGCCTTATCTGCACTAAATTAGCCTCAGAACCTGTGTAATCCATGTGTGTTTGGGTTTAAAGGGATGAGGTGGCAACCCTACCACTACTGGATGCTGGGGCCTAGGATCGGACTGGCCATAGGGCACACCCGGCACTCGCCAGGTGGGCTGGGCCCGCATGACCTGGCAGGAGTGGCCTGTTGGTGACTGGGCCGTACGGCGGGAGGTGGGTGGGGGGGCCACAGATGGGGCTGATGTGGGCTGCAGTCATCGCTCGCCTCCCGCTGTGTGGCCTTGCCTGTGTCTCCTCTCCCGGTGTAGCATAAAGATCTGTTTCCCGTGATGCAAAAATGGAAGTGTATCATAACACGGAGTGGCACCGTGGATACACACAAAAAGTGAACCTGTGCCACGTTCTATCAAATATTTAAGAAACAAACAAGAGAGACTTTTGGACTTTCTAGGCACAACTACAACAAACTGGTTATATAAAATAACATTTTATTTACTTAGAAAAATACATAGCAAAAAAGACATTGCTTAAAAACGACAACATGTGTATATATTAAAGTGCTCGCTATACAACACCATCTATAGTATACAGGTATTCGGACGTCTGGGTAAACACTCCACATAAAGATCAATCCGAAGTGATGGCTCGATAGCAAATCTGTAGTCAATTCATGTCACGTAAATCTTTGATGCTTGACATGTTTCGCGTGTCATCACGCTTCTTCAAGAGCGATACAGGATATGTTGTGGCTATCAGAGTACATAACATAGCAAAAAATAATAATATATATATATCCATCAAAAACAGACATCTATAATGACGCCACATACATTGTATTAAGAAATGTATACTGGATCAAACAGAGCAATGATGAGTGCGCAAACCATAGGGGTGATGAAAGGCTGCTATGGGGGCGTACACAACATAATCTAATATGATACTTCAAAGGTGTGTCGCAATAAAGAAGGTTCATGAGGTAAATAAAGATTTTATTCCCAATGCCTGGAATAGGGAGGAAAAGGAAAGGGAAGGAAAAAAGGAGGGAAAGGGAAAAAAGGAGAGAGAGCAGAAAAAAGAAGAGAGAAGGGGAAAAGAACTGAAAAGAAGAGAAAAGAAAAAGAGGGGGATAGCGGGAAGAGTGGGGGGGGGGAGAAGAGGGGGGGGAGGAGGAAAGGATGGAAAGGGAAGGGGGGGTGGAAAAGAGGGGGGAAAAGGGAAAGGAGAAGAAACAGTAGAAAGAAAAGGAAGCAAACAAGAAGAGGAAAGAAGGAATGGGAGGTAAACAGGAAAGTCAAGACAGAAAAAGGGGAGAGGGAAAGGGAAGGGACGAAGGGGGGGGGAAGGAAAGGGAAGAAAGGGAGGGAAGGAAAGGGGGAAAAGAAGGGGCGGGGAAAGAAGGGGAGGAGGAAAAAGAAAAGGGATGGGGAGAAAGAAAAAGGAAGAATAATAACTATCTAAAGGAAATACTTACATTGTAGAATATATATAAAATCATGAAAGAGGTAGTAGTCCGCAAGCCCAAAAGGACCGGAAAACCGGCAAATTAATATACCTATACCAAAAAAAGAGAGAGGGGGGGGGAGGGTAAGCTAGTAACTGAATTATAATATAGGTATCCATCAGTGGCAGATGCCTGATAACCAGTGCTGCAACAAGAAAAGGTACCTGAATATAGTAGGAGACAGACCTGCGACGTGCGATGTCATTCTATGGCTGGAGCGGAATGCACACAGTGATAGGACGCCGTCCTATTTGTGTGCACGTCCCGTCCGTTGTCATCCAATCGGCGACGCCGACATGACATCATCCGGACCGGCCTAATGCTCACAGTGCGCATGCGCTCCGTCCAGCCAGAAGCGCCGTCAACAAGAGCGGCGGCGCTTCCAGTGGGGAAAGCAGCGCACGCCCACTCCAAGCTACACCAGCCGGCACATGATTATATACCAGCTGATGTAAGCGCCACATCAAGGGAGGCTGATGTGACGCTGGGCGGCCGCATAGCAGCCAAGAACCCACCACCAGGTGGCGCCCGCACCAATTGCACTGCATGAACTCAGCAACAACAAAATGTGTGACATGTACAATAGATAGAACTTCAACGTATCAAAAACAGCCTTTCATCACCCCTATGGTTTGCGCACTCATCATTGCTCTGTTTGAACCAGTATACATTTCTAAATACAATGTATGTGGCGTCATTATAGATGTCTGTTTTTGATGGATATATATATTAATTATTATTTTTTGCTATGTTATGTACTCTGATAGCCACAACATATCCTGTATCGCTCTTAAAGAAGCGTGATGACACGCGAAACATGTCGAGCATCAAAGATTTACGTGACATGAATTGACTACAGATTTGCTATCGAGCCATCACTTCGGATTGATCTTTATGTGGAGTGTTTACCCAGACGTCCGAATACCTGTATACTATAGATGGTGTTGTATAGCGAGCACTTTAATATATACACATGTTGTCGTTTTTAAGCAATGTCTTTTTTGCTATGTATTTTTCTAAGTAAATAAAATGTTATTTTATATAACCAATTTGTTGTAGTTGTGCCTAGAAAGTCCAAAAGTCTCTCTTGTTTGTTTCTTGTTTCCCGTGATGATCTGTATCCTCTGCAGCAACTGGATTCAGGCAATAGAAGCCAAGCGCCTGAGCTGCACCCAAAGAGGTAAATGAACTCTGTTAACTTCTTACAAGCCGAATCGTTGGTGGGACACAGGCACGATCATTTAACTCTTTACATGCGGAATGTTCACCGGGGACACAGGCACAACACAAGCTCAGGCACCTTGATAGCCAAGCAGGTACACAGTCACGAGTCATCATTGAAAAGCAGGGATACATGAGGGATACAGGATTTAAAAGAGGCTTTAGCATGAATATCAGGTGAGGGGGTTGAGGGTCTGTCAGTAGAGGGAGGGGTGGTATTTGAGGGGTTGGGGGTCTGTCAGTGGAGGGAGGGGGTGGTAGTTAGTGGGGTGGGTGAAAGGGCAGTAGTTGTGGGAGCTTAGGGTCTGTCAGTGGGGGTTGGGGATCAGTAGTTGGGTGGTGAAGGTCTGTGAGTGGGGGGCAGTGGTTGGTCTGTCAGTGGTGGGAAGGGCGGTAGTTGTGGTGAGGAGAAAGGCAGTAGGTAGGAGGGGGGGGGGTTGTCAGTGGGGGGGGCGTGGAGGTCTTTTGGGGGGCAGCAGTTGGTGGGGTTTGCACTGCAGTGCGGAGGCCTGGCTCCATGGGTGTCCCATTGATGGTCACTTACCTATCCCCCCATCCCTGGAGGAATTGGCTGCTTGGTCTGGAATGCCCGGGCCTTGCAGACTGGCCATTTGGGAGCTTAAAGCTGAAGATTAGGCAATTTTTACAGCTTGGACCAATATAAGAATTAATGTGCTTTACCTGCGGAATTCCCACGGAAGCTGGAGATTGCTGTAGTAGGTATCGCTATTCCAGTGATCTTCATGAGCTTCCAGATCCCGTGCCCGGGGAGTACCTACATACTTTAATTGATTCAAGCTGACAATGTAAAAATTGCCATACCTGAAATTCATCTTTAAGCGAAAGAAGAACAAATAGAGGGATTCAACATGTGGAGTACCAGCTGCGTGACATACTTAACCAGCAAAAAGATTATTGCCCTTTTGTTTAAATTGTATTATCGACGTGCTAATATTGTAAAAAGTGTTATTGTGTTTTTATTTTACTTTTCCTAGCCGATGTATTGCTTTGTCAGTATAGTTTAATTGCATGTGGATGTGTAACCAGGCAAAACACATTCCAGCACAGACCACACACAGACACGCGTACAAATCAATACATTCTCCAAGCATCTTATTGTGTCATTTCTTTTGGTAGATGTTTTTTATTAATTTATATAACATCGACAAATTCCACAAATCCTTACAGAGTAAACTGTGTAGAACACATAGATCCATCTCTGCCTCTAAATAAGCTTATAGTTTAACCACTTAAGGACTGGAAGAATTTCCCCCCTTAATGACCAGGCCATTTTTTGCGGTATGGCACTGCGTCGCTTTAACTGACAATTCCGCTGTCATGTGATGTTGTACCCAAACAAAATTGACGTCCTTTTTTTCTCACAAACAGAGCTTTTTTTTGGTGGTATTTGATCACCTCTGCGGTTTTATATTTTTTGTGCTGTAAACAACCAAAGAGCAACAATTTTGAAAAAATATATATTTTTTTACTTTATGCTATAATACATATCCAAAAGAAAAAAAAATATTAAAAAAAATATATATTCTTCTAGATATTTTTGGTAAAAAAAATTGCAATAGGCGTATCTTGATTGGTTTGTGCAAAAGTTATCGCATCTACAAACTATGGGATAGATTTAGGGACTTTTATTTATTTTTGATTGTTTTTACTGGTAATCTGGCGATCTGCGATTTTTAGCAGGACTGCAACATTGCGGCAGTCAAATCTGACCCCAAATGACACTTTTTGGGGACCAGTGACATTATTACAATATATAAATATGCACCGATCAATGTAAAAATGACACTGGCAGGGAAGGGGTTAACACTAGGAGGCAATTAAGGGGTTAACTGTGTTCCCTAGATGTGTTCTAACTGTAGGGGGGATGGGCTGCCTGGGACATGACAGAGGTCACTGTTCCCAAAGACTGGGAACAATAGATCTCTGTCACCTGTCAGAACGGGGAATTGCCTTGTTTACAAAGGCAGATCCCCATTCTGCCTCTGTACTAGGCGATCGCGGGTTGCTGGCGAACATCGAGTACGCCTGACCCACGGGCACGCTCCCGTAGTGGGCGCGAGAATGCACCGCCGGCGGAGCGCATGCCCGCAACTGCGCCTGCGCGAACCGTTGTGCAATAACGCTGATTCACGCAGGGGAGCCAACCTGTCGCAGTACAACTGCGGCGGCTGGCCCTTAAGTGGTTAAAGAGACCCTGAAACCAACAAGAATTTGAAATAATAAGAATTTTTGTTCCTGAATTGCTATAAAAATACAAACTTCCTCTCGGGGGTTCCCTTTTTTTTAAATTTTTTTTTTAATTTAATTGCGTTCTTTTCCTTTCAGAATGTAAGTGTCAAGCTGTAAAATGGTCCTATCTACTACCCGAGTTTCTAATGCATTCCCTGGACTAGGGTAGAAAACCTTTTTGAGTTTAGAACCACTATAAGGTGGAAGTGTAGTCAGAAAATTAGGTCCTGCTATATCACTTCAGGCTGGCCCCTTTTGCAGGTACAGTGGAGCCTTGGATTATGAGCAAAATCCGTTCTTGTAATGCTTGTAATCCAAAGCACTCTCATATCAAAGTGAGTTTCCCCATAGAAGTCAATGGAAACGAAGATAATTCGTTCCACATTGACTTCTATTGCATGCAATACTGCATGTGGCCAGAGGTGGGGGGGCTCCAGAGAGCCTCAGAAATACTCGGGGACAGCTCGGCCCTTTCAACCCTCGGAATGGCTCGGAAGCACTCGGGAACTGAGTATTTCCGAGCGTTTCCGAGTATTTCCGAACGGCTCCGAACCATTCCGAGTGTCACTGGCACCCCCGCACCTCTGGCCAAATGCGGTACTGCACACCCTGTTAGCTTGAATTCTGCTCGTTTTGCAAGACAACAAACCGAGTCAGGATTTTTTTTAAAAAGTTGCTCGCCTTTTAAAACACTCGTTAACCACATTACTCGTTAACCAAGGTTCCACTGTATAGTTCTATGTAAAACATTAAAAATAAGCACCTATACTGTTTAAAATCCTGTAATACACTGTCTTATCCTGCTCTGCACATGCTCAGTTGCTCTCCATTTTTAGGCACTGCTGAATTTGTAGAGGTTGATCTGCTGACAGCCTTAAAGCAGAATTAAACCCTCCGATCCTTTACAGCCAAGGAAGCTGCTTCTGTTTGATCTGCATCTGCCATGGCGCTGCACATGTGATCAGTTATGACACCAGCCATTTGATGGTTTGATAGTTTGGTTAAGGAAAAAAGCAAATGTAACAGTTATGCCGCGTACACACGAGCGGACTTTACGGCGGACTTTGCCCGGCGGACTGGATTTCGTCGGACAATTCGATGTGTGTGGGCTCCAGCGGACTTTGTTTTCTCAAAAGTTGGACGGAATTAGATTTGAAACTTGTTTAAAATTTATCCGTTGAAATCGAGTCCGGTCGAAAAGTCCGCCGTCTGTATGCTAGTTCGACGGACAAAAAGCCACGCTAGGGCAGCTATTGGCTACTGGCTATGAACTTCCTTGTTTTAGTCCGGTCGTACGTCATCACGTACGAATTCGACGGACTTTGGTGGATTGTGTGTAGGCAAGTCCGTTCGTTCACAAAGTCCGTCGGAAAGTACGTCGAAAAGTCCGCCGGGCAAAGTCTGCCGTAAAGTCCGCTCGTGTGTACGCGGCACTAGGCTACTTTCACACTGAGGCTCCTTATAGGCGCTGTCACTCCAGTGTGAAAGGCCAAGTGCTTTCATACTGGAGTGCTGCGCTTGCACCGACGCCCCCGCGCCTCAGTGTGAAAGTGTCCTTAGTAATCCCGGTATTCCAGGAATGTAACTGTTTTTTTTTAACTGTTAAAGCGGGGTTCCACCCAAATTTTGAACAATATCTGTATGTATTCTCTTCCTTGCCTAGATGCTGACATGCCATTTAAAAAAATTTAAATCGCCGTAATTACCTTTTATTTTTCTATTCTTCTTTGCACTTCCTGGTTCTCCTCCCGTGGGAGTAGGCGTGTTTCTAGCCTCTCCCAGACTCCTGGGAGCTAGTCTCAGGCTTCCTAGGATGCCACTGAGCATGTGCGGGAAGGAGCGGTGAATGCTGGGAGCACAGCATTCACCACATCCAGGAAGTAAATGCTTGTGGGCTTCAAATGCCCACAATGAAGATGGAAACCGCCTGCAGTGAATAATATAAGTTATTCTTTCCGACAAAATCTGACACAGGCGGACTTATTACACACAATATGTGAGTATGTAATGCTGAGAAGAAAAGTTTGTGAATGAACTAAAAAAAAACAAACGACAGATAGGTGGACCCCCGCTTTAAATCGATGGGTTTAGTTCTGCTTTATGATTTACTCCTGGTACTCTGGGCTTCAACAAAATGGCAGCCTCCAGAAAGAAGAAACAGGAGCAATGCTGGAGGAAAATTGTGGAATGGTACTGTATGTGCCTTGCTAAAGAACATTATTTTTTAATCAAGTTGTTATGGGTAAAGTTCCGCTTTAAATTTTATCTAACACCATTTTTTTTCCCATTTTAGATAGAGACGTTAGAATCCTTGTCACATTTTTATTGCTGTCTCTGTCTCAGCTGGGGAGATTTTGAAAAGTCTGCGTTGTCAATGGAACAAGAATAGAAGTCGAATCTTAGAAGGTGATACAAGATTTCCCTTTATTTTGGAGAGACATTCTTTCACATCCTGTTGTTCTTTGAGACCTGGAGGGGAAATCCTGCTAAAGGGACACAGACACAGAAAACATATAGAGGGAATTAAACCATTAACCTCTCTATCTAAAATTATAATGAACATTTTGGTTTTATGTGTTATTTAAAACTGTATTAAACTAAAAAAAAAAAAAAACATACAAAAATAATATTTAAGCTTACGAATGCTTAGATGTAGTGGCTTCATTAGTTTTCTTTTTTTAGGCTTTATTTTACTTCCTCTAACAGACCAAGCTGTCCAGAAACAGTGGTAGTTAGAGTGTTGAGACAAACAATTTAACAATGACCGGGGTGCTTACAATTTTCAGCTTTTATTCATTTATATCATTAAATTATCCCAAAAGGCAAAAAAACAAACAGTTGCTGTAACTGCTTAAAACATGTTAGCTGGAGTTCAGCTTAAATTTGTTAGTCAAAACCATGTAAATCTGCTAGTGCATCTAACACTACACTAGCCTAAAAAAGGAAAACTAGTGCAGCCACCTCCTGGACTTTGAGTGGAGTTACCTGAATGATGATCTTTTTTTTTCTGCTGGCGATTCCCTGCAAAGTAAAAACAATCATAGCGGCTGTTTAGCAGCTTGATTGTTTTTACAAGTGGCAGGAGGGGACCCCCCCCTCTCGCCGCCCTCTGGTGCTTCTACCGGCTCATCCATGCGATCGCCGAGCTGGAGAATGAATCGGCCAGCTTGGCCGTTTACCATAGAGCTGACCAAGGACCAGATGGTCCCTGGCCATCTCTATGATCTTTGGAGGCCAGGTGTGACCTTATGACATCACTTCCGGCCTAGATGTAAACACTGCAATCTATTTAGTTTGATAGGCTGAGATTGTTTTTTTTTTTTTTATATCAGGCTTTCCAGCCTAGAGGAGAGATGTGGGGACTTATAGAAAAGAGGACCTGTCATGGACTATTCCTATTGCAAGTGATGTTTACTTTCCTTGTAATAAAGGAATAAAAGTGGGAAAGTCTAAAGAAAAAAAAAAAAAAAAAAATTAAAGTGCCCCCGTCTCTGCGTGCTTGCACACAGAAGGGAACTCATACGTACGTCACGCCCGCATATGTGAACAGCGTTTAAATCAACATGTGAGGTATCACCGTGAACATTAGAGCGAGAACAACAATTCTAGCCCAGGACCTCCACTCTAAACAGGTAACCTGTAAAAATTTTATAAGCGTCGCCTATGTAAATTTTTTAAGTACCGAAGTTTGGCGCCATACCACGAGTGTGCGCAACTTTAACTGCTTGCCGGCCAGCCCCTGCACTTATACCGCGGAAGGTTGGCTCGGCTGCACGAATTGACGTAGATGTACGTCGGCTCATGCACGGCGATCTGTGGGTGGCACATGCACGTGCCACTTGGCCAGCGGGGGAGCCAATCAGCAGGTCTGCAATCGTTCCCCGCAGTGACAGAACGGGATCTGCCATAGTAAACAAGGCAAATCTCTGTTCTGTCAGGGGTTGACACACAGATCCTGTCTTTCTGCTGCGCGGGAAGACGGATCTGTGTTTTTGTCCCAGGCAGCCAATCCCCATCCACACAGATAGAAACACACTGAGGGAACACAGTTAACCACTTTGATTGCACCTGATGTTAACCCCTTCCCTCCCAGTGCCATTAGTACAATGTCAGTGCATACTTTTAGCATTGATCACTGTAATATTGTCATTGGTTCCCCAAAAAACTGTCAAAAATGTCAGTTAGGCGTCCGATCTGTCCGCCCCAATGTTGCAGTCCCATTAAAAATCGCTGATCACCGCCATTACTAGTAAAAGAAAAAAAACACAAAAAAAAGAAAAAAGAATTTCATAAATCTATCCCCTATTTTGTAGATGCTATAACTTTTGCGCAAACCAATCAATAAACGCTTTTTGGAATTTTTTAACCAAAAATATGTAGCAGGATACAAATTGGCCTAAATGTATGAAGAAATTTTATTTTTTACATTTTTTTATGGGATGTGTTTTATAGCAGGAAGTAAAAAATATTGTTTTTTTTTTCAAAACTGTCGGCCTATTTTTGTTTATAGCGCAAACAATAAAAACCGCAGTGGTGATCCAATACCACCAAAAGAAAGCTCTATTTGTCAGAAAAAAGGGACAATTTTATTTGGGTACAGCGTCGCACGACTGCGCAATTGTCAGCTAAAGTAATGCAGTGCCGAATCACAAAAATGACCTGGTCAGGAAGTGGGTACATCCTTCCAGGGCTGAGGTGGTTGAAGCATGATGACATGTTAGATATCAATTTACTCAGCGTAACATCATCTTTCACCTTATACAAAACAATCGGGCTAGCTTTAGTGTTGTTGTTGTTTTTTTTTTTTTTAAATTGCTGCGCAAATACCATGTGACATAAAAAGTTGCAATGACCGCCATTTTATTCCCTAGGGTTTCTGTTAAAAAAAAACATATATAATATTTGGGGGTTCTCAGTAATTTTCTAGAAAATGAAATAATGATTTTACCATGTAGGAGCGGAGTGTCAGAATTGGCTTGGGCTGGAAGCAGTTAAAGTGGTTGTAAAGTTAGTGATGACAATAACAAGCTATACTACACAGTGTGGTCTTTTTTTTTAATTATGCAGCTAAATACCTTATTTCTCAGTGACACCCCGCCGCTCCCCTTCCCTGATCTGAGGACTATAGCTGATGTCCCCTCTGTTGTCAGCCGGGAGGTCACGTGACTGTCCATCAACGCTGAAAAATAAGATATTTAGCTGCATTATTTAAAAAAAAAAACCCACAGGCACTGTGTAGTATATCTTGTTATAACAGAGGGGCTGCCAGTAATTGTCAATACTAACTTTACAGTCACATGGATATAGCGGGAGGAGGGGAGGGACAGGTTTGGATATTGGCTCATACACTAGGAACTGACAGGAAGGGAGGGAGGGGTAGAGGGGAGAGACTTTGAACAGAGCGGGATGACGGAGGCACATAAACTGACCACGGTATCATGGATCAGCAGCTATGATACTGTGGTCAGTTCACATAGGTGGACACAGGAACAGGCAGGATCACCCAGGTATTCTACAGCATAGAAAGGGACAAAAGACACCGCACAAGCACTTTGCTGTTTAACATGCTTTTAAGGAACAGGATCTTTTTTTTTTTCGGGTTACAACCGCTTTAATTTTAATCTTATTGGTAAACAGCAGTATATTACATTTTTTAGGTTCAACACCCCTTTTAAGGGAACACAATTTTGAAACGCCGTACTTTAAAGGAAGAGTGTAAACATCTTAGCCACCCTGTTGCGGTGGATGCCAAATGGTAAAATTGTTACTTATCATCGAACCAACACATTTTGATATAAAAATATTGTAGATATACAACAAACAAAAAAAAATAAAATAAAAGTCACAATACTCAAGTAAATATTACGATGTAGTCACTACTGAGAGGTCTTATGCCAACCTTTATCATTAGTGGTAGGTGAGTTGATTTTAAGTCAAACGCCAGCCAAAACAGAGGAAGACCGAGAACCTTTATCAGGTTTTTATTGCTATCTATATTCACCCTTTAACCAATTCAGCCCCCCGGAGGATTTGGCTGCTCAATGACCAGGCCATTTTTTGCGATACGGCACTGCGTCGCTTTAACTGACAATTGCGCGGTCGTGGAGTTCTTTTTTTCCCACAAATAGAGCTTTCTTTCTGTGGTATTTGATCATCTCTGTGATTTTTATTTTTCGCACTATAAACAAAAAAAGAGCGACAATTTTGAAAAAAACACAATATTTTGTACTTTTTGCTATAATAAATATCCCCATTTTTTTTAGGCTGATATGTATTCTTCTACATATTTTTGGTAATAAAAATCGCAATAAGACGCCACTCTAAGTGCAGTTGTAACATAAAGTTTAATAAATCAGTAAAGGTGGTACTCACAAGGGTACAAGGTATACAAGCATGTATGGCGAGAATCTGCCGGATATCCTGGAAGGTTGGACTGATCTGGATGCTGGATGGCCATGGTCTCCGATGGACGGGTTCCATTTTTATGTCAATGCCTTTTTCAAAATCCATTCCTTTTAACCTCTTGTTTTATCATTTTAATTTTTTATATTACTTTGGTTTCCATATAGTTCCCTACAGGGAGCAGTAAGGTTGGGGGTTATCATTGTGTTGGGCTCAGCGCTCACTCTCCCATGTTGTCTCCTCTCCTCACAGGATGGAGATTTGTGTGTTTACACACACACGCGTCCCTGTTCTGCCTCTCGTACCCGCGACTGCGCGTGTCTCGAGTATCGGCACCCCCCGCAGTGCAGCGGGTGCTAGCCTGCTATCCCGCCTAAAGGAGCCAATGTACAGCTATGACGGTTCGCTGGATCATGCCGACCTGCCGCTGTATAATGACGGCAAAATGAAAATGTACTGAAAATGAAAAGGAGTATCCCTTTAAGCAATCAGTACTTTGCTCTGAAAACTTTTGAAACAGAGACAATATTTTTTGATGTTTCCCTGACAGCCTATACTGGTTATGTTATTTCTGCCCGAGATCATCTTGGAATTAGTGATGCAAAGTATTATTCTGCAGTGTAGCAGAAATCAATGTAGAGGAGCACAACGGCTGGGTGACTCCATTCCGTCTTCTACTGAAAGAAAAAAAACACATACAAATAAATATTTTTGTTTCAGTTAAATGCATCCAATTTCCAGGCACGTGTGGCCGGATCTGTTATTAATGTTCGCTTCTCTTCCCGGTAATTCACAAATGATGTTTTGCAAGCTTCAGCATGGTGCACATACAGATGTATTCGCTGTAAATTTATCAGCAATGTGAAGGGGTGCACAGGCACATGTACATACAATATATGGGCAAAAGTATGTAAATACTCCTCCAAATTTTAGAGATCGGGTGTTTCTAGTGAAATTTACTGCTAACGCTACAGCAGGGGGTCTCCAAAATTGCTAAACAAAGGGGCAGTTTACTGTCCTTCAAACTTTAGAGGGGCCGGACTGTGGCCAGCAGGAGTAGAACATATCCTGGTGTCAGTGGCAGTAAACAGTGTCCCCTCTTTGGTATTAAAGCAGAACAATAGCCAAAATGTATTTTTTTTTTTTTAGCCATCTGTGTCCCATTGGAGAGATTTACCTTCCCTTCCTGTCCCATAAACAAAACAGGAAGCCGGAGGAAATCCCTGCAAATTAAGGGACTCTCTAGGAGGCCTCCTGGGTCACTATAACTAGTTTCCCCATTGTAAGATTTCCCCTCTATTACTTTTCGGGGGGGGCAACCCAAAATTTGAGATTTCTTTTACTTTTAATGATAATCATAAACAGGACAAATAGAGAGGGTGAATCTCCCTAACTGGGGCACAGATAGCAATAAAAACTGACAGGTGCTCTAATCCCTCTCCACTCTATTCAATAAAAAAAAAAAAAAGTTTTGCCTTTAGACCCCTTTCACACGGAGGACGTTTTGCAGGTGGTATAGCGTTAAAAATAGCGCCTGCAATCCGCCCTCAAACAGCTGCTCCATTGTCTCCAGTGTGAAAGCCAGAGGGCTTTCACACCGGAGTGGTGCGCTGGCAGGACGTCAGGAAAAGTCCTGCCAGCAGCTTCTTTGGAGCGGTGAAGGAGCGGTGTTTACTGCTCCTCCACTGCTGCTCCCCATTGAGATCAATGGGGCAGCGCTGCGATACCGCCGGCAAAACGCTGCTATTGCGGCGCATTGCGGGTGGTTTTAACCCTTTCTCGGACGCTAGCGGGGGTAAGAGCGCCCCGCTAGCGGCCGAAATGAGCCACAAATCCGACGGTAAAACGGCGCGTATTAGGGGGAAGAATAATGCCCTGTTGATGTGTCAGTAGGAGGAATAGTGTCCCATCATTGGTGTCAGTGGGAAGAATATTGCCCTATCTTTGGTATTGGGGGAAGAATAGTGCCCTGTTCATGTGTCAGTAGGAGGAATAGTGTCCCATCATTGGTGACGGTGTCAGTGGGAGGAATTGTGTGTCATCATTGATGTCAGTGGGGGGAATAGAGCCCCATCATTGGTGCAGTGGGAGGAATAGTTCCCCACTGTCGGTGTCAGTGTTAAGAACTATGCCTCGCTGTTGCTGACAGTGGGGTGAATAATGCTCCAAGGGCAGGATAAAATCAAGCAAAGGGCCGCATCTGGCTTCCAGGATGAAATTTAGAGACCACTGCACTACAGTATACAAAGAAATTGGCCATAAAGTGTGCTTCCAACTTTGAAGTAACAGTTTGGGAAAGGTCCTTATTTGTAATATCAATGTGCTCCTTTGTACAACACCAGCTCCATGAAAACATGGTTTGATGAGTTTGGTGTGGAGTAACTCAAGTGGCCTGCACAGAGCCCTGACCTCAACCCTACTGAGCCATGTCTTCTCACCCAACATCAGTACCTGACCTCATAAATGCTCTTTTGGCTGAATGGGGACAAATTCCTACAGACACGCTCTGAAATTTTGTAGATAGAAGAGTGGAGGCTGTTGGGAGTGCCAACACTTTATTAATGCCCATGGTTTTGGAATGTGAAGTCCGATAAGCTCATACACAGTAGGTATGATGGTCAGGTGTACTGTCCATGTATGAACACACACAAGAGTTGCTACCTGTCCAAATTTATTTCAGCTTAAGTCCCGGTTCACACTGGTGCTTTGTGAAATTCTCCGCGAAATCTGTGCGGGTTCTGCACTGCATCAAAATTGCACCCCGTTCATACGAACTGCTGCAGGAGTGTATGTTACGTTAACGACACCCAAAAATGGGTTTGCAGATGCAGTGCTATTTTCAGAATCGGCTCGCATGGGTGTTCACACCCTTGCGAGCCGATTCTGGTGCAGCAAAAAAAGGGTCCTGCATTATAGTGGTGGTGTGGATGCGATGCGGTGAGTGTGCATTCTGTATGGCTGCTGAAGAATTGCATGGAATCTGAACAGGAATGCAGTGTGATTCCTGTACAAAATCGCATGCTGTTCCTGTACCGCATCAGTGTGAACCAAGCCTTAATGTCAAAACTTCTGAGTAATGAGGGCCACACTTCAACACACAGGCTGAAAGAGTATGCTTTCTACAAAAGACATTAATGGGAGTCTGAACACAAGAGTTCTCTTCTCTAAGCAATTCCTCCCCACCACTACTCAAACAGCAAGTGCCAGAATGCAAAATAAGTCCTTCCTGCTCACAGACTCAATGCAGGAAAAGGAAGCCACTGCACACCAGAGGGATCACTAATAACCACGTTTAATGTGTAGGACATGGGTGCTCAACCTGCGGCCCTCCAGTTGTTGCAGAACTACAAATCCCATGAGGCATTACAAGGATAACAGTTACAAGCATGACTCCCAAAGGTAGAGGAATGATGGGACTTGAAGTTCTGCAACAGCGTGAGGGCCACAGGTTGAGCACCCATGGTGTAGGACATCCTCAAGCATATCCATAGGGCTTAGCCGTAGAGCTCTACATCCCTACGACTAAGCCCTATTGAGTGAGACATGTTGTAGAGACAATCCTCTGGTGTGTACTGTCATGGCTATGCTGGTAAATGTCCTACACAATCAACGTGGATTCTAGTGATCCCTCTAGTGTGCAGTGGCTTCTTTTCCCACAAATAAAAAGGAGTATTTCAAATCAGTTTTGGTTAACCACTAGCTGACCGCCCGCCGTCAAACAGAATGGCTCCCCTGTGCGAATCGCTGTAGCTGTATGGTGGCCGCTATAAGGGGTATAGTGGGCGCGATTACTCGAGACAGAGCAGGAACGTGGATCTGTGTGTGTAAACACACAAATTCACGTTCTGTCAGGGGAGAGGAGACAGATCGTGTGTTCCTAGTATATAGGAATACCGATCGGTCTCCTCCCCCAGTCAGTCCCATCCCTCCACAGTTAGAACACACACTGAGGGAACACATTTAACCCCTTGATCGCCCCCTAGTGTTAACCCCTTCCCTGGCAGTGACATTTATACAGTAATCAGTGGCTATTTATAGCACTGATCGCTGTATAAATGTCAATGGTTTCAAAAAAGTGTCTAAAGTGTCTGATCTGTCCGCCACAATGTCTCGGTCACGATGAAAAATGCACCGCTAATTCCTAGTAAAAAAAATAATAAAAATACCATAAATCAATAACCTATTTTGTAGGTGCTATAACTTTTGAGCGAAACAATCAATATATACTTATTCTAAAATTTTTTTTACCTAAAATATGTAGAAGAATACATATTGGGAATGAGGGAAAAATTACTGTATTTATCAGCGTATAACACGCACTTTTTTCCCCTTAAAATCAGAGGAAAATAGTGGGTGCGTGTTATACGCCGATCCCCGCCGATCTCCGCTAATTGTGATCTATCAGCGGCGATCACATAGCGCGTCATTTTAAATATGGCGCTGCGGAGTTCGGAGGGACTCGGCGGGGCTGAACGAGCGCCGCCGAAATCACAGTGACTGCTCGGAGCCGAGATACACATAGTCGAGTGTATTCGGCTCTTTCTGGCGCCGCTCACAGTCACGCCCAGTCCCGCCATTGGACCTGTGTTATGGCCATCATAGGGCCGGACTGGGCGGGACTGTGAGCGGCGCCGGAAAGAGCCGAATACACTCGACTATGTGTATCTTGGCGGCGTTTGTTCAGCTCCACCGAGTCCCTCCGAACTCCGCGGCGCCATATTTAAAACTACATGAAGCTATGTATATGCCGGCGGCGGCGGCGGCAAGCATGGACACTGGGGGCAAGGCTGCACTGACCACTGGGGCAAAGCTGCACTGGGGCAAAGCTGCACTGACAAGCCTGCACTGGGGCAAAGCTGCACTGACAAGCCTGCACTGGGGCAAAGCTGCACTGACAAGCCTGCACTGGGGCAAAGCTGCACTGACAAGCCTGCACTGGGGCAAAGCTGCACTGACAAGACTGCACTGGGGCAAAGCTGCACTGACAAGACTGCACTGGGGCAAAGCTGCACTGACAAGGCTGCAATGGACACTGGGTCAAGGCTGCACTGCACTGAAAAGGCTGCAATGACACTAACAAGGCTGCAGATGAACACTGATGAGGCTGCATTGATGGGCATTTTAATGTAAGTTTTTTTTCCTTAAACTTCCCTCCTAAAAGTTTTTTTCCTTAAAATTCTCTCCTAAACTTGGGGTGCGTGTTATACGCCGGCGCGTGTTATACGCCGATAAATACGGTAGTTTAAAAAAAAAAAATTGGGACATTATAGCAAAATATTGTGTTTTTTTCAAAATTGTTGCTTTTTTTGGTTTATAGCGCAAAAAAAAAACCAAAACGCAGTGGTCATCAAATACCACCAAAAGAAAGGACATCAACTTTGTTTGGGTACATCATTGCACGACCAATTGTCAGTTAAAGCGACGCAGTGCTGTATCGCAAAAAATGACCTGGTCAGGAAGGGGGTAAATCCTTCCGGGGCTGAAGTGGTTAAACTCACTGTACAATTTACCCTCATAGATAAAAAGTATATAACACTACAAAGATAACCAATGAAGCTTACTACTGGCAATGATAATTATTACATCTATCCAAGAGCTTCCACATTTTTTACTTTTTGCAGTACCTGCAGTACAATTCCACGTATTACAGGAGCAATTGTAGTACAGTTAGAACCCCCTATAATTCCAACTGTGCAAGCCTGTTAATCATTTTCCAGGTATAAAGGGCATATTTATAAATCAATGAGTGACTTTAACCAAACATTCACTGGAATCTCTGTGATTCACCATAAGTAAATGTTTATATTAATGTCAGATTAACTGCTTTATAAATATTCCACTAAGCGTTCAACTGCAATTTCAAGTGGAACATCATAAAAAAAATCCTTTGGTTTAATGCTTCAGTCAGGTTTTAATCACTGTATTTTCCCTTTTGGCACTTTCTGTTCCAGAGACACAAAAGAGCAAAGGAATCCCATAAATAAAAAGAAAAAGAGGAGCAAAGAGATCTTCTATGCTGGGGAATGATAACTTCACATTGATCCTCCAAAGATGTCTTCTATTTTGGGAAAATATAAATTGACACCAACCCTCCAAGGGATCTCTCCACATTGGTGATTAATAAATCAACATTGATCCCCAGAGGCTTCCTTCCATGGTGGTGAATTATAAATTGGCATTGATCCTCCAAGACTGCCCCTCCGAGTTGGGGAATAATAAAGTAACATGAATCCGCCAACACTGATCTTCAGAGGCTGCCTTCCATGTTGGTGAATAATAAATCAATATTGATCCTCTGGGGCTGCCCTCCACATTGGTAAATGATAATCAACGTTGATCCTCTGAGGTGTCGAACAAAAAATCAACACTGATCTTCCAAGGCTGTCCTCCACATGAATTTCATTGAAATTGATCCTTTAAGACAGCCTTCCATATTGGTAAATTATAAATGAAGACTCATCCTCCGAGACTCTCATCCACGTTGGTGAATATTAAAATGACATCTGTCCTCCGAAACTGGCTTCCACATTGGTGAATGATAATCAACGGTGATCCTCTGAGGTGGTGAACAAAAAAAATCAACGTTGATGTTCAAGGTTGCCTTCCATGATAGTGAATGATAAACTGATGATCTTGAGAACCTGCCCTCCACATTGTTGAAAAATAAATCAACATAGATCCCCCGATTCCACCTTCCATGGTGGTAAATAATAATCAACATTGCTCTTCTGAGGCTGCATTTCATTTTGGTGAAAGATAAATCAACGCTGGTCTTCCAAGGCTGTCCTCCACATGAATTTCATTGAAATTGATCCTTTAGGGCAGCCTTCCATATTGGTAAATCATAAATGAAGACTCATCGTCTGAGACTACCATCCACGTTGGTGAATAATAAAATGACATCTGTCCTCCGAAACTGGCCTCCACATTGGTGAATGATGTATTGGGGGTTATTTACTAAAGGCAAATCCATTTTGCACTACAAGTACACTTAGAAGTGCAGTTGCTGTAGATCTGAGGGGGACATGCAAGGAAAATAAAAAAAAGCATTTTAGCTTGCACATGATTGGATTATAAAATCAGCAGAGCTTCCCCTCATTTCAGATCTTCCCCTCAGATCTACAGCGACTGCACTTCCAAGTGCACTTGCAGTGCAAAATGGATTTGCCTTTTGTAAATAACCCCCATTGCCATTGATCCTCTGAGGCTGCCTTCCATGTTTATGGATAATTTTAAATTGACATTGATCCTCTGAGGCTGACTTCCATGTTTATGGATAATATTAAATCGACATTGATCCTCTGAGGCTGCCTTCCATGTTGGTGAATGATAAATTGGCACGATCCACTAAGGCTGCCCAGCAAAAACAGTTACAGAATATCTCTGAAAAAAGATGTGAAATCGCATTGTTCACAGGACCCATGTTGTGTAAATACCCCCCATATCCAGTTGACAACTGTTAAATTTTGGATTTATAATTATTGTTATGGGGACAAGAAGGGGGGTTGACTCGCCCCATTTAGGAAACACACAGCAATATGAACTGGACAGAGGATCTAACCCTTCCCTACGCAATTCAAAAATTTTAAGCAGTTGGCTGTAGTCCCTACAATATTAGACGGTCTGTATTAAATGACAATAATACATGTATTCATTTATAATGAACCACCCATAATTACTATTAAACAGAATAATCACAGACATAATTATGGTTAATTGTAGCTATAAGCAATGCCAGAATCCTCCCACACTGTGGTATAAAAGATGTCTTCTTCTTGGATGCAATTCTATGCCGTGGAGTCCTTTTTGGCTTTTATGACTCAGACCGTTGTCATTTTATTGTAACAGAAGATCAGTTCTTGTGAATTACAACTACCAGCCTAGATAGAAGCATAAAACAAGCCACTTCTAGTCTTATGAATGGGAACATGTGCACTGGGGTTATTGCAGCTGCTAAGTATGTGAAGTGGACCGGTGCTTTCAGCACTTGTACTAATGATCTACACAAGTCAGGGGTGCTGACCTTCTTATCCCTCAAAGAGAACTCTAGGAAGCACAGCCCGCACTGTATATGAAGAGTAATAATCCTTCCATTTCCACAATGGCTCAGCTTGCATTAATTTATATTGTCTATTACAGAGCAGTGCAAAATGCAGGAAACATGAAAATATGAGATGGCCAACAAGGCTGTGGCAATTAGCGATGGCCTTCATAGGCTTTACATTGATTATCTGTTGTGCTTGACCCTTATTTTCATGGACAGTTCCTGTGTTTTATAGCTTATCCCTGTCATTGATTGCCAGTACTGACCAATGCTGGTCAGAACAAGACACATTTTAAGCATTGCTTATTCTAAAGCCCCGTACACACGATTGGATTTTCCGGCGGGAAATGTTGGATGTGAGCTTGTTGGCGGTAAGTCCGACCGTGTGTACGCTCCATCGGACAATTGTTGTCGAACTTCTGCCAAAAAATGTTGGCTCGCATGTTCTCAAACTTTCCTGCCAACAAATGTGTGTTGTCGGACTTTCCGATCGTGTGTACACAAGTCAGTTGAACAAAAGTCCAAAAGTACAAACACGCATGCTGAGAATCAAGGACGAGCCGGAAGCGATCGGTCTTGTAAAACTAGTGTTCGTAATGGAGATACCACGTACGTCTTGTACGTCACTACGTTCGTAATTGTTGGCCAACATTTGTGTGACCGTGTGTATGCAAGACAAGTTGGAGCCAACAACCTTCGGACAAAATTCCATGGTTTTGTTGTCGGAAAGTCCGATCGTGTGTACGGGGCTTAACTGTTCCGTTTCCGGTTTGGTCACCTAGGGCACAATAACAATCACCTCCCAAGGGCAGGGATGCTCTTTATTATACAGGGTGATGGCACAGGGAGATTTCTCAATATGTTGAAGGAAATTACTGTGGTCATTGTCAGGGAGAGGGAAGGGAAATTACCAGACCCTTATGCGAGCACGCAGCCTGGCCGGTCAGGAATGAGGGTGGGGACGAGCGAGCACCCCCCCTCCTGAACCGTACCAGGCCACATGCCTTCAACATGGGCAGTGGGTGCTTTGGGGCAGGGGGGCACCCTGCAGGCCCCCCGCCCCAAAGCACCTTATCCCCATGGCCGTTGGTTGTCGGGGTCTGCGGGCGGGGGGCTTATCGGAATCCGGAAGCCCCCTTTAATAAGGGGGCCCCCAGATCCCGGCCCCCCACCCTTTGTGAATGAGTATGGGGTACATGGTACCCCTACCCATTCACCTAGGGAAAAAAGTGACAATGAAAAAACACAGTACACAGGTTTTTAAAGTAATTTATTAGGCAGCTCCGGGGTCTTCTTCCGACTTCGTGGGTCTCTCCGGCGTCTCCTCCCGGTGTCCTGATCTTCTGCCGGCTCCTTCGCTATCTTCTGCAGTTCTTTTGCTAGCGGTGGCCTGGACTTCTGCCTTCTGCCTTCTCTTCTTCCAAATGTTGACACGACACTCTCTCTAGCTCAAATGCTCTCTGAGCGCTCCGCAATGGTCTTATATAGGCGGTGACCCCGCCCCCTTATGAGGTCACTGTCCCGGGGCATGCTGGGATTGTGCCGTCATAAGGGGGCGTGGTCAACATCACCCGGTGACCACGCCCCCTAAAACATCACAGTCCCAGCATGCCCAGGGACTGGGACGGCATAAGGGGGCGAGGTCACCGCCTATATAAGTCACATCGGAGCGCTCAGAGAGCATTCCAGCCGGAGAGAGCGTTGTGTCAACATTGGAAGAAGGCCACCGCCAGCAAAAGAGCTGCAGAAGATAGCGGAGGAGCAGAAGATCAGGACACCGAGAGGAGACGCCAGAGAGACCCCCGAAGTCGGAAGAAGACTCCTAAAGCCAGAAGAAGACCCCTGAAGCCGGAAGAAGACCCCCGGAGCTGTCTAATAAATTACTTTAAAAACCTGTGTAGTGAGTTTTTTTATTGACGTTTTTTTCCCTAGGTGAATGGGTAGGGGTACCATGTACCCTATACTTATTCACAAAGGGTGGGGGGCCGGGATCTGGGGGCCCCCTTATTAAAGGGGGCTCTCGGATTCCGATAAGCCCCCCGCCCGCAGACCTCGACACCCAATGGCCAGGGTTGTCGGGAAGAGGCCCTTGTCCTCATCAACATGGGGACAAGGTGCTTTGGGGCGGGGGGCCACAGGGTGCCCCCCTGCCCCAAAGCACCCACCCCCCCTGTTGAGGGCATGCGGCATGGTACGGTTCAGGAGGGGGTTTTTCGGCGTAGGGGGTTCCCCTTAAGGTCGATAGCAGACCCAAGGGCCTGGTATGCTCTTGGAGGGGGAACCCATGCCGGTTTTTTATTTAAAATTTGGCGTGGAGTTCCCCCTCAAGATCATCTGAGCACAAGTCGCATGCCGAAGTCGGATCATGCGAGACGGCAATCCGACATTGATCCGACTTCAATGATAGTCAATGGGCTGAAGTAGGATCAAAGTCGGACCAAAGTAGTACAGGGAGCATTTCTAAAGTCGGAACGACTTGTGTCGGACCAGTTAGGACGGCTCCCATAGGGAAACATTAAATTTCACACTTCATGCGACATGAGCTCCCAATGTTGGAGCGTTTGTCGGACCAGTGTGAACCCAGCCTAAATCATGAGAATATTTCTGTTCATCTATTGCTACCCTAATTTTCCACCCAAATCTTTCCTTTTGCTACATTGTAAATTTAGACTTTGAAATAACCTATTTGCCTTTCTTGAACTGGAATAGATACAAATTGATGGATGTTTGTGTCTCTTTAGTCCTATGGCAGGATCTTTGTATGGGAGGCTGAAAAAAGGATCCACAGAGTGCCAGTTGTGTATTTTACATTATATTGTTATGGCATTCAAACACTTACACTTACTTTCCTCTCCTCACTCCCAGTAGTTGAACAGCGAGGGAGAGAAAGAAAGGCAAGTATAGGCAACGGATGGGGCCATCACTGAATCCATTGCTTTGGCTTGCATGGGCAAAAACAGGTGATTTTAAAGCCCCGCTACAGAAGGTCCACACTGCATGAATAGGATATAATAAACAAATATGCTGCGCTAGTGATCTATACCGTATCCAATCACTTAATCTTATAATCATGTGCCAATATTAAATAAGGACCAGTGTTAAAGTACAATATTGAATACAATAATAATAATGAATCTTCTTATAACAGTCCAAATATATATATCCAGTGTTTAAGTGCAGTCAAGTGATGTGTAAATAGTTGTCAAATAAATGTCAAATAAAGATGAGGCTTGCTGAATCTTCACAAATCCTCAAAACTGTGCTTTATATGAATTTACCACACCTCAAAGAATGTGACCTCACAATTAAGTTTGGTCAGAAATAGCTTTTCAGTCGCCCTGGACTAACGAATCGTATTTTCCTCCTTCCTGCTTTGTCATTGTTCCTCCGTTATTGCTTGATATATGTGCAAAGAGAGGAGCTCGAAATACATATCTTAATATATATCTATATAGCTTAATAAATATCTATATAGCTTATATCGTTTTAAAACATAATATCCTTTATTAAAAATTGTACATAAAACTCACGTTTAATAGGTGCTCCAGTGCACCAACTGTATACAGCTTGTGTCAATATAAATTCCACAGTGCTGCAGCAAGTACGTGCCTCTCCTCTGGTAATATAAATCGACTTGTCAAACAAATCTGCCCCTCCCCATATTTTTTTTTGCACATTTATATTGGGAGTGTGTTACTTGCTGCCCACTCTAGATAGTTCATTTATATCCTAGTTGCTTGCAAGACTTTTATTTGTTTTTATAAGCATAAATAGGATATGTTTAGCTGAGACGACTGTACATGTTTATGTAATGCAGATGTTAACGATCTTCAGTAATAGGTCTTATGACGGCCATGTCTGTCTATGGCTAGCCTTATTATCACACTAACAAAATCACAATCGCATATTTTAAAGTCATATCAATACCAATTCAAAAGATCCAAACCACAACCAAATTGAAACAAATAAAACACATTTTCTTTTTATTCTTGTCTCTTCTTGATTTAAAATTTAAATATGTAGCGCCCTAGGGTTTAGTCAGGGAGATCCTCACCAATTTCCTTGTCAGGAGTAGCTACTATAGTTAATTGCTAGGGATCCATTGATTTCTCCCTAAGTTTGGCCTGGTTGTACTTTCCTCTTCTACCACCAGGTGGCCAGGCACTTGGAAATATTAGATTGAGAAGGACAACTCAAGGTCAGGTTATGGGTATATGGGGTATCTCAGCCAATAGACAGGAATTTTGTTGAATCCCTTGGCCTGCTGGAGGAGCCTATGTATTTGGGTGAGGTCAGGTGATCCAGGTTCTTGTGCGCCACCGGGACCGCTGTCTGGGTGGACGTGTGTCGCCTGCCCCTGGCTTCTAGGCCGGAGATTGGGCCTATCCGGGGGCATCTGGCTGCCAGGCTGTGTGAGGGCCTATCCAGAAGTAAGAGCGCAGGGTTGGGACTGCGGCTTGCAGTACAACCAAAAGTGACGGTTTTGATGGCCGGAGAACCTGTCATGGTCGGAGGTAGAGGGGAAGCTGTCGCCACCAAGGGACCAACCACCTTTACCAGGGACCACATTGAGTAACTGAAGCAAGTACCAGAGCAGTATTCTCACTGAACGGGCACAGTGGAGAATCGGGAAACTTCAGGCGGTGATCAAGTCAGGGACCCAACCAGTGGAGGTGACGCTTGCAGAGCAGCCTTGTGTGCCAAGCTAGGGGCCGAGCCGGTCAGCAGGGGTGAAGCTTGAAGGTATCCAAGGTGCCAAGCTAGGGACCCAGCAGGGAAGTGTTGGTGATGCTTGAGGGACCACCGCAAAGCCTAGAGGAGCTCACAGGATTCAGAGTCAGTGAATCAGATAGTCCAGTGAGAGACCAGGAGCTCAAGGCGCTGAAGAACTAAAAGGAGAAGTTGTAGTACAGCTGAAAGAACTGTTACTGTGAGTTAGAAACTGTTTAAGTACTGTTGCCATAGGAGACAGCAATCCTGCACGTGCAGAAGTGGCACCTTGCTGGGGCCTTCCCTTCCGGTCAGAAGGGGTGAAGCTTGAAGGTATCCAAGGTGCCAAGCTAGGCACCCAGCTGGGAAGTGTTGGTGATGCTTGAGGGACCACCGCAAAGCCTAGAGGAGCTCACAGGATTCAGAGTCAGTGAATCAGATGGTCCAGTGAGGGACGAGGAGCTCAAGGGGCTGAAGAACTAAAAGGAGAAGTTGTAGTACAGCTGAGAGAACTGTTACTTTGAGTTAGAAACTGTTTAAGTACTGTTGCCATAAGAGACAGCAATCCTGCACGTACAGAAGTGGCACCTTGCTGAGGACTTCCCTGTACGGCTGTCCTCCCTCTCGGAGTCTGCCATTTGAAATTGCAAAAAGTACTGTCAAAGAAATAAAACCTCTTTTACATCCAAGAAGTGTCTGACGCCCAATGACTTTTACCACCTTTGCACCCACTATGCCTCACAACCCACTACATATTGAAGGATGTCAGCTATCTTTGACCTTGAAGGTTCCCATTAGACTAAAGGAGGTCAGAGATTCTGCTACAAATATAATCTACTATGTTATCAATAAAGGTAAACCCACGATTGGCTGTCCTTTGCACAATTGAGCTTTGCACAGGTAACCCTGTCAGTTTATATGGTCTTCGACATTATTATTTTTTGTACTCTTTTGTACTGTTTTGTACTATGCAAATTTACTTTAATAAAAAGCAATAACAAAAAAAAAAAAAGAAAAATAATAATAATTTTTCGAAGACAGAACTGAAAGTTTTCTACTTCAGTTCACAAAGAGAGTAAATCAGAATTTGATTCTAGATGTACATGTGACATGTAAGTACACAGTACCAGTATCAGTGAAGACATGTCCAAATGGCACTGAAAGGTAGGGCAGGAGTCTGGAACCTTTTATTGTATATGAAAATAGATCACTGAAAGTTTACGCATGAGGAACGATTGTCCGATTATCTGATTGGTATTATAGTGCTTTTGACAGCAGATTCCAACTTTTCGGATGTCAAAAACCGATGGTGCAAGCTAAAAATGTTTTATTGTATGTGAACACAACATCCAATTTTCGTTTAATGTATACAATAATCGTACAGAAATAATCGACTGGGAAAAAAACTCACATGAACAGAAGCAAAGACCGACACTACACTTGAATGCCATTCTGACGAGGATACGCACTTTTCGTGGAAAATCGGACGATCGGTCCTCCCATTTTACCATAGTGTATACCAGGGATATGCAATTAGCAGACCTCCAGCTGTTGCAAAACTACAAGTCCCATCATGCCTCTGCCTCTGGGTGTCATGCTTGTGGCTGTCAGAGTCTTGCTATGCCTCATGGGACTTGTAGTTGTGCAACAGCTAGAGGTCCGCTAATTGCATATCCCTGGTGTATACTAAGCTTTAGTGCTTTCAGCAGTTAACACAGACCTGGACAGACACCAGACACATACCTTTCCCTTCTTTGCAATACATCTCTTGTGCTGAGGGTTCTGGCTGTTACTCAGCTGTGCCAGCACAGACCACTGCAGTGTGAGGACAGGAAGCAGCATTCTCACTGAGAAACTTATATTTGAAAGCATTTCAAACCAAAAATCATTGATACAGTGCATCCGGAAAGTATTCACAGAGCTTTACTTTTTCCACATTTTGTTATGTTACAGCCTTATTCCAAAATGGATTATTTTAATTATTTTCCTCAAAATTCTACAAACAATACCTCATAATGACATCGTGAAAGAAGTTTGTTTGAAATCTTTGCTAATTTATTAAAAATAAAAAAAGAAACAAATCACATGTACATAAGTATTCACGGCCTTTGTTCAATACTTTGTTGAAGCACCTTTGGCACCAATTACAGCCTAAAGTCTTTTTGAGTATGATGCTACAAGCCTGGCACACCTATTTTTGGGCAGTTTCTCTCATTTTTCTTTGCAGGACCTCTCACGCTCCATCAGGTTATATGGGGAACATTGGTTGCACAGAAATTTTCAGATCTCTCCAGAGACTTTCAATTGGGTTCAAGTCTGGCCTCTGGCTGGGCCACTCAAGGACATTCACAGAGTTGTTCCATAGCCATTCCTTTGTTATCTTGGCTGTGTACTTGGGGTCGTTGTTCTGTTGGAAGATAAACCTTCGCCCCAGTTCGAGGTCCAGAGAGCTCTGGATCAGGTTTCATCAAGGATGTCTCTGTCAATTGCTGCATTCATCATTCACTCGATCCTGACTACTCTTGCAGTTCCTGCCTCTGAAAAACATGCCCACAGCATGATGCTGCCACCACCATGCTTCTTTGTAGGGATGGTATTGGCCAGGTGATGAGCGGTGCCTGGTTTCCTCCAGACATGATGCTTGCCATTCAGACCAAAGAATTCAATCTTTGTTTCATCAGACCAAAGGACTTTGTTTCTCATGGTCTGGGAGTCCTTTAGGTGCCTTTTGGCAAACTCCAGATGGGCTGTCATGTGCTGAGGAGTGGCTTCTTTCTGGCCAATCTACCTTAAAAGCCTGATTGGTGGAGTGCTGCAGAGATGGTTGTTCTTCTGAAAGGTTCTCCTCTCTCCACAGAGAAACACTGGAGCTCTGTCAGAGTGACCATCAGGTTCTTGGTCAGCTCCCTGACTAAGGCCCTTCTCCCCCGATCACTCAGTTTGGCCTAGGAAGTGTCCTGGTGATTCCAAACGTCTTCCATTTATGGATGATGAAGGCCATTGTGCTCACTGGGACCTTCAATGCTGCAGAAAGTTTTCTGTACTCTTCCCCAGATCTGTGCCTCAATACAATCCTCTCTCAGGTGTCTACAGACAATTCCTTGGACTTCATGGCTTGGTTTGTGCTCTGACATGCACTGTTAACTCTGGGACCTTATATAGACAGGTGTGTGCCTTTCCAAATCATGTCTAATCAACTGAATTTACCACAGGTGGATTACAATCAAGTTGTAGAAACATCTCAAGTATGATCAGTGGAAACAGGATGCACCCGAGCTCAATTTTGAGTGTCATGGCAAACACTGTGAATACTTATGTACATGCTATATAGTTACATAGTAGGCGAGGTTGAAAAAGGACACAAGTCCATCAAATCCAACCTGTGTGTGATTTTATATCAGTATTACATTGTATATCCCTGTATATTGTGGTCTTTCACGTGCTTATCTAATAGTTTTTTAAAATTATCGATGCTCCCTGCTGAAACCACTGCCTGTGGAAGAGAATTCCACATCCTAACCACTATTACAGTAAAGAACCCTCTACACAGTTTAATGTTAAACCACTTTTCTTTTAATTTTAATGAATGGCCGCGTGTCTTATTAAATTCCCTTTCGCGGAAAAGTTTTATCCCTATTGTGGGGTCACCAGTACAATATTTTGTACATTGAAATCATATCCCCTCTCAAGCGTCTCTTCTCCAGAGAGAACAAGTTCAGTGCTCGCAACCTTTCCTCATAACTAATATCCTCCAGACCCTTTATTAGCTTTGTTGCCCTTCTCTGGACTCTCTCCAGTTCCAGCACAACTTTCCTGAGGACTGGTGCCCAGAACTGGACGGCATACTTCAGGTGCGGCCGGACCAGAGTCTTGTAGAGTGGGAGAATTATCGTTTTATCTCTGGAGTTAATGCCCTTTTTAATGTATGCCAATATTCTGTTTGCTTTGTTAGCAGCAGCTTGGCATTGCATGCCATTGCTGAGCCTATCATCTACTAGGACCCCCAGGTCCTTTTCCATCCTAGATTCCCCCAGAGGTTCTCCCTCTAGTGAGTGATTTTTTTTTCATTTTTTTTTTTTTTATAAATTTGCAAAGGTTTCAAACAAACTTCTTTCACGTTGTCATTATGGGGTATTGTTTGTAGAATTTTAAGGAAAGTAATGAATTTAATCCATTTTGAAATAAGGCTGTAACATAAAAAAATGTGGAAAAAGGGAAGCTCTGTGAATACTTTCCCAATGCACTGTATAACGTGAAAAAAGGTGTATGACTTCAAATGGCCTTTAATGCAGGTTCAGCAATGTAACATGTGAAATGAGACCATTTTTTTATGCAGACAGGTCACCTTGCTAGTAAAAGTAGTACTGTATACTAGCAGGCCTAAAGATAGCTCTAAACAATAAAGGCTGACATGGAATGACTTATAGAAACAATAGAAAAATGAAGAAGGTCTTGGCTGCTGAGAAAATTGTGCGATAGCCCCAGCTAGGGAACGATTCTCTGACCCCCTTCCTGCATTCCATGTTTCTATTTCCTGCTGGGACTAATAATCACTAATTTGGCTGGTAATATCACCTGTATCAGGATGACAGACGGCGTCATATATCAGCGCAGGAAATCACATGTAGGGTCCCAGGTGTCTCCTGATAATTTCAGCTGCGTATTACACCGTGTCCCTCAATTCATCATCAAGTCAGCCGGCCAGAGTGACGATTAAAGATAAACCCCAACAGACTGCGCTCTTACTCATATGAAGAAAGTCCCATATGGGTTCAACATTGTTTTTTTTTTTTTTTTAAATAAGAAGATATTCACAAATCATCCTTAAAAAAAAAATGTTATCTCTCATTTTAGGATTATGAGCACAGCCATGTAAATCATTCCTTTTATCCCACATGGCCAACTGCACTCGGAATGCCATAAAAATATAGAGCCATTTATCTAATTTATATACAGTTGTTTCAGTCATGTTAGCATCCCTTTCTGCCATAGTACAGGTAGACAATAGAAATGGTAATGGGGGGCTTAGAGGGAACTGAAAGCTCTCCACCAGTAGCGAGGAGCAGAGTGATTTTGGTCTTTGGTGGACGGATCGGGATGGGATATTCACGGAGTCTGTCCTCAGACCTCCTTCACACCACAACCTCCTTACATCACAGTTCCTCCTTAAAAGCAATCCCACAGTGTCCTCAGTTCCCCTTCACATCACAGCCCCCCTTTACATTACAGTGCCCCTTTACAGTGCAGTCCCCAATTCATCACAGTGCCCCTCTACATTAATGTAATAGAGACTGCTCTGTAAAGGGGGCACTGTAATGTAAAGGGGACTTGTATTCGATACAGTTCATATATTTCAACAGTCCAATAGTAAAGAGGAGCTTAAAATTAGACACGTGCACTACCGAAAAATGTGTTCATTTTCATCTTTGTTTTATTCGTTTTATGTTATTTTTTTCAGTTTTTCGGGTCATTCGTTATGATCGAAATTCATAAATTCGTAAATGTAAAAATTCGTAAATTCGTCAGTTCAAAAATTTGTACATTCGTAAATGTCAGAAACCATGAAATCAGACCGAGACAGAAGTACAGTTAAATCACACTTGTTTAATAATAAAAGTAAATAGAACAAACGTAGTCAAAACATAGCCAGAGTTCAGGAACCAGAACGGATAGTCAGACAAGCCAAACGTCGGGGAGCCGGAGATGAGCGTAGTAAAACAGCAAGCAGGATCTGGAGCCAGAAGGGATGTCAGCCAAGCAAGTCTTTTAACAGGAATGCAGGAGTGCGTCTCTGTGATGTTGACTAACGGCCCGTACACACGATCCGAATATCGTACGACCGATCGTACAACCGTTTTCGCTTAATAGTCGCAAGTAGAAATTGAATAGCTAAATAAAGTCACGAAAATTCTCGTACGACAGAAAAAAAAATCGGAAGTGATGCCATGTGTTGTAATGTATTTGTATTGAATTTTTGGACAACAACTATACTGACTAACCGAAAATCGTATGATCTGGATCGAATAAGATCAGTTAAACGGTCTTGATCGGCTGTCGAAAGTAGTGTACACACGATCCGTGTATACGGGCCATAAGGCAAAGGCAGATATCCTCTGGGCTGGACGGCTTAAGTAGGTAGGACTGACGAGCAGGATATCATCAACAGCTGAGTAACTGTAGAGAGAGATGGGAGCTGGCAATTAGCCGACAACTGAGCGGCCAGCTCAGAGAAGGAAGGGCTGAGCCCAGCCCTGACAGTAAATTCGTAAATTTGAAAATCCAAAAATCCGAAAATTTGTGAATTCGTGAATTTGAAAATTCGAAAATTCAGAAATTCGAAAATCCAAAAATTCGAAAATCCGAAAATAAGAAAGAAAATCCAAAAATTTGAAAGAACAAAAATCCAAAAATTCAAAATAATAACTAACTAACTAATAATAACTAACTATTAAATTATAGGTATTGGAATTTCCTTTTAAATTTGGCTGTTCGTTAACATAACAAATACGAATTTATACAAAATAACGAATGCCGCATCTAAACAAATGGAACAGAATGCATTAATAATAATAATATAAATACGTTTTTATTATTATTATTATTAGTATTGTTATTTATTATTATTAATTTGTTACGTTCCATTTGTTTAGATACTGCATATATTATTTCAGTTAATTCGTAACTTCAGATAAATTCGTATTCGTTACGTTTTCTAACAGCCACATTTGAAAGGAATTTCCAATACCTATAATTTAATAGTTAGTAATAGTTAAGTTATTATTTCAGATTTTCACATTTATGGGCTTTCTAATTTTCGGAATTTCGTTCTTATTTTCGGATTTTCAAATTTCCATATGAGTTGGTGAACAAGTTTAATGCAAGAAAATGTACTTCATTAGTTATGTAAGAGTTTTGACACATTTCAGGGGTCTTAAATGCCACTCCCCCCATCAGTGCTTAAAGCGGTGTTTCGCTTAAAAAAAAAAAAAATTAAAAGTCAGCAGCTACAAATACTGCAGCTGCTGACTTTTAATAATCGGACACTTACCTGTCCCAAGGTCCAGCGATGCGGGGGAACAAATCCCCGCTCGTCTCCCCCTTCGCTTGGCGGCGCCGGCATTGTAACTGTGGGCGGGCACTCACTGCGCATGTGCGAGCGGCACCGCATGCCGTGATTGGTCGCACAATCATCTGGGACCTGTGACATGTCCCAGATGATTGACAAGAGGGAGGGGGCAGAGCTGATCTCCCTTCCTGCGTTGAGGGAAGTGACGTCAAAACCCCAGGCGCTGAAGGAGGCAGAATACGAGGGACCCCCTAGCCACAGGCATTTAGAGGTGAGTAAAAAAAAAATTTTCTCCAAATGTTTTTTTTTAATTATTTTCTTTTTGCACATAAATTACATTTTTTTTGTGTGGAACTCCACTTTAAAGTATAACTAAAGGCAAAACTTTTTTTAAACTTTTGGATGGAGTGGAGAGGGATTAGAATGCTTGTCAGGTTTTTATTGCTGTCTGTGCCCCCATTAGGGAGATTCACCCTCTCTATTTGTGCTGTTTATCATCATCATTGAGTGAAAGTAAAAGAAAACACCAAACATTGGGTTGTCCCCAAAAAGTAATAAAGGGGGGATTTTCCAATGCCTGGGGAGCCCATAGGAATTCCCTTAATTTGCAGGCATTTCTCTCAATTTCTGTTTGGCTAAGGGACAGGAAGTGAAGGGAAATCTCTGGCACACAGATGGCAAAAAAATAAAATAAAAAATCTGACAGGGGTTATAACCCTCCCTTGCTCTATCCAAAATGAAAAAAAAAAGTTTTGCCTATAGTTCTACTTGAAGGCTAGAAGGGCAACAAGAATGGTTGGATTGGACTGCATGTAACTTAATCTGTGCATATCGTGAATGGTTGTGGAAAACTGGTTGCAAAGTAAGTACATTGTACCGTAGATGGTGGATATAGCAGTATAGCTGACGTTCCATTTAATGCCCTGTACACACGGCCAGGCTTTCCGACGGAAAATGTGCGATTGAAGCCTGTTGTCAGAAATTCCGACCGTATGTAGGCTCCATCAACTTTTTCCATCGGAATTTCCGACACACAAAATTTGAGAGCTGGCTCTAAAATTTTCCGACAACAAAATCCGTTTGCGTAAATTCCGATCGTGTGTACACAATTCTGACGCACAAAGTGCCACGCATGCTCAGAATCAAGCAGAAGAGCAGCAGTGGCTATAGAACTTAATTTTTCTCGGCTCGTCGTACGTGGTGTACGTCACCGCGTTCTTGACGTTCGGAATTTCCGACCAACTTTGTGTGACCGTGTGTATGCAAGACAAGTTTGAGCCAACATCCGTCGGAAAAAATCAGATGGATTTTGTTGTCGGAATGTCCGATCAATGTCCGATCGTGTGTACAGGGCATTATTGTGTAACAACTAATTTCTAATTTGGGGAAAAGACTGGGTTTAGGCTTCTTCCCAGTATAAAACGCATCCCCGTACCTCAACTGTAGGACTTTTAGACATTACAGTCCCCTAATTATACTGGATATGGCCATTTTAGATAGAAGCCGTACTTAGTTCTTCCATAGTGGCCTCTTGTGTCACACTAAAACACAATCCTGTGTGAGCCAGGCACTGAATGAAATAGGAAAGAAACCTTCTCCAAAGCACAGGCTACTGCTGACAGACAGAAATAACCTGCCAAGATCTGCTATCTGGAAGGATAAAATATGAAGAATAGGATCCTGAATAGATGATATAATAAAAATGTTAAGAAGAAACATGGTTTGCAATAAAACAGTTATATTACAAGTGAGGGGAGCACTGTCACTATTCATCTGTATCTGTGCTGAAACCCGGTGAAACCTAGAAATAGGAAACTCATGTGGTTTTATTAAATTATTTTCAGTTTAATAATGCGGCTTTGCAGCATACAATCTGCAGGTGCATTCGTTACTCCTCAAAGGGGAACTCCAGGCAGAACAAAGAACATGACTAGTACATACTGTGAGTAGACGAGAAAATCCGGACAGCGGCACGCCAGAAAGATATTATCCAAAGAAGTTTCTTTATTGTAAAATCAGGATCATATCATGTACAGGACACCATGGACAGAATGTACAGGCAATCAGCTAACGCGTTTCGCACTTATGCCAAGTGCTTACTCATAGAGTACTTACATGAGTAAGCACTTGGCATAAGTGCGAAACGCGTTAGCTGATTGCCTGTACATTCTGTCCATGGTGTCCTGTACATGATATGATCCTGATTTTACAATAAAGAGACTTCTTTGGATAATATCTTCCTGGTGTGCGGCTGTCCGGATTTTCTCGTCTACTCACAGCATAAATCAGCATTAGCCAGCACCTGGGGCTCCTCATCTCTGGAGAGAAACATCCACTTTAGGCCCGGTTCACACTGATGCGAGTTCATGACGAATGCGATGCGTCAAAAACACTTTAAATTCGCATGTCATCCCTAAAGTCATTGTTTTCAATGACGGTCGTTCACATACATGCGTTGCGATTCCTCTACGAATGCGATGCGATTAAAAAAGGGTCTTGTGCGAGTTTACTGCGTTGCGTTGCGAATTTAGTCTCCATAGACATCAATGTAAATCGTTCTTGAATCGCATTGATGGTTCACATATGTGCGAATTCCACCACACTACTCTCCACAAAAACCAGGAAGAACACAGGAAGTTAAGACCTTTTTTTTTTTTTACATTATGATTCCATTGGCTAGACTATCAATCGCAGCTATCCAACTCCTGAAATTCGCGGTAAAATCACTGTGAATTCGCACCGCAAAAAAAAGACAAAAAACGGAACAAAATCACAAAGCATCAGTGTGAACCGGGCCTTATACCTGGTTTGGATCCACACTGGTGCGGGGAAAACACTTGTGATGACTAGTACATACCTCCCAACTTTTTGGGAAGGGAACGAGGGACACCTATAAGCAAAATTAGAAAAAAGAAAAAAAAAAAAGATTAGTTAAACCCACAAGCATTTTTTTCACCACTACTTTTCCATTATAGTGGCTTTTGAAATTTACAAATGCAGCAATTTAGAAATTGGATGAAAGGTTTATTACTGGGAAACGCTTTTGAAAGATAAATAGTGCATTTTTTATACAATTATATAGATAAGACCAACATGAGGGACAAATGATGAGGAAAGAAGGACAGAGGGACTCTGTTTCAAATCAGGGACAGTCCCTCGAAAAGAGGGACAGTTGGGAGCTATGCTAGTAGGTGAGGTCCACATGCAAATATACTGTAAAGAAGTGTCTTTTGGGTAAAGGAAAGGCTATACATGTCTTCAAGTGACCGTCCCACCCATTATTAATGCATCACCTGATCTTCGTCAAAGCAGAGCACCACTAACCCAGTGAACCAACGGACAGTCCTGTTTTTGCTTGTTGAACCTCATCAAGTCTAGAAGTCGTCAACAGTGATGGACGAATAGGTTTAGATTGGTCATTTCCACTCCAAAATAAAATGGATGGAGGGAGAGAATGGCTATATGCTTTGGGCTGGAAGCCAGTCAGGTCCTTGTATTTTTATAGGCTAATGACTTAAATACTAAAATGTTAATGCACTTTCTATTTGTAGAAAGCACATTCATTCCAATACCTTGGTTGCTATACTTAGGAACAAAAGGTACATCATTGATGATACAACTCCATTAAAAACATATTAGATTGCTATTGTACTTACTAACTAGAAAATGCCACATAGAACATTATCCTCAAATGACCTCTTTCTGTCTCTTATTTTTTAGAATCCCAGAGGCTGTAAGACACTTCTAAGTTAACATTTCTTCTTTTGCTGGAATACACATAGTGAGAATGTTATTACCAAAGGTAGATCGGGGGCAGAAGCTAAACCACTAGGTGCGATGAGCCGCTCATGGCAAAAAAAAAAAAAAAAAACAATACTATTATTACCAACAATACCAAATGCTTGGCAGGAGCCAATTGGTATAGCGGGTTCTCTCTTCTGCCACAACTGTGACTGCTCCGTCCCCTCTAACACAGCTGGTTATATGATAGAATGCTGCAAACACCTGTATGAGCTTAAGAACTAGCAGTGCTTCTTTGCAGCGGGAATGTGGGGGGACGTTGTTCTGGCACCTCCAACACCTCCAACACTGAATTCATGTAATGGCAAGGGGTGCTGCGGTGTGCTGGAGGGTCTATTGGTGCTGGCTACTGGAGGATATAGGGATCTATTGTTGTTGAGGGAAATCTGTTGTTGCTGGCTTGGGTCAATTTTTGCTGGGAGAGATCTACTGTTGAGAAAGAGGTCTATTGATGCTGGCTACTGGAGAGTGTATTAATGCTGGCTGCAGGGAGATCTATTGTTGCTGGTGTGTGTGTGGGGGTGGGGGGGATGGTCTATCGTTGCTGGCTGAAGGGGTCTATTTTTTTCTTGCTGAAGGTGTCTATTGTTGCTGGCTGAAGGAGATCTATTTTACTCCTTTTTTTGTTATCCTTAAAAAAATCCATACAAATTACTTGGTTCTGTATTCCCTAAAAGGGGCAGTACTGAGAGGTGGGTAGGAGGAACCAAGGGACGGCATTCAGAGGTGGGTAGGGGGCAGAGACAAGGGGTGACTCACAAGGGGGAGTACCTGCACCTATTCTCAGAGAAAAAAGCTCTAAGTTCTAGTATACTACTACCACTTTATTGGTGTAGAGGAAACAAACACCAAGCTATAGATTGTCAATAAAGTAAGTATATTTTCTAAACATCACCTTTAATCCAGACATTCCGGATAGCCCATCCTATGAAGCCATGTTGCCCTGGACAAAAGCAGGTATATTCCAGTTACGCCATATAGTTCATCCGATAACACGCAAAATACTTACCTTTTCAGAACTACAATCTAAACATGGAATTCCGAGGAATCTCTTTTACTCATTTCTTCAAATTAAACATTTTTTCTCCAAAAAACTACCACAACTGACTCTTTCTATACCCACACAATTTGAATTGACATGCTCCAGAGGCCCTCATGAACCCGGCCTGATCTCCACTATATACAAAATACTGCAAGAAACTCCCCCCCTTACAGAACACACCCACGCATACATGCGTACATGGTCCCACATCTTAGATCGGCCTATTGCTCTACAAGAATGGAGGGAGATTTGGGAAGCTACTTCAAAAGTATCCAGATGTGTGACCCACAAAGAAACAGCCTACAAAGTCTGTATGTTTTGGTATAGGACTCCAGATTTCTTGCTGAAGCATAAACTGACAACTTCAGGCTTATGTTGGAGATGTGGTGTGTCCATAGGCACACATTATCATATATTTTGGGATTGCCCCGTTCTATTGCCTTTTTGGACACAGATCCACACATCATTAGAGAAGATCTTGAACATCTCTATCCCCTTTCACCCAATACACCTGCTAGGCCTTCCGATTCCAAAAATGTCCAAACACCATAGGAAGTTGATGGCTTTCGTCTTACTAGCAGCTAAACGGGCCATTCCCCAATGCTGGTTGACCAAAGCCTCCCCTACTTTTGCTCAATTTCTAAATAACACGGGTGATATTCGTAGGATGGAACATCTTACGGCTATTATTGAAGAAACCCTTCCTAGTTTCGATAAAACATGGGAACCGTGGGATGCTTCTGAATTTAATTTGGAGAAACCAAATCAGACATGATGTCCATGTAGCTAACCAATACCTAGAATAATTTAATGCTGGTATTTCTTTTATCTCCCCTACACTAGATGTGTATATTTTATATGTCAATCACTAGTTATAATATTCCTACCCTTGTTTATTCATAGAATGTGATGTAGTGGTTTCCTTGAGATGGACTTCTTTCTTATGTTATTCCATTTAATATATGTGTATATTGTTATATCATTGTATAACATGGTAAACTTTCAATAAACAAACAATTTAAAAAAAAAAAGTAAGTATATTTTCAAAAGGGCAAATAAATGTGCCAACATTAACAAACAAGTAAATGATCCGTTAGAATGCAGTAAAATAACTGACATGAATACCAGACTATAATATGGCAGTTAACTTATATCATAGTAATATTAAACTAAAATAACCTGGTATACGCAGCATTAATAAATAATATCATAAACAGTGGGAAGTATAACCAGTAATGAAAGGAGTATATACGCCTGGGTGTAGGTATACGTATACTCTCCTGAAAGAGGTACCCCTGGGAGGTAGCTGTACAGTATCTGGCACCTGAATAGCAAACTTTAGCCAGATAATGATGGGGCCCAATCTTTATGGTCATGAACTGGATTACCTTCCCTTTAAGGCTGCATGCAGTGGTTTGTACATAAGCTGCTATGAAACCAGGCATTCTCCTGGTGTATTGAATTAGCTAAACAGGGGTAAAAAAAGCACAGCTGCAGCCGCTCACTAGTCCTTGTGCACAGTGAACCTTGTCCAGGACACTTGTCAGCCTGCAGCCCCCAGGGTCCAGATCCTTGGTTGCTTGTCGCCATCCCATCACTCTAATCCTCACATGCTCAGTCTCTATGGTGTAGACCCAAACAGGTCCAAGCAGCAGGTCTGTACTCTAGAGTCCTCAGCAGCAAGAGGCTCGCAGTGGCTCAGTTCTTAGCCTCTGTACATACATCACACAGCTCCCGCTCCCTCCAGCTCTGAGTCCCCGCACACCAGCTCTCTGTGGCTTTTCTTTGGTGGGGACAATGGCACACACTCAAACAGGTCTGTACAGCTCCAGGTCCCCGCACACACGGGCCTCAGATTTCTTTCTAAAAGAAATGATGATATGGACTGAAGGTGAAGAAAATCTAAACCAATTCTTCTCATTGATTAACACTTTTCACCCATCTATCAAACTAAAAATGGACTATTTGAACACACATGTCAACTTCCTGGACACTACAGTATACATCAGGGATGACAAGCTACACACGTCGATATACAGAAAACCGACTGACCGATGCAGCTATCTTCACAGTTCCAGTTTTCACCCCCAACACACCAAACGGGCCATCATACACAGCCAGGCCATCAGATACCACCGAATTTGTTCAGACCCAGAAGACAGAGATAAACATCTCAGAACACTGGCAGACTCCTTCCATAAGAAAGGTTACAAAGACAAAACCATCAACAACAGCATAAACACAGCCTTGAAAACCCGAAGAGAAAATCTCCTCCAATACACAAAGAAAAAAACAAATAACCAAGTACCTCTAGTCACCACATACAACCCAGCACTTGAAGGGATCAAAAAGATAATCAAAGATTTACAACCCATTATAACAGAGGATGAAACTCTGAAAGGAATATTCCAACAACCCCCATTATTGGCTTTCAGACAACCACCCAACCTCAGACACAAACTAATCAGCAGGAAACTTCACTCTGATTATGAAGTCAAAAATAATGGTAGCAAACCCTGCAATAAAAAACGCTGCAAACTATGCAACCAGATAAATCTATCCAAAAGTGTTACACACACAAATGGGACCTTCAATATCATTAGATCTTACAGCTGTACCTCAAGTAATGTTGTGTACCTCATCCAATGCAAAAGGTGCAGCAAAGGATCTTATGTTGGTGAAACAGGACAGAAGTTGCAAGCGAGGATGAATTTGCACAGACATACCATCAAAGAACATAAAGAAGACAGTTTATGCACACCTGTGGGACATCATTTCTCACAATCGGACCACACCATAGAAGACCTCAATGTCTTAGTTCTTAAAGGGAATTTCAGAACTATCCAGGAAAGGAAAACGTTTGAACTAAGAATGATACTTCTTTTTGACACGAAGAATAATGGCCTGAATTTAGATATTGGTTTCCTTACACATTATGCTAAAGTTTTACGACCGCTCTGTGACCAGCATCCCCCCCCCTAAATTCTATAGCTCTCCCTCTGTCTTATCTCACTAACTCTGCTGCTATCTTTATTGCCATTGATTTGTATGTGTTTGGCTTTCTTTTTTTTTTCCTTCTTTAACATTCTGCTTAAAAATTTGTGAATCAGTACTGCTTGGACCTTGAAGAAGGGGACATACCCCGAAAGCTTGTCCTGAAAAATTGTATGTTAGTGCAAATAAAAAAAGTATCACGGACAGTACTCAATTTTCTCTGTCACAATTGCACTAATACGGCTACAATCACATCAAGTATTTCTAAAAACCTGGGAAAACCCTGCTCTCTCCTTCTCTGTTTGCAAGGCTCTGTCTGTGCTGTAGTTCACAGTCTCATCTCCATAATGAAACACCTCTGCCAAGCTACATCTTCCAGTGTTCATTGTGGGACACTTCCTTAAGTGCACTTAAAGTGTTTGTTACCCCAACATTTAAAATTCCTGATGTGCGCCTGCTGTACCATATACTTGTATGAGAAAGTATCCTGTTCTCTTTGTATTGCTTTCTTTGTGTGAAATCCCTGGTGTTCTTGCTAGTCTCTCTGCTTTCCTATTAAAAACTGATAACACTAGGGAGGAGAGCTCACCGTGGTCAGTTCCCTAGCTGTGCTGGAAACTCAGCCTGCTCTCCAATGATCAGACTTGTTCTGACACGCTCCCCCCCCATGCACATCCATTCACTGGGAAGATTAGTGTGCTGCTGCTTTTCCTCCCCCCAGCTCTTTTGCAGCTGAGAACAGAAGAAATGTGATCACTTTTTAAAAAAAAAGGAAAAAAAGGGTATTTATAATGCTTTTTTTTAATATCTATACGCAAATGTTTTGCCTTTCATTTCTATTTTAAACTGAATGCTTTGTTTTACAAGGTGAACATTTACAATTGCTTTAACCCCCTGTGAGTATCGCCATTGTTGACAATGGCGATACTCACAGGCGGTTAAAGTTATTGGACAGAAAGAGAGCGCTGCTCTAGCCGGCAAAGCACCTGGCTACACATTATAATTTTATTTGAATGGGTTTCCCATAGCAGTTGCAAAGTCTGCTATGAATATAGTTACACTATTATAAAGGCAAGTCTTTATGGAGTCCTGTCACATATGATCATAGAAGAAGGGGACTTGAGGGAAGGTAAGCATGAGCACAGGTTGGCCTGTTATCCTCTGTTGCTTTACCTGCTCTGCAGTGCACCAGCACCGGTTAAAAGCAAATCAATACGACCTCCACTGCCAACTCCACTCTCCATTCCTGCACTGTGTAAACTTCTGTAGATCGTCACATGCTGACTAGGACTGGCAGTCCCATCAGGGCCGCTCACTATCCTCTATTACTTTGGACATCCAATTTTTATGAAAGTGACACCTAACTTATTGTTCAGTCATTCTTGTTTCTGTGGTGGATTGGAGCAAGCTGGGACCGAAGGATGTCAGCACCACTTTTGCCCTGTTTGAAAAGCAAATTCACGTGGGACACATAGCTTTTGGACAGGTCAGCTTTTGGAGGTAAAAAGATTTCATCCAATTGTCCCTGGAATATGTAGACACTTATGCCTCTCCAAATCGTGAAATGACCTAGAGCAGTAATAATCCCAAAATCAAACCTTTATTATACTGTGGCTTACCAATTCTTAGATGTGATGGCTGTATTGGTTTTAATTTTTAGGTATTCTGTCTTTTATTTTCATCTGGTGATCCAGCCAATAGGTCTGTTGCTTTTCAAAAGAACAAGCTTTCTTGCATTTACAGGGATGAGACAAGCCATTTACCGCTGACAATGATCAGATTTTATTTATTCATGTAAAACCTTTATCCCCAAAGGAAAAACTGTTTGGTGAGTTACTGGCCAGATCACCGGGTGAAAAGAGAAGGAAAAAAAAAGAGAAGGGAAAAAAAACCTAAAAAAAAAAAAAAAAAACGAATGCAGCCAACACATCCAATGATTGGTAAGCTGCAATATATTACCTTTTTGGGTTTGGGTTTTTTGAGGTTGTCTATTATAGCCCCTATCAGTGTAACCCACAGCCACTGGATTAATGTCATTAGATAGCCACGGGATAGGTATAACTCCCATTAGTACAGATCCAACATAAGAATAAGACCCCTTTCACTCTGAGGTGGTTTTCAGGCGTTTTAGTGCTAGAAATAGCCTCTAAATAGCGCCTCCCATTCATTTCAATGTGTCTTTTCACGCTGGGGCGATGCGATTGTGGGACGTTGGGAAAAGTCCTGCAAGCAGCATCTTTGGGGCAGTTTGGGAGCGCTGTATACAGCGCTCCCAAAACGCCCTGCCCATTGAAATGAATGGGCAGCGCTTCCAAAGTGCCTGAAAAGCACTTCGGAAACGCCGCAACACGGGCGCTTTTAACCCCTTATTTTGGGGTTAAAAGCACCCCGCTAGCGGCCGAAAAGCGTAGCTTAAACAGCTGTAAAGCGACGCTAAAACGAGTGGCGCTTTAGTGCTAATGCGGCCGCGGACCCAGTGTAGAAGGGGTCTAAATGAGGCCGCAGTGTGAGTACTCAATGGGTGCAGGACCCGGATGGGACTATTCTCCTATAAAGACTGTGCAGTGCTGGGCAGGGCCACACAGAGAAAATCTCCAGAGCGGGCTAAAGGTAAGTATTTATTATTGTGGGTTACACACAGGGACAAACTTAAGTGGTTGTAAACCCTTACATATGCTCAGTGAAGGGACTATCCTCAGGTGATACACAGAGATGAAACAAATCATCCTACATAAGTTTTGCCTGTTCATCTGCAGACCACCCTTCTCTACATCCATTCAAAGTCCACAATGTATATGCTTGTCTGAGAGTTCGGAAAAAGGGGCCGGAGAGCTGAAGTTACACTCTACAGAGCTCAGTGAGGAGAGCTCTGAGAGCTGATTGGAGGGAAGAGACACACTACCCTCCACACAGCACACAGGAACAGAGCTGAGGCTGTCAATAAACTGGAGCTCCCTCCCCTGTCACCTTTTGTCTCTTGGTGTCAGGAAAACTTGTCAGAAGCGATTCATGCTGATCAGGGCTGCTGTTAGAAATCACAGGGCCCCATACAGCCTATCTGACATGGCCCCCCCACAAAAAATATTAAAATTATATTTTCATTAAAATAACACTGAAATCATTATTAGTGGGCAGTAGGAGGAATGGAATCTTGGACAGGGAAGGTGATCGCGAGGCGGGGTGAGGAGGGGAGTTAATTACAGGAACTGATCTCCTGTGTGTCTCTCCCTGCAGCAGCTGAAAGCCGATGGGAGGGAGAGAAGGAGAAGACAGCTTTTAGCTGCTGCAGGGACAGACACCCTGTGCATCAGTTCCTCAAATTGCCTCACCAATCACCCACTCTACTGCCATATCTGATTCCCCTGCTACCCAGACCCCCCTGCTGGCCTGGGCCCCATACAGGAGGACTAGTGCTGCCCCCTTAGACCCCTTTCACACTGGGGCACTTTGCAGGCACTACAGCACTAAAAATAGCACCTGCAAAGCGCCCTGAAAGAGTCGCTGCTGTGTCTCCAATGTGAAAGCCCCGAGTCTTTCACTGAAGCAGTGCGCTGGCAGGACACTAAAAAAAGTCCTGCTAGCAGCATCTTTGGAGCGGTGAAGGAGCGGTGCATACACCGCTCCTTCACCGCTCCTGCCCACTGCAATCAATGGGGCAGCGTGGCTATACCGCCGGCATAGCGCTGCTGCAGCAGCGCTTTGCGGTGGCTTTTACCCTTTCTCGGCCGCTAGCAGGGGGGTAAAACTGCCCCGCTAGCGGCCGAATACCACCGCTAAAATGACGGTATAGCGCCGTTTTACCACCGACGCCGCACCCACCCCAGTGTGAAAGGGGCCTTATCAGATTCCCTGATGTTGGTAGCAGAGGAGTGATGCAGCAGACAGAAATTGAGACAAGTACACACTATAGAGGGATGTTCTTTGTTCATGTTTCATGTCTGAGATTTTCAACCACTTAACCACTTTAACTAAAATTATATTGTTCTTCAAGGCTAAATACCATTTTTTGCATAACATATCTTTAACGGAGAACTCAATTTTTCTTAAAATAACTTAAATAACATACATTACAAACTGCATACACTGTCATTTTCTAAACTTGTGAAAAATATGAATGCCAGTTCCTTGCAATATGGCTACCAGACGTTCTGTTCAACATCCCTCTACAGATATTTCCCTAGAGACTTGAGCATATGTGCTATATATATATATATATATATATATATATATATATATTTATTTATTTTCTTTTTTCTTTTTTTAGATGGCAACTGGATAACTTTCCATATCAGTGAGGTAACATCTATTTTCCTTATACTGAGGTACCGATCAAGATATACAGGTAGTTCCTCCTAGGAAAGGCATAACTCTCAGCACCCGCGGTTTACAACACCTTTGAGTACGGGTGAATGGTCTGAAGCAATAAATTGGCTTATTCAATATGACGAAATAATAATGCATTTCAAAGTTTTAATCAAGGATCAACTTCCAGGCAACATATCTTAATAGGTAACATGAATATATGGACTCATATATTGGACTGGATCCAAATGCCTGTGACTTTTGCAAATGTATTCATTCATATATACTCCATCCACCCTTCTTTTTTCCCTTTACTTACATTAAAGTTACAGTATCTCACAAAAGTGAGTACACCCCTCACATTTTTGTAAATATTTTATTATGTCTTTTCATGTGACAACACTGAAGAAATGACACTTTGCTACAATGTAAAGTAGTGCGTGTACAGCTTGTATAACAGTGTAAATTTGCTGTCCCCTCAAAATAACTCAACACACAGCCATTAATGTCTAAACCGTGCCTCCACCACAAACCTGGTGCTGGAGGCCAATGGAGAGAGGGCTTCCCTTGCGGCTAAGTTCCAGACTCCCCTGAAAGTGAGAACAGGAGGAATCAGGCTCAAAGTAGCACAGGTCGCCTGTAATGTTGTTTGCAGACAAACTCAGAAGGGTTTCTGATGTGCTAAGTAGTGGCTGCAGACAGGTGGTGCCTGTGAGACGTGGCAGGTGTGTAGTAGCACTGAGACAATGGGAAGTCAGTTCAAACCAGAGTTCTGAACCAGGAGGATAACAGAGCAGGCAAGGTCAGAGGGGGAGCCGAGGTCAGACACAGGAGAACAGAAGAGAATATCCATGGACAAGCCGAGGTCAGGAGACATGCAGGAGAATAGTCAAGGAGGTTACAGAGGTTATAGATCTCAGTTGTCTCCATAAAGAGGACCTGTCATCCCTTATTTCTATCACAAGGGATGTTTACATGTCTTGTTAAAGGAATAAAAGTGATCAAAGAAAACAATAAACTAAAGGGACAATGTAAAAAAAAAAAAAAAGTAAAGCGCCCCATCCCTCCATGCTCACGCGCAGAAGCGAACGCATACGTAGGTAACACACACATATGTAAACATGAGGTATTAGGTATTGCCGCTAATGTTATAGCGAGAGCAAAAATTCTAGCACTAGATCTCCTCTTTAACTCTAAACTGGTAACCTTTAAAAAAATTTAAAGTGTCGCCTATGGAGATTTTTAAGTATTGTAGTTGTTGCAATTCCACAAGCTTGTTAAATTTTAAAGCATGACGTGTTAGATATCTATTTACTCGGCGTAACATCATCTTTTGTAGTTCATATTTTGCCAAAAAATTGGGTTATAGATTGTGTTTTTTCTTGCCAGTCCCTCTGCTTTTCTATTAAAAAAATGACCATACTAAGCAGGAGTACACATCATAATCAGTTCTCTAGCCATGCTGGGAACTCAGCCTGCTCTCCTCCAATGATCAGACTTACCACCACCCCCCAGCACAGCCTTTCACTGGGAAGATTAGTGTACTGCTGTTTCTCCTCCCCCAGCTCTTAGGCAGCTGAGAACAGAGGGAATGTGATCACTTATAAAAAAAGAGGAAAACATTTATTTATAATGTTTTCTTTTATATCTATACAGTACACAAATGTTTTGCCTTTGATTTCTATTACAACCACTTGAACTCCGGAAGATCCCCCCCTCCCCCCAGGCCTTTGTTTGCTATTCGTTACTGCGCTAATTTAACTGGTAATGGCATAGTCATGCAACACTGTACTCAAGCGAAATTTATATAAATTTTTTCACACAAATAGAGCTTTTTTTGGTGGTATTTGATCACCACTGGACTTTTTTTTTTTTTTGCGACATAAACAAAAAATACTGAAAATGAAAAAACAAAAAAAAAAAATTTTTTTAACTTTCTGCTATAAAACATATCCAATAAAAAAATAAAAAAATAGAATTTCTTCATAAATTTTGGCCATTTCTGTTACATTTGCTTAAAAAAAAATCTCAAGGGCGCATGCGCGAGAGCTCCGTAATGGCCGCCTAAGCCCGGAGCTCCGCACCACCCCGGACCGACGAGCGGCATATCCCCGGCCCCAGCAGACGGAGGACTATTTCAAGCACTCCCCCCGCTCGCGGAACAGCGGGGGAACACGGTGAGATGGCCGGCGCACAGGCCCGCCGTGATCTGGGCCCGCAATTTGCAGCGGTAGCGGCGGACGGGTCCTCCAAGATGGCCGCCGACGGGGACACTGCTAGGCCTAACACAGCCTCTCTTCACAAGGGATTAGAACAGCGTCCCATCCTCACCCCTCCGACCCTGACCTATGCCCAGGCAACACAGGGAGGCCACAACACGCTCCAGACCGAGCACCAGCATCAATCTCCACAGGCTGCTCCCGGAGCCTCTCACAGCAGAGAGCAGGGGGATGATGGCGCTTCTCCCTCAGGCATTCCCCCTCACCTCTCCTCCTATACAGGCTTCCCACCTGGATACTCATTTCAGGACATATCTGTCATGCAAGAGGAACTCTTTTCCAAGTTTTCTACCCTCTTGGAAAGGGGCCTAGCCAATACTGCCTCCCAGATCACAAATGCTATCAAATCAGACCTCTCTAACCTGGGCTCTAGGATGGAGGCGATGGAAGACAAAATTGATCATACTGTCGCCAGAACCAACCAGAACGCCGCACACCTCCAGTCAGTCCAAGAACAGCTAGAAACGGCCCTATTAAGAATTGACGAACTTGAGAACAGGTCCAGAAGGTACAATTTCCGAATTAGAGGCCTTCCTGAATCCTTCACGGATATCCCCCTCACGGTGCAGGACTTTATCTCGGACCTCATCCCCAACATCCCGCCCCATAGGCTGGAGCTGGACAGGGCGCACAGAGCCCTGGGTCCCCCGAGGAAAGACGGGACCCCGAGGGACATAATAGTTAAACCGCACTTCTACGCGGTAAAAGAGGAGGTAATGAGACAATCCCGCCTGAAGCCCAAGCTTCAACACCACGGCCACCAAATTCAGGTTTTTGCGGACCTCGCCCAATCCACCATCCAAAGAAGACGCACCCTCAAACCCCTCCTGTCAGTGTTGATGGAACGAGACATCAAATACCGCTGGACATTCCCCTTCGCGGTAAAGTTCACCATACAAGGCAAGACCCACACTTTCTCCAATCTCCCGGAAGGTGAAAAACTTTTCCTCTCCCTCAAGCTGATCTCCCAGGAAGCCCCCATGGAGCTCTCTTCATCTGCCTCGGGTTCATCCAAACGACCCCCCCCAAGCAGCCCAGTTTCTCCTCTCTGGAACAAGGGCCACATTAAGAGGAGCAAAGATGGCAAGCCCCCTTAACGGAGCAAGAAGACCCTCTTCTTTCACACCCAGGCCTTTCACGGTCTCTCCTGTGGGGGACGTTCCCCCTTCTTTGAATGAGCTCACGCTCCTCTTTTTCAATCCCAAGACCCCAACTAGACCTCTGGCACAGGTCCTCGATCCTAGAATTTTCTTTTTTTCTACAGACGGGACTAAGTCTACGGATGAAATCCTTTACAGTATTCATCATATGGAGAACAGTCCTCGCGATCACTTGGCCTTTTTCCAGGAGACTTCGCTCCCCATCCCAATCTGAGACTTTTACCAACAAGACCTTAGTTCCTAATAGCCCTCAATAACCAATTTCCTTTTCAGATCCAGGATCCAGGTCGCAGGTCACCTACGGTAGAAGGTCATGCCCGTCCCACGACATTGAATTACCTTCTCCCCGTTGTTCTTGTTTGTGTTTTTTTTTTTTTTTTTTTTCTTGTTGCACGGAAACAGCAGTATCAAATTGCACTTATTGAGTTGTAGATCTTACACTACGGTATGCAAATAGTTTATATTTCCGGTTCCTTAGAAGTATGGGTCCGGGGTGGTACCCATGCGCCTCCTCTCACCTCGAGGGCAACCACTGAGCCCCCGAAGAGTGAGACTTCTCTGGTCCAATATGGACGAGGGAAGACTTAAATTGGAGTTTAAGCGGCCTGACACACCGCTTTCCTCCACGGGTCCTTCTAGAAGACCCTTGTCGCTACAGTTTTTGTCTTTGTTGTTGTTGTTTTTTTTATTCACTAGTCTCTCCTCCTTCTTCTTCCCTCCTCTTCCTCTCACCTTTTCTTTTCCTCCTAGCTGGCCGTCTGGAGACCCCCCGATCCCTCCCACAAGCTTCTATAGCACGGACCCGCCCACCTATTCGTTTCCAAGGACCTCTCCCCATCACAAGGTAAGCGGCTCCTGGGCCGGTGATCACTCCTCTCTCTGTTCCCATGACTGATCAAATGTCTAGAGGCCTGGACCTTAGGGTCGCCTCTCACAATGTACAGGGACTCAACTCTCCTAGGAAAAGAAGGGTCGCCTTAGACCATTATAAATCCCTTAAACTGGACGTAGTGCTCCTTCAGGAGACCCACTTTCCGATTCGATACAGTCCCAAGTTTTTACACGCCTTCTACCCATCTTTCTTCTTAGCCAACGCTCCAAACAAAACCAAAGGGGTAGCAGTACTTTTCTCTAAAAATAGCAAATTTAACCATATCTCTGACTTCAAAGACCCAGAGGGTAGGTTCATCCTTGTGAAGGGCACTCTGGAGGGAGTACTATACTCCATAATCTCTTACTATGCCCCTAATAAGGGCCAAGCATCCTTCTTCCAGAACCTCTTTGCAACTCTTGGCCCCCTCCTGGAGGGGAAAGTCATTTGGGGAGGGGACTCAAATGTAGCGTTTGACCAGGGTCTAGACAAAACCAACCCTCTCAAAGGAAAACTAACACGCCCCACCAAACTAAGCACTAGAATAGCGAAAATGATCCACTCCCAGGGGTTAGCAGATATTTGGAGGGAGCTGAATCCCTCCTCCAGGGACTTTACACACTTCTCCTCACCCCACCAGACCTACGCAAGGATAGACCACATTCTTATCCAAACTAATCTCATTCCTATGGCCACCAAAGCCAAAATCCTAGACATAGTCTGGTCGGACCACTCACTGATCCTCCTGACTCTGAAAAATGTGCTATCACGTAGTGGAGGCTCTTACTGGAGACTGAACGAGTCTCTCCTGGGGGATCCAGTTCAAGCCAAATTAGTAGCAGATGCGATCAGGGAATATTTTCGGATGAATGATGTGGGTAATATCTCCCCCGAAACACTATGGGCAGCCCACAAGGCCTCGGTCCGTGGTGAGCTTATCAGATTAGCCACTAAAGTTAAAAAGGAAAGGATGATAGACATTCTCAAGCTGGAACAAAAATATATAGCTTTAAAAACCGAACATAAAAAATCCCCATCTAAAAACCTCAATGACAAATTAGACACAATTAGATTGGAACTAAACCTAGCCCTAACGGCAAAAGCTGAAAAACACATTAGATGGAGCGGTGCTAAATTCTACTGCCACAAAGACAGAGTAGGTACAATGCTAGCCACGAAGCTCTCCCCCAAATTCCAATCTCGCACTTTCCCCAAAGTGCGCATAGCGGGTCAACCCCCCACGGCCAATCCATCCAAAATCATGACAGCCTTCCATGACTTCTACTCAGGCTTATACAAAGCCACACAAACACAGAGCGACAGTTCGGCCGTCTCCTTTTTAGAGAGTGTCGAACTGCCATCTCTTTCCAAAGACCATAGAGACCTGATGGAGGAGCCCTTCTCCTCAGACGAAATTAAGGAAGTCATCAAAAACCTCAAGACAGGCTCGGCCCCTGGGCCGGACGGCTTGTCAGTCCCTTATTACAAAAAGTTCGGGGATATACTGGCCCCACACATGGCCAAATTCTTCAACTCTAAGAGAAAGGGATCCCCATTAGACCCCCACTTAAATACAGCATTCATAACAGTAATTCCCAAACCAAATAAGAACCACGACGAAGTAGAGAACTATAGGCCCATTTCCCTCATTAACAACGACCTCAAGATACTCACCAAAATCTTAGCCAACCGTCTAGCCTCCTTCATCAAACAGTACGTTCACAAAGATCAGGTAGGCTTCATTCCAGGAAGGCAGGGTCCAGATCAAATTAGGAGAGCGGTGGACATTGTCTCCATTCTCCAATCAAATTGGGATGGAGGTACCAAACAAGCAGGTATGTTGTTGTCACTAGATTTACATAAGGCCTTCGACTCAATCGAATGGCCGTACCTTTTCTCCATCCTGGAAAAATGGGGTTTCGGGGCTAGCTTTCTAGGGGTACTAAGATCCCTTTACTCCAATCCGGCGGCAATAATCCGACTGCAGGGACAATACTCTAAACCCCTTCAAATAACGAGAGGGACGAGACAGGGCTGCCCTCTCTCCCCTCTCATTTTTGCTATGGCCATCGAAACACTGGCAATAGCGATTAGATCAAACCCTAACATTCACGGCGTATCCTGTGGGGAACAAGTTCACAAGTGTGGGCTTTTCGCCGATGACATGCTCCTATTCATAACGTCCCCCATCACCTCACTCCCTAATTTATGCAAATTACTGAAAGATTTCTCTAACACCTCTGGCCTCAAAGTGAACTACTCTAAATCTTCTGCCTTAAACATCTCCCTGCAGCCGGGTACGTTTGCCGCTCTTAAAAGCTCCTTTGATTTCAAATGGAACGACCAATGGATAGATTACTTAGGAATCAAACTGCCAGCTAGGATAGAGCAACTATACCCCCTAAACTTCCCACCTATGTACCGGAAATTATCAGCTGATCTGGGATCTTGGTCCAAGGGCGAAATTTCCTGGCTGGGCAGAGTACATGCTGTGAAGATGACTCTTCTTCCCAGACTGCTATATCTCTTCAGAGCCATCCCGATAAATATAACAAAAGAACACCTTTCCAATTTCCAAAAGAAGATCACTAAATTTATCTGGGGGGGAAGAGGACATAGATTTAAACAAAAAACCCTATTCCTTCCAAGAGACCAGGGTGGCATGGGGGCCCCGCAGCTTCACTGGTACTTCCAAGCGGCCAGGCTGGCCCAACTGTCCACGGTTTACTCCAGGACAGAGAAACCAGACTGGATCCAAATAGAGCGACAGGCTGTCCCCACATACACCCTGGACTATCTCCTCTGGACCCCACCCAAACAGAGACCCCCAATTCTCTCCCCATCCTTATCTCAATCATTCCATTTATGGGATAATTTAAGGAAAAATCCGGCACTAATCTCTAGATGTCTTCCTTTAGCACACATATTCAACAACCCTGACTTTCCCCCTGGGTTGGACATTAAGGCTTTTCGATGGTGGCTGGACAAGGGACTGTATCGAATCGGACACTTCTTCACGAATGAGGGCCCTATCTCCTTGGAACAAGGAATAAGGCAACTGGAAATTCCACAGTCTGAACACTTCAGATTCCACCAAATTAGACATTTCTTAAGTCAACGTTGGAAAAGGGGAATCCCCTCACACAACACTTTTACGCCATACGAATCATGGTGTGGTCGCTCCTGTGAACAGAGAGGGGGGATCTCAGTCATCTACCAGTCACTGGCCTTGCACCCCCAAAAAACCCCCTATATGCTGGATTGGGAGAGGGATCTGGCCTTTGAATGGGAGACCTCTAAATGGAGACGCTCCTTCGACAGGGCCTTTAAAGGCATCAAAAACATCTCCTTAATTGAAGGAGGGGTTAAGGTCTTGACTAGGTGGTATCTCACACCTGTCAAGCTCTCCAGAATGTACCCATCGGCTGACCCCAGGTGCTTCCGGGGGTGTCAGCTAGTGGGCACAATGGCCCATGTATGGTGGGAATGCCCCAGACTAAGGCCCTTCTGGAACAAGATTTTTTCCCTGATAAGGAAAACGACGCAGATCCAAATCCCGAAATCCCCTACCATAGCTCTTCTTAATGACAACCTGCCCGGGTTGCCGAAGAACTCACGCAAACTGACAAATTTCATACTCTTAGGTGCAAAACTCACCATCGCCAAGGCCTGGAAACAGCACAAAGTCTCGGTGAAAGCAGCTATCCACAAAATATCATGGATCATGTCCCAAGAGAAACTGGCTAGCATTTTAGATGACAAAACTAAGCAATTTGAAGCTATATGGGAGCCCTGGGCTAAATTCGTCGGCATCTCTCTCATACCAGGAGTCCCACCCCAAAACTAACAGGGATCATCCTATGAGGCGGGGACCCCTCCAGACGGACGGCTAACATTTCTCTCACTCTCTTCCTTTCTCCTCTTCTTCCTTTCTATCCTTCCAAATGTATTTTGTTTGATCCAGTCCCCCTGCTGGGGGAAACTAGGATAATTCAATGGGTAATGTCTGTATTGTGCTATCTGACCAGTTTTTCTTCATTTCAAGACAATCATTACTCATCTCGCAGATTATTCCTCTTAGATAGGTGGTAATCTCCACTGCATTATTATACTGTTCATTGAGAACCTAGGACCCTTGGTCAATACCGGGTCAGGAGGGGAAGGGGGCTCGCACTGTGCACAGAAAGATCCCGCCAGGGGTGCCGGTGCGACCCCCTTGCGCCTCACTAGACGCAAGACAATCCCCCTAGGGAAAACGTTCTAAGTTCGCATCAGTTGCTAGATTTCAAGTTTTGATTACCATACACCAGAGTTATCCATACGCAATGTGCCTTATAAATGATAACGCTCTAGCCCCAGTAGGCGTATCTTATGCACCAGAGGATGTTACAAGATATGTGATATGTAATCCCGTATTGTATTTTATTTTATGTTTTATAATTTCTGATTTTTGTACAAAACCAATAAAAGATTTTGAAAGTAAAAAAAAATCTCAATGAGTGTATATTGATTCGTTTGCATGAAAGTTATAGCATCTGCAAATGATGATATATATATACTGTAATGTTGTTTTTGTTTTTTTTTTGTTGGAATATTAATCTTTATTGAAGACATTTTTTAAAGCACAGTGAAAGAAATTACAAACATTATAAAATAATGCCAATCTGTCCCCAATGAGTTGGCTCCAACAAGGGAGGCATTACTTCCTTTTAAGCTAGAAAGAAGTGCTGAGGGCGGAATTTTGGAGAGGAGATAAAGAAATGGGGCAAGGAAAAGGTAAGGGGTTGTGTGAGCATAAAGGGGAATAAGGATAAACATAGAGAAAAGAAGGTGAGTATACATTTTAAACACAGGCTTGTAACATACATAGGAGAAAATATTACCGACTACCTCAACCGAAAGCTTTGCTTTAGAACGTTGCAGTATATTCAGCCATGTCATCTGTATTTATGAAAATTGGAAATATTATGAAGCAACAGTGTTTCTACTATCCCTGAGCCAGCAGCTCCAAATCTGGAATAGAGGCAGTCTGTCCTGAATTAGGGCAAACATTCTCTGAAAATTTGCATGATCGTTCAAGAGCTCAATAGCTGAAAGAAGTGATGGAGCTTGTGAATTCTTCCATGCTTTTGCCAGTGACCGCCTGGCAGCAATTAAGGCGCGTGCTGTGAAAAATTGAATCCGATGAGGCCACTTATCTAGAGCTATGGCAAAGAGAGCTACTTCAGCACTTGGTAATTGAGCTGTGCCCATGATGGAGGATATAAAGGCAAAGACTTCCTTCCAGAACAAGACAATTTTTTTGGGCATTGCCACCATATATGAGCTATAGAGCCCACGTGTCTACATCGTCTCCAGCACATTGTAGATTAGGAAGCTGGAAAAAGGTGGGCTAGCACTTGAGGTGTTAGGTTAATTTTTTTAAGCTAGTAATGGCGGTGATCAGTGACTTATAATGGGACTGTGATAGTGCAGTGGGCAATCTCACACTAACTGATGCTGGGGGGGGGGAACTGACTAACTGCCACTGACTCCATCAGTGACATTAATACAGTGATAATACTATACTCTGTCACTGTACTAATGACACTGGCTGGGAAGGGGTTAACATCTAGGGCAATCAAGGGGTTAAATGTGGACCTAACTTATGTGTAGTGTGTGTAAAGTGTGCTGCTTTTACTAAGAGATCTCTCAATTTCTCATCCCTGCTGAAGGATCACTCCCTCTGTACAGAACTCTGTGTTGTTTATTAACACAGAGGTCTTGGCTGTGATTGCACACAGCCGATCAGCAGGTTCCGGCCATAAATCAAAGGTCGGGGGTTGCTGATAGGCTCCTGCTGTGTTCAATCACAGCGGGTGCCGGACAGGGGCATGCCCTATACCCGGATGTAGGTATCGGCGTATGGGTATGTCGCTTTGTCTACACCAGCCGCTTGCCTCGGCTGGTCGGGAAGTGGTTAACCATTTCCCGCCCGGCCTATAGCAGAATGACGGCCGGACTCTGGTTCTGTTATCCTCACTGAACGTCACATGACGCCTTTCAGGATAACACGCCAGAGTGCGTCCACAGGGGCGTGCAGCGTGGCGATTGGTGGTACTATGTGTTACTCTGACACACCGCATCTCCGATCATGTTAATGAGCCTCTTACAGCGGTTCCTTACCATGTGATCAGCTGTGACCAATCACAGCTGATCACAGCGTGAACCAGGAAGTGCCGGTAAATGGCTTTCCTCGGTTTGCGCTAACAGGGAGAGCCAATCAGCGGCTCTTCCTGTCGGGGGGGGTTTGCTCTGATAATCAGCACAGTGATTTTCAGCGCAGCCCCCATGAGAAGTGCCTATAAGCTGCCCCATCAGTAAGTGCCCCATCAGTAATGCCTGTCTGTGCCCTTCAGATGCCAATCAGTAATGCCTGTCAGTAGCTCCTCATCAGTGCTGCCTATCCAGTGCCATCTATCAGTGCCCATCAGTGCCACCTATCAGTGCCCATCCGCGCCGCCCATCAGTGCCACCTATTAGTGCCCATCAGTGCCACCTATCAGTGCCGCCTATCAGTGCCACCTATCAGTGCCGCCTATCAGTGCCCATCAGTGCTGCATATCAGTGTAGCCTATTGGTGCCCATCAGTGCCCATCAATTCTACATATCAGTGCCTCCTCATCAGTGCCCATTAGTGCCGCCTCATCAGTGCCACCTCATCAGTGCCGCCTCATCAGTGCCACCTCATCAGTGCCGCCTTATCAGTGCCGCCTCATCAGTGCCCATTAGTGCAGCCTCATCAGTCACTGTCAGTAAAGGAGAAAACAAAATTTTATATCGGAAACGAAGAAAAACAATTTTTCCCCCAAAAATTTTGGTCTTTTTCAGTTTGTTTAGCAAAAAATAAAAACCCCAGTGGTGATCAAATATCACCAAAAGAAAGCTCTATTTGTAGGAAGAAAATTATAAAAATTTAGTTTGGGTACAGTGTTGTATGCCCGCGCAATTGTCATTCAAAATGCGACAGCGCTGAAAACTGTCCTGGGCAGGAAGTGGGGAAAGTGTCCAGTATTGAAGTGGTTAAACTGAATGGGTTGATTTACAAGGCGATCGTTTGCAATCACTTTAAGTTGCTATTTTAGCATCCCAGGTAACCTCAAGTGGGATGTGGAGAAGACACCTGTGATGTCTGAGGAGCCTTCACATACAGTCTTTTGCTGTCCTCTGTCTTCTATAATTGATAAGAGCCTTTGAGAGGCAGACCAGATATCAGCAGCCTTCCTCCAGCTTCTAGTGAATGAAAGTCATTAGTTGCTTCTGAAATATGGCCCTTAATTATTTTAGGTAACAAAATACAATCAAGAGCTATTTCACGTAATAAAAGCTACAGGTATTAAACCTCTAGATCGTGATTGCTTATGTTCTGTAATATGCTTCTCCTCGCCTCTAATGATGTTTAATGATGTTGATATAAATAAAAAGACACCCGTAGGAGCCGTTGAAGAAAATGTTGGCGCTGTCATCTCTCGCTTCCGTTGTGGGGCCGTGCAAGGCATGATGGTTAGAAATGTCACATAGCACTCATTTGGCTCATATTCCTGGATTTTCTCGATCTCTCTCTTGTGTTTTCACGCCATGACCTTGCTCACCCTCGCAATATTACTTGAGCGAAATGGCACAGATGTGCTGCGGAGATGCTGTACAACGCAAAACCAACTTTAAAGAGAACTATCAGTTGTGGCACCAAATAAGTGCAGTACAGTATATTGAAAAAAATGTTATTAAAACAAGTGGCAACTCACAAGATATATAAAGATAAGAGCATGTAATCCACCCAGTGCTATGTGCTGTTGAGCCTCAGTGTGTCTTCAGGAGCCAGGAAGCTCCTGCACTTATTTGGCGCCCTCTGCTGTTTCCTGTTTTATAAAATTAGCTGGACTGATTCCAGACTAAGGCTGGAATCACACCAGTTATGTCATTTAACGTGCACTGCTGTAGCTCCCCCCTGGGGCTTCTAAAGGCAGGGTGAAACTTCCATAGGCAGGGAGTGAGCTAGCATTTACCCCAGGGCTGAGTTCATGGCTGTAATGGAGAGTTTGGAACAGAAATTGGGCGCCAGTCGCCTTTGATCTTTTCAAAGCTTCAATGTGGAACTTGGAAGAAGGTAGTAGGAGAGAGAGTTAGGTGTCTCAGATACCAGTAGCAGATCACTTACAGGCTCGCAGACCCGCCTTCATCCTGGCTCTCTCCAGCAAGGGTTACATATTTACATAGTAGGGTTCTCTCTCCCCTGGGTCTTCCCACCTTGGTATGGCTTCTCCCACACTGGACAAGACAGCCTCAGGACCACCTCAGCATTAGTAGGCCCCAGACAGGCTTCTGGGCCTACATGCAGAGCTCACTTCAGCAGCACCTCCTCAGGCCAGAGAGTGAGCACATGGCCCAGCCCAAATATATATAATCTCCCAGAATGCACAAGTGGCAAAGAACCTCTTACTGGGCTGGCTGGAAGAAATATAAATATTCATAACACAGTCTAGTTGTACCATCTCATACTATATGGCCTGAGGCACTAGGGACAAATGCACAACCAAATTGAACTTAGAGAAAGACCAGATATAAACTCTACAATCAGTCTGAGCTGCCTATAGCCCAGCTACTAAATTTGCATTATAGCCCCCGTTTAGGACCAGGGGGCTACATTGGGTTAAAGTAGAACCAAAGGCAAAACCTTTCTTTTCACTTTGGATAGTGTAAGGGAGGGTTAGTTTTTTTTCCATCTGTGCCCCACTGGGGAGATTTCCCTTCACTTCTCGTCCAAAAACCAAAACAGGAAGTTAAAGGAAATCATTCCAAATTGAGAGAATCCCTGGTTGTCACCAGAACTAGTGTCTCCATTACAAGATCCACTCTTTATTCATATACAAGAAAATTAGAAAGAGTTTATCTTTCCCATATGGAACCAGGACTTTTAAGGATGTGATGCCGTCACTGAGGTGAGCACAGATATGATGCATTATGTTTAAATATCATATTTATTGTACAAATATACATAACATTTTCATAAAAGAAAGTATCTCGATGTGTAAACAACATGAATCATATTGTCAGTAATGATGCTTGTTCCCAGCAAAAGATAAAGGAATTCTTGAGCATCCAACGCATTTCGCAGATGTATCTCTGCTTCTTCAGGGAACTTCAGACATGCGTCTAGATGTATAAATTAAATTCAAAGAGAACATCATTACAATCACATAAAATCTACAGTTGCTTAAATCATTTTTCATAGTAAACATTTGGCAAAAGAGTTATAACAAATATTGTGTTCACCAATACAAAAAATTCAAGATATATGTGGCCACCAGCAAATCAAGGAGCCGAGCCAATACCCAATATGTAGTCAATAGTGTCAGATCCATCGACCAAGTCTGGCAGACATCGGATCGCACCTTAGGTGGAAAAAGGCCGGTTTCACGTGGAAATCTGGAATATTAAAGCATAAATAATCCGTATAACATCATTTATACATATAGTGGTAGTCATCAGTTAATGGATGTGACCATATGGTCAAATCCAAGCATAGAGAACTGATTTGGATGTATATAGTGGGCCACCAACTGATGGTAACATGCATATAAACCATCATATCCAACCAATCAACAATTGTGGGTCCAAATTGTTGCACCACAACCAAACACCACCTGTACACCATAGAGGCACCCACAAATAACCCACCCACACACGCAGACCCAACATCCCCCAAAGGAACACATGTCCTAAACCTAATGTCCCCAATCATATGGCACTTCCCACATATATTCCTCAGTGACTGAAATACATGTGTTAGTTTCAACACAAGCAGCAGGTGAGAATCAGCAATCAAAATGGAACTCAACTCTTATTCCGTGTACACATGACTGGACTTTGACAGCAAAGGTCCGATGGAGCAAATCCGACGGACAATTCGATCATGTGTGGGCTTCGTCGGACCTTTGCTGTCGAAAAATCAGACGGACTTTAGAAATAGGACATGTTTTAAATCTTTCCGACGGACTCGAATCCAGTCGAAAAATCAGTTCGTCTGTATGCTAGTCCGACGGACAAACAACGACGCTAGGGCAGCTATTGGCTACTGGCTATGAACTTCCTCATTCTAGTCCGGTTGTACGTCATCACGTTCAAATCAGTCGGACTTTGGTGTGATCATGTGTAGGCAAGTCCGTTGCATTGGAACTCTGTCGGAACTCCATCGAAAGTCCGTCAAAAAGTCCTTCGGAGTTCAGTCCGTCGAAAGTCCGCTCGTGTGTACACGGCATTAGGCCCCTTTCAGATGGAGCGGATCCATCCAACTGCATACTCCTTCCTCTGTCCGCTGATCCCCGCTGAGCAGATGGATGACAGGTCCACTCCGCTACGCAGAGCGGACACGGACACAGCCTCAACCATCTGGATGTCATCCGATCCGCCAGACGGATGGCGAATGCATCGCCTTCCGTCTGATTTCTAGTGGCCCGAATCAGATGCCAGCGGGTGTCACTGGACACATATTCGCTGACATCTGCCGCCACATAGAGATCAATGGGTGGCTGGATGGGGTCCGCCTGAAAAGGACAGGCGGACCCGATCGGTCCACTGGTGTGAAAGGGGCCTAAAAAAACAAAAAAACTGCTAGGAGGTAGAGCTTTTTAGGCCATATGTCTTACCACTGACTACTGAGATCAGATGGTTGCACAAGAGGTATCAAGGGCCTACATGTGGTCCTCAGTCCTCAGGTTGGGCACCAAGGGGATAAACCTAAACCTAGGGAACCCCTTTTTTATGCAAACCTGCCATGCAAAAAAAAATGGTTTCTGGATTAGCATGTTCTAAAGGTAGCACCACAAGGACCTGCAAGCTCCCTGAGTCCTCAGTCAACTTTTTCGTGAGCACCAGGTTAATCTCCTGAATCCAGATACACTGTTTGTATGGCCCTCAGCTTCACCTCCACCATCCCACTATCCGATGACAAAGCCTCAATAGCAAACTGAGAGGCACCCATTGGATAGCTGAAGGATGAGAAACATGTAAAGACTCCATGTCATTTCTGAAGGTTCGTGTAAGAAGACTTTCCGGGAAGAGCACCAGACACCTGTAGGCACTTTGTAATACCCTCTTTTGGAAAATAATTCTAGCTTGGGATCATTTTGTACATGCCAAGTTCCCTTTATTCCAATGACATTCTCATATTTAAAAATATTGCAGATGCCTTTTAATTGTTAAACAGAAAAACATTGCTTTAGTGGTAAAAAGCGAGAAAGAACAATTCTGCATTATTACTGTGTGCAGATGTGTTTCTATGTAACAAGCGTGTCTGGGGTTTTGGGGCTTGGTGGAAAATTATATAAGCCGTAACTTGCTACCTGCAGGCTGTTCACAATAGTGAAATACGTTTCCTTCTGACTGAGCTGCTGCATTTTAGCAGATGGATCAATATTTCCTTTTACACAGAGGTCAGCGTTTTATTACTCATGACTGACTATGCTGCATTATTGATCATCCTTATCTCATATTTTAATCCATAGGGGGTAGAGAATATTAAGTAGCCAAGTTAACTGGAAATGCACAATGGAACATGTATTCCAATGAGGGGCAGGGGAACTGTAGTATGTACGGATGTACAGTATACATGCCAAGACAGCATTGATCCCCAGTACAGGCTACTGTACTCTTTTGCCATTTAAGGCCCTACCACAAATGACCCCTCCCCCTACCTTGAGTCCTTCTTATTGCAATGTAACTTAAAGTGCAACTTCAGTCTCAACCAACATTAACTATTTTGAATCCTCAAGTTGTTAGCATTAGTAAATAGATAGGAAAATAGACCATATTTACTTGTTTAAACAGTTTTCTTTTTTAGTTACTTTCTAGTTCCCATGCCTAGGCAAATGATGTCATACATCCCAGGAGTCTTTAGGAGGAGAGGAGGGGTTTTCTCAGCTAAGCACGCTCTCCTGCTGGTATGCCTGAACTAAGGGCAGATGGATTCCAGGAAGTAATTGCTACATAAACCACCTGCCCTTACTCAAGATGGCCACTGCCAGAAATGCTAGGGGGTGTTTTTCTAAGTGATTTCTCAGAAAAATAAAGCATGGAGACATGGACGGATGCAGGAATTTGGTTTGAATATTGAAAATGAATGAAATAGCGAATTTGGTTTGCAGTGTATTTCTCATACCTCACAACTTTTTGAGATGGGAATGAAGGACACCTGTCAGCAAAAGTATGCAGGCATAGGACACACCCCTTGTCACGCCCCCTTAAACGAGAATTGTACAAAAAAACAAGATTGGTTAAACCCACAAGTGCTTTTTTTTACCACTACTATTCCTTTATATTGGCTTTTGGAATTTACAAATGCAGCAAGTTAGAAATCAGATGAAAGGTTTAGCTGCAAGATGGGCCTGTCTGTTTTGATCTGGGGGCTGGGAGTGGTCAGAGTAGCAGTGGGTGTGACCACCGGTGCTCCTGTTCTGGGGCGCCTCCCCTGCTTCCAGGGAGAATATTGTGGAAGAGGGGCTGGGCCTAGAACTGGAGTGGCAGGCAGTTCATGTGGTAGCCCTGACCAATCCCCATCTGGTATTAGCAGGGGGCAGGCCTCCTATATAAGCTGAGGTAACATGCCACTGTAGTGAGATGTTGGCTGAGTGAAGTGAGGAATGGAATACTAGGCAGCAGCAGGAGGGCCCCCCCATGGGGGGGGGGGTACCGATTGCAGGAGGAGGCCCAGGGAGAGCTGTGAGGGAACTTTACCTCTACACGGTCATTGGCAATGTCTTTATCACCACACGGTCGGTGGTAAAGAACTCCTAGAGCAGAGGGGCAGGTGAGGCTCGAAACCTATGGTTCAGTCAAGTTCCTCATCAAGGACTCAGGGCAGTGGAAGGTCGGTGAGTGTTACCACAGTGGAGGGCTGGATGTGCCAGGAAGTCTGTGAAGGAACTTTCCTTCTCCATGGTCATTAGCAAAGTCTTCATCATTTACACAGTGAATAATGAGGAGTCCTGGATCAGAGGAGAGACTGTGGGGACCTGTGTCAAATCGATGTGGCCTGAGGGCACAGGGTTTGCAAGTTGGTCTAGCTGGGAACAGTAGTCCACCATCCATAAGAATGCTTTTAAACTACTAGGCCTCCAGGGAGAGGTGCTGCAGGCCTTAGGCCTAGTAGCAGTGAGCAACCAGAGCCTGCTTAGGGACTTATTCAGAGTTGGTCCTTATTGCTCAACAGAAGAAGATGTGACATTATTTAACCTCAGGAAATAAGTTTGCGCAGGAGGAAATAAGTTTGCGCAGGAGGAAATAAGTTTGTGCAGGAGGCGAAAAAGTTCTAGGACCATCACTTTTACATGGTCAAAAGTGACGTCCTCATCCTTCACATGGTGAGGGATGGGGAATTCTTGGAAGGAATAGTCTGCGGGAGTTAAGCAGAGGAGGAGCAACATTCTGCATGGAGATGCAGGAGGAGAACATATTCATATTTTGCACATCACCTCTTCTGGCTCTAACTATGTGCCATTGTGCTTAATCTTCAAAATATGATGGCAGTTAAAAGATACTATGGGTATCCCATATACCCTTTCCCCTAGCCAAGTTATATCCCCCAATAAAACAACAAAAACAAAACCCGCAAAAGACTGTTCATTGTCTCTGCAAGTGATGTATGAAGTCTGGCAGTGGGGTGATTTGGTGGATTGTTTGTTACTAGTGGCAACTACACCGCTACATCTACTTAACTAGAGAGGTCAGTTAGGGTTTGTTTTAAATCTAAGGCCTCATGCACACAGGGCGTTAGAAAAAACGAGCTGCAAAGCCACTACTAACGCCAGGAAAAAGCGACTGTAAAAACGCCCTGTGTGCATGAGGCCTAATTTAAAAGAGAAGTATGGGAATTTAAAAAAAAAATGAACATTTATACTCACCTAGGTGGATGCAGAATCGGTTCGACACCTTAAGACCGAGAACTGAGCAAACAAACACCACTGATCGCTCAGTTCTCGGCCTTAAGTGAGCAGAGAGCCAGTGACTGTCAGCCATCGACTCTCTGCTCTGCCCCTGGGCTGTGGAGGGGACGGCTGGCTCAGTCTTCTAGTGGCTCACAGGAGCGGCTGGCTCAGTCTTCTAGTGGCTCACAGGAGCGGCTGGCTCAGTCTTCTAGTGGCTCACTAAAAGGCTGAGCCAGCTACTGGTCCAGGCATCTGGGTGGATCAGGCATTCATTTTGGGATGAATCCAGAGCCTGGACCAGTTGAGTGATGTCAACTGACAGCAGACACTGTTGGCTGAAAACAGATCACAGAAGTGCAGAATGAAGCGCACTTCTGTAGCCCACAGGAGTAATATGGCCAAAAGAGCTTTGGCCATAATTCTTTGTTAATACTTATCAAATTCTTGAATGTCCGTGGCCTGTAAACAGATTTACAAAACCTGTTGGCTTGGCAGAAATAGCTGGAGCTGAAGGCTCCATAAAAGGATACAACTCTTTGACATAAAGAACATACATATTTTAGGTAATCATAATAACAATGTCCAAATCATTTTTGGTTACATTTTTGACCGTCATTCCCCTTTAAAGATTTGAGAAGCCTCCTAGCCTTGTTGAATGCCAGGCTTCTATGGCCCACATAGGAAGAACTGGGTCACAGCAGGAGGAAAAGTTAACTCAGAATAGATTGTGGGTGTGATCCAAATTCCAATATTTACTTAATGAAAAAAAAAGGATAATTCATCATAAAATGCAGATAGCAGGAGGAACTGTCCTTGTGCACTATAATTATGATATGCATTTGCTTGTACAGCAGAGCTGCCTGGTTAGAGCAAACGCTTCTATAAATCTAATAATGTTATAGGAAGTAGGCCAGCACAGTCAGCATGTCACCATCCTCAATAATTCCAGGAGCTCTCGCTTTCTGGAGCCTTTGTCCTATTATTCTTCTGAAAACTGAAGACAAAGGAGACAGGCTCTGTACTGTACAGAGCAAAGCAAAAAGCCATGGGTTACATCTATTTATCCATCTAAATGTAAGTGAGTAGGTGTTCCCCTCTTACGATGGCTAATTTGAAGCTGTGATTGACTGGATTTTCCAAGCTTAGGTTCCTTTCACATAGGCTTTGCTAGTCCAATCTGCACGGGATCAGTAAACAGATCCCCTGCTGAACCAAATTGCACTTTTGTGACATCTGTGCCTGTTCAGCTTTTTTTTTTGTACTTGGACTTTTCTGAACCCATGCTTGTTCTATGGAAGCGGACATGCATCGCTTACATCAGGCTACCTTCGATCAGTCATGTTTAGGTCCAGAAAAAAAAGGAAGAGGACGCAGTTCTTTTCCATTTTTTTTTAATCCTGGATAGACTTGGAGGTAAAGCAGATGTAAATGGACACATAATGTCCATAGAAATTGAAAAAAATGACAGGTGGACCTGATCGGAAAACCCATGTGAAAGGATCCTTAGGAGCCTGGCCTTCTTGTTGGTTAAGGCCAGTTGTCAAGCATGGCATATACAGTAGCTTACGTAGTTAAAGTGATCCTGTCACCATTAAAAAATGTAACTGCAAAAGAAGACATTTGATAGTCACGGGTCCCAGCACCCATACTTGTAAATGAAAACCTTTAATATTCACTGGTTCCACCACCCATACGTGCAAAAGAAAACACTTTATACTTATCTGTCCTACCACCCATACCCTGTTTCATCGCTATGTTTTCGCAGAATTTTCAAACCTGACATCCAGAAATTTGAATGCCATTCACCTGCTTCCTTCTATGGCTACTTCCCCCACCTCTATCTCACTAATCTTTCTTGAGAAAGGCGGCCTGTGCCCCGTTGACATTGATTAAACTACATTGGTAAATTCCTCCTGTTGCAAGCCCCATTGAGTGCACCTGCTGCATATTCTACATACAGGTGCATCTCATAAAATTAGAATATATCATCAAAAAGTTTATTTATTTCAGTAATTTAATTCAAAAAGTGAAACTCATATATTTTATATGGATGAGTTATACGCAGAGTGATATATTTCAAGCATTTCTTTCTGAGTTTGATCAGAAATGTTGATAATAATGGCTTACAGCTAGTGACAACCCAAAATTCAGTATTTAAGAAAATTAGAATATTACATAAGACCAAAAAAAGGGTTTTTAATACCGAAATGTTGGCTTACATAAAAGTATGTCCATGTACAGTATAGTATGCACTCAATACTTGGTCGGGGCCTACTTTTGCATGAATTGCTGCATCAATGCGGCGTGGCAAGGGGGCGATCAGCCTGTGGCACTGCTGTTATGGAAGCCCAGGTTTATTTGTTAGTGGCTTTCAGCTCATCTGTATTGTTGGGTCTGGTGCCTCTCATCTTTCTCTTGATAGATGATAGGCTCAGCAATGGCATGTAATGCCAAGCTGCTGCTAACAAAGCAAACAGAATATTGGCATGCATTAAAGGAGATCAACTCCAGAAAAGAGATCAATTCTCCTGCTCGACAAGACTCTGGTCCGGCTGTACCTAGAGTATGCTGTCCAGTTCTGGCCACCAGTCCTCAGGAAGGATGTACTGGAAATAGGGCGAGTACAAAGAAGGGCAACAAAGCTAATAAAGGGTCTGGAGGATAATAGTTATGAGGAAGGGTTGCGAGCACTGAACTTATTCTCTCTGGAGAAGAGACGCTTGAGAGGGGATATGATTTCAATTTATAAATACTGTACTGGTGACCCCATAATAGGGATAAAACTTTTTTGCGGAAGGGAGTTTAACAAGACACGTGGCCACTCATTAAAATTAGAAGAAAAGAGGTTTAACCTTAAACTACGTAGAGGGTTCTTTACTGTAAGAGCGGCAATGATGTGGAATTCCCTTCCACAGGCGGTGGTGTCAGTGGGGGGCATCGATAGTTTCAAAAAACTATTAGATAAACACCTAAACGAGCACAACATATAGGCAGTAGTGTATTTAGGTTTTGTGCTGCCCTAGGCCTGACCCCCTAATTTAAATATGACCCACCCCTTCCTGTCAAGGCCACACCCCTTGCTGTTTAAGACTCGCCCTGGAATTTTCGAGTGGGGACACTAGTTATGAGGGCCTGGGGGGGGGGGCAATGGATTTCCTTAATTTGCATAGATTTCCTTTCACTTCCTGTTTGGCTATGGGGCAGAAACTGAAGGGAAATCTCTGCAATGGGACAGGGATGGTAACAAATAAACTGACAGGGGTTATAACCCTCCCTTACTCTATCCAAAATGAAAAAGAAAAAAAGTGTTGCCTATAGTTGCCAATGGTCCAGCAGAAAACATATAGCACAGTGAGGAAGGTTTGTGGTCCAGGATGAGAGGACAGTCAAAATTAGAAGCGGCGCCCCCCCACACACACAGTTGCGGAATGACAGCCACCCGCATACCGGAAGCAGTGAGGCCGCTTTATGGGGGCTTTATGGGGGCGCTAGACTAATTTGCCTCTTGGCCCAGTCCATCCCATAAGACTGGTGCTACACTAACAGTGTAGCGCAAGCCGGCGGGGACTCTTTCCGTGCTGGCCCCCTGCAAAGTGCTGCCCTAGGCCTGGGCCTTGTTGGCCTAGGCCAGGATACAGTGTTGCATATAGGGATATACAATGTGATACTGACATATAATCACATACACAGGTTGGACTTGATGGACTTGTGTCTTTTTTTCAACCTCACCTACTATGTTAACTATATGTAACTATATTTTTATAACTATATGTAACTATAATACCCCACAGATTCTCTATGGGGTTTAGATCAGGCTAGTTTGCTGGCCAATTAAGCACAGTGATACCATGATCATTAAACCGGGTATTGGTACTTTTGGCAGTCTGGGCAGGTGCCAAGTCCTGCTGGAAAATGAAATCCACATCTCCATAAAGCTGGTCAGAGGGAAGCATGATGAACTCTAGAATTTCCTGGTAGAGTGCTGCGCTGACTTTGGACTTGATAAAACACAGTGGACCAACACCAGCAGATGACAGGGCTCCCCAAATCATCACTGACTGTGGAAAATTTTGCATTTCATTTGGAAAGCAAGGTCCCAGAGTCTGGAGGAAGAGTGGAGGGGCACAGAATCCAAGTTGCATGAGGTCCAGTATGAAGTTTCCACAGTCAGTGATGATTTGGGGAGCCATGTCATCTGCTGGTGTTGGTGTTTGGGGGTGAATAGGCTCTTCCCCTATTTAGGGGTGATTTTCATATTTTAAAATCTTTGGCATTTGGTGACACACTTTGCTTCAATGTAAGTGATGTTACCGTTTTGAAACAATGTATAAATATGCAATTTGAAGTGATAGTTTTCGAAATTGTTATGAATATAGATTATTGGCATGTTTCTCTTTTTTACAGCAACTACAGTGCATTCACCCTTCCTTTAAGAGAACCCCTGAAGAAGCTGTCAAGCGAAACGCGTCGGGTGTAGAGCTTTTTCCTGTACTAGCACTGGTGCATGCCATGTCTGTCCATGGCTGCATCTGTGCAAAATTATAGAGATATTAGCCTATCTTGATTTATGGGATGTACTGTAAACCTACACATATTGTTGCTTTTTGGGGATTTTTTCATGCTGCTATGTCTATTTGTGTTGTAGACGTTTAAAATAAATTTCATTAAATTTGACATCACTTTGTCAGTATTATTCCATGAGGAGGATCTGGCACCTTTAAAGTCCCATCATCCAACTATTTTTTTTTCTATCTATCTCGGGATGTGGTGCCAATCATCAACTGATATACCTTTATTAATATATTGTACTGTGAAACACTTTCTGTGTTTCCTGTAATTATACAACACTGACATGCAGGTATCACACAGTGCTCTATATTTTTCACCTCCCATATCATTAGTTTCCTCATAAGAGCCCAGAGTGCCGAACAAATTACCAAGTTAACTTCGGCTGTAGTATTCTATTCACCACTTACAGACCCCCCTATAGCAGTTTTACTGCTACAGGGCAGCTCTCCTGTGCAGAATCACGTATATATACGTGATTCTGCACTTCCGTCTGCAAGGGGTGCGTGAGCGCCACCTGTGGGCCGCTTCTGCTGTGATTTTTCACAGGAAAAGCCGATCTTCTGGTGCCAGGCACTGGATGTCCTCTGGCACCCGCCAAATGTCGGTAAAACACACAGAACTGAGTTCTGCCTATGTAAAATGGATTTTTGTTCCTGCAAATCAAACAACACAGTACACAAAAACACTGGCTAGGCACATAGTTAACCCCTTGATCGCCCTAGATGTTTAAACGGCTCTCCTGCGCTTTAAGAGTGGTAGGGGGCGCACAGTCCCGCAGCGCGACGCTGGAGCCAATGCGCGTGGCCAGAGGCTGCGATGTCTGTCGGCCACCAGCGATCACGCCACAAAGAGCCAGAACGGGGATCTGTGAAACAGACAGATCCCCGTTCTGACAGGGGAGTAGAGAGAGATCTGCTGTTCCTAGTGATTAGGAACAGCAAGCTTTATACTTCTCCAGTCAGTCCCATCCCCCCACAGTTAGAAACACCTCCCAGGGAACACATTTAACCCCTTGATCACCCCCTAGTGTTAACCCCTTCCCTGCCAGTGACATTTACACAGTAATAATTGCATTTTTTTAGCACTGATCGCTATATAAATGTCAATGGTCCTAAAAAGTATCAAAAGTGTCCAATCTGTCCGCCGCAATGTCGCAGTCCTGCTAGAAATTGCAGATCGTAAGTAAAAAAAATTAAAATAAAAATGCCATAAATCTACCCCCTATTTTGTAGACGCTATAACTTTTGCGCAAATCAATCAATATACGCTTTTTTCGATTTTTTTTTTACCAAAGATATGTAGAAGAATACATTTTGGCCTATACTGATGAAGAAATGTGTTTATTTTTATTTTTTGGGGGGATATTTATTATATAAAAAAGTAAAAAATATTGTTTTTTTTTTTCGTTTATAGCGCAAAAAATAAAAACCGCAGAGTTTATCAAATACCACCGAAAGGAAAGCTCTATGTGTGGGGAAAAAAGTACGTCAATTTTGTTTGGGTGCAACATTGCATGACCGCGTAATTGTCAGTTAAAGCGGTGCAGTGCCGTATCTCAAAAAATGGCCTGGTCATTAGGGGGCAAATCCTTCCGGTCCTTAAGTGGTTAACCTCTTCTCAGCGTGAGTCATTAGTACAGCTTTATACTTCTCCAGTCAGTCCCATCCCCCCACAGTTAGAAACACCTCCCAGGGAACACATTTAACCCCTTGATCGCCCCCTAGTGTTAACCCCTTCCCTGCCAGTGACATTTACACAGTAATTATTGCATTTTTATAGCACTGATCGCTATATAAATGTCAATGGTCCTAAAAAGTATCAAAAGTGTCCAATCTGTCCGCCGCAATGTCGCAGTCCTGCTAGAAATTGCAGATCGTAAGTAAAAAAAATAAAAAAAAATAAAAATAAAAAGCTCTATGTGTGGGGAAAAAAGGACGTCAATTTTGTTTGGGTGCAACATCGCATGACCACGTAATTGTCAGTTAAAGCGGTGCAGTGCCGTATCTCAAAAAATGGCCTGGTCATTAGGGGGCAAATCCTTCCGGTTCTTAAGTGGTTAACCTCTTCTCAGCGTGAGTCATTAGTACAGTGACAGTGCATATGTTTAGCACTGATCACTGTATCATTGTCACTGGTTCCCCCAACGTGTCAAAAGTGTCAGTTAGTGTCCGAATGTCCGCTGCAATATCGCAGCCCCGCTGTAAGTCGTTGATCGCCGCCATTACTAGTATAAAAAAAAATTAAATAAAAATTTCATAAATATATCCCATTGTTTGTAGACACTAGAACATCCTCGTAAACAAAAAATGATGTGCTTATTGGGATTTTTTTTTAAACAAAAATATGTAGCAGAATACATATTGGCCTAAATTTATGAAGAAATTGTATTTTTTTTATTGGATATGTTTTATAGCAGAAAGTAAAACATATCTTTTTTTTTTTTTTCAAAATTGTCCGTTATAGTGCAAAAAATAAAAACCACAGAGGTGAACAAATACCACCAAAAGAAAGCTGTATTTGTGGGAAAAAAGGACATACATTTTACTTTGGTACAGCGTTGCATGGCTGTGAAATTGTCAGTTAAAGTAACGCAGGTCACGTGGTTAATAGTAGTCACAAGTAAAAGACCAATTGTTGTGACACTTGTACTGCAACACTTTTTGGCAGTACCATTCTTGATTATCTTCAACATCAACACCTTCTCTAAACAACTGACTAAATTTTCTGCGGAAATTCTCAGTCTGGGGCAAACGGATGATGTAACACAGTCTCTGAAGAAATCGCAGTCTATTGCAGTGGATCGCAACCTTTTTTTTTTTATTTAGGGCTCTCTTTCAAATGAGGCACCCCATTCTACAATGTAAAAACTAAACCAAAAATTTTTACAAAATGCAGCAACTTCTACACACGTAGGACACTCAGGCCTTTACACGTTATCCCGCAGTTTCTCTCCCTAAGGCAAGTTGCACACGGACGTAATAATTTGCTTATGTTTACTCAGGAACTTGTTGACAGAAAGTCTGTGAGTAAAAAAACTGTGTATAAAGACCTGAGTAATGTTGAGTATCGATGTGTAAAGGTGTGTAAGTGAATAGACGAGTAAAATTCTTCATTGCCAGTGTAATATACTCATTTATACTCACGCAAACGTGCTTATAGGCGAGTAAACACGCGTATGTGAGTAAATGACTGCATTTCTATTTTTGTTTCATTGCTCCGTACTCAACGCTGTTGAAGGAGTTTTATGTTGCCCAGCGGACAAACCCTTAAGCCCCATACACACTATTGCCGCGTACACACGAGCGGACTATACGGCAGGCTTGGTCCAGCGTACCGGATTTCATCGGACAATTCGATCGTGTGTGGGCTCCAACGGGCTTTGTTGACTTAGAATTAAAACATGTTTCAAATCTATCCGACGGACTTGAGTCCGGTCGAAATGTCTGCTCGTCTGTATGCTAGTCCGACGGACAAAAAGCCACGCTAGGGCAGCTATTGGCTACTGGCTATTAACTTCCTTATTTAAGTCCGGTCGTACATCATCACGTACGAATTCATTGGACTTTGGTTGATTGTGTGTAGGCAAGTCGTAAAGTCAGTCGAAAAGTCCACCGGGCAAAGTCTGCCGTAAAGTCCGCTCGTGTGTACGCGGCATATCAGTTTTTCTGCATATCAGTAATGCCCCGTACACACGGTTGGACATTGATCGGGCATTCCGACAACAAAATCCTAGGATTTTTTCCGACGGATGTTGGCTCAAACTTGTCTTGCATACACACGGTCACACAAAATTGCCGGAAAATCCGATCACTCTGAACGCGGTGACGTAAAACGCGTACATCGGGACTATAAACGGGGCAGTAGCCAATAGCTTTCATCTCTTTATTTATTCTGAGCATGCGCGGCACTTTGTGTGTCGGATTTGTGTACACACGATCGGAAATTCCAACAACGGATTTTGTTGTCGGAAAATTTTATAGCCTGCTCTCAAACTTTGTGTGTCAGAAAATCCGATGGAAAATGTGTGATGGAGCCTACAAACGGTCGGAATTTCCGACAACAAGGTCCTATCACACATTTTCCGTCGGAAAATCCGACCATGTGTACGGGGCATTAGTCCTTCAGATTTACCAAAACCATGTAGTGCAAGGGCCTGCCTGATTGCATACACATTGAAACTCCTAAGGTTTGACCTCATATTATATGGTTTTGGTAACTCTGAAGGACTAACTCAGCAGAAAAGCTGATAGTGTGTATGGGGCTTAAATGTCAATTGTCAACTATCCTGGGCACATTATCTATATCTCCTTATTAAAAGGTTTCACAATCTAGTAATCAGCATATAACTTATCAGAATGAAATTACAATTTGTTAGATACCAAACATGATATAGATCCTATGCATGTTTTCCTTGAGTCTGGGTTCATAATGCTTCGGTGCGAGGCACTGCGTGTAATTCGCACAAGAATTGCAGCAGATTCCTGTGCGAATTACATGCAGTGTCTCTGAGGTGCGATGTGAGCCATGGATTTGTATGGCTTAAATCGCACCGCATTCTCACCAAGCTGGTGCAGGACCAATGCGATCAAATTCTGAAAATTGCGCTGCGTTTTGCAAACTGATTGCGGGGTGTCATTAACTTAACATACACCCCGCAATTGCTTCGCATGGATGGATTTTGATTAAGATGCGGTGCCAAATCCATTCTCACCGCATGTAGTGTGAACCTAAGCTAAGAGATCTAATGTGCCTTAGTAGGCTTCTGGATATTGTAAATTGATTATGTTTGATGTCTAACTAAATGGTACCTTTTTCTACATTACTGTGATCATTTTAGGAAGGTAAAGCCATTACAGTAAGAACTATGGAGGGTATATGACACCTAATTCTGTGCAGTTCAGCTGTAGGTCAGGATATCAAAAACTCTAGCATAACAGATGTGTATTGCTCACCTGTTTTCAACAGGGCCATTTATAAGTCTCATTAGGGGACTATTTTGGGCTCGCTAGTAGTTTATAACATCTACATTCTGGCTGCGTAGCACAGACATTAAATTTAAATTTGACTTTTTCATTACTGACTTTCGAATTCTGAAGGGAAAAAATGGTATCATGATGTTTAGTACTAGTTCCCCATTCTTTTCACACAGTTTGGGGTTTATCAGAACTTTTTTACTTTTTGCTATAATAAATATCCCCCCAAAAAATGTAAAAAAAACAATTTTTTCATCAGTTTAGGCCAATATATATTCTTCTACATATTTTTGATTAAAAAACAAATCCCAATAAGCGTGTATTGATTGGTTTGCGCAAAAGTGATAGCGTCTACAAAATAGATTTATGGCGTTTTTATAATTCTTTTTTTTACTAGTAATGGTGATGATCCGCGATTTTTAGTGGGACTGCAACATTGCGGCGGTACAGATCGGACACGTTTGACACTTTTTTGGGATCATCAACATTTATACAGTGATCAATGCTATAGAAATGCACTGCTTACTGTGTAAATGTCACTGGTACGGAAGGGGTTAAAACTAGGGGGCGATCAAGGGGTTAAATATGTTCCCTCATGTGTGTTTCTAACTGTGGCGGGATAGGACTGACTAGAGGAGGAGATAGATCGCTGTTCCTGACTAGTAGGAACAGCAGATCTTTCTCTCTTCTCCTGTCAGAACGGGGATTTTTGTTTACATACACACATCCCCGTTCTGGGTCTCATGCCCGCGGGTGGCCAATGGACATCGCGGCCATGGGCCACGCGCACCGGGTAGCTCTCCGTGCAGCGCGCACATGCTATTGCCCTTAAAAGTGCTGGCAATTTGCGGGAATGAGCCAACCTGCCGCAGTATAATGACAGCGGCTGGTCGGCAAGTGGTTAAAGTGTATATAAAGCCAGAACCTGGGAGATTTAGGCTCTATTTATCCTGGTGACCATTGTCACCGGCATTGAAATTGATTAAAAATCCAAAATTTAGAGATGCCCCTGATACAGGAATGGGAGTGGGAATCCTCCAATGAGGATTTTTTTTTCAGTGACAGCTGTCACTTTAGTGAGAGATTTCCTTTCACTTCCTGTAGGGTTTACAGACCAGGCCATGAAGGGAAATCTCCCCAGTGGAGAAAAATCTGTCAGGGGTTTTATCAAAGCTCTACCCTCATTGACTGGTGTCTTTTGACAGAAAGTAATGCCTAGTACACAACGGCCAATGTCGGGAGACATAGGCCGGTTCAATAAAAACCAGCCGACATTCGGCCGTGTGTGTGTCAGCTGGTCTGACAGAACCTGGACGTTTGGCTGGCTTCTGTTGGATGAGCAGGCTGGAAAACCAGTAGCCGACTCCCGATCAGCGTTCTCAGCCAATGGCAAAGAGTGCTGATTGGAGTGTACTGGTGGCTCCCTCTGTCAGAATACAACAGCTCTGGAGGAGATCACTGTACTAACGTTGGATCGTAAGTACAGCGGCTCCGACCGTTGGGTTGAACGAATAAAAAACTATTAGGCCGGGTTCACACTGGAAGCCGGCGTCCCTTTCTCCTGTGCGTCCCTTTCTCCTGTGCGTCCCTGTTCCCCGTTTCAGAGATGAATAAGGGCCGAATCTATACCTGAATTCGGCCCTGAAACAGAGCCAAAGACGCACAGTGCAGTGCGCTCTGCAGCCGTAACGGAGATATGTGAACCGACTCCATAGGAAGCCAGTCATATTCTCCTGCTATGCAAATTGCATGCGGGGAAATCCGCATCTAATTCGCATAGGTGTGAACCCGACCTTAGTGTGTAGTAGGCTTAAGGGTGATCTCCCCAAGAGGTAGCCAATCAGATTCTAACTTCCTAACTTCAGCTTGTTCAGTTACGCTTTAACAATAAAACCTGGAAGCTGATTTGGTTTCTATGCAGAGCTGCACCAGATTTTGCACTCTTCAGTTTTAGTAAATAACACCCCCCCCCCCCCCCCCCGGTGTGTCAAGATGTCACAGGGTGTTATCAGGACAGGAAGCAACAGGAAATCTCCCCAGGAGGACCACAGCATTAAAAATCCAACAGAGGTTCTTACTTTTTTCCCTGCTCTATCCACAAAAAATTAGAATAATTTTGGCTGAATTTTATAGTCCCACGCTGGTGTCACAATTATTTCCAAGCATAATACACACATATTCTTTGTTTTAAAACAAGCTCAGGAAATGAAAGTGGCATTGGGCCATTTTTTTACATAGGGCAGCCAAATAACAATTCTTTTAGTATTTCAGAAATGTATTTATCTGGAACTTAAAGCTGTCTCTTGCTATAGTAACTGTGAGGGATGGAATTAAAAAAAAGGTTATTTCATAGGTTTATTTTGTATACAGTAAACTATAAAAGAACCCAGTGTGTAGTTTTATGAGGACAGGTCCACTTTCATAATATATAGCCCTGGAACATTTTCACATTAAAGGGTTGTGCTGTGTGCTGCCGTGGTTTACAGTCTGTGTCGTATATGTCATACCAACTGTTAAGAAATACAGCACACACATTTGAATACAATGTGTGAGAGCTGAAATATGTCATTAGATAACTAGAAATAGGTTTTCTTAGTTCTCTGCTTTTCTGGAAATTTCAAAGAAGAGTAGGAGTTGTCATATTAAGGAGTCAGACCTGAGTTTTGAAGTTTTGCAAGAAAAAGATTAAGTTATGGGTGGGATATCTTCTAATCAGTGACCAGGACATCTTTACATGTGACCAGCAAATCTGGGAGGGCTTCCCAGGATTAAAGTAGAACTATAGGTAAAACTTTTTTTTTCATTTTGAATAAACTAAGGGAGGGTTATAGCACCTGTCGCTTTTTTTTTTGTTTTTTTTTGGCCATCTGTGTCCTATTGGTGAGGCTTACCTTCACTTCCTGTCCCATAGCCAAATCAGGAAATAAGAGGAAATCCCAGCAAAGGGAATCCTTTAGGGACCCCCCAGGTCATCAGAACAAGTGTCCCCATTAGAAGATTCCCCCCTATTACTTTTTTGGGGACAACCCAAACTTTAGGCTTTTCTTTTACTTTTACTTTCAATGTTTATGGTAAACGGGACAAAATGAGAGGGTGAATCTCCCTAACGGAGTCAGAGGTAGCAATAAAAACCTAACGTGTTCTAATGCCTCTCCGCTCTATCCAAAACTTAAAAAAAAAGTTTTGCCTTTAGTTATACTTTAAGATGGAGTCTATCTTAGCGTGACTAGAGGTGGGTGGCAATTAGGGTGACCACATTTCCAAACTGCCATTCAGGGACAATTTTGCCAAGGACCGGGGGGGGGGGCGTTGTGTTGAATGTAGTTTCGGGGTTGGCGGGATTTCGGTGGCGAGTGATTTGTCAGGTGAATGGCTGGTTTTAGCACTTATATCATTACAATACCCTGCTTGAAAAGTATTTCTATTATTACATTGTAATAATACACTCCCCTCCCTTAGTACAGATCCCCTTCCCTCAGTACAGACCCCCCTCTACTAACTGTAGACCCCCTCCCTCAGTCCGGCCCAGTACGGGCACCCCCCACTAACTATAGGCCCCCTTCCTCAGTACGGACCCCCCCACTAACTATAGGCCCCCTCCCTCAGTACGAACCCTCCTCTCCACTAAGCATAGGCCCCCTTCCTCAGTACGGACCCCCTCACGGACCCCCCTAACTATAGGCCCCCTCCCTCAGTACGGACCCCCCTCTCCACTAAGCATAGGCCCCCTTCCTCAGTACGGACCCCCTCACTAACTATAGAACCCCTCCCTCAGTACGGACCCCCCTCCACTAACTATAGACCCGCTCCCTCAGTACAGACCCCCCTCCACTAATTATACGCCCACTCCCTCAGTACGGACCCCCCTCTCCACTAAGTATAGGCCCCCTCCCTTATTACGGACCCCCCCCACTAACTATAGACCCCCTCCCTCAGTACGGACCCCCCTCCACTAATTATACGCCCACTCCCTCAGTACGGACCCCCCTCTCCACTAAGTATAGGCCCCCTCCTTATTACGGACCCCCCCACTAACTATAGACCCCCTCCCTCAGTATGGACCCCCCCACTAACTATAGACCCCCTCCCTCAGTACGGACCCCCCTTCACTAATTATACGCCCACTCCCTCAGTATGGACCCCCCTCTCTACTAAGTATAGGCCCCCTCCCTTATTACGAACCCCCCCACTAACTATAGACCCCCTCCCTCAGTACGGACCCCCCTCTCCACTAAGTATAGGCCCCCTCCCTTATTACGGACACCACCACTAACTATAGACCCCCTCCCTCAGTATGGACCCCCCACTAACTATAGACCCCCTCCCTCAGTACGAACCCCCCTCTCCACTAAGTATATACCCCCTCAGTAAAGAGATAGATTCCCCACCTCAGTACAGACTTCCCCCCCTCAGTATAGACCCCCCCACTAAATACAGACCCCTTCTCCATCAGTATAGACCCCCCTAAGTACAGAACCCCCCACTAAGTACAGACCCCCCCACAGTAGTACAGTACAGACCCCCCACTAAGTAGAGAACCCCCCACAGTACAGACCCCCTCTTACACTTGTGCTAGTGGAGAGGTGGGTGTCAGAAACGTGCTGGGGGGCACTTTTTACCCTTTTCCTGATCACTGTCCCTGTCCCTCTTCTGTCTATCTACAAACACATATAATATAAGCTTAGAACAGACCTCAGATCAGCGCCAGGAATGTATAGCGGTGTCCCTCTTCCCTCTCCGTGTACTTGTAAATAGCCGAGGAGGGGGAGGCGGCTTCGGTCTGCTCTGCGGTACAAGGCAGGGAGACATCCAGGGGCAGAGCTGCGGAGATGGTAACAGCTGATTCGTGTCTTTGAGGCTGCCCCCGCTGACAGCCTCAACGGGCATTGTTGAGAGCGTTAGGTGCGGAGGAGAAGAAAGTTAACTTCTCCTCCGCTTTGCATGCTGGGCAGGGTCGCGCTGCCTGTGAGGTCACTGGTTGCTAGCCGCCAGGCGGCTATAGCAACCAGTGAGCAGAGTATCAGGTGGAGCTGGAGGCAGAGCGAGCACCAGTGCTATAGCGGGGTTTGCTCGCTCTGTCAATTCCATTCCGGGACACTGTATTGTCCCGGAATGAAGGTGCCCGGGACCCGGGACAGACCTGCCAATTGTGGGAATGTCCCGGGCAATCCGGGACACGTGGGCACCCTAGTGGCAATGATCTTGAAAAAATTCTGACTTTTTGAGAAGATTCTCAGTGGCCCTCAATGCCTCCATGTGCCTAGACTCCTAGTGTCCTACTTTCTTACTGATTCCTTGTGAACCAGAGATTCCTAGTGTTTCTGTACTAGACCCCCCTTATTCCTAGTGACTGTTTGCAGTGTCTCCCAGTGTCATCCGGTGTATCTCCATACCCACAGTGTTCCCAGTGTCTTCAAGCCTGTCCCCAGTGACTCTCTGTGTTTTTTTTGCCTGCAGGCTGTATCCTTGCACCTATTGTATCCTCTGTGCATACCAGTGAACTTGTGCCTTTGTTTTTCTTTGTGTGCCTTTCTCCACTTCAATGATCCCCTGTGAATTTTAGCCTACCTTTCATTAGCCTCACCTACAGTATCTCACAAACGTGAGTACACCCTCATATTTTTGTAAATATTTTATTATATCTTTTCATGTGACAACACTGAATAAATTACACTTTGCTACAATGTAAAGTAGTGAGTGTACAGCTTGTATAACAGTGTAAATTTGCTGCCACCCCCCCCCAAAATAACTCAACACACAGCCATTAATGTCTAAACCGCTGGTAACAAAAGTGATTACACCCCTAAGTGAAAATGTCCAAATTGGGCCCAAAGTGTCAATATTTTGTGTGGCCACCATCATTTACCAGTACTACCTTAACCCTCTTGGGCATGGAGTTTACCAGAGCTTCAAGTCACAGGTTGCCACTGGAGTCCTCTTTCACTCCTTCATGATGACATCACAGATCTGGTGGATGTTAGAGACCTTGCGCTTCTCCCCCTTCCGTTTGAGGATCCCCCACAGATGCTCAATAGGGTTTAGGTCTGGAGACATGCTTGACCAGTCCATCAGCTTTACCCTCAGCTTCTTTAGCAAGGCATTTGTCATCTTGGAGATGTGCTTGGGATTTTTATCATGTTTGCCCAGTCTCCAAAGGGAGGGGATAATGCTCGGCTTCAGTATGTCCCAGTACATGTTGGCATTCATGGTTCCCTCAATGAACTGTAGCTGTCAGAAACCATGAATCAGACTGAGACAGAAGTACAGTTAAATCACACTTGTTTAATAATAATAGTAAATAGAACAAACGTAGTCAAAACATAGCCAAAGTTCGGTAACCGAACTTAGTCAGACAAGCCAGAAAGTCAGGAAGCTAGGGATCAGCATAGTGGAACAGCAAGCAGGATCTGGAGACAGAAGGAATGTCAGCCAAGCAAGTCTTTAACAGGAACGCAGAAGATAGTCTCTGTGATGTTGACCAACGCGAAGGCAGAGATCATCTGGGCTGGAAGGCTTAAGTAGGCAGGACCAACGAGCAGGATATCATCAACAGGTCAATCACTGTGGAGAGAGATGGGAACTGGCAATTAGCCGACAGCTGAGTGGCCAGCTCAGAGAAGGAAGGGCTGAGCCCAGTCCTGACAGTAAATTCAGAAATCTGAGCCCAGCCCTGACAGTAGCTCCCCAGTCCCGGCAGCACTCATGCAGCCCCAGACCATGACACTCCCACCACCATGCTTGACTGTAGGCAAGACACACTTGTCTTTGTATGCCTCACCGGGTTTCCGCCATGCACGCTTAACACCATCTGAACTAAATAAGTTTATCTTGGTCTCATCAGACTACAAGACATGGTTCCAATAATCCTCCACTGTTCAGTTAGTTTTTCATGGAGTGGCCTTGATCTACCTCTTCTGAGGTCCCTCAGCAGCGCTAGTAGCTCCTCCCCGCATCAAGTGACCCATCAGAGAAGCGCTTTCCTATGGGACACCCATGCGGGCGCGCTCCTGTGTCTATTGACACAGAAATCAGGACTCGGCCCTGCCCCAGGCGCCTGCGTCTTTGGATTTGATTGACAGCAGCGGGAGCCAATGGCTGTGCTGCTATTAATCTATCCAATCAGGACACGAGACACCAGCTAGAGCTGGTGTGCTTATCCCCGGAGAGAAGAAAACTGAGTTCAGGTAAGTAAAACGGGGGGCACTGGGGGGCTGCAGCACTACAGAAGGCTTTTCACCTTAATGCATAGAATGCATTAAGGTGAAAAACCACAAGGGTTTACAACCCGTTTAAGTCAAGCTTCCTATACTGCCCTCAGCTCAGCACATGCTGAGGTCTAACATCTCTTCTTTAACGCACAGGCTGCCTCCCAAGGAACAGAGGCCCTAGGAAAGAGAGAGTACTGATTAGATCTTAAACATTTATATTTTCCCCAGCCACACCTTCTGAGCCTCCCTCTCAAGGATTAGTTGAGGTCAGAAAAAAAAATCATCTTCCAGATATTGACCCTCCTACTATATTTCTGGAAGCTTCTTCTACAGACAGGAGCAATCAACACCGAGGTTTAGGGATAGATCTGACCAGACCAGGAAAATAAATTGGCGCTCAGCTGGATACAGCAGAGCCAAGAATTAAATGTATCCAGCCTAGGACGGGGAGTTACATAAACACAGCCTTTGGAACAGCTAATGCCTAAACCAATATTCCGTATCAGGACATATCACATATGAATAGCTCATGATTTCACAGGCTTACATTCCAACAGTGGATATTCCATATCAGTGGTGGTACTCCGGTTGTTGCTTCAACAGCCAACCATCTACTCCTGGATCTTCCACCTGACCGATTTACCGGCCTAACCCTGATGGCGGCCCGGGGTATGCCAACAAGAATAAGACATTATATATGGAAGTTGTTCTTCTTTTAGTCACACTTTGGACATAAATTTGATAGAAAGCCCTACTAGGTTATGCCCAAGTCCTTGATTTTTGTTTGGTTACATTTCATGATATTGTAGGCAAAGTTGGGGATTATCAATACTATCTTTGTGAACAGGCCTATTTCCATTGTTGGTCTATCTCTGTAAAGTCCTGTCCTTCATTTTATATTTTTTTCTCTTTATATTTTGTTTATACATAAAATGGGCTTGCACTAGTAGGGATTTTATAACATCTTTCTGATTCCGGTACTGAAATTTCATATGGTGATATGGTGAAAGAGTGCTTCGGTGGATCTATGGAACTTTTAATATTAACCGCTTAAGCCCCGGAACAAGTGCGCGGTCCTGCTGCGCTGCACCCAAACAAAATTGATGTCCTTTTTTCCGCACAAAGAGAGCTTTCTTTTGGTGATATTTGATCATCTCTGCGGTCTTTATTTTTTGCACTATAAACAAAAAAAGAGTGACAATTTTGAAAAAAAAACAATATTTTGTACTTTTTGCTATATTAAATATCCCCTTTTTTTTTAAAAAAAAGCTAATTTTTTCTCATTTTAGGTCGATACGTGTTCTTCTATATATTTTTGGTAATAAAAATTGCAATAGGCGTATATTGATTGGTTTGCGCAAAAGTTATAGCATCTACAAAATAGGGGATAGATTTATAGCATTTTTATTATTATTATTTTTTGTACTAGTAATGGCGGCGATCTGCAATTTTTATCGGGACTTCAACATTATGGCGGACACATCGGACACTTTTGACACATTTTTGAGACCATTGGCATTTATACAGCGATCAGTGCTATAAAATTGCACTGATTACTGTAAATTGTCACTGGCAGGGAAGGGGTTAACACTAGGGGGCGATCAAGGGGTTAACTGTGTTCCCTCTCTGTGTTCTAACTGAAGGGGGGAGGGGACTGTCTAGGGGAGATGACAGGTCGCTGTTCATACTTTGTATGAACAGACGATTAGTCTCTTCTCCCCTCAGAGAACCGGGATCTGTGTGTTTAGACACACACAGATCCTGGTTCTCGGTGTGTCACCAGCGATCGGTGATCGGGACTGCCGGGCACTCGCACGTTACATAACGTCATTTCGCCCAGCAGTGCCATTCTGCCGCAGTAAAAAGTAAAGTACAGTAAAGTCAAGCCGCAACTTCAGATCTTGATTGATAAGGAAGTCACTTATAGATGGCCATTCCCCCTACGACTGAACTTCTCCTACAGGAATAAAGGTTTCAGCTTATCCTCTTTTGCAGAAGGGGAATGACTTTTGCTACAACTTGGTCTGGTTACACAAGAATCACCAGCTAGCCCGCTGCAACCCACTTTGCTGAAACAAAATTCCAAGAGATCCAAAGAAAACCTCCCGCCATGATGGACAGACCTCCTCTAATGGATCAGGGCCCTGATCTGTGACTTTGCTACTTTCCACACGCTTTTGGGGGTACTCCCCTGTTTTCCCCATATTGAAAGCCCCGTCTGGAGCTAACCCCACACCTGCATTAACTCATCTCCCCTTTGCTGCAGGGCTGGCATTTGCTGAGTAACTGGGGCCTCTAACTTGGGCTTGGGGGAGGGTGGGAGTGTTTATTCCCCTTTAACCCCTCCGAGGGCCCCTAAGGTATGTAGACCGCCTGTTACAGGCAACCTTCCAAGTTTGTCCTCAGTCCCCCAAAGAGGGCTCTAGTTCTCATCCCATGATGGATGTTAATGGTTTATTAATGTTGTAATGGTTCTTTATCATATGTCTTTCCAACTTTTTCCTCTGAACAGTCAGTTTAGTTTAGTACCTGTGGAGTAGAGGAATAAGCATATATTATGTGGGGAGTTATAACTCGTCATAGGCTAACGGTTTTAGATCACATCCCGACCTTTAGGCTGGGGACCCGGGGGGGCTGCGGGTCCTGGAGAGGATACCCGTTGCTATAACTTGACTAATGTTATTTTTTTTTCATGGGGCGCTCTGTATTATATACATTATAGGCTCCTTGAATGCCTTAGGTTAAGCTTGTCTTTAGGTGGCGGGGCTGTGGTGGACCCAGTGCAGCTACAGTAGGATCCGGGAGCACCTTTGGTGCCCCTGGATTTTTTCCGGTTTCCCTGCAGTCAGGGCATTCCAAACCTCTCAGGTTAAGGGGTAGGAGATGGCAAGTCCATCCCACCCCAGGGGTGGGGGTGGGGGTCAGGGGACCCCCGGGTTCAGTGTTACTGTTATTACCTTATGAACGTTAGTATGTTGCCTCAAGTTTATCATAGCATAACTCCCTTCTCTTTTTTCATCTCTTTTTTCACTCCTCTACCTTGCTAATGCTCGTCTGAGTGCTCCCAGGTTCCACGACTGTCTCTGGCTTCCCGTCCCAGGTCCTAGGTCATTGAAATCTCCACTCTCCGGGCTCCTCCATGAGTATTTCTCTCAAAGAAAAGGTAAGCCACAGATCTTCCGAGTAGTTCCCTGCCCTCTGATCCATGACTAACACAAACCACTTCTCACCTACCCTTAAAATTATCTCACACAACACTCAAGAACTTAACTCCCCCATCAAACGTAGGAAACTCTTTCAACTGTATCATTCCATGCATGTTGACATACTCTTGCTACAAGAGACCCACTTCCCATCCACATTTAAACTCACATTCCTCCATCTGCGTTTTTCTCATTTTTTCGTTGCATCAGCAGATAACAAAACAAAGGGGGTGGCCATCTGTTTTGCAAAACACATTAACCTCTCTCAACCTGAGACTATAGTTGACCCCCTGGGTTGTTACATTTTGGTTTCTGACCACATAAGGTTCAGAGACATTTTTTTGAATCCCTGCTACACAAACTGCAAGCTCACCTGAAGGGGACTGTATTAATTGGCGGAGACTCTAACACCGCCTTCGATTTCTCCCTCGACAAATCAGCAGACGGGTAATCGAAACCCAAGCGCCCTTCAAAACAAAGCGCTAAAATAGCCAAACTGCTTCATTCCGCATGGTTGATTGACAGTTGATTGACACAGAGAGGCCAACCCGCACACAAAGGACTATACCCACTTCTCAGCTCCTCACAACTCCTTTGCCAGGATAGACCACATTTTCACACGCTCCTCAACAATCCCTCTAATCAGAGGCTCCAAGATTATAAAGTATAATAAGTGCAGCGCTCAGGTTGCAAAAAAAAAGGGAAGGTAATACAGTTATATGTAATATAAACATATAAGTGACATAATAGCATAGAATTATATGTGATACAAACATGTAAGTGACATAATAGCACAAACTCCAATCATAATAAATGTGAATAAATTATATAGTGTACTAATGTAGTGACTGCACTACACCCAAAAGTCCACCTTGAGCAGAATGATGAAATACAGTCCAATTAGGTTTATGATCCAATGCACATGGGAAGAATTCCTGACATTACTGGGAACCTTGAAGTGAGGAAATAGAAGCAAACACCACCACCGTGAAAGAGGGAGGAGGCTTACCGGATGGTAATGACTTGGTGGGGCGTATACCACCCAAGTCAACAAGGCTTGTTGGGTTCAAACTACCCAATGGGGGACAGCAGGTCCTGGAACTCGGTCAGTCGGTCAAGCTTAAACGGTCATTGGATGTTAACTGAAGGCTTCAGGAGTTTGAAGAAACGTGGAAACTTATTGTCACAGGAAGGGTATCATGTAATAGAGAAAGGGAGCTGGCATAGCGTGATACTGTTTAAAAAAGTGGTGATTTTATTAAAAATACAAATTCAACACTCATATTTGGTAGAAATGTATAAAGCATGTAAAAGCATGAAGGCGATGTTAACGGAAGATCCAGTGCCACGTATCAGTGCCATCTGTCATCAGTACCACATCAGTGTCACGTGTCATTGTCCTGGTGCTCCAGGGCCTTCAAAAGTAGTAGAAGAATGTATTTTGGGGTGTCATTTGTGATATACACATGCCATGTGAGAGAAATAACCTATTACAATGACAATTTTTTGGTGAAAAAAAAAAAAAAAAAAAAAAACTTTATTTAGCAAAGAATTGTGGGAAAAAATGACAACATCAAAAACCTCACCATGCATCTTACTATATACCTTGGAATGTCTACTTTCAAAAAAGGGGTCATTTGGGGGGGGTATTTGTACTTTCCTGGCTTGTTTGGGTCGCAAGAAATGAGATAGGACACCAGTACATCAGGTGTGATCAATTTTTTATGATTTGCACCATAGCTTGTGGACTCTATAACTTTCACAAAGACCAAATAATATCCACTAATTTTGGTTATTTTTACAAAAGATATGTAGCAGTATAAATTGTGGCCAAAATGTATGAAGAAAAATTAATAATTTGCAAAATTTTGTCACAGCAACTAAGAAAAATTAGTTTTTTTTTTAAATTTTCGGTCTTTTTTCATTTATAGCGCAAAAAATAAAAAACCCAGAAGTGAGCAAATACCACCAAAAGAAAGCTCTATTTGTATGAAAAAAGGACAAAAAATGTATTTTGGTACAGCATTACATGACTGAGTTATTGTCATTCAAAGTGTAAGAGCACTGAAAGCTGAAAATTGGTCTGGTCAGGAGGGGGGTTAAATGCCCAGTTGTCAAGTGGTTAAAGCAAATTACCCCCCTATGTTACATAAATGTAGAGGTGACATGGAGAGGTGGTCAAAGGGTGGTCTTTCCTGGCTGGGCAGAGTTCACACAGTTAAGTTGACCCTTCTCCCCCGTCTTTTATACTTATTTCGCTCTCTCCCAATTCCTATAGCTCACATTGTATGGGGTAACAAAGGTTATAGGTGTCCCTCAGGAATACTTCTCCGCCTAAAATCTCAGGGCGGACTGGGTCTGCCAAACCTGTGGGGATATTTCCAGGCAGCACAACTCACACAAATTTCAGTGGTTTTCTCTAGGGGCCCGAAACCTGAATGGCTCTCCATGGAAAGACAAGCCACCCCCTTGAATACCATTGATTATCTTCTTTGGTGCGACCCAAAAATTAGGCCAGCTATAATGTCCCCTACCCTCTCTCATTCTATTGCCCTATGCTCCAAGCTTTACTCACAACACTCCCTGATATCCCCCATGAAGCCATTAGCACATCTGTTTCATAACGCTAACCCTGTCACACTGAAGGAAGAAACTGGAAATGCCCGATTCTGAATTATTTAGATTCTCCCAAATCTCCCATTTCCTACACTCCATCTGGACCAACAAAACAGAACCCCTCACAATAACACCTCACGAACATTGGTGCTCAAACACTGCAGATCAGAGGGGAGGGATCTCATTGATCTGTACAGTATTGGCGACAAACTTCGACAAGCCCACCTGTGCTCGGGCCTGGGAGGAGGACACGGGCAGCACTTGGACCACCTCGGATTGGTTCCGCACATCAAACGAGCTTACAAAGGTATTCTTAACATATCCCTCATCGAAGCTAGTCTAAAAGTACTGACTAGGTGGTAATATGTCCTCTCCAGACTGCCAGTGATCTATCCGGGGACCTCTCCATTATGTTTTAGGGGCTGCGAATTGGAGGGCACGATACGCCACATATGATGGACCTGTCCTCGCATTATTAGATCCTTCTGGCAAAAAGTCTTCCGTACCATTAGCTCCATAACAAATGAAATGGTAACCCCTGACCCCAGCATAGCACTACTAAATTGCTATATCCCGGCCTTAACTAAGTACTCACAAGCATTGTCATTTTTCATTTTATTAGGGGCCAAAGTTACAATCGCCAAGGCCTGGAAAAAACCTGTAGTTTCATTCTAGGGGTTCAAGAGAAAAGTCTCTTGGATAATGGCACAAGAATAAATAGTAGTGAAACTTAATGACAAAATTGAGAAGTTTAATGCCACTTGGGGAACCTTGGGCCACGTACTGCAATATTCCTATCCTTCCTGGGATACCGCCTGGACCCACAAATGCTCCTATCCCCCTTTGAACCTATCTCTTCACACCTCTCTTCCCCTCTCACACTTTTCTCCTCTTTCCTGTCTGGAACAATCTGATCCCATTTACCTTTCACATTAAGCAAGACCCATCGCTACCCCTGAAGGGGGGTTAGTAATGTTATTAGTCAGGATGTCAGGGCCTGGTCTCCCTTATAACTTTACAAGCAACAATCAGCAACACTTGATTTAACCCTTGATCTGGTAGGCTTTGTTTCAATAGCATTTACCAGAGGGCCAACGGCGAGTCTAGAGAGGGGGTCAGCTGTGGGTCCCCGGGGGGTACTGCGCACCTCCACATAGAGTTCACAAAGGGGTGGTTGGCGTGGAGCCTCACGGGATGACCGGCGGTCACCCTGTGGTTGATTTCTATGTTTCCCTCTGTCAGTTATCCTGATACAGTGCGACAAGCTTCAGAGGCGGGCCCTTTAATAGAAATGGAAGTCCCCTGAGACATCGCTCCATTGTAGGGCTCCCTGACAGTCCTGACCTTACCTCTTGAATTAACCAATAGTTATTCTATGATCTGTTCATATGCCTTTTTCATTATATCTGCCTTATAATTGATGTACTGGAACTTTTGGCTACTTGACAAAACATGCACTGTTATGCACAATTGTTACTGTTATGTCTGAAATTTTTTTTCAATAAAAATATTTTAAACTAAAACATCAGGGTGCTACATACAGTATTGTGTCTCAATAAAGCATACACCCAATACCTGGTGAATTTTAAATTACCATGGTACATGTTTTTAGAGTCTTATATAAAAACTATGTTTTTTCCAAGGGGTTTATACAGACTTTTATTTATATTTTTGTATGGTTTCAGGTGTTTTTGTCATTTTATTAGCCATATATAGTGTTCAACCGCTTCTTTTTTATTATTTAGTACAGTATTTAAATAATTTTTACTTATGGCGGTTTCAGGAGAGGAGGAGAGTGTTGCAGGAGGGTTAAGGTCCACCCCAAGTATATTTTTTCTGTAAGATTTTAAATCCTGTGTTCCCCAGGAATATATTTTATCCTCTCTTGTCTCTTTCAGCGAGTACTGGTGAGTATAAGGAGGCCGGGGGTGCTTTGCAGAAACACTGTGCCTATATCCTTCTAAACTTGTAAAGTTGGCCAAACACAGAATTTAATTGTACAATCTGTGTGCACAGTCTCCTTTACCAAAACTGTAAAATCCATTAAAATTTTATCCAATTGGAAAGATCCAACTACATAGTGCTTTTTTCACCCAAAGGAATGTGTGCAATCAGATTCTAACATGATTAGCTTTACATTGGAATGGATAGAGCATAAGGAGTGTTCAAGTAAAATGAAGAAAGGCAGAAGTTGCACTCCACCGTAAAGAGTACCAGGTCAGTCATCCTTTATGGGGAACCTTCAAGCTAGGGCTGGTCACATAAACCTTTGATCAGTTGCTGTTCCTAATAGAGAACTGTTTAGTTCCTCCTTACCAAGCTGACTTTGAGCTCAGGAGCACAGTCATGTCTGGAACAGAAAAGTGCATTGAGAAAAATACAAAGTGTTCTCTAAATGGCAGCAGTACAGACTGAGCAACCCCCTGTGGATACTATGTAGCAGGAAAGCCTCTTGGCATTGGACCCGGTGATCACTGCAGTAGCGGTGTCTACTACATTGACTCAGCTTTCAGAGCGCTCCCACAGGTATATGATATGCATACTTACCGTATATTGGACCAAACTGTAACTATGCAATGCAAACCATACTTGAAGGTGAGCCCTGAGCACGACTCTACTAAACAGCTTTTGGATTAAATTGAACCATCATTTTGAGCCTAGCCCTCCCATCCAATACCAGCACTTTACCTCATAAATGTTCTTTCGGCTAAATGAGTACCCCATACACACTCCAAAATCTTGCGGAAAGCCTTCCAGAAATAATGAAGGCTGCTATAGCGACAAAAAGGACCATCTCCATATTAATGCTCATGGTTTGGGAATGTATTGTCCAACAAGTTAATAAAAGTGTGGTGGTCATGTGTCTACAAACTTCTAGCCAAATATTGTATATATTTTTAGTAACTTGATTAGACTTTCTCACATGGCACCAACATCCCTTGCATCTGTATTGTAACTGAAGGTTGAGCCGCTGGTGAGTTAGGGATATGAAATTGTCATTATATGTATATTAAGGGGGAGAAGAATAAGGGAAAATGTGGGATTTTATATGAGGTATAGGGGTGCCGCTCAGGTCCCCCCCCTCCATCCCGGTTGAATGAAAATGATGAAAAATAAAAATGAAGGAGTAGCGGGACTTTTTATATAAACACACGGGAGCAGAAATAAAATTGATAGCTTTTAATGGAATCAAATGGTTATAGAGTTTCTGTATTCAAATAATTCAATGCATGATGCTATATATGAAACTATTCGTACAACTACTACAATTCATTGAAACCAGAAAAGATATACATACATACATATTCCAACAAGGAATCGATATATAATATACATAGTATAGACAACACATTTGGAGCATGATTACATGATTAAATGGAAAAAATATGAAAAACAAAGAAAAATAGGGGGGTATTGTAGGGGGGAGAGAAACCAAATGATATGGAACGGCCTGATCAGATGCATCAATGTGTACACTAGGTTGTTGTTGGCTCTACGCGTTTCAAGGTATTTGACCTATCATCAGGAGCAAGGAACCATAGTGATAATCTAAAAAATGAAGGAAAAATTTTTTATTCGGAAGGAAAAAGAAGAAAAGGAAAAAGAAAAAGAGACGGGGAAAAAAAAAAGAAGAAAGAAAAAAGCTCAGAACAGGCAGGAAGGGTCTTCCCTAATGGACCCGAACCGCCCGTACACTTACATGTGTGGTCCACACAGTGGCGGTGCGGCCATGAAACACCCAGGCCAAACCAAGTATGCCATGCTTGGGAGCTGAGGGGACATGCCGCAGCGGGCAAAACACAGGAATGGACGACACCCCACAGGAATAACAATGTAGAAAGTATTGGAACAAGAGAGCCAAATCTAAAAGGAAAAGAAAGTTATGTTGCTGTGAAGTGAGAGGCACAAGTGAAAAGAAGGAGGTGAAGAAAGAAAGATGTAAATCACAGGAGGGAGTAAGAGGGGGTGAAGAGGATTAGTGTGAATGGAAAAAAAGTGTGAAGGTATAAAAAGAGTGAAGGAAAAAAGGAAACTGAAAAAGGAAAGGGGGAGGAAATGGCGGGGGGATTTGAGAGGGGCAAATGGGGAGGAACAGGAAGGGGGAGAAAGAGGAGAAAAAGTGGAAGTGAGAGGAAAAAAGGGGAAAATTGAAAGCCAGGAAAGTGATGGAGGGGAAATGGGACTTGGTATGAAAGTCAAATGGTGATAGGGGGGGGAAAAAAGTGTACCTGATGACCAGAAAGTCCAACCAGAAATGCATGGATGCATGAGTGGTGGGTGATAGTAGGTGTATATCACACGGAGTGCGGAATTCATGCGGGGATGAGGTCCAGAACTGCCAAGCCCCCGCAAACATATCCCCAACGTCAGACGCTGGTCCACAAAGGGAGAGAAGGGGAGAACGCCGGCAACCCAGGAACCAAATCAGTCATGGTCTCACTGGCGGCGGCGTCGACCAAGTCAACCCCCCAATGGGCCAGAAGATAGTGATCGCTCGGACGGCAGACGCCGCGCTATAAGGCGCCAGCGTGTCCGGCCGGGATGTATGACGTTGACGCGCAGTGAGCACAAACCCCGCCCACCCTCCGTCACAGCAGGGTGGAGGGGGGGTCCGCAGTGCGCGTCGCAGCTCCCGAACGGGACAAAGAGGCAGGCCCGACAAACCCACAGACGCACATACCACTGCGTGCATGCAAGATAGAAACAAAATTAGAAAGTAGATAGCTAAGATAAATCCAAGATTGGAAATCAAAAGAGGAAAAAGAAAAAGGACAAATCTATAATGTCAAAACAGACAAAAGTTAAATATTGGATTAGGAAGTTTGTTGATTGGAGGGGCAATTAAGCCTCTAACAGACAGAGATGGGAGTCAGAAAAATGTTTTAAATTATGATTAACGCCACCGTGTGCCTATCATCCCTAATTGATTAATATTAAGGGGAGAAGAATAAGGGAAAATGTGGGACTTTATATGAGGTATAGGGGTGCCGCTCAGGTCCCCCCCTCCATCCCGGTTGAATGAAAATGATGAAAAATAAAAATGAAGGAGTAGCGGGACTTTTTATATAAACACACGGGAGCAGAAATAAAATTGATAGCTTTTAATGGAATCAAATGGTTATAGAGTTTCTGTATTCAAATAATTCAATGCATGATGCTATATATGAAACTATTCGTACAACTACTACAATTCATTGTCATTATATGTATCTCTATGGCAATGCTGTTGTTTAGTTGGGCCTTGTAAAACGTAAGTGGAACCTCCAGATAAGAAACATATCATGTTCCTTACATCCTACACATGTCCCTAGGCAATTTCACTTACTTCCTGTAAATGGTAAATAAAGCCAATACAGTCCTTTAAATTACTTTTCTAAAGCTATATTGCAAATAAACTAGTACAAGGGAAATAACTTGATAGAATGTGCAAGAGAATTTAGGCTTTGGTCTCTCACAGCTAACAGTCCCTGAATTGATTCTCACAGTACCCCCCGATGGTCCTCACTCAAACCACCCAACCTTCTGAAATGGGGAATAAGACACAGAATATTTAGGTAATTGTCACACCCTTTCCACACCATCAATCACATGGCCCATGTTGATTTTAAGAGTGAGAATACTTCAACCCACTGGGACCTATTTCCACCAGTGCGTAAAAAAATAACAAGTGCAACCATCTGAAGCATGGATAAAAAGCTTTTAGCTATTGACCAGTAGAGGTTCTAGTGTCACTCCTGTGTACTAAGCTCTCAGCCCAAGATCTGTGGGCACCGCGGGTTAGGAATCAGCACCAACAAATCTTCTCAACTCTTTATTTTCAGGCCATGAGTACTGATTCCTCAAGTCCTTCGACCCAGAATAGGATCCAGGCTGTAGGATAAGGCTTCAGGGCAAGACTCTTTCAGACATTTGCCCCAGATATTTCACAGTTTGACCGATTTAACCCACTGGGCATATTGGCCCATGTCATACCTATCACACACAACCCTCTAGAACAGGGGTAGGCAACCCCTGGCACTGGTGCCGCAAGCGGCACTCGAAGCCTCTTTTGCCGGCACTTGACTCCCTCCCCATAAGCAGAGCAGCACAGGGAGATGTCAGTGACACACTTATGCATTCCAATTTCAGAGTTCCCCATGCCGCACCTGCACTGAGGGGGAGGCACTGTGCCCCCACACATTGTAAAAAGATGGGAAACATTGTTTGGTTTTCTAACTTTGCTGTAGCTGAGATCGTCAGCTTTTGTGATGGGGAAGAGGTTGGGTGCAGTTCTGCTGGGGGGGGGGGGGGCGGTCCCTGTTTCCAGGAGGAGAAGGACTGTCATTGGCCACTGCTAAAGCCAATCACAGTCCTGCTAGCCCCATCTGGGAGGAAGATGACTCGCTTGGTTGCCACTACCAATCTCAGAAAGAAGGGATTTCACTGTGATTGAGAAAACTACAATCAGATGACAGTTTTTGGAATTCCTGTTGAGCTTCTGGGAACTTTGTTGAAATTATTCCTGAACCTTTGCGTCACTTACTACTGAACCCCGGCACTCTGTGTCCCTTTAAGCCACAGCCAGTATTCAGCGCAATGAAAACCACACCTAGATTTTGCTGCGGCGCGGAGCGCCGCACTTTTTTTCAGCTGCGGGGGACCAACTTATGATCCTGCACACAGGCCCACTGCTTTCAGAAAATGCCCCTGACCTGAGCTCATCATTGCGCATCCATTCCAGATGCTTGTATGTGACATCACATACATCCCATACATCACATACATCCCATAAATCACATACATCACATACATCCCATACATCACATACATCACATACATCACATACAAGCATGTGGGCTAGATGTGAGAGGTGGATCAGCAGGATGAGTGTGCCAGGACAGGTAGATGTGTCTCATCTCTGCTTCCATTCACCACTCTGCATATCACGCATATCATAGATGAGAAGAGGGTACAGCGGTGGGGAAAATTAGCAGAAGGGGTTCAGAGGTGGGACAGAAGAGCAGGAGGTACAGCGGTGGGGCGGATGTGCAGGGAGGTACAGTGGTGGAAGAGATGAGAAGGGGGTTCAGCAGTGGGACAGAAGAGCAGGGGGGTACAGTGTTGGGCAAATCAGAAGGGGGTTACAGTGGTGGGACAGATGAGCAGGGTGGTATAGTGGTGGGGCAGATGAGCAGGGGGTACAGAGGTGGGGCAGATGTGCAGGGTGGTAAAGTGGTGGGGCAGATGTGCAGGGTGGCAAAGTGGTGGGGCAGATGTGCAGGGTGGCAAAGTGGTGGGGCAGATGTGCAGGGGGGTACAGTGGTGAAACAGATTTGCAGAGGGAACAGTGATCTGAAGTGTGGAGTTGCATGAATTGGGACTGATCTGAGGCGTGAGTGGAGGATGTTCATTTCTCACTACTGTTCAAGTAGTTTACAGCATTTACTGTATAAAAAAATACTTTTCATGATTGAGAGTGTGAAGTTGACATTTTTTTGTTATAAAATCGGCGCTCTCAATTTCTTTGAAAATATTTTTCAGCACACTGTGCTCAAAAGGTTGCCTACCCCGATCTAGAATAACACCACCAAGGCTTTCAGACAATATCATATATAAAACAAAAACAAGAGTACAATAAATATATACGAATTCCCACCAGTGAGGCACTAGAAGTTCATTTTCAATTATGAGGTCTCCACAAGAACTGCTGCCTAATGACATAGTATATCTCTGCTGGAGTCAACCCCTGCCGCTATCATAAGCATATATATATATATATATATATATAAATATACATACATTTTGTGTTTTCGAAATATACACATTTTTTTTTACACAAAAGAACAGCATTACTTTTAGTATGTTAATTGCTTTAAATGAGTCAGATCTCACTGACTCCCTTCCTGTGTTATAGTGTCACTCTGCATGTCAAGTAGGGTGCCATATGTCACATTGTCATTTATTAACTTTCATTCGTCGCTCATAGTCCCCATAGAAACAGAAGAATACTTTTTTTTGTTCTATCATGATTATTACACTTCCTCATCTCCCCGTTCTGTGCTCGATAACTCTTGTAAAACCTCTCCTGTGAATTGAAAAAGTGAAGCCTGCAAGCAATTATCGCCCTTTAAATCAAGACTTACGTTGTCATCCCTGACACAGCTGCCACTCATTTCTGGGCATTGCTGAATACTGTGAAATAAATGCTCATTACCTATAATTAAATGTTGCCTTACACAGAATACTCTACCTTTGTGCCAATGCTGTATGGGCTTTTTGTCATATATAATGGTTCTTGGTGTGTAGGCATCAGGATCTTCTTAAAGAGTACCTCCACCTTGACATTTTTTCACATGCCAAAGTTGAAAAACTGGTTTCATGCATCAAGATTTGTTTAACCTTCATCCTTAAAGCGGCTGTATACCCATTTGTATGACTTTCTATTGAATTATCAATTGCAGTGTTTAACATAATTTGCCATCAATAATTGCGTCTTTACCTGCTTGCCTTGCGAGTTTTCGCTATATTAGTTTGTGAAGACGTCGCTTGCGCATGCGCCGTATCTTCTATCTTTCCGGCAAGCCAAGACCCTGCCAGAAAAATGCTGTGTCTATGTCGGGGCTGGGTCATTTTCAGTTTTTTGACGTCAGCCCCGACATCCCGCGATGCTTCCTCCTAATTCTTCGCTGATTCGCTGTGCTTCATTTTCATAGTAACCGGAAATGAAGAAGAGGTGATTAATGCGATTAATGCGATTAATGCGCATGCCCGGGATTACGGAGTCGAAAATTTACTGCGGGCGAAAATAAATTACTATTCAGACGCGGAACACCGCAGTTGAGATGGCCCCGGCTATTATGAAGAAGCAGCGTTTCGGATATAAAGAATATTTGTGTAGAGACCGGCGAGATCAAGAGCGAATACAGCCGGCAGCAGAAAGCGGTGGTCTGTCTAGCATTTAATGACAGTGTGTTGGGCTGACACAAACTGATTACATGAGCCCCTCGGCACAAGGTTTGGCTTTCAATCCACCCTGCTGGGTTACAAACACAGTCGGCCAAAGACAGAGACTTTTTTTATTCTGAAGTGGAGAAAAATGTCAGAACTCCAGTTGGGGAAGATGGCCCCAGTTGAACAGTTGGATCTTTGAAATGATTACACGGCAACCTGATTGAGTTTTTATTTTAGAATATATGTTGTCTTGCAACAATCCCTAAGTTGCCTTGTTGTCAAACTCTATTTATATATACATTTTATGTTTTGTAATTCAATAAATAGAAATTTTTATCTACATTGTATGGTTTTCATGGGGTACCGTAATAGTTCACATATTTTTTGAAGGGGAGGTAGGGATTGTTTGGAGTAGTCCTTGCTATACTCTCCCCAATCCTTTCTAGCTTCTGATTGAGTTATATTATGGAATAGTACCAACTATTTTTATGCTTACTCATAGTGCCCATTTGAATCTAAATTAATAGTTATTTTATAATAATGTTAAAATAGTTTTTCTTTAGGAGGGTTTACTACCGCTTTAAAGTAGTTCTAAAGGCAAAGTTTTTCCCCCTCAGTGTGACATTACAGCCTTGTTTTTTTTGTTTAAATAACAAATCGTGTTATATTTACCTGCTCTGTGCAGTAGTTTTGCACAGAGCAGCTCAGATCCTCCTCTTCTCGGGTCCCTCTCCTGGCCCCTCCCTCCTGCCCCCACAGCAAGCAGCTTGCTATAGGGGCACCCGAGCTGAGCCACTGCTCTGTTTGTCCATTCAGACACGGAGCTGCGGCTCGGCTCCGCCTCCTCTTTCTCCTTTTTGGCTCACTGAACTTGATTAACAACATCGGGAGCCAATGGTGCCCGCTTCTGTCTCAGCCAATCAGGAGGGTAAGTTCCAGACAGCCGAATCTCTCATGCAACATCGCTGGATAGAGATGGGGCTCGGGAAAGTATTAGGGGGGCTGCTGGACACAGAAGGTTTTTTATCTCAATGCATAGTGAGAATTGAGATATAAAATCTTCTGCCTTTAGAACCATTTAAATGCATTCCCTGCGGAAAGGTAAAAAATGTCCGATACGTTTTATCACTCCCTCCCTTCCTTCAAATACTTACCAATACATCCAGCACCGTGTCTATCTGCAGCAGCTCTCTCTATCACCTCTATCACAAGCAGCAGTGGGAGGATTGACTCCTGCTACTCTCAATCAAATTCAATCAAATTCAGGGATCGTGGGGGGGGGGGAGACGTGGATGAGCCATGCAGTATGTGTCAATAGATACACACAGTCTGGATCAGGATCGAACCTGCAGGTGCGCCACCACAGGAAGCAGGGGCTTCTTATGGAGGTGCAGCGAAAAGAGGAGAGCGCCGGCGGGGGACCCCAGAAGAGGAGGATCAGGGCTGCTCTGTGAAAAACCATTACACAGAGCAGGTATAACATGTTTGTTATTTTACAGAAAAAAAATTAAAGCTTTACAACCACTTTAAGGGGTGTAGTGCCACCCCTGAAGGACCCGCTCTGTAAATTCGGGTTCTCTGTTCTGCGCCTCAACTCCAAGAACCACCTCAGCCCCTCTGGCACACCAGGTTGAATAAAATCACTGCGAGCACAAGTAACAACACAAGTGTAAAATACCTTTCAGCTGGCTGTGAGGTATTGCCAATAAATACACACACACACACCTGGTTAGCGATAACATGCTTAAAGAGGAACTGCAGTCTGCTCACATAATTTGTAATAAAAACATCTTTGCCATTCTGAAGCTTCCCTCCAACCATATTTTTTTATATATACTGTGATTCTGTACTTGCCAAATATGCTGCAGAAATTTCCCTCTACTAAGGCTGGCTACAGCCATTTTAACTGTGGGCAGCTGAAGCTGCTGCCTGTTCACTTCCTGGATTTACATAGACACACAGAGGCACACCTCCAGCTCTACAGCCCTGCAGTTTTCATTGGCGGCTTTCATTGGCCCTCTTATGACTCATCCTCCCTCCCTTCCTGGCAAACTCTCACAAGAGTGAGTGAGAGAGCTGTGCATGATGTCATAAGCCTAGGCTAATGACCAGACAAGAAACAGGAAGTGGGCTGTATAAGGTATTTACTGGCAGAAATTTAAAACAAGTAGGGCAGACGATTTATTAGATGGGAAGTTGAAAATATGACTGAAGGTTCACTTTAATCTATTAATACGGATTCAGCTGCAGGCATCACCCCAGTACCGTTTTTTTGAGCAGGCGGTTGGCTCTTTAGTGATAACAACCGATGAGGCCATAAGCCGCTCGGCTGTATTCTAAATGAGCGGGAGGGGATGTCCCCCCCTCTCGCCACCTTCTGCCGCTCTTCCCGGGCCTCCCGTCCCACCGGGAGACCTGAGCCACCAGCCGGAATGTCCGCCGGCTAGGCTGAGACCCGAACCAAGCTGGATTCGGCTCTGTTTGGGTCTCCGAGGTAAAATCCCAGAAGCAACGTCACAACGTCACTTCCGGTTTACTCGGCTGCCAATGGCGCCAATTTTTAAAAAATGACAGTATTCAGAATCGCCAGATCCCCCCTGATCCCTCCATAAAGAGTACCTGTCATCACCTATTACTGTCACAAGGGATGTTTACATTCCTTGTGACAGCAATAAAAGTGATCAGATTTTTTTTTTCAAAGGGATAATGTAAAAAAATAAAAATAAATAGGATAAATAATAAAAAAATAAAAATAATTTAAAGCGCCTGTATTCCTGTGCAACAAAGAAAACGCATACATGAGTCACGCCCGCAAATGTAAACGGTGTTCAAATCACACGTGCGAGGTGTCGCTGTGATCATCAGAGTGAGAGCAATAATTCTACCAAAAGACCTCCCCTGTAACTTAATTTTTTTTAAAAGTGTCGCTTATGGAGATTTTTCGGTACCGTAGTTTGTCGCCATTCCACAAGTGTGGGCAATTTCAAAGCATGACATTTTAGGTACCATATTTATTGGCGTATAACACGCACCCCAAGTTTAGGAGGGAATTTTAAGGAAAAAAAAACTTTTAGGAGGGAAGTTGAAGAGAAAAAAACTTACATTTAAATGCCCATCATTGCAGCCTTGTCAGTGCAGCCTTGTCAGTGCAGCCTTCCCCACTATCCATTGCAGCCTTATCCCAGTACAGCCTTGCTCCAGTGCAGCCTTGCAGCTCGCAGTTTGAAAATGGCCTGCGATCCTGTGATCCCCTGCAATCCTGAGCTTCAAAATTGCCGACCGCAATTTAAAAATGGCGCCGCCGGTGCCAAAATACACAGAGTCGGTCCTAGGCTCTTCTCGGTGGCTCTCGGCCACTTTCGGCTCCCGACCGGGATGGGCGTGACTGTGAGCGGAGCTATCCATACCTAGCCGAGTACACTCGGCTAGGTACGGGCGGCGCTCGAGTGAAGCCGAAAGTGGCCGAGAAGAGCTGAGGACCGGCACTGTGTATTTCAGCGCCGGCGGCGCCATTTTCAAATCGCGGTCGGCGATTTTTTAGATCTGTCAGCTCAGGATCGCAGGGGATCGGCGTATAACACGCACCCGCAATTTTCCCCTGATTTTAAGGGGAAAAAAGTGCGTGTTATACGCCGATAAATACGGTATCTATTTACTGAGCGTAACATTATCTTTCACATTATACAAAAAAATTGGGCTAACTTTATTGTTTTGTTTTTTTTTTAATTCATGAAAGTGTCTTTTTTCCCACAAAAAAAAAACGTTTGAAAGACCGCTGCGCAAATACCGTGTGACATAAAATATTGCAACGATCCCCATTTTATTCTCTAGGGTCTCTGCTAAAATATATATATATATATATAATGTTTGGGGGCTCTAAGTAATTTTCTAGCAAAAAATACTGATTTTAACTAGTAAGCAACAAATGTCAGAAATAGGCTTAGGTGTGAAAGGGTTAAGCAGAGTTAAACACACAGCAGGCAAATTAGGACATGGGCTACTGAACTGGGTGAAAGACAGGTACAATTCTGTACCATTAGCCAAAATCAATGTATCAATTAGCAATTCAGTAATGGACAGTGTATAATAACGCTAAATGCTGTTTAGAATGATAGCTCTATACTGTAACAGACAGAGGTGAGATACCACTTTAACTAGCAAGTTGGCTACAGCTTCAGGGTAGCTATGTTTAGGGGCAGTCCTTAGTCCTAAGTCTTTACCGGCGAATCATTGGAGCTTGTTGGCGGGCAGTATTATGGCTTTGGGATAGCAGGTTAAATAATTCCCTATGGCTTAGTCTATAGCAGCAGTAGCAAGTAATGAGCACATGGCCCTCTTACCAGACCCAGTGACACAACAGTGATGATCCCTCCGGTTGGACGTTCGCTCACTCTGGGTTGCCCTGGGCGACTTCGGTCTGTAATGCAGCACGCGTGTATCCCTTCCAGTGGCTCAGTCTCTCTTCCTGTCCACAGGTCATAGCTCTGCATGGACTGACACAGCAAGAGATGTATAGAAAATAAATATACCATGCTAAGTGGCAAAAAATAATAAACAAATATCACATTTGAAACCGATGAGACTTTGAAAAAAATCGCTAAAAAGTCCCATGCAGATAATTTGTTGCAAACATCGATAACCTTGAAGCAATAAAAATTCCAAATCCCAAGTAAAGTGCTCATGCTCTACAAAGTGGATATGAATCCGTGATTGATAAGTGCTTGATAAATGCTTGATAAGTGCTTGATAAGTGCTCACAAGAACGGTGCCCCCACAAAGATGTGAACTCACCCCTCCAAATGGACCAACTATTTCTAGTTTGGTCAAACACGCATGTGGGGCAGTCCCCGTGGATTTTCTGTAGGCTGATGTGGTTTAAGATAGTTGTTTCCTCATATGAATGGACGTAATAAGGTGTGCCTCATTCCTCTATGTACTAACGTTGTTTGGAGCAGATGTTCCTCATTTAGACCCCTTTCACACTGGAGCGTTTTGCAGGCGCTATAGCGTTAAAAATAGCGCCTGCAAACCGCCCTAAAACAGCTGCTCCATGCACTCCAGTGTGAAAGCCATCAGGCTTTTGGTCGGAGTGGTGCGCTGGTAGGCCGTCAGAAAAAGTCCTGCCAGCAGCTTCTTTGGATCGGTGAAGGAGCGGTGAACTCACCGATCCTCCACAGCTGCTTCCCACTGAAATCAATGGGACAGCGCTGCGTTACTGCCGGCAAACTGCCGCCCCAGGGGATTTAACCCCTTTTCAGCCGATAGCGGGGGCTTAAAACCGCCCCACTAGCGACCGAATAGCGCCACTAAAACGTCGGTAAAGCAGCGCTAAATATAGCGCCGCTTTACCGCTGACGCCCGTGCGCCGGCAGTGTGAAAGGGATAAAAAATGACAGAAAAAACCTCATTGCGCAGCAACATTTAAAACATTAATTCCAGATAAAAAAAACCTAGTATTAGACTCACATGTAAGGGTGCCTAAAAGCCTGGCACCCGGTGTGAACAGCAGGTAAGTTCCCAGGAAATCTGCCCATATCTGGAATAAATGTTTTAAACGTTGCTGCGCAATGAGGTTTTTTCTGTCATTTTTATGAGGAACATCTACGTCAAAGCTATGAGTAAACACTTGGACAAGTGTGAAACGCGTCAGCCTATGATCTGTACACTCTGTCTATGATGTCCTGTATCTGATGTGTTCCTGATTTTAAAATAAAGAAACTTGGATTATTACTTCCTGGAGTGCGGCTGTCCAGAACTTCTCGTTTGCACATAACGTTAGTACATAGAGGAATGAGGCACACCTTATTACGTCCATTCATATGAGGAAACAACTATCTTAAACCACATCAGCCCACAGAAAATCCACGGGGACTGCCCCACATGCGTGTTTGACCAAACTAGAAATAGTTGGTCCATTTGGAGGGGTGAGTTCACATCTATGTGGGGGCACCTTTCTTGTGAGCACTTATCAATCACGGATTCATATCCACTTTGTAGAGAACAAGCACTTTACTTGGGATTTGGAATTTTTATTGCTTCAAGGGTATTGATGTTTGCAACAAATTATCTGCATGGGACTTTTTTCAAAGTTCAAATGTGATATTTATTTATTAATTTGTGGCACTTAGCGCTGTATATTTATTTTCTTTACTACTATCATTTTGCACTTGCAAAGTTTTATTCACTGCAGCTGTCAGTTTTCATGTTATCACCTACTCCTATCAATATTTAGATTTCTTTGGCGCTTTGTTTTTTTCCTTTTTACTTTAGCAAGAGATGTATACTGGAAACAGCTCTGGCCTTTGGCTTCCCTTGGCAGTACAGTGCCAGACAGTGATGACTCCCCATTACATGTCCTCTCTTCTGTCCCAGGTAGCACTCCTCACCAGATTCCTTTTCTAGGGCTCCTGCTTCTCTCTTCCCCCTGCAGATCATGCTGGGGCTTCTGGAAAATGCAGTTTAACGCTACTAAATACAGTGTCCAGATGCTGCTTACAAACTACACTTCCCAATGTGCTTTGTTTTACTGGAAGCTCTAGAAGGAAAGGGTCAGTATCTCTTTATCCCAATCTCATACCTCCCAACTTTTTGAGATGGGAATGAGGGACACCGATCAGCAAAAGTATGCAGGCATAGGACACACCCCTTGCCATGCCCCCTTAAAGGAGAATTGTACAAAAAAACAAGATTGGTTAAACCCACAAGTCCTTTTTTTTTACCACTACTATTCCTTTATACTGGCTTTTGGAATTTACAAATGCAGCAAGTTAGAAATCAGATGAAAGGTTTAGCGCTGGAAAACACTTTTTGATAGATAAAAAGCGCATTTTACATACATCTATATAGATCAGACCAAAATGAGGGACAAATGAGGAGGAAAGAGGGACAGAGGGACATTGCTCCAAATCAGGGACAGTCCCTCAAAATCAGGGACAGTTGGGAGTTATGCAATCTTGTGGGCAAAAGGAGGAATTGCATAATTAATATGTCTACATTATATTCTATAGGTTCCTCGCATAGTTCAAGGACAGTGTGCCGGTTACAGGGGATAAACCACAGAGAGCACAGGAAAAGGGCATAGAGCCGATCAGATCTGCTCCGTGGCTTGAGAATCTTACAATGAAGGAAGGTGAAGGAGAAGGATTTAATGAATGAAAACCATTCATTAAATCCTCTAGGCTGCAAAAGAGGAAGGCTTTGATTCAAGGTATGGAGTTTTAAAGGGCCGAAGAACACCAATGATGGGGTAGCGGTGGGTGCCATTGACCCCTAATAATTTGGGGATCGTTTTGGGGAGGTCTAAATTGCCACTGAACATTAATATCGTGTGATTATTTGAAGGGGGTGTGGGTTGGGGGGGGGGGGGGGATAAAAGCATTTTTGAGCTATCCTTCACATCTAGAATTTGCACACAATAAAATTTCAGTGCACTGCTACTTCATCCTCCAGGGAACCTTCTTCCATTAATAACAGAAGATTTGTGCTTGTTTTCTGTGGGTGACTTTTGAAGTCTAAAATACCCCTAAACCACAACACTAGGTTTCTTTATTCCCAAAAATTTCTGCCCAAAGAAGAGTCATCTTTAAGAGTCCACTTAACAAAAAGGGGTCATTTGGGGGGCATATGTAATGTCCTAGCATTTTTATACCAGCAAGTAAGGGAAGCTGTTTTTTGGTCTCTCTGCAGAAGTCTGACGCTCAACTTGCCCAGATAGTTACGATATTATTCCAGTACTTTCTCGGTCATTGACAAGGGACAAGTGTGCAGATCAGGACTGCCTGTACTCACTGGCTAAATAATTGTTACGGGTTGACTATGAAATAGTACACACCCCTTGTGAACCTATAGCTCTGCAATCAGAAAAGATCATGCTCCCTGCTTATTGGAGAGCTATGGCTCTGACTCCCGGAGTGGAGTGGGGGGGGGGGGGTGTACACACCTCCCAACATTGCACACCTCCCAACATTGTGAGATGGGAATGAGGGACACCTACTAACAAACATATGTAGGCACAGGACACACCCCCTGCCACACCCCCTTAAAGGAGAATTAACCAAAACCAGGTTAATTCAATCCACAAGGACTTTTTTTTTTTTTTACCGCAACTATTATTCCTTTATATTGGCTTTTAAAATGTACAAATGCAGCAATTTAGAATTTGGTTGAAAGGTTTAGCACTGGGAAACACTTTTTGATAGATAAAAAGTGCATTTTATATAAAACTATATGGATTAGACCAAAATGAGGCACAAATGAGGGGGAAAGAGGGACATTACTCCAAATCAGGGACAGTCCCTCGAAATCAGGGACAGTTGGGAGCTATGGTTGTATCTTGGCAGACAGACCGCTGATTCCACACAGAGAAAGGTCCCACTTTACAACATCCTGCCAGAATAAAGGCTTCTCCACTAAGGCTGTGGCTGATTTTAAAAGAAAATTGACTGTATGACTTTGCACACTTTTTCTTGCACCTGGAATGTATTTAGCAAACTGACAGTTCAATTGAGTTTTAAAGTTGAACTTTAGGCAAACAGCTAAATAAACAGACGAAATGCATATTTATGAAGCTGTTTTACCTGCCAAAAGATTTGTATTTCTGTCCATTTATGCAATCCTGCCAGACAACAGAGCCAACCCAGAGACCTCAATTCTCTCCACTGCAGTTAAAGCCCAATTGAGCTTTCAGTTGAAATCATCTAAATGCATTCCAGGTGCATCAAAACAAAAGATATTCAAAGTCTTGCAGTGCATTGTCCTTAGAAAGCAGACACGGCATGTCCATGCCAACATGATGTAGGAAAAGACCCTTGCTTATGTGTGGAAGCAGTGGTCTCCCTGCAGAGGTCTGAAATAGCACCCTTCAGAGTCACAGCTAGAGCTCTCAAATCAGAAGGGAGCATGGGCTTTGCTGAATCCAGGGCTATAGATCTATAGGGGGCATGTATTCTTTCCAAGTCACTGACCTAAAACAATCATTTAGCCGGTAAGTAAAGGCGGAAGTCCTGATCTTTAATTTGGTCCCTTGCCAGTGATTGAGAAATTATTAGAGTATTAGTTTGAAAGGCATGACGAGACAACCTACAAATTTTTGTCAGTGAAGGGCTAAAACACACCCTTGCAGAAGAGTATGTTGCACTACGTGCATTAGTATGTTGCAGTGTCATTAATTCACCCCAGCACACTAATGCCCCGTACACACGGTCGGACATTGATTGGACATTCCGACAACAAAATCCATGGATTTTTTCCGACGGATGTTGGCTCAAACTTGTCTTGCATACACACGGTCACACAAAGTATATATCAAAAATATATATCATTGTGGTTTGGTTTGTCCTTTCCCGTTCCCTGTTCTGTGGGCCATGGGACAGGATGCATGACTTATGACTCATATCCAGATGGTCTGTTGACCCGTGTTAACTCATAATAATGTATCTTTTTTTTCACAAGAAAACATAATAAAGGTAACTGACTTGTATAACCATATAACTATATATTTCTATACAAATCCATAATTTACTAACCACTCTCCCTCCCCTCTTTCTATTGGTAAGCTGAACCATATATAAGCTGTATACACACCTAATAAAAGCAGACATTTTACAAATGCACAACCTGCTTCTCGTTTCATTCGGTGTCTCCAGATATCTGAGGACCCTGTTGGTGTACCTATAAGAAGGGTGGTCATTCAGAATACCTACTATTCCCTTTCAATGATCAGAAACCTACCAGAGTGGTTCCTGATCATGTGTCAGTTCTAACATTATGGTCATTTGATGGCAGCAGGCTCCATTGAGAAAAATGAAAGCCTTCAACCTGCAGAAAAAACTGCCATCTTCTTCTATCTGCATTGTTCATCTGCTGTGACATGTATTATTATTTCAGCTTGTAGGCAGGTGCAACCTGGCCTCCATTTAGTAGGTGGCACTGTGCCACTATACCAATGGAATGGGATCTTTAGGGGAATATTGTTCCTTGAAAGATCCTATTGTTGTCAAAGATGTTGCAGCTGTCTGATTGGATGCTACAACTTCTGAGAACCTCTGGCAACCATCTTGGTGGGACGCCATAAATTGGGGTGCAGGCATCATTTGGGTGCACCTGGAGCGAGCAGTTTAGGCGAGGGACAGAGACCCCATTTTGCTAAGGAGAGTATCAGTGCTGGGAGAGGTTTCTGGGTGAGTAGGAATATCACAGGGACACTGCTTGTTTTCCACAGACATTCCAGTACTCGGAGCAGCAAAGTGAGGATACTCAGTCTAGAACGGGGTAGGCAACCTGGGGTCCTCCAGCTGTTGTGGAACTACATTTCTCATGAGGTATTGCAAGGCTGGCAGTTACATGAGGCATGAGGGGACTTGTAGTTCTGCAAAAGCTGGAGGGCCCCAGGTTGCCTACCCCTGGTCTAGAGCAACATAGAGGAACTGGTATTTTATACTTCAGTTCTCACCCCTCCAGCAGAAGCAGTCCTGCAATTCTGTGCCATTGCTGAGCAATATGCTGTTGCAATGCCTTACTAAGTGTATATTGCAATTATGTGAGCATCCTACCATTTGTTACATGAATAACTGTGCCTATAGTTACTATCTACAAATGTCTCTGTTAACCTAATTACTATATAGGCAATAACGATATAGCCATTGAACATAGTCTGCACTGATTGGTTACTATGCACAGATACACGAGATTTTGTGTGCTCCAGTAAAGGCCCGTACACAGGGGCCGAATATCGGGCAGTATCAGCCGGTTCAATAGAAACGGACATTCGACCCATGTGTATGGCAGCTGGTCAGACAGAAGCCGGCCGAATGTCCGGTCTCTGTTGAAGGGTCTCTGTAGAATGACTGGAAAAGATTTGCCAATTGGCATCCGATCAGCGCTCCCAGCCAATGCCTGAGACAGCTGACTGGTGTGTTCTGGTGTGTTCTGGTGTGTTCTGATAGGGGGACTGTCCCCCTATCAGAACACAATAGCTCAGTGGGGAAGAGCGCTGTACTAACATCGGATTGTTAGTACAGCGGCTCCTCCCAAGCTCTTTAGTTTTTTTTTTTTGTTCAGCCCACTGGGGTGCTAGTGTGTACCAGGCTTAAGGGATAAGGAAAATCAGTTACAGCAGGACAATATACAGTACAGTTACAGTATAAAAAAGGGAAATATTCAGTCTTAAAATGTAATCTTTGTAAGGCACAGTTAGAAAGCATTACCCTCGCCTCTCTTTTAAAGAGGAGTTCCACCCAGGGGGTCGGGTAAAAAAAAAAAAAAAAAAATTAAAAGTCAGCAGCTACAAATACTGCAGCTGCTGACTTTTAATTGGACACTTACCTGTCCCTGGGTCCAGCGATGCGGTGGATGGAAGCCCCGCTCGTCTCCCCCTCCGTTCAGCGGCGCCGGCATTGCAACTGTTTGCGCCAGGCTGCGGCTTGCGTGATTGGCTGCGGCTTCACTGCCTGGCACCCACTGCGCATGCGTGATTGGCCGCTCAGTCACCTGGGACCTGTAATGGGTCCCAGATGATTGACAGCGGCGAGGGAGCAGAGCGGAGCTCTTCCTGTGCCGAGGGGGAAGTGATGTCACCAGCCCAGGCACTGGAAGGGGCAGACTACGAGGGACCCCCTAGCAACAGGCATTTAGAGGTAGTTTAAAAAAAAAAAATATCCAAATTTTTTTTGTTTTTTTTTTTAGGATTTTTCAAGTATTTTTGTTTTTTTGGGTGGAATCCCACCTTAAGATTTGCTTATGATGTCTAAAACCTCATGTGAAGTGTCAGAGGTAATCGGAAGTCTTACAGTTGCTGCCCTGTTAACCATTTGATTTCACACACAATCTTTTAACCTCTAAGGATGTTAGATATCAGAACCCATAGTAATTCATATTATTGTGTATTTAACTGCTTGCCGACTGCCACACACAGATATACGTTGGAAGAATGGCACAGGCAGGCAAATTGGAGTACCTGTACGCCCCTTTAAAGTTGCCGCCTATCAGGCGCGTGCCCGCCGCAGGAGCATGCCCGCGGGTCCCAGGAACTCTATGTAAACAAGGCATTTCCCTGTTCTGCCTAGTGACATGACAAAGATCCACTTCTCCCTGTCATCGGGAGCAGTGATCGCTGTCATGTCAGTGGTAGCCCATCCCCCCCACAGTTAGAACACCTCCCTAGGACACACTTAACCCCTTGATCGCCCCCTAGTGTTTAATCCCTTCCCTGCCAGTGTCATTTACACAGTAATCATTTTATAGCATTTTATAGCATTGATCGCTGTATAAATGACAATGGTCCCAAAATAGTGTCAAAAGTGTCTGATGTGTCCGCCATAATGTCGTAGTCACGATAAAAATCGCAGATCGCCACCATTGCTACTAAAAAAGATAATAATAATAAAAATGCCATAAATCTATCCCCTATTTTGTAGACGCTATAACTTTTGCGCAAACCAATCAATATGCTTATTGCAATTTTTTTATCAAAAATATGTAGAAGAATACATATCGGCCTAAACTGAGAAAGAAATTCGTTTTTTATGTATTTTTGGGGGATATTTATTATAGCAAAAAGTAAAAAATATTGCTTTTTTTTCAAAATTGTCACTCATTTTTATAGCGCAAAAAATAAAAACCGCAGAGGTGATCAAATACCACCAAAAAAAAGGACGTCAATTTTGTTTGGGTATAATGTCGCACGAATGCGCAATTTTCAGCTAAAGCGACAGAGTGCCGAATCGCAAAAAATGCTCTGGTCAGGTAGGGGGTAAAATCTTCTGGGGCTGAAGTGGTTAAATCCAAACTTTTTTTTAATGGTGACACAGACAGCAATAAAACCTACCAGTGGTTCTAATGTTTCCCTACTCTATCCAAATCAGACATCGTTATACAGTCTCAGGAGCTGAGAAAAAGAGTGGTGGTCAGGCAGTAGACATGCAGGGGCGTAACTAGAAATAGCAGGGCCCCATAGCAAAATGTTGTATGGGGCCCCCCCCCCACAGCTGCCCTAGTGCCAATGTAGCGTGACCTGTGCCACATACAGCGTGACCTGTGCCCAATGCAGCGTGACCTGTGCCACATGCAGCGTGACCTGTGCCCAATACAGCATGACCTGTGCCCAATACAGCGTGACCTGTGCCCAATACAGCCTGGTCTGCCTGTGCCCCATACAGCCCCACCTATGCAGAGGAAGAGGCAAGTCACCCGGATCAGCAGAGAGCGGGATTGCCCGCTGGAATAGCTTTCATTTGAATCTCCTGTCTTCCCGGTGCTCGTCACATAGCCCCACCTCTTTGCCCGACGCCTTTGATGACGTCACATGTCCCGCATTGGATCGGCGTTCTGTCTATCAAAGGCACCGGGCCAAAAGGTGGAGCTATGTGACGTGAGCTCCGGGAACAGTGGAAGTTCTAATGAAAGCTCTTACATCGGGCAATTCAGCTCTCTGCTGATACGGACAGCTCGCCTCTTCCTTTCCTCTCTCTTCCCCTGGCTGGGAAACTGTGTCGGCAGTGCTCTTATCCTCACTGGGCCCCACTCGGCTGCGGGCCCCATAGAGCCCGCATGGGTCGCTATGGTGGTAGTTACGCCCCTGTAGACATGACACACTTTGTCAGACATCAAATGAACGCTGACCCCTGACATTCAAGCTTTCCATCATGGAGGTCTGGTTAGTAATATTTTTTTACCAGCATAGGTCTGATTCTCATGTTTGTGCTATGACTTAAAATCCCCCCCCCTTTATATCAGTGTCCTCAATCACAGCCCCCTATTTATATCAATGATCTCAGTCTCTTTCTTTACACCACAGAACTTAGCCCCCCCTCACATCACAGCCCCCCATATATCACAGTACCCTTCACATCACTGCTCCCCTGTTTATATCACAGCCCCCCTTCTCACTACAGCTCCCCCCCCCCGCACATCACAGCTCCCTCTTTACATCACAGCTCCCTCTTTACATCACAGCCCCCTTTTTACCTCAGTTTTCTTAGTCCCCTCCTTCACATGACAGACCTCAGACCTTCTTTACACCATAGTCACCCCTACTGTATATTTTACAGCCCCCTTCACATCACAGACCCCCATCACAGGCCCCTCCCTTACATCACCACTTCCCTCTTACAAAAAAGCCTTCACTTTACATCACAGTCCCCATCCACATCGCAACCCCCCTGTACATTACAGCTCTCCACCCTTTACATCATAGTACCCCCCCCTTCACATCACAGTCCCTCCCTTTACATCATAGTCCTCCCTTTGTGTCCTCATTCTCCCAACTTTAAATTACACCCCCCTCCCCTTCAAATTACAGCCCCCCTTCACAGTCCTACCTTACACAGCAGGCCAGAAGGCAGGAGGTGTCCAACTTTTTATGTTAGCAAGCAGGTGGTTGGTTGCTAGAACTACCCTACGTCCAGACATATTGCACCTCCCTCTCTATGCCTTGTTATGAGGATGACAGCAGCAGTGGCAAGGTGAGTGGGTGGACAGATCCAGGAGAGAACACAAGCTTCTGAATGGTGCGGTCATGGCGGTCCAAATAGGACTGTCACTCGGTCAGGGTCTGGACCGTGGTCCACCATTTAGTGATGCCTTTTAGGTATTGTTAATAAATAAGCCTGTACAATTATAATATTTTAAGACATAATATTTGTAGGCTTGCCTATGTATAGTCACAACCGGTTCTCCTAAAGGTTATTGCTTACATTGGAACTGGTTCCTGTTTCCTCTGAAATTACTTCTGACAGTTAGAAAGTTACACAGCTATTTTTAGCCTTTGAATTAACTAGTTATCACTGTTCTCCCAGTTCCGGAAGGACATCGAAGATTCACTTTGCTCACCGCAGTGGCTGTGGCGAGTAGTTGAAATGTCTGATTGACAGCCTATTTTTGTGTCTCAGCCCTAGGGGATTCAGCATATTTTAAATTATTTTCGAATGCGCTGGTCCATCAAAAAGCAAATTTTCAACATAAAATATTCTGCCTCGGTGAAGGTATGTAAATGACATTCTAACCAATCTGGTGACAAGGTTTACGGACTTATCATACAAATCCTTTAATTTCCATCATGAGCTCATCACTTAGATGGAGACAGCTGTTTGATTGGTAAGGGAATATGACATTATATTATCGTTTGTTTAAAATGCTTCCGGAATATAAAGAGGCGCAGCAAAGACACCTGCAACAAGGGAAAGAGAGAGACGGGGGGAACTCCATCTAAATATAGGCCGCCTCATCCAGTTGTTGTGATTTAAAGGGAACGTAACTTCTGTCATAGATTTTCTTCATGTATGTGGTGGTGATCAGCTTAAAGGGTGAGTTTACCTTTACATCATATGTAATGTATTCTAGGAAAACACTTTTTTTTTTTTCAAAAAAATTATTGTGCACTCAAGTAGTAATCATACAGTACATTAGATAGGGGTTACATCCAAAGCAATAAAGAAATCAACATCCAATATTTACCATAACATTTTACATATCAATGCTCACTTCTGTGCCAATCAGAACCCTATTCCTATCATAGATAGGAGTACATGTGTTTTTTTTTTTAATAAAACAAATAGTAAACCAGAACCAAAAAAATTGCCGGTTAACCCAGCTAAAAGTAAAACTCCCTTCCCTTCCCTTCCCTCCCTCCCCAGGGGGTGTCTGTTTTCGGCGTTGCATTCGGTAGGATACACAAAAAAACAATTCTGACCATATTGAAAAAATAGTCCCTATCTGCCCTCAGTCATTTTTCGGGAAAGTGACCTCAAACAATCTAATGTTCTATCACCCCTGCTCCTCCAGCCTGTGTTTAGAGTCTACCCATCTAAACCATACCTTCCTGAACTTCTTGGGGGCCTATCTAGCTTCATAAGTCATTTTATACATCAGTACATCAACATTTATTATTTTTATCCACATCCCCAGGGTCAACAGTTCAACAACAAGTATCCAGCGTCTGGCAATAAGTTTCCTCACCCCAAAGAATAGAATCCTAAGGAATAATTTTCTATATGCATGCATTTCTTCTTGGTCAAAAACCCCAAGGAGGCATCGTAAGGGAGAGCAAATATTAGGTAGATTAAATTGGTCTGAGATAAATTCAGTCACCTGCGACCAAAGTGGTCTCACTTTTTCACATTCCCATACCATATGTAGGAAAGTACCCTCTGCCCCCTTGCATTTGCACCAGAGCTGAGTCTCTCCTTTGCATTCGGTAAAGTCTAGCTGGTGTATAGTACTGTTGGTGAAGGTAACAGAACTGGATCATCTTGCCTGTAGAGGAGACAACAGACACCAGGTATGTGTCCAATACTTCCTGCCACAATTCTTCTGACAACTCCAGGACAATGGCCACCCACCGCGCCATGGACCTAGAAGGTGTGTTCACTAATCCCAGCCCCACTGCCCCATAGTATCTAGAGATTCATTTAGCTGGATCTGGATCAATCAGAACCTTCTCCAAGTCCGTGTTCTGCACCATAGTTTCACCTCAACCAAACTGCGCAATCGCTGCATGGCACAACTGCGTATATTGAAAGAGCCAGGTCCTGGGCACTTCAAAGTTTTCTCTTAGCTGTACAAAAGTTCAGAGATGATTATCCTGATATATGTGATGCAAATATTTTATGCCATAACGAGCCCAGGTGCTGTGCCCATCTGGTAATTTTAGAAATTCTTTAAGGGTTCTTTTACACCAAAGGGGGCTGTTAGGAGTCAGCCACAAGGGTTCGTCTTTTCTCTGTTTAGGTGGAACACTTTCCCCGGGAGTGCCATAACAGAACCCACCCTCCTCCCTGGGATCCCTTTCCTGTACAACATATTTTGTAACGATTCCAGAGAGGTGGCGACTGCTGCCTCCAAGAGGGTAGTGGCATTAGGCGTTAACGGAAGCAATCTCCAGTGCAGGAAGGATAGCAGTGAAGCCATAAAGTAATGGGGCGTACACACGGTCGGACTTTTCGGCTACAAAAGTCTGACGGACGCCGATGGAACAAATCCGGCAGGCAATCCGATCGTGTGTGGGCTTCCCTGGACTTTCAGCTGACTTTTCCAGTCGCAAATCTGACGGACTTTAGATTTGGAACTTGCTTCAAATCTTTACGTCGTAACTCCGCTGGACCCAGAAATCCGCTCGTCTGTATGCTAGTCCGACGGACAAAAACCCACGCTAGGGCAGCAATTGGCTACTGGCTATCAACTTCCTTATTTTAGTCCGGTGTACGTCATCACGTACGAATCCGTCGAACTTTTGTGTGATCGTATGTAGGCAAGTCCGTTCGTTAGAAAGTCCACCGCAAGTCCGCCAAAAGTCAGTCGAAAGTCTGTCGGACGGGCTGTCGGACCATTGTAGCCGAAAAGACCGACTGTGTGTACGCCCCATAAGACCGCAGATCAGGAAGGGCCATCCCTCCCACTGTAATTGGTAACTTTAAAACTGCCAAAGATACCCTGGGTGCCTTGGAACCCCACAGAAAACCCACTATAATGGAGTCTAAGTGCTTAAAGACACGTAGTGTCACAAAAACCAGGGAATTCGAGAGAATGTAGGAAAACACATTTTACCTATTATTGTACCCTTTGCCTGAAAGTAATTCACTAAACTTTCACGCTTTTTTTTATGCTGTTCCATATTTTAAATATTATGTTTATTGTATTTCATAGACAGATTGGCAACTGCTTCCTCTAATTTTGCCTGCAGATTAGGAATTTGGTAAATATTCAATTTTGGAATGAATGTAATTTCCGTAACAAAAACCGCATTCATTGTTAGAAAATTTTCTATCCTGCTTATTTGAATTTTCCCATAACTATGGTAAAAAACTGACATCAATTTGACTTAAGATTAGAAAATCGAACGAAAAATCTTAAAACAAAAACATTTGATCAAAATTCTACAGGTATATGGCCTGGTTAAGCCCCTATTTGGGAGAAACGCGTCAAGGAAGTAGGAGAGAGTCTGGCGGTGAGTGATGTGCCCTAGTCTGTCTTTGTAAGTTTGCACTACTTGCAATAAAGCGTATTAGATATTAAAGCAGAGCTCCAGGTTCCTTCAGAAAAAATTAAAAGTCAACGACTAAAAATACTGTAGCTGCTGACTTTTAATATTAGGACACTTACCTGTGCACTAATCCTGCAGTGCCTTCACCCGAGCCGATTTTTTTCAGTTGGCTCTCGGATGCTGCCACCGCCATCTTAGGTAAGGGAAACTGGCAGTGAAGCCTTGCGGCTTAATAGCGGGTTCCCTACTGCGCATGCGTAAAGCACGTCACACTTTGTGAATATATAAATAATTAAGTGCAGCACTAGGATCACCCAGCATGGACTAGAAAAATGGGTGAAAAATGTATACACCAGTGAAAAAGTGAAATAAAATAACAGAAGTGAAAAAATAACCAGGTAGGTATAATCAAAATGTCTTGGTAAAATGTGGAGTATCAAGGGACCAAAGTCCATACACATAAATTCAGTGAAAGTCTTCTCAGAGGGAGAGTTTCTGAGGCCCTGGATGGTGAATAGACATTCAAATGGAAGGCGACCACAGATAGCAAGCCAAACACATCTTCAATAAAAGAGGTTAGGTACCCTTACCGGATCCGTAGAACGTATCTGTCGTATAGCAGTACTTCGCGGGTATCCCTGCGGACATCGAGTCCGCGGGACCTGCGATCACGCTCACGGACCTCCCGGTGGCCACGCCCGCAAGCCGCCTCTTAAAGGGCAACATACAGGTACGTTAATCTGCCTGTATGTGCCCTTCTGCCGCAGTATATCTGCATGAGGCGGTCGGGAAGCGGTTAAAGGCAATTAGACTGTGCACTTTGCAAAAGCAATTGTTCCAGAGCTTTGAAAATGAGGGGAAGCTCTGCTGACCTCCATCATCTAATCACGTGGAAGCAAAAATGCAGTTTTTTTTTTCTTTGCATGTGATTGGGTATTTTCTACAAAAAATACTTCACTATGCTCGAGCGCAACTGCACCTAAAGTGCACAATCTATTTGCCTTTAGTAAATCAACACCATTGTTTACTCCCACTGCACTGGAGCATTTTCTACACCCAATAGCCACAGTCCAGGAAACTGGCTCTTTGTTTAGACAGTTTGGAGACCCGTGAGCTACGCTTAAGAGAGGAATGAGCCTATATTTATACAGTCTGAGAGAAAACCTCCGAAATAGCTGTCTTCCATGTAACTGGAATTTGTAACTCAGCTCCTGGCCTTCTCCATAAAGATAACTCCATAAAATACAGCTATAGAACATTGCTGTAAATTTGGTGGATGAGGTTACCTTCTAGGCAGTAAACCTCTTTAAACGATCACATGTATCTCTTATTATGAAGCTGTACATCACGTTGTAGCAAGTGGAGATAATCTGCAGAAGAAATCACATCAGATAGTAGTGTGCACTCTACAGAATCGATGTCCTCTGTGTGCCATTGGGGCCAAAACCTCTGTCCAGCCTCCTTCACATAGCGGTAATGGCATAGTTTATGCACATGAAGCTATGAAACACATACAATATAGAAAAATATATGGTCCCAAAACTTACACCCTATAATTTCTTGAGGCCCAAAAATGCCTGGACTGTACTAATACTAATATGTACTAATATGACCCCTTTTTGGAAAGTAGACAATCCAAGGTATTTAGTAAGAAGCATGGCGGTAGGGATGAGCTTCGTGTTCGAGTCGAACCCATGTTCGACTCGAACATCGGCTGTTCGACCGTCCGTCGAATTGCGAACGATATGGGCCGTTCGCGCCAAATTCGTGTGGCGCGTCACGGCCCATAATTCACTGCGGCATCGCAGTGCATTGCTGGCTGATGATTGGCCAAGCATGCACTATGACCCGCATGCTTGGCCAATCACAGCGCCGTCAGTAGAGAGAGCTGTAATTGGCCAAAGCCAGGGTGGCTTTGGCCAATTATGGCTCAGGGGATTTAGTACACACCCCACACTATATAAGGCCGCCTGCACGGCGGCCCTGTGTAGTGTGTGTTCCGGTGTGCTGAGCGATAGAGAGAGAGAGAGACAGTGTCATTTGATTTGAGTTAGATAGATTAGGCAGAACAGTCAGTCAGTTAGCTGCACTTACAGTGTATTGTGTATATATATGCATCCCAGGTGTTGCATATATATATATACACTGTATTCAGTTTAGCTAGATCCGTTCCTGTTATCTTCTATCTAGACTATTTACATTCAGTGCAGTGTGTCCTGCTCACAGTGTTCAGCTAGATCCGTTCCTGCTATTTACATTCAGTACAGTGCTTCCTGCTCACAGTGTTCAGCTAGATCCGTTCCTGCTATTTACATTCAGTGCAGTGCGTGCTGCTCACAGTGTTCAGCTAGATCCGTTCCTGCTATTTACATTCAGTGCAGTGCGTCCTGCTCACAGTGTTCAGCTAGATCCGTTCCTGCTATATACATTTAGTGCAGTACGTCCTGCTCACAGTGTTCAGCTAGATCCGTTCCTGTTATCTTCCTACTGACAGGCAGGCTTGTCTGGTTACAGTATAGAAAGCTACCTGAAGAAAATTACAGGTGTTCTTTTTGATCCTATTAGTACCACGGTCAGGCAGCTAGACTATTTACATTTAGTACAGTGTGTCCTGCTCACAGTGTTCAGCTAGATCCGTTCCTGCTATTTACATTCAGTGCAGTGCGTGCTGCTCACAGTGTTTAGCTACATCCGTTCCTGCTGTTTACATTCAGTGCAGTGCGTCCTGCTCACAGTGTTCAGCTAGATCCGTTCCTGCTATTTACATTCAGTGCAGTGCGTCCTGCTCACAGTGTTCAGCTAGATCCGTTCCTGCTATTTACATTCAGTGCAGTGCGTCCTGCTCACAGTGTTCAGCTAGATCCGTTCCTGCTATATACATTTAGTGCAGTACGTCCTGCTCACAGTGTTCAGCTAGATCCGTTCCTGTTATCTTCCTACTGACAGGCAGGCTTGTCTGGTTACAGTATATAAAGCTACCTGAAGAAAATTACAGGTGTTCTTTTTGATCCTATTAGTACCACGGTCAGGCAGCTAGACTATTTACATTTAGTACAGTGTGTCCTGCTCACAGTGTTCAGCTAGATCCGTTCCTGCTATTTACATTCAGTGCAGTGCGTGCTGCTCACAGTGTTTAGCTACATCCGTTCCTGCTGTTTACATTCAGTGCAGTGCGTCCTGCTCACAGTGTTCAGCTAGATCCGTTCCTGCTATTTACATTCAGTGCAGTGCGTCCTGCTCACAGTGTTCAGCTAGATCCGTTCCTGCTATTTACATTCAGTGCAGTGCGTCCTGCTCACAGTGTTCAGCTAGATCCGTTCCTGCTATATACATTTAGTGCAGTACGTCCTGCTCACAGTGTTCAGCTAGATCCGTTCCTGTTATCTTCCTACTGACAGGCAGGCTTGTCTGGTTACAGTATATAAAGCTACCTGAAGAAAATTACAGGTGTTCTTTTTGATCCTATTAGTACCACGGTCAGGCAGCTAGACTATTTACATTTAGTACAGTGTGTCCTGCTCACAGTGTTCAGCTAGATCCGTTCCTGTTATTTACATTCAGTGCAGTGCGTCCTGCTCACAGTGTTCAGCTAGATCCGTTCCTGCTATTTACATTCAGTGCAGTGCGTCCTGCTCACAGTGTTCAGCTAGATCCGTTCCTGCTATTTACATTCAGTGCAGTGCGTCCTGCTCACAGTGTTCAGCTAGATCCGTTCCTGCTATATACATTTAGTGCAGTACGTCCTGCTCACAGTGTTCAGCTAGATCCGTTCCTGTTATCTTCCTACTGACAGGCAGGCTTGTCTGGTTACAGTATATAAAGCTACCTGAAGAAAATTACAGGTGTTCTTTTTGATCCTATTAGTACCACGGTCAGGCAGCTAGACTATTTACATTTAGTACAGTGTGTCCTGCTCACAGTGTTCAGCTAGATCCGTTCCTGTTATTTACATTCAGTGCAGTGCGTCCTGCTCACAGTGTTCAGCTAGATCCGTTCCTGCTATTTACATTCAGTGCAGTGCGTCCTGCTCACAGTGTTCAGCTAGATCCGTTCCTGCTATTTACATTCAGTGCAGTGCGTCCTGCTCACAGTGTTCAGCTAGATCCGTTCCTGCTATATACATTTAGTGCAGTACGTCCTGCTCACAGTGTTCAGCTAGATCCGTTCCTGTTATCTTCCTACTGACAGGCAGGCTTGTCTGGTTACAGTATATAAAGCTACCTGAAGAAAATTACAGGTGTTCTTTTTGATCCTATTAGTACCACGGTCAGGCAGCTAGACTATTTACATTTAGTACAGTGTGTCCTGCTCACAGTGTTCAGCTAGATCCGTTCCTGTTATTTACATTCAGTGCAGTGCGTCCTGCTCACAGTGTTCAGCTAGATCCGTTCCTGCTATTTACATTCAGTGCAGTGCGTCCTGCTCACAGTGTTCAGCTAGATCCGTTCCTGCTATTTACATTCAGTGCAGTGCGTCCTGCTCACAGTGTTCAGCTAGATCCGTTCCTGCTATTTACATTCAGTGCAGTGCGTGCTGCTCACAGTGTTCAGCTAGATCCGTTCCTGCTATTTACATTCAGTGCAGTGCGTCCTGCTCACAGTGTTCAGCTAGATCCGTTCCTGCTATTTACATTCAGTGCAGTGCGTCCTGCTCACAGTGTTTAGCTACATCCGTTCCTGCTGTTTACATTCAGTGCAGTGCGTCCTGCTCACAGTGTTCAGCTAGATCCGTTCCTGCTATTTACATTCAGTGCAGTGCGTCCTGCTCACAGTGTTCAGCTAGATCCGTTCCTGCTATATACATTTAGTGCAGTACGTCCTGCTCACAGTGTTCAGCTAGATCCGTTCCTGTTATCTTCCTACTGACAGGCAGGCTTGTCTGGTTACAGTATATAAAGCTACCTGAAGAAAATTACAGGTGTTCTTTTTGATCCTATTAGTACCACGGTCAGGCAGCTAGACTATTTACATTTAGTACAGTGTGTCCTGCTCACAGTGTTCAGCTAGATCCGTTCCTGCTATTTACATTCAGTGCAGTGCGTCCTGCTCACAGTGTTCAGCTAGATCCGTTCCTGCTATTTACATTCAGTGCAGTGCGTCCTGCTCACAGTGTTCAGCTAGATCCGTTCCTGCTATTTACATTCAGTGCAGTGCGTGCTGCTCACAGTGTTCAGCTAGATCCGTTCCTGCTATTTACATTCAGTGCAGTGCGTCCTGCTCACAGTGTTCAGCTAGATCCGTTCCTGCTATTTACATTCAGTGCAGTGCGTCCTGCTCACAGTGTTTAGCTACATCCGTTCCTGCTGTTTACATTCAGTGCAGTGCGTCCTGCTCACAGTGTTCAGCTAGATCCGTTCCTGCTATTTACATTCAGTGCAGTGCGTCCTGCTCACAGTGTTCAGCTAGATCCGTTCCTGCTATATACATTTAGTGCAGTACGTCCTGCTCACAGTGTTCAGCTAGATCCGTTCCTGTTATCTTCCTACTGACAGGCAGGCTTGTCTGGTTACAGTATATAAAGCTACCTGAAGAAAATTACAGGTGTTCTATCCCAGCTTAGTGCAGCTACAGGCCATTAGTATGTCTGGAAGGCCAAGAAGGAGAGGCAGACAGTCACAAGCCAATAAGAGAGGGCAAGCAGGCTCTGTGTCTAGTGCTGGTCGTGGAGACGGTGCATCCTCATCAGCACGTGGCCATGGGACACGCTTGGCCTTTTTTTCGGCAGCTGGCCGTGTTGAGCCGCAACATGCGGAAGACTTGGTCGAGTGGATGACCAAGCCGTCCTCATCCTCCTCATCCTCTCTCACCCATGCCCAGGGTGCTTTGTCTGGCAAAGCAGCGGCCTCTTCCCTCAGCTCAATGTCATCAGTGACTCCTTCCCTAGCCCCACCATGTCCTCCTGAGGATTCCCTCGAACTGTTTGACCACAGTGTTGGGTACATGCTCCAGGAGGATGCCCAGCGTTTGGAAGGCTCTGATGATGATACTGAGCTCAATGAAGGCAGTAACATGAGCACGGACAGAGGGGGTGCCCAAGAAGGACAGCAATCTGGCAGTCATGCTCCCCCTGCTGCAGCATACTGCCAGGTTTGCTCCAGTGATGAGGAGGGAGGGGATGATGAGGTCACTGACTCAACGTGGGTGCCTGATAGGAGAGAGGAGGAGGAGGAGGAGGAGGAGGAGGAGGAGGTGGCACATCACCAACTAGGCAGGATGCCCTCCAGGGGCCAGCCTAAGGGCAGCACATTGACTGCATCACACCCCAAAGCTCCACATGTGCAGGGCGCTGCAGTCTCTGCGCGTTATTCAAAAAGTTCTTTGGTGTGGGCCTTTTTTGAGACGAGTGCATCAGATCGCACCGCTGCTATTTGCAATATATGTCTCAAGCGTATCTCGCGTGGCCAAAACATCTCCCGCTTGGGTACCACATGCTTGACCAGACATATGTTGACCTGCCATGCAGTTCGTTGGCAAGCGTATCTAAAAGACCCACACCAAAGAACAAAGACGATCTCTCCTTGCTCCTCATCAGCTGAGATTTCCAACCCCACTAGACCTTCAGTCCTCTCTGCGACCTGCAGTGAGAGGAATGAAGGTGTAGAATTAGGTGTGTCACAGCCAAGTACTTATGGGCAATCTGCTTTTGGTACACCGACGTCAGATTGTACCAGGCAAATTTCCCTGCCCCAGCTGCTGCACCGCCGAAAGAAGTTTGCTCCCAGCCATCCACATGCCCAGCGGTTGAATGCTAGCTTGGCAAAATTGCTAGCACTTCAACTGCTGCCTTTTCAGTTGGTAGACTCTGCCCCCTTCCGTGAGTTTGTGGAATGTGCGGTTCCTCAGTGGCAGGTACCCAAACGCCACTTTTTCTCACGGAAGGCGATTCCGGCTCTCTACCGGCATGTGGAAGGCAATGTCCATGCCTCGCTGGACAGGGCGGTCAGCGGTAAGGTGCATATTACCGCTGACTCATGGTCCAGCAGGCATGGACAGGGACGTTACTTAAGTTTCACGGCGCATTGGGTGACTCTGCTGGCAGCTGGGAAGGATGCAGGACAAGGTGCAGTAGTGTTGGAGGTTGTTCCGCCACCACGCCTCCAAAATGCTGATTGTGACACACCTCTCTCCTCCACCCCCTCCTCTTCTTCTTCCTCCATGGCCTCTTCCTCGGAACCAGCGGTGCTCCGTAGGCGTTCAAGGGGCTACGCAAGTACGCAGGCCAAAAGATGCCATGCGGTGCTTGAGCTGGTGTGCTTGGGGGACAGGAGCCACACTGGGGCAGAGGTTCTGTCAGCTCTGCAGGGGCAGGTTCAGAGGTGGTTGACGCCACGCCAACTTAAGGCAGGAATGGTGGTTTGCGACAATGGCACCAACCTCCTCTCTGCCCTCCGACAGGGACAACTGACCCATGTGCCCTGTTTGGCTCACGTCCTTAACTTGGTGGTGCAGCGGTTCTTGGGCAGGTACCCGGGCTTACAGGATGTCCTGAGGCAGGCCAGGAAAGTCTGTGTGCATTTCCGCCGGTCATATAATGCCAGTGCTCGGCTGACGGACCTCCAAAAGGAGTTTAACCTGCCCAAGAACCGCCTAATCTGTGACATGCCCACCAGGTGGAACTCGACGTTGGCCATGCTGCAGCGGCTGCACACGCAGCAGAGGGCCATCAATGAGTACCTGTGCGACTATGGCACCAGGACAGGGTCAGGGGACCTTGGTTTTTTTTCCCCACGCCAGTGGGCCATGATCAGGGATGCATGCACTGTCCTGTCACCATTCGAGGAGGCCACGAGGATGGTGAGCACTGACAGTGCATGCATCAGTGACACTGTCCCCCTTGTCCACCTGTTGGAGCACACGCTGCGTGGGATAATGGACAGGGCACTTGAGGCAGAACAGAGGCAGGAAGAGGAGGACTTCCTTAGCTCTCAAGGCCCCCTTTATCCAGACAGTGTTCCTGCGTGCCCGCCGATCACACAGGAAGAGGACGAGGAGGAGGAGGAGGAGGAGGAGGAAGATTGTGTCAGTATGGAGGTGGAGCCTGGCACTCAGCATCAGCAGTCTTTAAGGGATCAGTCCCAAGGAACACATGGACTTGTACGTGGCTGGGAGGAGGTGGCTGCGGACGTTGTTGTCCTTAGTGACCCAGAGGACTCCGGACCGAATGCCTCAGCAAACCTACGCTGCATGGCCTCCCTGATCCTGCAAAGCCTGCGTAAGGATCCTCGTATTCGTGGTATCAAGGAGAAGGACCAATACTGGCTGGCAACCCTCCTTGATCCACGTTACAAGGGTAAGGTTGCGGACCTTATCTTGCCATCGCAGAGGGAGCAGAGGATGAAACATCTTCGGGAGGCCTTGCAGAAAGGTCTGTGCAACGCGTTCCCAGAGACTGGGAGGTTACAAACTCCTGTTTCTGGACAACGTGTTGCTGAGGCTTCGGTCAGTCAAAGAAGGAGCGGTGGAGAAGGTGGCCGTCTGACCGATGCGTTCAGACAATTTTTTGGTCCGCAGCCCCAAGGTATGATCGGTTCCAGCAACCATCGCCAGCGTCTGTTTTACATGGTGCAGGAATACCTAGGGGCAAGATCAGACTTGGACACCTTTCCCACCGAAAATCCTCTGGGTTACTGGGTCTTGAGGATGGATCACTGGCCAGAGCTTGCACAGTATGCAATTGAGCTACTGGCCTGTCCTGCATCCAGCGTTCTTTCGGAACGCACATTCAGTGCTGCTGGAGGCGTGGTAACCGATCACAGGGTGCGTCTGTCCACCGACTCGGTCGATCGGCTGACCTTCATAAAAATGAATCAGTCTTGGATCACCACCAGCTACCAAGCACCTGATGCAGATGTAACCGAATAATTTTTTTTGAAATCTCAGATCCCTTCAAAGACTGCCTATGCTGATGCTGAGTGACTATCCCTGAGTAATTATCCTCTTCCTCCTCAATCATCACGCTGATAGCTTGTAAGAACATTTTTGGTTCTGGGCGCCACCACCAGTGCCTAAGGCACAATTTTTCAGCCCCTGTTTAACAGGGGCGTGTAATTACAATTTTTGATGTAATACTTTGCAGCAGGGCTCGTTCCTGCATTCCAACTAGAGTGTCTGTGAGGGGTTGCAGTGTTGTGGCACCAGCACCAGTGCCTAAGACCCAATTTTTCAGCCCCTGTCTAACAGGGGCGTGTAATTACAATTTTTGATGCAATACTTTGCAGCAGGGCTCGTTCCTGCATTCCAACTAGAGTGTCTGTGAGGGGTTGCAGTGTTGTGGCACCAGCACCAGTGCCTAAGACCCAATTTTTCAGCCCCTGTCTAACAGGGGCGTGTAATTACAATTTTTGATGCAATACTTTGCAGCAGGGCTTGTTCCTGCATTCCAACTAGAGTGTCTGTGAGGGGTTGCAGTGTTGTGGCACCAGCACCAGTGCCTAAGACCCAATTTTTCAGCCCCTGTCTAACAGGGGCGTGTAATTACAATTTTTGATGCAATACTTTGCAGCAGGGCTTGTTCCTGCGTTTCAACTAGAGTGTCTGTGAGGGGTTGCAGTGTTGTGGCACCAGCACCAGTGCCTAAGACCCAATTTTTCAGCCCCTGTCTAACAGGGGCGTGTAATTACAATTTTTGATGCAATACTTTGCAGCAGGGCTTGTTCCTGCGTTTCAACTAGAGTGTCTGTGAGGGGTTGCAGTGTTGTGGCACCAGCACCAGTGCCTAAGACCCAATTTTTCTGCCCCTGTCTAACAGGGGCGTGTAATTACAATTTTTGATGCAATACTTTGCAGCAGGGCTCGTTCCTGCGTTCCAACTAGAGTGTCTGTGAGGGGTTGCAGTGTTGTGGCACCAGCACCAGTGCCTAAGGCCTAATTTTTCAGCTCCTGTTCAACAGGGGCATGTAATTACAATTCTTGATCTAATATTTCACAGCAGGGCCCTGTGAGGGCTTACAGTGTTTTGGCCACAGCAACACCTAAGGCCCAAATTTCTGCTGAGTATATAGGGCAGGACCCTACTTTCAAACATCTAACTTACAAACGACTCCTACTTGCAAACGGAAGGAGACAACAGGAAGTGAGATGAAATCTACCCCTAAGGAAGGGAAATTCTCTCCTGTAAGAGTTAATATGGGAAAACAATTTTTCCTTTCCACTGATGCTTTCCAATCCTTGTTCCACAAAAAAACACAAATTTTCAAAAAACATTTTTCATTGGGACAAAAAAGTGAGGTGAAATCTTCTGAAGAGGAGGAAAGACGCAAAACAAATGTCACAGGGGTGATAACCCTTCCCTATGTTTTCCAAAAAGCTTAGAAAAGATTTTTTGGCTGGAGCTAAACACATTAAAAATGTTCAAAATTACAAACAGATTCTACTTAACAACAAACCTACAGTCCCTGTCTTGTTTGCACCGCCTGTATACTGCTGTTCAGAGTATATAGGGACCTTTCCTTATTTTAATTTGGGTGCGGGGTTCCCCTTAATATCCATACAAGACCCAAAGGGCCTGGTAATGGACTGGGGGGTACCCATGCCGTTTGTCTCACTGATTTTCATCCATATTGCCATGACCCGACATGACATTAAACCCGCAAGCAGTTTTAAATGAGATTTTTTCCTTTAAAAATGACATTTGGTGCAGGGACTGTTCTAAACATGGGAAACACGCGTCACTTTACAGGCATACTATAGACACCCCCCAGGTACGATATTTAAAGGAATATTTCACTTTTTTTTTTTTACTTTAAGCATCATTAAAATCACTGCTCCCGAAAAAACGGCCGTTTTTAAAAGTTTTTTTTGCATTGATACATGTCCCCTGGGGTAGGACCCGGGTCCCCAAACCCTTTTTAGGACAATACCATGCAAATTAGCCTTTAAAATGAGCACTTTTGATTTCGAACGTTCGAGTCCCATAGACGTCAATGGGGTTCTAACGTTCGTGCGAACTTGCGGTCCGTTCGCGGGTTCTGGTGCGAACCGAACCGGGGGGTGTTCGGCTCATCCCTACATGGCGGGTTTTTTGAAGTTGTCATTTTTTTGTCACTATTTTTTGGAAAATGAAGAAATTAAAAAATATATATCCTCAATTTTTTTTTTACATACTGTCACCAGTGCAGTACAGTGTTATCATATAACTGGTGTGGTGCAATAATTTTTTTTCTTTTTTAATTTACATTTTTTCTTTTTTTTTAACGATTTTTCTTCTAACACACCGTGACCAGAGCAATGCAGTGTTACCATAGTAACACTGTACTACTCTGGGGAAGTGATCAGGATTTTTTTTTGTTACATATTATGATTGGTTATACCAATTATTTTTTCTGATACACTATAAGCAACCATTTCTACTAAATTAAACTGGTTCATTCAGTGGCTTTAGTTGTGATTAGCTGTGATTGGCCAAAGCTAATCACATGGTACAGATGGGCTGTGATTAGCCCTGTCTGTACCATGTGATCACAGTGACCAATCACAGCTAGCAACACAATTGTATACAATGGATGGCATAAAAAGGAAGCCATCCATTGTTTACTATTGTCATGTGGTCTGCTGTGACCAGGGCTGGACTGGGACAAAAATTTGGCCCTGGACTTCATCATGACCTGCCCACTTTAATTTTGAATGTCCCCTGCAGCGTCCCCCTTACATCAGAGTGTCCCCAACAGCGTCCTCCTTACATCAGGGAAACCCCATCAGCAGCCCCCTTCACATCAGTGTGTCCCCACCAGAGAGTCCCCACCAGCAGCCCCCTTCACATCAGAGTCCCCATCAGCAGCCCCTTCACATCAGAGTCCCCACCAGAAGCCCCCTTTACATCAGAGAGCCCCAATCAGCAGCCCCCTTCACATCAGTGAGCCCCAATCAGCAGGCCCCTTCACATCAGAGTCCCCACCAGCAGCCCCCTTCATATTAGTGTGTCCCCATCAGCAGCCCCCTTCACATCAGAGAGCCCCAATCAGCAGCCCCACCAACAGCCCCCTTCACATCAGACTTCCTCCCTCTCCTCCCCCTCCCACATGTACTCACAGTTTTGAAGGCAGCTTCTTGTTCCTCTCTCCAGTCATGTGATAACAAGTGATAAGGGGAGAGAGGAAGGAAAGTTTGCTGGCTGTCTATCTCCCCCTGCAGGCTGGAAGGAGCAGAAAGCCTAATGCTCTCTCCAGCAAGTGACGGAAGCTGCTCCTCCTGACAGGAGTGAAATTGCGATCACTCACTGTCAGAGAGGAGCGGCTCCAGGACTGCACATGACCGGCCCACTGAGCTATCCGCCCACCGGGAAACTCCCGGTAGTCCCGATGGCCAGTACATGCCTGGCTGTGACTGGTCTCAGCGATCACATGGTACTGGCAGCAGGCCACTACAGTGATCAGTCATCGGCTGTGTGACAAATCACGTTGCTGTGCGGCCCCACGAGAGATGTGTTCTGAAAAGATGTCAAATGACATCCTCCCAGAATAACAGTGCTCCTGTCTGGCCCTCATTGTACTACAGGGCGGGCAGGAAGGTGTTAAAAACACCTGCTTCATTGATATAAAAGCTTTGATAAACCTCCCTGCTTGCATCTTAAGCTGGCTATACACTAATAGAAATGTGTTCAAAAATAATCATTTTAGGAACATGCCTTCCATTTTCTAATCATTAGTTCAATGTTTGTTTATCACTACAGTGAGAAGATTTGAATAAGCAGGATGGAAAATATTTCACACATGAACACATTTAAAAAAACAGTGATTGTAGGTTTCATTCAGGAAGGTCCATGTGTTCCTAAATTGTATGTTGAAAGCAAACTCAATTTTGAAATACAGTACTTTGCAAAAGTTTTCGGCAGGTGTGAAGAAATGTTGTAAAGTAAGAATGCTTTAAAAAATATATATTTTAATTGTTTGTTATTATTAATTTACAAATGGCAAAGTGAGCAAACAGAAGAAAAAGTCTAAATCAAATCAAAATTTTGATAAAATGCCCCGGATTCCTTCCTAAATGTATATAATATAGCTGGGTGCAGAGGCGTTGCTAGGGGGTGGCTTTTGGGGCTATAGCCCCGAATCTAGGGCCAAAAGCCCCAAGTCTCTGCAAGGGTCCCAGGGGAGGGGAGGCTCTCTGGGGACCCTTATGTAAGTGGGGGGCTTTCTGAGGACCCTGATGCAAGGGAGAGGCTCCCTGGGGACCCTGATTTTAAGGCAGAGGCTCTCTAAGGACCCAGATTTAAGGGGGAGGCTCTCAGGGTACCCTAATGTAAGGGGGCCCACTGGGTACCCTGATGAAAGGGGGAGGCTCTCTGAGGACTCTGATGTAAGGAGGATGCTCTCTAGGGACCCTGATGTAAGGGGGGCTCTCTGGGGATATATATATACACACACACACACGTATATTACTGTATATACATGTGTATGCCCGCCCAAGCATATAACTTTCTTTACTATGCTGCTATGGGCTCTAGTCCCAGATCTTTTGTAGACCTAGCAATGCCCCTGGCTGGGTGCTAACATTTATAGGTAATGTTGATCCAGGGAATATCCGAGTGCCTCTCAGGGGATCAGGAAGGAATCCCCCCCCCCCCCCGCTGTAGCTAAATGTATCATGCTTTGCTGGTTTTTTTTTGCCTTCCTCTGGATCAACTGTGGGTATAGGATTTAATGTAATTTTTCAACCAGACTAATGCCCTGTACACACGCTCGGATTTCCAACGGAAAATGTGTGATAGGACCTTATTGTCGGAAATTCCGACCGTGTGTAGGCTCCATCATACATTTTCCATCGGATTTTCCGACACATAAAGTTTGAGGGCTTGCTATAAAATTTTCCGACAACAAAATCAGTTGTCGAAAATTCCGACCATGTGTACACAAATCTGACGCACAAAGTGCCACGCATGCTCAGAATAGATTAGGAGACGAAAGCTATTGGCGACTGCTCCGTTTATAGTCCTGACGTACGTGTTTTACGTCACTGCATTTAGAACGAAAATCCGACAACTTTGTGTGACCGTGTGTATGCAAGACAAGTTTGAGCCAACATCCGTCGGAAAAAATCCATGGATTTTGTTGTCGGAATGTCCGATCAATGTCCGACCATGTGTACTGGGCATAACTATGTAATATTTGGTATGACTACGACTCTGGCTTCAAACCAGCATCAATTCTTATGCCGCGTACACATGACCGGTTTTCCCGTCGGAATAAACTCTGAAGGTTTTTCCGACGGAGTTCTGATGGAATTCCCCTGAAACTGTCTTGCGTGCACACGATCACACCAAAGTCCGATCGTCAAGAACGCGGTGACGTACAACACGTATGACGGGACTAGAAAAAGGAAGTTCACTAGCCAGTAGCCAATAGCTTCCGTCTCTTACTTGCTTCAGAGCACGCGTCGTGTTTGGTCCGTCGGAACAGCATACAGACGAGCGGTTTTCCCGATAGGAATTGGTTCCATCAGAAATATTTAGAACATGTTCTATTTCTAGGTCCGTCAGAATTTTTGAAAAAAAAAAAGTCCGATGAGGCACAGACACGATCGGAATATACGATGAAAAGCTTCCGTCTGACTTTTCCTGTCGGACATTCCGCTCGTGTGTACGCGCCTCTACACATGCACAAAGTCAGGGATTTTGTAGGATTAGAGTCGGCGTATGATTAACAAATTATACCAAGCAGGTGCTAATAATCATCAATTTCATATGAAACACATTAACTGAAAAAGAAACAGATGTGTAGGAGGCTTAAAACTGGGTGGGGAATAGTCCAAATCTGCTACTAAGATGAGTTTATGGAAGACAGTTTCACATCACAGGTCATACACCATGGCAAGGCTGAGCAAAGCAACAAGGCACAAGGCAGTTATACTGCATCAGCAAGGACTCTCCCAGGAACAGATTTCAAAGCAGACTGGGGTTTTAAGCTGTGCTGTTCAAGCTCTTTTGAAGAAGCAAAACGAAACGGATAACATTGCGAACAGTAGACACAGTGGTCGGCCAAGGTAACTTAATGCAGCAGATGAAAGACACATCATGCTTACTTCCCTTCGACATCAGAAGATGTCCACCAATGTCTTCAGCACAGAACTGACCTAAACCAGTGTGATCCAGATACACCCATCTACTGTCCGGAGAAATCTCGCCAAGATTGATCTTCATGGAATAATTGCAGCCAAAAAGTGCAAAAAATGCATGAAAACATAAGAGGTTGGGTGCAAACAAAGGGCAGAAGGTGCTCTGGACTGATGAGTCAAAATGTGAATTATTTGGGCGCAGCAGGAGGCAGTTTGTTGGTGAATGGCTGGAGAGAGGTACAATAATGAGTGTCTGCAGGCAACTGTGAAGCATGGTGGAGGTTCCATGCAAGTTTAGGGCTGCATTTCTGGAAATGGAGTTGGAGATTGGTCAGAATTAACGGTAGCCTCAATGCTGAAAAATACAGGCAGATACTTATCGATCATGTCGTACCATCAGGGAGGCATGTGACTGGCCCCTAAATTTATTCTGCAGCAGGACAATGACCTCAAATATACAGCCAATGTAATTAAAGTGGATGTAAAAGCAGAAGGTTTTTTATCTTAATGCATTCTATGTGCAGCAGCTCCCCTCATCCCCCCTAATACTTACCCGAGCCCCATCTCGATTCAGCGATGTTGCACGAGAGACTCGGCTGTTCGGGACTTTCCCTCCTCATTGGCTGAGACAGCAGCGAAGCACCATTAGCTCCCGCTGCTGTCAAACAAAGTCAGTTAGCCAATGAGAAGAGGGAGGGGGCGGGGTCAGGCTTGGGTGCCCCCATAGCAAGCTGCTTGTTGTGGGGGCACTCAACAGGAGGGAGGGGGTCAGGAGCTCCGAAGAGGTACTCGAGAAGAGGAGGATCTGGGCTGCTTTGTGCAAAAACACTGCACAGAGGAGGTAAGTATGACATGTTTCTTATTTTGAAACAAAAAAAATTAGACTTTATTATCACTTTAAAAACCATCTTTGGTGTAAAGAGCAAGGAGTCCTGGAAGTGATAGTTTGTCCTCCACAGAGACCTGTACTCAACATAATGGAGTCTGTCTGGGATTACATGAAGAGAAGGATTTAAGGCAGCCTACATCCACAGAAGATCTGTGGTTAGTTCTCCAACATGTTTGGAACAACCTACCTGCTGAATTGCTTTAAAAACTGTGTGCAAGTGTACCTAGAATGATTGAAGGTTTTTTGAAGGCAAAAGGTAGTCACATTAAATATTGATTTGATTTGGATTTTTCTTCAGTTCAGTTTCTTTCTGTTTTGTTAACTAATAAAAATAGACTATTAACACTTCTATTCATGAAAGCATTCCTAATTTAAAGCATTTTTCACAACTGTCTAAAACTTTTGCACAGTAGTGTACTTTCGTACATTTGTCAAGTCATCAAATGCACTGATGTGAATTTTCGTATGAATATTTCTACAAAATATATATGAACATTTGTTTGAAAATTTACTAGTCTACGGCCAGCTTTATTTAACACCACGTACAAACATCCAGTAGCTTATTATTATATTTTCACAATTCGTTTATGAGGTACATTTGCATTGCAGTAGCAACAAGGGTGGTGCGTTTCATTGAGATGATTTAAACTTCTTCAGGAGTGACAGTTGGTGACCAACTTAAAATAATGAATGAAATACATACATCACAATGTATATAAATAGTCCATCATGTCCACTGTGTTACCTTGTGCTTGTATATAAAAGTATCCTGTTGTTTGCATTACTTCCTTTATGTTGTGATCTCTCCAGTCCCCCTGCTTTCATATTCCAAACTGACTACACCAGGCATGGTAGCACATCCATCCCAGCGTGGTCACTTTTCGTTTTCGCAGCCTTCTTGTCCTCCAGTTGTCAGACGTCTGCCCTACCACTGCTGAATTTCTGTCACCTGCTGACACGCGCCCCTGGCAATCTCCACCCCCCTCTAAGCCCCTTATGCAGCTGAGAACAGAGGTCATGTTATCACTTATAAAAAGCTTACAAAAAGCTACTTAGAAATTTAGAATCTCTTATATTATAGAAGAAATTAAGTGGGATTGCTGCACAAAAAACGTATTTAATGAAGAAAATATGAATAACATCAAAAAGACATCAAAAAGATCAGGCAGTCATGGTATCTATATTGCAATCCCAACAACAAAAAAGTTTGGACGTTGTGTTAAATTGACATAAAAACAGAATGCAATCATTTGCAAATCTCATAATCCCATATTTTATTCACAAAAGAAATAGAAATCAAATGTTTAACTACCTCAATACTGGGCACATTCATCCCCTTCCTTCCCAGACCAATTTTCAGCTTTCTGTGCTCTCACCCTTTGAATGACAATTACTCAGCCATGCTAAACTGTACCCAAATGAAATTGTTATCATTTTGTTCATACAAATAGAGCTTTCTTTTGGTGGTATTTATTCACCACTGGGTTTTTTATTTTTTGCGATATAAGTGAAAAAAGAGCAAAATTTGGGACAAAAAAAACATTTTTTTCTACTTTCTGTAATCCAATAAAATCTAATTTAATCATAAATTTAGGCCAGGTTGTATTCTGCTACATGCCCTTGGTAAAAAAAAAAAAAATCCTGATAAGTATATGATAATTAGTTTGCATGAAAATTATAATGTCTACAAGCTATGCTACGTATCACTGAAAATTGATCAATCCTGATCCTGACTGACTATGTCATTTCTTGAGGCCCTAAAATGTCAGGATAGTAAAAATGCCCCCAAATGACCCCTTTTTGTAAAGATGACAGTCCAAGGTATTTAGTAAGAGACATAGTGAGTTTTTTGAAGTTGCAAATTTTTGCCCACAATTGTTTGGAAAATGAAGAATTATTATTTCTTTCTCCACAAAATTGTCATTTTAACAAGTTATTTCTCACACATGGCATGCAGGGAGCACCATCAAGTGTTCTAGGAGCATAAATTACACGTTTAGTTTCTTGACTACCTATCACATTTTTGTGGATTTACCCACAAAATGACCCCATTTTTGAAAGCAAACACTCCAATGTATATTCTATGAGGCATAATGAGTCTTTTGAACATGTCATTTTTTCCCACAAGTTTTTGGAAAATGTGGAAAGAAATGAAAAATGATTTTTTTTACACAAAGTTGTAAATTTAAAAGATATTTTTAACACAAAGCATGTACATAACAAAAATTACACCCCAAAATACATTCTGCTACTCGTCCTGAGTATGGCGATACCACATGTGTGAGACTTTGCCACAACCTGGCGACATACAGAGACCCAACATTCAAGTAGCACTGTCAGGCATTCTAAAGACATAAATTACACATTTAATTTACTGACTACCTATCACATTTTTGAAGGCTCCTGAGCCTCTTTGTTGGGATTCTGTCCTCCTCGGTTTCCATTTCAGAGCCACTGCTTTCTTCTGGCTCATACTCACTGTCCTAGTGTGATGAGAGAGTTCCCCACTACTCTCATCTGACATACTCTGGAGTGTATGGAAAGCCTCCTCGCTGCTGAATAATCTTTTAGCCATGTTGATATATTACTGGGATGTGACATATGTTGATCACTGGGACAGATGTGACTGATGATCATGGACAGATGTGTGCAGATGTGCACTGGGGCAGATGTGGCAGATGATCAGGAACAAATGTGTTCAGATGTGCACTAGGACAGATGTGGCAGATGATCAGGAACAAATGTGTTCAGATGTGCACTGGGACAGATGTGGAAGATAACCACGGACAGATGTGTGCAGATGTGCACTGGGACATACTCTGCAGTATATGGAAAGCCTCCTCTTTTAATCTTTTAGCCATGTTGATAGATTACTGGGACAGATGTGACAGATGTTGATCACTGGGACAGATGTGGCAGATGATCACGGACATATGTGCACTGGGACAGATGTGGCAGATGATCATAGACAGATGTGTGCAGATGTGCACTAGGACAGATGTGGCAGATGATCACAGACAGATGTGTGCAGATGTGCACTGGGACAGATGTGGCAGATGATCACAGATGGATGTGTGCAGATGTGCACTGGGACATATGTGGCAGATGTGCACTGGGACAGATGTGCGCAGATGTTTACTGGGAAAGATGTGGCAGATGTTTACTGGGCCAGAAGTGGCAGATGTTCACTGGGACAGATGTGGCATATGATCACGGACAGATGTGGCAGATGATCATGGACAGATGTGGCAGATGATCATGGACAGATGTGCGCAGATGATCCCGGACAGATGTGGCAGATCATCATGGATAGATGCACCAGATGATCACTGGGACAGATGATTTTACTGGGGCAAATGTGGGACAGATGAGGGACAGGTGTTTTTTACTGTGTGGGGACACTGTGACAGGACACTAGCTGGGTGATCAGTGTGTAAAAAGCTGTAAAAAACAGCTCATACACACTGATCCCCGGCTCGCAGCACAAATCCGATCTCCACCTCACTGACAGGCCCCGTGTGAGGAGAAGGAGAGCCAATTGCCTGCCAATGGCTCTCTGAGCAACAGAGCAACAATTATAGAGCAACAATTCTTTTTTTCAGATCCTCAGAGAGTTCTTTGCCATGAGGTGCCATGTTGAACTTCCAGTGACCAGTATGAGAGAGTGGGAAAGATAAAACCAAATTTAACACACCTGCTCAACATTCACACCTGAGATCTTGTAACACTAACGAGTCACATGACACCAGAGAGGGAAAATGGCTAACTGAACCCAATTTAGACATTTTCACTTAGGGGTGTACTCACTTTTGTTGCCAGCAGTTTAGACATTAATGGCTGTGTATTGAGTTATTTTGAGGGGACAACAAATTTACACTGTTATACAAGCTGTACACCAGGGGTAGGCAACCTTTTGAGCAGTGTGCCGAAAAAAGTTTTGCAAAGAAATTGAGCGTGACAATTTTATAACAAAAAAATTTCAAATTCACACTCTCAATCACAAAAAGGATTTTTTATAAAGTAAATGCTGTAAACTACTTTAGTAGTAAAAAATTAACATCCTGCACTCTCACGTCTCAGATCAGCCCCAATTCATGCACTTTCACACCTCAGATCACTGTCCCCCCGCACATCTGCCCCACCACTGTACCCCCTTTCTCATCTGCCACCACTGTAACCCCCTGCACATCTGCCCCACCACTGTAACCCCCTGCACATCTGTCCCACCACTGTACCACCCTGCTCTTCTGTCCCACCAATGTAACCCCCTACTCATCTGCCCCACCAATGTTCCCCCTTTCTCATCTGCTCCACCACTGTACCTCCTGCACATCTGTCCCACCTCCATTCCCCTTGCTCTTCTGCCCCACCACTGTAACCCCCCGATCTTGTGTTCCACCAATGTACCTCCTTTCTCTTCTGCACATTTGCATCACCTCTGTAACCCCTGCTCTTCTGTCCCACCACTGAACCCCCTTCTCATCCCTCCCACCACTGTACCTCCTACACATTTGCCCCACCACTGTAATCCCCCTGCTCATCTGCCCCATCAATGTACCCCTTTTCTCATCTGCCCCAGCACTGTACCTCCCTGCACATCTGCTCCACTGCCGTATCCCTATTCCCCATGCTCTTCTGTCTCACTATTGAATCACCTTCTCATCTGTCCTAACACTGTACCCATCTGCTCATCTGCCCCACCACTGTAACCCGCTTTCTCATCTACCCCACCAATGTACCTCCTACTTATTTGTCTCACCTCTGTACCCCCCTGCTCTCCTGCCCCACCACTGTAACCTTCTGCTCATCTGCCCCACCAATACAATTCCTTTCACATCTGCCCAATACTCTACCCCTCTGCTCATCTGACCCAGCACTAAACCCCTCTGTTCTTCTGTCCCACTGCTAAACCCCCTTCTCATCTCTTCCACCACTGTACCTCCCTGCACATCTGCCCCACCGCTGTACCCTCCTGCTCTTCTGTTCCACCTCTGAACCCCTCCTGCTCATTTTACCCACCAATGTACCCTCTTCTCATCTATGATATGTGTGATATGCAGAGTGGTGAAAGGAAGCAGAGATGAGACACATCTACCTGTCCTGGCACACTCATCCTGCTGATCCACCTCTCGTATCCAGCCCACGTGCTTGTATGTGATGTATGTGATGTATGTGATGTCACATACAAGCATCTGGAATGGATGCGCAAAGATGAGCTCAGGTCAGGGGTATTTTCTGAAAGCAGGGGGCCTGTGTGCAGGATCATAAGTTGGGCCCCCGCAGCTGAGAAAAAGTGGTTGGGTGTGATTTTCATTGCACTGAATACTGGCTGTGGCTTAAAGGGACACAGAGTGCCGGGGTTCAGTAGTAAGTGACACAAAGGTTCAGGAATAATTTCAACAAAGTTCCCAGAAGCTCAACAGGAATTCCACAAACTGTCACCTGATTGGTTTTCTCAATCACAGTGAAATCCCTTCTTTCTGAGATTGGTAGTGGCAACCAAGCGGGTCATCTTCCTCCAGATAGTGGGCGGGGCTAGCAGGACTGTGATTGGCTTTAGCAGTGGCCAATGACAGTCCTCCTCCTCCTGGAAACAGGAGGAGCCCCCCAGCAGAACTGCACACAACCTTTTCCCCATCACAAAAGCTGACAGCTACAGCAAAGTTAGAGAACCAAACAATGTTTCCCATCTTTTTACAATGTGTGTGGGTGCAGTGCCTCCCCCTCAGTGTAGGTGCGGTGTGGGGAACTCTGAGATTGGAATACATTAGTGTCTCACTGACACTTCCCTGCGCTGCTCTGCTGAAGGTGAGGGAGTCGAGTGCCGGCAAAAGAGGCTTCGAGTGCCGCTTGTGGCACCAGTGCCGGGGGTTGTCTACCCCTGCTGTACACTCACTACTTTACATTGTAGCAAAGTGTCATTTCTTCAGTGCTGTCACATGAAAAGATATAATAAAATATTTACAAAAATGTGAGGGGTGCACTCACTTTTGTGAGATACTGTATATAATATATATATTCTACACAAAATAATGTTTTGTCCTGCATCTCTATTTTTCTATTTTAAATGGGTTGTTTTACAAAGAAAGGTTTCACATATATTTTAACTACTTTAGCCCCGGAAGAATTTACCTCCTTCCTGACCAGAGCACTTTTTGCGATTCGGCACTGCGTCACTTTAATTGACAATTGCGCGGTCGTGCGACGTTGCACCCAAACAAAATTGACGTCCTTTTTTCCCCACAAATAGAGATTTCTTTTGGTGGTATTTGATCACCTCTGAGATTTTTATTTTTTGCGCTATAAATAAAAAAAGAGCGACAATTTTGAAAAAAACTCAATATTTCTTGGGACCATTGTCATTTATACAATGATCAGTGCTATTTAAATGCACTGGTTACTGTATAAATGTCACTGGCAGGGAAGAGGTTAACTACTTTTAGGCGATGAAGGGGTTAAGTGTGTCCTAGGGAGTGATTCTAACTGTGGGGCGATGGGCTACAACTCACATGACAGCGATCACCGCTCCCGATGACAGGGAGCAGTGATCTCTGTCATGTCATAAGGCAGAACAGGGGAATGCCTTGTTTACATAGGCACTTCCCCGATCTGCGACTCTGTGACACAATCGCCGGGAGACCGGTGGACATCGAGTCCGCCGGTCCTGTGGGCACGCCCCGCCAATTAAAGGGGACGTACAGGTACGCCCATTTGCCCACCGCTGCCATAGTGCCGACGTATATCAGCGTGCAGCGGTCGGCAAGTGGTTAAAGCAGACCTAGTGTCAGATGTATTTTTTATGTTAAGGTATAACTAAAGGCAAAACTATTTTTTTTTTTGGTTTTGGATAGAGTGGAGAGGGACTGCCTGTGCAGTATTTGACTTGCTACAAAGTTACAACGTTGCATTCTGATCAGTGGGGAGGTGAGGACAGAGGAAATGCTTCCTTCTGTCTTCAGCATTATGTCATCTGATGCCTTGTACACACGACTGGACTTTTCGACCGAACTGGTCCGATGGAACAAATCTGTCGGACAATTTGATCATGTGTGGGCTTCATCGAAAGGATGCAAGGGCAGCTATTGGCTACTGGCTATGAACTTCCTCATTCTAGTCCGGTTGTACGTCATCACGGTTGGAACGATTGGACTTTGGTGTGATCGTGTGTAGGCAAGTCTGTTTTTCTTTGGAACTCCGTCTGAACTCGCCGAAAAGTCCTAGAGTTCAATAGCTAAGCTTTGAATAGGAAAATCTGGATGCTGCACGCTGGATGAAGTTGAAAACTTGTCTTTAAAATAAAGATGGGATCATCAGAAATACAAGACAATCATGCAGGATGTACAGGATCAGCTGACGCGTTTTGCACTCGAAACTGAGTGCTTACTCATACTCTATGAGTAAGCACTCAGTTTCAAGTGTGAAACGCGTCAGCTGATCCTGTACATCCTGCATGATTGTCTTGTATTTCTGATGATCCCATCTTTATATTAAAGACAAGTTTTCAACTTCATCCAGTGTGCGGCATCCAGATTTTCCTATTCAAAGCTTCGCTCCACTTAGCATTTAGCCAGCACCTGGGACTCTTCATCTCTGAAAGCTTCACATCAACCCCACACCTGGGTCCGTGTCCACCTGAGCGGTGAAACACCCTCTTTTCTTTCGTTTGCATATAAGGATATAGAGTTCAATAGCTGTCAATGCTAAAAAGTAGAGTTTTTTTAATTTACTTTTTATAAAAAACAGTGTTGCTGTAGATTGTGACATAAGAAGAATTTATTTGGGCAGATGTGTAAATTACTGACAGGTCCGCTTTAAGAGCTTCTTTGAATAAAGCTGTGCCTTATTGCTAATATTCTGCCTATGATTTTGCACGGGTATCTACTGGGTGCACTTCAGTTTGTTTTTATTGGATGTAATTGCATCTCTGTGATGATCTGCTGGAATAAAAATAAATTTCGAACAACTCTAGTTTATAGTTGCATAAATGTTGATATGGCACATGATGCAAGTTACATTACTTTTTATTAGTACGAAGTAGCCGTCTTACACTTTTTGTCATTTTATGAGCACTTCTATTCCTGTTTTCCTATACCGCTCACACTGCCTATGAACAGTTGCTTCCAAAACTTCTTAGGCGCAATTTACAGATCTCTGAAATTAAATTGACACTAAACTCTGGTTTAAAAGCAAAACATTCTACTCAAGTATGTATTCTTAATTCAGAAAAGTCCCTTCTATTGCTCTGTTTCCATCAAGTCTCCAAATGCCTTTTTTTTTTTTTTTTGCTGCTGTGATCCAGCTTCCTATTAGAGGGTGGCTACAGGGCCGGGACAAGGAGGGGGGCAGGAGGTACAATTGCCCCAGGCGCTGTGAGGTGGTGGGATGCTGTATGGAGAGTTCAAGCCACTACAAACTCACAGAAGTAGCAACAGCAGCTTCACTACTCCTGTCAGCTTAGTGCGGAAAGTGACAAGGCGAATCTGGAGAGCAGAAGAGAGCCAGGAAGAGGTTCAGGCTGTGCTCTCTCTCCCCTGAAGCTCCTCCTCCTGCCATTACAATGCTCCTGCATCGGGACTGTCAGATCGAGACTGTGCAGGGTTTGTTTACACCCCCGATCTCCTCCTAGCAATGAGTGCGGGTAGGGGTCAGGTATGCAAACTTTGTACAGTCCAGATCTGACAGTCAGTGGTGTCCCCGAGCCACAATCTTGTACCCCTGTATCTCAGAAACCTCCGTCCTCCTATTGCAGCTTCCTGAAAAAAGTGTTAAAAAGTCAGCTTGCCCTGGGCTCCTCCTCAACTCGTTCTGATGTGTCAAGATGAGGAGGACAATAGGAGGAAGGACATCTGCCGTGTTGCATCTGAGGTCTGTTTGTTTGAGGAAGGGGAGAATTACATTGGGAACATGGGGGAGAGGGTGCAGAGTTAGAAACATTTGTGCTGGGGATGAAAGTGTGCTAGAAGGGAGGGTGGCAAAGTGGATTAATGCTAGCGGTGGGTGGGTGGGATATGTGCTAGGAGGGGGATTGAGGGGGGACAGGATTTGCGCAGGTTGTGGGAGGGGGTGTGCTAAGAAGGGTAATTTGGGGGGATTTATGTTGGGGGAGGGGATTTGTGGTAGGAAGGGACATTTTTGGGGGGATTTGTGCTAGGTGGGGAAATTTTAAAGGATGGATTAGTTTTGAGGTGGGGGGGAATGTGTGCTAGCAGGGAGGATTTGTGCTAGAAGGGGGGGATAGGGGGAGATTTGTGCTGGGGGGAAAGATTTTGTGCTACGAGGGGGAGATTTGGGCTGCGGTGAGGATTTGTGCTAGGAGAGGAAATTTGGTGAGGTGGATTTATGCTGGGGTTGATGATTTGTAGTAGGAGGGAGGATTTGTGCTGGGGTGGAGGATTTGTAGTAGGAGGGAGGATTTGTGCTGGGGTGGAGGATTTGTGCTACGAGGGGGGGTTTGGGGGAGATTTGTGCTGAAGAGAGGGGGATTTGTGCAAGAAGGGTGATTTGTTGTTGTTGGGGGGATTTGTGGTTGTGGGGAAACATGGGTGGGGACGATTTGTGCTAAGGGTGGGTTTGGGGAGATTTGTGCTGGGGGAGTGGATTTGTGCCAGGATGGTATTTTTCTTTGGGGGGGGATTTGTGTTAGGAAGGGGGATTTGGGAGGGGAGAGATTTGTGCTAGTAGGGGTAATTGAGGGGAAGCTTTGTGCTAGGAGGGGAAATGTTGGGGCATTTGTGCTGGGGGGGGGGGGAGAATTTATGCTCATAGGGAAATTTAAGGGGGCGTTTTCTGCTGGGGAATTTGTGCTTGGTGACGAAATTGTAGGAGCAGTGGATTTGTGCTAGGATGAGTGATTTTGAGGGGTGTTGGATTTGTGCTAGTATGGGGAATTTTGAGGGGGGTGGGATTTGTGCTAGCAAGGGATACTAAAAAAAGCCTACAAAAATGATCAAAGAGGTCTTCTGCATTCCAGGCATTCGTCACTGAAACCATTGGGCCTTAAACACTCGTACCACTTACAGTGTTCAGCTCCGTTTAGGCATGGCCATAGACTTTGACAGGCTACCTGCAGCAGGGCTGGATACTCCATTTATCCCTCCAGGGTGAACTAAAGCGTCAGAATGATGCACTGCTTCTGAACACCCCAGTGTGCAAGGGGCCTTAAAGAAGGGAAGCATAGACTTCTTGTAGAGCAAGATTGGCTGGAGCACTCAAACCACCTTTCACATCCAATGCCAAGCACAGATCCTTAAAGCCAGGGCCAAACTAGAGGGGGGAGGCACACGCCCCAAGTGACACATCTTGTAGGGTGCTGCCAGGGATTCCCTCACCCCCACCCGCACTGGGAAGCTCTGCTTTAAGGGTGTCACTGCCGCCCGGACAAGTGTAATGGACAGGCAGTGCCTGCTGCATAGTGTTCCAAATATCGGAGAGCCAAAAAGGAGGGAGACTACACAGGCACACTAGCGCTAAATCACTCTGCTCCTCCTGCCCACCAGCGCTATAGAAAGCATTTCAGAGCGACGCTTCAGCATGGGAGAGCCTTCCTGGAGCTGGAAGTCATTTATTAGGACAAGGAGAGGGGTTTGTGTGCAGAAGGACCTGGACTAGGAAGTTGTGGTTGGTATGGCAAAGTACTGGGTGCCTGGGGGGGGGGTGCAGAGGAGCCCCTGGACTGGGGGGGGGGTGCAGCAGAGGCCCTAGGCCCTGGAATGGGGGGGCAGAGGAGGCCCTGGGCTGGGGGGGGTGCAGGGGAGGCCCTGGACTGGGAGGTGCAGTAGGGCTGAGGAGGGGGGGTGCGAAGGAGGCTGAGGAGGGGGGTGCGAAGGAGGCCCTGAACTGGGTGGGGGGGCTCAGAGGAGTCCCTGGACTGGGGGGTGCAGTGGGGGCCTTGGGCTGATGGGGAGTGCAGATGAGACACTGGGCTGGGGAGTGCAAAGAAGGCCCTGGACTGAGGGCGGTGTAGAGGAGGCCCTGACCTGGGGGGGCATGGAGGAGACCCTGGACTTGGAGGTGCAGAGGAGGCTCTGGGATGGGGGGGTGCAGAGGAGGCCATGGGCTTGAGGGGGAGTGCAGAGGAGGCCCTGGACTGGAGAGATGCAGAGGAGGCACTGCAGTGGGGGGGATGCAGAGGAGGCCCTGGACCAGATAAGGGTGGTGTGGCAAAGACCCTGGATTAGGAGAGGAGGCCCTGGACTAGAGGAGGGGAGTACACAGGAAGCCCTGGACTGGGAGATGCAGAGTAGGCCCTGGACTAGGAGGGGAGTGCAGAGGAAGCCCTGGACTGGTGGTGTGGGGGGGGGGGGGGGGGTTGCAGAAGAGGCACTTGGACTAGGAGGGGTGTGCAGAGGAAGCCCTGGACTGGTGGGGGGGGGGATGCAGAAGAGACCCTTGACTAGAAAATGGTGGTTGGTGTGGCAAAGGCCCCTGGATGGGGGGTACAAGAGAGATACTAAACTAGTACTAAACTAGGTGAGGGGGTGCCTGGAGGTCCCAGAAATGAAGAGGGCGTGTCTGGAGGCCCTGGACTATGAGAGGGGGGCTAGTGGAAGCCCTCTGGACTAGGAAAGATGGTGCCTGATGGACCTGCCAGCTTCAGGGAGAAAGAGCCTGGATCTAAAGCTTGGGCTGAGAAAGAGTCTGCCTGGGTCTGAAGGGTGAATTTACAACATAAATAGGGACATTTATCAATTGTTGCAAGTAATGTCAAACAGGAGCAGAGACAGGTCGTGTGATAGATTTATTGCTTGTTTGGCTATACTTCTACTGTGGATCACAGCAGTGCAGATTGTTTGGCACTCCTGTGGCCCCCTATGACCCGTTCTCAGCTGACAGCGGGCTGTTGGCTGACGTCATAGAGCTGGTCCAGGCTGGGGAAAGATCTCAACCATATGGTCGGAATCCGCTCACATGCCTGGACTGGCACCCAGCTCCGCCTCAGCCAGCAGCTCTCGCCCCCTCCACAGCCCAGTGTTTCAGTGAGCGGGTGGGGGCAGAGCAATCGGCGGTGTTTGATCACACGGTTCTCAGTCTTAGAGCCGGCAGGGGGGGGGGGCAGATGCAGCATCCACCTGGCCCACATGACAATTAGGCCTTATTCACATGGAGCATATGTGTCCCTGCTCAGTGTGATGGCCGTGTACCGCGTGGGTTTCTGTACATCCCTGTGCAGGCAGTCCAGTCAAAGTGAATTGGGACGCAGCAGCTGCATGGACATAGTCGAATATCAAAGTTTGATATGCAGACAGGAAGGGATGCATGTATTCTAACGCACAGTGTCTGCATTCAGTAAGCCCGGAGCCAAAAGACAAAAAAGAAATAGGCAGAGGGCGGGCATGACAGGGTTAATAGGGTTACTTACTAGGTGGGGTGGTTGTAAGGAAGGTTGTGGTTGGTGGGGAAGAAGATGGGGCGGAACAGAGGGAACTTAGCTGGGGGGAAGATCCCGCCCAAGCTCAGTGGTGTCGTAGGAACAAGCGTGTAAGCATGTCAGCGGTGGAGGACCTGTTTGCCCGTTTAAAAGCGGAGGCGGCGTCCAGGGGACCTGGATGGCTGGAGGGCCGGTTAGCAGCGGCGCTGGGTGAGGCTTCCCCAGAGGTCTCGGCGGTGGAAAGAGAGTCCGCGAGAGGTAGGCGAACCAGGCCGCCTACTCGCTTCTTGCCTGATGCGCCTATCCCAGTGCGGACGCAGCCGCAGAAGGGGCGAGCGGGTCGGCCGGTTTCTGGGCCTCCCGCGAAGAGATTAGCGGCGCGCCATGAGCGGGGTCAAAGGGGATCATCTCCTCCTGTCGCTATGGAGCTTGGGAGGGTAGAACAGCAGGATGTGGCGGGTCAGTCGGAGGCAGGGCCGCCCGTGAAGAGGACAGCGGTGGGGAGAAGCAGGAAGCAGGTGGATCATCCCCAGCCCACACGTTCAGGTGATGAACAAGGACAGCAGGGCAGGGCGGAACACACACTACAACCGGTGGGGAGGATGGGGCACAGACAGAAGATCAGCAGTGGCAGTGGCAGTATATCAGAAGTGAGGAGAGCCAGCAGGCCTTGTGCGGATGCTGGGGAAGATAGTTCGGACCCGGAGAGCCAAGCCCCAGGCAGATCCACGGCAGGGGCGGGGCTTCAGCACAGAATGGACTATGTTGCGGCAGCAGGGCACGCTGGCACGGCGGTGGGTGGCCCCACGGTGAGAGACGAGAGAGAGAGGGCTGCAGGTAGTGGCCTTGGGCGGCACTACAGGTACGAGGTCGGTGGGCCAAGAAAGGCGAGCAAAAAATCGGTGGGCGGATCATCTGGGCGGAGGAGGAGTGGGGAGAACGGAGCATTCGCGGCATCCAGTGGCGCAGCTGCTGGAGGGCCATCGGTGAGCGGAGAAGAAATGGAGGAAGACAGGTCGGAAGGAGAGCTGTCGCAGTCGGACGGCGATGGGCAGCAGGAAGAGCCGGCGGTGGCGGTGACGGGACCTTCGGCTGGTGGACAACCTACCAGGCAGCAGGGTAAGAGGACACGTCTTAATAATTCTGTTACTGTGGAGGGTGATGTGGGGGTGGGGGGTAGGGGGGAACTGGCAGCAGCGGGGCGGTCGACAGCGACCGTGCCTTTTAATCTGGCCGCGCAGGTCGCTGACCACGCATCGGCGGATTCAGGGTTGCAGAGTTTTGTTACAGGTTTGAAGGAATTACTAAAGAGGTTTGAGCCAGGGCCAAGCGGGAGCCAGTCTCCGGCGGCGGCATGGGTTGATCCCAGGGAGGGGCTGGGGGTGGGCACGGGGACTGTTACTGGCCCTAGTGTTGCGGCGCCCGTGGGAGAAGTCACAGGGGCGGCTGTGCAGGCGGAGGTTCCTAAGACACAGGAAGGGGCTGCGGGGGAGGGGGCGAAGAAGCAGGACTTAGTGAGGCTGGCGGACGCCGCAAAATGCGAAGTTTATGTGTGCTTTGAGGGTCCGCTTGGTGCACATTTGAAGCCTGAAGTTAGAGAAAAAATTTGGAAAGGGGAATACGTAGAGATTTTTGCTCTATTGCCCCTTGAAAAGTTTAATTTAGATAGAGTGAAGCCGGAGGATACTAAAAAAGAGGATGAAGAAAAAAGGAGGTATAGGCTAATACCTAGGACATTTACGAACTGGCTACAGGCGTTTGCAATCATGGCAAGCGTGATTGGGGAGAAGAATCCAGAGCACTGTTCGGCATTGTTCTGCTACTTGGACGCCGTGGGAGAAGCTTATAGAGTCTACGGGGGCACGGCTTGGCTGCGGTATGATGAGCAATTCCGACAGCGGAGGGCCATCCGCCCAGCGTTGAGGTGGGACCACAAGGACATCAGCCTATGGATGCGTCTCATGACTTCAACTAGGCAGACGGGTCAGTTTTTTCAGGGGGGGGCCGGTGGATCAGCTAACTCCGGTCAATCGGCCACAAGAAAAAAGGGGGTTTGTTGGCAATTCAATGAGGGGTCATGTAGATTTGGAGGGTCGTGCAAGTACAAGCACGAATGTTCAGGCTGCGGGGGGGGGAGCCACCCGCTATCGCGGTGTTTTAAACAAGGAAAAGGCCGTGCCGGAGAGTCTATTAGTAAAGGGGACAACACCGGTGAGAGTGGGAAGGATGGAGCCCTTCCTAGATAGATACCCGGATAAGGAGGCAGCGCGATTACTAGCTCGGAGGTTTTCGGAGGGTTTTAGAATACCTTCTCGCTTAGTTGACACGCCCCCGAGGTCGCGCAACTTGAAGTCAGCGTTGCTTCATGAGGAAGTGGTGGGGGAGAAGTTACAGAAGGAAGTTAGGTTTGGGCGCATGAGTGGTCCTTTTGCAGAAGTGCCAATACCGGATTTAGTAGTGTTCCCGCTGGGGGTGGTGCCTAAGAAAGAGCCCAATAAGTTTAGGCTGATACACCACTTGTCGTACCCAAAAGGGGAGTCGGTGAACGATGGCATCGATCCGGAAGAGTGTGCGGTGTCGTACACGTCATTTGATGCCGCAGTTGTTTGGGTTAGGAAATATGGACAAGGGGCATTGTTGGCAAAAGCTGACATAGAGTCGGCTTTTCGCTTGTTACCAGTTCATCCCGAAAGTTTTCGTTTACTGGGTTGTTGTTGGCAGGACGAATATTACGTAGATCGTTGTTTACCTATGGGGTGTTCGATATCCTGCGCGTTGTTCGAAAAGTTTAGCTCCTTTATTGAATGGGTGGTCCGGGACGTCGCGGGATTGAACTCCATCATCCACTATTTGGATGATTTTCTCTGCATCGGCCCTCCTAGGTCGGAAGTTTGTGCGGTCCTGTTGGCAACGTTGGAGCATATGGCGGAGAAGTTTGGAATCCCGTTGGCTCCGGAAAAGACAGAAGGTCCCAAAACGGTGTTGAGTTTTTTGGGCATCATTCTGGACACTGAGGCAATGGAGTGTAGACTACCTGAGGATAAGCTGACGGCGTTACAGGCGGAAATTCGGTGTATCAGCGGGCTGCGGAAAGTTCAATTACGGGCGTTACAATCATTGCTAGGTAAGTTGAACTTTGCGTGTCGAATTTTGCCTATGGGAAGGGTGTTTTGCAGGCGGCTGTCTGCAAGTACGGCGGGGGTGGAATCTCCAAGGCACTACGTACGTTTGCTGAAGTCTCACAGGGAAGACCTACGAGTTTGGCACACGTTCCTGGCTAAGTTTAACGGCAGGGCGTTGTGGATGTCAGGGCCAGTGAGCAATTTCGACTTGGAATTGTACACGGATGCGGCAGGATCAGCAGGTTTTGGAGCATTCTTCAGAGGACAGTGGAGTGCAGGGCCTTGGCCGCAGTCGTGGAAGGACGCAGGTTTGCTGAAGAACATGCTGCTTTTGGAACTGTTCCCGGTGGTGTTGGCAGTGGAGTTATGGGGTGAGTTGTTTAGGAATTTAAAGGTTAGGTTTCATGGGGACAACCTGGGAGTGGTGCAGGTGATCAATAAAGTATCAGCGGCTTCACCGCCGGTGATCAAGTTGCTTCGACACCTTGTACTGAGATGCTTACAGCTAAACGTGTTTATCTATGCGGTGCACCTCCCAGGGGTGGAGAATGTCGTGGCTGACGCTCTGTCTCGCTTTCAGTGGGACAGATTCCGGGAATTGGAGCCAGGGGCGGAGCAAGACGGGATCCCGTGTCCAGACTGGCTGTGGAGGATTGCTTTGGAGGACTAGTAGGATGGATCAAACAGTCGGTGAGCGATGCGACGTGGGCTGCTTACAACAGAGTATGGCAGGAATGGGCAGCTCTGCTGCGACAGGTGGATGAAGGACATGAAGACCAGGAAATCAGGTTGCTAGTTTTATACTTCGTTGCCAGGAATTCGGAGGATGGGGTGTCGGTGTCTGGGATCGAAAAGAAATTGGCAGCTCTATCATTTTTGTTAAGACTTCAAGGCTTACCTAATTTTACTAAAGATTTTTGGGTGAGGCAGGCATTGAAGGGTTACAGACGGGCTAAGCCGGGGAGAGACTCCAGGCGGCCAGTTTCGTACCAGTTGTTGGGTCGGATTGTTGGGTGCTTGGACAATGTATGTTCGCCAGGATACGAGGCGGTGTTGTTCAAGGCGGCATTCGCATTAGCGTTTTTTGGGGCATTCAGGATTAGTGAGTTAGTTAGTCCCTCCAAAAAAGAAAAAGGGGGGTTGGAAGGGTCGGATGTCAGCTGTTGGGAGGACAGGTTGTCCATCCTGGTAAAAAAGTCAAAAACGGATCAGCGGGGCAAAGGTAGGACTGTGCAGGTTTTCGCGCTGCCCGGTTCTCCTTTGTGCCCAGTACAGTTGGTAAAAAGGTTGGCAGAGATACGCCCGGGAGGGGAGGCCCCCTTTCTAATACATCAGGATGGGTCGTTCTTATCTCGCTTTCAATTTATTGCGATTTTCAAAAAATGTTTGGGGATATTAGGTTTGGAAGGTGAAAAGTTTTCATCCCACTCGTTTAGAATAGGGGCCGCTACTGAAGCTGTTCGGTGGGGATTGAATGAAGGGGCAGTAAAGAGGATTGGGAGATGGGAATCGAGGCGGTTTAGGTCTTATGTTCGCCCGCACTTGTTGTAGGTCTATATAGTTAAAAAAAAAAAAAAAAAAAAAAAAGGGTTTTCGGGTGGGTTTACAGTAATGGGGGAGTATGGTATTATGTATTGTTATGTTGGTACATTGTTGGGAGGTATTGATGTTTTGGGGGGATTTTTGTTTGTGTTTCCTTCTTGCAGGTCGACAGCAATGCCTTGTGTGGATCGTTGGCCACTCGTATGTCTGTTGGGGGGCCAGGAGAGGAGATGCTAGGAGGGATGGGAGGCAGCTGGGTTTTTCTAGGCAGGAAGTTTGTTTAAGGTGGTTTGGGGTGCCGGGCATGCTGTGGGGTAGGACAGTGTCAGAAGTTCAAAAATTGGCACGCATAGACAGAGCGCCGGACGTGTTATTATTGCATGTGGGCGGCAATGATCTGGGATTGAGGTCAATGTTGGATTTGGTAAAAGACATTAAGTTTGATTTTTGGCAGCTCAGGATGTCTTTTCCACGCATGCTCATTGTGTGGTCGGATATCGTGGCGCGTACCACTTGGAGATTGGCCAGGTCGGTTGACAAGATCAACCGGGCAAGGAAGAAGGTCAACAAAGAGATTAGCAGCTTTGTAGTGAGGAATGGAGGTCTAGCGATAAGGCATTTGGAATTGGAGGTGGATACCTGGAGATATTTAAGGAGAGATGGGGTACACCTGAACGATGTGGGGACAGATTTATGGGCATTGGGTCTGCAAGATGGGATCCAGCGAGCTTTGAGGGTGTGGCAGGGCACACAAGGGTAAGGTTTTACCCTGGTGTGTGCTGTGGCGTGATGTTGGCCTTTGCGGGTGAAGGATTAAACCCCAGATATGTAAGAGATCGGGACCCATCGCTAGTATGAGACCCGTTGGTGAGATTTCAGCTAACAAGGGTTTTAGCTTGAATTGGTTATTGGGGCACTGTGGGCTATTGGTTGATTGTCTCCGAGCTAGCTTGTCAGCTGGAGGCCTAGTTTATAGTTATAGTACCGCAGTGCCTGAGTTTCTTGAGTTTGAAGTTTGGTGGGTTTTCCCTGCAAAGACCAACGGGAGTGGTAGTTAAGAAAAAGGATATGTCAGGTGTTTTATACGGTTTATATGATGTTGATAAATTATTATTATTAATGGTTATATTTTAATAAAGTTAATTGGCTGCTACGGCCAATATTTTACTCCATATGGTGGTTGTCTCAATTATTGGGGTAAAAGGTTGGGGTATGCAGCTAGTGGGTGGTGGTTAAGAAAGGGGTGACAAGTGACATCTGTTATACAGTAGTCAAGTAAGCCCGGAGCCAAAAGACAAAAAAGAAATAGGCAGAGGGCGGGCATGACAGGGTTAATAGGGTTACTTACTAGGTGGGGTGGTTGTAAGGAAGGTTGTGGTTGGTGGGGAAGAAGATGGGGCGGAACAGAGGGAACTTAGCTGGGGGGAAGATCCCGCCCAAGCTCAGTGGTGTCGTAGGAACAAGCGTCCCACCCTCCCTCCCTTTATCAGGTGGTAAGTTGGGTAAGTTAAGAGATTAAATGGTGGTACTGTATTGTAGAGAGGCAGTCGTGGCAGTGGCGTGATGTTGGCCTTTGCGGGTGAAGGATTAAACCCCAGATATGTAAGAGATCGGGACCCATCGCTAGTATGAGGCCCGTTGGTGAGATTTCAGCTAACAAGGGTTTTAGCTTGAATTGGTTATTGGGGCACTGTGGGCTATTGGTTGATTGTCTCCGAGCTAGCTTGTCAGCTGGAGGCCTAGTTTATAGTTATAGTACCGCAGTGCCTGAGTTTCTTGAGTTTGAAGTTTGGTGGGTTTTCCCTGCAAAGACCAACGAGAGTGGTAGTTAAGAAAAAGGATATGTCAGGTGTTTTATACGGTTTATATGATGTTGATAAATTATTATTATTAATGGTTATATTTTAATAAAGTTAATTGGCTGCTACGGCCAATATTTTACTCCATATGGTGGTTGTCTCAATTATTGGGGTAAAAGGTTGGGGTATGCAGCTAGTGGGTGGTGGTTAAGAAAGGGGTGACAAGTGACATCTGTTATACAGTAGTCATGGACTGTGCACCCACTTCTATAGGTGAAGCTCTCTGGTGGATGCAGAAGCAGCAAAAGGTGACTCAGCATACAGGACCTGTCTCAGTGCCTGTCTGAATGAGCCCTTAGGGGAATTGCCAACCAATCAGCTCATAGCTTTCATTTTCAAAGCGGAACAAGCTGAAGATAGAAGCTGATTGGTTGCCATGTGCAGCTGTTCCAGTTTCTGACTGCACTAGTTTTAATAAATTCCCCTCTCTGTGTTTTACATTTCTTACGCCTGACTACTGCATTCTAAGTACAGCACATTCTTGGTAAAAGTTGTTGTAAAGGCACAAGGTGCATTCTATGCATGAAGGTAAAAAACCTTCTGTGTGCAGCAGCCCCCCCAGCCCTGTCTTTCCTTACCTGAGCCCCCTCTCGATCCAGCGATGTCCACAAGAGCCTTGGCTGTCTGGGGACTCACACACCTGATTGGCTTTTGGCAGCAGTGGGAGCCAATGGCTTTTTTTTTTATCGCATTTAAGTTTGAATGTGAGATCTGAGGACTTTTTGACGCCAGATCTCACATTAAACAGGTCCTGTCATGCTTTTTTTCTATTACAAAGGATTTTTACATTCCTTGTAATAGGAATAAAAGTGATCCAAAATATATATTTTTTTTAAGGGACAGTGTAAAAACAAAAAATAAAAAGTAAAATAAAGAAAACTTTTTTTTTTAAAAAGTGCTTCGTCCCTCCGTGCTCGCCTGCAGAAGCGACGCATACGTAAGTCACGCCCGCATATGTAAACGGTATTAAAACCACACATGTGAGGTATTGTCGCAATCATCAGAGTGAGATTTCTATTTCTAGCAAAAGACCTCCTCTGTAACTCAAAACTGGTAATCTGTAGACATTTTTAAACGTCGCCTATGGAGATTTTTAAGTGTCAAAGTTTGTCGCCATTCCACGAGCGGGCGCAATTTTGAAGCATGACATGTTGGGTATCAATTTACTTGGCGCAACATTATCTTTCACAATATAAAAAAAAATGGGCTAACTATACTGTTTTCTATTTTTTTAATTCAAAAAAGTGTATTTTTCCCCAAAAAATTGCGTTTGTAAGGCCACTGCACAAATACAGTGTGACATAAAGTATTGCAATGATCAACATTTTATTCTCTAGGGCAAGGGTCTCAAATCGGTGGCCCTCCAGCTGTAGAAACTACATATCCCACCATGCCTCTGCCTGTGGGAGTCATGCTTGTAACTGTCAGCCTTGCAATGCCTCATGGGACTTGTAGTTACACAACAGCTGGAGGGCCTCCAGTTTTAGACCCCTGCTCTAGGGTATCTGAAAAAAAATGATATAGTGTTTGGGTTTTCAAAGTAATTTTCTAGCAAAAAAAAAAAACAGTTTTTAACAATAAACACCAAGTGTAAAAAATAGGCCTGGTCCTTAAGTGGTAAATATCACTTTAAGGTTAGCTGTGTGTAGTACAGGATATCATGATATGCAATAGAACATTTTTCTTTTTTACTAAAATGAGTATACAGGAGTTTTGTACTGTCTGTTACATACTTGCTTGGGGCACAGTCATTAAAGCATATGCCATTTAAGCCCCTCCCACTGTTGATGCAATCTGACCACACCCACAGTTTTGACGCTGCAACGCTATATTGCCACATACCATTTTTCTTGGGCGGGGGGGTTGCAAAAAAATGACCAGCCCCGGGTGCCAGATGTGCTAGTGCTAGCTACGCCACTGCCTAAAGCAGACCTAAAATAAAATGACAGCCCATCTTTGATCTTCTGGTAACACATGTGTAGTAAAGAATCCATCAGATATTTATTTTGCAGAAAGTATTCCTCTGGGATCCCATAGCATTCATTCACACGTTTGGTCACATGATTTCAGCAGCAGGGCAGGATCAGACAGTCTGAAGTCATAACCTCCCTTGGGCTTCCTTGGCATTGGGTCACATGACTAGCTGCTGTTTGCTCCCAGAGTGGTGCTTTCTTCAAGGGTGTTAAGTATTTCCAGTGTTTTATTTTTAGCTTTTTTTTGAACTTAAAGCATTGGGGTGAGCAGGAAAGGTGCGTGGGGAGATAATTCCACTTTGCTGCCTTCTTAAAGTGAGCATTAGCTGCTGCTTCAATAAGCATTTAGCAGAAGGCATTTGTCAAACTCTGATGCTTCTCACACTAGTGTCTACTGCTAAATTGAGATTAAGGTTTAAAGCGGTATTAAACCCAGAACAGAAATGTTATATATATTGCTGCTTAACAATTCTTAGGTTTCATTCACGCGGCCATCAAAAAAACGCAAGTGATTTTTAATAACGAATCTGAATGCTGTGGCATTGTTTTCAATGGAGCCATTTACACAGGTCCAAATCCATGAGCTGCTTTCACATCCGTAACACAGAATCCCAAAATCTGCGCCTTTACTCACTTATGCATATACATGCATGTATATGTATTTGTATGCACATAAATTAAGGAAAAATAAATTATCATAAAAACAAGTTATGTACACATATGCACCTTTACGCATTTAAACGCATCTATACGCAAGTATTTTACTGATTATTACGCAGTAACTCTTCTCCTAGAAAACGCATGTAATAACATCCTCAAAATTTTTATGGGCCTAATGCCTCGTACACACGAGCGGACTTTTCGACCGGACTGGTCCGACGAACTATCCGACGGACTTTCGGCGGACTTCCAACGGACTTTCCCAACGAACGGACTTGCCTACACATGATCACACCAAAGTCCGACGGATTCGTACGTGATGACGTACGACCGGACTAAAATAAGGAAGTTGATAGCCAGTAGCCAATAGCTGCCCTAGCGTCGGTTTTCGTCCGTCGGACTAGCATACGACGAGTGGACTTTTCAATAGGAACTGGGTCCGGCGGAGTTCCAACGTAAAGATTTGAAACATGTTCCAAATCTAAAGTCTGTCAGATTTGCGACCGAAAAAGTCCGCTGCAGGTCCGATGAAGCCCACACACGGCCGAATTGTCCGTCGGACCAGTCCGGTCGAAAAGTCCGCTCGTGTGTACGCGGCATAAGATGTAGGTGCTGCATTAGTGTTATGGTTATGCAATAGAGTTTCTCTGTCAGCTTACCTGGCTGTCTCCATGTGTTTATTTCTAAAGACCAGCTGCCTATCACCTGACTGGTTTTATAACCTCTCCTCTAAGCGTGGCCCCACCCCAGGCCCTATCCGGGAAACCTTTATTAACCTGTGCACTGCAAGCCAGCAGTGCTGATCAACCCTTGTGTGTTAGCCTCCGTGTGTACTTGCTGTGTTTCCTACGTCTGATTCCAGTTACCGACTTTGGCCTTTTCTTAACTATTCCTGTCTGCTCGTGACCCTGACCCTTGGCGTGTCCCCGACCATCCCTGTTTGCCTGTGACCCTGAACCTTGGCGTGAACGCTGTTGTCCTTGTCTGCTTGTGGCCCCGACCTTGGCTTGTCCCTTACTTTCCTTGTTGTTCCAGTCTGCTGCCTCCTTCCTCTTCTCCTGTAGTCTACCGTGAGTGTGAGCTGTGAAACCCTGGGGTCCGCCACCTGGAGCCAGACTGCAGCGCAGTCCATCCTCACCACTAGAGGCTCTGGTGAACACCTGCTGGCTCTTAGACTCCGCGCCCTGGGGAATCTATGCTTTAGCTCCCAGTGGGATCTGTGTCAGTGATCCAGTAGACCTGCTTCCTGAACCTCCCAGGGTTCAATCCACAGCAGTCTGTCCTAGGGTCCACTACCTTAGCAGTGTACTTCTGACTCCTACAGAGTGCGTCTGTCACCTAGCCTCAAGGTGACCTGACAATTATTTTTCTTTTCTGGACTTTTTTTCTTTATTTTTACCTGGTGATCTGGCCAGTAATGCCGTGTATACACGGCCGGACTTCCCGACAGAAAAAGTCAGAGGGGAGCTTTCGGTCGGACATTCCGACCATGTGTATGCCCCATCGGACTTTTTCTGTCTACATTTCCCATGGACTCAGATATAGAACATGTTCTAAATCTTTCACTCGGAAATGCCTACAGAGTTTAGCCTGTTGGCAAGTCTGGCCGTGTGTACGCGGCATTAGTCAGTTAATTTTCAACTTCCTTTACCAGACCAAGCTGACAAGCAAAAGTGTTGGGAGGTACAACGGGAGTATCACCCCCCCCCCACCCCTCAGGGGCACCTGAGGAACACTTTACACTAAATAGTTCATAATGGGCATATTATATTCATTAACCCTTTCAGGTCAGTGCCTTAAAATGGTTACCATGAAGCCTTACAGAAGGACCACATTTTCTTCTTTCTTCTCCAGCCGGTGACATGGTCTGTTCCCACTGGTCCCAACAATGGCCTCCAAAAGACTTTCAGAAAATGCAACAGAGCAAGTACTTATCTCCACCAGCCTGTCTCACATTTTAACTCTGCACCTTCAGCTATATTTCACCCTTGGGTATACACAGAAGCCACCATACTTCACTTTTGCAAGGCCTTGCACATCATGACTGCAGCCTTGGTGTCTAGGCAGGTCGTAAAAAGAGAGGGGAATTTTGGGACTTTAAGGGCTCATTTACACTTGCTAAGGCTTCAATGAGGCTTTGGACAGGCTTTGTTAAAGCTCTCTGAATGCTAGTCAAAGCTCCTGTCACTAAATAAAATGGTTAGCTTACAATCCCGTTTACATCTGCTTTTGCTTTGCTTTGCTTTGCATCAGCTTCACCTCAAAAATTATACCCATGTATCTTTAGTGGTGCTTCAAAGCCTCTTCAAAACCTCCATAGAAGTCTATGGCAAAGCTTGCTTGAAGCCCCACTCAAGCCTCATCGAAGCCCCACTGAAGCCTCATCAAAGCCACATCAAAGTACCAAGCAAAACCAGGTGTAAATAGGACTGTAAGCTGGCCATTTTATTTATTGACAGGAGATTTGACTAGCGTTCAGAGAGCTTTAACAAACGTGTCTGAAGCCATGTTTTGAAGCAAGTGTAAACTAGCCCTAAATGAGGCAATATACTTGATACATGTAATTTGATAGAAGTTTAATGGTGTGTTGACATATTGGATAGATAAAAATACATAGCATAAGCATATAACACATACATATGTAATTTCATGTATTTACACTGTATAGCATAAAACATCATAATAACATCCATGTGCATACACTAGAGCTGCACAATTAATCGTTAAAAAAATCGTGATCTCGATTCAACCCCCCTGACGATCTATATTGCAGGGTTTGCCATATAACAAGCAGAGAGACTTATCTGCTCACTCAGCTGTCAAAAGAAAACATCCGGGCAGTCTGCCAAGTTTTTAATATGAAAACATTGTAACTAACTCTTCCTTCTTAGACCAAAGAGATACACTTCTGTTTGTAAAAAAAAAATAATCCTGGCAGTCTGCCAAGTTTTCAACAACGTGTAAATGCAGGAAGTTTAACCACTTAAAGGCTAAATCTTTTTCTGACACTTCTTTCTTAATCTAAAATCAATATTTTTTGAGAGAAAATTACTTGGAACCTCCAAACATTATATACATTTTGGCAGAGACCCTAGGGAATAAAATGGCAATTGCTGCAATATTTTATGTCACATTGTATTTGCCCAGCGGTCTTTCAAACACAATTTTTTGGGAAAAAAATACACTTCAATCAATAAAAAAAAAGACGAAAACGGCGCGAGAATCGTGAGAGAATGATCTATCTTCTAAGCAAAAAAATCGTGATTCTCATTTTGGCCAGAATCGTGCAGCTCTAACATAAACATATGGATTTGGCAGCACAATCAACTTTGCAGCACACAGCAGTCTTGGATAAAAATTGATAACAGATGTTTAAAAGGTTTGTATGGGGAACTATGAAATTGGTTGGAATAGCATAGTTATATCTGAATAGAATCCTTTGAAAACCAGGTAGATACATCCTAAATGCTTGATGCGTTTCATGTATAAAGACACTTCTTCAGGAGAGGATGCTTAAAAGTATCTGCAAGAAACAGAATATGAGTATATCTAGTTTTAAACTAAACTTTATAAGCAGAAACAGAGTTCCTAAACCTAAATACTTACATACAACCAAAGACAAAGGATATATGTTGTTGTGGGGAGGGGGCCCACCAGGGCTTAAAAATGTGAAAAGGGGGAGAGGGAGGGCCCCCAGAGCTCATCGCAGCTCCCGGGTAACAGACATCCAAACAGCCCGGGAAAAACCAAAACATCCACAACCAATGACCAAAACTGCTATCTAGGTTCAAAAAATGCCGCTGAACATAAGTCACTAAAGTTATAATGTTTCGCATGTGTGGACCCATAAAGGGTTCACTAACCACACAGGACAGACCTTACACAAAAAAAATATGGCAGGGGAACATTGCCCATGTAAGTCAAACTGCCTCCATCCCTATTGCATTTGGAAAAAATGGGGGGGGGGGGGTTGGGACTTTGAATGAAGCACATGTATAAATGAGCCTCCATCCCTATTCAAGTAAAAAGAGAGGGGAATTTTGGGACTCTCTCTAAGTGTGTGCTTGTAAACAGATCCCCCTGCAAGATACAGTGTCGACAAGTGTGCAGCTGAAAAAAAAATTGTGACAGAGGAAGTGCCTTATCTACATCCCACCCACCAGTGGGTTCATACCAGCGCCACGCAAGCACAGCAAATGCGGGGAGGGGCCACAGCCCGGGCGGTGACCACCGCTCGCAGCCGCCGCCAAACATTACCTACTACGTCTGCTGAGATGGAAAAACATGTTCCTCCACCATGTCTGGACAGGTCGTGTACCACAGCAGGCTCCAATATGGAGGCCCTGACACTACAGTTGAAGTAGAACATTTCAGTGTATAACATTATCCTCACATATACCACTGTAAATGATTGGCTCTGCATAGAGTAGTGATGTATAAATTAGCTATACTGTCCCTAGTCTCCCTAATTCTTTTATTGATTACACTCTTCCCAATGTCTCCGCATTCCGTCTTTCTTTGATTTTTTTAGCTGACATAATTGTCACCAATATTAATGACCAAACAGTGAATTTGATGTGACCTGGCACACACATTATAGCAAACATGGCAAACTTCATCCCTAAATTAGTTTATAAAAAAGGAGAGCTGTGGGACTTTAAATGAGGCGACCGCCATGTCAGATATGGACAAAAACCACATAAAATTGAAGTTACAGTACATGATTTATTATTACATTGAATAAAAGTATTGTATCAAATAGATAGATAGTCACAGGACTTACACTAAATATGCTGCTACATAGCATGCAATACAAGTAGGAATTATTTAAACCTTGAGTATAGCCTCACATAGTATTAAGTTTATAACAATAAAGAAGTACCATCGTCCAAAATGACATATATGTTTGGGGGGGGGGGGTAAAAATGTGGGGGTAGTTGCCAAGGCTATCCCATACACATAGGTACCCGAAGGAGTTTAAATGGACTTTCTCGGTACGGATATAACCACAAATTGATTAAAAATAAAAAATTTTATTCTGTAACAGTATATAAACAATGTCTTAAAAACACAACAATGTATACAGAGACAATTTGTAAAATAGTACAATATACACCACACGGGAACTCATAGCAGGTTTCCCCGGTACAGTTTCTGTTCAGGTGGGGTGTAAATATTCCTCTACCGGTTTTGCGGTAAAACTGCTTCTTCAGGAGGATGAAATAGTCTATAAGGAAACAGTGTATTAAAGAAAATATACAAGGGAATATACAAATTGTACAGAAAGATCATTCGCAAGGCATAATAATAGTAGAATAGATACGGAAAGATCTGCTCACCCAAATGGACCAGGCACGGCTAGCAACGGATTCCCATAGATCCCCCCCCCCCCCAGTGGACAAGGGGGAGTGCAAAGAACCATCACTAATTGGAATAGATAATTGAATCAAGTATAAATGGTAGATATTTATCAATTTTTATCAAAAGTTATATGAATACTAATACGTGAAGATTTACGGTGATGGGAGGCCAAGGGAAGGTGCATGTGTGGTTTGAGGTGAAGTAGGAAAGATTGGCAAGAAGGAAGGGGAAGGGAGAAGGGGAAGGGGGGAAGGGGGGGAAACAAGGGGGGGAAAGGGGGAGGTAAGGGGGACCGGGGGAAAACCGGGAGGGGAGAGAGGAGGAGGAGGGAGGGAGAGGAGGGGAGGGAGAAAAGGAAGGATGGGGAGGGGGGAGGAAAAGGAAAGGAAGGGGAAATGGGAGGACAGAGAGGGAAGGGGAAATAACATTGCCAAACTTAAGGATTTAGAAAGTTAGGAAATCACCACAATGCATGCTGAATGGAATCTTACCAAATTACGGGTATACTGAAGGAAAAAATTGCTCAGGCTGTGTTAAGAGGACTGAGGGGCTCAGATATAAGTGTATATCACACTGGATAGATGTCCTGGAAACTGGAAGCCAATGGGTATTGTAGATGTAACAAGTCCCTTAAATAGGGACACTGGCTGCAGGGAAAGAAGGCACAAAAAAGAGGCTCTGTAAGCAGGCAGTAAGGAGGCGGGTAGCAAGGTAACGAAGAGTCCAGATATAACTGGAGGTGCAAACGCGGTAATAATTTACCAGTGTAGCTTTATATCTGTGTAACAGCCTGGAGTGGATGGAGTTTGCTGCTCGTCTAGCAGTCCACAGGGACTGCTATAAGAGCTCCCTAACCCCGTGCACGTCAGCGCACACCGCCGGAGGCGGCGTCTGACGTCACGGGGTCAGTTCACCCACACTACGCAGGTGCACGTGTCTGTGCTACTGCACATGTGCGTTCCAATGACGCCCATAGGCCAAAGACCAGGCCGATCGGGGCAAGCTGGGGCAGCAGAGGCCACCCCTGGCCAGGGTGAGCACAAGTCCGCCGAGGAGAAAAACAAGAGAAAACCGTGCTGCTGGTTCACCACAAGAGGGAGCAGGCCAGCTGCATCTGTGAAAGAAAAAGTACATAATCTAAAGTTTACACTTTCGTATATGCACAACTAAACAAAGTTATAATTGCAGGTTTAATGCATTTAATATGCTGAGATAGTCAGTACAAAAATATAATACAAGTAGGAATTAGACATAATAAATGTACATGATACGATAAATGGGTTAAAAAACCTATTTTATAGGAACAAGTAACTTTGGGCATCTAGCAGCACTCAACGCGTTTCCTGGCATTACAGCTATTCATCAGGAGTGTTGTGAAGTAATATACTGGAAAGGAAATGGACAGGGGTTAATAATAATGCCCTTAAAATAAGGGAGGACAGAGAGATTATATCCCAACAAGGTGGAGATAAATTGGGATACTTACGAACAGCCTCAAGGCCAGGTCCAGTATCAAGGAAGGAAGACGGAGGGGGGGGGGGGGGGGTAACAGGCATGATGTCTCCCCCAGGGTTGAGATGAAGGAACCCTCCAAGGATGGAGAACAGCACGGTGGTCACAGCATGATCCAATAAACTATGTGTGCATGAAAAGTGCATAGTGTTCCTGGAAAAAATGTGTTGAAAAGGGATTGATTAAAGGTGTGAACGTGTAAAAATAATGTGGCAAATCTATGTGTTCCCAAAAGGGGACTACATGAGGGAGTGTATGTGAAATAAAACCAAGTAGAGGGAGAAAAAAACATACCAAAAGAGGATGGCTGATCTCCCAGTGAAGAGGGTAACCTGTGTGTTGGATCAGTGTGTGCTTCCTTGTGATTGAGTCAAGCAAATGAACCAACGGCTGCTCCAAGGCTACTATATACTCCCATTCCCAGGGAGGGACCCCGTCAATGTCATAACTGATTGGCCAATCTGCACAAGAGAGGTGGGGAGGGGATTCCCAGCTGCATGTGGAGGAGCCATCAGCAGTGGGTCTCCACCCATCTCGTGCGTGGCCAAAGATGGAAAAAAGACGTTAAATCAACGTCGATGACACAGCTGATTGTGGCATCAAAGCATGACGCTGATGAGCAGGAGGCCAAGCCCTGCCCCCACCAAAGGGTGGGAGGGAGGGACGGGCTGCTGACCATCGCAACCTCGGAGACAGAGAAACCACCCAACCCCCCCTCAAACCCAAGCTGACCCAGACAAGGGATTGGGAAGTGATCTAGCAAAGATACTGGGTCGAAGATAATACATAGGGAGATATTGACATACGGATCTAATGGGAAATATGAATAAATCTGGAAACAAATTGCTGAACACTGTTATGCCCCTTTATAAGGGCAATACACAGAAGTTGATAAAGTATATTAGGTGTGACAGGTCACTGGGAGTGGGTGTCTTCCACCCGAATATTTGTCAAACAGTGAATTGGATGTGACCTGGCACACACGATATAGCACACATGGCGACCTCCATCCCTAAATTAGTCTATAAAAAAGGAGAGCTGTGGGACCTTAATCGGTTCCCGATCGGCGCACGACGATGTACGTCGGCAGAATGGCACGGCTGGGCGAATGGGCGTACCTGTACGTCCATTTGAATTCCCCAACGTGCCATTGCGTGTGCGCCGGCGGCGGTGCGTGCGTGCGCCATCCGGGAGCTCCGTGAGTTGGGTCGCAGGTCCCGCGAACTCGATCGCCGCGGGGATACCCGCGATCGCCTCACAGGGAGGACGAACAGGGAGATGCTTATTTTGTTCATAGCGCAAAAAATAAAAATCGCAGAGGTGATTAAATACCACCAAAAAAAAGCTCTATTTGTGGGAAAAAAAAGGACGTCAATTTTGTTTGGGAGCCACGTTGCACGACCGCGCAATTGTCAGTTAAAGCGACGCAGTACCGAATCGCAAAAAGTGCTCTGGTCAGGAAGGGGGTAAAATCTTCCGGGGCTGAAGCACTTAAATGAGGCGACCGCCATGTCAGATATGGACAAAAACAACATAAAAGTTCCTATAAAATATTGTTTTTTAACCCAGTGGTCATCAACCCTGTCCTCAGGGCCCACTAACGGGCCATGTTTTATGTAATACCTTGGGGAGATGCAGACTAGAATAATGCTATCACTGAGCAGCAAATGATATCACCTGTGATGTATTTCAGTTATCTTGCAAACCTGGCCTGTTAGTGAGCCCTGAGGACAGGGTTGATGACCACTGTTTTAACCCATTTATCTTATCATGTACATTTATTATGTCTAATTCCTACTTGTATTGCATGCTATGTAGCAGCATATTTAGTGTAAGTCATGTGACTACCTATCTATTTGATACAATACTTTTCCTCAATTTAATAATAAACCATGTATTGTAATTTCAATTTATGTTTTTTGTCCATATCTGACATGGCGGTCGCCTCATTTAAAGTCTCATAGCTCTCCTTTTTTATAATATTAATGACCACTTACACTTGCCACCATAGATTATAGTATATGGACTTGTATCTTTCCAACACTGACCCTGCTCTCACCTGTCCCCTTGGTCCATATGGGTTATACTGCCACAGTTCCCGGGATAGACGTTCCTGATGACTCTTTTTTTTCCCAAGCACTGTGTTGTCTAAGCTGATTTATAAGTAGTGAGGCTAATTAAGGGCTTCTTGGAACAATCTGCTTGAAGTAGTGATATCAATATTTGGCATAAAAAACTTTCTTATACTGATATTTTACTTCATAGATACATATTTTGCATCTACTCCTGAACAGAGGCGGCTGGTGCTCAAAATGTTTGGGTCGGCGCAAACAAACTGAAAAATTCTAAAAGAAAACCCCCCATCAATTGCAGCCTCACTGTACCATCATGCGCAGCCAACGTGCCATCAATAACAGCCACTGTGCCATCAAACGCAGCCACTGTGCCATCAAACGCAGCCACTCTGCCCATCAATTGCCGCCACTGTGCCATCAAACGCAGCCACTGTGCCCATCAAACATAGCCACTGTGCCCATCAACTGCCGCCACTGTACCATCAAACGCAGCCACTGTGCCATCAAACGCAGCCACTGTGCCCATCAATGGCCAACACTGTGCCATCAAACGCAGACACTGTGCCCATCAAACGCAGCCACTGTGCCCATCAAACGCAGCCACTGTGCCCATCAAACGCAGCCACTGTGCCATCAAACGCAGCCACTGTACCATGTCAAATGCTCCCACTGTGCCATCAAATGCTGCCACTGTGCCCCATCAAATACAGCTACTGTGCCCATCTTATGCAGCCCACTGTGCCCATCTTATGCAGCCACTGTGCCCCATCAAATGCAGCCACTGTGCAACATCAAATGCAGCCACTGTGCCCATCATATGCAGCCTCACTATGTCCCATCATATGCAGCCTCACTGTGTCCCATCAAATGCAGCCACTGTGCAGCATCAAATGTAGCCACTGTGCCCATCATATGCAGCCTCACTGTGTCCCATCAAATGCAGCCTCACTGTGTCCCATCATATGCAGCCTCACTGTGCCCCATCATATGCAGCCTCACTGTGTCCCATCAAATGCAGCCTCACTGCATCCAATCATATGCAGCCTCACTGTGTCCCATCATATGCAGCCTCACTGTGCCCCATCATATGCAAACTCACTGTGCCCCATCAAATGCAGCCTCACTGTGTCCCATCATATGCAGCCTCACTGTGTCCCATCATATGCAGCCTCACTGTGTCCCATCATATGCAGCCTCACTGTGTCCCATCATATGCAGCCTCACTGTTTCCCATCATATGCAGCCTCACTGTGTCCCATCAAATGCAGCCTCACTGTGTCCCATCATATGCAGCCTCACTGTGTCCCATCATATGCAGCCTCACTGTGTCCCATCATATGCAGCCTCACTGTGTCCCATCATATGCAGCCTCACTGTGTCCCATCATATGCAGCCTCACTGTGTCCCATCATATGCAGCCTCACTGTGTCCCATCATATGCAGCCTAACTGTGTCCCATCATATGCAGCCTCACTGTGCCCCATCAAATGCAGCCTCACTTACCTTACAGGCAGCTCTGCTCTGGCCATGCGTTCCACTGAGCTGCCGACTTCACTTCCGGTTTTCCTGTTACCAGAAGTAACCTCTTAACCAGAACAACAAAGCTCCTGCCCGTGGTAATACTACGAGCGGAAGCTGCTCAGCGCTCTGGATTGCGCCACAAAGCATGTCCAAAGTCGGCAAATGAAGAGCTTCATCTGCAATCTTATGATTGCATTGACGTGGCGCTTCCCATAGTGCACTGTGTGACTGCTGGATGGGGGGGCAGCACCCGTGCACACCTATGGACGGGCCGCCATTTCTCCTGAAGAAGCGAACATTGATACGTAAAAGGCGTCCAGTTGTCAGATGCAGTTTGCTGTCTACTCATGTATCCATATTTCAGATTATGTACTGTATAAATACATTGAAACTGTGTATCAAATTTTAGATTAGGAATCAGCTTAATATTTATTGTAACCGGATATTAATATGATGTTATTTTCATTTATGTATCCATAAACCTGTAATCATGTGGATTAATTACAATATGTGTTTTGATGTGTGATGTACCTCATATACTGTAAGTCCCAGGGCAAATGCAGTAGCTCTTGTGTATATACTGTACCCAGTGTGATGCATACTAGCATATAATAACTTTGCCTTGCAGTTTTTATTTTTAAAAGCCGGCGGTTTACTACTGATTTAAAGGTGCACAACACAATTTATTTATTTATGTAAAACCTATACCCCCAAAAGGAAAAAACTGTAGATGGTTAGAAAGTGTTAGCTGGAGTTCAACTTTAATTTGTTAAATTGTCAACTCCATCTAAATCTGCTAGTGTACCTAACACTATTCTCTCCCAAGAATGCTGCTGTCCAAAGGTGTCTGAGTTGCTCCTCTATTCAGAGTGGAGATACCCTAAGACAGGAAGTATGCTCCTTACTGTAAGAGCGCCAAAGATGTGAAAATCCCTTCCACAGGCAATGGTTTCAGCAGGGAGAATCGAAAAAATAGTTTAAAACACCTGAACGACCACAACATACAGGGATATACAATATAATACTAACATATAATCACACACATAGGTTTGACTTGATGGACTTGTGTCTTTTTTTCAACCTCACCTACTATGTAACTATGTAACTATGTATGTGTTACTGGTGTAGGGCAGACCTAGGACTGGTCTGGCTGTTTGGTGCCAGGTTCCATTCCCTGATAGGCCCATTGCTATGGCTGTACATGTCTTTTTGCAGTTTAGTTTTACTGAAAGAGCTGGGATAGGGTGAGGGTGATCATTGGGATACTCCAGAGATTTCTAACAAGACTGTAATAGAGGGCTCTAAGTCTGAACTGCTTCTTCAGGGTGGGAACCACCCTCTTAAATATGAAGGGTAACTAGATTCTAGGAACTCCTCAACAGGAGTATAATCCGGATGTACTGCTGAAAGTTCTCCCAAATAGGGCCAAGAATAGTCCTGTATATTGTAAAGCCACCCGCAGTACCAGTCAGCTTCTGTACTTGTTACCTGTGTCCTGGATTGGCAGGTGAGCTTTTTACATGTTTTTAGGAGGCTAGGCCAGAGATGCCCTAGCCCAAGCAGGAGCTGGGACCCCAAAAAATAATTCTTTGAAGCTGCTGGAAATCTTCCAGGGATGCCTCAGCCTTCAGGCTGGATCTTACCCACCAGGAACAAGAGAAAGCTGTCCCAGGCCCCAGTCTATTTATATCCCTTTCAGCTTCTGATGGTCACTCACTCTCCAGACCAAAGATTGGCTTAAAAGGCATGAATATGCAGACCAGGTGCAAAACTCTCCCGCCCACTATATCCCTGAGTTCAGTGGTATGCAGAGGAAAGTAGCTGAGCCTGCACTGGCAGAATCTAAAACAGGTACTAACAAACAAAAACTGCTCTCCTTGGTAACCAGGAAGCCAAAACTTAAAATTTACCTAAAACTAGTAGCCTACTGAGGGGCGCTACACTGAACAGATCACCAAGTGAAAATAAAGGAGAAAAAAAAGCTAAAAAAGACAACTATTGCATCCACAATTTTTAAGAATTGGTGAGCTGCAAGTAAATTAGTTTTCTGAGGAGGGTTAATACCATTTTAAAGCAGAACTTCACCCTGAAGGGGTGCTGTTTGCCCCCCCCCCCCTCTTCTACTTTTGGCACTTTTTGGGGGTTACCTGGTTTTGATAGGAACCTGCTTCCACTTCTGGGCAGATCGCCATGGCAGGTCCACCAGAAGTTCTCCTCTCCCTGCCCGCAACCCTTCTGGTACACGTCACAGGTCCCAGAAGGCTTTGGGTCCATTCACAAACCGCAGCGTGGCTTGCCCACACACAGTGGGCAGATGACTGTGAAGTCGCAAGGAACCGCAGCCGGCTGCCCACAGCAAACATGCTGCCATCGGGGAACCGAAGACCGGCGTAGAACCAGTTTAGGTGAGGATAGCGCTGGGCCCCTGTAAGTGCCCTTTTATTAAAAGTCAGCAGCTACAGTTTGTGTAGCTGCTGGCTATCATTTTTCTTTAAATAGAGAGAAAACTACTTTAACTCCACCTAACACACAGTTAAAATACATTTATGGGAACTGTGTTGCAATTCTGTGCAGCCAGGCCAGGCAACAGGACAGCCAGATCTTCAAACTTTTACTTCAGGAACAGTACAGCTTAGTCAAGAACACACCCCCTAACCTACAGATTGGACAATGAAGGAATAACAACAGCATCAACAAGGCCATCCCTCTACTTATCTTGTATGCTTATCTCTAGCATTAATTTGCTGATATCTAATTGGCCATAGACAGTAATGGCATGGAGGTCAGCAGTAGAAGCCAGTGAGAGTCACAGGGAATCCAGGAGATCAACGATCCCCAAAGTCTTAGCCTTGAGCGAACTTCGAGGAATTAACTCATATAAATGGAGTGCCAGTCAGCATAGGTAGCAGAAGAGGTAAGTATTTACACTCTAATTTTACTGTTTTAACCCTCCTGGGAAAGTTTGGTATAGCAACATGGTCTCTTTAACTAGTAGTCCTTATAAATACAGTAATAATTTTCAATGAATGTATAACTTTTTTTCTATCTGCCTTCAGCTTAGCTTTCAAATGGCTTGTCCGTACTTTGCCTGAGAAAATAATTATTTCACTTCCCTGGCTTCCAGTGACATCTATAACAAAGGGTGTCAGAGTCAGGCTTTAATCAGAAGGGTTAGAAAAAGCACCAAACTCTAAGTGGACTTTGACTCAGAATCCTTCTATTTTCAGACTGATGGTGGGCATGCAAATGAGTATGGATCTAGTGCAAAGAGATTGAAAGTGGAAATGACACAAGGCTTACAGCCTCGATTATGGAGTAATGACTTCACTGCATATTTAATGCTGCCCATACTGTGCTTATGTGCATATTTATTACTGCAATTTAAATAACTGCATTTTAAAGATTGAGATATTTCTCAGCCTCAGATGAGATGTTAGACCCGGGCAGATGTGTTCCTCAAATTGGGGAGATAAAAATGAGGTTTATGAGGATATGGAGGAAATTGCCAGATTCTAAGTGTCTGCAAGTGGTTTAGAAAGGATCTTACTAGATTACTTCTATTAAAAGGATTGTCTTGAGATGTATTTTATTTTTTAAAGGTGGCCTCTAGGTAATATACAGAGATAAATTATAAATATGTGTAGTGTAATGCTGTCTACCTGAATATTTTGTCTATGGATACATTTTGCAGTTTTGTGTGGCTGTTGGTTAAAGGAAAGAGGTGGCAGTGGCACTATTTCTTCTTTTTGGAGTTTATTTTTTATGATTACTCAGCAGATACCACAAAACTTGAATTCCTCCCCCATTTCCCCTCCAGGCAATACAGCACTTTTAGTAACAGTAGACAGTACATAGTAAGAATGGGGGCTTACATACAGGAGGGTGCTTGAGGCTTCCCTCCTTAGGCATGGGTGGTCCCACATTAACATTTTTACATTACTAACTCTTTTTTGCGTTTTATTTTTGTTAAACATTGTGTAACAATTTACTTTTTTTAAAAATAATTTTTATTTTTATTTTTAATTACTTTTCTCATGAGCTTGTTCCTGTCCTGGTCAAGACAGGGACAGCAAGGCCATGCATTAAAAAATGGATTTACTAGGTGTCGAGGTTGCACCACTGTGTTGATATGGCTATTTTAGTCATTTTTATAGCATAATTATAAAAATTGTGCATTTTTCTTACATGTACTGGTTTTAGAAGCTAGGCTACCCCTATTCATAAGCTAATGAACTTGTTGGGCCGGTTTGTGAGCTCAGGACAGGAAGTGATGCTACAGGAAATAGGGGGAAGGGAAAGAGGACTTGAATACAGCCATGTGCTAAACAAAGGAAGCACTATTTATTTTGCAAGACTCCAAGAAGCAAGGAGCATTCTGAAGAGATCCAAAATAAAGACTCCGTCACTAGGAAGAACCAAGTTAAGTAATCGTTCAGTGTATGCCTATCACATACATTGAACATGCTTATTTGCTAGCAAGGTTAGATAGCTTGTGCATGTTTTAGGCATATATTGTAATACTGTGTATGCCTTGATTTGTTTTTCCTACAATTGTCTGTGCAACAGTTTTGTTTAGTAAAACACATTATTATACTGCAGATGTTTGTATGCTTCCTTGCTTTTACCACAAAGAGCCTTAAAAGACACAAAACAAAACAACCACTGGCTAAAGATGGCCCAGTATGTGTTCAAAGTAACTACTCTGGCTGCGGGTGTCATGTGATAGAGGGCCTTCAGTGGGTATAAAATTGGGTATATGAGTCTATGGCAAGGAGCTGCAGTGCATCTGAGGTGAGGGTATGTAGTATTTTGGGTGCACAGTGTTTTTACTTTTTTATTTCAGTCCTGGACGGAACAGTGGTGGTGGCAGGAATCCCACACATAGGTTATTGTCTGCATGCTGTACCCTCCCTCTAATATGTTAGCTTTCCCAATGTGGGGTCAAATCTGAAGCACAGGGATACTTCAAAACCTTCATAAACCCCACAGAGATACATAAAAATCTTCATAAACCCAACAGATAAAGTAGGTGCTACTCCTCTAAATGTGCATTTGCGATCAATATTTATGGTTAATCTGTTATATTATATTTTTTGCAAATATAACAGTCCACTTGGACAAAACATGAAATGTGTACACAAGGTACATGAGAAAAAAGAGAAAACAAACTGCGCTATGATAAATAATAAACCTATAACCCATACAAGTTGATCAATAAGTGAATGCAAAATCAGCAGCGATTCTCCTGAATAACATAAACACAGTGTACAAAAATTGGAAAACCTAGAATCGCGCTATAAAACAAAATAATTGATAAATGGTATGATCATACACTGACCAATCTGATGAACGATCGATACCAAGATTGATAAAAGTGAACAACAATGTGCAAATTAAAAAAACTGGATATAAGATATCCTACCTAATAGTGTAAAAGTGTCATGCTAACGTAACCATAACAATATAGTCAATAGAAAGTTCATAGTAATTGACCACAAAGAAATGATACCAGAGAGGTCAGAACATTAACCCCCTTAAATAAGTCCAGTACTAAATAGTGTCTTTAAATGTTGAATAAACTTGTGAAGGGAATCCACCACCGGTGAGTAAGGGGTAGCTGCTTACCAGAAGCCCACGACCCCCCACTACAGAGGGTCAAGGGAAGCCTGTGTAAAAGGAATCCTTGCAGGGCACGTCAGATGAATCAGCTATAAACCTGGATTAGAGATGATACAGCGGTCTCCAAAGCTCTTTAGGGGCTCTCAATATTCAAAAACTCTGGCTGTGTATGAAGAATAACCCATTTTCTTTTATTAGTATTTTATTTTGTTTTTTCTCTTTTTAATTTGCACATTGTTGTTCATTTTTATCAATCTTGGTATCGATCGTTCATCAGATTGGTCAGTGTATGATCATACCATTTATCAATTATTTTGTTTTATAGCGCGATTCTAGGTTTTCCAACACAAGGTACATAGCAAACAGAGCACTTACAATCTGGTTTCACATATGTAGGTAAAACATAACAGTGGTACAAACAATAATCTAAAGAATACGAGTATTATGGTAAGAAGGCCCTAGTCTCAAAGGTAGCAGAACATAGACTAGGAGCATTAATAGATGCTATAAAAACTTAACAACTTCTTACAAAAATGTAGTAAGTGCCGCTATAGAGCAGCAAGCAAAAAGAAAGAGCACATCCCAGGCTCCACTCAGGAACATCCTGAAAGAAAGTACATATAGATGTAGAATGTTGGAGCAAGAGAGAAGAATTTGGATATAGCCCCTAACCAAAAAGAAGGCAACCCTTTTCCTAAGAGAATCCCATAAGGATGCACAAGGTCAAACCATAGAGGATGTAAAAGTATGAAAATTAGTGTAATACCGGAAATGATTCCAGACTGTCCATTTTAGATTGTGGGGGTCTGATTTATCCTCATCCAGAGCTATCATACTTTCAAAATATTTAATATGATTAATTTCACAAGCCCAAGCAGTCAATGTAGGTGGGTCATTTTGACGCCAACACTTGGCAATAACAGAACGAGCCGCGGTTAAAAAGTGTCTAATCAGACTTTTTTGATCTGTTTGTAGGAGTCCGGCAACATAGACAGCACAGTAAGCTGGGGTAGGTTTGGATATGTATGCCCCACTAATTCAGTGAATAGGATTTTGTCCCAAAACGGGTTAATGCATGGGCAAGTGCCCCAAATATGTAGCATGGCACCAGGAGCCTGCAAACAGTGCCAACAGATGTCAGGGATGGTGGGGTCGAATTTGTGAAGAGTTGAGGGACAACGATACCATCTCATGAGAATGCGGTAGTTGTGTTCTTGGGCAACTGAAGATGCTGAAAGTTTGTAGAATAATGCCAATATTTTATACCACTGTGATCAATATTTAAACACACTAATACATTCAATATTGATTGGCTTCGCCCAAAGACCATAAAAAATATATATATCAACCTTTTTAAAGTGCTCTTTAAAATAAGTCCTGATGACACTATCACAGGGAAATGCATAGAGGTTGGATCGCTGCCTGAATACCCGTGGACTGCAAAGTGACGTCACATTCGTCTAGCAGTGGAACGCACACCGCGGCTGGGTAAGAGTAGAGGTGGAGCACACCAAGTAGTCTGACGGGGTGTTGTTTTTTTGTGTATCCAGACATGCTGATCTAGCTGATGCCGTTGTGAGTACTTTTACATGTAAGGCCATAAACTGTGAGATGATATTTTAAAGAGCATTTTAATAAAACTGTGTTGCGCGATTAGCCTGTTTTTTCCTTTCTGGGGCTTGATGCTTATCTACTCATGGGCGCATTCATTTTTTGGAGGAGGCTATGCTGAATATCTAAAGAAGAAGTGAACTTGGCCTTGGGTCTTATAGGGAAAAAAATATTACAAAAGGCTTGACTGGTCCTGATGGCCTTAGGGCTCTGGTGAGTGCATTCTTAGCATCACTAGCGGTGGGGCACTGGATTATGTTATCTTCTAAAAACACTCACATAAGATTACTGTGGACGGGATGAACTGTGTGAAGGGCGTAAATACTAAACTCTAGAAAAGTTGTTCCGCAACTCCTTGCTTGCTCTTTAAAATCTTCAAAATTTATTGATACTCCATAAAGGACACAGGAACAGACAGCAGATGTAAAGCCTTGTGGGCCTAGTTCTCTAGTGTGAACAAGGCCCACAAGGCTGAAACGCATTTTACATCTGCTGTCTGTTCCTTTGTCTTTTATGGAGAATCAATACATTTTGAAGATTTTAAAGAGCAAGCAAGGAGTTGCAGAACATCTTTTCGCATGATTGCTATTGCAGCTGTGCAACTGCCTTTCCGCACCCAGGTACCTCTAAAAACATTTCTGATCTTATTGGGTAGTAGCACTCTACCTCTGCTCTATTTTATGGTAAATACTAAACTGTATTGTTGAACACAATGAACATTGGTTTTTGTTGTTTATTTATATTATATTTTTTTTGTCTAAAAACTTTTTATACATACGGTATATTTTTTTCACAAGTTTTTTTTTGTTGATTTAGTATTGTTGTGATACAGTTGTGATACAGGTTTCACTTTAAAAAGGTTGGTATATATATTTTTTATTGTCTTTGGGCAAAACCAATCAATATTGAATATATTAGTGTGTTTAAATATTGATCACAAATACACATTTAGAGGAGTAGCGCCTACTTTATCTGTTGGGTTTTTGAATTATAGTGTGGTTTACATTTAAAGGGGCAGCTGTCACAACACAAACTTTTTTTGACAAGTGTATGTAAGGTTGGGCGCCATTTATAAAATTAGTTTTGATCAAAATCTTCAAGTTTTTATGATTCCTTTATGATTGTTCTCAGTAGGTATATATGGAATTTAAATGATCTGCATATGCATCGATGGAAAGGTAGACTTTGCTCCAAGAAACATTTAGAATGGATAAAACATCTACCTACATATCGCATCTCTAATTACTCTGGAGACTTCTACTTTGTGAATATTTGGAAGCCAGTTTTATTATTATCCTTTTAATATTTGGAAACGTGGTTTATGGTAAAACCCTGGAATAAAGCAATGTATTATGTTTTTATTTTTTAAACCCCCTGATGTCTTTAATTGCTGCATGCCAGAATACCCTCAAACATACTATTTAATATAATGATTATTTAAGGGTTTGACATGTGGTAATATTAGCCTTTGTCCATGACCTCCACCCAACACTCTTTGAGAAATAAGTACCGAAGGATGATAAAGTATTCCCCCCCCCCCCCCCTATTCTCTGATATACAGTATCTCACAAAAATGAGTACACCCCTCACATTTTTGTAGATATTTTATTATATCTTTTCATGTGACAACATTGAAGAAATGACACTTTGCTACAATGTAAAGTAATGAGTGTACAGCTTGTAAAACAGTGTAAATTTGCTGTCCCCTCAAAATAACTCAACACACAGCCATTAATGTCCTAACCACTGGCAACAAAATTGAGTACACCCCTAAGTGAAAATGTCCAAATTGAGCCCAATTAGCCATTTTCCCTCCCTGGTGTCATGTGACTCGTTAGTGTTACAAGGTCTCAGGTGTGAATGGGGAGCAGGTGTCTTAAATTTGGTGTTATCGCTCTCACTCTCTCATACTGGTCACTGGAAGTTCAACATGGCACATCATGGCAAAGAACTCTCTGAGGATCTGAAAAAAAGAATTGTTGCTCTACATAAAGATGGCCTAGGCTATAAGAAAATTGCCAAGACCCTGAAACTGAGCTGCAGCACGGTGGCCAAGACCATACAGCGGTTTAACAGGACAGGTTCCACTCAGAATAGGCCTCGCCATGGTCGGCCAAAGAAGTTGAGTGCACGTGCTCAGCGTCATATCCAGAGGTTGTCTTTGGGAAATAGACGTATGAGTGCTGCCAGCATCGCTGCAGAGGTAGAAGGGGTGGGGGGATCAGCCTGTCAGTGCTCAAACCATATGCCGTACACTTCATCAAATTGGTCTGCATGGCGGTAGTCCCAGAAGGAAGCCTCTTCTAAAGATGATGCACAAGAAAGCCCACAAACAGTTTGCTGAAGACAAGCAAACTAAGGTCATGGATTACTTAAATTACTCCTGTGGTCTGATGAGACCAAGATAAACTTATTTGGTTCAGATGGTGTTAAGCGTGTGTGGCGGCAACCAGGTGAGGACTGAGAAGTACAAAGACAAGTGTGTGTTGCCTACAGTCAAGCATGGTGGTGGGAGTGTCATGGTCTGGGGCTGCATGAGTGGTGCCGCCACTGGAGAGCTACAGTTCATTGAGGGAACCATGAATGCCAAAATGTACTGTGACATACTGAAGCAGAGCATGATCCCCTCCCTTCGGAGGCTGGGCCACAGAGCAGTATTCCAACATGATAACGACCCCAAACACACCTCCAAGGCGACCACTGCTTTGCTGAAGAAGCTGAGGGTAAAGGTGATGGACTGGCCAAGCATGTCTCCAGACCTAAACCCTATTGAGCATCTGTGGGGCATCCTCAAAAGGAAGGTGGAGGAGCGCAAGGTCTCTAACATCCACCAGCTCCATGATGTCGTCATGGAGGAGTGGAAGAGGACTCCAGTGGCAACCTGTGAAGCTCTGGTGAACTTCATGCCTAAGAGGGTTAAGGCAATGCTGAAAATAATACTGGCCACACAAAATATTGACACTTTGGGCCCAATTTGGACATTTTCACTTAGGGGTGTACTCACTTTTGTTGCCAGCGCTTTAGACATTAATAGCTGTGTGTTGAGTTATTTTGAGGGGACAGCAAATTTACACTGTTATACAAGCTGTACACTCATTACTTTACATTGTAGAAAAGTGTAATTTCTTCAGTGTTGTCACATGAAAAGATATAATAAAATATTTACAAAAATGTGAGGGGTGTACTCACTTTTGTGAGATACTATACTTAGCATTTTGCTACCTACAGTACATGATATTTAGTAAGGGTTCAATTTGTTGCAGACCTTGCTGCTCCTCTGTAAAGCAATCCCGGATACATTGCTTTTCAGAAGAAGACTGACAGGTAGCTCAGAGGCAATGTGTTGACCCCCCCAGCGATTGATTTAACCCAGGCGGTTGCAGAGCGGTGTCAGCTTGGACCCTTTTATTTGAAGAGGTCACTTTGGGCAGGAGAGGTATAATTTTTGCCACGGCCACAATTCTTTGCAGAATGTGTACAACCTTCTCTGGCTGCTGTGTTGGGTTTAGGGGGGTGGTTTGGGTTTGGTTGAACTGCCTATTTTTACTGCCCCCAGCTGCAAGTGGGAATGAGCCCTTAGGGTTTACATCTACTGCAACATAACTGCCACTGCCCACAAGCCCTACACTAATCTCCCCCTGTACAAGTTATCAGCAGTACTCCCTGGGCTTTCCCTATATGAGCTCATTGTCAGTATGGCTGCTGTGACCTCACCCTTTTATAGGGCTCATTCAGATTTGCAGTTGGTGGCAGTAAAACCAGGCAATTACATAGTTAAATAGTTCCATGGTTGGTAAGGTTGAATAAAGAAACCAGTCCATACAGTTCAACCTGTGTGGGTGTATGTGTGTGCGTTTATGTCACTACATTTCTTCATATCCCTGTATATTGTGTTTGCTAAGATGCCCATCTAAGAGTTTTTTTTAAAGCGGAGTTCCACCCTATTTTTTAACTTTTGCCCCAATTGTTGCTGATCGCTGTGCCATCAATGTTTGGAATTTTTTTCCCTACTAAGGTTTACTACCTTTAGGGTTAATGAATCACTGCATTTCCATCCTACTTCATGGCGGCGAGGTACGTCATATCCCCCACCTGTTAGCTACTGGGATATAAGTGTCATCTTCTGGGTTGCTACATTGATTGACAGCTTACCATAACAACGGGGCGGGAACTTCCTCCAACTCCACCATTGCTATGGCAACCTGCAATACACAGAGGGCGTCGCACTTTGTTCAAACTGTGCAGGTGCAAGATTGGGAGGTGCATGCTGGGTAGCCAGCTGCAACGTATCCTGGAACAAACTTCGAGCGGGCTTCAGATGCCCACACTCAAGATGACAGTTTACAGGATCCAGATGGTGCAGTGAGTACCAATGCATTTACAAAGAAACGAATATATATGCAGCATTTGCCAATTTGCAGTGTCCGTACGTTCCTACGCATGTCGTCACGAACACGTGACTTCACCAGGGAATATTCCCTGATGAAATCACGTGATCGTGACGACACGCGTAGGAATGTACGGACACCGGAAGTGATGTTTGTATCACGAGCTCGCAGCTCATTTGGCTATAAATTACCCAAGGAAAGAAAACATATAGGACATCAACATTGGGCTGCAGGTAGTTTGGAACCAATGAGGACATATACCCAGAGAGATAGTCTGTAGGACACATTACTTGCGCATTATCCCTGGCTTTTTTTTATGTTGTTTACCTTACAGCATTAAGGTAAGGGGCTACTACACCCGTGGATGAAAGTGTACTGAAGACAAAATCACCATAGTCACTTTGTCACTTCTGCTAGATGTAATTTCAGCACACCAAATCACCAGCACTCTTCTCCGAAGACACCATTTATATTTACACCTAGTTTTTGAACTTTCACATTATATTTTTTGCTCTATCATCTTTTTTTTAAATCAATTTTTGCACTTTATTATGGACATACTTACATTGTTTTATATATGCATTATTGCTCAGTGAATTTATTTATTTGCAGGTATCTCGATATTGGATTTTATATTTGATTGTAATATGTTTACCATTGGAATCCATGATATTTGTATGTATACCTGTATGGTTATGACGTCATACATCTAGCAATTTATTTGATCACGTTAGCACTTTAATTGTGGAGACAGCACCATATGTTGGTTGATTTATTTTATCTTCTTGGGTGGTGTTTGACCCCTGTCTGTGTTTGCTGCAACCAAATACCTTTTATTGCACATCTCAGGTAGCGCGGGAATATCCATTGTTTTATATGCCAATTTGCATTGCATAAGTTGCGACTATAATGTGGATGCTTTCATAAAAAAAATTGAAAAAAAGATGGGGCTCCACTTTAAACTATTAACACTTCCCGCCGATCCGTGATTTTGCTGCCCCGCCTAAGCTGCAAAGGCAGCCGGATGGAAGTGTACACATGCAAAAATGATCCCCAATCACGTTTGGCGGGCACTACCGAATTGCAACTAATTCAAGCAAAAAGGAGTGGTGTTGCAGCATTTGCAGGGTAAAAGAAGCACCTCTGAAAATTCACCTTATCAAATTTCTAAACATAGTCTTGGTAAGTGGGCTGGATAATTCAAAAGCCCCAATATTGACCCTTTAAGCTTTGGTCTGGAGATTTTTCCCATCAATTTGTCGGGACTGTGAGTTTTTATTTATTTTTTGACTTTCAAATGTTTTTTTATTGGTTAATAAAACATAAATGAACAAATAATGACAGGGACTGCGACTTTTGACCTTTTTAGATCTATTGCAAACCCATGGTAGTGGCAAACCCGAACCTCATCCTTCATAAGTGCAGTGCATGGAGCGATCTGAGTCTTTTGTAAAGCTTCTTCCTTATTAAAGGATGGCTTTGCTAAAATTTCGCTCTCATCCCTGGAAGGAAGAAACACGACTTAAAATTCTTTGTGTATGAACACAGAACGAGAGAAATTATAATGAGTGCTCAGAGGAATATGAGATTAAAAGCAAATAACAGTATTATAAAGATGGCATAAAAAGCAGATTTATATGACTGTTCTGGTCCTGTATTTAGTAGCAAAACATTTAGCAGTGGAAGGATACAGAATATCTTTTAGCCACTGGGCACAAAGCAAAGTGAATTTGAAACAACATTTCAAGTACATAATTCTGCATTTGAATTCATAATACAGTGCACATTATTACTTCAACATTTTACTTATTGAAAAACAATCTATAGTAAGGCCCCAGGGAGCCTTGAATGTGGAATTGTAGCTGCCAGTTCACCAATGTCTGGGGGTCAGTAAGGTCTTTTATAAGATCACTCATTTCTGGATGCAAAGATAGGCAAAAAACCATAGATGTGTAATGCTACCTAACCCGAACCCCCCTACCCCCCCACCTTCACAGGAGTTGCTGAATAAGATGGGTCTTCTGTTCTTTGCCTCGACCTTCCCAAGGGCCTGGTCCTTGCTGACACACCAGGTTGACTGTAAAAACAAGGAAACATAGTGAAGCACGGCTAATAATTCCTATTAGCTAGTAATATTACTATATCAAAAGCAGGCACCCAGCCAGTTAGCATGGTATGGGTAATCATAATGTATTAATAATCATAATGATAATCAAGCAAATACAAATATACCGGCAATTGTGGTAACACAGTTCAGCATACAAAATGGCTAACAATAAGGGCTAGTTATAAAATGACACAAAATGCCCAGGTCAGCAGAAACAGTATCAGCGCCACCTGAAGTGCAACAGTGAGCAGCAATAAAGCTTGATCTGACAGGCTGCTGGGACTATACTGCCTGTGTGCACTAATTTTAGCTATGCTAGGCCTAAACTGACTGGGTAGGCACTGTCAAAATTGATTGACTAGAACAGTAAAGGAGATGAAGGGAACTTGCAAGATGAATGAAAGAGGCAGTCTTTAAAATTGATCTTCTGCCGGTTATTGTTGGGGCCCTTTACTTAAGTGCTAGTGCACTTATGATAGTCTTTTAAACCTGCATGCAGTAAGATGATGGAAGATGCAATACAGTTCAGTACAAGGTTAAGTAGAGCAGTGGTTCTCAACCCTGTCCTCAACAACCCCCAACAGGCCATGTTTGCAGGTTTTCCTTTATCTTGCATGGGTGCTTTAAATCTGAGTCAATGGCTTAGTATTTTGGACAGCTATTTTATCTAAGAGAAATTCCCAAAACATGGACTGTTGGGGGTACTTGAGGACAGGGTTGAGAACCACTGAAGTAGAGCAAGCCAGAGATAGTATTAGTACAGTAAAACCGCAGCTCAGGACAATGGTGCGGTATAGATGCGATGGTAATAATGTACAGGTTGCTATAGAAGGGTTACAGATTGAGTATCCTAAGTGTCCTGCTCTTAGCAACTTGGTTACTGCTTACAGGGTAGATGTGAGCCAATAGCCCTCTCACCAACTTTTGGAGGTGGCAATAAACTCTTGCAGTGAAAGAAGGGGACCCCTTAATCTTGTCCTGGTGATGCTGCAATTCAATTAGCTGAAGTGAAAGGCTGCACGAATGCTCTGGTCTCCCTGCAGCAAACCTGCAAGGTCAGCAGGGCCAGTGGTGCTGCTGTTGCATCTACAGTGATCTCGCTCCCAACCTCAGGCTCTCCTGAAAATGGCTTAGTCTCCTGCTCGCACATACAGGTGTGTGTGTGTGTGCACCTAGACTTCCATGGCGCCAAGAGAACAGGCTTTCCTGGGCAGTTGAATAGAAAACCCCTTGTAGTTCCTTCTGCTGCTTAGAGTTTACTGGAACCTGTAGTTCAGAGAATCAGTTGTTCCATTACATTTCTGCTGCCTCAGAGTACACCTCCCAGGCACTCTGCATTAAAATCTATGGGTTAACTTGACTTGGATCTCTCCTGCTGACCAGAGGAGGGTTCAGGCAGTACAATATTAATATCACACAGGAGGCAGAGAGGTAAATAGGGAACAATATGTCTCCTTCTCCATACTGACATAGTCCAGTACCTGGCTACAGATGGTACAGCTTACCATGTTTTTGGCTTCATTCACGCATGCGGTCAGGGGGCAGTAAAATCAGCTGGCTGAGCTGTGGTTTTAATGCCCCCCCGACCATCCATTTAATCAGTAACATACAGCAGCTCATGGCTGTACACATGTCGTGGCTGCGATGCTGTGGTTTACTGTGAAAATCAAACAGTGTGTCACTTTCGAGGGGGTGTTGCTGCTACGGAATGTGGCTAATGCAGGTCTTTGGGACTGCCTTTCAACTGCCCCACAAGTGCCATTTAAAAGGTTAAATTAGGTGGTGAAGAGGCAATATATGGCCTCCTAACCGCTTGCCAAACGTCTCCGAAAAGTAATCTGGATGTAGATCGTTAGGAACCCAGAAGGAATCCATTACGTTGGAACCCAGAAGGAAGGCCCGGGACAAGATGGCAGCAAATGATACTAGTGGGAGCACTGACAGCACAAGGCTGGAAGGGATCACTAACCCAGTAAGTCTACCATCATTTTTGCTAACAGGTTATACATACTAGCACATTATGGATAAAAGCTTCTTGGACCCAATTTTTAAACAAAAGTTGTCAACAACTTTTAAACAAAAGTTTAAATGCTAACATCACCAGCTTTGGTGCGTTCATTTCCTACAGTGCTGAGCCTGTACCTCTGTATGAGCTGTCAATTTCAGGGTTGCAGGAAGAGTGAATGGACTACGAGGGTGCTCATCAATGCCCTCACAGTTCATTGACAACTGCAAGCCATCTGCTGCGGTGGAAGATGGGACGTGTAGTTAATGTATTCACTGATTTCTGTGCACTGCACAGCCACGCCATTTTTAAAATGTGACAGTGGATGCGGGGAGAAGAACCCCTGCCCACTGTCATGGGGGTGAGGGGGGCTGCTGCACAGTAATACAGGTGTAACCTGTAACATGTTACTAAAGGTGAACCTATCCTTTAAAGTGCCACTGCATACCAATGGTTGTGGGATTGTCTTTGAGGAGGGGGTTAAAAGTGTTCTGGGTTTATCGATGACATCCAGCTATTGCACACAAAGCACAGTTCCAGTGCAATTTCATTCTCTAGGAAATGTTCACTAATAACCACAGACTTACACTTGGCTTTAGTGTGTGACTTTAAAGGGCTGAGATCACTTTAACCAACTCAACACCAGGATGTTTCTTCATTTCCAAAAAATGGTGGCAAAAAATAAGATGGGGTGTCCACGTTCCAAAAAGAGCATTTCAGAGTTGTTTGTAATTTCCTGATATTTTTATTGGATATGTTTTATGACAGAAGGTAAGAAGAAACAGTCTTTTTTCCTTCTGTGCTGTTTGTTACATAGTCCTTCTGTATGGTAAACATGATTACATTTCTTATCAAAGTATTTATTGTCTCAACAGTTGCTGGTTGTTAATTACTCCCTAATTAGGGGGGTTTATTTTACACCAACTGACACCAACAATGGTAATATTAAACTGATATTTTTTTTTAAATTAAACTCTTTTTATTAATATCGAAGAGCAGAATTGACAGTACAATTAAAAAAAAAATATTAAAACAGCTGAGTAAGAAAACTGAAATGTCAAATAACATTCACTGTAGTAAACAATAAGCAAAAATAACTCAATACAAAGTAGAAGAACATGTCTTCTTAACAAATTAATGATTATCCTGTCAATACTAGTAGTATCCAAACCTACAAGCATCAGGTGGGTTTATCCGCTGATAAAAGAATTGAGCTAAAGCTGGGGTCTTTATAAATCTTGCGGCTAGCATAAAATAGAAAATATATCATGAAATATACTAAGAAATAAAAAAAAAGACCAGCCGTTGTATCTATTACATTTGGAGGAGCCTGTCAATAACTAATTGCGATGGGGCTAAGCCCTGTATATTTAACCAGATCCATTGTGATGACATTAAGTGAGTTGTTCCCTAAGCAGTAAGGAATTAACATTTTCTATCCATTTTTTACAGGTCCTTATTATAGGCTTACCTGTAGGTACAAGTGCTCAAAAAGACTTCACTTCCACTTTAAGATAAAAAACAATATATGTATTATCTTGTTAAGTACAAACAAGGCTTTCATTTCAAGATATTGTCTTGCAACAATGATTTTTTTTCAATCCTTAGACAATAAAATGCAACAAAACGAAACAAAAACCATCTTTTCTTTTAAAAATAAATAGTGTTACTGCACATAAAAAGGGTGCATTTTATTCTGTATTTGTTCTGTTCAAATTACACTAAAATTATGATCCTGATACAAAGCATTGCAAAGTTATTTACAAATTAAAGTCTTTTTTTTATCAATTTTGCTCTATTTTAAATGGGAAATGTGTAAAAATATTAACAAACAAAACAAAAACTAAAAAAAAAAAAAAAAAAAAAAGTTTAAATAATAATAGTTAACAAATACTATATTAAAAATATAATAATAAAATAGAACAAACAAAAAAAAAATCAGCAGGAAAATATTAGTTGAATAGAGAAGGAGACGAAGGAGATAACTAGGGTTAATAGGGGGTTAAACAGAAGAACATTTTATTAGGAAAAAAAAACTTTTCTTTTACTTGTCAGGTTGCTTTAACTGACATAATTTGCAGATCTAAGTTCATACATTTGATCTATAGTCTGCATTAACAGAATGATACAACAGTAACAATGTATTACTTTGTCTGGTCTGGAGCAGTGTAGTTTATAAGCACTGATTCAGACAGCTTTTTTGACAGCTACAGCTGCCTACACCATCTCTGTCTACATTAATGAGGGTTTTGATTAATCAACGCTAACAATTACTGTATACTGGGGGAAGGGGGTTTCCTAGAAGCAGGGCCGAGTGACTGAGTGTGCTACACAGATCCTGTGTACAATGATGATGTAACCCAAAGTCAGAAACTAGTTAAATCATTGCAAACCACTGGTGGAAAGTTGTGGTAATACAGGCTGTATGCTGTGAAGGGGTGTCCACTTTATTGACCACACCCACATTCCGTACCACACCCCTACATGTTTCTTCTCAAAATGCTTAAAGGTGTCTCTCCTAATTATTTTTAATTTTTGTCAGGTATGGCTTTTTAACTCCTTGGAGCCAATGCCTGCTGGCCCTTTAAGTGGTTTAGAATGCCAGGCAATTGAGAGCTTTCCAGCTTAGCCACTGGAAACTGTGCTGGGAGCGCGCAAGGCTGTGCTCTCGGTACATCTCTATTTACACTAATGCACACAAATATGCGGCACCAAGGCCCACCCACCGTGAGGCCACATATTTGCATGTGCTCGGCGCCAAGAGGTTAAGCATTTTTATTTTAGTGGAGGGAGGAGGGCTGCAACCTAAGTTGAACTCAATGGGCAAGTTTGACTGGCGTTGCACCAAACTCTGCACCCCATGGTAAAAATATCCCAGACGGCCACAAAGTAAAGCATCGGATCCAGCTGTATTGTTAGCTTCTGGGGGGTGGCCAGAGGGGGGTAAAACCTCGGCTCAGCAGCCTGTTTTATTGCCCCCCCCCCCGGGCCACCTGTCTGAAAGATCCCTACAAAAATGCAGGCTTGGTACTCTTGTAGCTTGTAGCACTCCAGCAAAATACAGTGAAGAACAGCAACGGCAACAGAAAGCGTCTGGCATACAGACCATTATCGCTATATTCTCTCTTACAATCCCTTTATACTGTAACCATGGAGGTAATTCTTCTGTACCAACCATCCCTCCGGCTTTACCTTATAGATCCCTTGGGATGCTGGTATTACCTTTAATTAATGTTATTTGTACAGCAGATTACAAGCAACATATGATCTGAATTAAGAAAGTAGCAGCATAGAAAAGCAGAACAACAACAAAAAAAACCCTTTAACTGTAAGTAAAAGAGACATTAGCCGTGCCAGTCTTCTCAATGAACATGTGAGAGGATAGGGGATCTGATAGCCAGATGCTGGAGTGCCTGCCTGGCTCGCTAACATCAACCACTCAAGCTGTAATAGGGAAGTTAATTGGCAAATGGTTTAATTCCTGACAGGTGCATTCACTTTTGTAAACATATGCTGAGAATACTTTAAAAGGGTGCTTCCAACCTTATAATTGCTTAATTTCCCTTCTTCGTTGCACCGCTGATAGATATTTTAAATATTCTACTGTTTAAGCTGTTAATGGGCTGTAATCAATTGCACCTAAGACAACGGCTACCGGACAATCCAACACTGATCCCTAAGGCTGATATCAGATGGGAGCTTTAGGGCCAGATCAAACATTGAAATCTGCCGCATCTACCAATGCACTGTCAGATGAGCAGATGGCGTAGTCTCCTTTTAAAAAAGAATAAAAAAAATACAGCAGATACTCACTGACCCCTATTAGCATCATCGGCACCAGAATATTCCAATTCTGGGCTTCATTTTACTTTTCTGATGTAAATCAGCTTGCAGTTTTAAATATATATAAACCCGATCAGTAAAATCTTTTTATAAGCTTTAAAGAATAATTCCAGGCATGGTATATTTTTACATAGTTACATTGGCAAAGCTTGGATCAATGCAACTGCATATACCATACCTGGCCCAAGTATGGTTGCCACCTCATCTCTTTACACCCGAACATATATGACTTACACAGGTTCTGAGGCTAATTTAATGCAGGCAAGGCACCAAGTGAGTTTAATGACCACCTTAATCAGCCACAGAACCTGTGTAATTAATATGTGTTTGGTTTCAAAGGAATGAGATGGCAACCTTACCTGGAAGCTGGAAATCACTGAAGTAGACACTGCTTCTTCAATGATCTCCACTTGCCTTCAGGTTCTTTACTGAGCGGCCAACCTAATGCATTGTGCATGCAGGAGGTCAGCTGTTCAACATGGGTGCCATTCAGGGAGCAAGTTGACCCTCATCATTGGTATCACTGAGAACAAAATGACCATCACTGTGTTAGCAGGAGTAAAATTATCCTCATCATTGGTATCAGTGGGAGCAAAATAACCCTCAATATTAATGTAAGTGGGAGAAAAATGGCCCTCATCATTGGTATGGCTGGAATAAAATGACTCTCATTGTTGGTATCAGTGAGAGCAATATGACCCTCATCACTGGTTTGGCTGGGAGCAATATGACCCTCATTGTTGGTGTTGGTGTTAGCAACGTGACCCTCATCACTAGTGTGGCTGGGAGCAAAATTAACCTAATTTTCCACAGACACTGAAGCTTATTTTTTGCACTGGCATGGGCAATCAGGTGAGTAGCACCACTGAACAAAACTTTAATTTTAATGACACCAATAATAAGAGTCTGACACACTACTATATAGTATATAAGCTCAGTTTACTGGTAAAAATACATGTAAAACGCAAGGCTTCGGTGGGTGTAAAAAGATGTCGGCTTGCCGACTTCTAACTAGCCTTACTGCGGACGAGAGTACCAAGATGGCGGCGATGGAACGTCACTTCCGCGCGGTCTCTCCTCTCCCGGAAGTGATGTCTCGCTGGCCGAGACAGACAGACTCCGGCGTACACACAGTAACTTCGGGTCTGTCTCGGCCAGCTTTCCAGATTGGACCAGCATTGGCGACCCCCTGGCGAATTGGCAATCGACCCCCCAGGTTGAGAACCGCTGACTTAAAGGCTAAACAACATTGTGAAAGAGTCTGTTCATGTTCCCTGGCCGTAATGCTTTGCATTGGGGCTGTGGTAAATTTAATGCAACAGGGCATGCCGCAACTGCAAGCCAAACTTTTGGCTCGAGGTTGAGTTTCATTAGCCCCATTTTAAACTGTCAGAAAAAAAATAACAGGCATTCAGGAGTATCGCCTCCTGAACACCTGACAGCTGCTGCTTAGCTGCCTATCTCTTGCAAAGGAAATTAGGTAAAATCATCCTCATGTAGACACAGACAACAGTAAAATCCCAACTGAGGATTTTATTTCTTATTAAACCTTTAGTCACTCTGCTAGAACTTGTTTATTGTTGTCTGTGTACTGGGAGGGATTTTTCCTCACTCCCCATTTTGTCAGGCTCATGTCAAAAAGATAAGATGTGAAGAGATTTTCCCTCACCTTCTCTCCTGTCCAGCTCATGTCAAAAAGTGATGAAGTGCAGGGATTTCCCCCCACTGGTTCTGTCTGAAACCTGTCAAAAAAAAAAAAAAAATAGGAAGTAGAGAGATTTTCTTTTACTTCCTGTTCTGTCAAGCTCATGTCAAAAATATGGGAAGGGAAGAGATTTTCCCTCACTTCCTATTCTGTCCAGGTCATGTTAAAAAGATAGAGCAGCGTTTCTCAACTCCAGTCCTCAAGGCGCCCCAGCAGGTCATGTTTTCAAGCTCTCCATTCTTTTGCACAGGTGATTTGATCAGTTTCACTGCCTTAGTAATTACCACAGCTATTTCATCTGAGGGAAATCCTGAAAACATGAGCTGTTGGGGCGCCTTGAGGACTGGAGTTGAGAAACACTGAGATAGAAAGTGGAGAGATTTTCCCTCACTTTTTGTTCTGTCTAACACCTATCAAATAGATAGGAAATGGATTTTCCCTCACTTCCTGTCCTGTCCAGCTTATGTCAAAAAGTGAAAAAATGGGAGAGATTTAACCAAATTTCCTGTTCTGTCCGAAAGCTGTCAAAAAGATAGGAAGTGGGGAGATTTTTGCTTATGTCCTGTGCTGTCTGGCCTTGAGATGTGAGGAGAAACCTCTCCACAGATAACAATAAAAAGTCAACAGAGATTCTAAAACTTCCATTCCCCATCCAAAACAAAAACGAGTTTACTAATAGAAGTTCAGGAGCGGGGTGTTTTGTATTGGGTCATTCTGGGAGGAGGTCTGATGTCACAGTATACCTTTTTTTTTTTTTATCCAACAAAATTTTATTTATTTTGCAGAAGTGTAGTACATACATTGTCATTGCAATGTGGGTTATTTCCATGCATCTTAACCTTAATGATAACCAACAACATAGCCACCTCAGCAGTTTCACATTATCCCAGTTATTGTTTTACTTCGCCCATCATTCAACCAACATTTATTCCCAGTAGTCTGTCAGCCACTAGTTCCACCGGGGCTAGTCCCGGCACATCCAGCCATGGTGCCCACAATTTCTCAAACTTATGTGCACTTCCCCTGTGTTGATATACCAGCTTTTTCATTCTTAATACTGTACCAATGTTGTCAATCCATTCTTTTATGGTCGGGGAGCCTCAGACTTCCACTGTATCATAATTAGTTTTCTAGCCTGAAATAGAACTCTATGCTGTGCCTCTCCCACTCGTATTCTTCCAGTGCACCAAGGAGACATGCTCTCGGGTCCTGTGGAAGAGAGAATTTAAATACAGAGTTGACCGTAGTTACTACTCCTGCCCCCCAATATGTATGTAGTTTGGGGCAACTCCACAGGAGGTGTATGAGGTCTCCATGATCTCGTTTACATCTTGTGCATGTAGAGTCAGGCTGCAAGTTCATCAAATGGAGTCTGTGGGGGGTATAGTAGGTTCTCAACAGGATGTATAGCTGGGTAAGTCACAGTATACCTAATCAGAAATTGCTTTGGGCCTATTGCATGGGCCACGTGAAATGCTCCAAAGTTTTAATCTGATGCACTAATGTTTTTTATGTTGCTGAATTTGTAAGAGAATGAGAAAGAAAATAAAGGAAGCCCATCATGAAACAATAAGAAGGTTGCCATTATTGACTTTCTTATGAAAATGCTAGCTGCCTTTCCGTCAATGGTTTTTGAATCAGCAACATGCCAGCCAAGCAACTAGCATTTTCAAAGAGGATGTCAGCAACAATATTTACTTTAGCAGTGGAAGATTACCTTTCACTTGAATGTTAAAAAGGACTGTCTTATGTGCTGCCCACCCTATTGATTTTCAGTTACAGGGTAGCTATTGTAAAGGTTACATTTTGTTATTTTCTGCTTTTTAAAATTCTTAAAAAAGCAAATATGCCCACAGAATTTAAGGATTCCCCCAGGATTTGAGGATTCTGCCACGATTTTAAGTAGTCAAAAACTGTATTATCATTATGCAAAAAATACAACCTACCTGCCGAATTCCTTCAAAAACTCTGTGTAAGTGTATTATTATTATTATTATACATGATTTACATAGACAACAGTTTATGCAGTGCTTTAGAATGTCAAGGGGGACAGTACAATTACAATACAGTTCAATACAGAAAGAACAGGAGGGCCCTGCTCATGGAGCTTACAAATGAACGGGGGGGGGGGGGGGGGGTGGTACAAAACAAAAGGTAATAGCTATTAGGGGGATGATCTGATAGAGGTGACTTGGGTACAGTTTTTAGATGGAGTTGGGGTAGGCTTCCCTGAATAAGTGAGTTTTCAAGGATCGCCTAAAGGTGGACAGGGTAGGAGCTGGAGACATACTGGGGTAGGGAGTTCCAGAAGATGGGAGAGGGTCTGGAGAAGTCCTGGGGGTGAGCATGGGAAGAGGTAACAGGTGAGCTAGAGAGCAGGAGCCACATCCATTGTGGATGGCCTTGATTGTTGTGATTAGTACATTGCTCAAAAAAATGAAAGGGACACATTTTAATCATAACATACCATCAAGTAAATTAAACTCCTGGGATATTGATCGGTCTGTTAAGTAGCAGAGGGGGTTATTAATCAGTTTCAGCTGCTTTGGTGTTAATGAAATTAACAACAGGTGCACTGGATGGGCAACAATAAGATGACCTGCAAAACAGGAATGGTTTTACAGGTGAAGGCCACTGATATTTTTTTCCCCTACTCATCTTTTATTACTTTTTTTTTCACTAGTTTTGCATTTGACTAGGGTCAGTGTCACTACTGGTAGCATGAGGTGATGCCTGGAACCTATAGAGATTGCACAGGCAGTCCAATTCCTCCAGGATGGCACATCAATATGTGCCATTGCCAGAAGGTTTGCTGTGTCTCCCAGCACAGTCTCAAGAGCATGGAGGAGATTCCAGGAGACAGGCAGTTACTCTAGGAGAGCTGGACAGGGCCATAGAAGATATATAAATGGAGAGAACCGCGCTAACACAAAAATACAAATAAGCAGCAGCATATAGTGCGATTACACCAAAATCTAGAGTCCTGTAAAAAGCTGCGCTAAGAGTTAAATAATAGTCTATGCAGATAACATCAAAAGGGGATTTTTTCAAATCCTTTTCAGGCTAAAAACACCACCACCGTGCACTTCTAAGCAGTAGTGACAATCCACTGTAGTAGTTGAGCCTGCTTACCAGATGGCAAGCATAAAAGGGCAAGTGGCTTTAGCCCAGCCAAGGCCTTTTAGCTTGCTGACGCTCCCGGTGTTCCTATGGGGGGGTAAATCTCCAGGCTCACTTGTGTTGTCCACGTATCACCATTTAACACGAGAAACCCGGATAACCCAGAAGGAAAAAAGAAAGTACGCATTGACGTCACCACGCTTTCGGAGTGAGAGAACGGGCTCCGTTTGTTTGCATGCCGGCCGGCTTTTTCGTATACGCAACCTTGCTAACTTAAATGTAAGTGACTACTTGTTTTTTAATAAATATCTGGAGGATTTTATACTATGGCGAGTTCTTTTTTCCTTCTGGGTTATCCGGGTTTCTCGTGTTAAATGGTGATACGTGGACAACACAAGTGAGCCTGGAGATTTACCCCCCCATAGGAACACCGGGAGCGTCAGTAAGCTAAAAGGCCTTGGCTGGGCTAAAGCCACTTGCCCTTTTATGCTTGCCATCTGGTAAGCAGGCTCAACTACTACGGTGGATTGTCACTACTGCTTTGAAGTGCACGGTGGTGGTGTTTTTACCCTGAAAAGGATTTTAAAAAATCCCCTTTTGATGTTATCTGCATAGACTATTATTTAACTCTTAGCCCAGCTTTTTACAGGGCCATAGAAGATCCTTAACCCATCAGCAGGACCGGTATCTGCTCCTTTGTGCAAGGAGGAGCAGGATGAGCACTGCCAGAGTGCTACAAACTTACCTCCAGCAGGCCACCGGTGTGAATGTCTCTTATCAAACAATCAGAAACAGACTTCATGAGGGTGGCCTGAGGGCCTGACGTCCTCTAGTGGGCCCTGTGCTCACTGCCCAGCACCATGGAGCTTGATTGGTATTTGCCATTGAACACCAGAATTGGCAGGTTCACCACTGACGCCCTGTGCTTTTTGCAGATGAGAGCAGGTTCACCCTGAGCTCATGTGACAGACGTGAAAGGGTCTGGGGAAGACGTGGAGAATGTTATGCTGCCTGTAACATCGTTCAGCTTGACCGGTTTGGTGGTGGGTCAGTGATGGTCTGGGGAGGCATATTTATGAAGGAACGCACAGACCTCTAGACATGGCACCCTGACTGCGTCATTAGGTGTCATAATGAAATCCTTGGACCCATCGTCAGATCCTACGCTGGTGCAGTGGTTCCTGGGTTCCTCCCAGTGCACGACAATGCCGGCCTCATGTGGTGAGAGTGTGCAGCCAGTTCCTGGAGGGTGAAGGAATTCATACCATTGAATGGCCCCCACACTCTCCTGACCTAAATCCAATAGGACACATCTGGGACATTATGTTTCGGTCCATCCGATGCCGCCAGGTTGCACCTCAGTCTGTTCAAGAGCTCAGTGATACCCTTGTCCAGAGAAAATACCCCAGGACACCATCTGTCGTCTCATTAGAAGCATGCCCCAACGTTGTCAGGCATGCATACAAGCAAGTGGGGACTATACAAACTACTGAGTACCATTTTGAGTTGCTGCAATAAAAATTCTGCAAAATGGACTTGCCTGCTACATCGTTTTTTCACTTTGATTTTCAGTTTGTCTTTGAATTCAGCCCTCTGTAGTTTAATAATTTTCATTTCTATCAAACAACGTGGCATCCTTTCGTTCCTAACACATTACCCAGTCCATATCAGTATAGATATCCAGCATGTTTTCAAAGTGTTCCTTTATTTTTTTTTAAGTAGTGTATTTTGAATTTTATACAATAGGGGAAGGGTAAAGAGATTGGCAGAAAGGAGCAGCAGTCATGGATAGGTTAGTAAGGTGTATATATCTAGCAGCAGCATTCATAATAAACTAAAGGGGGATAACCTGTGTAAAGGTAAGCCAGTGAGGAAGGAGTTGCAGTAGTCAAGGCGGGAAATAACAAAGGAGTGAATAAGTTGTTTTGTGGTGTTAGTCAGCAAGTGGCAATGTCTGGAAATGTTGCGGAGGTTAAGGCAGCAAGATGTAGCCAGTGATTGGATGTGGGGGATGATAGAGAGGTCAGAGTCTAGGATTACACCCAACACCCTGGTGTGGGTGGAGGGACCAGTGGTTGTGCCATCGATCTCAATGGTGTATCTAGAAGAATTGATGCCGTTTGGAGGCAAAGGGTAGTCACACCAAACATTGATTTGATTTAGATTTTTCTTCTATCCACTCACTTTGCATTTTTTAAATTGATAGAAACATACAATTAAAATATATATGTTTGAAAGCATTGTTACAGCATTTCTTATTTCTTCACACCTGCCTAAAACATTTGCACAGTACTGTATGTGTGTATATATATATATATATATATAGATATATATATATATATATATATATATATATATATATATATATATTACAGTGTAAAAGTTTTAGGCAGGAGTGAAAATTGCTGTAAATTAAGAATGCTGTCATAAAAAGAAGTGTTAATAGTTCATTTTTATCAATTAACAAAGTAGAAAGTAGATGAACAGAAGAGAAATATTAATATTTGGTGTGACCACCCTTTGCCTTCAATTCTTCTAGGTACACTTGCACACATTTTCTGAAGGAACTCGGCGAGTAGGTTTTTCCAAACATCTTGAAAACGAACCCCAAATCTTCTGTGGATTTAGACTGCCTCAAATCCTTTTGTCACTTCATGTAATCCCAAACAGACTTGATGATGTTGAGAAAGGGCTCTGTAGGAGCCAAACCATTACTTCCAGCTGAAATGTTTATGCAACTCCAGCCAATCTCTGGGGGAAAGTGCTTGGATGGTTTTGGGGAGAGTGTAGAAATAGTCTGGAGCCTGGGAGAGCAGTGTTCTTCCCCAAGAAAAGAGGTTCTCAGCCAGAAGGACTGTTGCCCTTCCTGCAGTTCAGCTGAAGATCTCATCAAGCTGAAGGTCTCATCAAGGTTCCAGCTGTGCATAGCTGGAGGGACATTTTCTGCTGCAACTGGTTTCTTTAAAGATCCAAATTGGAGGTTTCACTGAGGAGACTGTCTGAGTCTAAAGGGAGACATCCAAGTCCCAGGGACACTGTGAGTACAGACCTGAGAGAGGGATTCTGGTGACTGTTGTTGCTGTTAACCCCTGGTGCACTAGTATTAAGGCTTGTCTGGCCTGCAACATTGCTTTTCAGTGTCCCAGTGCTGTCTACTTCATGTCCTACCACTTAAGGAACTTTTCTGAGAAGAGACTTCAAAGGGAAGAATGACCTCACAATCCTGTTCAAGTGTTCTGGAGTATCTCACAACTCTCTAAAGTCTTATCCAAGTTATTTTGCAATAAACATTAAAAAGGCAACCCCTAGACTGTTTATGTGAGCCAACAGAGTGAGTGTTGTCATTTGCATGGCTGCTGCTACACAGAGGAAAAAAAAACATAGGAAGCAAATCAGCTGCCCCTGTGGAGGAAGCACTACATACATGTTACCACAATGCAATAGCATGAATAGCCTAAGGGGTTGATTTACTAAAAGCAAATAGGCTGTTGACTTTGCAAGGGAATTTTCCCTAGATTATAGTGAAGAAGGTGACGTTCTGCTAACTTCTATCATCCAATCACGTGCAAGTAAAACTGCTTATTATTTTTTACCTTCCACGTAATTGGTTATTCTTTGCAAAGGTAAATTTCACTACATTTCCTAAGCTCTGAAGAAATTTCCCTTGCAAGTGAACAGCTTATCTCCCTTTAGTAGATCAACCCCTAAATGTTGTTATTTTCTTTTAACCCTTTTTAAATTGACTGTCCCAATGGGATTAGACTTGGTTAAACAGGTATGTTTTATCCAATATATTCAATTCATAGTGAAGTTCCGACAGAATGCTGTTTACCCTGTTTCCTTTTTATTTATCTATTTTTTAATTGTGAGATGTTTGCCATTTTTTTTGTGAGCCGCATGCCATATCAAAACACTTTAATTTATAATAACTCAATTAAACCATACTAAATAAGATTCAAATTAATTAAAACGAATGCAATAAGCAAACATTCTAGATCCTGCAAAGTCCCAATTCCCAAAGGGAAAATATTACCATTTCATCAGTGGAAATGAAAAGAGCCACCAGGAACTGGGATGGCGTCAGACGTATCTTGCAAAGTCATAGCAATGACTCAAACGGAGCCATACTCATTAAATGAACGTGGATCAGATCAAAACAGCTTTATTAAGAAACATTTCATTTTATGTACATGTTCTTGTGTTTCACAAAACATTTCAATAACATCGATAATATTCATTCGTCATAATTGTAAAATATTTTTACCGTAAACTTTGTCTAAGATATCCAAAAAGTAAGCAGTGATAAATAGAAGGCATATACAAGTGTTTCCGAGTGTTCTACTATTGAATCTCTAGGTTAAAGGGTCACAAAACCATAAGCAACCCTATAGATACAACCAGAAGTTCTCCAAGGTGAGGGGAAGCCTTTTTTAGGGCTTGTCCACACAAGTGGCCAGAGGGCGGTAAAAGCAGGTGGTAAAGCTGCAATTTTAACCGCCTCCACCAAATGCAACACATTCAAGTAAATGGGGCCGCCCTGCAAGAGTTACACAACCACGTGCATTGGACATAGTTGCGACATGCTAGTGTGGTCAAAGAGTTAAAGAGGGTGGTGAGGAGGCAACACAACGCCTCCTCACTTTCTGTCAAATACTCTCTGAAGAGCAATGAGAGATCAAAGCACATGTGAACAAGCCCTTAAACAGATGTCACAAGTGTCCCATTTGGAAGATTTCTCCTCTCTTTTTCTTCCTGTCCTGGTGGCAACTCGAAGTTTTGGACTTTCCTTTACTACCAGTCCCATTAACAATGGTCACCAGGACAAATAGAGAAGGTGACTCCTGGGGACACAGACATAAAAAAAAAAAAAACCTGTCAAGGCTTCCAACTCCTTCTCTCCAAAACTTCAAAAATGGCTTTAGATGCACTTTAACGATCAAAACCAGCAAAAGAGACATAAATAAAATAAAAAATCCATACACGGTGTATTGATATTTATCGCTCATATTTCTTTCATGAAACGTGAACAGTGAGGACAATTTTTGTATCAACGCTTGGATTCTCCATTCCCAAAATCTCCAGAGTCCCCACCCTCAAATGTCGTATTGGTCAGACATAAAGCTAAACTCTAGGCTCTGGCTTTCTTTCATCTTTAATCTGCTGCACACATTATATTGGTCTGTAAAGTGCTGAAGCCAGGCACAGCCAGGCAAATAGTATAGTATAGTATTTTCAAAAAGAGGCCAGTAAAAGCAAACCACATATTTCTCTCAATGATTAAGGATTCCTAAATGAATAACTTAGGTATTATATTTAAATCATGCAAAAAAAAAAAAAACTACATGAACACACAAAAAAACTTGGTATGAACTTGTCAGATCCTAAAATATGTCAAAGAAACTGCTGAAACCCTGTGGAAACCGCAAGTAACTGTGGTAGCTTTAAGTTGGTTCCTCTGAGTTTTAGACAAAAGACTGATGCTGATCAGCGCTAAGACCTCCTTCAACACTAAGCACCCACTATCCTTTTACATTTCCCTGCCATTGCAAGAGAATTGGGCTGTTGAATAGCTGTGGGAAGGGCTTAATGCTGGAAGGGATGGGTCTTAGTGCCACCTAAGACAGGTTCTATGTACAGCCCTTGCCTGGAATCCAGAAGCACTTTGTGGGTGGGTGAAAATACCAAATAAGTTAAAAGTCAAGGTGCATTTTACTGCATTTGCTTGGAATCTGGGGGCTCTTTGAGGGTGAGTCATAGTGCAAACTAAGGTAAACGTCAAGGTCCAGTGGACAGCTTTTGTCTGGAATCCAGGGGTTCTTTGTGGGTGGATCATACTGCCATTGAAAGCAGAAGTTGAGGTTTAGTGTGTAAGTTAGTGTTTGGCTGGAATATGTGGTCTCTTATAGGTAGGATGCCAACTAAGTCAGAAGTTAAGGTCTAGTATACAGACTTTGCCTGGAAGCCAGGGTCATAATGCTAACTAAGGAAGATGTCAAAGTCCAGTGTAAGTTTTTTTATCTGGAATCTATGTGGGTGAGTCATAGATGCAATGAAGGCAAAAGCTGAGATCCGATGTACAGCCTTTGCCTGGAATCCGTGGGCTCCTTGTGGGTAGGTCATTTTACCAAATAAGACAAAAGTTAATGTCCAGTGTACATCCTTTGCCTGGAATTCAGGGACTTGTTTGTGGTTGGATCATAATGCCAACTAAGACACAAGTTGAGGTCCAGTGTACATCCTTCGCCTGCAATCTAGGGGCTCTTTGTGGGTGGACTATGGTACCAACTAAGGCAAACATTGAAGTCCCGTGTACAGCCTGGTCTGGAGTCCGGGAACCCTATAGGGAATATAGCAATTAAAGACCAACATGGGTAATTGCAGGCATCTCAAGGTGACCCCTCTATAACTAAATTGTTACGCTATACACTTTTCAGGCTCTAACAGGTTTACATAAAAGTATAATATAATGCTGTTTTAGGCTGTTCTAATCCATTGAAGAAAGAACTGCAAATATCAATGGTGAGCTATGTAACATATTTCATGAAAGCTTTGTCCTGTATTCTCCAAAACAATATATTTATTTGATTAAGGAAGACTGGAAAAGGAAGACCGATATAGGTGAAAACTCTGTAGGGTTTTTTTTTATGCTTTTGGTTAGGGTAAGTATACCAGTTTTTTTGCCTTGTTTAATTTCAGTATATTCATTTTTATATGAGGTCTGTTCTAAGCTATGTCCTGTACAAGTTTCCTGTCCTTCATTGATGAGAGCTAATAAGCTTTTAGCAGCTGAAGACAGGCTAAATTAATGGTTTTATACAGTATATATATGGAGCAGTCCGCATGCATACTTTAAATCATTCACTGAAAGCAGCTGTTCCCTTTGTAACTCTTTTCTTCTTTTAATATTTCCTGTCTCTCACCTACCACTTTACACCAACATTTAGCAAGGAAGAGAAAGATGTAAAAATCATCAACTGAAGAAGTCCTCAGGCTTTCAGCAATCACTATAGCCTGGAGTCAGCCGCTCTTACTTCTCGGGATTTCGGGAAAAGAGCTTTACAGATTGGCAGTTCTGTAAGCCAAATTTAATTATATATTTTTGTAGCCCTCCCTGTGATTGAGTTATTTACCATGTGTATGCTGTCATGGAGGCACCAGGAAAACGGAAAATCGAATACTTACCTTTCCGTAATTTTACTTTCCTGATGCCTATCTATGGCAGCATACGCCCTCACTTTCTATAATCCTTAACGTTTGAGTCTAGTTACAAGAATGACGCGGGGGGGCTGACTTTTTCTTTTATAAGAGTTAAAGTGGTCCTGTGGGTTGGTTGGGGGCAGAGCAACCAACCATGTGTATGCTGCCTTGAAGGCACCAGGAAAACACCTTTCTAGTAAAGGGGCACTCCCCCTACAACTGCCTTCTTATATACAGTGCTTGAGTTCCCAGGTTTGGGAGCTCTGGGTTAGTAAAGCCACAGTATTGAAGCAATAAAATCAGCAGTGCAGAATCACGCCTTTTCCCGTACTGCATGCGAATGCAGTGCCAACGGCTGATGCACCCGCCATTGATTCTAATTTTATCAGACGTAATAACCAGCATTCGGCTGCTCCAGTTCCTCTAAGTTTTTGTATGTAATACCTGTAAAAGTTTGCCACCTTCACCCCAGTGACAAAGTTTACCCCTTGCCCTATATACAGATGTCCACTAGAGGGAGCATTTACAAATCTGTAAGTGAAATATATTAATCAAAATAAGAAACAGCAGGCTAAACAAAAATGTGAAAATCTTCTCAAAAATTGGTTTATAGCTAAATATTAATACAATAACTCAAAATGTGTACTCACTAAAAATGCACCATCGTTTCCCTTTAAATAAATATCTGTCGCTCACCCTAAGGAGTCCATTACCGACAGCAGTGTTCATTACCCGATCAAATTATGAAGACTTTAATGGACCTGGTGATTGCTATAGGGAATGACCTTGCAACACTGTGAAGCAGTTATATATAAAAGTGTGTGATTTCTTTATCATTTTTAGCCGGTGTAAATACACAGATGATAACATGGTGCTTTTCACACCTGGATTTGTCAGCGTGAGTTGCAGCTTTTGACACTTCTCCAAAAATGTGTTTCATTTGGTTGTTTGTTTGTGTGTACCTAGGCACATCTATTCAATGTAGAAGATGGGCTCATTTAAATTTACAACAGCAGGCGTTTCAGAAAGTTAAAATTAGCAGCTTAATATACAGCGCATAACAGATTGTTAAGGAAAGTGACTTCTAGTAAAAAGAATTCATGTGATTTAATTTTGGTCTTTGGTTGGACACGAAAAAAAGGAAGGTTATGACTGGTCTAGTAAAACATGCTTCATTTTGAATGATTACTTAAAGAAGAACTGCAGTCTGCTCACAAAATTTGTAATAAAAACATCTTTGCCATTCTCAAGCTTCCCTCCAACCACTTTGAATATTATTTTGTATATACTGTGATTCTGTACTTGCCAAATATGCTGCAGAAATCTCCCTCCACTAAGTCTGGGTGCAGCCATTTTAACTGTAGGCAGCTGGAGCTGCTGCCTGTTCACTTCCTGGACTTACACCTACACACAGAAGCACACCTCCAGCTCTGCAGCCCTGCAGGTCTCATTGGTCCTCTTATGACTCATCCTCCCTCATTCCTGGCAAACTCTCACAAGAGTGAGAGAGAGAGAGCTGTGCATGATGTCATAAGCCTAGAACAATGATTGGACAAAAAAAGGAAGTGGGCTGTATAAGGTATTTACTGGCAGAAACATTTTTTTTACTATACAAAGTTAAAACAACAAGGGCAGAGGATTTAATATATGGAACGTTGAAAAAATTACTGAAGAGCCGCTTTAAAGAGGACACCAAAGGACTAGTAATCAGTATTGCCTGTGGTCTCCCTGCAGCTGATCTTTCCCAATTACTGACCAACATATCTTGTTCTGCACTGTGTCTCTGTGTGGAGGTGGCCATTTTGGTAGAGGCAGGACTTTTCTTACCCCCCCCCTGATGACTGCTGATCTAATTACTGGTGTTGAAATAATCAAGTAGCAGCTGGAGAGGAACATGAATCACAGAACTAATGAAGCAGGGAGATCCTTGCACTGCAAATCCTTAGGAACAGCTTCCCCTCCAGCAAGGAGAATGGAGAGCAGCACTATAGGGACATCAGCAAATTTCACTTCACAACTCCTGAGACTGGTAGTCAGAGGCAGGAGTGCCTTAGATTATCTCACATTGCAGATATACAACTATGAAGCTCAAGGCACAGGAAGTGCACTGCTATTTTTTCAGAAGGAACTCAAGACATCAAGGTACTTTTTTAGTGTACTGCTTAGGCACAATTAACCTGTTTGGATGTTCTCTATATGATAGCAAATATTTACTTTTTGAATTCAGGTCCACTTTAGGGGAGAGCTGTAGTGAGGAACTACAGAGGCTACAATGCTGACTTATGCTTCTGAAAACACTAGTTCCCTAGCTGTCATACTGATTCAATGGCTTGAAATGCACCTATTATTAATGTTATCTGCATGAATAAATTCCTGACATCTCACAATATACAGTAACAATATAATTGTTGAAAAAAACTCTACCTTTTATAACTAAAAATGAATTCACTAAAAGTCAAATAACTGACTATGTAGAGATGGCTTCATTAATCTACTGCAGGCAGGAAGAAGCATTTTCTCCATCTCTTCTTCATCCATGATCAGAATTTGTAGCAAATTACAGGGTGAGCGGTTTCAGCAGGGGCTGACCTGTCTCAGATATTTGTGAATACAGTCAAGAATTAGCTCCATAATTTACATTATGTGATCTCTGAGCTGGCATCTCAGTCCAGGAAGCAAATGGTGACTCTAGATTATGCCTGAACAAAGATGGCTCCATTCTTCAAAATACAAGAAGATGAAGGAATTGAGGTAGTACTAAGATCTCTGTGAGACGTAATAAATAACTGGAAGCGTTACTCTTATGCCGCGTACACACGAGCGGACTTTTCGATGGACTAGGTCCGACAGTCTTCCCGACGGACTTTGCAGCGTAGGTCAGTATTGGGCAGTAGCCAATAGCTGCCCTAGCGTCGGTTTTAGTCCATCGGACTAGCATACAGATGAGCTGATTTTTCGACCGGCTCGAGTCCGTTGGAAAGATTTAAAACATGTTTTATTTCTAGGCCTGTCGGACTTTTGGGGAAAAAAGTCCACTGTAGCCCACACACACGATCGAATTGTCCGACAGAGTCTGGTCCGCTGGACCAAGTCTGCCGGAAAGTCCGCTCGTGTGTACGCGGCATTACACACCAACACAAAAATTATATTTGATGTTAGGTGCATTTTAAGTACTTTTTAAGTCACTGACTCAGATCAAGTTTGTAGATTTGGACCTAGACTTTACTATACAGTTTCTTGAAAATGCAAAATTGTATCGAATACCTACAGTAATTTTCCTTTTCTGACGCCAATACATGGCAGCATACATATGATGTAAGAAAAACCACTCCAGGTGAGTGAGTCTCTGGTTAATCCCCACAAATACTAGTCAGGTTATAGCTCGGCTCGCATGCTGTGTAACATAAGGAAATAATTCCGGACGGCTGCACTTCCAAAAATCCTTTTATTGAAGCTTCATATGACAAATGGTTAACAGATGGAGCAGAGGACAAAGAGGTAGATGCATTTCACGCAAATGTTAGTGCTTAGTCATTACCAGGTAATGACTAAGCACTAACATTTGTGAGAAACGTGTCTACCTCTTTGTCCTCTGCTCCATCTGTTAACCACTTGTCATATGAAGCTTCAATAAAAGGATTTTTGGAAGTTCAGCCGTTTGGAATTATTTCCTTATAACATATATGATATAGCTCCACCCCTATATCCACCCACAGGACCTGTTTAACTCTATAAAAGTCTGACTGAGAGCTACCTCCCCTATTCTCCGTATAAAGCAAAAAGAGGAGGGGAGGGAGGGTTCATATACTGCCATGTATTGGCATCAGGAAAGGAAAATTACGGTAAGTATCTGATACAATTTTCCATTTTCCTGATGCCAACATGGCAGCATACATATGATACATAATGAGCTTTTGAGAGAGAGGGTTTAATGCTGCATATTAGTCTTTATTTGACAATAGACATAGAATCTTGGATAGTTTTCCTCCCAAACTCTACTGTAGTAAGAGCTGCTGGATGCACCTTGTAGTGTTTTAAGAATGAATGATGTGATGACCAGCTAGCCGCTTTACAGACTGTCTCCAGAGACACTCCTGCCCGTGCCGCCCAAGAAGAAGACATCACCCTGGTTGAGTGGGCTCTAACCACCTCTGGAGGATCCTTCCTGGCTTCTCTATATGCCCGGTGAATAGTTTTTACTATCCAGGCCGAGATGGTCCTGGCCAAGGCGTCTTTCCCTTTAAATTTTCCGGTAGGTATGATGAAAAGTCTGTCAGTACGTCTGAATGTAGAAGTAGCCTGGAGATAGGCTTTGAGGACTTTTGGAATGTCCAACTCGTGCAGATCAGCATCTGATTCCGCTGGGAAGGCTGGAAGCACCCATTCACTGGAGAGATGAAATATCGACGCCACTTTAGGGACAAAGTGATCCAATGGTCTCAGCACAACTCTGTCTGGGAAGAACATGGAATAGGGTTCAGCTGCCCCCAATTCTTGGAGTTCCGACACCCTTCCCCCTGAAGTTATGGCTATTAGGACAGCCGTTTTTAAGGTGATATCCCATAATGAACAGTCTTCTGTCGGAGCACGAGGAGGACTACTGCCAGGTCCCATTGAGGGAACCTATTTCTCTTGGGAGGGCGTAGTCTAAGTGCCACTCTCATGAAGTGCTCCACCAGCAGGTTTGCTGCCCCTTTCTTTTGGGTAAAAGCCGAGATGGTTGAAATTTGCACCTTAAGCGAACTTAGGCTGAGCCCCAAATCCAATCCAGATTGCAGGAAAGACAGGATTTGAGATACATTTTGGTCACTAGGGTCAAACTGACATCCAGCTGCAAAGCTTGTGAATCTATTCCATATGCTGGAGTAGATGGCATTGGTTGACCCCTTTCTGGAACTCTGTAAAGTTCTAATAACCTCTGGAGAACATCCTAACTCTTGTAACCCCTGCCTTTCAATCTCCAGGCCACTAAGACCATTTGTAATGGTTGCGGATGTAGCATATCTCCTTGCGACAGGAGAGGAGAAGTCATGGGCAGAGTGGGCACACGCTGAGATCCATTGCCAGAGAGAATCATGGTCTGCGAGCCAGTAAGGTAATACTGTGATGACTGTCAAGTTCTCTGTCAAAAATCTCCTCAGGAATTTCAGGATTAAAGAAATTGGAGGGAAGGCATAGGCCAATTGCGCAACTCAAGGATGGGTCAAGGCGTCTGTCCCCTCCGTTAATGGATGAGGGTAGTGTGAGAGGAACTGGCTAACCTTGCAGTTGGTTTATGAGGCAAAAAGATCCAGTTGCGGACACCCCCACTAGTGGATGATCTGTTTGAACAATTCAGGGTGAAGGGACCATTTTTTGGTATTCGTACATTGTCTGGATAGGCGATCCGCTTCCAAGTTCTGACAGCCTGAAAGATATATGCCCCCCAAATCTGGGAGATATTGTTGTGCCAATGTCATGATAGATTCCACCTCTCTCAAGAGGGATTGACTGTGCTTCCCACCTTGTCATTATATGTAGGACACTGCTGCCGTGTTGTCCAGATGGAGCAGCACTGGGCGACCCTGTATGTGAGGCAGCAAGGTGGCCAATGCCATGAATGCTGCTCAAAGTTCCAGAATATTGGAAACTAGGCCCTGAGTGGGAAATTCCCCTCTGCCCCGGATCTTGAGTTGTTTGCAGGTGGCTCCCCACCCTGCTGCGCTGGCTTCTGTGGTAACAATGAACCATGGCAGCGACCCTAATTGACTATACCATTTAGCGTTTGTTTCGTCTACCACATCTGGCCTGTGATCCTGATTGGCTGGGCTAGACAAACTCTCTTCCACTGCATCAGGAAGCCTTGTTGGAAAACTCAGTTTCCAGTGAGCCCAGGGGAATCATCGAAATACATGAAGCCATTGTCCCCAGAAGACTCATGCACTGAGATGCTGACATCCCCGGTGCAGCCAATGCCTGTTGGAACTTCTTCCTGATTTTAGGGGGGGTTTCTGAAATGGCAAAGAAACTTTGGCGCCTGAGAATTGAATTGGGCCCCTAGGTAGACCATATTCTGTGTAGGCTTCAGCTGGCTCTGGTAATGCCTGTCCCCCAGTGCAAATCTGAGGAACTGCTGGTATGACTGAAGGATCTACTGGTAGGAAACCTGCAAGTCCACTAAAATCCTCCAGTCTCCTGGTTGAATAACCTGGATTATGGTATGGAGAGACTTCATCTTGAGTCTCTCTATCCTGATAAATTGATTCAGCCTCTTGAGGTTGTTCTGGAGGCAGTCGTTTGAACAGCCAATAGTGGCCTTGCGCCACTGTAGACTGAACCTGACGATTTTGGCAGTGGTCTTGCCAGAACTGGGCAATTGAGCAGCCTGGCTCCAACTGCCTCCTGGGCGGGCCTGGTGTTAAAAGGGCTTCTGGGTATCTGAGGGAGCCGCAGGGGCCTTAGCTCTCTGTGATCTTATGAAGGTTGACTGTGTACCCCTGCAACCCCTCTTGAGCCCTTTGTATGGCAAAACCCTCCAAAATCCCAGTACCTGTTTGGCACTCCTCTGGATGGTTGCCTACTCTGGCATCTGGACCTTCGATCTTGGGTCAGAAGACCTGATTTTCCTCCTGTAACCCTGGAGATGACAGTCTACAGTTTTTTGACCAAACAGCGCCTTCCCATCAAAAGGCAGTTTACAGCAATTCTGCTTTTAGGATAGGTCGGCCATCCAGGGTTTTAGCCACAAAGCTCTTTTGGCTGTGACTGAGCTAAGCATGGCTCTGGAGGACCATCGAATGATGTCTATAGCTGCCTCACCTATGAAGTCCGCCGAGATTTTTATCTCATCAAGAGCCTTGATGATTTTTTCTTTTGGCAGCTGGTTTTTGATCGCATACTCCAAGTTCTGCGCCTACACTCGCATAGTGCTTGCTACGGATGTTAAAGCAATGGTGGGCTCACAAGCACCACCTGCCGCAAAGTAAAACTTTCTTAAGTCCATGTCAATGCGTCTATGAAGGTTATTGTGAAAGGAAGAAGAGTCTTCCATCGGAAGTGTCCCATTCTTGGCCAGTCTGGTGACTGCCGCATCCACCATTGGTGGGTTAGATAAAGGAGCTGCATCCTCCTGCGTGAGAGGATACAACTTCTGCAAACTATTTGTTGAGGAGGATTTTCTCTCCCCCTTTCTCTCATTCCTCCTGAAACAGGCCTCTTATTTCTGTCATAAGAGGGAAGATAACTACCTGTTTCTCTTATGGAACCAAAAGGCTTGTTCACACTTGCAGCAGGCTCTGCTATTGCACTTTTCAGAGGCATTTGATATTATCATGTAGAGGGGACAAGTGTTTCCGCTATGCGATTTTCAAAGCGCAATTTGCATGCAATGTTGCAACTCGCATGGGGCGTCACTTGGCTGCCCTACACGTGCAAAAAGAAACCCTTGCTCCTATTTAGGGGCGACAAGCTTTGCACAATGTATTTAAAAGGCGCGTTCTCCCACGTGACAATCACAGCAGAATCGCATCGCATTTGGGGTGCCCTGAAAGGATAAAGGCACCTAATGCCTGTTGTGCAGCGATTGTCACACAATTTAAAATCAGAGTGTATGGTGTGTAATAAGTTTTTTTTAAGGTCACGGATCCTCCTATTCCAGTGCAGCTTTTACTGCCTTAATTAATGTTGGTATCATCACAAAATAAAAGCCTGAACCTTCAGGATCCTCTGCGGAGGAGGAGGCGGTATCTTCTCCCTCTGCCTGGAAGGTTGGCTTTAATACTGGGACTGGGGAATCAGCCCACCTAATCTGCTGGGCTGGAGTCACCCTTATAGTGCCTGGTACCCCTCTAGTTAGAGAGGGTTGTATGGCTTGGTTTAGACCTGGTGCAGGGCCCACTCTGTTTGTTCGCTTCTGTCCTTGGTTGTCCGAGACGACCGGAAAATTCTGCCAGGGAGTCGCAGCAAGGTTTACACCTGCTGACTCTCGTACTCCTGGTCTGTGGTAAGCTGCCTGAAGCCGTTGCTGCAAAGTAGCTTTCCTGGCATTGGGCTATCTTCACATGACCAACATTTGCCTTTTGGGCACTGAGCCCTCGGAAGAGAAGCTGTGTGCTTTCTCTCTTAAGCGTACATTTGCGACCTTTGTACTGGGGTCTGCCATGGCTGGAAGAGTCACTTTCTGCCCTGGAAAAATCCTGACGATCCAGAGGGCCTCTGGATCTCCTAGAGCGGGAATGTGAGCAGCCAACGCTGCAATAGACAAGAAGGCACGTTCATCAGGGCATAACGCACTCTTTTTCCTTCATCTTCTTACTTACCCAAAGGTGGTCCTTACCTGGTATTGCTGTGGTCTTGGTTATGTGGTGTTAGGCTTTTGCCAGCGGCAGAACCAAAAGCTGCAAGGGGGACTGCATGGCAACAGAGAGAAATAAGGGAAGCGGGAGAGGGGAAAAAAATACATTTATATACCCCCCTTTTTTTATTTTATGTTTTGGCAAAGAGAAACAAATTTAAAAAAAAAAGGAATCTGGGCAAATTGACAGACCTGGAAAGAGTTCCATAGGAGAGAAGACATCATGCAGGCCCAGCTGCTGGATCTGGTCCAGACAGCAGGCATGCCACAAGAGGGATTTTGTCTCTGATTAGAGAACACCTTGGCCCCAAAAGATCACCAGAAGCGGTTCCCCATCGTGTTGGTGCGTTTAGCAGCCTAAGATGTGGGACTGCGTGCTGGGAAATTCTTGAACCCAGATGGACTCCGACATAGTTGGCAGGTAAGAGCTTATGCTGAGTATAACGGTATGTAGGTGTTCATCTTTGAGGACAAAAGGGAGAATGGAGGAGGTAGCTCTCAGTCAGACTTTTATGGAGCTAAACAGGTCCTGTGGGAGGATATAGGGGCGGAGCTATATCATATCTATGCTGCCATGTTGGCATCAGGACTTCAGTATTCATACCCCTTGAAATTTTCCATTTTGTCATGTTACATGTAAAAACGTAAATGTATTTTATTGGGATTTTATGTGATAGACCAACACAAAGTGGCACATAATTGTGAAATGGAAGGAAAATGATAAATGGTTTTCGAAATATTTAATATCTGAAAAATGTATATCTGAAAAGTGTGGTGTGCATTTGTATTCAGCCCCCTTTACTCTGATACCCCTAACCAAAATCTAGTGGAACCAATTGCCTTCAGAAGACACCTAATTAATAAATAGAGTCCACCTGTGTGTAATTTCATCTCAGTATAAATACAGCTGTTCTGTAAAGCCCTCAGAGGTTTGTTAGAGAACCTGAATACAAATGCATGCCATAATGTGAAAACCATTTATCATTTTCCTTCCACTTCACAATTATGTGCTAGGATGGAATCAGCAAGAGCTTTGCTGAAAACCCTTAACATATTTTTAATTTGCTTTAAGTGCACATGAAGTACACACTCTTTGGGCCTTTAGTGAAGAGCATTAGAGCCTGTGTCAAAAAGGCTTTGGGCTAGTGCCAATGGCATCAGTTTGAGACACTTTTGAGATCATTCAGATTCTATTAACAGATGCATTTGACCTACAGTTGACATTCTTCTGACTTGCATTTGACCTGCTTCCCATAGACCTGTATGGGATTGAAAAACCTGACTGAAGTGAACAAGAGCCCGTTGGTTAAAGTCCTTACACAGATATCCCCTGTGCACTTTGCCTATTGTGGGCCACCTTAAGTATCTTCCTTTTTCTGCCCTTCCTCTCATAAAGCTGGTACTCCCAGTGCAAGCCTAATTTCAGCTGGCAGGTTGCGCCTCAATATAAAGTTAGATTTAAAGTAATTGCACTAGCTGAACATGTTTACTGAGTTTTGAAGGAATACATAATTGAATTGTCAATGTGAAGGCTCCACAAAGGACTAGCTACATGGAAATTGATCCTCTTACGGGACTTTAAAGGGGACACCTACTCACAGGTCATAAAGAGTGTGGGAGATACAAAAAAAGTTGTATGATAAAGTGTTTATTGGTAGTATAGATCTTTAAATGGATCTATGGTACACGGGATAAATGTGCAGCACGCGTGATACATACAAGAAAAAAGCAATACAAAATGCAAAGAATAATTCACAATCATAGAACTCCAAAACACATGGAACACGTATGCGGGGAGTACCCATTTAAAGATCTATACTACCAATAAACACTTTATCATACAACTTTTTTGTATCTCCCACACTCTTTATGACCTGTGAGTAGGTGTCCCCTTTAAAGTCCCGTAAGAGGATCAATTTCCATGTAGCTAGTTCAATTTGGGATGTGGGTTCACCTACCCCTTAGACCAACTCAGCACCAACCCCTGTCCATTTAGGCTCCACAAAGGAAGGTTACAGAAACCCCCTGACGTATGTGTTTCTATTCACTTGTGTCAAAGTAAAAAACATAACAATAAGAAACATTTTGGTGCTGTAAAATTTACATTTTGATCCGTTACAGGACTCTGTGATCATGTCTAACCAAATATGAATCCAGCATTGAAGATATGAAAAGGTAACAGCAGAGGAATTCAAAAGTAGATGCTATTATTACCAGCGGCTCTTGGCTTTCGCAAGGTCTCCTCCAACTGCTCCAGATTTCCCACTGGCGTCCATTTCAAGCACAATATCGAGTATATCATATAATACAAATATAGTAAAATTGTACTATGGTATTTATATTTTATAGCTTGTGTTGGACTAAACAGAAGAGGTCTACTTTTGGATGATCAGTTCATATAAAAGAAATCACCAGGGAACAACTGAGCAGGGTATGGGGGCAAGAGGGCATTTGCCCCCACACCCCCAAGCCAGTACTAATGCGATATGTTTGACTGGTGTCCCTGCTAACATTCAGACTCTAATTGGAGTGAGACCCACAGTCAGTGACCATGATGGATGGCCATAATATAGCCATCTGTTCCCTGTTTATATCTTAAAGCACAGTGTCTCCATAAAAAATCACGGTCTGGGCTGGGAGGCATTTGCCCTAGGCAGAAGCTAATAAGATAAATTGGACTTGAATAGATTCATCAACATCTACCTACTCCCCATTTATGATTTTGATCATATCATCTCCATATATATGAAAGCCCCATGTGAGGAATGGGCTGGGGGACATTCCCCCCCCCCCCCCCCCCGGCTAGCACTAATAGGATATGTTGGAGATAAATAGCGATTCTTCAACATTAGGACATTGATTAGCGAGAGACCAGAAATCAGTGGCACATATTGTCCATTATATAGTAGCTATCTGTACCCCGTTTACAACTTCAATCACATTGTCTCCATTGATAAGAAAGCACCAGGGGAGGACTGGGCTGGGGGGCATTTGCCCTTGGACAAGCACTAATAAGATATGTTTTACATGGATAGAGATTCTTCATCAAAAAGACATTGATTAGAGCGGGACCCGCAGTCAGTGGCACCTGCTTGCCATTATCTATCTGCTCCCCTTTTATGACTTTAATCGCATCTCCATATATAAGTAATCACTAGTGAAGGCCTAGGTTGGGGGACATTTGCCATCCCCAGCAAGAACAAATAAGATATGTTAGACTTGAATAGAGATTTGTCAACATTCAGACATTGTTTAGAGCAGGACCCCCAGTCAGTGACAAAAGCTGTCCAGTATACTTTATAGCTACTGCTTTCCATTCAAACCTTCTATCACTGCGTATCCATATGTAGCAGATAACCACCCGGGGAGGAATGAGCATTTGCCCCCCACAGCTAGAAATAAAAAGCATTTGGCTGCAGTTTGCCTTTAAAGACGCAGTCCACCTTTTGCAAAAACTTAATAAATTCCCCCACGTTAAATGTCCTTTACACCCCTAAATGAATCTATGCCCTCCTCCTTTCTCCAGGCTCTGCTCCCTGCCACCAGTGTGGCTTAGGCTATAATGATATGTTCCTGCTTCCACAACCTCCAAGGATATTCACGCCATATTTCCCAGGAGACTGATGGGTGGACTTATAGCACATTATCAGGGGCCAGCTGCAAGAAACTGAGAGACAGCCGGCGCTCCCTAGGAAAGAAGAGGATGGCGGTGCCAGGCCTGGCTTGTGGCAGTAGTGAAAAGACTCACAGCAGGACAATGCTGGATTTGCTAGACAGGTGAGTATGTGAATCAAGGTCAACCCAGCATAACATATAAGAAGGGGGGGTTTCAGTGAAGGCCCTCCTTAATAAAATAAAAAATGTGCATATATTAAAATTTTGCATTCAAGCCCGCAGAGCATTGCAAACTCAATCAGTGCCTCCCAATTGCAGTCTCCTGCATTGTTTACTCCCAGCCCAAGGTCTGTACAGTGGTACAGACCATTTAGTATGGAGCTGGAGGGAGTAAACAATGAAGTGCAAGTGCAGTGATGTCACTGCCCTGCTGCTAGCATGATCTGTAATGGCAGAGGGGATCAATCCCTATGAATGGAAAACGTAGCTCTATATAAAAAAAAATGGGATCCTGCAGGGAGAAGCATCCCAAGATTCTGGTAAAAGGGAGGTAGGGGAATCAGTTTGAGGAGGGAGGAGGGGGGGGGGTGGGTATGAACTTTTCAAAAGGAGGAGTATACCTTTAAGCTGGCCATATATTGTAAGTTTTTGATTGACAGCCAGACTAAAGGGAAGTGTTTTCGGCTGACCCACCCATTGTATAAGTATTGGTTAAGATGATAGATTATGGCTTTCAGTTGGGCAATGTCAAGTCTATGGCATCACTGCAGACATCACTACAGCGAATTGATCCCGAGGACAACAAAGATTTGAAAACCTTGTCAGATAACTATTGTTTTCATAAAATTATATGAGGTGTCTGATACTTCTTCCTGCTAGATTGCTATTCCTCCTTGCTGGATAAACTTGGATGCTTGGGGCATGCTAAGGGTACATGCCAGTGACAGTCCGCTCAGAGGTTGAATCCTCACCTTCAAATGTCTATAGCCAGTTTTGTGGGATTGATCAATGACAATTTTACTGTGTATGGCTAGTCTTAGATAGACATGTGTCTGTGTATGTAGCAGAGGGTCAACTGAGAACATATTAATCACAGTGGAACACCAGCGAGTGATGCTATATAGGTGGAGAGAGATCATAATATCAGGCAGAGCATTTAAGCACAAAGTAACAGACAGCAAGAAATCTCAGCTTAACGACCCTCGGCAGTTTTCCTCTCAATGACATCTGGTAGAAAATATTCTTGTGGAAGTGATGTGGAAGCTTGCTGTCGCTTTCAGAAGGGCGGATTGGCCTTCACTCTGATGATGTTCTATTACGGAGACATTTCAGTGGAGCCTGTAATGACAGAATAATCCTGTATTACATAATGGACACCTCCCAACCATCTGAGATCAGAAAGATACATTTACAGCTGAACTCCAGGCAGATATAAAAGGCACAAAATATTGCAGCACATTACATTCATTTTTTTTTTTTAATGCAGGAAGTGTAGTCTACTAAATTTGACTGGGCATCTGCTTCTAAAGAGAATCTATAATTACATTTTTTTTATAGTTCTGTCTCCTAAGGGTTAAATCGATTGCAAAGGTTCGTGTTTTTTTTTTTAAATAACAAAACATATCATACTTACCTCCACTGTGCAGCTCGTTTTTGTACAGAGTGGCCCCAAACCTCGTCTTCTGGGGTCCTCCGGCGTCTCTCGTGGCTCCTCCCCACATCGGATAGCCCCCTAGGAGAAGTGCTCTCCAGAGGGGGTTACCTTGCGGGCGCACTCCCAAGTCCAGCATTTGGCGGCCATAGCCACAGAATGTATGACTCGGCCCCGCCCCCCAGCGCCCACGTCATTGGATTTGATTGACAGCAGCGGGAGCCAATGGCTGCGCTGCTATTAATCTATCCAATCAAGAGCCAAGAACCCCGGGCAGAGAGACAGCGCGTCCCCACCGGGTCAAGTTCCAGGGCTCAGGTAAGTAAAACGGGGGGGCTGGGGGGACGGTCACTGCCAGGTGTTTTTTTTACCCTAATGCATAGGATGCAATAAGGTGAAAAAACACGAAGGTTTACAGCCCCTTTTAAGTACATGTGGCACTTTGCCCCCTGACTCCAAGTGTTTTCTAACCCTAGTTATGAGGTTACGACTTGATTCCCTCCCCTCCTGCTGTATTCCTCTTGCCATTGCTGGTCTTGGGAAAGTGCTCACAGCTGAGACAGGCAGTAGCGATGAATCAGTTTGTGATTGAACCGTCCAGTGCCCTGCTTGGGTGGTTCCGTCAAGATATAGCTTCCTCCAGTCTGGAGCCAGGAACCAGATATTATAGCTGACCATCCAAGACTATACGGCACTAGCTTAGATGCAAATTGGAACTCCCTTTATTGAAAACTCACACAGAATATATAGTACACCAGATCAGTTGAGGGCTTAATCACATTATCGTATGCAAAGGAAACTGTATACTGGAATATAATTAAAATAGCTAAGGAACAGCCAACATAAACAGTATGTTAATTAAACAACTAGCCTTAAATAGTCAGGAGAGGACCAGACCATACAGCAACAAGTCTACAACAAAGTAAATTACATATTATCATAAGTATAAACACAGAGATGAGCATATAGACAAAAACAATAGTTGACTCAATTAACAATGGGCGAAAGACACTTAAAGTGGGGTTCCACCCAAAAAAACAAACATATCTAAAAAATTCTAAAAAAAAAAACAAAAAAACATTTGGATATTTTTTTTTTTTTTACTTACCTCTAAATGCCTGTTGCTAGGTGGTCCCTCATAGTCTGCCCCTTCGTCTGCCTGGGCTGGTGACATCACTTCCCCCTGGCACAGGAAGGGCTCGGCTCTTCTCCCTCCCTCCTGTCAATCATCTGGGACCCATTGCAGGTCCCAGGTGATTGAGAGGCCAATCACGGCGCTCGGCGCCGCTCGCGCATGCGCAGTGGGTGCCAGGCTGTGAAGCCACAGCCCGGCGCCCACAGTTGAAATGCCGACGCCGACGAGCGGAGGAGGGGGACGAGCGGGGCTTCGATCCCTCGCATCGCTGGACCCAGGGACAGGTAAGTGTCCAATTAAAAGTCAGCAGCTGCAGTATTTGTAGCTGCTGACTTTTAATTTTTTTTTTTTTTAATGGCCCCCCTGGGTGGAACTCCTCTTTAACACATAACACCTTAAACAGATTATATCAGGAGACCCCAGCATCAGGTTGCTTGAGTTGATTATATTAACATCTGCTCTGTGTCTCAAAGTCTGAAGCAGTCATTGCTGGTTTGAGGTATAGAGACTCCAAATATGTATATGGATCCTCCAGTTTCCAGAGTCTGTGTATTTTGGGGAAACATGCACTTAAAACCGAAGCAAGACCACTCTAAGAGTCACACACCTCCCAAAGAGTAGTGTTCCCTTAAAAACAAGGGCCCATAGTCAGCAGGCAAGAGGCCACCCTGCAGTCCTCTCCAAAAACCCCTGTTCTGGTTGGGTCTGTCACACAGTTTTCTCCTTTATGGCTGTTGTCAGATTGATTGTGTCAGGAGGGGGGCAGCCATACCTCATATCTAGGGTTAGAAAGCTTTAAAAACATCAGACAAAGTACTACATGTATTTTGTCCCATAGGAATAGTGAACCCTACTGCTGCACTCCTAGCAGATATATAAATTTTCAGTTCTCACCGCGGGCTACACATCACCTCCTGACTAAGGCTTTGGTCACACCTACAGGTGCAGCCAAGCATAGGTGCGCTTCAGCGTGTTTTTCACGCATTCCCACACACCACATGTAGGGCAGTCCATTCATTTCAATGGTCTGCCCTACACACAAGAAACATGGATAAGAAATGCCTGACTCTTTGGCAAAAACTCAATGCACTGTTTGGGATGTGAGCAAACACCCATATTTGCAGATGCCTGAGAGCACCCGAAATAATTCATGATTACGCCATGCATCTGCTAAAGGGCAGAGCACAGGTGTGAACCTAGCTTTGTGGAGAAGGCAGGAGGGAGAAGGGTTATATAGTTCTATCTATGTGTGATAATGCTGATCCTCCATTGATACAGTACAGTTAGTAAGCCTTATCAACCTAGGACAAAAAAGTGTTGTAATGGCAGGATCACCAGATATAAATAAAACAATTAAAGCCTGAAAAAAACTAAAGTTGTCACCACATCTAATGACTGGTCAGCTACCACATATTTTATTTATGTTCTTGGGGTTATATATGCTTTTAGTAAACTAAATTAAACCAAACATAGTGTATAATAATCTCATCAGTAGTGGCAACAACTCCACAACAAAAGATAATGGCACTGAGCAGGCCCCATGTACTGTTTGGGGTTCACAGTTTTTCCACTCTTGGCCTGATTTCTGGTAAGGTATTAAGGTATTTTGACCATGTTAAAATGTATGTATAGCCAAAACTTTCTTTGTAGTTTCAATCTGAGCAGGGAAAAACATAGAACCTTGGTCAGGTTTTTATTGTTGTCCGTCTCCCTGTTTACCCTCCTTATTTGTTCTGTTGACCTATGTCAAAGAAGAAGAAAGTGATCGGAAATATAGAATTTTGGAGTTGTCACCAGAAAAAGAGGTAAGGGGAAATCCTTCAAAGGAGAACCCTGTTCTGGTGACAACTGTCTATGAGAAGAATCCTCCTCATTTCGTAGACATTTTCTTTTTACTCCCTGTTGTAGATTCACTCTCACTATTTGTTCTGTTGACCATTATCACAGAAGCAGAAAGTGATGGGAAATCCAGAAGTTTAGAGTTGTCAGCAGAACAAGAGGTGAGGGGAAATCCTTAAATGGGGAACCCTGTTCTGGTGACAACTGTCTATGAGAAGAACTCCCCTCATTTCATAGACATTTACTTTTTAATTCCCGTTGTGGATTCACATGCTCTATCTGTCCTGTAATTCCACAGAGGCAGAAAGTGATGGGAAATCCAGAATTTTAGAGTTGTCAAGAGAACAAGAGGTGAGGGAAAATCCTTCAATGATAAACCCTGTTCTGGTGACAAATGTCTATGAGAAGAATCCCCCTCATTTCGTAGAGGTTCTCTTTTTACTTTCTTTTGTAGATTCGTACTCTCTATTTGTCTTGCTGACCATTGCCACAGAGGCAGAAAGTGATGGTAAATCCAGAATTTTAGGGCTGTCAGCAGAACAAAAGGTGAGGACAAATCCTTCAATGGGAAACCCTGTTCTGGTGACAACTGTCTATGAGAAGAATCCTACTCATTTCATAGATGTTTTCTTTTTACTTCCTGTTGTAGATTCATACTCTCTATTTGTCCTGTTGACCATTGCCACAGAGCCAGAAAGTGATGGGAAATCCAAAAGTTTTGAGTTGTCACTAGAACAAAAAGTGATTGTAAATTCTGTTCTGGTAATAACTGTCTACAGCTATTTTTTTTTACTTTTTGTTGTGACTTTGGGGACAGGAAGTGAACTAAAATCTCCTCAAGAGGACACAGGCTGCAACAAATAACCCCACAAGCCTACTCTATCCAAAGTAAAAAATGCACTTTAAAGCGTAACTACACCCACTGAATCAATGGTTTCAAAAAACAGTTACATTCCCGGCATATCGGGAATGCTAACTGCCACACATGCATGTGGACCCAACCAAACTGTCAAACCATCCAATGACTGGTGTCATAAGTGATCACATGTGCAGCACCATGGCAGTTGGAGATCAAACAGAAGCTAAGATGGCAGCTTCCTTGACTGAAAAGGATAGGAGGTTTTATTTCCGGTTTACTTTAAAGCGCAGAAGTTGGGTAATTATACTAGCAGTAATTGGCAGCAATTGTCAAAAGTTTTGCATAAGCTTGTAACTTTTTAAATCAATTTGCCTGGAATTCCACTCTAACATAAAAAAAAAACATGCTGTGTCAAGCTGCTGTGTGATTTGACCAGCCCTGATAATAATAATAATAACAATAGTAATAATAATAACCTAAAATTAGCCAGATAATCACAATGCAACGCTTGATGTGCAAACAGCACACACACAATAATTCATATTTACAGTGCCAGCATTGCTATCACACACATAAATTACGGTATATTTCAGGTCAAACAATGATTATTACTATTGTTACAGTTTTTCAATGAATTTTGTGTTCCAAAAACATCAATGCAATTGCCATGGCAACCGGTAACACTGCCAGGGAAAAACAGCAAAGGTTAGGGAAACTACTTAGCGGAGGCAATTCATTTTCCATTTTTAATGCTCATTTGGAATAGGAACAATTTGGCTTAGCCTCAGCTCTCCTATCTAATCATTAATACCTAAAATTGGTCCAGGCTACCCAATCATTACAGCTTAGGATAAATTCTATGCTGCCCTCATTGGCATCATAAGAGGGAGTTAGAACATTAAGAAGAACAGGGAAGATTTTTCACGCTGTGACAACAAATCATTGTAAGGTAGTTGGGGTGGGGGATCGGGTGAAAGACAAAGGGGATAATAAAAAAAAAAAAAAAAAGTGATTTTCTCTTTTCTTTTCTTCACTTGTAATGACAAGATTTTCCTGACACCCACGTATAATTATAAGTAAAATCAGCACGCTGAATGGAGATCAAATTAAAACTGACAAGACAAAGCATTTTGCACATTTTAATTATTTTTACACGGCGGAAATCAACATGCCTCGATCTACCATATTTGACAATGCCTAATAATTAACATGGTTTAAATATATTAAGCATGGAGCCCTGATTCCAGAATTAAGGTGTTTGGCAGAAGATCATTGTATAAGCATTACAAGTCTTATCAAAGGTCAACTAGGTTAAAAGTGAAATAGCATAGCGAAGAATCTCATTAGCAAAGAACACATCGGCCATATTAAGCTTTGAAATGCAAAAGTTCTGCCTAAGAGCAAAAATAACAAGGTGTATACCAGTGGTGGGCCACTTTTTTTAATATAGGGGGCCTCAAGTGTCCACAGTAATCAGCGAATGTAATGCTACAGAAAGTTATCTGAGACTGCAGACTTACTATAGGAGACTAAATGGGAAGGTCAATGACTAGAGGAGATGGTCAAATATTACAGGAGATGGTCAATGACTACAGAAGAAGGTCAATGACTAGAGGAGATGGTCAACAAAATACAGGAGATGGTCAATGACTACAGGAGATGGTAAAAAAAATACAGGAGATGATCAACGACTACAAGAAATGGTCAAAGACTACACAAGAACGTCAAAGACCACTGGAGATGTTCAGAGACTACAGGAGATGGTCAAAGACTACAGAAAATGGTCAAAAATTACAGGAGATGGTAAAAGACTACAGGAAATGGTCAAAGATTACACAAGATGGTCAAAGACCACAGGAGGTAGTCAAGGACTACAGGAGATGGTTAAAGATAACAGGACTTAGTGAAAGACTACAAGAGATGATCAAAGGCTACAGGAAATGGTGAATGGCTACAAGAGATAGTGAAAGACTACTGTAGGTGGCTAAGGAATACAGGAGATGGTCAATGACTATAGTAGATGGTCAAAGACTAAAGTGTTCATTACAAGAGATGGTTGGAAGTTTAGGACATACTTCAGGAGACAGTCGTAAAATGAGACTGCTAGAGATTACTGCTATTACAGTACATTCCCTTTGCAATCTTTGCCCCCATATGAGTTCCCTACAATACCCCTTAAAATAACTTGAACCACATTTGATATTTCTATCAGCAAGATGCATTACAAATGATCATTTGTGGAAAAAAAAAATGAAAAAAGAAAAGGTATGGACAGCACTGAAAAAATTAAGATAGTATGAAAGAAATAAACTATTATCTATTCCAATGATGCCTCCCCCACAGTTCTTGGTTATTTATGGAATCCTATGTATAATTCTTTTTATCCCTGATGAATTGTGACTGTCCAAACCCCCAAAACACTTTGGCAGGTTTTACTGTGTACACCCCCTGGATAAATTTATTGTAGCCCTTTACACACCTCCTATTTGGCACTTTCCTACTACTTTTAAGCTGTGTTTGAGATACGAGGTGCTTGATGGAACATATCCTACAAAGAGTTGCCTGATGGCAATACCCTCCCTTTACCAGACACCAAACATCAGTCCCTTGTGCTGATTAAAAAAACAAAACAAAAAAATAAAAAACAAACAAGAAATAACTAAACTGAAGACTTAAACTTGTTCCTAAATTTTTTCAGCTAATGATTTTAAAAAAATGCTGAATGTTGACAGAAATGGTTGAAATGACCCAGAGATAATGCACAGGATATACAATTTTTTTTGTGATCTGCAGGCAAATGGAAATATTTCAATAACATATTATACAATAAATCTTCACTGAAGCATTGCTGATATCACTGCTAAAGTTATTTTTTTGTACTGCAACATCTGCTGAAATGGATAAATGGACAGGAGGGAATGACACAAAATCACATTGGCAGTCTCTCCTTCCTGCAGCTGTGATAGTGTCATCTTTAGTGTACTGGGATTGGGTGAGACAGGTGCTTAAACAATACATAGGACATTAAAGTACTGACGGGCGTCAGTGGTCATATACAGTACTAAGCAGAGGTTTTAGGCACATGCTAAAAATGCTCCAAAATGCTTTAAAACCATGCAATAAATAGTTTATTTGCATGCATTGTACACAGTTTTTGGCAGATAGGTTATTGCAACTCCTTTTACCCTGAAGGAACCCTTAAGTCAGTGTTTTTCTTCCTTTTCTCAGTCAAGGCACCCTTTAAAATTATGGACAATCTTTGTGTAACTAAAAAGCAGGTTTCATCCACCCACCGTCTTGTATACAGTTTTAGGGCAATTTTTAGACATTTTACCAAGGCACCACTGAAGAAAACTCACGGCACCCCAGGGTTGAAAAAGGCTGCATTAAGTAATATTTTAGTCTTAGGGAACCCTTGCAAAAATTACATAAAGTAGAACTTAAGGCAAAACTCTTTTTTTAATTTTGGGTAGGGTAAGGGAGGGTTTAACCAATCAGCTTTTTTGCTATGTGTGCCCCAATGGGGAGGGTTTCTTTCACGTTATGTCCCATAGCCAAAACAGGAAGTGAGATTAAATCCCTCCAAAGTAAGGGAATCTATAGTTGTCTTCTAGTCATCTATTTACTCTAAAACATAGAAAAAACATTGTCTTTAGTCATACTTTAATTGGGGTTTAGTGGAGAGAATTCCCCTTACAATATCAGTCATTGAGAAAAATGCCTCCCTTACCATGGTGGTCATAATGCCACCCTTACAGACAAATCTTTTTAGCTTGTCTATAAGAGAGGTATTCTGACAATACCAGTAACTTTGCCGAGGGAGGGTTCCACTGAATTCTGATTGAGAATGGCTCATCTTGGAGAACTAACCACAGTTCTTCTCTGGATTAAAGATCTATCGTTATAATTTTTATTTTACAGATCTAACGCCTTTAGGACAAAGTACATCTAGTACTTGGTCCCATGTTTCTAAGTGCTTTTTAATTCTAGGTATGAGGTCTGAATTTTCCCGCTTCTTTTCTGCCATGGCCAAACCAACAACAGTGCACACTGAGTATACCTTAAAAGACATCCACCACAAGCTGTTACTGACATGGTTTTTTTTCTCAATAAAAACATGTGACCATCAAGTCAGCACAGATTTGGTCATCTTATAACTTTGTAAGAAAGCAAAGGGTGAGTGTTTGGGTTAGGTCTAGTGTTAGGGTTATTTATCAACCAAACCATTAATGATCACCACATGAGTGGGGCAGAGTTGTGTAAATTTCAGGACTGTAAGGGCAAGAATACAAAAGCCTTAGCAGATAAAACTGCTCCCTTATGTTATGGAATTGTGTATTAAGATATTTTCCTGGAGTTCAGCCTTAACACTGAAGAGTGTTAGATAGTAGTGTAGATAGAAGGAATCGAGTGCTGATCTCATGAGTATGCTGATGTTCCTTTAATGTCCAACCAGTAGACCAAGCTGTATTGCTTAACTGCAATGAGAAAAAGTGAGTTTGCCCGTCCAACTCTTGCAAGCATGCCTGGATCATAAGAGTAACAAAAATGGAACTTGAAGTGCCACACCACTGCTAAGAGACTGAGCTGCAATTGTATTCCAATAAAAGTCAAGGTCACAATCCAAAGAGTAATCAATGCGACTGTACTAGAAATGAGTTGGACCTTTAATGTTATTTCTTCAAGTGTGATTACAAGCACAGGCCTTGTCAGTGGCTGAACCCCCGAACTGCGTTGCATACTCTTTAGATTGTTCCCCTGACCCCCATTTTTTTTACATTACACTACAAACCAAGAAGATTATGGCGATCCTCTGGGGTACGGAAGCTGCTTGTCTGGAAACCAGACTATTTACATCAACATCAATACTTTTTATACCTGCAATTCAGAGACAGTGTTATTAATGTGGAGATGTCTCCCTCTAATATAGGTTTGGACTCCATGTGTCCTTTCCTTTGAGACAAAACTTAGAGCAGAGCAAAGCATCTTGGGATGCGTAGTTCAGAATACTGGGGCTTCAATTCCAGCAGGACTGATCTGAAGTACCACTACCAGTTTGCAACAGGAGAGGAGAACAGAATGCTGGGAAATTATATAAAAGGGCTGGTTTAGGACTACATCGCTCTCTTGGGATGCCGGCTTGGATCTGCTAGCAGGGGCACTGTGTCAATGGGAGCTGCTGTGGAATCGTGGACTCTACAGATGGTAGCTTCAACTCTGCATTAAGAGGGACACCTGCGGACAGCATCGTTTCCCATCTACAGTGGACTGGAGGCTGATCTGGGCCCTTCAGCTACACCTGCACTTCAGATCCGGGTAGGCCGTGGCAGGGTGTGATGGAGGTCAGATGCCATTCCCAGAGCCAGGATCCAGAGGGAGTTCCTGAAAGAGTGTTCATCATCACTAACATCGCTGCCAGCAGCTTCTGTGTCCTGTAAGGTGAATGGGCATGTGCCCATTTAGTTCTTAAGACACTGCATATAGATATCACTTATTCAGCCCAGCTTTCTAGTACTTGTGGTGCTACTGAAAGCCAGTTTATTCACTCCATTGAACACCTTATGCAGACATCTGTGCTTTATTCACGTTCTGGTCATTTGTAATCTTACTGATGCAATAATACTAAAGCCATATCGGAAAAGTTTGAAGTAAACAAGGATCAACCACAGATCAACTCAATTTGCTATACTTTACCATTAAGTATTACCCTATTCTCAATACTTCAAAGCTAGCTGAAGATTTACTGGATTCCAAGGAGTAACATTCAAACCCCTTTTTTATCCTCTCTTTATTTGCTCAAGTGACTAAAGTTGTTTAGCACAAAGGATCTGCTCTCACTTGCTCTGGAACTCTATTTAAAGGAGCCAGCCACTTTAAACACAATAGTTTGAATCATGTTTGTTATGCTGTATTGATATTAGTGGCCTGTGAGTTGAGGAAACAGAGGGCAGTGAACCTGACTTAGAGATTAGAACGTCAGTCACCTACCTTTCTGTCAACCTGTTCACATAGGTTACTGTGACAGAGATAAGGTTCAAATAAATTTGGGTTACTGCATACTTTGTGTTTCTCCTTAATACTGAAAGATTTTAAATTACCAAATAGCAAATCATAAAGTGTTTAATAGTGTTCAGATAAAATACTTTTGTGATCTACAGTGTTATGTTATGCATCTTCATGTGTCCTTTTTACTACAGTAAACAAACTTGAACTGTTTAACTGGTATTGTGTAAGTTTCTTGTTATTGGGGACAGTCTGTAAAATTGACTGAACCCAGGGTGTCAGAGGTGTTGGAGGACTTGCAGAGTCGGGGCAACCAGTGGGGTACAGATTCTATCACCCGCCCTCACGAGGGTAGCCCTACACATTAACTACTTACCACAGCGCAGGCAGGCTAGATCACATACTGTACATGTAGGTCATCCAGTCTATTCCAGGTTGGGGGTGCATGCCCCCTGCTAATCCTGTCAATGGCTACAGCGAGGTTTTGTCAACAGGCTTTATGGCTGAGACCTGCTGATCGGTATAGCCAATTACAGTACAGAGCCCTGTGTTTACAAAAACACAGGGCTCTGTACACAGATCAGTGATCTGACTGTTTCAAACAGCCAGATCTGTTAGTAAAAGCAGCATAGGCACTCAGTTAACCCCTTGATTGCCCCTTGATGTTAACCGCTCCTAGCCAGTGTCATTAATACAGTGTACAGCATATATCTGATCACTGTATTAGTGTCACTATTGATGTCAGTGTAAGTTAGTGTACCTCCCAGCAAGGGCCTGTTAGCACCAGAATGCAGTTCACTATATAAGTTGCTGCTCACCACCATTATTAGTATAGCATCATAGCTGCGTAAACTCCAGTATATAGTATCTTTGCAGATGATACTAATACTGTATACACTTATTGTTTTGTTTTGTGTTTTTTTTTGTAGCAAAATACATTTTGGCCTTAATGGGTTGTAAAGTCAGAAGGATTTTTATGTTAATGCATTCTATGCATTAAGATAAAAAGCCTCCTGTGTGTAGCAGCCACCCCAGCACCCCCTAATACTTACTGGAGCTCCATATCTGTTCAGCGACATCCTGATTGGCTGAGACACAACAGCAGTGCCATTGGCTCCCGCTGCTGTCAATCAAAGTCAGTTAGCCAATCAGGAGAAGGAGGGGGCAGGGTCGAACTGCAGCTCCATTTATGAATGGACATACGGAGCTGCAGCTCAGCTTGAGTGCCCCCATAGCAAGCTGCTTGCTGTGTGGGCACTCAGCAGGAGGGAGGGGCCAGGAGCACAGAAGAGGGACCTGAGAAGAGGAGGATCTGAGCTGCTCTGTGCAAATCAACTGCAACAGAGCAGGTGAGTTTAACATGTTTGTTATTTTTATAGCAAACAAAAAAACTAGACTTTACAATGATTTTAAAGTGATACTAAAGCCTTTTTTTTTTTTTGTTTAAAAATAACAAACATGTTGTACTCACCTGCTCTGCGCAGTGGTTTTGCACAGAGCAGCCCAGATCTTTCTTTTCTTGGGTCCCCAGTCGGCGCTTCTGGCCCCTCCCTCCTGTCGATTGCCCCCATAGCAAGTAGCTTGCTATGGGGGCACCTGAGCCAATCTGCTACTCTGTGTATACATTCAGACATTGAACCACGGCTCGGCCCTGCCCCCCTCTCTCTCCTCAATGGCTCATTGACTTTGAATGACAGCAGCAGGAGCCAATGGCGCCCGCTGCTGTGTCTCAGCCATTCAGTAGGGAGAGGTCCTGACAGCAACATTGCTGGATCGAGATGGGGCTCAGGTAAGTATTAGGGGGGCTAAGGGGGGCTGTTGCACACAGAAGGCTTTTTATCTTAATGCATTAAGATAAAAAAAAAACCTTCTGCCTTTAGACCACTTTAATCTATGAAGAAATGTGATTTTGTGATTTTTTTTTTTAGTGGATATGTTTTATAACAGAAAGTAGAAAATATTGTTTTTTAAAAAAAAATTCTGTCTTTTTTCGTTTATATAATAGAAAAAAAAAAAGAAGTGATGATAAAATACAACCAAAAGAAAGCTCTATTTGTGTGAAAAACAATTATATAAATTTCATTTGGATACAGCGTTGCATCACCGCGCAATTGCCAGTTAAAGTAGCACAGTGCTGAATAGCGAAAAAAATGCTCTGGTCATGAAGGGGGTAAAATCTTTTAGAGGTCAAGTGGTTAAGACAGAAATACCATTAAGGTAACCTTAGGGGTCCAACGCTATCTTTCCATTTTCCTGGATCATAAGAGTGATTGAACAAATCTTTTTATCAGATGACACATTTCACATTTCAATCGTGTATTCAACTGTCTGCCTGGAGTACAGCTTTAAATGTAAAAAAACACCTGCTTGGTAAACAAAGGATCGCGGGAGCGGCCATTTTATTTTGTTAAAAATATTTTTTTTTTCTTAATGCATTTTCTCTTTAACAGTAGCATTATCTCTGTCATTCTTATATACTAAATGAGACACATTTACCGACATTAAAGTGAAATATCACTTCTATTGTCACATGTCATGCCATTTAGCTCACTTTGGTAAAATGTAATACAGAGACAGCATTGCACATCAAGCCTGAGACAGTGAATCTGGGGATGTCATTATATATGCAATATTAAACAATGAGGAAATGGAACTTGCTAATGAGCCTTTTCCATTCACATAGGAACGCAAAGTTCTAATGTACTGAATTATTACTTGTCACTTAAGTGTGCGCTGTCATTATCAGTGTGGGTGGGGTGACTGCTGTATAAAAACTTTAAGTACATTGCGGCAGCATAGAAAAATCTCTCAAGCTGTTTGTGCGGGAGTTCAAGACAGTCAGGTGAAAACTCAAGTTAACATATAATGATGCAAACTTGAACAAGCTAAATGAACAAACTTCATTTCATTAAATAGGGTGATGGGTGAATAATTTTATCTAGCAAGCGATTCGCACGGCACGTGGCATGTCTTGCTTCTCTACCAACGAATATTTCAGTTCTTGAAAAGTAACAGTTGAAAGGCAGAACGTGCGTATGGATGACAATAGATAGCCATAGAAGATGGACAATGGAGTTTATTTCCTTAACCATTCAATACAGTGCACTTATACACCTTCCTGCCCAGACCAATTCTCAGCTTTCAGTGCTCTCACACTTTGAATGACAATTACTCAGTCATGCTACACTGTATCCAAACAACATTTTTATCATTTTTTTCTAACAAAAAAGCTTTCTTTTGGTGGTATTTAACCACTTAAGGACTGAGTCTCTATCTGAGATTTGTTATTTACACGTTAAAAACATTTTTTTTAGCCAGAAAATTACTTAGAACCCCCAAACATTATACATTTTTTTTCTAACACTCTAGAGAATAAAATGGCGATTGTTGCAATACTTTCTGTCACACCGTATTTGAGCAGCAGTCTTACAAGCGCACTTTTTTTGGAAAAATTACACTTTTTTGAAAAAAAAAAAATAAGACAACAGTAAAGTTAGCCCAATTTTTTTTTTATATTGTGAAAGATAATGTTACGCCAAGTAAATTGATACCTAACATGTCACACTTCAAAATTGCACCCGCTCGTGGAATGGCGACAAACTTTTACCCTTAAAAATCTCCATAGGCGATGTTTAAAAAAATTCTACGGGTTGCATGTTTTGAGTTACAGAGGAGGTCTAGGACTAGAATTACTTCTATCACTCTACTGATCACGGTAATACCTCACATGTATGGTTTTAACACCGTTTTCATATGCCAGCGCTACTCACGTATGCGTTCGCTTCTGCACGCAAGCTCGTCGGGACGGGGCGTGTTAAAAAAATTTTTTCTTATTTATTTTACCTTTTATTTTTATACTTTAAAAAAAAAAAAAAAATTCACTTTTATTCCTATTACAAAGAATGTAAACATCCCTTGTAATAGAAAAAAGCATGACAGGACCTCTTAAATATGAGATCTGGGGTTAAAAAGACCTCAGATCTCATATTTAGACTAAAAGGCAATAGAAAAAAAAATAATAATTTGTTATTTAAAAAAAAATCTTTAAAAAATGGCCCTTTAAGAGCTGTGGGCAGAAGTGACGTTTTGACGTCGCTTCCGCCCAGCAATTGTATGGAGACGGGTGGGGGCCATCTTCCCCTCACTCGTCTCCATACTAAGCCAGCAAGGGGAAGCGATCGCCTCCGCCGCTGCCGACGGCTCCAGTAAGAGGCGGAGGGCACCGGATCACGGCGGGAGGTTGGGGGGCCCCTCTCCTGCATGCGCCGAATGCGCCGCAGAGACCACTTTTATCTTGTAGCCGAAATGGAGGATACCGGGGTTATGGCAGCTAGCTGCTGCCATAACAACGATATCCTCCTTCAAACAGCGGACGTAAAACTGCGGCGGGCAGTCCGTAAGTGGTTAATCACCGCTGGGTTTTTTATTTTTTGCAATAAATTTGAAAAAAAAACACTTTTTTTAGTTTCTATTGTAAAATTTTGCAAATAAGTAATTTTTCTTCAAAAATTTGGGCCAAAATTTATACTGCTACATATCTTTGGTAAAAATAACCCATATTAGTGGATATTATTTAGTCTGTGTGAAAGTTATAGGGTCTACAAGCTATGGTGCCAATCACTGAAAATTGATCACACCTGATTACAATTGATGGGCCTATCTCATTTCTTGAGACACTAACAAGCCAGGAAAGTACAAATACCCCCCAAATTACCCATTTTTGGAAAGTAGACAGTCCAAGGTATTTAGTAAGAGGCATAGTGAGTTTTTTGAAGTTGTAATTTCTACACAAACTTGTTATATTAACAGGTTATTTCTCACACACAGCATATGCATACTTGCAACTACACCCCAAAATACATTTTGCTACTCCTCCTGAGTATGGCAATACCACATGTGTGAGACTTTTACACAGCCTGACCACATGCAGAGGTCCAACGTTGAAGTAGCACCTTCAGGCGTTCTACAAGCATAAATTACAAATCTAATTTCCCAACCACCTATTACATTTTTGAAGGCCCTGGAGCACCAGGACAAAAGAATTGCCCACAAAATGACCCCATTTTGGAAAGCAAATACCCCAACGTATAATCTACGAGGCATAATGAGTCTTTTGAACGTTTTTTTTTTTCTAGAAGTTTTTGGAAAATGTGGGAAAAAAATGAAAACGCATTTTTTTTTTACACAAAGTTGTCCATTTAGAAGATATTTCTAACACACAGCATGTACATAGTAAAAATTACACCCCAAAATACATTCTTTAACTCCTCCTGAGTATAGCGATACCACATGTGTGAGACTTTTACACAGACTGCCCACATACAGAGGCCCAACATTCAAGTAGCACCTCCACGCGTTCTAGGAGCATAAATTACACATATAATTTCATGATGACCTATCTCACTTTTGAAGGCCCTGGAGCACCAGGACAATGGAAATGCCGACAAAATGACTCCATTTTGGAAAGCAAACACCCCAATGTATATTCTATGAGGCATTATGAGTCTTTTTAACAGTTCATTTTTTTTCCAGAAGTTTTTGGGAAATGTGGAAAAAAATGAAAATGCATTTTTTTTTACACAAAATTGTCCATTTATAAGATATTTCCAACACACAGCATGTACATAGAAAAAATGACACCCCAAAATACATTCTGCTACTCCTCTTGAGTATGGCAATCTCACATGTGTGAGTTCTTTTACACAGCCTGGCCATATACAGAGGCCCAACATCCAAGTAGCACCTACAGGCATTCTAGGAGCATACATTATTAATTTTCTGACTACTGATCACATTTTGAAGGCCCTTCATATTTCTAACACATAGCATATACATACCAAATAACACAAGATTACCTGTGGTTTTAGTTGTGCAGTGGTCCACAGAGGAGAGCATCTGTCCAGGCAGCAGGCAGGGATGTGGTCAGTGACAGCCAAAGTAATCGTCCAGGCAGCAGACAGGAATATTGTCCATAGTTAGTACAGGCAGAGCTACTGTAAGCATAGCCAAAGCATTTATCCAGGTAGCAGGCAGAGATGTGCAGGCAGAAATACTGTCCATAGTCAGTAGAGGCAGCAGGCAGAGATATGGTCAACACAGCCAAAGTATTTGTCCAGGCAGCAGGAATAAACATGGTCCATAAAGTCTTGGGTCATTACAGGCAGCAATATGGTCAGCACAGCCAAAGTATTGATCCAGGCAGTAGGAAGGATCATCAAGCTTAGGGCCAGGGGGACAGGGGTAGAGGCTTCTCCCACCCAAATCTCTTTGAAGCCTCCAGACTACAGACCCTGTTCTGGGAACACAGAAAACCAAAAACAGATTTTCTCTACTCAGGATGCAATTCTGAAGCCCCTCACATATGTGGAAGTCAGAAACGTGGTTTGAAACGGCAGGCAAAGATATCGTCGGTAAACAGGCCAGGGTCAGTTAACATGGAAGGTAGAAACATGGTAGCAGGCAAATGATCCACACTCGTATTTGAAATGGGGAAATGGCAGTCTGTTAAAAATCAGGGGAACTAATATCTAACGGATGTGTAATAATTTCCGAAGCAATCTCTGATGCACAGGCCAGGTTGGGAGGGACATTAGGGGCAATAATAACTGGTATCTCTTCTATCTCCTTCTCTGCTGCATACACAACATTTCTTTTGGTGTCCAGATTCTGTGGGGGGAATGTTATAGGGAAAATGTTGCTCGTGAAGTCGCCTCACACTATCAGATCGAATGCTTCCAGGGGCGGGTCCTTACTGGGCAGTGACAATGTCTTATGAAAGAGATGAAATGCAACTTTCTTATACGAGTAACGGGACTTTCGGGTTGACATATATGGCTGTAGCATCTGATCATTTAAATACACCCCCCCATTTACAGAATATAGTCGTGGGCACATTCAGGCTTTACAATGGGGCCTCGTCTTCTCTGGATCTCCACCAAGGTGTCATTGCGGATGGTAGAGAGGATGTGAACATTAGGGATTGGAGAACGGTTCGACCCGAGCATAAGTTCGGGCTGAGCTTTTGTTGTTTGGACGTTCGGCTAAACTGCCAGTTTAACGCTATATAGTTTTGTGCATTACTGCAAGTTTAACGCCATTTACATCTGTGTGCATTACTGCCAGTTTAACACCATATAGTTTTGTGTGTGTTACTGCCAGTTTAACGCCATATAGTTCTGTGTGCATTACTGCCAGTTTAACACCATTTACTTCTGTGTGCGTTACTGCCAGTTTAACGCCATTTACTTATGTGTGCGCTACTGCACGTTTAACGCCATATAGTTTTGTGCGTTACTGCCAGTTTAATGCCATATAGTTGTGTGTGCGTTACTGCCAGTTTATTGCCATATAGTTCTGTGTGCATCACTGCCAGTTTAACGCCATATCGTTTTTTGTTTGTTACTGCCATTTTAACGCCATATAGTTTTGTGTTTTACTGCAAGTTTAACGCCATATAGTTCTGTGTGTGTTACTGTCAGTTTAACGCCATATAGTTTTGTGTGCGTTACTGCCAGTTTAGCACCATATAGTTCTGTGTGCGTTACTGCTAGTTTAATGCCATATAGTTCTGTGTGTGTTACTGCCAGTTAAAAGCCATATAGTTTTGTGTGCGTTACTGCCAGTTTAACGCCATATAGTTTTGTGCGTTACTGCAAGTTTAACGCCATTTACTTCTGTGTGCACTACTGCAAGTTTAATGCCATATAGATCTGTGCGTCACTGTAGGTTTGGCGCATTATATTGCAGTATATTATAGTGTATCTGTGGAGTGTGTCTGTGTAGTGTGAGTACTCAAATTAAAGTGCACCAAACACCACTTTACATTGATTAAAGTGCATCTCTGTACAGATTTTCACTTCTTCTTTACATTTGCTTATAAGCACTGCCCCCTCCCTCCCAATAATGTCTAGGAGGACAACAAGGAGGGGCAGACGTTCCCTTGGCACTGTAAGGGGGCCAGCAACAAATGTGTCCACAGGCAAAGGTGGACGTGGTGGTCAGTCCTCAGGCAGGGCATCATTTCTTCTGTTTAGTGAGTTTGTCCGTGGTATCCAGCCACAGCATGCAGAGGAGGTGGTGGACTGGCTTACTAAACCTTCCTCATCCTCCTTATCCTCTGTCACACAAGCAGTGACAAGTGTGCAGTCCCCTGCAGTTGCAAGAGTGGATAAACCTGCCTCCTTGTCCACATCTATTCCTGCCATAGCCCCAACATCAGCCATGGAGGAGTTAGCTGAGTTATTTGACCACAGCGTCAGTCACTTGCTCCTTGATGATGCCCAGCCATTACTGGATTCAGATGTTGGTTCTGAGGTTTAGGGTGGCAGGAACACGAGCCTAGAAAGAGGGGAGAACACTGGTAGACAAATTGGTATTCATGTTCCCCCAGCTGCAGCGTATTGCCAAGTTGTCTCCAGTGGTAATGATAATGATGGAGGAGATGAAAATGATGAGGTCACTGATGCGACTTGGGTGCCAGATAGAGCAGAGGAGGAAACTAAAGGTGAGGGGTCACAACCCCAAGGAGGCTGACATCAAGAAAGAGTAGAGAGCAGCCCCCCTATTCCATCACATTCTGCAGCTGTTATCTCCCGGCCCACTCCCCAAAGCTCAGCTGTCTGGGCCTTTTTCAGCACATCTGCAGCAGATAGCACTGTTGCTATCTGCAAACTGTGTCTCAGGCACATCAAATGTGGCAAAAACACCAGCCATTTGGGTACCACATGCTTAACAAGGCATTTAACGTCCAACCACTCAGCCTGTTGGCAAGAGCACCTAAAAGCCACACAAAAGGGGCACAAATCTGTCCCTCCTCCTCCTTACACACTTCAGCGAGCTCCTGCTATACCGAGTCATTACCTCTCAGCAGCCTCCACTGACAGGGATGATGGTATAGCACAGGGTGTCCGAGGTCCTAGCAGCACATCTGCCAGCAGCACACCACCAGCTGTAGACTGTAGCCGGCAAATTTCTCTATCCCATCTGCTGCAGCGGGAAAAAAAATACAGTCCCTGCCACCGAAATGCCCAGCGTCTAAATGCAAGCTTGTCAAAGCTGTTGGCTCTCCAACTTCTGCCTTTCAGCCTGGTGGATTCTGCCCCCTTCCGTGAATTTGCACAATGTGCTGTACCACAATGGCAGGTTTCCAGTCCCTACTACTTTTTACGCAAGGCTGTTTCATCTCTTTATCATCACGTAGAAGGGAATGTTCTGGCATCGTTGGGCAAGGCAGTCTGCCGTAAAATCCACCTTATTGATGACACGTGGTCCATCAAGCATGGGCAGGGACGATATATTTCATTCGCAGCACACTGGGTAATGCTGCTTGCAACTCGAAAGGATGCAGGACAGGACTCTGTGCTGCAGCTTGTTGTGTCCCCACGTCTCCATACAGCTGGTGGTGATGATGATGCCAGACCTTTGAGCTCTACCCCCTCCTCCTCCTCCGCCACCTCTATGCCCTCCTTTGCAGAATTTTCTTATGAACATCAGGTACCCCCTAAGCGTTTAAAGGGCTATTCCCAGAGTCAGGCTAAAAGGTGCCATGCAGTGCTTCAGCTGGTGTGTTTAGGGGACAGGAAGAAACACTTGAGCAGAGATTCTTGCAGCTATGCAGGGACTGGCCTAGAGGTGGTTCACACCAGGCCAGCTGGAGCCATGAATGGTGGTGTGCGATAATGGCTTAAACCTCCTGTCCACCCTTCGACAGGGAAAGTTGACACATGTGCCGTGCCTAGCACATGTCCTCAATTTGTTGGTGCAGCATTTCCTAAACATGTACCCAGGGTTGCAAGATGTGCTAAAGCTGGCCAGAAGAGTAGCCATTTCAGGCAGTCATACACAGCCAGTATAAAAATATATCCCACAATCCAAGGGATTGGCGATTCCTGAGCTCCCATTCCACGTCATTTGTGACAAACTGCTCATGCGATTCCCTGTCGCTGACATGGGAATCCACAGGATCTGGTAAGAGGCTTTTTTGCACTTTCTCTGAATGACCCATTGGGACCCAGTTTCTCGGTTGGGAAGTCGCTGTATGATGCCAGGTGTTTTCTGACAACCATCAGACCATCACCACCCCTTGGAGTACTTACACCTCCTGTGCGGTTGGACTTTCACATCCATCTATGGACGTTTGTGTTTCAAGGCACCTGTGGTTAATTAGTGATTTCTTTACTGTTTCACCATTATAAAGACCTATGTTCCTTTGTACATGCGCTGCATTTTTCTATATGCCAGTATAAAAATATATTTGGAAAAATATGAAATCCTGCGCTTATGGAGAGAAATCAATGAGCCTCTACCAATAAATCCACCTAAGTGGCGATAGAAGGAATAAAGAATAGGAGGGTAGGAGTGGTGTTGTTCTGGGGTGGAGTGTTTTAAACCCCTGGCTTGTGAAGGATCTATTGAGTGAATTTCTGATATAATATATATAATAACTGTGCAAATGATACAAAAATCAAGTCAATAAATGTGCAAACTTATTAGTGATCTAGGTAATTATTTCAACAGCCTAGTGCAGTACTACTGGAATACAAATTTGTAAACAGTCTAACCAGTAATTAATATATTATAAATGGGTAATCTGAATCAATGAACCGCCCTTAACTCAAAACCACCCCCACTGCGCTAATGGATGGAGTGCAAAAATAGTGAAAAGTGAGATCCAGTGAATAACTCACTCACTGTACAAAAACAATCAAAACTTAATGAAAAGAAATGGAAAGTATTGAAAAGTATAAGCCGAGCTGCCCCTTTAATTAACTCCAAGACTAAATATTATCTGATCTTATGTATCAAGCACCCACAGGAACCTATTCCTAGATACACAAGAGCAAACAAGAGGCGCTCATAAGCTCAATAGTGCAATAACTGTATATGTGTTAACATACCACCAAATGATAACTACACATAAGTGCATAAATACAAAAATATGCTAAATAGCGTAATAAAGCACAACACAAATTACTTCTAAGTGACAGTGAAAATTGTGCCAAACAAATAATTAATATGCAGATCAAGTGAAAAAAAATTAATATATTCCTTATGTGCAAAAACAACAATTCTAAAAATGACAATCTGATGTTATTTTTAAAATATATATAAAAATTGTGCATAAAAACCAACATAAAACACTTATAATGCCCTCTAGTAGAGTACTAGGGAAAGTGCTAGTGCGCTGAAAAGTCCATATATCATGAATAAAGTATAAAGTGACAGGTGCTCTTCAAAAAACTGTATTCTGTGTTTCTTAAAAGGTGCCCCATAAGAAATGCAATCACCGGAACCATTCACCCCACAAGGAGGTATTACGCCTTCACAGTATTTGCCACTGTGTAGCACACAGGAAAACCTTTGGTCCTATTTCAGCTGATGGCTTCCGTGTTTGCTGTGTAAGGCATAAAATAGTCTCTTTGCAGCTGGCCCTTTATTGCTCCCATATGCAGAAAAGAGACACCTTCCTATTGGAATGAGTTTCTTGAACAATATACGCCACCGACATCTTCCGACAATGAAAAAGAGTTTCATGAGAAATAATGTATTCTGTTCAGTTGCTTTGGGAGTCAGGTCAGTTTTTATTGTTTCTTGTTGTTCTTCCTTTCTCACTTTTCCACTGTGAATAGTTTTCACAGATAATGAAAAACTTTCTCAAGTGAAAACTTCTTCCATTTTGTGTTCAGGTGTAATATCACCACCAGCTCTTATGGGTACGGCCTCTAAAACAAAAGTTTATATCCACATATCCCTTTTAGAGCCTGGGTAGAGCTGAAGGGGGATTTTCCAACTGCCCATAAACTGCCTGATTTGTGACATGTCCACCAACTGGAACTCAACTCTGGAAATGCTGCAGCAGCTATACATGCAGCAGAGGGCCGTCAACGAGTACCTGTACGAATATGGCACGAGGACAGGCTCAGACCGCCTCAGCTTTTTTCCCCATGCCAATGGCTGATCATTAAGGATGCATGCACTGTATTGTCACCAGTTGAGGAGGCCACAAGGATGGTGAGCCGAGACAGTGCATGAATCAGTGACACATTCCCTGTTGTGAGAAGACTGCGTGGCATTATGGGCAGGGCACTGGAGGCAGAGCAGCAGGAGGAAGAGGAGGACTTCCTTTGCTCTCAAGGCCCACTTTATCCAGACACCATCATTCCTATGTAACAGAACACATAGGAAGAAAGAGGGGAGGAGGATGAGGAGGAGGATTCTGACACTTTCATAGGCTTTGAAGAAGAGGAAGACATGCGTCAATCTGTAAGCGATGGCTTTCAAACCCAAGGACCCTTGGGAGTAGTACGTGGCTGGGAGGAGGAAGTTCCAGATGCTGTCATCCTGAGTGATCCGAGTAGCCTGCTTCTCAAGCCTCGCGAATTTGAGGCGCATGGGGAACCTCATGCTTCAAAGCCTGCGAAAGGACCCAAGAATACATGGCATAAAGGAGAAGGAAGATTACTGGTTGGAAACCCTCCTTGACCACCGTTATAAGGGGAAGGTCTCAGAACTCATCCCGTCCCCACAGAGAGTACAGAAGATAAAATCTCTTGAGGACACGTTAAAGAGGATTTTATTGAACGTTTTTCCTGACTCCAGTAGGTTACAGTGTCGTAGAAAACATAGTTTGGAGTCTTCTGTTAGTCAAGAGAGGAGCGTTGGAGAAGGCGCCCACCTAAGTGAGGCATATCGAAATTTTTTTAGTCTTCGCCGCTCAGGGCTCTCAGCTTCCACATCCCATCATCAGTGTCTGCACCACATGGCGGACGATTACCTTGGGGCCAAAACAGAGATGGAGAGCTTTCCAGCTGACAATCCACTGACTTACTGGGTCACGAGAATAGACCACTGGCCAGAACTTGCCTAGTATGCTGTTGAGTTGTTGGGCTGCCCTGCATCCAGCTTGCTTTCAGAACGGGCATTCAGTGCTGCAGGAGGTTTCGTTAATGATCCTAGAATGCATCTGTCCACAGACTCCATGGACTGCTTGAAATTTATAAAAATGAATCAGTCCTGGATTACCAACTATGAAGCCCCTGATGCTGATGTCACTGATATAAGTCTTTTTGGCATGTGGAATCTCTGCAGGACTTTAAGGCTGCCTAGCTTTGAGGGTGTTCAATCATTTCATCTGGAAGAATGTTTCTGGTATAGGTTTTATGGGCACAATTAACACCCAAAGACCAATTTTTCAGCACCTGCTTGACAGGTTCATATCATTGAATTTTTTTTTTCCTTCATCAAGAGCACCTCTATAGGATTATGGTGGGACCCAAAGTGACACTGCGGTGTGCTCCCCCTGAACTGCTCAAAAGTGACCGGCTGTGATTGGGCACAGCCGATCACTAGGTAAACAGCCCGTGGGCGGGCGCTAGGGGGTTATCCTGCTGAACGTCATATGACACCCAGTCAGGATAACAAAACCACCGCCCGGCTGTCATTCTGCTATAGGCAAAGTATGAAGTGGTTAAGGTAAAGAGGCTGTTCGTTTTGCAAGGGAAGTTGAACTTTGCAAGGGCATTTTCCCTAGAGCTTAGCAAATTTAGTGATGCTCTGCTGACTACCATCATCTATCCCAATCATGCATTTGATTGGGTATTCTTTACAAAGAGATATTTCACCACATTCACTAAGCTCTGAGGGAACATTCCCTTGCAAAGTGCCTTACGAAACCACCCTAATGCCCTGTACACACGACTGCACATTCCGACAACAAAATCCATGGATTTTTTGCGACGGATGTTGGCTCACACTTGTCTTGCATACACACACGGTCACACAAAGTTGGTCGGAAATTGCGAACGTCAAGAACGCAGTGACGTAAAACATATGTATGATGAGCCGAGAAAAATGAAGTTCAATAGCCAGTGCGGCTCTTCTGCTTGATTCCGAGCATGCGTGGAGCTTTGTGCATCGGAATTGTGTACACACAATCGGAATTTCCGACAACGGATTTTGTTGTCGGAAAATTTGAGATCCAGATCTCAAATTTTGTGAGACGGAAATTCCGATGGAAAATGTCCGATGGAGCCTACAGACGGTCGGAATTTCTGACAAAAAGCTCCCAACGAACATTTTCCATCGGAAAATCCGACCGTGTGTACAGGGCAAAAATGTGTCTGTTCAACTCAACCACCAAAGTTCACCAAAATGATTGTGGCTTTACTGATCTATCAGAGTGAATAGTGTCGTTAGGGTGGAGACTGTGAATAAAAGTTGAGCTTGAAGGTGAGTTTTGAGACTGAATTTATAGTGGAAGTTCAGCCTAAACCTAAAATAAAAAGATCTACTTGCAGCGACAATCAAAGACTAATCTATCTAGCCCTGTAAAGCAAAAATCGCTATACATATCTTTTCTGAAACCGAAGATGTGTGCAGGAGACAGTCGACAGTGGCTGGGAAATGCCTGGGAAGTGACGTCACCCATAGAGTTACTATGGGGCTTCCATTGTTGGCTGCCTCTTCTGCACACACCTACACAGAGAAGCCACCACTGACAGCTCAGCGTGGGACTGGAGTGGCTTTAGAAAAGGTATGTATAGCAATTTTTGCTTTACAGGGCTAGATAGGTTAGTCTTAGCTTGTGGATGCAAGTACATTTAGAAATTTTAGTTTTGGGTTGAACTTCTACTTTTATTGTAAAAGGCTAACTGTTTTCCTTTACAGTGCTTATGAGACCTTTGGGTGTCTGGAGCTGGAGTCTGGAGGTGTCCAGTCATGAAGAATTCTGCATTGGTCAGTGACTGGAGCGAGAGGTTCCTCGGATGGAGACTGGTCATCAAGTTCTGTACAAATGTGGTTGGGTGTAGGAAAAGGTTGCCTGGAAGCGTGGTGTCTAAGATGACATGTCAGAGAACTGACTGGGAAACTAACCATGAGTTATTGTATCCAACATTCAAGCCCAGTAAGATTGATACATGGTTTCTTAAAGGAAACGTTTCCCTATAGAACTGTGGAAGATACCAAAATGTAGTGGAGGCATAGCTTTTGCACTAGCTTAACACAGAAAGAGAAAGGGTGGCACCTAGAGGGTTTCAGATCAGTGGAACATGGATGAAATGTTGGCTGGTGAGTCTAGCTCCGCTATTTATACTATGGAGCATCTCTTACAGTATAACTAAAGGCAACTTTTTTTTTAGTTTTCGATAGAGAGGAGAGGGATTAGAACGCTTGCCAATTTTTATTTCTATTTTTATTTCTGCCTGTGCCCCTGTTCACCCTCCACTATTTGTCCTGTTTACCATTATCATTGAAAGTGAAAGTAAAAGAAAATCCCAAATTTTAGGTTATTCCCAGAAAAATAATAGAAGAAAAATCTTGTAATGGGCACACTAGTTCTAATGACCTGGGGGTCCCCTAAAGAATCCCTCAATTTGCAGGGATTTCCTTTCACTACCCCGCCAGTGGGGCCTGAATCTATCAATCCCCAAGAAGATAGTACCAGATGGATCTCTTTTATGGGTAGTGAGATAGTGTTTCGATACAGTGTTTAGTACCAAAGTATAGATATATGTCTGTGTAATTTGACTGCACCATCCTGGGATTTACCTTTATATTTGTGATATGGACTCATTTTCACCCTCTACAGATTGATTTATTTATAATTATATTTATTTTCTGTTTTATTTTTTCACAAAAAATATTTTTTTGTCTTGTTTTTTTCACTTCACCAAGTCAATTGACTATATTTTTGTGTTTTTTTCTTTTCACGTTGTATATTATCACCTGATTGTATTTGCTTTTTGATGCATCATATTCCGGTTTATGTTTAGTTTGTAGCACTCAAGTGTGCACGTTAGGGTGTATTATTTATTTTCCATTTAATGTCACTTATTGTGATTTCTGGCACCTTCCATTGGCAGCCTCAGTCATTACCATCCCACTCATTAGCGCAACTTTTTTGCTTTACATATTTGATTGGTGTTGTATAACACTTTGTAGTTGCAGCTTAATTTAATTTATTTTCATTTATATCCTTTAGCGCAATATTTTTTTATACCCATTTTCACCGTAATGCATTCTATGCATTACGGTGAAAAACCTTCTGTGCTGCAGCAGCCTCCCCAGAGCCCCCCTTTTTTCTTACCTGAACCCAATCATTCCAGCAATGAGAACAAGCTCAGCAACTCCAGCCGCTGTCTCGGAACCTCATTGGATAGATTGATAGCAGCAGGAGCCATTGGCTCCCGCTGCTGTCAATCAAATCCAGTGACACAGGAGCCAGGGGTGCCAGGAGTGTCAATAGACGCAGCAGCAGGACTCGGGAGCGTGCTCCCACGAGTGCCCCCATGGAATGCGGCTCTCCGTGGGTGCACTTGATGAAGAGGAGGAGCCAGGAACGCCACCGGGGCACCCCAAAAAAGGAGGATCGGGGCTACTCTGTGCAAAACCCTTGCAAAGGGCAGGTAAGTATGACATGTTTGTTATTTAAAAAAAAACAAAACAATCTTTACAATCACTTTAACTGTTCCCAAAGCCTGGTCTAAAGTTACTGAAAGCAGCGAATGGTGGTACATGGTGTATCAGAAGAATGGGGCCTGTAAAGCACACATGGGGTACAAGAGAAAGGCCACCACAAAGGGTTAACTCAGCAGAAGAGTCAGAGGAGGAGAATAGTTGCCACGGGTAACCAAGAACTGGTTGGAAGTGAATAGCAGCCAGACAGCGAGGAGCGGTGACAGGTCCTCTGGTAGCGAGGGGGTCAATGGTCTGCCTCCCTCCTTAGTGGTCGGTTCCCCAAAAGTAACTGGGACTGAACCTGCAGTACAGAGACCCAATGTATTCAGTTGCATGGTACGGGACAGTGAAGGCATTAATTAGGTGCAGAATAAGGTCTGCGCTTTGTGCACGACCGGACCTCATGTTTTACTGGGAGTGAGGTGGCAAAGATATGCTGGACTGGTGGACAGGGCTTAGGCTCAGCAGTGTCCCTTTTAAATGCAACATTCATCTAAGGCACAGGTGTCAAACACAAGGCCCGCGGGCCGAATCCGCCCCCTCCAGGCCATTTCATGTGGGCCTCGTACCTCTCCTGCAGCTCCAGCCCTCCTCCTGTCACTTACTTTCTGCTTTCAAGCAATGCATCCAGCTTCTTCCCAGCAGCAGCATAAGGAAAGGGGGGTGTACTGTGATGTAACGAGAGTGGTGGACTCAACTTCTGATGGTGGGGTGGCTCTTGACATCTAATGTAAGGGGAGGGGATGCGCTGGACATCTAATCTTACAGATACAACCGGCCCTTTTGAGGGCAATCATAATGCTGATGCGGCCCACAATGAAATTGAGTTGGGACAGAATGCTTCACAGAGGGACCCTGTATGTCACAAGGCTGTACACAGTGTATGGCTCATCTCTAAGCCAGGGTTCTGCCTTAAAGGGGTTATAAACCCTCGTGTTTTTTTCACCTTAATGCAAAAAAAAACTTCTGATGCTGACCTGCCCCCCAGCCCCCCCGTTTTACTCACCTGAGCCCGTTCGTTCTCTCAGCGGAGACGCGCTCACCTTCTCTGCCCAGGGTTCTCGGCTCCTGATTGGATAGATTGATAGCAGTGCAGCCATTGGCTCCAATTGCTGTCAATCAAATCCAATGACGTGGGCGCCGGGGGGCGGGGCTGAGTCTGGCATTCTGTGTCTATGCACACAATTGTTGGACTCGGGAGCGCACCCGCAAGGTAACCTCCAGGGGGAGCGCTTCTCCCAGGGGGTTTACTGCTACGAGGAGGAGCCGTGAGCGCCGCCGGGGGACCCCAGAAGACGAGGTTCAGGGGCACACTGTGCAAAACAAACTGAAGTATGATATGTTTGTTATTTAAAAAAAACAAAAAAAAACGTTTACAATCACTTTAATGTTGACTTTTTACATGACCACAGCCTGGACTGGTCCCAGGCATTTATGAGCATTTACACGAGAGGAGAGGTATTCAGCCTCCCCTTTTTACCCGCGTACGAGCCCGAAGTGGGCCCCACCCACACACATGCATACTTACACTGGTCCAGGCTGGACTAATGTAACTATGCAAAAATAGGCATACCTAAAGTTCAGCTTTAATTGGGCTTCCATACAAAACTGGCCTTACTGTGTGAGTGTGATTTGATCAAGTTCATTACCATCCTAGATTTTAAAGTAGAAGGGCAAGCAAATAGATAAATTCACAGTTCAAATGCATAATTGGGAACCGTGTTACCAGCCACAAAGTTGTATTTTTGTTCAGTCACTTTTTTTGTCCAGATATCCACACCAGAAAGCACAAACAAATTCTGAGCTCACTTATCTCTATTGCAGATAAGGAAATAAAGCTTGGTCAAGGTCCTCCGAGCCTGTGACTGTTGCATGAAGGAATTCTGTGCACTGTACAAGTTCCTGATTGGCTGCCATTGCTGTCCCTTCCTCTTCCAGTTAAGCTGGTTATACATGTAGAGTTATTTTTTGTTCAACCAGTGGGTTGAGCAAAAAAATAAATAAATAAACCTCACAGATCCCCAAATCCTTACAAACAATGTGGATGCAGGGATGTCTTCCTCTGCGCTATTGTTTTCTGACAGTGGGGATCAGCTGTCAGAATGGAGGTGCAGCCATTGGTGGTAGCGGCTGGTTTTCCAGCAGGACCATCAGACAGAAACAGATTGTTAGACCGGTGTTCTACCAAGAAATGCCCTGTGATCGAAAAATGCCTCTGATGGGTCGAAAAATGCCTCCGATGGGTCTGCGCATGTGCAGTACGCTATGTCACTTCAGCTAATATGTTGTTCAGCTGACGTGACATCAACACGGTGCATGCGCAGATCCTTGGAGGCAGTATCAGATGATCCCCTAAGCCAGTGGTTCTCAACTCCAGTCCTCAGGACCCACTAACAGGCCAGGTTTTCAAGATAGCTGAAATACATCACAGGTGATATCACTTGCTGCTCAGTGATTGCAGTATTCTAGTCTGCATCTCCCTAAGGTAATACTTAAAATCTGGCCTGTTGGTGGGTCCCGAGGACTGGAGTTGAGAACCACTGCCCTAAGCGCAGAGGGAGAATGTAATTGTCAGATTCTGCCTCACTATTGCAGGGCAGGTTGTGGGTATGTTGAAGGGCGGGTTTTGTGTGTGTTTTAACCCGCCTTTAGACACAGCCAAAACCTGACGTTTAACACACTCAAGCCCCCGTGCAACAGACAGAAAACACGCCATTTAATACTGCCAAAACCCTCCCCACAACAGTGAGGCAGAATCTGACAATTTAATTCTGTCTTGGCGCTTAGCAGATCATCTGATACTGCCTCCAACGATCTGCGCACGCGCCGTGTCAACATACCAACTGGAGTGACGTTGCGTACTGCACATACGCAGACCCATCGGAGGGATTTTTCGATGGAAGGCATTTCTCGATAGAACACTGGCTTGTGTGGAACAGAGAGGGGAACACACACATTAAAATTCAACCGGTTCTTGTTAGATACATGTATACCCAGCTTTAGAATGCTGCTCACTAGGTAACTACAGGAGGCTAAAATAATGACAGATTGAGGTCATATTTAAAAATACATTTAAGAGATTTTAAAAGAATAACTAAGTTAAATTGGAATATTTTATTTTCTCCTATAATTCTGCTCTAAGCCTCTTCAGTGGCAGAGTCCATTATGAATGATTCAATGTCCTCTCTAGCACTGCAGGAAAAAGTGTCAGCGATATATAAATGATTAAAACCAAACAAAACAACAATAACAAGAAAAAAATACATACATATCTCAAGGGAAAGCAGAAAAACCCCTTTAACAAAATTATTCTACATGAAGAGGACAGAGAAGAGATTAGGTCTTAGCTCAGGTCACATAAAATATGGAAGCAGGCTCAAAGTTCCACGGAGTTGTAAATCACAAGATTTAATGCTTCCAGTGCCACAGGCAAATTGTAACTTCTCAATTAAGGAGGACTCGCATATATAATATAAATGGGAAGATTATTTTATGGATTCAAACTCAATCTACCTTTCTAATCAAAAGTACCGGGGACAAATTCCATTCCCCGGGAAGAGTTCTTCGGCGGAATTTATTACAAAGTCATTGTAAAGGTGCTGCTGTTCATTTGTGTAGAAGAGAGGAAAGAGCGAGCCATAATAAAAGCCAATCATCTGCAGAGTTTTATTGCAGCGTGGGCATTTTCCGTGATTAATAGAAAGGATTACATCAAAGGCTTATTGTGGTCGGCTTACATGTCAGGAACCTGGCTAAACTACACAGAATATATAGAACTGATAGAGTGATAGATAGATAGATAGATAGATAGATAGATAGATAGATAGATAGATAGATAGATAGATAGATAGATAGATAGATAGATAGATAGATAGATAGATAGATAGATAGACCCCTCACATTTTTGTAAATATTTTATTCTATCTTTTCATGTGACAACACTGAGGAAATGACACTTTGCTACAATGTAAAGTAGTGAGTGTACAGCTTGTATAACTGTAAATTTGCTGTACCCTCAAAATAACTCAACACACAGCCATTAATGTCTAAACCGCTGGCAACAAAAGTGAGTACACCCCTAAGTGAAAATGTCCAAATTGGGCCCAAAGTGTCAATATTTTGTGTGGCCATCATTATTTTCCAGCACTGCCTTAACCCTCTTGGGCATGGAGTTCCCCAGAGCTTCACAGGTTGCTACTGAAGTCCTCTTCCACTCCTCCATGACAACATCACAGAGCTGGTGGATGTTAGAGACCTTGCGCTCCTCCACCTTCTGTTTGAGGATGCCCCACAGATGCTCAATAGGGTTTAGGTCTGGAGACATGCTTGGCCAGTCCATCACCTTTACCCTCAGCTTTCTTTAGCAAGGCAGTGGTCGTCTTGGAGGTGTGTTTGGGGTCGTTATCATGTTGGAATACTGCCCTGCGGCCCAGTCTCCGAAGGGAGGGGATCATGCTCTGCTTCAGTATGTCACAGTACATGTTGGCATTCATGGTTCCCTCAATGAACTGTAGCTCCCCAGTGCCGGCAGCACTCATGCAGCCCCAGACCATAACGCTCCCACCACTATGCCTGACTGTAGGCAAGACACACTTGTCTTAGTACTCCTCACCTGGTTGCTGCCACACATACTTGACACCATCTGAACCAAATAAGTTTATCTTGGTCTCATCAGTCCACAGGACATGGTTCCAGTAATCCATGTCCTTAGTCTGCTTGTCTTCAAGAAACTGTTTGCGGGCCTCCTTGTGCATCATCTTTAGAAGAGGATTCCTTTTGGCACGACAGCCATGCAGACCAATTTGATGCAGTGTGCGGCGTATGGTCTGAGCACTGACAGGCTGATCCCCCCACCCCTTCAACCTCTGCAGCAATGCTGGCAGCACTCATACATCTATTTCCCAAAGACAACCTCTGGATATGACGCTGAGCACGTGCACTCAAATTCTTTGCAACAATAGTAAGAAGAGCAAAACTGTAATCCTTGAAGTGTTGTTTATTGGTATATCAGAGTGACAATTAAACAATAAAGCTGACGCATTTCGGCAATAGCCTTAGTCGTAGCTATGACTAAGCTGCAGCCATACTCTTGGTACTGTTTCTTTTAACCAGCGATTTGCTGGTTTGTAAAACTGACCCAGGCGGCTGTCAATTTTACAGTGCTGTGAACAGCTGTCCCCCTCCCACCACAACGCTTGGTGGTTCCATGAGCTCTCTCGTTCCCTTGGGACCACAGTAAGCAACTGGGACAGATTCCCACAGGGGAGATGGAGGAACCCCCATTCCCCCATCTCCTCTGTGATGAATGAACCTGGAAGCGACAAGGATTTTGTCACTTCCGTTTTCAGAGCTTTCATTCCCTGGCTGTTAAAGCCAGGGAAGAAGGTAACCAGGCACAATCTGTGCTTGGTTAGTTGCTTTGGAAGGCAGAGGAGACTAATAGATTTCTGATGCCTCCATAAAGATTACTGGTCAACTGCCCAAAGCTATCACAAGGGGGCTTGTTACCCTGTAATAGCAATAAAGTTAAATGAAAAACAAAATGTAAAAGTTTAAAAAATAAAAAATCAAATAAAAAAAATTGTCAAAGTATCCCCATCTGGCGCATACATACAAATACAAAGGTGGCACAGGTTTGACACACATATGTAAACAGCGATTACACCACACATGTGAAGTATCACCATAAAACTCCAGAGCGAGAGCAATAATTCTAGGGCCATTATTCATGAATAATGCCACGTACACACGATCGGAAATTCGGCCAGCAAAAGACCAATGAGAGCTTTTGGTGGGAAAATGCGACCGTGTGTATGCTCCATCGGACTTTTGCTGGCGGAATTCCCGCCAGCAAAAGATTGAGAGCATGTTCTCAATTTTTCGGTCGGAAAAAGTTCCTATCCGAAAATGCGATCACCTGTACAAATTCCGACGTGCGAAATTCCTACGCATGCTCGGAAACAATTTGACGCATGCTCTGAAGCATTGAACTTAATTTTCTCGGCTCGTCGTAGTGTTGTACATCACCGTGTTCTTGACAGTCGAAAGTTCAGAAAACTTTTGTGTGACCGTGTGTATGCAAGGCAGGCTTGAGCGGAATTCCGTCAGAAAAACCATCCAAGTTTTTTTCCGACGGAAAATCCGCTCGTGTGTACACGGCATTACTCTACACTTATAGCTTGTTAAGGCTTTTAAAACATCACCTATGGACAATTTTAGGTACCGTAGTTTGTCACCATTTCACAAGCATGTGCAATTTTAAATCTTCTTGACATGCTTGGTATCTATTTACTTGTTTGACATGTTTGGTATCTATTTACTTGACGCAACATCATCTTTTATATTTTATCAAAAATTTGATATTATTTTGTGTTTGTGTGCACTAAAAATAATGTTAGTGCATTTTTCCTAAAAATTTACATTCAATAAACAGCTGCGCAAAATCATGTGACATAAAAAAATTGCAACAGCCGCCATTTTATTCTCCAGAGCCTCTGCTTTCTGAAAATATATATAAATATATAAATATATTTTTCAGAAAGTAATTTTCCAGCAAAAAATGCAAACGTTTGTAAAATTGCCCTGGACAGCAGGTAGTCAAAGAGCTTTGTGACTCATAAACTGTTTCTGGACTAAAAAAGAAAGTTTGTTGTTCTTTTAAGTTCTCCAAACCATGGCCTCACTGCCCCAGAGAGCTGCCTACTGAAAAACATCCCACACCCAACTGGGAAATCCAATCCAAACAAGGGGTTCCAGAGCTGTACCATTAAATGCTAGAAACGCTGCACACTTTGCCAACCGCTGCATGGATACACCCATTAATAAATGCTTATGTGTAAAATGAAGATTTAATATGAATGTAAAAATATGAATATTGGCTTATAGGCATGAGGGCTTTCAGTAAAAAAATCATTATTTTTTTCCTTTAACATCCATGAGTAATAGTATCACTAGTTGATGATTCAGTGAAGGTAGCAGCAGCTATATAGATGAATACATAAGATTAATTATATACTATCTATTCAGACATTAGCTGTTCAGCTAAGCAGACAGCATTTAATTAATTGCTGGGAATCTGCTAGAAAGAATATACATACATTTATGACCTCCTTCCATTTATGACCTCCTTCTCATAATACTGGTTCCCCAGCGATCATGCTGATCCTCTAGGGTTCACTACTTAGCAAGTCATTGACTTGCAACAAGTATCAGGTCAGGGGTTACAACCTCACCAGCTACATCATTGCTCTGGTTCAATGACTAAGTAGTGAGGACTGCACCAGCAATGTGACTGGCGTTCCTGGAGGACAAGGTCCACTTCCTGCTGGATGTCCCAAGTACTCAGCAGTGGTGGACACTCCCTTCCACTTTTATCCTTGGACTTCTACAGAAGCGAAGAGGAAACCACATTCTACTGGGAGAAGAGACACCAACAGTGAAAATAGCTGCACAATGTGTTACAGCTAGTCACAGACAGGGACATGGGAAATTGTGGTCCTAAATCCCATGGACTCACCCCCTATCCTGCTTTATATATAGATGTAGCGCCCTAGGGTTTAGTCAGGTAGCTCCTCACCAAATTCCTTGTCAGGAGTAGCTACTGTAGTTAATTACTAGAGATCCATTGACTTCTCCCTAAGCTTGGCCTGGTTGTACTTTCCTCTTCTGCCAGGTAGCACTTGGAGGTATTAGATTGAGAAGGACAACTCAAGGTCAGGTTATGGGTATATGGGGTATCTCAGCCAATGGGCAGGGATTCTGTTGAATCCCTTGGCCTGCTGGGAGAGCCTATATATTCGGATGAGGTCAAGGTCAGGTGATCCAGGTTCTTGTGTGCCACCCGGGCCGCTGTCTGGGTGGACGTGTGTCGCGCGCCCCCCGGGCTGCTAAGGAGATTGGGCCTATCCTGGGGGCATCAGGCTGCCAGGCTGTGTGAGGCCCTATCCAGAAGAGGGCAGCACAGGGTTGGGATTGCGGCTTGCAGTCCAACCAAAAATGACGGTTGTGCCGGCTGAAGAACCTGTCAGTGGTCGGAGGTAGAAGGGAAGCTGTCACCACAAAGGGACCAACCACCTTTACCAGGGACCACAGTGAGTAACTAAAGCAAGTACCGGAGCAGTATTCTCACCGAAGGGGCTCAGTGGAGAATCGGGAAACTTCAGGCGGTGATCAGGTCAGAGACCCAACCAGCGGAGGTGACGCTTGCAGAGCAGCCTTGTGTGCCAGGCTAGGGACCAAACAGACCAGTGGGGTGAAGCTTGAAGGTATCTGAAGTGCCAAGCTAGGGACCCAGCAGGGAAGCGTGGGTGACGCTTGAGGGGGATACCACCGCAAAAGCCTTCAGGAGCTCACAGGATTCAGAGTCAGTGAATCAGAGGGTCCAGTGAGAGACCAGGAGCTCAGGGGGCTGTAGAACTACAAGGAGAAGTTGCAGTGCAGCTGAGAGGACTGTTACTTTGAGTTAGGAACTGTTTAAGTACTGTTGCCATAGGAAACAGCAATCCTGCACATGCAGAAGTGGCACCTTGCTGGGGCCTTTCCCTGTACGATTGTTCTCCTATTGAGGCTACCATTTGAAATTGCAATTACTTAAGGGTGTCCTGGCCCTAACCCTCTTTCCCCTACAAAATATAAAAAGAACTGCCAAAGATATAAAACCTCTTTTATATCCAAGAAGTGTCTGGCGCCCAATGACTTTTACCAACTTTGCTCCCACTATGCCTCACAGCCCACCACTTATTGAAGGATGTCAGCTTTCTTTAGCCTTGACTGGAAGAGGTCAGAGATTCTGCTACATAGTATACACTCACTTTATTAGGTACACCTTGCTAGTATTGGGTTGGACCCCCTGTTGCCTTCAGAATTGCCTTCATTTTTCATTGCATAGCTTTAACAAGGTGTTGGAAACATTCCTCAGAGTTTTTGGTCCACATTGACATGATAGCATCACGCAGTTGCTGCACATCCATGATACAAATCTCCCATTCCAACACATCCCAAAGGTGCTCTATTGGATTGAGATATGGTGACTGTGGAGGCCATTGGAGTACAGTGAACTCATTGTCATGTTCAAGTAACCAGTGGTGAGATGATTGGAGCTTTGTGACATGGTGCATTATCCTGCTGGAAGGAGACATCAGAAGATGAGTACACTGTAGTCATAAAGGGATGGACATGGTCAGCAACAATACTCAGGTAGGCCGTGGTGTTTAAACGATGCTCAGTTGGTACTAAGGGACCCAAAGTGTGCCAGGAAAATATCCTCCACACCATTACACCACCACCAGCCTGACCTGTTGGTACAAGGCAGGATGGATCCATGCTTTCATGTTTTTTACGCCAAATTCTGACCCTACCATCTGAATGTCGCAGCTGAAATCGGGACTCATCAGACCAGGCAATGTTTTTATAATCTTCTATTATATCATTTTGGTGAGCAAATTGTAGTCTCCGTTTCTTGTTCTTAGCTGACAGGAGTGGCACCCGGTGTGGTCTTCTGCTGCTGTAGCCCATCTGCTTCAAGGTTCGATGTTTTTGTGCATTCAGAGATGGTATTCTGCATACCTTGGTTGTAACAAGTGGTTATTTGAGTTACTGTTGCCTTTCTATCATCTCAAACCAGTCTGCCTATTCTGCTCTGACCTCTGACATCAACAAGGCATTTTCTTCCACACAACTGCCACTCACTGGATATTTTCTCTTTGTTCAGACCATTCTCTGTAAACCCTAGAGATGGTTGTGTGTGAAAATCCCAGTAGATCAGCAGTTTTTGAAACACTTAGACCAGCCCATCTGGCACAACAACCATGCCACGTTCAAAGTCACTTAAATCCCCTTTCTTCCCCATTCTGATGTTCGGTTTGGACTTCAGCAAGTCATCTTCACCACATCCAATTGCATAAATGCATTGAGTTGCTGCCATGTGATTGACTGATTAGCAATTTGTGCTACCAAGTAATTGGACAGGTGTACTGTACCCAATAAAGTAAATGTATATTATCCCCTACTCTGACAATGTTCCTGATAATATAAAGGAGGACCTGCATCCTCCTTTGTATTATCCTTAACCATGACAATGTTCCTGTACTCATTCCCTATACCTCATTATATTATCCTCTACCCTGACAATGTCCCTGGACTCACCCCCTAAACCGCTTTATATTATCTCTTACCCAGGGCTTTTTTTCAGCGGGAACGCGGGGGAACGCAGTTTCCGGCACCTTCACCACTGACAGCAAGTGGTGCTGGGGTGTGCTGCAGGGTCTATTGATACTCACTGCTAGGGGATCTATTCTAGCTGGAGGGTATCTATTTTTGCATGGGGGTCTATTGTTTCTGAGGAAGTCTATTGTTGCTGGTGGAAGACCTACTATTGCTGGGGGTGGGTCTTATATTGCTTGAGGGGTCAGTTGTTGCTGGGAGAGATCTACTGTTGAGGGAGGGGTCTATTGTTGCTGGCTGCCGGAGAATCTATTGATGCTGGCTGTGGGGAGATCTGCTGTTGCTGCTGGGAGTCTGTTGTAGCTGGGGGGGGGGGTCTTTTGTGGTGGGGTAGTCTATTGTTGCTGGCGGCGGCTCTATTGTTACTGGCTGCAGGGGTTCTATTTTACTGCTTTTCTTGTTATAATTACCAAATTCCTTACGAATTACTTAGCACCACAAATTGATGCTTGGTTCTGTATTGTCTAAAAGAGCAGTACTGGGAGGTGGGAAGGGGATGGAACCAAGGGACGGTGCTCGGAGGTGGGTAGGGGATAGAACCAAGGGACGGTGCTCGGAGGTGGGTGGGGGTGGAGAAAAGGGGTGGCTCAGAAAGGGGGAGTTCCTGCACCTTTTCTCTGAGAAAAAAAGCCCTGCCCTTACCCCAACAATGTCTCTAGACTCATCCCTATCCTACTCTATATTATCTCTTACCCTGACATAATCCCTGGACTCACCCCTTATCCCACTTTATTTTAACCCCCTACTCCGATTCAAAATCTGGTCAGTAGTGAAAGTGCATGGTAAGTCCTTTATTCATGACAGTTTCTGCTATGAAACTGGAAGTGACGAAATCCTCGTCCTTCAGGGATGATGTTTCTGCATCTCCTTGGGAGGCAGCCACCCAGAAGGCTTACAACACTCACCAATGAAACAGGAGAACCCAGGAATGGTGGCAGGCTCTGTAATAGTGGTTGGGCACTTGGATGATATATACATGAAAGCTGTTCACCGCCTGTATAAAGCAATACCAAGATCATGGCTGCAGCTGCATCCTGGTATAACCCCTTCCTGTCCAGGACGTATATATGCGCTATATTACCAAAAGTATTGGGAAGCCTGCCTTTACACACACATGAACTTTATTGGCATCCCAGTCTTAGTCCGTAGGATTCATTATTGAGTTGGCCCACCCATTGCAGCTATAACAGCTTCAACTCTTCTAGAAAGGCTGTCCATAAGGTTTAGGAGTGTGTCTATGGGAATGTTTGACCATTCTTCCAGAAGCGCATGTGTGAGGTCAGGCACTGATGTGAACGAGAATGCCTGGCTCAAAGTCTCTACTCTAAGGGGTTCTATTGGGTTGAGGTCAGGACTTTGTGCAGGCCAGTCAAGTTCCTCCACCCCAAAATAGCTCATCTATGTCTTTATGGACCTTGCTTTGTGCACTGGTCCAAATCATTTGATGGAGGGGTGATTATGGTGTGGGGTTGTATTTCAGGGGTTGGGCTTGGCCCCTTAGTTCCAGTGAAGGGAACTCTTAAGGCGTCACATACCAAGACATTTTGGACAATTTCATGCTCCGAACTTTGTGGGAACAGTTTGGGGATGGCCCCTTCCTGTTCCAACATGACTGTGCACCAGTGCACAAAGCAAGGTCCATAAAGACATGGATGAGTGAGTTTGGGGTGGAGGAACTTGACTGGCCCTTACAGAGTCCTGACCTCAACCCGATAGAACACCTTTGGGATGAATTAGAGCGAGACTGCGAGCCAGGCCTTCTCATCCAACATCAGTGCCTGACCTCACAAATGCGCTTCTGGAAGAATGGTCAAACATTCCCATAGACACACTCCTAAACCTTGTGGACAGTCTTCCCAGAAGAAATTGAAGCTGTTATAGTTGCAAAGGGCGGGCCAACTCAATATTGAACCCTACGGACTAATGCCCCGTACACATGATCGGACATTCTGACAACAAAATCCATGGATTTTTTCAGACGGATGTTGGCTCAAACTTGTCTTGCATACACACGGTCACACAAAGTTGTCGGAAAATCCAATGGTTCTGAACGCGGTGACGTAAAACACGTACGTCAGGACTATAAACAGGGCAGTAGCCAATAGCTTTCGTCTCTTAATTTATTCTGAGCATGCGTGGCACTTTGTGCATCGGATTTGTGTACACACGATCGGAATTTCCGACAACGGATTTTGTTGTCAGAAAATTTTATAGCCTGCTCTCAAACTTTGTGTGTCGGAAATTCCGATGAAAAATGTGTGATGGAGCCTACACACGGTCGGAATTTCCGACAACAAGGTCCTATCACACATTTTCCGTCGGAAAATCCGACCGTGTGTACGGGGCATTAGACTGGGATGCCATTAAAGTTCATGTGCGTGTAAAGTCAGACGTCCCAATACTTTTGGTAATAGAGTGTATGTACTTTGGATGGGAAGAGGTTAAAGAAGAATTGCAGGTGTAGACATTTTACAGTTACATTGGACCAGCTTGGAATGTAATTATACATATGATATATCATACTTGGCTGATCTCCCTGGAAGCTAGGACTCTATATTAGAAGCTATATTAAAACATAAAAACAAATACACATAACGTTAACCACTTTGCAATATTGTAAAAAAATGTAGAATGTGACAATTCATCTTATTCCAGATAATACAATTAGGCTATGTGGCTTCTGAGGAACATGACGCTACAGACATCTGGTGCACATCTGGATTGTGTCTTTTTATTTCCACTTTCTGGTTAATGGGAGATAACATTGTATCCCTATTTTCTCTAATGTAATAAAAAATATGCCGGCAGTTTTAATATACTAAAAAGCACTTTACTTATTTAGAAAATATTTATTCTATAGCTTTAAGGCATGTTTTATTAAGGCAATATGTCTCATCGGAGTTTAAAGTGCTGAGGCCCATTCTTATAAAGATCGAGAGATATTCGCCTGATGAACTCCTGTACATACTTGGCCTTTTCAGCTTCACTCAACCTTACTCGCAGCTGCTCAGAGTCATAAAAAAGCAACACAGATCACTCAACATAAATCAAACATTTCTCGAAAAAAATCCCCAGACCGCACATATTCTTACGAGGCATTTGAAAAGTCAGTGTTTTTGTTGCCCAAGTGTGTTTTATAAATGTTTTATCCTGATCTACAAATGAGGAATTCATTATTTGTCATTACGCTTACATGCGAGCGTGGAACTGTAATATGAAAAGGAAATGGCATACCTTTCAAATCATTGCGTAAAAAGCCAAAGATGTATGTAGAGTACGAAGAAGTAGATTTGGGCTTCAAGGTTATTCTGCTGGTATCAAGAAGGGGAAGTGTAAAGGTTACAGGAGGGTTAGTGTAAGGGTTACAAGTGGGGTTAGTGTAAGGGTTACAAGGAGGGTTAGTGTAAGGGTTACAAGTGGGGTTAGTGTAAGGGTTACAAGGAGGGTTAGTGTAAGGGTTACAAGGAGGGTTAGTGTAAGGGTTACAAGTGGGGTTAGTGTAAGGGTTACAAGGAGGGTTAGTGTGAGGGTTACCAGGAGGGTTAGTGTAAGGGTTACAAGTGGGGTTAGTGTAAGGGTTACAAGTGGGGTTAGTGTAAGGTTTACAGGAGAGTTAGTGTAAGGGTTACAAGTGGGGCTAGTGTAAGGGTTACAAGGAGGGTTAGTGTTAGGGTTACCAGGAGGGTTAGTGTAAAGGTTACAAGTGGGGTTAGTGTAAGGGTTACCAGGAGGGTTAGTGTGAGGGTTACCAGGAGGGTTAGTGTAAGGGTTACACGTTGGGTTAGTGTAAGGGTTACAAGTGGGGTTAGTGTAAGGGTTACAAGGAGGGTTATTGTGAGGGTTACCAGGAGGGTAAGTGTAAGGGTTACCAAGAGGGTAGTGTAAGGGTTACAGGAGGGTTAGTGTGAGGGTTACAAGTGGGGTTAGTGTAAGGGTTACAAGGGGGGTTAGTATTAGGGTTACAAGAAAGGTTAGTGTAATGGTTACAAGGGGGTTAGTGTAAGGGTTACCAGGAGGGTTAGTGTTATGCCGCGTACACACGAGTGGACTTTCCGGCTAACTTGGTCCGGCGGACCGGACTCCGTCGGACAATTCTATCGTGTGTGGGCTCCAGTGGACTTTTTTTCCCCAAAAGTCAGACGGACCTAGAAATAAGACATGTTTCAAATCTTTCCGACGGACTTGAGTCCGGTCGAAAAATCCGCTCGTCTATATGCTAGTCCGACGGACTAAAACCGATGCTAGGGCATCTATTGGCTACTGGCTATCTACTTCCTTATTTTAGTCCGGTCGTACGTCATCACGTACGAACTTGTCGGACTTTGGTGTGATCGTGTTTAGGCAAGTACGTTCGTTTGAAAGTCCGGCGGACCTACGCTGCAGAGTCCGTCGGAAAGACTGTCGGACCTAGTCCGTCAAAAAGTCCGCTCGTGTGTATGCGGCATAAGGGTTACAACTGGGGTTAGTGTAAGGGTTACAGGGGGTTCGTTTTTCTTTTTTTTTTGAAAAGCCAGTGGCGTGCAAAACACACCCAAAAAACTTCCACCCGGAGCCAGAAAAGTACACACACATAAAGAGTGAGACACAAAAACGTGCAAGCGGCGTTACACTGTCCTCCACTAAGAAAGGACCTTACCCTGATCCCCCGGGGTGTTAGGCTCCAGACGGGGACTGAGCTACTTCACATGGGTCCATCTGGCCGAAACCAGACAGACCCCCATTCTCTGGAAGGTCTGCCGAAACAGACCCACCCAAGTACTAGGTGGGACTCCCCCGAAGGGAGACCCCATGAGAGAGGGCGAACCAAGCCAGAAGGCCTAAGTCCACCTTCTCCCAAGACTTTCAGAGTAGGCCCGAGGACCCACACCCTACTCATCACACTGTGACAAACGTGACAACACCAACCAAAAAATACAAAAAAAAGTGACAAACGCGGGGATTAAATAAAAAGAAAGTGGGGAGAAGGGAGTGGGAGAGTGAAAAGTGACCATTGTGTGATACAAAGGCCAGGCCCTCCGGCCAGGAATAAAAATTTCCCCTGGTCCTAGCCAAAAGGCTCGGCCCTAGAGGCAGGTGCGAAAAACGTGTGTTGTGGTGAAGTGACCATGGTGCCATAAATCAAGTGCCTAAACACTGTGACTGTACGGCACCCCTGAACTGCCACTTCAGGGACACATTCACCACTGGCTTTTCGTGGAACCCTGACCACCAACTGGACCGGCTCTGTGATGTCAGCAGGCAGCGGACTTCAGCCCGCTCTCTGCTGAAAATGGGTCACAGGAGTGCAAAACAAACTGCACTTCTGTGATCCACAGGAGGAGTACTGCCAAAAGAGTTTTGGCTGTACTTCTTCTTTAACAAAAAACACAAACTATCGCATCATTTTACTGGATTTAAACAGATGCATACAAATGAATTAGTTAATTTCTTTATAATTTATTTCGGATTCATTTAAATGTGTTACTGTTGTGATTTGGAGATTCAGATTCATCCGAATAATGAAACATTTGTCAAAAATTAGTGTAATTATGTAAAGAATTGCACATGTCTAATTAAAGTGGTTGTACACCCTGTACAACCACTTTTACCTACAGGTAAGCCTATATTAAGGCTTACCCTGGTGCTTGAATCATCTCCTAAACCTCCAGGGTTTAGGAGGTATTTACGAAAAAGCTGAGCGCCAATGACTACGGCGCATGCACACTTTAGAAAGGGCACATCACGCTGTTTCTAATAGGGGTCATGCCATGACTGGCGGCTCCCGAGTGCATCTGCGGGAGTGACGTCACGCGACTCCGGCTAGTCACAGAGCCGGAGTTTGCGGTCCTGGAAGGAAGAGGGGTGAAGATGGATGCTCCCTGCTAGTGGGGACAACGGTGACATCGCGGGCTTTGGTTTCAGGTAAGTGACACATAATAGGCTACTATGCGCTGTGATGCGATGCGATGCGATGCATAGTAGCCCATTATGCTTTACCTTTGCAGGGAAATAAAGAAGAAGTAAAACCCACCAGGGTTTACTTCCTCTTTAAAGCAGTAGTAAACTGCTGGGTGAGTTGTTTTTTTTTCTGACCTGCAAGGTAATATCATAATGTGTTTGTATGCATCACACACTAGCCCATTATATAAACCTTACCTGAAAACGTCACCGCTGGAGGCCGCTTCCATCTTCACCCGCCTTTCTTCGGGGTCCACGGACTCCAGCTGTGTGCCTGGCCGGAGCTGCGATGATGTCACTCCTGCGCATGAGCGGGGGAGCCGCCGTTTACGGCACAGGGTGGTCGTTCGTTCAAAGCGCATGGGCAGATGACATGCACATTTAGGAGATATTTACAGCATATAGGTGCAAGTCAGAGATGGGAGAAAATTGCGAGCGCTAATGTCTAATAGTATCACGGGTTAATTATTAGTTTATACTCAGCAGATGCATTCAAGTAAAATTTTAAAGTAAACAAATTTGCTATTAAAAATTTCTCAAAGAGTATGGATAAAAAAAAAAAAAAAGGGCCGATCTGTTCTCTTTATCAGTACATCCCATAGACGTCCCTCTCCCACAATTAAATTTCATTTCTTCTAATCATTCCCTCCTGAAGCAGAGTTCAACCAAATGTTTGCTTTGAAATCTTTTCCAGTTCTGACACTGAATGCCTGCTACATAACCTCTTCAATTACAGCTCAGGCGTGAACAGGAACATGTGCTCCACTCAATAGGGTTTCTGGCTTAAAAGCTTAAATTTTGGCCTAAAAGGAAACGTATTGATACAAGGCATTGAACACAGTGGACGTCGGTGAAAGAGAGGGACCGGTGTAGCGAGGCAGGTCTCAGCCTGTACTTCTACATCGATGAGTCCTGTGATTTTAGCATTGATGGGTAGAACAGCTCAACATCAGCAGTTAAGACAAACATTTCCGCTGTTTTCTTTATACTGAGGACCTGGGAAAGTCCCGGAGTCGGTTATTACATGGGATGTCTAGCTAGAAGTGCTCAGACTTCTGTTCTGGAACTCATCCATCAGCCCATCATTTAAGTGTATATAAAGTCAAAACTTTCTTTGTTTTGAATATAGTACTTTAGAATTAGTAGCCCTGTTGGCCTTACAGGGCTCATTTACACTTGTGCTTTGGGTGTAGTAAAAATTGGCAGTTGAGGTGCATTTTTACCACCTCCTGACTACACCATTTAAAAGAGAAGTACTATATATATATAAGAGAATACACTATATTACCAAAAGTATTGTGATACCTGCCTTTACATGCAAATAAACTTTAATGGCATTCCAGTCTTAGTCTGTAGGGTTCAATATTAAGGTGGCCCACCATTTGCAGCTATAACAGCTTCAACTCTTCTGGGAAGACTGTCCACAAGGTTTAGTAGTGTGTCTATGGTAATGTTTGACCATTCTTCCAGAAGCGCATTTGTGAGGTCAGTCACTGATGTTGACGAGAAGGCCTGGCTCAAGTCTCCACTCTAATTCATCTCAAAGGTTTTTCTTTCAGGTTGAGGTCAGGACTCTGTGCAGGCCAGTCAAGTTCCTCCACCCCAAACTCGCTCATCCATGTCTTTATGGCCCTTGTTTGTACACTGGTGCACAGTTATGTTGGAACAGGAAGGGGCCATCCCCAAACTGATCCCACAAAGTTGGGAGTATGAAATTGTCCAAAATGTCTTGGTATACTGACGCCTTAAGAGTTCCCTTCACTGGAACTAAAGGGCCAAGCCCAGCCCCTGAAAAACAACCCCACACCATAATTACCCCTCCACCAAATAATGCACAAAGCAAAGGGTGGGCCAACTCAATATTGAACCCTACAGCCAGAAGACTGGGACGCCATTAAAGTTCATGTGCGTGTAAAGGGAGGCATCCCAATACTTTTGGTAATATAGTGTACTTCTCTCCTGAGTCACAGGAGTGCACTTATCTGTGCTCTCCTTTGACCCAGAATCAGTTGTGTGATGTCACAGAGCTGCTCCAGGCTCTGGAAGTATCCCAACAATAAATGTCAGGATCCACCCAGATGCCAGATCGGCAGCTGGCATAGCTTCTCAGCAAGCCACTGAAAGCTTGAGCCAGTCACTTGTACATATATCATTACAAATATACAATATTGTCAGAGGAGTTCTCCGAATAGATTGGCTATTGGGCGCTCCAGTGTGCGCCGGTTCACGCCAGTCCGCGCTGGCGCGTGCCGCTGTGCGGGCGCGTGCAGGTGTGCGCCTGGGCGTGTCAGCGCAGGCGCGCGCACGGCGCTTGGTGCCAGCCGCCCTATTTAATCTGTTGGAATCTTCTGCTCGGTGCTGTCCGATCTGCAGCTCCCAGTTCCTGACTTCCTGTCTCCTGTTTGCTTCCTGTTTGCCTGTTTGATCTCCTAAGTGATCCCGGCCTGCCTTTGGACTCCTCTTGTTATCCACCTGCACCTGACCACGGCTTTCCTTGACTACGACTCTGCCTATTCCTTTGTACCACGCTGCCCGCCTGCTGCCAACCCTGCCTGTGATCCGGACTTTGAGCCTGCCTGCTCCTCTGTACCTCGCTGACAGTTTGTTGCCAACTCTGCCTGTGACCGGACCTGCCCATTTTGCTCCTGCTCTGCACCAGCTGCCTAGACCCTTACTTTCTAGGACTTCCAGACCATACGCATCAGGATCCTGGGCCTTACCTCCGCAAGTCACCTGCCAGGCTCTCTTACCACTCTGCACTCCTGTGCCATCTGTTTACACTACTAGGGGCCGGGAACCAAATACGTACGGGAGGCCTCCCCTGCTATACCGGGTTCGTCAGTCAGGTACGTGTAACTCTGACAAATATACGTTGAGATAAGATTGTTAGAATGTTAACAGATGTTGATAAGATCATTTAGAACGTACATTAAGCAGATCTGCTTTGCCTGTACAGCTAATAAAAAGACTATAATTCTCCTGTAAAAGGGATTAGTAGGAAGATATTTTTTTAAAACCTGTGAGTTAATTATATCTGTACTGGAAAAAAAATGATTAAAATAGAAAAATAATTCTTTGGTAAGTGAAATAAATGAGGCATAGGAAACAACCCATAAAGGTCACAGAAATTGTTCTGTTAACCGGGTTTGTTCTTATGGCTGCTACCCTTCACTGCACCATTGTCCCACATTCACCTAATTTAAAGGTCAACGATTCATTAAATGCAAATGCCCGTGTTAATTTCCATGAGCACTTAATATTCCACCATTCCACAAATAACACAAAATAAATCACTCTGGACAATATAAAATTCCCTCAGTATGTTCAACTAATATATTGTACTATATAATTAAAGTGCACATGTATTTTTTTTTTTTTTTTGCTTATAGGTCCTAGGATTGATGTGCAGGTACTATACAGTGTCTGCATATACTCTTAAATATTCTCTTAAAAGTCTTCTAACATGCAAATATTGATGCTTCCTATTAGTGTCGAGAGGTAAACCACCCTCTGCATCCACCAGTTGGCTTGAAAACCTGCAGCCTTAGTGATGAGTCAATAGGAAAGTAGGCGGGCGGGGAATCCTTTAAATTTGCATATTAAAGTACCTTAAGATTCTTGTGAAGAATTATAAAGTCCCCCTTGTAGGAGCCATTGGTGAATGCAGTCCTATTAACCCACAAAAAGGAAAGTCCCACAGGATCTCTATGCTGATGGTGACTAGTATTCCTTCCAGAGTCTAAAAGCAACACACAGGGGGAGATTTACTAAATCTGGAGAGTGCAAAATCTGGTGCAGCTCTGCATAGAAACCAATCAGCTTTCAGGTTTTATTGTCAAAGCTCAACTGAACAAGCTGAAATTAGAAGCTGATTGGCTACCATGTACAGCTGCAGTAGATTTTTCACTCTCGAGTTTTAGTAAATCAACCACACAGTCACTAACTCTTCTGTACTGGGGTTGCTTACTCACACAGATACACAATCTTTTGATGCCCCTGCTGATATCCACCAGCCTCTTCCTAGTGAGGAAGATCACACCACCACAGAACAGTTGAACTCTTTCCCATCAACTTCCTCTGGGCTCCCTCCAGTGAGCTTCCCCTACCGCTTTTGATCCTTGACTCAAGCTTGCGAATAGGCCCTTCCCATCTACGTCTAGCTGGGACCTTAGTGTCTTCCTAACAGATTCTTCTAGAGTTTTGCCCCAGGGGCAGAACCCCTGCACTGGGGTCTCTTCCAGCAGAACTGAATCCAGGAACTCTACCCACTGCTGCTCAGGACTCTCACCACCAACTGGACACACCTCTTCAGGGATTGGCTGGAGTCCATGAATATTCAGGCTGCATGCCCTGTTCTTCCTTCCACTATGATTCTATATTCCTTTAAAGACAGGGAAAAGTAACCGAGCAGAAGCCTGTGAGACACTGAACAGTCCTGATTAATTAACCCCTGCTCCTCTGATTACAATGGAGCCAACTAAATTTACCTAGCAGCATACTCTACTTCTAGAAGGGTGCTACATAAGTCTTAGGGACAGGTTAGTTAAATTATACACTCACAGGTCTACTTCAAATGGTTTGTCTGATTTAACTATACATGTATCAGATCTACTTTTAAATGTACAGGAAGCCTATCATGACAAAGTCTTCTAAAAAATGAAAAAGCAGCCTCCATATATCTGTAAGGTCTGGTTTCCTTTAACTACCTCAGCCCCGGAAGGATTTGCCCCCTTAAGGACCAGGCCATTTTTTGCGATACGGCACTGCGTCGCTTTAACTGACAATTGCTTGGTCATGCAATGCTGTACCCAAACAAAATTGACATCCTTTTTTTCCCCACAAATAGAGCTTTCTTTTGGTGGTATTTGATCACCTCTGCGATTTTTATTTTTTGCACTATAAACAAAAAAACAGCGACAAAAAAAAAAAAAAACAACAATATTTTATACTTTTTGCTATAATAAATATCCCCCCAAAAAAACGTAAAAATAATACATTTCTTCATCAGTTTAGTATATTCTTCTACATACCTTTGGTAAAAAAAACAAACGCAATAAGCGTATATAGATTGGTTTGCGCAAAAGTTATAGCGTCTACAAAATAGGGAATAGATTTATGTCATTTTTATTATTATTATTTATTTTTACTAGTAATGGCGGCGATCCGCGATTTTTAGCGAGACTGCGACATTGTGGCAGACAGATCGGACACTTCTGACACATTTTTGGGACCATTGACATTTATACAGTGATCAGTGCTATAAAAATTCACTGATTAATGTGTAGGAAAGGGGTTAACACTAGGGGGCGATCAAGGAGTTAAATGTGTTCCCTCGTATGCGTTTCTAACTGTGGGGGGATGGGACTGACTAGAGGAGGAGCCAGATCGTTGTTCCTACTTAGTAGGAACAGACGATCTGGCTCTCCTCTCCTGTCAGAACAGAGATTTGTGTGTTTACACACACATATCCCCATTCTGGCTCTCTTGTCCACGAGCGCGTGCACTGCCAGAGCTATAGCTGTTCAAAGGGCTGATGTACAGGAACGAGCCAACCTGCTGCAGTATAATGATGGCGGCTGGTCGGCTAGTGATTAAAGGTTTAAAACATTAGGGTTCAATTCCCTTCATAACTTGGGTTTTCATGTTATCCCTTACCCTCAATGAAGGCATTCATTTCATTGTGTTACTTCTGCCAGTGCTAGCAAGCCCTAGTTTAAGGGCATTCAGGGACTTGTCCAACTGCTACTTATTTAGAACTCTATCACCATTGGGACGCCTGCCTTTACACGCACATGAACGTTATTGGCACCTTAGTCCATAGGGTTCAATATCGAGTTGGCCCACCCTTTACAGCTATAACAGCTTTGATTCTTGCCGGAAGGCTGTCCACAAGGTTTAGGAGTGTGTCTATGGGAATGTTTGACTATTCTTCCAGAAGCGCATTTGTGAGGTCAGGCACCGATGTTGGACGAGAAGGCCTGGCTTGCAGTCTCTGCTCTAATTCATCCCAAAGGTGTTCTGTCGGGTTGAGGTCAGGACAGGCCAGTCAAGTTCCTCCACCCCAAACTCGCTCATCCATGCCTTTGTAGACTTTGCTTTGTGCACTGGTGAGCAGTCATGTTGGAACAGGAAGGGGCCATCCCCAAACTGTTCCCACAAAGTTGGGAGCATGAAATTGTCCAAAATTTCTCGGTATGCTGACGCCTTAAGAAATCCCTTCACTGGAACTAAGGGGGCAAGCCCAACCCCTGAAAAAAACAACCTCACACCATAATCCCCTCTCCACCATATGATGAACAAAGCAAAGGGTGGGCCAACTCAATATTGAAACCTACAGTCAAAAGACTGGGATGCCATTAAAGTTTATGTGCGTGTAAAGGGAGGCATCCCAATACTTTTGGTAATATAGTGTACTTCTCTCCTGAGTCACAGGAGTGCACTTATCTGTGCTCTCCTTTGACCCAGAATCAGTTGTGTGATGTCACAGAGCTGCTCCAATAATTATGTCTCCACCCAGATGCCAGATCGGCAGCTGGCATAGCTTCTTAGCAAGTCACTGAAAGCTTGAGCCAGCCACTTGTATATATATATCATTCTCTTCACTGGAACTAAGAGGCCAAGCCCAACCCCTGAAAAACAACCGCACACCAAAATTCTCCCTCGACCAAATGATTCAGACCAGTGTACAAAGCAAGGTCCATGAAGACATGGATGAGCGAGTTTGGGGTGGAGAAACTTGACTGGTCTGCACAAAGTCCTGACCTCAAACCTGAGAGAGAGTTCTCTAGAGAAGGGCAACAAAGCTAATAAAGGGTCTGGAGTTTTTATTAGTTATGAGGAAAGGTTGTGAGCACTGAACTTATTCTCTCTGGAGAAGAGACGCTTGAGAGGGGATAAGATTTCAATTTACAAATACCATACTGGTGACCCCACAATAGGGATAAAACTTTTTCGCAGAAGGGAGTTTAACAAGACTCGTGGCCACTCATTAAAATTAGAAGAAAAGAGGTTAACCTTAAACTACATAGAGGGTTCTTTACTGTAAGAGCGGCAAGGATGTGAAATTGCCTCCCACAGGTGGTGGTCTCAGCGGGGAGCATCGATAGTTTAAAGAAACTATTAGATATGCACCTGAACAATCGCAACATACAGGGATATACAATGTAATACCGACATATAATCACACACATAGGTTGGACTTGATGGACTTGTGTCTTTTTTCAACCTCACCTACTATGTAACATCTTTGGGATGAATTAGAGCGGAGACTGCGAGCCAGGCCTTCTAGTCCACATCACTATCTGACCTCACACATGCTCTTCTGGAAGAATGGTCAAACATTCCCATAGACACACTCCTAAACCTTGTGGACAGCCTTCCCAGAAGAGTTGAAGCTGTTATAGCGGCAAAGGGTGGGCCAACTCAATATTGAACCCTACGGACTAAGACTGAGAAAGTTTATGTGCATATATAGGCAGGTGTCCCAATACTTTTGACGATACAATATACATTGCTAGTGGCTGTTCTATGAACTCTCAAAGACAATCAACATGAATGACTGTTATAGCATAGCTCTATACTATCTCATGCTGTATGATAGAAGAGGTTATATAAAGGTAAATATGAATTTTTTAGCTTCATTTAACAATACCAATAGCACCTTTTATTCTCTTTTTATCTTCATTTAGTTAGCAAAGTTCGGTAATGAAGTGAAAGTGATGTGCAGCTCAGCAATACTCTGAACCCAGGTTGCATAATGCTGTCACCCCCCTGAGGGTTGGACCCATGCTAGCCCAACCTCAGAGGACACAATTTTCAACCCAGACTGAAGATGTCTAGTGGCAGCAAAGAGGTACTATGGGGGACAGATGCATTACTGACAATAGATCTGGAGCTGTCCACCACAGTACTTGTTTTCCGGCAACAGATGTCCTCAGTCTTCCAGGTTGAATGACATTTCGCATAATCAAACTCGGCTGTCATAGACCCGCCCCCCAGGGGGATGGCAGCATCACACAGACTGGGCTCAGAGAAGGTGAGTCGATCTGTGCTAGCTATCATTCAGCTCAAAGGACCGAGGACATCTAGCGGCAGAAAACAAGTCCTGTGGGTGACAGCCCCAGATCTAGGGTCAGTACTGCAGCAAAAGCTGTGCTTTTAAATATTTTATTTTTAACGAGCTGTTGTTTTTTTTATTTTTTGGCTGGAGTTCTGCTTTGAAAGAACACATTGTTGTTAGATAATGCATGACCGCACAGACCCATATCTAAAAAAGCCAGCCTATTAGTAGGAAAGGATGCCTGAAGAGCTGTGAGGAATACGGAAAGTAACCAGGCTGGTATTTCCTTATTCCCTAGCAGATCATCTTAGCACAAGTTTAAATTTCATTGCTGCAGACTCCACGGCTATTCTTTTTTTTTCTTTTCTTTTACTTTTTCCACGTTGTCTGCCAATTTCCAGTGGAAATTTTCTTTACGTTGGTGAAAAGCCCTTGTTGCTACTTTGCGCAGTTCGGTTGTCATGGCAGGCTTGAAACAGATCTAATGTGCCAATTATTGAGAGCCTTATTTCTTCTTTGGTATTTATATGAAACATTGGGCAGATGGTAAATCAGAATTTGTCTCAGGGAAAAAAAAAAAAAGTTAGAGAGAAAGAAAGGAAAGAGAGGAAGCTGCAATTTAAATGCCTTAGCTCAAGCTCTTATAATTTGACAAATCAATAAAAGAACGTTCATTAGTACAGCTCGTTTTATTGCTCTGATTTACGCGGCACCATTTCCAATAAGAACAAACAACTGCATGCCAAATCCTGCAAGATGTGCGCAGTGCCGCAAGGAACAATGCAGAGCTTCTCTTCCCGAATACAGCCAGCCACATTCACGGTGTCTGGAAGAAGAACTGATCTTGTTGCCCATAAAACCAATGGCAGTCCCTCTATTTTTACTCTTGATGCTTTGCTTAGCAGACCTAAACTCTAAACTTTGGTTGATATCCAAGAAATACTAATGACATGTACACACGGGCGGACTTTTCGGCATCAAAGGTCCGACGGTCTTTCCGTCGGACTTTTGACGGACTTCCGACGGACTTTTGAACGAACGGACTTGTCTACGCATGATCACACCAAAGTCCGAAGGATTCATACGTGATGACGTACGACCGGACTAAAATAGGGAAGTTGATAGCCAGTAGCCAATAGCTGCCCTAGCATCGGTTTTTATCCGTCGGACTAGCATACAGACGAGCGGATTTTTCGACCCTACTAGAGTCCGTCGGAAAGATTTGAATTGTTCCAAATCTAAAGTCCGTCTGATTTTCGACCGAAAAAGTCCGCTGCAGGTCTGATGAAGCGCACACACGGTCGGATTTTCCGATGGATTCGTCCCGTCGGACCAGTCCGATCGAAAAGTCCGCCTGTGTGTACACGGCATTAGGAGCTATGGAAGGTGGTTAGAGATAGGGAAAATGAAAAGGAACTAGATTGTTACATAGTTATCCAGGCTAAAAGAAGATATGTCCATCAATCAAGTTCAACCAATAAAAAGAATAAACAATATATAAATAAATAGAAAACCAACATATAGATAATCCTATATCCTTTATCCTAGTTGATCCAAAGGAAGGAAAAAAAAACCAAGGTGATACGCTGAAGAAGTCCCTCCAACAGGGACAATACATGTGCGGACGGGAAGGCTCTGACGTCATTACAGCCACCTTTCGAACTTTTACCATGAGATGTTGTGTTACGAAACAAGCTCAATTTCCTAGCACTGGGGATTCAGTGCTTCTCTTGTAAGTAACATTTTTATTGAATAAAAGGCTTTACAAGTATAACCAGAGAGCACTACTGGGTATGTATGTCCCATTGATTTTTTCATTAACAACGATGATATCTACCACATTTAAGAGGGCGTTGTTGTTGTCATCTATCTGAGGCTGGAGAGTTGGAACATCGCAGAGACAGGATCTCATCTTACTATTTGATTGCCCCTGTGGGGAATGCCCGTATGACCTTTCTATTAGTTCAGAGGTCCACGAAGTAAGGTGAGCGGCCTGTACTAATGGTGGTGGAAGCACAGTAATGCCCCGTACACACGGTCGGACTTTGTTCGGACATTCTGACAACAAAATCCTAGGATTTTTTCCGTCGGATGTTGGCTCAAACTTGTCTTGCATACACACGGTCACACAAAGTTGTCGGAAAATCCGATCGTTCTAAACGCGGTGATGTAAAACACGTACGTCGGGACTAAAAACGGGGCAGTGGCCAATAGCTTTCATCTCTTTATTTATTCTGAGCATGCGTGGCACTTTGTCCGTCGGATTTGTGTACACACGATCGGAATTTCCGACAACGGATTTTGTTGTCGGAAATTTTTATCTCCTGCTGTCCAACTTTGTGTGTCGGAAAATCCGATGGAAAATGTCCGATGGAGCCCACACACGGTCGGAATTTCCGACAACACGCTCCGATCGGACATTTTCCATCGGAAAATCCGACCGTGTGTACGGGGCATTAAGGTCGCACATATACTAATTTTTATTCGAGCACCCTGTTCACTATTGAGGACTCTCCATCTTGTCTGTTGGTGCCTCTCTCTACGTTGACCTGGCATTTTAAATCACTCATTGGAGTTATTGGACATTTCATATGAAAGCTTTTAGAATTATTGTTTTATTATTTTAAAGTGCTGCACTGTTTTTTATTTTATGTTGGTTCAAGGAGTGCAATATTTTGACCTTGAGTGTTCAGCTGCTTTATATAGGGGTAATTGTTTTTTGTATTTGCGTTGACTGATTCCACTTGTTTAAAAAAAAAAAAAAAAAACTGTAAAGCTTGGCCCAAAACCTCTATCATAAAAGGGAAAAACAAATGTTGCTGTAACTGCTTAAAAAGAGCGTTAGCTGGAGTTCGACTTTAATTTGGTATTCAAGTCCATCTAAATCTTCAAGTCTAATGCCCCATACACACGGTCGGATTTTCAGATGGAAAATGTGTGATAGGACCTTGTTGTTGGAAATTCCGACTGTGTGTAGGCTCCATCACACATTTTCCATCGGATTTTCCGACACACAAAGTTTGAGAGCTTGCTATAAAATTTTCCGACAACAAAATTCGTTGTCGGAATTTCCGATCGTGTGTACACAAATCCGACGCACAAAGTGCCACGCATGCTCAGAATAAATAAAGAGATGAAAGCTATTGGCCACTGCCCCGTTTATAGTCCCGACGTACGTGTTTTACGTCACCGCGTTCAGAATGATCGGATTTTCCGACAACTTTGTGTGACCATGTGTATGCAAGACAAGTTTGAGCCAACATCCGTCAGAAAAAATCCTAGGATTTTGTTGTCCGAATCAGGGGCGTAACTACCACCATAGCGACCCATGCGGGCGCTATGGGGCCCGCAGACGAGTGGGGCCCAGTGAGGATAAGAGCACCGCCGGCACAGTCTCCCAGCCAGGGGAAGAGAGAGGAAAGGAAGAGGCGAGCTGTCCGTATCAGCAGAGAGCTGAATTGCCCGATGTAAGAGCTTTCATTAGAACTGCCAGTGTTCCTGGGGCTCACGTCACATAGCTCCACTTTTTGGCCCAGTGCCTTTGATAGACAGAACGCCGATCCAATGCCGGACATGTGACGTCATCAAAGGCGTCGGGCCTAGAGGTGGGGCTATGTGACGATGAGCCCCAGGAAGACAGGAAATTCAAATGAAAGATATTACAGCGGGCAATCCCACTCTCTGCTGATCCGGGTGGCTTGCCTCTTCCTCTGCATAGGGGGCTGTATGGGGCACAGGCAGACCAGGCTGTATTGGGCACAGGTCACGCTGTATGGGGCACAGGTCATGCTGTATTGGGCACAGGTCACGCTGTATTGGGCACAGGTCACGATGTATTGGAGAGATTCCCCTTCACTTCCTGTCCCATAGCTAAAACAGGAATTGGGAAGAAATCCCTTGGGGGCCCCCCAGGTCACCAGTACTAGTGTCCCCATTGGAAGATTTTCCCTCAATTACTTTTCTGAGGACAATCCAAAATGTGGGATTTTCTTTTACTTTTACTTTCAATGATAATAGTAAACAGGACCAATAGAGAGGGTGAATCTCCTTAATGGGGGCACAGACAGCTATACAACTTGACAGGGGTTCTAATCCATCTCTACTCTATCCAAAACTAAGAAAAGTTGTGCCTTTAGCATACCTCCCAACATTTTAAGATGGGAATGAGGGACGCCTACTAGCAAACATATGTAGGCATAGGGCACGCCCCCTGTCACATCCCCTTAAAGGAGACTTAACTGAAAAAAAAAGGTTAATTAAATCCACAAGGGCTTTGTTTTACCACTACTATTCCTTTATATTGGCTTTTAAAATTTACAAATGCAGCAATTTAGAATTTGGATGAAAGGTTTAGCACTGGGAAACACTTTCTGAAAGATAAAACATACATTTAATATACATCTATATAGATCAGACCAAAATGAGGGCCAAATGAGGAGGAAAGAGGAACAGCGGGACATTGCTCCAAATCAGGGAGAGTCCCTCCAAATCAGGGACAGTTGGGAGCTATGCCTTTAGTTTTGCTTTAAGGATTGGTAAGCTGCAATATATTACAAATATTTTTTGGGGGTTTATTACTGCTTTTAGTAATGGCAATCTACAAACAAATACTTTTATACAGGCTTTGTATCCATTGTATACCTTATTTTTCTGTTCCTCCACATTCTGGTGGGCATTTTCACTAAGGGCAGATTAATCTATCACCATTTACTTCTTAGAAGTCTGAATCTGCCTTCTGGAACATGTGACAGAGCACATGGTCTAAGGGGGTTTGGGGGGGGGGGGGGGCACTAGAGATGTAGCCTTCTTAGGATGCATCTGTGAGGCCAGGGCTACATCGCCAGTTCCTCACTCAACCAGGAAGTAATTGTAAGTAGAATCAAAAAATGTTGTTTAACTAATGAATGTAATTAATTAGAATGCTCTACCACATTTAAGAGGGCGTTGTTGTTGTCATCTATCTGAGGCTGGAGAGTTGGAACATCGCAGAGACAGGATCTCATCTTACTATTTGATTGCCCCTGTGGGGAATGCCCGTATGACCTTTCTATTAGTTCAGAGGTCCACGAAGTAAGGTGAGCGGCCTGTACTAATGGTGGTGGAAGCACAGTAATGCCCCGTACACACGGTCGGACTTTGTTCGGACATTCCGACAACAAAATCCTAGGATTTTTTCCGTCGGATGTTGGCTCAAACTTGTCTTGCATACACACGGTCACACAAAGTTGTCGGAAAATCCGATCGTTCTAAACGCGGTGATGTAAAACACGTACGTCGGGACTAAAAACGGGGCAGTGGCCAATAGCTTTCATCTCTTTATTTATTCTGAGCATGCGTGGCACTTTGTCCGTCGGATTTGTGTACACACGATCGGAATTTCCGACAACGGATTTTGTTGTCGGAAAATTTTATCTCCTGCTGTCCAACTTTGTGTGTCGGAAAATCCGATGGAAAATGTCCGATGGAGCCCACACACGGTCGGAATTTCCGACAACGCGCTCCGATCGGACATTTTCCATCGGAAAATCCGACCGTATGTACGGGGCATTAAGGTCGCACATATACTACAATTTTATTCGAGCACCCTGTTCACTATTGAGGACTCTCCATCTTGTCTGTTGGTGCCTCTCTCTACGTTGACCTGGCATTTTAAATCACTCATTGGAGTTATTGGACATTTCATATGAAAGCTTTTAGAATTATTGTTTTATTATTTTAAAGTGCTGCACTGTTTTTTATTTTATGTTGGTTCAAGGAGTGCAATATATTGACCTTGAGTGTTCAGCTGCTTTATATAGGGGTAATTGTTTTTTGTATTTGCGTTGACTGATTCCACTTGTTTAAAAAAAAAAAAAAAAAACTGTAAAGCTTGGCCCAAAACCTCTATCATAAAAGGGAAAAACAAATGTTGCTGTAACTGCTTAAAAAGAGTGTTAGCTGGAGTTCGACTTTAATTTGGTATTCAAGTCCATCTAAATCTTCAAGTCTAATGCCCCATACACACGGTCGGATTTTCAGACGGAAAATGTGTGATAGGACCTTGTTGTTGGAAATTCCGACTGTGTGTAGGCTCCATCACACATTTTCCATCGGATTTTCCGACACACAAAGTTTGAGAGCTTGCTATAAAATTTTCCGACAACAAAATTCGTTGTCGGAATTTCCGATCGTGTGTACACAAATCCGACGCACAAAGTGCCACGCATGCTCAGAATAAATAAAGAGATGAAAGCTATTGGCCACTGCCCCGTTTATAGTCCCGACGTACGTGTTTTACGTCACCGCGTTCAGAATGATCGGATTTTCCGACAACTTTGTGTGACCATGTGTATGCAAGACAAGTTTGAGCCAACATCCGTCAGAAAAAATCCTAGGATTTTGTTGTCCGAATCAGGGGCGTAACTACCACCATAGCGACCCATGCGGGCGCTATGGGGCCCGCAGACGAGTGGGGCCCAGTGAGGATAAGAGCACCGCCGGCACAGTCTCCCAGCCAGGGGAAGAGAGAGGAAAGGAAGAGGCGAGCTGTCCGTATCAGCAGAGAGCTGAATTGCCCGATGTAAGAGCTTTCATTAGAACTGCCAGTGTTCCTGGGGCTCACGTCACATAGCTCCACTTTTTGGCCCAGTGCCTTTGATAGACAGAACGCCGATCCAATGCCGGACATGTGACGTCATCAAAGGCGTCGGGCCTAGAGGTGGGGCTATGTGACGATGAGCCCCAGGAAGACAGGAAATTCAAATGAAAGATATTACAGCGGGCAATCCCACTCTCTGCTGATCCGGGTGGCTTGCCTCTTCCTCTGCATAGGTGGGGCTGTATGGGGCACAGGAAGACCAGGCTGTATTGGGCACAGGTCACGCTGTATGGGGCACAGGTCATGCTGTATTGGGCACAGGTCACGCTGTATTGGGCACAGGTCACGATGTATTGGAGAGATTCCCCTTCACTTCCTGTCCCATAGCTAAAACAGGAATTGGGAAGAAATCCCTTGGGGGCCCCCCAGGTCACCAGTACTAGTGTCCCCATTGGAAGATTTTCCCTCAATTACTTTTCTGAGGACAATCCAAAATGTGGGATTTTCTTTTACTTTTACTTTCAATGATAATAGTAAACAGGACCAATAGAGAGGGTGAATCTCCTTAATGGGGGCACAGACAGCTATACAACTTGACAGGGGTTCTAATCCATCTCTACTCTATCCAAAACTAAGAAAAGTTGTGCCTTTAGCATACCTCCCAACATTTTAAGATGGGAATGAGGGACGCCTACTAGCAAACATATGTAGGCATAGGGCACGCCCCCTGTCACATCCCCTTAAAGGAGACTTAACTGAAAAAAAAAAGGTTAATTAAATCCACAAGGGCTTTGTTTTACCACTACTATTCCTTTATATTGGCTTTTAAAATTTACAAATGCAGCAATTTAGAATTTGGATAAAAGGTTTAGCACTGGGAAACACTTTCTGAAAGATAAAACATACATTTAATATACATCTATATAGATCAGACCAAAATGAGGGCCAAATGAGGAGGAAAGAGGAACAGCGGGACATTGCTCCAAATCAGGGAGAGTCCCTCCAAATCAGGGACAGTTGGGAGCTATGCCTTTAGTTTTGCTTTAAGGATTGGTAAGCTGCAATATATTACAAATATTTTTTGGGGGTTTATTACTGCTTTTAGTAATGGCAATATACAAACAAATACTTTTATACAGGCTTTGTATCCATTGTATACCTTATTTTTCTGTTCCTCCACATTCTGGTGGGCATTTTCACTAAGGGCAGATTAATCTATCACCATTTACTTCTTAGAAGTCTGAATCTGCCTCCTGGAACATGTGACAGAGCACATGGTCTAAGGGGGTTTGGGGGGGGGGGGGGCACTAGAGATGTAGCCTTCTTAGGATGCATCTGTGAGGCCAGGGCTACATCGCCAGTTCCTCACTCAACCAGGAAGTAATTGTAAGTAGAATCAAAAAATGTTGTTTAACTAATGAATGTAATTAATTAGAGTGCTCTGCATGCTGACATGATTTTAAATTAAAGTTGGGAAAAAACAGCTTAACATCTGGCAAGAAACGCTTTGTGTTACTAAACCCATAACAGTAAAATCAGTCTGTATATGCAGTAAAGCATGCTTGTTATACTCACTGTGAAACCTAAAGGGGTTAATCCTGTGCATTGTGTAAAAAGCCTGTTTAATCTTGTCTTCTCTGAACCTCTCCTTCTTTTACTGTCCCCAATCCATCTGCTGATAGTACAGAGCCTTGTGGGCACTCTGCACATGTTCATTTTCATGTGTATTGCTAGAGAGTTGTTCATTTTTTGTTTTTGGGAGGGTGCATGTGATCAGCACAGGGCCAGTCAGCACTGTCCAGACAGAGGGTCAGGGGTCCTGCAGCCTCAAAGGCAGTCAGAGGAGAATGAAAACTCCTCCTACTGTAAAATCTTTAACCAGACACTGATAGAAGTCACAAGACTGCTATATACTAGGGTGGCTAGATGTGTCTGGTTTCCGGGGACAGTCCCCGGATTGAGGACACTGTCCCTGGAGCCTGTCCGTCCCCAGATTTGTCCCTGGATTGCAGGGCGGGTGCTGAGCAGAGGAGGGGGCGGGGCGGTCCACCCTAGGTGCCACACTGGCTGGCGTCTCCTGCTCTGTCAGCTTTAATTTGAATCACCGGGTGCCCGCCGTCACAAAGTCCTGCCTCTTGGTATGGCTCTTTTGACAGACAGCACACTTGTCCAATGCCTGGACATGTGCTGTCTGTCATAGGTGGGAGCCGATCCAGGAGGCGGGACTTGTGTGACGGAGGGCACTGGTGAGGCTGCATTGCTGGGCACTTGTGAGGCTGCATAGATGGGCACTGGTGAGGCTGCATAGATGGGCACTGGTGTGGCTGCATAGATGGGCACAGCTGAGCCCTGCATTCTTTATGTAGCACACTCCTGAGCCCTGCATTCTTTATGTAGTGCGCTCCTGAGCCCTGCATTCTTTATGTAGCATGCTCCTGAGCGCTCCTTAGCCCTGAATTCTTTATGAAGCGCGCTCCTGAACTCTGCACTCTGTTTTTTCTCTATCTTATCTTCATAACATTTGGTAGTCAAATTTTAAAAAAAATCTAAGAAGTATCTTTTTTTTATCTTTATTTATGGACGAAATGTGAGAAATAACATTTATAACCTACAATTATTCAATAAACACATACCACATACACTGCATATATCATTTGAAAAAGGCTTAGTTAGACTTGCCGGTGACGGTATTTCTAAGAGCCTTTCAGGACAGCCTCGGAGGGAGCGTAGCTCCGCCCATTCTCCTGGAAATACATGTGTAGCAATAACTCACGGTGGAGCTGCTGGTTTAAAGCGGGCTGTTACCGTCACCTTCGTTACCTTAATTTCACCAGAACCGGGTCTAGGGTCCCGTTGAGTTTAATACCAGACAATGTAGGCACCGGACACTTGAGTATCTTTTCCAATGCTTTAATAAACATAATTGAAGGAAGTAGCAGGAAAGAGGTAGAAGAAGAGTTGCAGGGAAGTTCAAATACCTTTTCTTAGTGTAGTATTAGGAATTGAAATCTTGTAGATGAATATGCTCTCTCTCTAGAGTTGAATCTTTGCCCGCCTGGATAGGTTTCTCTCACTAATCTAGCAGCCAGTACACAGCACAAACAAAAGTCTCTGCCACAGACTTGAATGGAATAGAAACCCGTACGATTCTCTGCCACAGGATGTAATGGTTTATGATGAACAGCAAACACAGCACTAGAACCTTTAAGCCGACCCGGCAGTACTATGCGGTAGGATTACTTTAGGATATGTCCTCCAACTGAGTCACCAGGCCCCTCTCCAGACCAGCACTCTGCATGATCCTTCCATGACGGGTCCTCCCCTGGGATCTTCTCAGTTGTCCAGCTTCCTTACATAAGACAGACAGCTCAGGACCATTCCTTTGCCGTTGTGGTAGGCCCCAGACAAGCTTCTGGGCCCACCCACACGCTGCAGCAACGTGGGCCTCCCGGTCGGAGGACCTCGAGGTAGTACTCCTAGCACATACCTGTCGGCCAGGAGGGCCAGCAGGTGGAACGAAACGAACCCTAAAACATGGCGTCTGCTCCATAAATACCCTCTCCCAGAATGCAACTCGGAGGACCACCTCCACCGAGTCATCTCCAAGAGCAGAGGAGCACTCGTACGCTTCAACGTGTTGCCTTTCCAACACCGACCCATGGTGACAACGACACCCACAGGCACAGTATGAAACTACATGCAACTCAGCCAAGCTGGAACAGAGGCAAATCTGACTATGTATGAACAGATAACCCACTAAATTTACCTATCAGCAGTCAATTGAAAATCTACCTGCGCTACACATGCAGCTATAAAATCCCTCCTCTACCACCATGGCCTCAGTTATTGTGCATTCTCTGATATTTTGGATAACAAAGCACAGAAAACCACCACCAACACAACCATGACAGATACTTAAACACTTCTAAGACAACAGGGCGGGTAGTAACGGTTGTCCTGAAAGGCTCTTAGAAAACCTGTCACCGGTAAGTCTAACTAAGCCTTTCTCAAATCGCCTTTCAGGACAGCCTTGGAGAGGATAAGAGGACAGCAAGTCCAACCTATAGTGCTGGAGGAACGTAGAGAAGCTGGACCAGGTAGCAGCCTTGCATATTTGTTCAGGCGCAGCACCGGCCCTTTCGGCCCAGGAAACTGCCATTGATCTTGTAGAGTGGGCAGCTATACCTGAAGGGAGTACTTCTCCTTTAGCTTTGTAGGCTTCCATGATTGCCCATTTAAGCCACCTACCTAGAGTGCTCTTGGAAGATTTTTCCCTTTTGTGGGATTCTGAGAAGATTATGAAGAGAGCATTTGATTTCCTAAATGCTTTGGTGACTGTTAGGTAATGTAACAGGCATCGTCTTACATCCATTGTATGAAAAGCTTCTTCTCCCGGATTGGCTAGAGTTGAGGAGAAAGTGGGTAAAACAATCTCTTGTGAGCGGTGAAAAGGTGTGGCAATCTTGGGTAGAAATGCCGGATCTGTTCAGAGAATTACCCGATCTGAAAAAACGTCAAAAAGGGTTCTGTAACTGCTAAGGCCTGAAGCTCACTGATCCTTCTGACTGATGGGATGGCCACTAAAAAAATTGTATGAGAACTAAATATTTTAAGGATGCTTCCTGCAGGGGTTCAAAAAAAGCCTCTATAGGACCCTGCAACACAATAGATAAATCCCAGCTGGGAAAAACTTTAAGGGGTACCGGCCTGTTTTGTGCAAGAGCCCTAAAAAATCTTGAAATTAACACTTTTTTGGATAGAGTCCTTTCAAAGAAAACTGGTGCTGGCTGCCAGCCCCTTCTCCACTCCATCATGGAGGGATTTAAGGATTGAAACTATACTTTTGACCTGGAAACCTTTAGAAGTGCACCAGGAGAAATTTTTACCACACTTTAGGGTATATAGCCCGTGTCACTTCTTTCCTACTGGAGAGCAGGGTATTCACTGGCTTTTCTAACAGGCCTTTGGCTCTTAGTAGGTTTTCTTCAGAAACCAGGCAGTCAGTCGCAATCAATCTGCTTCCAGATGGTTCGATGTCCCCTGTGTTAGCAGGTCTTTTCTGGATGGTAGCTTCCAGGGAGGTTTTAGATTTAACAGAGCTGTGAACCAAGGCCTCTTCGGCCAGAAGGGGGTGACCAGAATCAAATTTGTGTTTTCCTCTCTGAACTTCCTGAGGACCAGTGGTATCAACTGGAAGACGGGAAAAGCGTAGCACAGCTGGTAGTCTCAGGGATGGGTGAACGTGTCTATGCCCGTGGCCTGATCTTCCCTGTGGAGTGAGAAAAACATCCGCACTTTTGAGTTCTGCTGGCTTGCAAATAAATCTATCTGAGGATGACCCCATGCTTTGGTGACCATCACAAAAACCTCCTGATTCAGGCTCCATTCTGCTTCTACTACTTTCCTTCTGCTTAGCAGATCTGCTAGAAGGTTCTGGGACCGTTTAGATGGATTGCCGTCAGTGAAGCCACGTTTCGCTCTGCCCAGGTAGGCAACTGGTTGGCTAGCTCCAAGAGCCCTTTCTTACTGCAGCTTGGACCTTCTCTAGCTTCTCCTGTGGGAGAAAAACCTGCTGAAGTACTGAGTTTTTTGTGTACCCCAGGAATGTCATCTCCTGTGCTGGGACTAAATTTGATTTCTCCAAGTTTAGCAGCCAACCTAAGCTCTTGAGGTGAGCCTGAGTCGACAGCAGATTTGTCAGGACCTGGCTTCTGGAGTCTGCAAAAAGTAACAGATCATCCAGATACAGAACAACTGATATCCCTCTTAGTTTCTTTCAGAGGTTCCAGTGCCTCCGCCATCACTTTTGTAAAGATCCTGGGGGAGGATGATGGTCCAAAAGGCAGAGCCCTGAACTGGAGAGGCCAAATTGAATCCCCCAGGTTGAGAGCTAGACAGAGAAACCATTGGGAAGCTTGGCCTATCGGGACATGCAGATAAGTGTCCCTTAGATCCAGAGATGCCATAAAGCAATTTGGGGACAATAGCTTCGTTATAGAATATATTGTGTCCATCCGGAAGTGTTTGTAATGGATCGATTTGTTTAGAATCTTCAGATTCAGTATTAACCAATACTTCCCAGAGGGGTTCTTCACTAGGAAGATGTGTGAATAGAAACCCAGACCTTCCTGATGTTTTGGGACTTGGATTATAACTTCCTGTTGTATCAGATCCTGGAGCCGGTTCATCATTACGGAAGCTTTTCCCATGTCAAGTCTGGTGACATAGTATATGCTTTCAGGGGTTTCTGAGAACTCCAAACTGTACCCCTGGGTGATGATGTTGTTCACGACCAGGCTCGTGGTTGCCTTTTCCCACTGTGGGTGAAAAGAAGATAATCATTCCCCTCACTGGAATGAGATTGTCATTTATTTGTGGGCGCTGATCGGGGGTTCTGAAGAGGACCCCTCCTCTCTCCTTGCCCCTCTGGGAGGCCCAACGTTTTTTCTGCTCCTGGTCTCTATACTTGTGGGGCTGTTGAACAGCATGAAAATTCTTTTTGAGTGACTGCTTCTTTTTGGAAGGAAACGCCTTCTTCTTGTCGGCTGTCCTGTCCAGGACAATCTCGAGATCTGGACCAAAAAGTAAGTAAAAGTAAGAAAAGTAGACCACACAACTTAATCTTGGATGCCATATCTCCAGTCCAAGTTTTCAGCCAGATAGCACGCCTAGCTGAGTTCACCAGAGCTGATGATCTTGCAGACATCTTCAATGATTCTGCTGATGCATTAGCCATGTATTTTACTGCTTTAAGCATCAGTGGAAAAGATTCCAGCAACTCTTTTCGTGATGTATCTGCCTCAACATGACTCTTAAGTTTTTCAATCCAGCATTCCAGGTTCCTGGCTACCACCGTGGAAGCCATTGCAGGCTTGAGGCTGGATGAGGTGGAATCCCACCCTTTTTTCAAAAGGGAATCTGCCCTCTTATCCATCGCATCTCTTAGTACCCCTATATCCTCGAACGCCAAGTCGGTGTGACGGGATACTTGGGAGAACGCGGGGTCCACCCTGGGCATCTTGTTCCAGACCTCAGTCTCCTTATCCTCGAAGGGGAACCTTCACCTGAGAGTTTTGGAAAAGAAAGGACCCCTCTCTGGGTCCTTCCACTCTTTCTTAATTGCATCCAAGAGGACCCAGTGGACTGGAAACACTCTGTGTTTGGTTTCATCCAAGCCCTGGAACATCTTGTCATGTACCGACAGTTCTATCCTTTCCTCCTGGATTTCCAGAGTCGTGTAAATTGCTTTAAATAGCTACTTCCTCCAGTGATTGATTGGCCTGGTTAGAATGACATGACTCCAGCCATGTGCACAGGAGTTAATTCATCCCGGCACCCAGCATATGACAGAATTGTACACTTCGTACAGTATAGAAGAGGAAGGTAAGAATCCTTTATTTTAAGAAGAGATAGGGTATGTTGTAGTATTGCTTGTTTTAAAGCTACACTAATGTTCCACGTTAAGGCAACAATTATGTTTCAAAATTCAACTCTACCCACTTTGGGGTTGGTCATAGCAGTACGGGGAGGGCAAGTGTTAGTTTTGCATGGAGGGATTTGTCATGTCATTTAACATGAGGGTTATTGTATTGGTTATGGGAAGGGGTTACAGTGAGATCAGTGCAAGGGTTGCAGGAAGAGACAGTATTATGATGAGTACAGGGGGTGTTTGTTTTTTTGTTCCAGTGCAGATTAGTGTTAGGGTTAATAAGTTTAGCTGGCCATACACTGCGCCAGTTCCATAAAGTTCACGATGAACCAGCTGAAAATGTGACCTGTCAGCACCCTATCCTTTATTTGAAAATTGGAGGAGCCAGGAAGAAATTTGCTGACCAAACAACCTGCATCCAACCAGATGTAGGCACTGTTTGGGTATTTTGACAGCCGGTGGTGTTGGCTGTCAGAAAACTATTGCTGCATTGGGAGATTCGTCCACCTGTGCTGTTTAGTGTGGATGGAGGAATCTGTTACTGCAGACTGAAGGAAAAATGTATAGTTTTAGAGTTACAGGAAGGGACAGTGTTAGAATTAGAGGGAGGTGAGTATAGGGATTACAGAGAGTGTTAGGGTTACAGAGAGGATAAAAGTTACAGCTACAGTGATAGTGAGTGTTAGGGTTACAGGGAGGGTTAGTGTCGGAGTAACAGCAAGGGTTAATGCTACAGGGAGGGTTAATGTAAGGGTTACAGGGGGTTAGTGTGAGGTTTAGAGGGAGAGAAAGTGTTATGCCGTGTACACACGATCGGAAATTCCGCCAGCAAAACTCTGATGAGAGCTTTTGTCGGAAAATGCGACCGTGTGTATGCTCCATTGGTCTTTTGCTGGCGTAATTCCAGCCAGCAAAAGATTGAGAGCATGTTCTCTATTTTTCGGTCGGGAAAAGTTCCTATCCGAAAATGCGATCGTCTGTACAAATTCCGACGTGCAAAACTCCTACGCATGCTCGGAAACAATTTGACGCATGCTTGTACGCATTGAACTTCATTTTCTCGGCTCGTCATAGTGTTGTACGTCACCGTGTTCTTGACGGTCGAAAGTTCAGAGAACTTTTGTGTGACCATGTGTATGCAAGGCAAGCTTGAGTGGAATTCCGTCGGAAAAACCATCCAAGTTTTTTCCGACTGAAAATCTGCTCGTGTGTATGGGGCATTAGATTTAAAGGGAGGATTAGTGTTAGGTTACATGAAGGGTTAGCGTAAGAGGTACAGGTAGGGTTAGGGTTAGAGGGAAGATAGTATCGGAGTTAAAGGGAAGATTTATGCTGGGGTTTATCTACCTTGCAAAACAACCCATTCAGATTAAAACTGAAATGAAATGCAAAACATTTTTGTATAGATATATAAAATCATGCTAAATACATTTTTTCCCTTTTTTATAAGTGATCACATTCCAGCTGCATAAGAGGAGAAACAGCAGCACGCTGAGCTTCCCAGTAACTGGCTGTGCATCAGGGGTGAAAGGTGCATTTTCACCTTTTAAACACTAGTCCTGACTATCATCTAATTATAATTACCTTTCATCGGCCAATTCCGTTGCTTTCACACCAAAATATATCTCTATGCATAGGAAACAGCGTACATGAATAATTCTCACAGCAAAATTGCTTTGTACACTGTTCAGTTTGTTACCAACAGCAGACACATGTCAGGAATTTGAAGTGTTGGAGTAACACGCGCTTTAAGTTTGAAAAATAGTGTACATATTTGCCAGCACACCACGTATCTTCAAGTTGAGCCTAAATGTTTTAATATTGAAGTATGTTTACATCACAAACAAGAGAGTGCGAGGTTTCGGAGTCATGCAGGACCCCGTCGTCATGGAACATCACACATCCAGGGCTGTCTTTAAGGCAGGGCAAAAGGGGAAGCTGCCCTGGGCCTATCATTGTTGTGGGGCCCAAAGCAGCTGCCTCATACTTGCCAACGACCCCAGTTTAAATTTCCTTGTCCCTTGAAGTTTTAGTTCCGTGCTATGTCCCGATATCTCAGTGTGAAGTTCTGTTACTAATGCTGCCCAGCTCTGCCCTATTGCTGTGCACAGATGACTCACCTGCAGACCCTGTTTTTACATGTAAATAACCTGCATTGAGAGGTAAATAGAGACAGCAATAATGTGCAAATAGCCGCGGAGCGGCAGCATTGATGTGTAAATAACGGTGGCATTATTATGTAAATAGTCACAGACTGGCAGCAACCAGTGAGCAGTAATATTGTGCAGTAACCTCTAGCAACCAATTAGTGAGTGGTAAGGATGTCCAGTAACCTCTAGCAACCAATCGGTGAGCAGTATTGATGTACAGTAATCTCTAGCAACCAATCAACAAGCAGAAGTCATGTGCTGTAACTTCTAGCAAAAAATCAGTGAGCCATAATGTGTGCTGCAACCTATAGCAGTCATTCAGTAAGCAGTAATGATACCTCTGGCAACCAATTGCAATCCCTGCCTGACCTGATTCTGTAAATTGATTTTGAGTCCAGCTGCTATTTATTGTATGTCTCAGAGCAGGTGGAGAGCAAAATTGCATGGGGGGGGGGGGGGGGGAGAAAATGTTTGCCCAGTGTCCAATTAATACCGCACACATCTCTTGTTTGTGATGTGATCATACTTCAATAAAAAAAACAATTTGGACACAGCTTAAGGATCTGTGGTGTGCTGGCGAATATCTACACTGTCATGCATGATCCAGTATCCAGCTGGTGGTTACTGCAGCCCCCAGCACCCTAGAGCCTTTTCCAGGAACATGTGCGATGGGAATATGGATGGTTAACTTAGAGCATCCCTCTTTGTGTTGAAAACTTCCAGCATTGATCTCCCAATGAGGCATTGATATACTGTAGATATATCTGCAGATATCTGAGAATGATTTAATATAACATCACGTATCAACCAACGGCCCCCAGGCACTACCGTCACCTGGTAGGCACTGCTCAGTTTGCCCATTGCTGAATGCCATATTTGCAGGGCCAGCACCAGCATAAGGCTGCTTAGGCAGCTGCCTTAGAGCGCCAGGATGGGGGGGGGATTTAGATTTTTAACCCTTTCACTGCCAGGTCCATGCATGGTACGGACCTGATAGGGGGAAGTTTTAACACGCACGCCATCCACATGCATGTATGTTTTACACACACTCCATATACATCTGACAAGCCGACTCCTGACCGTCAGATACGTGGTGCCTCCGCAGCCTGGGACCGACATGGCGGGTGCCACTGAGTAGAGGGGAGGAAGCTAAGCGGACATACATCTGCTCTCCTCCCTTTCTTCTTGTTGACCAGGAAGCGATGTGTAGAAGGTCACTTCCGGGTCTCCTTTTACTTTCCAGTATAGACGGGAAAGAATCGAATGCAGTGCAAATTGCAGCGGATCCAGGGGTGCCAACCTCCCGCAGCATTTTTTACTGACAAAACATGGAAAATTTACTGGCGGAGCACCGTTTTTACTGGCAACCTGAGAAATTACAGAACTCCTATTGAACACTAACACAGTGAATATTTGAATAGTATAAACATGATATGGAAACACTGACAATACCTAGAACAAAGTAATTTGCTTGATTTACATTTAAAAAGTCAACATAGCATGAAATTATCAGACCCTGATATTTAATGGCAGTTGTAAAAAAAAAATCACAGATTTTTACATACCGTTAGTAAATTTACTGGCAGTTGACAACCCTGAGAGGATCGTACCTTGGCAAATCCCCAGCAAACTATTTGTTAAATGACACATTTCAGATATGGATATTTTATACATAGTTACATTGGTCCAGCTTGGAAAATTGTAACTATGTACAGTATACACCATATCTGGCTGATGCCTCTGGAAGCTACTAATCACTGAAATAGACACCATTACTCCAGTGATCACCATTTGCTTCTGGGTCCTGTGCTGAATAGCTGCCCTGCTGCATTCTGTTGGTTAAGGGGCCGCTGCCTAAACTCTACCATATCCTAATAAAAAGGGACAGTAATGTTCTCTTGAGACACAGTGCAGGTGCACATGCCCAGGTTCCAAGAAACTTTGTCTGAGCGCTGCAACACAGGATTTGGGCCCCAACGTACTGGCCATTTTAAAAAAGGGATTTTACAAAGACTTCCAAACTATTATGTTAGCATTGCCCTTAGACAGGACCTCCTCAAGTATAGGGTATAGGGGTCACTCTCTGGTCCGTCTGCCTGTTACCAACTGTATACTGTATTTTGCCACTGTTCTACGTATTTGTTTAACCACTTAAGGACTGGACGGATTTGCCCCCTTAGGCCTCTTTCACATGAACGATCCGTTCAGGTCCGCCTGTCAGTTTTTTAGGCGGACCTGAACGGACCCTCCATAGACCTCTATGGAGCGTCGGATGTCAGCGGTGACATGTCCGCTGACGTCTGACCCGCTCCGACCTGAAAAAGTGTAACGGAGGAAAAACCTACCTTTTCCATCCATTTTCAGATCGGATCGGGTGACGATGGACTCTACGGTCCGTCATTATCCGATCCCCCATAGGGGAGAGCGGCACTCTGACAGGTCTGTCGCTGCACAGTGTGCAGCGACGGACCTGTCATCTTCCTGCTCAGCGGAGATCCACGGAGGGATCCCCGCTGAGCAAGTAGATGTTCACGAGGCAGCTCATCATGGATCCATCCTGTGTAAAAGGACCCTTAAAGTGGTGTTCCGGCCGAAATTATACTTTTTAAATAAAAATACCCCTATAATACACAAGCTTAATGTATTCTAGAAAAGTTAGTCTGTAAACTAAGGTCTGTTTTGTTAGTTTATAGCAGTAGTTTGTTATTTTATAAACTTACAGCAGGCCGTGGCCATCTTAAGTGTGGGCATCTGAAGCCAGACTGTATTTCTTCCTGGATCTCATCCTTGCAGATCTCGCACATGCTCAGTGCAGCACAAGCAGTGTAATAGGTTTCAGGTCAGGTTTCCATAGCAACGGCAGTTTCAGAGGAAGTTGCCGCCCCTTCCCAGAAGGCATTGCAAACAGGAAATGATGCGATGGGCCGCGGCCAGGGAGGAGGAAGTGAAAAATGAATACAGCAGATATACAGTAAGTGTTTGGAAAAAAAAAAAAAAATATCCAATTTGTTTACAGTGCACAGTTTAGTGAGGGATGCTGAAGAGTTGTAAAAGTGGGTGGAACTCCACTTTAATGACTGGGCCATTTTTTGTGATACAGCACTGCGTCACTTTAACTGACAATTGCGTGGTCATGCAACGTTGTACCCAAACAACATTTTTCCCTTAAATAGAGCTTTCTTTTGGTGGTATTTGATCACCTTTGCGGTTCTTATTTTTGGGGCTATAAAGAAAAAAAGACAGACAATTTTGAAAAAAAAAACAATATTTTTTACTTTTTGCTATAATAAATACTAAAAAAAAGAAAAAACAAATTTCTTCCTCAGTTTATGTATTCTTTAACATATATATTTTTTTTTTAAATCGCAATCAGCATATATTGACTGGTTTGTGCAAAAGTTATAGCGTCTACAAAATAGGGGGTAGATTTATGGCACTTTTATGTTTTTTTTAATTTGTTTACTACTATTGGCGGTGATCTGTGATTTTTAGCGGGACTGTGACATTGCGGCGGACAGATCGGACACTTTTGACACTTTTTCTGGACCATTGACATTTATACAGTGATCAGAGCTAAAAACAGCCACTGATCAATGTCTAAATATCACTGGGCAGGGAAGGGATTAAAACTAGGGTCGGATCAAGGGGTTAAGTGTGTCCTAACTGTGGGGGGGATGGGACTGACAGGGAGTAGAGAGAGAAAGCTGTTCCTGATTAAGGATGAGCTCAGGCGTGTTCGCAAACAGCACGTGCAGAGCCCGCCGGGAAGTCGGCACTGCGGAGCGCTAATCACAAGCAGTGAGACATTGTCCAGATGCGCGGCTGCAGAAATCGGGAAATGTCTCACTGCCTGTGATTAGCGCTGTGCAGTGCCGACTTCCCGGCGGCCTCTGAATGTGCTGTTTGTGAACACGCCTGAGCTCATCCTTGTTCCTGATTACTAGGAGCAGCAGATCTCTCTCTACTTCCCTGACAGAACGGGGATCTGTCTGTTAACATTGACAGATCCCCATTCTGTCTCTGTGAGGAGCGATCGCGGTTGGCCAGCGAACATCGCGGCCGCCGGCCACGCGCATTAGCTCCAGGGCCTGCTACAGCCTTTTTAAAGAGCTGACGTACAATGATGGCGATTCACGCAGCCGTCGGCAAGTACTTAAGAGGTTATCACCATTTCCATTTCCCTGGTCATTATAGTATTATATATATTGTTGAAATAAACATCCCCTCTTCAGCCCAGGTATGTCAGAGAGCGTAGTGCTGCTTACAGAGTTGTGGGCTCTGGGAACAGGGGACCTGAGAAAACAGGTGCTCCTTGGGGGGTAAAAGCTGCACAAAACCAACAGAGAATGAAATTTGATCAAGAACGTACACTCACCGACCACTTTTTTTAGGTCCACCTGTTGAATTGCTTGGTAACACAAATTGTTAATCAGTCAATCACATGGCAGCATTTAGGCATCTAGATGTGGTGAAGATGACTTGAAGTTTAAACCCACCATCAGAATAGGGAAGAAAGGGGATTTAAGTGACATTGAACGTGGCATGGTTGTTGGTGCCAGACGGGCTGGTCTCAGTATTTTAAAAAAATGCTGATCTACTGGGATTTTCACACACAACCATCCTCTAGGGTTTACAGAGAATGGGTCAGAAAAAGAGAAAATATCCAGTGAGTGGCAGTTGTATGAACAAAAAAAGCCTTGTTGATGTCAGAGGAGATTGGGCAGATTGGTTTGAGATAGATAGATAGAAAGATAGATAGAAAGATAGATAGATAGATAGATAGATAGATAGATAGATAGATAGATAGATAGATAGATAGATAGATAGATAGATAGATAGATAGATAGATAGATAGATAGATAGATAGATAGATAGATAGATAGATAGATAGATAGATAGATAGATGATAGATAACCACTCATTACAGCCAAGGTATGCAGAATACCATCTCTGAACACACAACAGACCATTAAGCAGAAGGGCTACAGCAGCAGAAGACCCCACAGGGTGCCACTCCTGTCAGCTAAGAACAGGAAAAAATAGATAATAGAAGATTGGAAAAACATTGCCCGGTCTGATGAGTATCGATTTCAGATGCGACTTCTAGATGGTAGGGTCAGAATTTGGCGGAAACAACACGAAAACATGGATCCAACCTGCCTTGTATCAACAGTTTAGGCTGCTGGTGGTGTAATGATGGGGGGGATATTTTCTTGGCACACTTTGGGCCCCTTAGTACCAATTGAGCATCATTTAAATGCCGCGGCCTACCTCAGTATTGTTACTGATCATGTCCATCCCTTTATGACTACAGTGTCCCCATCTTCTGATGTCTCCTTCCAGCAGGATAATGCTCCATGTCACAAAGCTCCAATCATCTCACCACTGGTTTCTTGAACATGACAATGAGGTCACTGTACTCCAATGGCCTCCACACTCACCAGATCTCAATCCAATAGAGCACCTTTGGGATGTGCTGGAATGGGAAATTTACATCATTACAACATGGCTGTGCAACCGAGAAATCTGCAGCAACTCTGTGTGATGCTATCATGTCAATGTGGACCAAAATCTCGGAGGAATGTTTCCAATACCTTGTTGACTCTATGCCAGGAAGCAGTGGCGGCAGGTTTTTTGTTTGGGGGTGCGGTAAACAACCACCCCCCCTCCCCTGCGGCACCTCAACCCCCCCCCGCTATCTGCCAGTCCACCGGCACTTACAGCATCAGCGATGGGGATCGCCAGGCACATCAGGGATTGGCGGGCACACAGAATAAGGGATCGGCGGGCACACAGCAGTGGGGATCGGTGGGCACATCGGGCAGGGAATCAAGCTGCAGCGGGCATCTGGCAGCGTCTCCTGTGTCCTCTTCTCTTCTGAGATCATGGCAGCTTCCTCCGTGCATCTCCTCCCTTCCGCCTAGGCATCCAATAGGATCACCTGACCTTTCAGCCAATCAGGAAACTGATATCAGACCCGTGCTTTCTGATTGGTGAAGAGGCGATTCAGTGTTAGAAAAGCGATTATTCATTTGCTTTTCTAACACACTTGGGTGGGCTGTGAGCGCAATGCTCTGCGCTCCGAGTCCACCCTATTTTGAAGCCTATTAGAGCCTATGGCTCTAATCAGGCGCTTCAAAAAAACCACCCCCGCCGCTGTAATTCATGTGCCCGGCATCCTGAAAGGGGTCGGATGCATGAATAGGGGGTGACCGCGGAAGTCATGGATAGATTCATGCTATGCAAGAATCTATCCATTATTCACATATGGGGGTGGCGTGGATAGAGGGGGCGGCGCCCGTGTGCCCCTAATGGACGGGCCGCCCCTGCTGTAGGGCCTATCTACTACAGTCATTTTCAGTTTCCATGGTGTCTTATAGATATGACGCCCTGAGATGCCCTTAATGGATGAGCCGCCCCTGCCACGAAGAATGAAGGCATTTCTGAAGGCAACGGGGGGCCAACCTGGTACTAGCAAGGTGTACCTAATAAAGTGGCCGGTGAGTGTATAACCCAAATTGCCTTTCTTTCAAGGCAAACTTTCCAACAATGACTCGAAGTGAGCGTTCTATGAAAGCAGACATGTTTGCTGTTAATTTTAGACAAAAAAAAAGAAGCAGAACAGAAAGTGCAGGAATAAAGGCGAATATTACAATCAAAGTATTAATGTAACTTGCTGGAGTTCTGAATATTTAATTACACTTGAAAAAACCACCGCGGTCTACGTATTCAACCGGGCTTTATGTACGGAACTAATGCTATCTCTTTATCATCTGGTAATACAGCTATTCAGAATCAATCCAATTGATCTCGAGATGTATAGGGCGCGAATGAAAGCAGATAACTAGCTGAATTAGACTGATGTACTCCTTTGTACTATATTAACATAAGAGGTTATTAAAAAGTGGCCAATAACTTCTAATGAGTGAGAATTACGTCCACAGCGGGCTGTCACACCGCGTCTTCATCCCGAGCCTTCGTATGAGTTCCATCATTAAAGCTTTATATAGCATTTCATTAGAAGACAGCCCGTGCTCCATTGGGTTTTACTAAATAAACCTATGCAGAGGGAAGTATGTAGACTGCACTTTTTGGCTGCTTTCTGAAAAGATAATTATGTAGAAAGAAAGTGTAACGCTAATTTGGGGTATACAAAAAAAACAATTAATGTTACTAATGGTGCAATACAGTGCCACACGTATATCAAAAATACTACATGGCATGAAGGCCTCTTGAGACACCTCCCTAGGGAAAGAGAGCCTTGACTGATGGGGGCATGGCTAGGTGCCGGGACAAGGAGAACGATTGGTTAAAATATGGGGTATGGGATGCGCCTGAGCTCAGGGAACATGTGCCCCCCCAGGGAATTCTGGGTCTTTCGGAGAAGTCGTTGGAAGAGCTGCCCACCCTCCCGCCCCTCTTTTCTGTTGTTATGGTATGTTTTCCTGACCTGCGGTTTTCTTGACCTTGCCAGCAGTTAATGTTGCCGTAATGGGCTAAGCCCTTGATGGAAAATTGGAAGTAGGCTGTCTGTCCAGCACTTATGGTAAGGACAGGTCCCTACTTCCCTCTTTTGGTTGAGTGCTCACAGTACAACTGTGACTGGCACTGGTTAAATATGTTTACATGTTTTGTGTTGGAGTTAATAAAGCTGTGGCCTTGCCCTCTCCAACCTAATGGTTGTAAGTGTCTTATTTAATGGGTTAAAAGGCAAGGGTGGTGGGGGATTTGATCCCATGATGTTACGTTAATTGGGACCTAGGCCCATTGTGCCTCAGCAGTCAAGATAATATGGTTAAATCGCCGGTATAGTGACTTTAAATAATGATACAATATATGTAATGAAATCTAGAAAATCCCATGCAATAATAGGTCAGAATAGTTGGTTGGTTAGTTGGTTGAAATTAATAACTATATGGTGAAACAAAATGAGTAAAGCAAAAAATTGTGCATTCATGAAAAAACATCAAAGTCCGTATAGGAAGACATGGTGACTTTGTCAGTAGATATTCCACCACCAATATATATAATGGCGCGTTAACACATGACCGGACTTTCCGTCAGAAAAGGCCCGACGGAATGAATCCGTCAGACATTCCGATCGTGTGTGGGCTTCATCGGACCTTTTCTGTCGCAAAATCTGACGGACCTTAGAAATAGAACAAGTTTCAAATCTTTCCGACGGACTCGATTCCTATCGAAATAAACGTTCGTCTTTATGCTAGTCCGATGGACCGAAAATGACGCAAGGGCAGCTATTGGCTACTGGCTCTTGAACTTCCTTTTCTAGTCCAGTCGTACGCTATCACGTTTGGAACGATCGGACTTTGGTGGGATCGTGTGTAGGCAAGTCCGTTTCGTCTGAACTCCGTCAGAACTCCGTCGAAAAGTCCTTCGGAGTTCAGTCCGACAAGAAGTCCGCTCGTGTGTACACGGCATAAGGCTTACCAGAAAAGTTGAACCCAAATAGGCGTACGCCTAATGAGTCAGTAAGGGCCCTTTCACACTGGGGCGGGGGCGGCGTCAGCGGTAAAGCGCTATTGTAAGCAGCGCTTTACCGTCAGTATTCGGCCGCTAGCGGGGCGGTTTTACCCCCCGCTAGCGCCCGAGAAAGGGTTAAAAACCACCGCAAAGCGCCTCTGCAGAGGGGCAGGAGCTGTGAAGGAGCGGTATACACTGCGCTCCTTCACCGCTCCGAAGATGCTGCTAGCAGGACTTTTTTTCCCGTCCTGCCAGCGCATCGCTCCAGTGTGAAAGCCCTCGGGGCTTTCACACTGGAATCAAAGCAGCAGCACTTTTGGGTCGGTTTGCAGGCGCTATTATTAGCGCAATAGCGCCTGCAAACCGCCCCAGTGTGAAAGGGCCCTAAGGCTTGTGGTGTGATACACCCAGGGGGATCTTTCTGAAAAAAATGCTATCCAATGAAAGGGAGAGACTTCTATGGTCCTTCACGACGCCCACCAAAGGAATGATGGCCAGTGTTTATAGCGCAAAAAATAAAAACCGCAGAGGTGATCCAATACCACCAAAAGAAAGCCCTATTTGTGGGAAGAAAATTATAAAAATTTAGTTTGGGTACAGTGTTGTATTACCGCGCAATTGTCATTCAAAATGTGACAGCGCTGAAAGCTGAAAATTGTCCTGGGCAGGAAGGGGGGAAAGTGCCCGGTATTGAAGTGGTTACCGCCCGCTGCACGACTATATACGTCCTGACTTTGAAGAGGGATATCTCGGTAATGGCGGCAGCTGCTGCCACAACCGAGGTATCCATCTCTTCAGGCGGCGGTTTGGTTAACGATAATGGTGGTCTCTGTGGTGGAGATCACCGTTATCGGCTTCAGGAGAGGGCCCTGTCCGTTGCTGGGTATGGAGACGAGTGAGGCTAAGATGGCCCCCACCCGTCTCCATACCATAGCAGGGCGGAAGCGACGTCAAAACGTCACTTCCGCCCATACGTCCTAAAGGCACATTTTTCTGTTGTCATTTTTTTCAAATAACAACATTTTTTTTTTCTTTTATTGCATTTAAGTCCAAATATGAGATCTGAGGACTTTTTTACCTCAGATTGACACACAGCATCACCGATCGCGCGCAGGCTTGTTATCCTGATCACTTGATATGACGTCCGATCAGGATAACTAAACCACTTTGCCGCTGTCATATTGCTATATGGTGGGCTTCAAGTGCTTAATGTATATATATTTTTTTAAATACAAGCGGTGTAAGTACCTGAATTTGATTTGGTATCAGCTTCTTGCAATTTTCTGTACTGCAGAGCTCAGACTAGAGAAGGGAGAAGCAGCACAAGGATCCAATCAGTTGTGCTGCGGTGCTCTAGTTCTAACAAGGGACATTTGATAGCAGGCGAGTTCAGTGTGACAGAAAGATGAACTCATGCGTATGCTGCTTTCCTTCATTGTTCAGACACAGGCTGGGTTTAGGGACACCCAACCCTGCTGTATGGCAGAGTTGGGTAAATCTCAGGGCTGAATGGACAGAAATAAAACCCTTTTGGCAGGTAAAATAGATCCAATACAGTGCCGGGAGAAGGACATCTAGAGCCCAGGGTGAACATGCCAAACTATGCACCCCCCCCCCCCAAGATATATGAGCATTATGTGTCAGCCAACACCCTCCACTCCCCTCTAAAAAGCTGGGAACTCCCAGAACAAACCCACCCCCCTGCTGTAAATCCCCCTTCCAGTACAAATCTTTGCTCTCCCCCAAATTCCCCCAGCTCAAATGCCCCTTCCTCTCAAACAAAATCACCCTCTTTACACAAATCCTCTACCCCTAAAATCCCCCCCCCCCAATCCCCCTGCCTAGCACAAATCTTCTTCCTACCATCCCCCCTCCTGACACAAATCTTCCTATATCACCACTCTTAGAACCCCCCAAATTTCCCCTCCTAAAAGAATACTTACTCCCTGCCACCCCTTTTCAACACAAATCTCCTCTCCCCCAATATCCTAGTGGCCCCCTCACATGATACCACAGTGCCCAAGGCAGCTATCCCTCCTGCCCACCCCTTGTCCTGGCCCTAAACCCATATATGTATTTCATTTGTGAATTTAGCGGTTTGCCAGGAGTTTAGCTTTAAGAATCCACCATCAATATGCGGATATTTCTAGAGCTTCCTTTTGAATGAAAAAAGCATCTGTCCTTGGCTTTCTGTTAAGAGTCTGACCTGTGAAGTACATTCTGAAATATCCTCCGGTATACCTCTGTTGTAAATCAGTCTTGGCTTTAATTTCCTTCATCCCTCCTAGCAAAACCATCTCCTCCATTCTAAGAAGCTACTGCTCTCCATTCCCACTATACTAAAATAAACCTGTCAGCCTTTTTAAAGCTGAAGTTTAGGTGTGGATACTTCTATACGGTCAACACAAAACAATCTCCTGTGCTCAGGCCCTTAGTCCATGTGTAGGTGGTGTAGTCAACCCTTTGGATAAAATGTGGAAAGTCAAAGGTCTTGCTGCCCTCCTCAGAACAATGGGTGTCCTTAAAGCTGAAACATATAGAAAAACAGGGAGGGCGCTCCGACCTTGTGCATTACCAAAGATAAAATTTATTTGACTAGTAAAAACAAAGGTCATACTCACAAATAAGTGTTTTAAAAAAGGCTTAACATTACTCCAAGGATTCGGAGCCGTGTCTTCTAGACACCTGCAACCTGGACCGGATGTTAGGAGGAACCAGATGGCATCGCAAAATGGCTTACGTGTTACAGCACGGAGGCTCCAGCTGTACGATGGAGGCTCCCCTGCTCTCACCCTCTGGCTTCTCTTCTCCAAAAAACACCCGCCCCAAAGTCCCCCCCCCCCCCCTTCAGCAGCCCCTCCATCACACCCATTGGTAAAAAAAGGTGGATCACATGACACAGATGGATTTAACATTTTAAAAAGGGTAGGTGGTCTAGATAGAAGTACCAAATGCTCAAAATTATATGTTTAAGTACAGTGCCTTGAAAAAGTATTCATAACTCTTGAAATGTTCCACATTTTGTCATGTTACAACCAAAAACATAAATGCATTTTTTGGATTTTATGTGAAGGACCAACACAAAGTGGCACATAACTGTGATGTGGAAGGAGAATGATAAATGGTTTTCAACATTTTTTACAAATAAATATGTGAAAAGTGTGGCGTGCATTTTTATTCAGCTCCCCCTAAGTCAATACTTTGTACAGCCACCTTTCACTGCAATTACAGCAGCAAGTCTTTTCGGGGATGTCTCTACCATTTTTTGCCCATTCTTCTTTGCAAAATAGCTCAAGCTCTGTCAGATTGGATGGAGAGCGTCTGTGAACAGCAATTTTCAAGTCTTGCCACAGATTCTCAATTGAATTTAGGTCCGGACTTTTTGACTGGGCCATTCTAACACATGAATATGCTTTGACTTAAACCGTTCCATTGTAGCTCTGGCTGTATGTTTAGGATCGTGGTCCTGCTGGAAGGTGAACCTCCGCCTCAGTCTCAAGTCTTTTGCAGACTCTAACAAGTTTTCTTCTATATAGCCCTGTATTTGGCTCCATCCATCTTCCTATCAACTCTGACCAGCTTCCCTGTCCCTGCTGAGGAAAAGCACCCCAACAACATGATGCTACCACCACCATGTTGCATGGTGGGGATGGTGTGCACAGAATGATGTGGAGTGTTAGTTTTCCGTCACACATAGCATTTTGCTTTAAGGCCAAAAAGTTCAATTTTGGTCTCATCTGACCAGAGCACCCTCTTCCACATGTTTGCTGTGTCCCCCACATGGCTTCTGGCAAACTGCAAATGGGACTACTTATGGCTTTCTTTCAACAATGGCTTTCTTATTGCCACTCTTCCATAAAGGCCAGATTTGTGGAGTGCGGGAGTAACAGTTGTCCTGTGGACAGATTCTCCCACCTGAGCTGTGGATCTCTGCAGCTCCTCCAGAGTTACCGTGGGCCTCTTGGCTGCTTCTCTGATGAATGATCTCCTTGCCCGGCCTGTCAGTTTAGTTGGACGGCCATGTCTTGGTAGGTTTACAGTTGATCCATACTCTTTCCATTTTCGGATGATGGATTGAACAGTGCACCATGAGATGTTCAAAGCTTGGGATATTTTTTTATAACCTAACCCTGCTTTAAACTTCTCCACAACTTTATCCCTGACCTGTCTGGTGTGTACCTTGGCCTTCACGAGGGCTTCACAGAACTGTATTTATACTGAGGTTAAATTACACACAGGTGGACTCTAGTTACTAATTAGGTGACTTCTGAAGACAATTGGTTTCACTGGATTTAAGTTAGGGGTATCAGAGTAAAGGGGGCTGAATACAAATGCACACAACACTTTTCACATATTTATCTGTAAAAAATGTTGAAAACCATTTATCATCCTTCCACTTCACAATTATGTGCCAAGAGGCAATCGGATGTTCCCTGGATGAACTTTACCTATAAATATTATTATCCAGTCATATTATGTACATTTAGGAAAGCCTTTCTTAAAACAATCCACTGAGCTGGCAAGAACCACCTCTTGAGAGAGTCTATTTCACATTTTTACAGCAGAGTCCCACACTCTGCCTATTTGCAAACCCTGTGTCACTTTCTCCTACGTTTTCACAGTGGCAGGGCCTCGCATTTTAACAATACATTCCACCAGCTTTCCAAGTGACTTTCCATTTAAAAGTAGGAATCTCTAAAGTCTCATAGAAGATTCAAAGAGGTTTAAATCTGCAGTTTTCAATAAAATAATACCTGGTGATCCTGCCATGAAGTTCCTTGTTCAGCAATATCCTGTTTATAGCATGTGTTTCCAATGGAGACTACAATTGTCTGTTTCAAAACACATTGGGGTTGATTTACTTAAAACTTAAGAGCTAAAAATATGGTGCAGCTCTGCATATAAACCAATCAGCTTCCAGATTCTTTTTGGAAAACTTATTATAAACATAGCGCTCGCAAACAATGAATAAATGTGGAAAAAGAAATAATAAAACAACACAAAGTCCAAAACAGGTGACTTTAAGGTGCTCCAATCCAAAGTGAAGAGAAGAAAGGTGCTTCAAAAAATTCCGGTGCACAACACCCCCTTATGTTTCCCCACTCACCAGATCCACATGACCCCGAGGTTTTCAGTCTGGTGGGTCACTTAAGGCTTGGTATGGATGTCTTTAGGATGGTGGATAGGAGGTCAGGTCATCAGATCCAGGGTTACTTGGTGAAGGGTGTCAGCCAGACAAAACACGTACCCAGAATTAAAAAAAAAAAACTGATAGTGAAGTATCATCAAAAAAGGGTTTATTTAAACGAAAGATTGGTACTTTCAAAAAATAGGATTAAAACAATCATCAAGCATGGAGCAGATCGTATAAAATCACCGTTTCAGGCGTGCGTTCCAAACTTGCGTTCCAAATGACCGTAAGTGACGTCAGAAATCCCGGCAATATCGTCAATGTTTCGCCCTCCCACAGGGCATCATCACGGACCAGGGAGGGCGAAACATTGACGCTATTTCCGGGATTGCTGAAACCCTTCACCAAGTAGCCCTGGATCTGATGACCTGACCTCCTATCCACCATCCTGAAGACATCCATACCAAACCTTAAGTGACCCACCAGACTGAAAAGCTGGGGGTCATGTGGATCTGGTGAGTGGGGAAACCTAATGCGGTGTTGTGCACCTGAATTTTTTGAAGCACCTTTCTTCTCTTCACTTTGGATTGGAGCACCTTAAAGTCACCTGTTTTGTACTTTGTGTTGTTTTATTATTTATTTTTCCACATTTATTCATTGTTTGCAAGCGCTATATTTATAATACGTTTTTCATGTTTTCCAATGTTTAGCACTTTGTGTATAGCAGCTGCAATTTTATTTCACCAATTTATTTCTGTTACACCATAAGCGCGAGTATATATATATATTTAGTATATATTTTTTAATTCCAGATTCTTTTTGCCAAAGTTTAATTGAACAAGCTGAAATTAGAAGTTGATTGACTACCATGCACAGCTGCACCAGATTTTGCACTCTCCAGCTTTATTAAATTGACTCCATTATGTCGGCATTATCCATGGTTGTCACCATCATGCAACCTACCATAAAAAAATGCCATGCAGCCATCGCTGGAGTGCATGTAGATCAGAAGTGGTTGCATAGAGGGCACAGGAGATCAGTAGTACTGAGATCCAATATAGGGTGAACAAAGGTTGAAAACAGTATTATATTTTAAAGTTTGAATCTACTGTAACAAACAGGCACCAAAATATTTTTTCCAATGCTATAAAAAAAATGCAAACGTACGTGACAAAGGAAGGATTTGAGATTCAGTAAGAACATAATCACTTCTTCATCATTCCAAATTTTTTTTAAAAAAAAGACTTGTTTTTTGCAAAGCTCATTTGGCGTGTGTGAGAAACTATTAAGTGACCCCGGTATTGCTGTAAAGATCATTCGCTCCTGTATCGATTAAAAGACGAAAATCATTTCTCTACAGAAAAACCATCCGAACCGAGAGGATTTAGAGGGATAATATGAATTACAGCGCCGAGGAGTATAATTAGTGTGCTATGACTTCTAGAATTTACATTATTAATAGAAATGTTTTAGCTTCACAAATTAAGATCAAAATTTAAGATGTGACTGCAAACAAGACTGTCAAAATGTCAGCACATATTTCAGAACTTTTTTTCCTTCTTACAAGTTCTCAGACAAGCTGTTAATGATGCTGTGTTAAAGGAAAACGCCACTGTTAACCCTGTGTTCCATAATCCTTTTCCGGCACTGTCCAAACGCAGTTTATAAGGTTGACAATGTGCAGAAATCTGTCCACCTTCACTTACTTGGTGCCAAAGGGAGGACTGGGCTGGGGGGACAGTAGGGAATTTGCTTCCCTGGACCAGAACAAATATATATATTTTGGCAGGTGGCCCTGTATGAAGTTACTCTCCAACTGTGTGCTCATTCAGAGCGGGACCAGCAATCAGTGACAACTGCTGGGAGTTATACAGACAACTGCTCCCTGTAGTACATTGGTCTTCCAGCATCTGCTGTGGCTCTGAGATGTTATACAATCAAATTTAAAAAGCTTGCAAAGGAAGTCAATGCAAAACTGTGAAACGTGTTGGGGTCATTTGGTGGATCAAAACTCATATCTACAGCAATCTACGAGGGCTGTACTGAAAGTAATACAAAAGTGGGCATAACTTTTTTATTACCTTACATAGGCCATTTACATTTCACTTGTTGGAAAAGTACAGTAACTCTTCCTCTATAGTAACTCTTCTTCTTTTTCATTGCAGGCAAATTAAGGATTCCAAGCAAAACTAATGTGCTGTCATTGAGTTCTTGACGAGGGGAGGGGTGCAGGCTGTCTGATATCCACAGGAGACTACAGAATGTTTACGGAGATGACACCATTGACAAGAGAAAGATCAAGAAGATCTTGTCAATGGTGTCATCTCCATAAACATTCTGTAGCCTTCTGTGGATGTCAGACAGTCTGCACTCCTCCTTCATCAAGAACTCAATGACAGCACATTGCTCCTGCTTGGGATTCATTATTTAACTGCAATGAAAAAGAAGAATAAGAAAACTTACTATAGAGGAAGACATACTCTTTCAACATTGCTCGTATAATTGTATACTCCCTCCCTTCCAAGCATGGTAGGTTAATCTGGAGTCTGTGTGCAGATCACACTGCACAGACACTAGCCTGAGCTTCCCTTCCTCCTCTTACTGATCTTATATACTGTATTTATTGGCGTATAACATGCACTTTTTCACCCTCAAAATCAGGTGCGTGTTATATGCCAATACTTCAATTTTAGCTGCCTTGGAGGGGGTGGGAGAGCCATCGGGAGCGCCGTCAGATTACATACAGTGAAAATCTCCTGTTTACTTGGCGGCCTCTGTAATAGGAAGTCCCGTCTCCTGGGCCACCTTTGGACCACTGTCCTGTCCATCATAGGAGATTCTCACTGTATGTAATCTGTCAGCGCTCATCCCGCCCCCTCCCTGTCCCCTCTAGGCTGCAGATGGGCATCGATGAGGCTGCACTGATGGCAATGGTGAGGTTGCTGCATTGATGGCAATGGTAAAGCTGCTGCATTGATGGCAATGGTGAGTCTGCTGCATTGATTGAAATGGTGAGGCTGCTGCATTGATGGCAATGGTGTGGCTGCTGCATTGATGGCACTTGTGAGGCTGCATTGACATGGACTGATGAGGCTGCATTGATGGCACAATTTTCCCCCCAAAAAAAAAACGTTTTAGAATTTAAGATATGGGACAGAAACAGGTGAAGCTAAAGTTCCACATTGAATGAAGATTAGTGATATTTGCAATAAAGTACTCTATTCGAAATGTGGCATGGATCAAAGCCTAGCATAGGGCACATCAGAGTGTTTGGATGTAAAGCATATGCCTATATGCCAAGTGAAAAGCTATTCAAGCTCTAGAACAAAGCCATAGAGGGTAGTGGCTATAGATCTAGTAGGCTACAGACTAATGCCCTGTACACACGATAGGATTTTCCGATGGAAAATGTGTGATAGGACCTTGTTGTCGGAAATTCCGACTGTGTGTAGGCTCCATCACACATTTTCCATAGGAATTTCCGACACACAAAGTTTGAGAGCTTGCTATAAAATTTTCCGACAATAAAATATATTGTCGGAAATTCCGATTGTGTGTACACAAATCCGACGCACAAAGTGCCACGCATGCTCAGAATAAATTAAGAAACAAAAGCTATTGGCTACTGACCCGTTTATAGTCCCGACGTACGTGTTTTACGTCACCGCGTTCAGAACGATCGGATTTTCCGACAACTTTGTGTGACCGTGTGTATGCAAGACAAGTTTGAGCCAACATCCGTCGGAAAAAACCCTAGGATTTTGTTGTCGGAATGTCCAATCAATGTCCGACCGTGTGTATAGGGCATAAGGGTTACAGAATCCTACACCCAAAGACTGATAAAGTGACAATAAGCCGTAGTGTTTATTTTGATGAGAGCCCATAACCAGAAACACAGATCCCTGAAAGTTGTGAAGTAAATATGCCAAGCAAACCAGAAGAAAACGTCGACCAAAGTGAACCTGTGCAGGAATCAGAACAAGAGGTTGAACTCACAGTGCCTAAACCAAGTTCCCCACCAGATCTTCCTGAACTGCTGGAATTCAGAAGATCCACTCGAACTACAAAGGGGATACCACCCCGCAAGCTGTCATACACTGTCAAAACACACAGCATACTTGAACCAACATCCTGGGAAGACATAGAAAAACTGTCAAAATGTGAAGCCAATACATGGAGAAAGGCAGCAGAAGAAGAATTAAAGTCACTTCAAGAAAACAATACCTGGACACTCACAGAGCTCCCTCCTAACCGCAAAACAATAGGAAGTAAGTAGACTTTCAAAGTAAAGTCAGATGCAGAAGGGAATATCCAAAAATACAAAGCCAGACTAGTTTCCAAGGGTTACTCCAAGAAATTTGGTGAAGATTACGATTCGCTCCCGTTGTAAAACACTCCCTCATCAGAGCGCTTCTTAGCATTGCAGCTGGGAAGCGCATGCAGGTCAAACACCTAGATGTTAAAACTGCTTTCCTATATGGTTACATTAAGGAAGATCTCTACATGGACCAACCACAAGGGTTTGAGCAAGGAGACAACCTTGTGTGTAAACTTCAGAAGAGCATCTACAGTCTTAAGCAATCTGCAAGGATGTGGAATGAGAAAGTGAGCGAAGTGCTTACTAGAGAGAGAGATTCTCAAGAAGTAAAGCAGACCCCTATCTCTACTCCAAGAATCAAGAAGACAGATAGATATACATCCTTATCTATGATAATGACATTATAACCTGAATCCCCAGGAAGGGGATTATAATCAGATAGTTCACAAGCTAAAATGAAAATTTTGAAATCAAAGATCTTGGCAACATTAGCTAATATCTGGGAATCCAAATAGAGAGAGAAGAAGATGGAAGTTATCTTCTCAACCACTCTCAGAAAACCACAGAAATCTTGGAACAATTCCATATGCAAGATTCAAAGCAAGTGAAAACTCCTCTGGAACCAGGCTAACCTGCTACCCAACAATGACATGTATCGCAGAGCAATCAGTAAGCTGCTATATGTTGCCACTGGGACAAGACCAGACATAGCCGCAGCAGTGGTCATACTCTGCAGGAAAGTTTCAGCTGCCTGTCAGTGTGACTGGAAAGCAGTAAAAAGAGTGATGCAGTACCTCAAAGGAACAATTCAGATGAAGTTACGGTTACCAGCAACATTGCATCCAACACTGGTTGCTGTGGATGCTGATTGGGCTGGGCAATGCACAGACCACAAATCTACAAGTGGATTCATCTTTTAATATGGTGAAGGAACCATAAGTTGGTCTAGTCGAAAGCAAACAACTAACTATCTTCAACTGAAGCAGAGTACATTGCAGCAGCACACGCTTGTCAAGAAGCAACATGGGTTTGTCAACTTTTTGTGGACATTGAGATAGACATGTCAAAACCAATTCCCATTTTTGAAGACAACCTGGGATGTATAAAGCTTACACAATCAGAAAGGGTCAATCCTAGGACCAAACACATCAACGTCAAGTATCACCTACTGAGGGACAATCAAGAGCAAGGTGTTATTGACATTCAATACTGCCCATCAGAGGGGATTACTATCGATGCACTCACCAAGCCTTTATTGAAGGAATGTCATAATTATATCCATAAGAAGCTGAATATAATTTGACAACGCACATGCTGTTGAGAAGGGGTGTTGGAAGAAGAACAACATGTAATGTAAAGTTGTTAATAAACTGACAATACTGCATGCATTATACCTATCTATGCAGCAGGTGGCAATGTGGTATTATAGTGTATAGTTCTTATATTCTATGATATAACAGGATGTATTGCCTATGCTTAATGCACTCGTTTGTGTTCTCTTCCTGTTTCATGTTTCTAATGCTGTAAGACATAATCTAACATCCTCCATAAAAGTAAAGTCGTTTGCTGTTTCCAAGAAGCTTCCAGAGCTTAATTTCAATACTCCTGCACAATAAGAAGTATGTAATGTATAGAGCATAGGGTCAGGAGTTTGCAATGTATAGAGTATAGGGTCAGGAGTATGTAATTTAAAGAATACAGGGTCTGAAGTATGTAATGTATAGAGTATAGGGTCAGGAGAATGTAATATATACAGTTTAGGGGTCAGGAGTATGTAATGTAAAGAGTACAGGGTCAGAAGTATGAAATGTATAGAGCATAGGGGTCAGGAGTACGTAATGTAAAGATTACAGGGCCTGGAGTATGTAATGTATAGAGCAGAGGTCAACAAACTAGCAAAACAGCTAACTGCTCTTCAAACTTTAGGGGGCCGGACTGTGGCCAGTGGGAGTAGAAAATGCCCTGGCATCAGTGGGAGTAAACAATACCATAGGCTTGGTGTCAGGAGTAAAAAAAATTGGTGTCAGAGGGAGAAATAGTGCCCCATCATTGGTGTCAGTGGCAGAATTAGTTCCCAATCGCTGCTGTCAGTGGGAGCAATAATGCCTCAAGGACCAGATACAGGCAAGCAAAGGGCCACATCCCACCTGCGGGCCACAGCTTGAAGGCCCATAGTATAGAGTATAAGGGTCAGGAGAATGTAATGTAAAGAGTACAGGGTCAAGAGTATGTATATCATCCCCCACCCCCTATCAAATCCTCCTCACTCACCTCCCCAAGCAAAAATACTACCCCCAGTACATATGTTCTCCCTACTAAGAAAATTCCTCCTCCTCAAGAAAAACTCTTTCCATCCCGTTCAGCAAACCCATTCCCCACCAAGAAAACTCATTTTCACCCCCCCTCCAATAACAAAGACCCCACATCTCCCAAAAGTGCATAAAAAACAAAACAAAATGTGGACATGGCTATACATGGGTGAATGTCTTTTATATTTTCTAATATTCAAGCAAATACAAAGGGAAAATAAAAATGCAGTGCCAGAGCTCTTTCAATTCCTATCTATTCTGCACCTCATAGAAATTGCTTGGAATGAGCAAATTAATCCTAGCCAATATATGTAGATGAAAGACAGAATTTAATTTGCTTATCAGAATGTACAGGATAATAATGACAATTTTACAGTGTTATTTCCAGTCATACACCATTTTATTGTCATTAAATAACCTTTCAAAACCATAGAAGAGAAAACTATGTGTCACGGTTACACCAAAGACACATGACATCCCTGGAGATATTTTTTTTTTTTTTTTGTTATGTGAAATATTAACCAGCCTATTTAAATGCAGCTCCTTTATACAAGCAGAGATCTTTCTATCCTTCAATCTATTTGTGGGCCAAATAATTATATTCACAAAGACTCCATAATAGGAGATCTTTAAAATTTAAATTATACAATTAATCCTGCATGTTTTCCACACTTGAATCATAATTCATGGCCTGGCTCACCATTATTATTAATATGATTGGGCTACAAAACATAAGATATGGGAGCAAAGGGAAACGTGTTTCTATTAAAGGAGAAATCATGGAAATTTGATCAGTGAAACATTGATTCTCTTTAGGAAATAATGCATATTATTTTTAATATTTTTTTAAGCTCCAAGTGTATTATGTCAGTACAAAATGTTACTACAGGGAAAAGTTTATGTTGTCACAATAACAGACAAGCCTCACAGATTAGTGCCAGACATAATAAAGGAAAAAAAAAAAAATAGTAACAAAATGCTGAAAAATACAAAATTCTATTGTGTGCTATAGCACTAGCAAGAACATCTCTAAGCCTAAAGCAAGCTCAATGCATAATACATTTTTTTAAAGGGAAACTATAATTGTTTTACGCTAATCTATTTAATGCCTTTTAAACTGTTGTATATCAGTTTTTTACACTCTCTCAGTTTAGAAAATTTTAGTAAACCCGGGTACACACTACAGTTTTTCGTGTGCAATCCTACGGGTTGCGTATATGTTTCAGCTTGAGCTGAGTGGAAGTCCATGCACAATCTACAATCCTTGCATCTATAGACACCAGGGATCTAACACAAACCTCTCTCTATCTCTGTAAAGAAAAGATGAGTATACATACCTTTTTGGAAGCTGTTCTGACCTGCTCCAGAAGAACCGGAAGCTCTGCAGAGGACACGGAGGACAGCGGCTGTGAAATGAATGTAAAGTGACGTCACCCTAATGCCGTGTACACACAACCGGACTTTTCGACAGTAAAGGTCCGACGGAACGAATCCGCCGGACAATTCGATCGTGTGTGACCTTTGCTGTCGAAAAATCAGATGCACTTTAGAAATAGAACATGTTTCAAATCTTTTTGACGGACTGGAGTCAGGTCGAAAAATCCGTTCATCTGTATGCTAGTCTGACGGACGAACAACGACGCAAGGGCAGCTATTGGCTACTGGCTATGAACTTACTTATTCTAGTCCGATCGTACGTCATCACGTTCGAATCAGTCGGACTTTGGTGTGATCGTGTGTAGGCAAGTCCGTTGCATTGGAACTCCATCAGAACTCCATCGAAAGTCCGTCAAAAAGTCCTTCGGAGTTCAGTCCATCGAAAGTCCGCTCGTGTGTACACGGCATTAGAGTTACTATGGGGCTTCCGTCGTCCTCCGTCTCCTCTGCACCCACCTACACAGAGAAGCCGCGGCTGATAGCTCAGCGTGATCGGAGCGGGTCAGATTGGCTTCCAAAAAGGTATGTATATTCGTTTTTTCTTTACAGGGATAGAGAGGTTAGTGTTTGATCCCTGGTGTATATAGATACAGTGATTTTAGATTTTGCATAGACTTCCACTTTATGTGGAGCCTGAAAAATGTAAAGACAAGACTGCCTAAATATGAAAATACACAATATTAATATGTAACTCATCCAGATTAAACTGGCTCTATGGAATTGTGTGCACCACATAGGACACAGCAGCTGTGACTGACACCTCTGGAGGCAAGGTTGACCAAGGGTACCTGAACCTACAAAAAAAGGGGAAGTTACGTTAACAGTCTTAAAGGGGTTTTAAACCTTCGTGTTTTTTCACCTTAATGCATCCTATGCATTAAGGTGAAAAAACACCTGGCAATGACCAGCCCCCTAGCCCCCTGTTTTACTTACCTGAGCGGGGATCCCCTTGGCGGGGATGCGCTGTCCCTCTCTCCACGGGGTCCCGGCTCTTGATTGAATAGATTGATAGCAGCGCAGTCATTGGATCCTGCTGCAGTCATCAAATCCAATGATGGGCCGACTCCGGCATTGGTGTCTATGGATGCAAATGCTGGACTCGGGAGTGCGCCCGCAAGGTAACCCCCCGGGAGAGCGCTTCTCCTAGGGGGTTATTTGATGTGGAGAGGAGACCCAAGAGCCGCCGGGGGACCCCAGAAATGGACGATCAGGGCCACTCTGTGCAAAACGAGCTGCACAGTGGGGGTATGATATGTTTGTTATTTAAAAAAAAAAACGAGGGTTTACAACCCCTTTAAGCTGGGTACACACTATAAGCAAAATGGGTGATTGATTGTCCGGCTTTCCTCAATGTTTGAAAGGCAAGTCGAAACTGGTACTAATTACTAATTGGTACTAATTGTATGAAAAAAAAGGCTTTTTTTTTGCTTGAGTTACTGTTGTTTATTGTTTCTGACCATGCACAGATTTTTGTATCCAATTTTTCTCGTATGAAACCAATACACATTGAATGAAAATCTATAATTCAGTTCACGTACGAGAAATTTTTTGGAGTTTGTCCCTTTGGAAATCTGCGCTTGGAAATTCTGAATCGGATGTCGAAAGTTGTGTAAACACTGTATGAAAATCGAACGATCGTCCCTCGTACGGAAGTTTTCTTCCAATTTTCTCATAGTGTTTACCCCACTTTAGAGACAACTGTCTGAGGTGGGATTTATCCTCTTTGTGAACATTTCTCTGGATAGGAAGTGAAAGGAAATCCGACAGAGTCAAAGCAATAAAAAACATAGCAGAACTTGTATCCCTTACCTACTCCATCCAAAACTGTAATTCATTTTTGCTGCCTTCTATTTTAAATCCCAGCTCCAGACCAAACTTTGGGAAAAGGAAAAGACTATAACCTCTTTTAGATTTTTATTGGTGTTTGTGGTCCCGTTAAGAAGATTTGCCATCATTTCTATCCTGGAATTAGGATTTAGAGTAAAACTGAAGTGTATTCAGTGCATACTGATTCTGAGTTATTATTGAAAGCACCTGAAGGCAAATATTTACCGGTAAGTGACATTTATATGTTAATTGCTCAGGGTGTTTTATGTTTTTGTACAGGTTGCAGGGGAGGCATAGCTTTTAAAATAGAATTGATTATGTTTCTAGAGAAAAATGCAGCATAATATCATATTTTTTCATTACTATAATTTGTTTCTTCATTTCTATTCTAATTTTCTTACCATTGATATATTTTCCTTTTGCCTGCAGCAGAAAAGCTCCTTTTAACATAGTTAAACTAGTTATTTAGGTTAAAAGCACGTGTCCCATTGAGTTTAAGAATTTAAAAATCTGACTGCAGATTATAAATCAAATTGGAATGGGAAAGGGGGTTTTCTACTGCTGTGATCAATAATCAATGTGACCATACTGTGACGATTACACTCTTATGCCCCGTACACACGGTCGGACTTTATTCGGACATTCCGACAACAAAATCCTAGGATTTTTTCCAACGGATGTTGGCTCAAACTTGTCTTGCATACACACGGTCACAAAAAGTTGTCGGAAAATCGGATCGTTCTGAACGCGGTGATGTAAAACACGTACGTCGGGACTATAAACGGGGCAGTGGCCAATACCTTTCATCTCTTTATTTATTCTGAGCATGCGTGGCACTTTGTCCGTCGGATTTGTGTACACACGATCGGAATTTCCGACAACGGATTTTGTTGTCGGAAAATTTTATAGCCTGCTCTCAAACTTTGTGTGTCGGAAAATCCGATGGAAAATGTCCGATGGAGCCCACACATGGTCGGAATTTCCGACAACACACTCCGATCGGACATTTTCCATCGGAAAATCCGACCGTGTGTACGGGGCATTAGACTCACCATGCACAATGATTTTCCAGCTCATGGGACAACAATCTAAGCACTATAAGCACTAGCACGCTATGAGTGGTAGCCACTGGGGCAGGTAAACTATGCATTTAACCCTTTGCATATACACATGATAGTTCCAGTCCAAATTATTACCAGCATACCATGTTTATTGTTAATGTCATCATCTGAAAGCAAAAATCCATATTCCCATTGCACACGTTCCTGAAGAAAGCTCTAGGGTACTGGGTGCTGTAGCAACCACCAGCTGGAGACTGGATCATGAAAGGTGAAACGTTGCACTTACTTGTCTGTGATGTGATCATGCTTTAATAAAAAAAGATTTGGACTTAACTTGATGGTCTGTGGTGTGCTGGCAAATATATCCATTGTGACCATCTGAACGCAGTGACGTTTCAAGGCATATAAGGACCACTTCCTTAGGCAGAAGTGATACAGTGCTATCTTGGATTGGACTTAAGCTTTTGGAGGCACTATCTGCCATTTCACCACATGGCAGCTGACTGGTTCCCATTTCTGTATGGAGTGCGCTGGATTCTTTATTTACACACATGGTAGCTACCACCACATATTTAAATGGAGACATGCACCATTCGCAGCATCCACTGTTAAAAAACATGTCTGTATTACTTGCTACAATGCCCAGACAGGAATGTAACAGAGTTTATACATTGGTAGAAACATAGAAGGGTAACAGCAGGAAAAAGTGGTCCTTGGAATCTTTATATTTACACACATTGTAGCTACCACTACATATTTAAATGGAGACACGCACCATTCGCAGCATCCACTGTTAAAAAACATGTCTGTATTACTTGCTGCAATGCCCAGACAGGAATGTAACAGAGTTTATACATTGGTAGAAACATAGAAGGGTGACAGTAGGAAAAAGTGGTCCATTAAGTCTGCCCCATTTTAAAAAAAATAATTTAAAATTTCTTTTGTAATCTAAAGCTTTTTTTTACTTTTTTGCCTGAGTATATGCCTCAAGCATGTTTAAAAACCCGCAAACAAAATCTGCTGCACGCAAAAGTAAATTTGATGGCGGTTGGAAACCCAATGGAAACAGTGTAGAAAAAAAACAAAAAGAGGGTGCACTAACCTTGCGCATTACCCAAGTAATGTTTATTAGTATAAAAAGAAAGGAAATATACTCACAAACGAATCAATCATAAAAGAATTTCAAAGACCATAATGGACACAAAGAGAGCAGGTCACCAGGACCGTGTCCAGCATGCCGGAGAACCTTCCAGATGACTGACGCGTTTCGAGGGGAGATCCCCTCTTCCTCAGAGCCAGTTTAAATACTGGTTAGTGGTTAGACTCCACACCTGGTGTAAGCCCATGTCATCCGTCAGGGGGACCTGCTTGAATGCATATCCAGCTGGTTGGTGGGAGCCTCTCTACAGCTATAGCTACTGGTCTCCGAGCCTGACCCCTAACAGTGACACTGGTATTTTATTACAGAAGTCATTAGGCAGGAAGTAAAGTAATACCACTAAGCCCCAACTAGCTTGCTCTATTGGCTAAAGTACAAAATGTCTACACAAAAATATGAAGCCCAAGCTGGCTGAAATGCAAAAGCCAAATTAAATGAAGGTAAATACTGCAATAATACACAGTACACTTATGGAAAATATACTGTTATTTTCCTTTAAGCTACAGTAATGACCTATTGGTCGGTGGCAGTATGGCAGTACAATTAATTAAACATCTTGCACAGCGATGTCAGAACATGCACATTTCTGCACAGTTTTGGGCAATTATAAGCAAGTAGTGCAATAATACAAGGAAGCTCCATCCGGCAAGCCTTTCACCAAGCTGTAAATGTAAACTAATTACCTGCTTGAGCAGCACAGCACCGAGAGTGGGCTCTTTTTAATGTGTCACTTTAAACCTCGACTGCAAAAGAGGCCCTAATTCCTCGTGTGTGAATATCACATCATGATAGACTATTACAACCAATCTCACACTTGAAATGTGGCTTTTGCTACAGAAATTGTTCCATGGAAAGGTTAGCTATACCAGGCGGAGGGAGAAAAAAAAAAAAGATGTCGTTGCAAGCTTTTCCTCCAAAGAGCCTTTTTTGTGCCATGACTCATCTTCAGAGCTGTCCCTGCATGTCCGCCAAGCTGCCCTCTTTGTGCCAAGCCCCGATTAACTTAAAAGTGTTGTGAAACAGGTCTTCTTCTGTGACTTCATAACGCTGCCTTCACTTGATGGTAAAAATGAAAGCAGACAAGTCTTTCTGATAAGGAACGGATGCAAAGAAATAAACAGATATGAATTTGTTACATAAAAAAAAAATAATAAAAATGTATGTTCATAGGAAACTAGGAATGACATCAGTCAACAAGAGGAAATATTAACCTGTGTGACTAATCTATGAGATGTAAAGACTTTAAAAAAAATCAGGTGCACTGACTAAACTTCTAAAGCCTTCTAATAAGTGTCCTGTTTTGGATCATTTGCATATGCTGTGAACATTTCCGAATAGGTTTATTAATGCCAGCATTTTTGTCATTCATTTAATACGGGCACAGATTTAAGTTTATTACATTTTTTACTGCATTATGTAGCCTTTCACAACCTTTTTAACACGTTGGAACCCTTGAAATACCTTTCTGGTCTCAGGGGACCCCTGCTAATCATTACTTTATCTACAAATCTTGATACGTTAGTGTAATGCCGCGTACAGACGAGTGGACTTTACGGCAGACTTTGCCCGGCGTACTTTTCGACGTTCTTTACGACAGACTTTACGACGGGCTTTCCTAATGAACAGACTTGCCTACAGACAATCAACCAAAGTCCGACGGATTTGTACGTGATGACGTACGACCGGACTAAAACAAGGAAGTTTATAGCCAGTAGCCAATAGCTGTCCTAGCTTCGGTTTTTGTCCGTCGGACTAGCATACAGACGAGCAGACTTTTCGACTGAACTCGAGTTCGTTGGACAGATTTAAAACATGTTTCAAATCTAAGTCCGTCAAACTTTTGAGAAAACAAAGTCCGCTGGAGCCCACACACGATCTAATTGTCCGACGAAATCCGGTACGCCGGACCAAGTATGCCGTAAAGTCCGATCGTGTGTACGCGGCATAATGGTCAAAAGAAAGAATGCTCCTTACAATTAGGATTAGTAGGAAGAATCCCCCTTACAGATAGCTAAAGAGGTAATTGAATTCAATAGTTAGTCATACGAGTGGCAAAAGTTGCTCATTGCTCAAAGAACCCCTAGCAACCCCGTAGAGAAACCCTAGTGTTCCCCAGAACCCTAGTTGAAAAGGCTGCCATAGAGCTACGGTAACTAGTCCATGTGTGATTTCTGTTTTTGTTTGTTTTAGATAGTGATGGGATTTACTAAGATTCTGTGTACGTCAGCGCCAAAATAATGCTATATTATTACAATGTAAGGTGCTAAGTACAATATAGGATGTGGAAACCTTGCAAGAATATCTGAGCAAATTAATGGGGTGGGCAACTACATGGCAAATGAGGTTTAATGTAGTAAAATAATGCAGTTGGGTGGCAAAAATATGAATGCAATCTATACATTGGGGGGAGAACCTCTGGGGGAATCTAGGATGGAAAAGGACCTGGGGGTCCTAGTAGATGATAGGCTCAGCAACGGCATGCAATGCCAAGCTGCTGCAAGCAAAGCAAACAGAATATTGGTATGCATTAAAAAGGGGATTAACTCCAGAGATAAAATGATAATTCTCCCACTCTACAAGACTCTGGTCCGGCCGCACCTGGAGTATGCTGTCCAGTTCTGGGCACCAGTCCTCGGGAAGGATGTGCTGGAACTTGAGAGAGTCCAGAAAAGGGTAACAAAGATAATAAAGGAACTGGAGGATCTTAGTTATGAGGAAAGGTTAGAAGCACTGAACTTATTCTCTCTGGAGAAGAGACGCTTGAGAGGGGATATGATTTCAATGTACAAATACCGTACTGGTGACCCCACAATAGGGATAAAACTTTTCTGTGAAAGGGAATTTTAAAAGACACGTGGCCATTTACTAAAATTAGAAGAGAAGCGGTTTAACCTTAAACTGCGTAGAAGGTTCTCTACTGTAAGAGCGGCAAGGATGTGGAATTCTCTTCAACAAGCAGCGGTTTCAGCGTGGAGCATCGATAATTAAAAAAAACGATTAGATAGGCACCCGAACGACCACAACATGCAGGAATATACAATGTAATAATGACATTAAAACGCACATACACAGGTTGGACTTAATGGATATATATATACTATATTGCTCTATTTCTCCATCAACACATTCAGCATCTGACAGGCTGGTTGCACTGAAGTCATGTGATGGATCGACTTCAAAATAAACCAGCCTGCCCATAGATAGAAAGAATCTCGGCCTGTCTCTGCTGAACCTGCTGAGAATCGATCCATCTATGGCCAGCTTTAAAGTGGTTCTAAGGGCTGAACGTTTTTTACCTTAATGCATTCTCTAAGCAACTAACCCCCCCTCCCCCAGCCCACCCTTATACTTACCCAATCTCGATCCAGCACTGTGCATGATAACAGCGGCTCTCTAGGCTCTGAACGGGGAAGGAGGATCGGGGCTACTCTGTGCAAAACCAAAACATATGGCCAATTTGGAATGGAGTCAATTAACCTAGCAGCATGTCTTTGGAGTAAGCAAAGGGAGAATATGCAAATTCCATGGCGATAGTACCCTAACTGGGATTTAAACTGGGGACCCCAGTGATGGTCATATTAAAAAGTTATAGCATAAAATAATTGTTTGCATAAAACTGCTGTGTAACAATAAAGGAGCTCTTTAGATCTGTGTTATGATTTATATGGGCATATCTTTTGGTTTTGTTTGGATTTAAACATGACTAGCCAATCAGCTTCTTACTTCAGCTTGTTCAATTAAGCTTTGACAATAAAACCTGTAAGCTGATTGGTTCCTTACAGAGCTGCACCAGATTTTGCATGCCCTAGTTTTAGTAAAGCTCCCCCAACATCTCCCTTAGCACCCGAGGGCATCTTTTCTTAAATAAAACTGGAAACACAGAAAATACAGCAAATTTGATACAGATAGAAATATGAAAAGGGTGAACGTGGGCTTTGAAAGATACTATTAGGATGATGGAGGCCCTTTAAGTCATGCAGCTGTCATTGGAAGGAAAAAAACACCCCAAGGGCATTTAGTAAATACAGGATAGAGACTTGGAAGTGATTGGTGAAGGAATCCTTTAAATATTACCTTCAGACAAGAGCAAATATCAACTACTAGCATGGTGTGGAAACTTCCAGCTGTGTCACAATTTACTATCTATTGATTTGTGGTCTGACGCTTAGAGAAACCAGCAACATGAAAATGATGGAGTAATTGGTTTATCTCTATTGTTTGGTGAGATTCACTAATTATAAATGTAATGTATGTTGGGAATTTATCAAAGCAAGTACAGAGAAAGCATAAAGTCCAACTCTGCTCAAAGTTATGGCTTCCTGGATTTCATCCTAGGAATTTGTGTATTTATTCTGTTGAAATTTAATCATCAGCCAGAGCCTCAGCTGATACCTTCAGGTACTTCTAGAACAAGAATCTTTAAAGAAACTATTACCAGTTTTGACCTTAAAAGCAAACCTGATCAGGCGTAAGGTTGCCACACTGCTAAAGTGCATGTACGTTGTAATGCCTGCCAGTATGTCTGCTAGTATTAATCCCTGTTGTCCCTATTGAGTCCCATACTCTACATGGGACCTCAACTTCTCTTAAGCCCTGCCCCCCATACTAAACAGCCCATTGTTCAATTGTAAAATTCCAGAGCTTCACTAGAAGCTTGCATTTGACATATGGTTGATGGGAGATGGGTGTTAGCACCAGAAGAGGGCATGACTTATATTCTTGACTTGGGTAAAAAACAATGTCCCATGTACAGCTTAGGCCTACAACCCAAGAGGGCCCCACAGTGAAAAAGAGATCAATTAGAAGACCAACAATGGTACTTGCAAGGACCACAACACTAAAATAGTTTGGTAATAGTCTGGTAATGTTTACTTCAATATGTCCTGCTTGGCACTAACCGGACTCCAGTCTATACCAACCACTCTCCAACAGCAATGAATAGTTCATATGTTGTGTATGGCTAAAATAGGGAGGTTGGGGAGGTAGTGTGGCTGTTAGGCAGGCAGGATAAGAGACTATTTTGTGTTTGTTACTTGTCAGAGAAGCAGACAATCATTTGCAAGTTTGATGCATATACAAATATACATACCAGCTCTATTTTTCAATACTGTTGTTGCTCTGCCATCAGCTAAATTCTGCTTTGCAGAGAAACTGGCAATCTCCTGCAATTTTGTCTGCAGACCCAGCAGGGTGGTGACACCACTGAAAGAATATTGTAAAGAGCCCCCCTGATATATTATTGTTTTGGGTTATTACTCCATTAAATATATTGTTGTTCTGAAGTTAGAAGTAAGAGAGATGTTTCTATAGAGAAAATAGAAGTCTTGTTTTAGTTTTGTGTTAACCACAAAACTAGCATGTGGGTCAAAGTGATGTGATAGCCTGTGTATTGTAATAAAAGCTGTTATAAAAACTGTCTGAACACTGACAGGCGAAAAATGCTATGAATAACTGTATGTACATGGGGGAGGTGTTTAGCATGGCTTGAATTGGTAATGACCCATAGGTGGGCTATATCTTGAATGTATACTATAAACATGCGGTACACGGACCAATAAATTGAACAGTGTGTATAGATCTGATCTGTATTGGGTCATTATTATATACTGTATTTATCGGTGTATAACACAGACTTTTCCCCCCTGAAAATCAAGGGGAAATCGTGTGTGCGTGTTATACGCCGATCCCTGCTGCCTCAGGGTGGAAGGAGGGGACGAGCGCCACTGGATTACACATAGCCGCGATCTCCTGTGTATCCGGCGCTGTCACACACAGTCCTGCACCCCTGGCCCGGTATTGGACCACTGCTCTGTCCATCATATGAGCCGGGCGGGACTGTGAGTGACTGAGCGCTGGATACACAGGAGATCTTGGATCTGTGTCATCCAGCACTAGCGTGGCTGCAATCATCTGTAAAGGTGATTCTGCAGATGTGTACTAAACAGGCTGCAATTCTTGGCATGCTAGAGGCTGCAGATGGGCATGTTAGAGGCTGCAGATGGGCATGTTGGAGGCTGCAGATGGGCATGTTAGAGGCTGCAATCATGGGCAAATTAGAGGCTGCAGATGGGCATGTTAAAGGCTGCAGATGGGCACTAAATAGGCTGCAGATGGGCACTAAATAGGCTGCAATAATGGGCATATTAGAGGCTGAAGATGGGCATAGATCAGGCTGCATAGATGGGCACTGGTGAGGCTGCAGAGCACTGACCTTTATTTTAAAAAAAAATTTCTGAAACGTCCCTCTTAAAGTTAAGGTGCGTGTTATATGCCGATAAATACGGTATATACTGTACACTGTTCCCTGTGCAGATTCTGGGTGTGGCAGAATAGAGGAATGGCAGCAAATAAGGTAAGGTAATGTAGACAGTAATAAGGTGATAGTTAGGAATAGAGGTATAGGATGACAGAGAATCAACTACTATACTATCTTCTTAATCTGGTTAAAGTGAGTGCGGACAAACAGTGCCACATGCCACACAATCTGCCTCTGCGGAGGCACAATCACGAAAATGAGGATGAAGTGGTGGTCAGGTTGGAGGAACAAAATCAAGGGGTGCAAAGAAGATGATGACACAGCAGAGGATAAGGGTAAAGGGGAGTTGTACATCTCCCTGCATTTCATTTTAGCCCTAGTTACTGGTGCCATCTACTATAACCATTTTGCCTTCTTTGCTCTACCACAGGTCTGTCTGGTGCACTGCCCACCACTATCTCCAGCCGACTCATTGCAACCACCAAAACGTATAGCTCCTCTGCTACCTCATTACTGCTTCTGTATACTCCATGCCAACTTCCCCACCTAATTATAGTATCTAAATTCTTAAAGAGGAACTGCAGTCTGCTCACATAATTTGTAATAAAAACATCTTTGCCATTCTGAATCTTCCCTCCAACCACTTTGTATATTATTTTATATATACTGTGATTCTGTACTTGCTAAATATGCTGCAGAAATCTCCCTCTACTGAGTCTGGCTGCAACTATTTTAACTGTGGACAGCTGAAGCTGCTGCCTGTTCACTTCCTGGATTTAAACAGACGCACAGAGGTACACCTCCAGCTCTGCAGCTCTCATTCGCCCTCTTAGGATTCATCCCCCCTCCCTTCCTGGCAATCTCTCACGAGAGTGAGAGAGAGCTGTGCATGATGTCATAAGCCTAGGCTAAGCAGACAAGAAATAGGAAGTGGGATGTATAAGGTATTTACTGGCAGAAAAAAAAATGATTTACTTTCCAAAGTTAAAACAACAAGGGCAAAAGATTTGATAGATGGAAAGTTGAAAAAATGACTGAAGGTCCGCTTTAATCCTTTTATAGACATTTATGGAAAGGATGCAGACTTTTGGAAACACAAAGGGAGCCCTTGCCAACACACTGCCTCACAAAATAAAAAAAAATAATATAAACTGTGGCTTTGTGTTCTAATTGTTCTAATACTGTGAATGTAGGCCTAGGACATAGAACCCAGGAGTTTCAATGCAACAAAATTCATCCTCTTGTGAAGGGCCTGTAAAACATTGGTTGCTCCTTCGTACTTTATTCAAAAGAGGATCTAATGCCTTCCACGAGTAACAGTTAAAAGCCTTCTCATCTTGACCTTACAAATCTTTTCATTTCCCCTATAAATTGCAACCTACTGTAACCTACAATGACAAAGGTCGACGGCGCTTGGAAGAGATTCAGCCATGTGGGGAAAATAACCGTGCTTTAAATAATACCATGCAGAGACTGTCTACATTAGTAACACAGCCATGTTTCAGACACTGCCATGCAAGAGGCACTAGTATGTTAGAAAGCATGTTCATGTTATAGAATAAACTTGAAACCCAAAATGAGGGCCTCTTGAACCCCCACCCCCCAGGGAAAGAGAGCCTTGACTGATGGGGGCATGGCCAGATACAGGACAAGGGGGCTGAGTGGTCACCAGGGATTGGTGGTTATGGGGGATGGGATGGGCCTGAGCTCAGAAAGGTTTGTCCCAGGGAATACTGGGTCTTTTGAGGAACGTGGTTGGAAGAGCTGCCCACCCTCCCGCTCCTTTTTTCTATGGTATGTCACAGCTTGCTGGGGTTTCTTGACCTTGCCAGCATAAAAGTGGCTGTAATGGGCTATGCCCTTGACGGAAATTGGAAGTAGGTGGTCTGTCCAGCACTTATGGTAAGGACAGACCCCCTCCTTTGGAATTGTGTGCTCACAGTACAACTGTGACTGGCACTGGTTTAAAGTGTTAACATGTTATGTGTTGGATTTTTAATAAAGCTGTGGCCTTGCCCTTTCCAACCTAATGGTTGTAAGTGTGTTGATTTAATGGGGTGAAGGGGCAAGGGTGAAGGTTTCTATATAGTATGTTACATTTAATTTGTACCGGGCCTTTTCATAGCAGTCATAATGAAATGAGCCACTAAGATGTAACTGCATCTTGCAGGATGCACAATGCAGCATTTCACTGGGGTGAAAAGGCAGAGCTGACAATACACAGCACACATGGCCAGTAGACCAGTTTTTCTGTTGGAACTAGTCTGGCATAAGAATTTGGCATTCTGCAGACCATGCTGAATCAGCTATATGGGATTGACTGAGCCCAGCTCTTTACACTAAGACGTAAATCCACAGCAAACATATTTTTACACAATTCTATTACTTTACAATCCTGAGTAGGCATTGAGGATTAGATTGGTGGAATATCTTGTTTCATCCAAGGTCATGTTAAACTCTTGCAGGCATTCACTGTAAGCTATTGTTTCAGCTTTAGAGCCTCTTTCTAGTCTAGTTTCTTCCATCTACCTTCCAAATCTACCTAAAATTGCAAACACTTCATTAGACAGAGCCTTTAAAATCCTGGATTAACATCTTCCCTACCATACCAGTATATGACAGATTTCCAGACGCGCTACACGCACAAGCAAATCCAGACCATATAAACCTGATCTTTTGCCATTCCTCTTTGCCTTTTTCCTTGTGATTTGCTGCAGAAATCAGCTCAGCTTCCTGTGCACCTACATATTCAATGCTCTACATTAGCAATGCTCCTCTGGAGAGACTGTCAGAGAAGACAAATTGCAGGTCATAGAGTTCTAAATGGTTACCAGTGTCCATGCGGGTAAGAACTCAGACCAGTAATTATTTTTCTCTATAGTCGTGTGACTAATGTTCACACTGTTGATCAGAATCACATCTGTACAAATGGCATGATGCTTAAAAAGAATTAGAAAAAGTCCAACACTAGTAATTATGAAGTGTAACTTATAGGTGCCAGAAAAGTAGAGAACTGTACAGTGTTGGAAATACATAGGGCTAGACATAGTAGAAAGGAAAGAAAATTGCAGGGAGGGCCTTATGATTTAAAGGGTCCACAGAAACATGACAGGACTAATATCAAACGTTGTTAATGGCAAGAGAAGCAGTTATTCCTTAAAAGATCAGTTCACCCAAAACTGATATTTTAATGTATGCTAGATACTGGAGAGTTGTACTACCTAACAGCCTATTTTATAAATAAGTGAGATCTCTGCACTTTAGTTCTTGAGCCTGGGTACCTGTTGTGGTCATTTTCTGGGGCTTTTACTCTCACTGCTGGAGCTCTTATTTTACATTGTGGAGAATGTAACAAAGGGAGCGGGAACAGGGCAGGAACACCCAACTCTCCTAGGCAAACAGGAATCGAGTCATGAACAACGGCAAGAGGATCCTGCTGTTAAAGTATTCAAGATATAGGAAGCCAGGGCCTGATGCAGACCACCAGGCTTCACCTAAAACTTAAATAGCACTTACAGGGACTGATCTTTCAAAATTCAGTAAAATTTAAGGCCAAAATACATTGAATTAGACAGGGAAGGTGCTCTTTTCCCATGTTTCTCTTAATTTTACATGTAATATTGCTGTCAGATGGAGATGTCTGTACTAACATTCAACGGTTTATCTGCAGCCACTAGAGGATGCACAGAATCAAGGAAAAGGGCAAATTTCATGGTCTCCATTCAAGAACCACCTAGGGTGGCTCATGGGATTTCTAAAGTAGGGACTAGGGATGAGCCCGAAGTTCGACTTGAACATCGGGTGTTCGCCTGTTCGCCGAATAGCGAACAATTTGGGGTGTTTGCGGTCAATTTGAAAGCCGACAAACACCTTTAAAAGTCTATAGGAGAAATCAAACGTGCTAATTTTAAAGGCTTATATGCATGTATTGTCATAAAAAGTGTTTGGGGACCTGGGTCCTCCCCCAGGGGACATGTATCAATACAAAAAAAAGTTTTAAAAACGTCCGTTTTTTTCAGGAGCAGTGATTTTAATAATGCTTAAAGTGAAACAATAAAAGTGAAATATTCCTTTAAATTTCGTACCTGGGGGGTGTCTATAGTATGCTTGTAAAGTGGCGCATCGTGTTTAGAACAGTCCCTGCACAAAATGGCATTTCTAAAGAAAAAAAAGTCATTTAAAAGTACGCGGCTACAATTAAGGTCTCAGAGGGGGGCGGGGCCACCCGGGTATGTAAACTGGTGGCCCCGGCCCCCCTCTAACGCCATGGGGAAGCCATTGGAAAGTCCCCGTGCATCAATGGGGGACTGGGTCACCCGGGTACGTCACTGTGTGGCCCCGCCCTCAGGTATAAAAGAACTGTCATCGCGCTGAAGCGTCATTAGGCGGCTGCCTCCCATGGAGGCAAATCTTTTTTATTTATTTTTTCGGTCCGTCGGCAGAGAGAGAGAAGAAGATAATGGACTTCGTGGGACATTTTTATTTTTTTATTTTTTAATAAAGGACTTGTCCCAAGATGTGTCTTGCGGTTTTTTAACATTTTGACACTTTTTTTGTGAAATGGTACGGGTACGGTGTACCTGTTACCATTTCAAACAGGGGGGGCCGGGATCTGGGGGTCCCCTTGTTAAAGAGGGCTTCCAGATTCCGATAAGCCCCCCGCCCGCAGACCCCCACAACCGCCAAGCAAGGGTTGAGGGGATGAGGCCCTTGTCCCCATCAACATGGGGAAAGGTGCTTTGGGGGGCTACCCCAAAGCACCCTCCCCATGTTGGGGGCATGTGGCCTGGTATGGTTCAGGAAGGGGGGGGCGCTCTCTCATCCCCCCTTTTTTCCTGTGGCCTGCCAGGTTGCGTGCTTGGATAAGGGTCTGGTATGGATTTTTGGGGGGACCCCCACGCCATTTTTTTTTACATTTTGGCACGGGGTTCCCCTTAAAATCCATACCAGACCTGAAGGGCCTGGTATGGAATTTGGAGGGACCCCCACGCAATTTTTTAAAAATTTTGGTTCAGGGTTCCCCTTTATATTCATACCAGACCCAAAGGGCCTGGTAATGGACTGGGGGGGATACCATGCCGTTTTTTTCAATGACTTTTATCTGTATTGCCGAGACCCGACAATTCATTATAGCCGCGAATAGTTTTAAATTACTTTTTTCCTTTAGAAATGTCATTTTGGGAAAAATGCCACTTTACAGGCATACTATAGACACCCCCCAGGTACGAAATTTAAAGGAATATTTCACTTTTATTGTTTCACTTCAAGCATTATTAAAATCACTGCTCCCGAAAAAACGTCCGTTTTTAAAACTTTTTTTTGCATTGCACTTTTTATGAAAATAACTTGCATAATAACCCCTAAAATTAGCACTTTTGATTTTTCACGTTCGTGTCCCATAGACTTTAACGGTGTTCGCGTGTTCGAATGAATTTTTTGCATGTTCTGCTGTGAACCGAACCGGGGCGTGTTCGGCTCATCTCTAGTAGGGACCAATGTAGAAAGTCTAAAACTTTAATTATTCACATTTAAAGCTAGTCAATAGTAGTACATGTTCATATAGTTATTTCCTAACTCCAGCCAATATTAGATTTATTTTTTTGGATAGAGTTAAAGTTTCTTTTTAGGGTTGGACAGAGTGATGAGTGGTTGGAGCTACTGTAAGGTATTTATTGATAGAACAGACAGAAATGAGGTGATGGATTCAGATTATAAACAGATTGATTGGATTGCATAAGAGCACAATGGCTATGGTGAGGCTGCTTTTAACAAAAGTCTGACAGAACAAAGGGCACAATCACCAGGAAATAATTATTTATTTGTTGTGCAAAGATTAACTAAAGCCAAAATCGATAGATCAGCATAAAAACAATAAAAAAATTGTGTCCTTATAATTACCCATTACACTTAAGCTTTGAAGAACAGGGAGGTCTTTGAGCTCTTGATAATGCATAGATTATGAGATATGGTTGTTTTGTGAACCAATATTTATTTTAAAAGTGTTAGGGCTTTAACTAAATTTATTGGGATATGGAGGACTCAAAAAAACCACAGCACTCAACGCCAGTCTAATTTACCGTGCCCCTCAGATTCCTTTCACACAGGCGATCCGATCAGGTCTGCCAGTGAGTTTTTCAGGTGGACGCGATCAGACCATCCAGTCTCATCCAGTCTCTTCTATGGAGCTAAAAACAGACGTATGAGGGAACCTATGTCTATGGGGGAATCTGTCTGGTGGATCGGATAGGATGGTATTGGATAAAAACAGACAGCTATCCGATTGCCCCATAGATGAGAGCAGGCTGTGTCCATATCCGCTCTGCATAATGGAGAAGACACAGACCTGTCATCTGCCTGCTCAGCAGGGATCAGGGGAGCGATCCCCCACTGAAAAAGTGGATCCCGCTTCACAGAGGTGCCCATGTGAAAGGGGCACACATGTGTGGGAGCAATGTTATAAATTGCTTGGCCTTTCAAGCAGCTGCAGCCTGTGAACCCGGAAGGAAGACCAGGTGAAGATGGAAGCCTCTGTAGTGGTAACAGTGCTCTGTTGGAGCGCTTCGTTTCAAGGTAAGTCTTTCATAATGTGTGCACATTGTGTTTGTGCTAGCACATTATGCCTTTACCTTGCAGGGTTTTTTTTTATTTTTTATAAATCTTTACTACCACTTTAACCACTTCCCTACCGGGCCATTGTCAAATGCGTCCGCAAAAACATCCTGCCATCCCGGGTGGACGTGATATGACGGCCTCAGGTTCTCAACACTACTGCAGGCCCCCGGAGGCCTGCAGCGCGGTGATCGGGGATCAGGCGTGTCCCTCGGGACTAGGGATGAGCTTCGTGTTCGAGTCGAACCCATGTTCGACTCGAACATCGGCTGTTCGGTCGTTCGCCGAATTGCGAACGATATGGGCCGTTCGCGCCAAATTCGTGTGGCGCGTCACGGCCCATAATTCACTGCGGCATCGCAGTGCATTGCTGGCTGATGATTGGCCAAGCATGCACTATGACCCCCATGCTTGGCCAATCACAGCGCCGTCAGTAGAGAGAGCTGTAATTGGCCAAAGCCAGGGTGGCTTTGGCCAATTATGGCTCAGGGGATTTAGTACACACCCCACACTATATAAGGCCGCCTGCACGGCGGCCCTGTGTAGTGTGTGTTCCGGTGTGCTGAGAGATAGAGAGAGAGAGAGACAGTGTCATTTGATTTGAGTTAGCTAGATTAGGCAGAACAGTCAGTCAGTTAGCTGCACTTACAGTGTATTGTGTATATATATGCATCCCAGGTGTTGCATATATATATATACACTGTATTCAGTTTAGCTAGATCCGTTCCTGTTATCTTCTATCTAGACTATTTACATTTAGTGCAGTGTGTCCTGCTCACAGTGTTCAGCTAGATCCGTTCCTGCTATTTACATTCAGTGCAGTGCGTCCTGCTCACAGTGTTCAGCTAGATCCGTTCCTGGTATTTACATTTAGTGCAGTGCGTCCTGCTCACAGTGTTCAGCTAGATCCGTTCCTGCTATTTACATTCAGTGCAGTGCGTCCTGCTCACAGTGTTCAGCTAGATCCGTTCCTGGTATTTACATTTAGTGCAGTGCGTCCTGCTCACAGTGTTCAGCTAGATCCGTTCCTGCTATTTACATTCAGTGCAGTGCGTCCTGCTCACAGTGTTCAGCTAGATCCGTTCCTGCTATTTACATTCAGTGCAGTGCGTCCTGCTCACAGTGTTCAGCTAGATCCGTTCCTGGTATTTACATTTAGTGCAGTGCGTCCTGCTCACAGTGTTCAGCTAGATCCGTTCCTGCTATTTACATTCAGTGCAGTGCGTCCTGCTCACAGTGTTCAGCTAGATCCGTTCCTGGTATTTACATTTAGTGCAGTGCGTCCTGCTCACAGTGTTCAGCTAGATCCGTTCCTGCTATTTACATTCAGTGCAGTGCGTCCTGCTCACAGTGTTCAGCTAGATCCGTTCCTGCTATTTACATTCAGTGCAGTGCGTCCTGCTCACAGTGTTCAGCTAGATCCGTTCCTGGTATTTACATTTAGTGCAGTGCGTCCTGCTCACAGTGTTCAGCTAGATCCGTTCCTGCTATTTACATTCAGTGCAGTGCGTCCTGCTCACAGTGTTCAGCTAGATCCGTTCCTGGTATTTACATTTAGTGCAGTGCGTCCTGCTCACAGTGTTCAGCTACATCCGTTCCTGCTATTTACATTCAGTGCAGTGCGTCCTGCTCACAGTGTTCAGCTAGATCCGTTCCTGCTATTTACATTCAGTGCAGTGCGTCCTGCTCACAGTGTTCAGCTAGATCCGTTCCTGCTATTTACATTCAGTGCAGTGCGTCCTGCTCACAGTGTTCAGCTAGATCCGTTCCTGGTATTTACATTTAGTGCAGTGCGTCCTGCTCACAGTGTTCAGCTACATCCGTTCCTGGTATTTACATTCAGTGCAGTGCGTCCTGCTCACAGTGTTCAGCTAGATCCGTTCCTGCTATTTACATTCAGTGCAGTGCGTCCTGCTCACAGTGTTCAGCTAGATCCGTTCCTGCTATTTACATTCAGTGCAGTGCGTCCTGCTCACAGTGTTCAGCTAGATCCGTTCCTGGTATTTACATTTAGTGCAGTGCGTCCTGCTCACAGTGTTCAGCTAGATCCGTTCCTGCTATTTACATTCAGTGCAGTGCGTCCTGCTCACAGTGTTCAGCTAGATCCGTTCCTGCTATATACATTTAGTGCAGTACGTCCTGCTCACAGTGTTCAGCTAGATCCGTTCCTGTTATCTTCCTACTGACAGGCAGGCTTGTCTGGTTACAGTATATAAAGCTACCTGAAGAAAATTACAGGTGTTCTTTTTGATCCTATTAGTACCACGGTCAGGCAGCTAGACTATTTACATTTAGTACAGTGTGTCCTGCTCACAGTGTTCAGCTAGATCCGTTCCTGTTATCTTCCTACTGACAGGCAGGCTTGTCTGGTTACAGTATATAAAGCTACCTTAAGAAAATTACAGGTGTTCTTTTTGATCCTATTAGTACCACGGTCAGGCAGCTAGACTATTTACATTTAGTACAGTGCGTCCTGCTCACAGTGTTCAGCTAGATCCGTTCCTGTTATCTTCCTACTGACAGGCAGGCTTGTCTGGTTACAGTATATAAAGCTACCTGAAGAAAATTACAGGTGTTCTTTTTGATCCTATTAGTACCACGGTCAGGCAGCTAGACTATTTACATTTAGTACAGTGTGTCCTGCTCACAGTGTTCAGCTAGATCCGTTCCTGTTATCTTCCTACTGACAGGCAGGCTTGTCTGGTTACAGTATATAAAGCTACCTTAAGAAAATTACAGGTGTTCTTTTTGATCCTATTAGTACCACGGTCAGGCAGCTAGACTATTTACATTTAGTACAGTGCGTCCTGCTCACAGTGTTCAGCTAGATCCGTTCTTGCTATTTACATTCAGTGCAGTGCGTCCTGCTCACAGTGTTCAGCTAGATCCGTTCCTGGTATTTACATTTAGTGCAGTGCGTCCTGCTCACAGTGTTCAGCTAGATCCGTTCCTGCTATTTACATTCAGTGCAGTGCGTCCTGCTCACAGTGTTCAGCTAGATCCGTTCCTGCTATATACATTTAGTGCAGTACGTCCTGCTCACAGTGTTCAGCTAGATCCGTTCCTGTTATCTTCCTACTGACAGGCAGGCTTGTCTGGTTACAGTATATAAAGCTACCTTAAGAAAATTACAGGTGTTCTTTTTGATCCTATTAGTACCACGGTCAGGCAGCTAGACTATTTACATTTAGTACAGTGCGTCCTGCTCACAGTGTTCAGCTAGATCCGTTCCTGTTATCTTCCTACTGACAGGCAGGCTTGTCTGGTTACAGTATATAAAGCTACCTGAAGAAAATTACAGGTGTTCTATCCCAGCTTAGTGCAGCTACAGGCCATTAGTATGTCTGGAAGGCCAAGAAGGAGAGGCAGACAGTCACAAGCCAATAAGAGAGGGCAAGCAGGCTCTGTGTCTAGTGCTGGTCGTGGAGACGGTGCATCCTCATCAGCACGTGGCCATGGGACACGCTTGGCCTTTTTTTCGGCAGCTGGCCGTGTTGAGCCGCAACATGCGGAAGACTTGGTCGAGTGGATGACCAAGCCGTCCTCATCCTCCTCATCCTCTCTCACCCATGCCCAGGGTGCTTTGTCTGGCAAAGCAGCGGCCTCTTCCCTCAGCTCAATGTCATCAGTGACTCCTTCCCTAGCTCCACCATGTCCTCATGAGGATTCCCTCGAACTGTTTGACCACAGTGTTGGGTACATGCTCCAGGAGGATGCCCAGCGTTTGGAAGGCTCTGATGATGATACTGAGCTCAATGAAGGCAGTAACATGAGCACGGACAGAGGGGGTGCCCAAGAAGGACAGCAATCTGGCAGTCATGCTCCCCCTGCTGCAGCATACTGCCAGGTTTGCTCCAGTGATGAGGAGGGAGGGGATGATGAGGTCACTGACTCAACGTGGGTGCCTGATAGGAGAGAGGAGGAGGAGGAGGAGGAGGAGGAGGTGGCACATCACCAACTAGGCAGGATGCCCTCCAGGGGCCAGCCTAAGGGCAGCACATTGACTGCATCACACCCCAAAGCTCCACATGTGCAGGGCGCTGCAGTCTCTGCGCGTTATTCAAAAAGTTCTTTGGTGTGGGCCTTTTTTGAGACGAGTGCATCAGATCGCACCGCTGCTATTTGCAACATATGTCTCAAGCGTATCTCGCGTGGCCAAAACATCTCCCGCTTGGGTACCACATGCTTGACCAGACATATGTTGACCTGCCATGCAGTTCGTTGGCAAGCGTATCTAAAAGACCCACACCAAAGAACAAAGACGATCTCTCCTTGCTCCTCATCAGCTGAGATTTCCAACCCCACTAGACCTTCAGTCCTCTCTGAGACCTGCAGTGAGAGGAATGAAGGTGTAGAATTAGGTGTGTCACAGCCAAGTACTTGTGGGCAATCTGCTTTTGGTACACCGACGTCAGATTGTACCAGGCAAATTTCCCTGCCCCAGCTGCTGCACCGCCGAAAGAAGTTTGCTCCCAGCCATCCACATGCCCAGCGGTTGAATGCTAGCTTGGCAAAATTGCTAGCACTTCAACTGCTGCCTTTTCAGTTGGTAGACTCTGCCCCCTTCCGTGAGTTTGTGGAATGTGCGGTTCCTCAGTGGCAGGTACCCAAACGCCACTTTTTCTCACGGAAGGCGATTCCGGCTCTCTACCGGCATGTGGAAGGCAATGTCCATGCCTCGCTGGACAGGGCGGTCAGCGGTAAGGTGCATATTACCGCTGACTCATGGTCCAGCAGGCATGGACAGGGACGTTACTTAAGTTTCACGGCGCATTGGGTGACTCTGCTGGCAGCTGGGAAGGATGCAGGACAAGGTGCAGTAGTGTTGGAGGTTGTTCCGCCACCACGCCTCCAAAATGCTGATTGTGACACACCTCTCTCCTCCACCCCCTCCTCTTCTTCTTCCTCCATGGCCTCTTCCTCGGAACCAGCGGTGCTCCGTAGGCGTTCAAGGGGCTACGCAAGTACGCAGGCCAAAAGATGCCATGCGGTGCTTGAGCTGGTGTGCTTGGGGGACAGGAGCCACACTGGGGCAGAGGTTCTGTCAGCTCTGCAGGGGCAGGTTCAGAGGTGGTTGACGCCACGCCAACTTAAGGCAGGAATGGTGGTTTGCGACAATGGCACCAACCTCCTCTCTGCCCTCCGACAGGGACAACTGACCCATGTGCCCTGTTTGGCTCACGTCCTTAACTTGGTGGTGCAGCGGTTCTTGGGCAGGTACCCGGGCTTACAGGATGTCCTGAGGCAGGCCAGGAAAGTCTCTGTGCATTTCCGCCGGTCATATAATGCCAGTGCTCGGCTGACGGACCTCCAAAAGGAGTTTAACCTGCCCAAGAACCGCCTAATCTGTGACATGCCCACCAGGTGGAACTCGACGTTGGCCATGCTGCAGCGGCTGCACACGCAGCAGAGGGCCATCAATGAGTACCTGTGCGACTATGGCACCAGGACAGGGTCAGGGGACCTTGGTTTTTTTTCCCCACGCCAGTGGGCCATGATCAGGGATGCATGCACTGTCCTGTCACCATTTGAGGAGGCCACGAGGATGGTGAGCACTGACAGTGCATGCATCAGTGACACTGTCCCCCTTGTCCACCTGTTGGAGCACACGCTGCGTGGAATAATGGACAGGGCACTTGAGGCAGAACAGAGGCAGGAAGAGGAGGACTTCCTTAGCTCTCAAGGCCCCCTTTATCCAGACAGTGTTCCTGCGTGCCCGCCGATCACACAGGAAGAGGACGAGGAGGAGGAGGAGGAGGAGGAGGAAGATTGTGTCAGTATGGAGGTGGAGCCTGGCACTCAGCATCAGCAGTCTTTAAGGGATCAGTCCCAAGGAACACATGGACTTGTACGTGGCTGGGAGGAGGTGGCTGCGGACGTTGTTGTCCTTAGTGACCCAGAGGACTCCGGACCGAATGCCTCAGCAAACCTACGCTGCATGGCCTCCCTGATCCTGCAAAGCCTGCGTAAGGATCCTCGTATTCGTGGTATCAAGGAGAAGGACCAATACTGGCTGGCAACCCTCCTTGATCCACGTTACAAGGGTAAGGTTGCGGACCTTATCTTGCCATCGCAGAGGGAGCAGAGGATGAAACATCTTCGGGAGGCCTTGCAGAAAGGTCTGTGCAACGCGTTCCCAGAGACTGGGAGGTTACAAACTCCTGTTTCTGGACAACGTGTTGCTGAGGCTTCGGTCAGTCAAAGAAGGAGCGGTGGAGAAGGTGGCCGTCTGACCGATGCGTTCAGACAATTTTTTGGTCCGCAGCCCCAAGGTATGATCGGTTCCAGCAACCATCGCCAGCGTCTGTTTTACATGGTGCAGGAATACCTAGGGGCAAGATCAGACTTGGACACCTTTCCCACCGAAAATCCTCTGGGTTACTGGGTCTTGAGGATGGATCACTGGCCAGAGCTTGCACAGTATGCAATTGAGCTACTGGCCTGTCCTGCATCCAGCGTTCTTTCGGAACGCACATTCAGTGCTGCTGGAGGCGTGGTAACCGATCACAGGGTGCGTCTGTCCACCGACTCGGTCGATCGGCTGACCTTCATAAAAATGAATCAGTCTTGGATCACCACCAGCTACCAAGCACCTGATGCAGATGTAACCGAATAATTTTTTTTGAAATCTCAGATCCCTTCAAAGACTGCCTATGCTGATGCTGAGTGACTATCCCTGAGTAATTATCCTCTTCCTCCTCAATCATCACGCTGATAGCTTGTAAGAACATTTTTGGTTCTGGGCGCCACCACCAGTGCCTAAGGCACAATTTTTCAGCCCCTGTTTAACAGGGGCGTGTAATTACAATTTTTGATGTAATACTTTGCAGCAGGGCTCGTTCCTGCATTCCAACTAGAGTGTCTGTGAGGGGTTGCAGTGTTGTGGCACCAGCACCAGTGCCTAAGACCCAATTTTTCAGCCCCTGTCTAACAGGGGCGTGTAATTACAATTTTTGATGCAATACTTTGCAGCAGGGCTTGTTCCTGCGTTTCAACTAGAGTGTCTGTGAGGGGTTGCAGTGTTGTGGCACCAGCACCAGTGCCTAAGACCCAATTTTTCTGCCCCTGTCTAACAGGGGCGTGTAATTACAATTTTTGATGCAATACTTTGCAGCAGGGCTCGTTCCTGCGTTCCAACTAGAGTGTCTGTGAGGGGTTGCAGTGTTGTGGCACCAGCACCAGTGCCTAAGACCCAATTTTTCAGCCCCTGTCTAACAGGGGCGTGTAATTACAATTTTTGATGCAATACTTTGCAGCAGGGCTTGTTCCTGCGTTTCAACTAGAGTGTCTGTGAGGGGTTGCAGTGTTGTGGCACCAGCACCAGTGCCTAAGACCCAATTTTTCTGCCCCTGTCTAACAGGGGCGTGTAATTACAATTTTTGATGCAATACTTTGCAGCAGGGCTCGTTCCTGCGTTCCAACTAGAGTGTCTGTGAGGGGTTGCAGTGTTGTGGCACCAGCACCAGTGCCTAAGGCCCAATTTTTCTGCCCCTGTCTAACAGGGGCGTGTAATTACAATTTTTGATGCAATACTTTGCAGCAGGGCTCGTTCCTGCGTTCCAACTAGAGTGTCTGTGAGGGGTTGCAGTGTTGTGGCACCAGCACCAGTGCCTAAGGCCTAATTTTTCAGCTCCTGTTCAACAGGGGCATGTAATTACAATTCTTGATCTAATATTTCACAGCAGGGCCCTGTGAGGGCTTACAGTGTTTTGGCCACAGCAACACCTAAGGCCCAAATTTCTGCTGAGTATATAGGGCAGGACCCTACTTTCAAACATCTAACTTACAAACGACTCCTACTTGCAAACGGAAGGAGACAACAGGAAGTGAGATGAAATCTACCCCTAAGGAAGGGAAATTCTCTCCTGTAAGAGTTAATATGGGAAAACAATTTCTCCTTTCCACTGATGCTTTCCAATCCTTGTTCCACAAAAAAACCCAAATTTTCAAAAAACATTTTTCATTGGGACAAAAAAGTGAGGTGAAATCTTCTGAAGAGGAGGAAAGACGCAAAACAAATGTCACAGGGGTGATAACCCTTCCCTATGTTTTCCAAAAAGCTTAGAAAAGATTTTTTGGCTGGAGCTAAACACATTAAAAATGTTCAAAATTACAAACAGATTCTACTTAACAACAAACCTACAGTCCCTGTCTTGTTTGCACCGCCTGAATACTGCTGTTCAGAGTATATAGGGACCTTTCCTTATTTTAATTTGGGTGCGGGGTTCCCCTTAATATCCATACAAGACCCAAAGGGCCTGGTAATGGACTGGGGGGTACCCATGCCGTTTGTCTCACTGATTTTCATCCATATTGCCATGACCCGACATGACATTAAACCCGCAAGCAGTTTTAAATGAGATTTTTTCCTTTAAAAATGACATTTGGTGCAGGGACTGTTCTAAACATGGGAAACACGCGTCACTTTACAGGCATACTATAGACACCCCCCAGGTACGATATTTAAAGGAATATTTCACTTTTTTTTTTTTACTTTAAGCATCATTAAAATCACTGCTCCCGAAAAAACGGCCGTTTTTAAAAGTTTTTTTTGCATTGATACATGTCCCCTGGGGTAGGACCCGGGTCCCCAAACCCTTTTTAGGACAATACCATGCAAATTAGCCTTTAAAATGAGCACTTTTGATTTCGAACGTTCGAGTCCCATAGACGTCAATGGGGTTCTAACGTTCGTGCGAACTTGCGGTCCGTTCGCGGGTTCTGGTGCGAACCGAACCGGGGGGTGTTCGGCTCATCCCTACTCGGGACACAGCCCCCCCCCGATCAGGGTAAAGAGCCAATGAAAGTGGCTCTTTACCACGTGACCGGCTGTGTCCAAAGACAGCCAGTCATATGTATTGCTCACGATCGCTGCTTGTGCATGCCCCAAGGGGGCGTGCAGCACGGCGATCAGGGATGAAGCGTGTCCCAGCCCACCCCCAATCAGGGTACAGAGCCAATGAAATTAGCCATTTCCGGGTTCTCCAACTCAGTGTGTGAGGAGGAGACCTGGCTGAAAAAGTGCAGGGATGTTCTCGATTGTCCGCCCAAATAAAGAGTACCTGTCATAGCCCATCAGGAGTACCTGTCACCAGCATCTGAGTACCTGTCAGCTCCAGAGTACTTGTCACCAGCATCAGAGTACCATCACCAGCATCTGAGTACCTGTCACCAGCCCCAGAGTACCTGTCACCAGCATCAGAATACCCGTCACCAGCCCCAGAGTACCTGTCACCATCATCTGAGTACCTGTCACCAGCCCCAAAGTACCTGTCACCAGCATCTGAGTACCTGTCACCAGCCCTAGAGTACCTGTCACCAGCTCCAGAGTACCCATCACCAGCATCAGAGTACCAGTCACCAGCCCTAGAGTACCCGTCACCAGCCCCAGAGTACCTCTCACCAGCATCCACGTACCTGCCACCAGCCCCAGAGTACCCGTCACAGCCCATCTGAGTACCTGTCACAGCCCATCTGAGTACCTGTCACAGCCCATCTGAACACCTATCACCAGCTCATCAGAGTACCCAAGTACCTGTCACCGGCCCAGCAGAGTACCCAAGTACCTGTCACCAGCCCACCAGAGTACCTGAGTACCTATCACCAGCCCATCAGAGTACCTGAGTACCTGAGTACCTGTCACCAGCTCATCAGAGTACCCAAGTACCCATCTCCAGCTCGTGAGAGTACCCCGAGTACCTGTCACCAGCCCGTCAGAGTACCCAAGTACCTGTCACCAGTTGGGGTGTTTTCTTTTCAAAACGGGGTCATTTTTGTGGGTAATTTCATTGTTCTTGTGCTCCAGGACCTTCAAAAGTGTTATAGGTAGTCAGGAAACTAAATGTGTAATTTATGCTCCTAGAACGCCTGATGGTGCTCCCTGCATGCTGGACCTCTCTATGTGGCTGGGCTGTGTAAAGGTCTCACACATGTGGTATTGCCATACTCAGGAGTAGCAGAATATTTTTTGGGGTGTCATTTTTGCTATGTACATGCTACGTGTTAGAAAAATCGAATAAATTGAAAACTTTGTGTAAAAAATAAAATACGTTTTTATTTTCTTTCCAGGTTTTCCAAAAAAACTTTTGGAAAAAAATTACCGATTCAAAAGACTCATAATGCCTCATAGATTATACATTGGGGTGTTTGCTTTCCAAAATGGGGTCATTTTGTGGGTAATTCCACTGTCCTGCTGCTCCAGGGCCTTCAAAAATGTAATAGGTCATTAGAAAATTGAATGTGTAATTCATGCTCCTAGAACACCTGATGGTGCTCCCTGCACGTTGGGCCTCCCTATGTGGCCAGGTTGTGAAAAAGTTTCACACATGTGGTATCGCCATACTCGGGATTAGTATCAGAATGAATTTTGGGTGTAAAATTTGCTATGTACGTGCTGTGTGTTAGAAATATCTTATAAATTGACCACCATGTGTAAAAAAAAAAAAAAAGTTTTCATTTTCTTTCCACATTTTTTTGAAGACTTTTGGAAAAAATTAACCGTTCAAAAGACTCATTATGCCTCATAGAATATATGTTGGGGTGTTTGCTTTCCAAAATGGGGTCATTTTTTGGGTAGGTCCATTGTCCTGGTGCTCCAGGGCCTTCAAAAGTGTGATAGGTCCTTAGGAAATTAGATGTCTAATTTATGCTACTAGAACGCCTGATGGGGCTCCCTGCATGTTGGGCCTCTCTATGTGGCCAGGCTGTGAAAAAATCTCACACAGGACTCAGGACGAGCAGCAGAATGTAATTTGGGGTGTAATGGGAAGTACCGTATTTTTTGCTCCATAAGACACACCTGACCATAAGATGCACCTAGGTTTTAGAGGAGAAAAACAAGAAAAAAAAATATTCTGAACCAAATGGTGTCCCTAAAATATTTACCAGTGCCCATGAAATGCAGCCTGACCAGTACCAAAGAAATGCAGCCTTACTATTGCCATAAATGCAACCTGACCATTGCCATAAACACAGCCTGACCATTGAAATAAATGCAGCCTGACCATTGCCATACATGCAGCCTGACCATTGCCATAAACACAGCTTGACTATTGCCATAAATGCAGCCTGACCATTGCCATAAACGTAGCCTTATCATTGCCATAAATGCAGCCTGACCATTGCCATAAATACAGCCTGGCCATTGCAATAAATGCAGCCTGACCATTGCCATAAATACAACCTAACCATTGCCATAAATGCAGCCTGACCATTGCCATAAATACAGCCTGACCATTGCCATAAATGCAGCCTGACCATTGCCATAAATGCAACCTAACCATTGCCATAAATGCAGCCTGACCATTGCCATAAACACAGCCTTACTAGTGGCTTAACACAGCCTTACGTCAAGTCATTCCATCCTCCTGACAGAAGACAGAGCAGCCCGAGCGGCCAAATGCTCTGTCTTCTGTCCCAGCAACAATGTCAGGCCCAGCCGGGAGATCATCCGATGCTCACAGGGGCTTGAGATGTCTGTCCTGCGCTCTCCTACCTCTCTTTTCTGGCAGTGGCAGCGGGGGCCGTTGCCAGCGGCGGGGGGGGGTTGTGCCAGCAGGGGGGTGGTGTCGGCGGGGGGGGGGGCGGTGCCTAGCATACATTCTCTCAATAAGACGCAGAGACATTTTCCCCCATATTTCTGGGGGATAAAAGTGCGTCTTATGGTGCGGAAAATATGGTATGTGTAAGAATATGCTGTGTGTAAGAAATAACTTGTTATTATGATACTTTTCTGTAAAAAAATAAAATAATAGTACTTATTCAATACAGGGTACTTATACACCTTCTTGCCCATTTTCAGCTATCAGCGCTGTTGCAATTTGAATGACAATTGCGCGGTCATACAACACTGTACCCAAACTAAATTTTTATCATTTTGTTCCCACAAATAGAGCTTTTTTTTTTTTTTTTTTGGTGGTATTTGATCACCTATGCAGTTTTTATTTTTGCTAAACAAATAAAAAAAGACCGAAAATTTTGAAAAAACAAAAGTTTTGCTTTTGTTTCTGTTATAAAATTTTGTAAATACCGTATTTATCGGCGTATAACACGCACTTTTTTCCCCTTAAAACCAGGGGAAAATCGCAGGTGCGTGTTATACGCCGATCCCCTGCGATCTCGACCTGTCACATTTTCAAAATCGCCGATCGCGATTTGAAAATGGCGCCGCCGGCGCCGAAATACACAGTGCCGGTCCTCGGCTCTTTCCGGCGGCTGACGTTCATTTTCGGCTCCACTCGTAGTCCCGAGCGGAGCTATCCAAACCTACTCGGCTAGGTTCGGATAGCTCCGCTCGGGACTACGAGTGGAGCCGAAAATGAACGACAGCCGCCGGAAAGAGCCGAGGACCGGCACTGTGTATTTCGGCGCCGGCGGCGCCATTTTCAAATCGCGATTGGTGATTTTGAAGCCCAGAATGGCTGGGATCACTGGGGCAAGGCTGCACTGGGGAAGGCTGCACTGGGGAAGGCTGCACTGGGGAAAGCTGCACTGGGGAAAGCTGCACTGGGGAAAGCTGCACTGGAGAAAGCTGCACTGTGGAAGTCTGCACTGACAAGGCTGCACTGGGGAAGGCTGCACTGACAAGGCTGCACTGGGGAAGTCTGCACTGACAAGGCTGCACTGGGGAAGGCTGCACTGGGGAAGGCTGCACTGACATGGCTGCACTGACAAGGCTGCACTGACAAGGCTGCACTGACAAGGCTGCACTGACATGGCTGCACTGACATGGCTGCACTGACAAGGCTGCACTGACAAGGCTGCACTGACATGGCTGCACTGAGAAGGCTGCAATGATGGGCGTTTAAATGTAAGTTTTTTTTCCCTTCAACTTCCCTCCTAAAAGTTTTTTTTTCCTTAAAATTCCCTCCTAAATTGGGGTGCGTGTTATACGCCGGTGCGTGTTATACGCCGATAAATACGGTAAGTAAGTTTTCTCTTTCACTGATGGGCACTGATAAGGCAGCACTGACAGGCACTGATAAGGTGGCACCGATGAGGTGGCACCAATGAGTGGGCACTGACGATGGGCACTGATATGCGGCACTGATGGGCACTGGTAGGCGGCACTGATGGGTGGCACTGATATGCAGCACTGATGGGCATTGATAGGCAGCACCGATGGGCACTCATGGGTGGCACTGGTGGGCACTCATGGGCACTGATAGACGGCACTGCTGGGCACTGAAAGGCTACAAAGATGGGTTTTTATGGGTGGCACTGATAGGCATCACTGCTGGGCACTGATGGGCACTGATAGGCGGCACTGCTGGGCACTGATAGGCGGCACTGATAGGCATTGATACGTGGCACTGATGGGCACTGATACGCGGCACTGATAGGCATCGCTGGTGGCACTGGCAGTGGTAGGCATTGTGAGTGGGCACTGATTGGCAGCTGCCTGGGCATTGATTGGCAGCTGCCTGGGCACAGATTAGTATTTCCCTGTGGGTCTAGGGGGGGCATACCTGGTGGTCCAGTGTGGATGGGCATCCTGGTGGTCCTGGGCGGCATGATGGTGGTCCTGGGCGGTATCCGAGGGGGGCTGTGCTGATAAACAATCAGCACAGACCCCCCCGTCAGGAGAACCGCCGATCGGCTCTCCTCTACTTGCGTCTGTCAGACGCGAGTGAGGAAAAGCCGATCACCGGCTCTTCCTATTAACATCGTGATCAGCCGTGATTGGACACGGCTGATCACGTGGTAAAGAGTCTCCGTCAGAGACTCTTTACCTAGATCAGAGTTGCGGTGTGTCAGACTGACACACCGCAACAACGATCGCCGCAATGTGCGCCTCCGGGGCGCGCAGCGGCTTAATATCCTGAGGACATCATATGACGCCCAGTCAGGTTTTGAAACCACTTTGCCGCCGTCATTCTGCTATATGGCGGGTAGCAAGTGGTTAAATACCACCAGAAGAAAGCTCTATTTGTGTGAAAAAAATTATACAAATTTTGTTTGGGTCCAGTGTTGCATGACTGAGTAATTGGCATTCAAATTGCGAGAGAGCTGAAAGCTGAAAAGTCTGGGCAGGAAGGGTGTCTAAGTGCCTTGTATTGAAGTGGTTAAAGTCTAATAGGGCGTGCACACGGTCGGACTTTGTTTCGGACATTCCGACAACAAAATCCTAGGATTTTTTCCGACGGATGTTTGCTCAAACTTGTTTTGTCTACACACGGTCGCACAAAGTTGTCGGAAAATCCGATCGTTCTAAATGCAGTGACGTAAAACACGTACGTCGGGACTATAAACGGGGCAGTGGCCAATAGCTTTCATCTCTTTATTTATTCTGAGCATGCGTGGCACTTTGTCCGTCGGATTTGTGTACACACGATCGGAATTTGTTGTCGGAAAATTTTATCTCCTGCTCTCCAACTTTGTGTGTCGGAAAATCCGATGGAAAATGTCCGATGGAGCCCACACGGTCTGAATTTCCGACAACACGCTCCGATCTGACATTTTCCATTGGAAAATCCGACCGTGTGTACGGGGCATTAGAAGGCCTCTATACAAAATGGTTTTGCTTTAACCTGATAGTGTTGCCCTGTCGCTACACTGCCTTGAAAAAGTATTCATACCCCTTGACATTTTCCACATTTTGTCATTTTGCAACCAAAAACGTAAATGTATTTTATTGGGATTTTATGTGATAGACCAACACAAAGTGGCACATAATTGTGAAGTGGAAGGAAAATGATAAATGATTTTCAAATTTGTTTACAAAACAAATATCTGAAAAGTGTGGCGTGCATTTGTATTCAGCTCCCTGAGTAAATACTTTGTAGAAGCACTTTTCACTGCAGTTACAGCTACAAGTCTTTTTAGGGATGTCTCTATCAGCTTTGCACATCTAGAGAGTGAAATTTTTGTAGATTCCTCTTCAAAATAACTCAAGCTCTGTCAGATTGGATGGAGAGCGTCTGTAAACAGCAATTTTCAAGTCTTGCCACAGATTCTCAATTGGATTTAGGTCTGGACTTTGACTGGGCCATTCTAACACATGACTATGCTTTGATCTAAACCATTCCATTGCTCTGGCTGTATGTTTAGGGTCGTTGTCCTGCTGGAAGGTGGACCTCTGCCCCAGTCTCACGTCTTTTCAGACTCTAACAGGTTTTCTTCTAAGATTGCCCTGTATTTGGCTCCATCCATTTTTTCCATTAACTCTGACCAGCTTTCCTGACCCTGCTGAAGAAAAGCATCCACACAACCTGATGCTGCCACCACCATGTTTCGCGGTGGGGATGTGTGTGTTCAGGGTGATGTGCAATGTCAGTTTTCTACCACACATAGCGTTTTGCTTTTAGGCCAAAAAAGTTTAATTTTGGTCTCAGCTGACCAGAAAACCTTCTTCCACATAATAATAATAATAATACATTTTATTTTCATTTATAGTGCCCTTTTCATCAAAAGATCTCAAAGTGCTACAGGTTAAAAACAAAAAAGAAAAATGAGCAGTGTATACAATAAAACAAACATCTACAAGGGACAAAAAGCTTTGCTAAAAAGAAATGTCTTAAGACCTTTTTTTAAAACAGTCAGTAGATTAAGGAGCCCTCAAAGTGTCAGGTAGGGAATTCCACAGACGCGGGGCAGCTGCGTAAAAGTCCCTGTCTCCAATTGTCCTGAGTCTAATTTTTGTTGTGTTTAATGGTTTGAGAAGTTCTTTGAGGTAGGAGGGGGCATGCCCATGGATACATTGGTGTTTGAGGAGAGAAACCTTGTACTCAATCCTGGTGGAGACAAGAAGCCAGTGAAGTGAGTGAAGAATAGGGGTAATATACTCATGTTTCTGCACTCTCATCAGGATACTTGCTGCAGAGTTTTGGATGTACTGAAGCCTCTGCAGACTCTGAGATTTGCATTAAAGTAGTCCAGTCTGGAGGAGACAAAAGCATGAACCAGCTTTTCGGCATCTGAGAGGGAGAGCATGGGACAGAGTTTAGAGATAATACAGAGGTGGTAGAAAGAGGTCTTGCATAGATGATTTATATGGGCTTCAAAAGTGAGTTGGAAGCCCATTTTTACACCAAGATTTGTGACTATTGTTGAGAAAGGAATGTTGGAACCAGAAAAGGTGATGCTGGTTATGGATGATGATTTGGTCTGGTGAGGAGTGCCTTCAGTTTTGGAACTATTTCGTTTTTTGCTGTGTCCCCCACGAGGCATCTCACAAACTGCAAACAGGACTTATTATGGTTTTCTTTCAAAATGGCTTTCTTCTTGCCACTTTTCCATAAAGGCCAGATTTGTGGAATGCTTGACTAATAGTTGTCCTGTTGACAGATTCTCCCACCTGAGCTGTGGATCTTTGCAGCTCCTCCAGAGTTACCATGGGCCTCTTGGCTGCTTCTGCCTGTCAGTTTAGGTGGACGGCCACAGTATTTATACTGAGATTAAATTACACACATGTGGACTCTATTTACTAATTAGGTGACTTCTGAAGGTAATTGGTTCCACTAGATTTTAATTAGGCCTATCAGAGTAAAGGGGGCTGAATACAAAAACACTCTTTTAAGATATTTATTTGTAAAAAAAATTGAAAACCATTTATCATTTTCCTTCCACTTCACAAGTATGTGACACTTTGTGTTGGTTTATCACATAAAATACCAATAAAATACATTTATGTTTTTGGTTGTAATATGACAAAATGTGGAAAATTTCAAGGGGTATGAATACTTTTTTCAAGGCACTGTAAATAGACTAACATATTTGTAAATTTGTATAAAAGTATGATGTTGACTGATAGTCTGGCCCAACCTCCAGATAGCCATGCTCTAAGCTATGTTCTTGGCAAGATGGCAGCACTCACAGATGAAATACTGGGGCACCAGGATACATGTAGAGGTGTCTGAATTCTGTCAGTGGTTTGCATTAACAAGGGAATGTCAAGATTCTGTTATAGACCATGTTATCACTTTGTGAATTAATTTATTTCTGTAAAAGGTTGTCTATTTTTGTCACTGCCTTTGTAGAAATGAGGAGGATGAGGAATAAATTCAAAGGTATGTACAGCCTATTGCATTAGGGTGTGCACATGTGTGTGTCCACATATATATGACCCGACACATTCACAGAGCGATAATGCTACTGTGCATGGGGTGATTAGGGTGTGCCCAGGCATATTCCACACATCCTGTGTGCACGCCAATGAATGCATTGCTATTAAAATATAGGTACTCTAAATCACTAAAATCTCATAAAAGCTTTAATATGTTAAAACAAGTCTGAACTCAAAACGTGAAAAAGGACTATGTTAGGAACATTTAGAAATGCTAATTCTACATAAGTAGTACCTTAAAAAATGTACATTTTGTCTTGGCTTCCTCCTAAAAAATAGCAGTGTATTTCCCAGAATGTGAGTGTGCCTAGGCACTCCAGTTCCTGCAGCAACATAGCTCTATACTGTATCTACAGTGTAAGATCTAAGGCACTGCTGGAGGAAGCAAAGCCCTGCCTCTATCAAGATGGCTGCCTGCACACAGAGACACACTGCAGAACAAGGCATAGTAAAGTTAGCAATGAGGAAAAGCTCAGCTACAAGGAGACTACAGACAATGCTGGTAACTAGTCATTTGCCCTCCACTTGCCTTTTTTTGGGCACAGCTTCCAGAGATCAGTTTTTCTTTAATGTAACATTGAAAGCTATTTTACATATTTTTAAATGCAGCCTTTATTAAAATAATACCAAGTGATCCTGCCATGAAGGTTCTTGTTCAGGCACTTCCTGTTATAGGGCAGCAGTGCTCTATCCCTGTCTGCTAATTGTGCTTTGCATAGTCACCCTGCTCAAGCTGCACACAGTGGCCATTTTCTTTTATATAATTGCAGCGCCCTCTACCTTAGGTAGGTTGCTAGAGGTATTTTTTTTATTGCTGTAGCCAGTGCAGGTAAATTTAGGGAGTTTGTTCTTGATCTGGGGGCTGGGAGTGGTTTGAGAGTAGCAGCAGGTGGCTTCATCTCTCTGGTGCCTCCCTCTGGTTTGGAAAAGAGTTGGGGAGAGAGGATTGGAGCGGCATGGGATGTATCTGGGAGCCCTGACCAATCCCTAACTAGGATTGTCAGGGAGCATGCCTCCTATATATACCCATGGTCAGCCTGCTGGGGGAGGAGTTGTCAGGTGGAAGAACTGAGTGATGGAGTGTTAGGCTGTCAGGGCCTTTGAGGGAGCTCCCTTTCTGGGGGGGTGACCTTGGGCCAGGGCTGGGAGAGCTGGGAAGGAACCCCTCCATACACCAGAAACGAGGGGTGTCCTGAACAGGAGCAGGAGAGGACAGCGGGGAACATTGCCGGGCAAATCATCAGGAGGGATCCATCTGTGGTTTGGTGAGTGACAGGCACAGTCAGAAGATCTGGAAGAGACATGCCAGGAGTGGATGTAGAGCGAGAGGGAGAGACTGTGATGTTGCTAGCATTTCAGACAGGCTGCTGCAGCCAGGAGGGTTGGCAGAGTCTGCACAGGACTAACTGGGACCAGTAGTCCACCTAAAACACAGCTAGCACAAATAATACTTTTTTCAATTGCTATTGGTTGCTACACCAAAGGGGACTGTAGACCCCTGCCAGTAAATGCTGAATCCTTAACTGTTAGGCCTTATTCAGAGTGGGGCCTAAAGATGTGCCAGGAATCAAGCATTGTGCAGTAGAGGAAGCAGAGTTGACTCATAAGTGATGTGCTGGAGGAGTATGGAGCTATAGAGACTGCAAATACAGATTCCAAATATCTTTTCATTCCTTTAAAGTCAATTATCTGGGCACCCAATGCCCCCTTTACCCCATCCAAGTTAAATCCCTCAATAAAACAACAAAAACAAGCTGATGGACTTTTCATTGTTCAGTGAGGAGTGACTGGAAGTGAATGCTGGGCTGTGCAGGGTGACAGGTGGAACTACTACACTCAGCGTCCCCACGGGGGCACCGCTACATAATCTTTGTTTATGACAACATAATATGTCATCATAAACATATCCATAAATGTAGAAAAGTAAGGAACACATAAAAATATACAGAAAACAAAAGTACAGTGTATAACATATCTGAGAAACAATCCCACTAAGAGGATAAATGCAGCCCGGTAGGTATACTGACTGACCAGAGCAAGTAAATGCCATAGCAGACTAACCCAACGGGGGGCGTATTCCGGTAGTTATATCAAAATTGTTAGGTCTACCACTCATTAGTCCTGTTGGCCCACAGCAGAGGAGGGGGGCTCAAAAAGCCTTCTCCTGAAAAACGTCAAACAAGGTGTAGGCCAAACAAGAGCGTACCAGGTTCAGGGGACATTATCTTACAACAATATTTTATTTAAGAAAAATGGCAATTGCTTATTATGCACAGAGCTTTAGCAATTTAATGTTATTCATTTAGGGGTTGCATCTACTTTAAGTAGTCTGGGAGTGGATAAGGATAAGATGAACCAGCACCGCTGATCTGAGCTCGCTGCCCCGCCACAGTTCATGGTTACTGACAGATGATCATTTGTCAGCTTAGTGGGTTTTCACCCTATTGATCCAAGTCTTTTTTTATGATTAATTTTCTGTACGTCCGGCTACTCATATCATTCCAGCCACCCTCTTTCTGCCAACCCACAAAAATTATTATTAGAATTTTTTTTTTTTTAAATCTACATTTCCATTCTGCTTAATGCAATTATATAGAAAGAGGAGGGATAGAAATCAATGGCACACCGACAGGTTTCCAATTTATCTAATTCAGTGCAGCACCTTCCACATATTCCATCTTGGTGGTGTTTGCTGTCTTGGGTTCAAAGTTCAGCATGGCTTCTGAAAACTGATATCATTATTTTTTCTGCGATCAGCACAGGGGAGGAAAATGTGCCGCAGTCATTTCTTTTTTTTTTTTTTTTGTAAAAATAGGTCAGGTGCTCTGGCCACATGCAGCTGCTTTCCATTTAAATCTTTAACTCTGAATGTGCAGGACGCGGCTTTAGAGTCATCTTTAGACATAAGTGAGACTGGTCCTGAGACCATGAAATAGGGCCCTTCCAATTCTTTAAAGCAAAAGTACACAATTTGGGGTACCTGAAATTTTCCATCTTGTCTGTGAATGTATATATTTAGAAGGAATATGGCAAGGGATGGCAATAGACATATCTTACAGATTCAAGTTTTCGGTTTGGGACCAGATTCCCAAATCTTGGCGCAAGAGAGCCAATGTAAAGATAGTAAAAAAAAAAGCTCCAAAGGGGATTTTGTATCCAATTTGAATAATACATTTTCAAATATTGGGTCTACAATAGAGGATTCTTTATTGGGTCATTAAAACTAAATTTAAAGCTTGCCATATAGTAGCAGGTATCAGAATTAGTTTGTTTGAGCGAACATTTATAGGAAAATTTGTTTGAAACATTTGATGACTTGACGTATGTCATTCAAAACTACTTCCAAATTTAATTTGCTTTTTGATTTTGTAACGAACTTACCTTACTATAGGTAAACCACATACAATTATTATTGTGCAGGATTTATGTAGCGCCAACAGTTTGCTCAGCACTTTAATGTATATTATATATAATAATATAAAGGGAGACTGTACAATTACAACACTGTTCAATACAGAAGGAATAGGAGGACCCTGCACATCGAGCTTACAATCTAAAGGGAGGGGGAGGTGGTACAAAAGGTAATAGCTGTGGAGGGAAGATCTGATGGAGGTGACTTTTTAAGTGGGGGTAGGTTTCCATGAATTAATTAGTTTGTAATGATTGCCTAAATGTGGACATACTGGGACAGGGAGTTCTAGACAATGGGAGAAGTTCTGGAAAAGTCTTGGAGGAGAGCATGGGAGGAGGTAACAAGGAAGCTAGAAAGCAAGATGTCTTGGGAGAAGCGGAGAGGACACTTTGGGTGATATCTGCAGATGAGGTTGGTGATGAAGCTGGGGGAAGTGTTGTGGAAGTCTTTGTATGTTGTGGTTAGTATTTAGAATTTTATACATTGGGCTAGTGGAAGCCAGTGAAGGGATTGGCAGAGAGTGGCAGCAGTCATGAATAGGTTAGCAAGGTGTATACATCGAGCAGCAACATTCATAATAGACTGAAGGGGGGGTAGCCTGTGTAAAGGTAGGCCAGTGAGGAAGAAGTTGGAGTAGTGAAGGCAGGATATAACCAAGGAGTGAATAAGTTGTTTGGTGGTGTCGTTAGCCAGGAAGGGGTAAATTCTTGCAGAGGTTAAGGTGGCAAGATTTAGCCAGTGATTGGATGTCGGCCCGAAGAAGAGGTCAGAGTTTAGCATCCTGGTATGCATGGGGGGACCAATAATTGTGCTGTTGATCTTGATGGTAAAGACATGAGGAGGAGATCAGGGAGGAGGAAATATTACAAGCTCAGTTTTAGACAGGTTGAGTTTGAGGAAGTGCTGTAACATCCATACTGATATAAATTTACTGTAAATGTGGATACATGAGGAGATCGAAAGGGTGAGCTGGGGAGTGGAGAGATAGAGCTGGGTATCATTGATGTAGAGTTGGTATTGGAAGCTGTGGGAGGTTATCAAATGGTGCAGGGGAGAAGTGTAGAGAGAGAACAGGAGGGGATACCCCAAGGACGGAGCCTTGAGGTACCCAAACAGAAGAGAAGCTGATGAGATGGTGTTGTATGTGATGCTGAAAGCATGCTGAGATAGGTAAGAGGAAAACCAAGAAAGAGCAGAGTCGCAGAGGCCAAGGGAGTGGAGTTTATTGAGGAGGAGTGGATGGTTGACTGTGTAAAAGGCAGCAGAAAGGTCTGGTGTTCTGTACACACAATCGGACTTTCCGATAACAAAACCATGGATTTTTGTTTGCAGGATGTTGGCTCCAAATTGTCTTGCATACACACGGTCACACAAATGTTGGCCAACAATTACGAATGTGGTAACATTTTCCGCCAACAAGCTCACAATCAAAATTTGTTGTCGGAAAATCCGATCGTGTGTACGGGGCATAAGAGTATGAGCATGAATTATTGGCCATTGGTTTTAGCAGTTAGTAGGTCATTAGTGAGTTTTAGTAGGGCAGTTTCAGTGGAATGTTGTGGGCGAAAGCCAGACTATAGGGGAACGAGAAGGTTGTTGTTAGTGAGGTAGCACCTCATACAGCTGTGGACAAGGCACAATTGTATGAGTTGCTACCTAACTGACAACAACCTTTTACAATGGTAGAAATTCATTCCTTAAAGAAAAATTTTCCATCCTTTTTTCTCATTACTGAGGTTGAAACTGTATGTCGATTTGACCCCAGTAATGATTAAATGTAAATGAATGTTCTTAAAATGAAACATTTTGAACACAATTCTACTAATGTAAGGCCAGCATTACATCAAATAACAAGCATTTGGCCACTATATTAGATTGGCTGTGTCACCACTCGAGACGCAGCTGGCTAGCAAAGCACCAGCACAAAATGCTGTGAGTGAAGCCAATGTTTGGGTTGCGGATCATGTATTTGGTTCAAAGCAACCTTCCCAGATGTGAGTAAAACATATTCATCTACACTAAATATATTCTCTGAAAATCTCAGTCTTGAACTACTACACCATTAGGGAACTTTCCTTGATTCTCCATCTCCCATCCTCTTTCATCTCTCTATTTGTTTTAAGAGTTACCGTCACAAGAATGTTGATGTGGTCTCTTCAGTGAATCACATCTTATATCCTGACTGTTATGCCGCGTACACACGACCGGACTTTATGGCATACTTTGCCCACCGGACTTTTCGACGGACTTTCCAAATGAATGGACTTGCCTACACACGATCAACCAAAGTCCGACGGATTCGTACATGATGACGTATGACCGGACTAAAACAAGGAAGTTTATAGCCAGTAGCCAATAGCTGCCCTAGCATCGGTTTTTGTCCGTCGGACTAGCATACAGACGAGCGGACTTTTCGACCGGACTCGAGTCCATCGGATAGATTTGAAACATGTTTCAAATCTAAGTCCATCAAACTTTTGATAAAAAAAAGTCAGCTGGAGCCCACACACGATTGAATTGTCCGACGGACTCAGGTTCGCCGGACCAAGTATGCCGTAAAGTCCGGTCGTGTGTACGCGGCATTAGAGGATTGATCAGGTATCTGTTAGCCCTGAAAGTCAACAGCAGCCAGCCCCCCGTGCTGCACTTGTTAACACGGGCATAGCCTGACTTTTCAAACTGTTCCAAACAGAAAACTACAGTACAAATTTACAAGTACATGCTTTTTGCTAATCTGAGTCAATTTAAACACAGTAAAATGTTCTGAGCCCTGATGATGGGGGTCCCTGAAACATGTTGGCTTTTTTCTGCTATGACTAAAAACTTTGAACCCTTATGCCACGTACACACACGAGCGGACTGTCTGGCAGTAAAGGTCCGACGGAACGATTCCTTCGGACATTCCAATCTTGTGTGGGCTTCATCAGACCTTCATCGGACCTTTTCTGTCAAAAATTCAGATGGACCGAGAAAAAGAACAAGTTTCAAATCTTTCCGAAGGACCTGAGTCCGATCGAAAAATCCGTTCGTCTGTATGCTAGTCCGACGGACATAAAAGGACTCTAGGGCAGCTATTGGCTACTGGCAATGAACTCGTCGTATGTCATCACGTTTGAAACGATCGGACTTTGGTGTGATCGTGTGTAGGCAAGTCCGTTTCGTTGGAACTCCGTCGCAACTCCGTCGGAACTCCGTCGAAAAGTCCTTTGGGGTACAGACGGACGAGAAGTCCGCTCGTGTGTACGCAGCATTAGATGTTTGTTGGGCACTCTTGTTGGACTGTATATACAGTACATGGTTTCTCAACTCTAGGTTTTCTCCCCATTTTTAAGGGGTGTCAGTTTTGTGGAGAACTGCCCAATGATAATTTGATTGACCAAGTGAAATTCTGTATCCAACACCTTGTGTTTACCCTACTAGTTGTCAGTAGAGAAGAATTAAAACAGGGGTTCCTAACTGGGGTATGGATACCAAATATTGGGAGGATGGGACTGGATTCTTGAATAATAAAAAAATCTTTTTCAAACTTGAAATGAAAGTAAAGAAATGGACTTGGTTTGTTAGATGAATTGTCAGTAACTGGACCTCAATTCCAAATTATGATTGTACAAAAGCAAAATCACACATTTTACAGGTTTGTGGTCTTTGTGAGTTGACGATTTTATATAAAGGAATATGATAAAATGTGTTTTTAGTTATCCATAGGTAAAGTAAAGACAAGCTTTCGACATCTTTGGAGCCTTACTTGTACCAAGTAGGACTGATGATGAAGATTTCACCAGTTTGGTAAAGGGGTGTGGGGACATGTTGAGTAATCCACTGAAGAAGAATGGAGGAAAAACAGCAGTGCCATAGGTGTAGTATTTATAATAAGCCATGTTTAAGGATAATTTAACAACTCACAAGATAACAGAAGAAATAGGCATTTGTAGCAGTAAACCTCGCTGCATGATGTCTGTCCTATGTTCCCGGCCACGCTGGTGGTTTCCAGGGCTCCAAAGTGAACAGAGAGACCGGCAGTCAAGACGCCACCAAAGTAGAGCAGGAGGTGTGGTAGCGGCACCCATTCAGAGCATGCATGCTTCTTCATTAGGCCTAGCCAGTGGCCATCTTTGTTATGGTTATAAAGGGACGCCGGCTTTTATTCTTAATGGACTTCCTTTAGACTTGCTATATACTTGATTGCCTTTGTACCTAATGGTTTGTTTTTATATATCAGTAATATAATTTTATTACCATTATATTTTAACTTGAATTATAACTTGAATTTCTGTCAGATGTCTCTAGTTCTGCTCTAAAGCACTTTTCAGCTCCTCTCTAATCCACTAAAGAAGACCTTGAGCTATGGCATATTTTTACATAGTTACATTGGTCCTGCTTTGATCAATGTAATTATGCATACCTGGGCAATGCTTCTGGAAGCTGGGAAACACTGAAGCAGACAGAGCTTCTCCGGTGATGTTTACTTGCTTCTGGGTCCAGTGCTGAGTGGCCACCCTGATGCATTGTGAATAAAGGAGGTCAGCCGTTTAGCACGGGTGCCATTCAGAGATTACTTTGGATTTTCTGAATGAATGCAAAATATTCTCTGATTAGACAAGGTGAAGTGGCGGGATGGTGATGTCACACTCTCCATCTTGTCCAATTAGAGAACACTTTGATTCATTCAGAATACAAAGCATTCTTTGAACAAAGCCCAAACAGCCAACCTCTTGTGTTCACAATATAGTGGGGCAGCCATTTGGTGTGGGACCTGGAAGCTAGAGGAGATCACTGGAGTAGACATGCAGACTATAGTGATTTCTAGCTTCCAGGGGCATCAGCCAGATATGGTATATACAGTGGGAAAAATAATTATTTGAGCCCCTGCAGATTTTGTAAGTTTGTCCACTTACAAAAAAATGAAGGGTCTATAATTGTTATCATAGTGTATTTGAAATGATAGAGACAGAATATCAACCAAAACAAAAAACAAAACAAAAAACAACACATGATACAAAGGTTATAAAGTGAGTTGCAGTTCAGTGTGTAAAAGAAGTTTTTGATCCCCTACCAACCAACAATATTTCTGACTCCCACAGACTGGCTACAACATGTGCTCATGTGGTATACAGATTAGTCCTGTCAACTTAAGAAGGTGCTCCTAACGACAACTCGTTATGTGTATAAAAGAAACCTGTCCACAGAATCTCTTCCAATCAAACCTCACGATCATGGGCAAGAGCAAAGAGCTGTCAAAGGACGTCAGGGATAAGATTGTAGACCTGCACAACACTGGATTGGGGTACAAGACCATCAGCAAGAAGCTTTGTGAGAAGGAGACAACTGTTGAACTGATTATTTACAAATGGAAGAAATACAAAATAACTATTAATCGCCCTCGGTCTGGAACTCCATGCAAGATTTTGCCTCATGGGTTAAGGACACAGTCACCAAGCAAACATTGATAACACAATACACTGCCATAGATTGAAATCCTGCAGCGCCCGCCCGCAAGGTCTCCCACCTCAGGAAGGCGCATGTACAGGCCTGTCTGAAGTTTGTCAATGAACATCTAAATGATTCAGAGAAAGATTGGGAGAAAGTTCTGTGGTCAGATGACACCAAAATTAAGCTCTTTGGCATTAACTCAACTTGCCGTGTTTGGAGGAAGAAAAATGCTGACTATGACCCTAAGAATACCATCCCTACAGTCAAGCACTGATTGGATGTGGTAACATTATGTTTTGGGGCTGTTTCTCTGCTAGAGGGTACAGGTCGAGTTTGCCGCACTGAGGGGCCAATGGACGGGGCCATGTATTGTAAAATCTTGGATGAGAACCTTCTTCCCTCAGCCAGAACATTGAAGATGGGTCATGGATGGGTCTTCCAGCATGATAATGACCCAAAACATACCACCAAACCAACAAAGGAGTGGCTCAGGAAGAAGCACAATAAGGTCCTGGAGTGGCCTTGCCAGACTCCAGACCTTAATCCTATAGAACATTTATGGAGGGAGCTGAAACTTTGAGTTGCCAAAACAACAGCCAAGAAACCTTAAGGATTTAGAGAAGACCTGTAAAGAAGAGTGGACCAAAACCTGGTAACCAACTACAAGAAACATCTTACCTCTGTGCTTGCGAACAAGGGTTTCTCCACCAAGAACTAAGTCATGTTTTGCTTGGGGACCAAATACTTATTTTACTCACTGAACTGCAACTCAATTTATATTATTTGTATTATGTGTTTTTTTCTGGATTTTTGGTTGATAGTCTGTCTCTATTATTTAAAATACACCTATGATAACAATTATAGACCCTTCATTTCTTTGTAAGTGGGCAAACGTACAAAATCTGCAGGGGTTCAAACAGGTATTTTCGCCACTGTACATGCCTGTCCTCCTGAGGCCAAGGTGATCACCACCCATTGCATATCTGTCAGAGACTTCTGTACTCTCACTTGGGTCTGTAGCACCTGCCCAACAATTTTCTGGACTTCAGAAAAGGTTTGTTGTAAGGTAGACTGTGACATAGACATAGTTACATTACATAGTCCAAGCTGGACCAATGTAACTATGTATGATATACCATGCCTGGAATTCACCTTCACACAGACTGTCAGCAGACTTTTGCAGGCTTTCATGTAGCTTTAAAGCGGTTCTACCACTTAAAGAGCTCTGCAATTCCCCTGATCTGGGCAGATCTCATTGCTATATGCATAAAAATTGCATTGTTAAACCAAACCTAGCAGCTGACATTACTTTGCATCAATATAACCACATATGACACCACAATCTAAAAATGTGAAATGAATAAAAGACACACTTGAGTCAAACATCATTTTTCATTTAGGGTATAGGGAGTTTTTATCTTGTATCAAAAAAAATTTAAATAAATAATGAATAAGAATAGAGGATTTAAGAACACACGGGTCATGTGTCTAAAGCCTCGTACACACAATCGGATTTTCCGCAGACAAAAACCTCAGACTTTTGTCTGAAGGTGTGTGCCTGGATTTTGTCTTGCATACAAACGGCAAGGAATTGTCGGCCAACAAACAAGAACATAGTGACGTACTACATGGTTTTTCAGCTCTTTAGCACTACCCTTTGGGCTCCTTCTGCTAATTTCGTGTTAGTAGAAGTTTGGTGAGTGTTGATTCGCGCTTTTCATTTTGCGCTTTTCATTTAGCGCTTTTCAGTTCACGCTTTTCATTTCATGCTTTTCAGTTCATTTCTGAATGGCCGTTCGTCCACCAGACATGTTGCGGAATCAAAGGAGATAACGTGTTATTTGCTATTGGCCTTGGAGTTATTCCTTAGACCCAAGTCCAGTCCAGGAACAGGAGAAGGAGGATTTCTTGGACCAAAAATTGGTTGCTTTATTAATCGTGACCAATTATGTCATATGCCTTTGCTGCGGGAGCTCCAGGAGAATAATCCAGATGATTTTTGGAATTATATCCGGATGACGGACCCCTGCTTTCACCAACTCTTGGCATTGCTGACCCCCTATATTAAGAAGCAGGACACATACATGAGGCTTTTATTTTATTTTTTGGTTGAATAATGATTTGACTTGTTATATTTTCTATATTTTTGGATGCATAGAATGCACTTTTTGGTTAAGTTCTATTGGCAGACAGCATGTCTAATTTTATTTGTTTTCTTTTTTTAATGCACAATAAAAACATTGTGTAGAATAATACTTGGCTATGTGTTTTACTTCAAATGACAGTTTGGGAGTAGGAAGTTACATTTAAAAAAATACAATGTAAAATTGACAAGGGAAAATAACATAGTTGTATCTTTGATCTTGAAAACTACGGGATAATGGTGTTGCCCAACTTGCCCAAAAAAAAATAAAGAAGAAAAGCATAATACTTATTCTTGATATCACTAGAAAAAAAAAGCCTTTGAAAATTTCTTTGCAATAACTCCATCAGTATCACCAGCAATGCAGCTTCATTATTATCCCATTAAAGAAGAAGAGAATGTGCGCTGCATTTCAAGATTTCATAATTTGTCACGTTACAAATGTTAATTCTCCATTACCGCTTCTGGCTCGTCCCTGCTTCCGAGCATGCGTGTTTGTACTTTGAACTTTTGTCCGACGGACTTGTGTCCGTTAACAGACATTTGCCATCCAACATTTGTCCGCGGAAAATCTGACAACAATTGTCCAATTCAGCGTACAAATGGTTGGATTTTCCGCCAGCAGCCTGTCATCACACAATTCCCATCGGAAAATCCGATCGTGTGTACAAGGCTTTAGAGGCAGTGTTGATGAGTTTCCTGTTCACTTAAGAGCTGCTTCTCTGCTCATACAAAAAAGTATCTGAAGCAGGTCAAATGAACCTGCAGTGAAATTGTCTGAAGCATCTCAAACTGATGTCAAAAGCAGCCTGCATTTGTTCATTAAAGCTAGTCAATGCTGACCCTTAACCTGTTTAAAACCTTTGCTTAAAGTAGGACTATGACCTCCCAAAACTCCTGCATCTCTATAGAGTCCTCCCGATCTCTATTCCCTCCTACTTCCATCGAATCATTCATACCCGTGTATTTCAGTACATATGGGGCTCCATTAAACCAAGGGTGCCTAGATCCGTTCTCCTCCGTAGCAAACTTAGTGGAGGCCTAGGAATCCCTAACTTTGCCGCTATTATCATGCGGCCCAGCTGGCCTAAATAACCCTACTACATGCAAAAATTGAAATACCACTATTGGTCAGTCTGGAAGCGATAGCACTCTCCCCCCTAGTGGTGTCTAACTTATTATGGCTGATCTCTTCAACCCGTGACCTTGTATCCAACCCTATCACACGCCACTCTCTCAGGTTGTGGGACAGTTTACGAGGCCCTTTCAAATTAACCTCTCCTCACTCCCCACTACTATCCTTCCTAGGCCACCCACTTTTTTAACCAGCCTATACCGAACCAAGTTCTTTCCAGCTCTGGTCCCAAGCAGGGTTGAGTCGAATTTGCGATTTGGTCACTGATACCGCTCTTAAAACATTTCCTGTCCTTCAGTCTCAAGCCAAACTTCCTCCTAATGAATGCTTCCGTTACCTCCAAATTGCCTACTTCGCCCAAACAGTAATAGGCCGGTGTACCTCGTTGGATGATTTATCAATCTATGAAAGTATTTGTAACTCAGACTCACATGAGCCAGGCATCATATCACGTCTCTATAATCACCTACTTCCCCGTCTGTTAATCTCCCTTCTTATGCTGCACAGCGGTCCAAGGACCTACAATTCGAGTTGGATGCTGAAGATTGGGCGAGCATTTGGACCAACACAAAATCCTCAACACATAATGTTGTAGCGCTGGAGGCGAATTATAAGGTCCTTATGCGTTGGTACCTTGTCCAAGCAAGAATTTCAAAATTCTTACCGAATTATCCACCTGTATGTTTCCAAGGCTGTGGAGAGAGAGGTACACATGTCCACATTTGGTGGTCATGCCCTATTGTGCAACAATTCTGGACAACAATATTCCACATGGCCTTAACGCTACTTCGGGATACCCTAGACCCTAACCCTTCCCTGGCACTGTTAAATCATGTGCAGGGAGGCTACACAAGAGCCCAACTTCGTCTTCTTCTCCAACTTACAACTGGCGCTAAACAGATGATAGCCAGAGCCTGGAAAACCCCGAAATTAAACATAGCGTAAGTGAAATATAGAGTCACTCAAGCTATAATTCATAGCAAAAGTGAAGTCACTATTCTAGACCGTATCCCCCAACACAGCAGAACCTGGACACCATGGGTGGAGCACTTTCTTCCCTCAGACTTTGCTGGAACCCTAACTCCCCCACAGATATTTCAGTCTTATAGAGTAACCCTCTGGGGACCCGTGCGACCCCGTTGACCGTTTCTCTTACTCTTTCTCTTCTTTTCTTTCCTTTTCTTTCCTTTCTCTACTTCTGTTATTTTCCCCATTACCTATACTCACTTGTCTCACCCATAATCTCTACCACAGTGTTAATGTTTGCTGGACGGACATATCTCACAGACCAGTTTGCTGGACGGACATATCTCACAGACCTTTTCCCCCTTGCTCACAGGGGTAGGTAGTTGTTTAAATTCCATTACTCTACTGAGTCTTTTCCCCTCTACTGTCAGCATCCTTTGTGGATCTAACTGACGATCGCAACTCTCTGAACTTACTATATTCTGCATTGTTGAATTGTAACAAATTTTGTTTAACATTTCTCCATCACATCTGTATAATTTTCATGTGTGATGCATTGTAAGTTTTGTTCATTACTCTCCAGACAAGATGATTGGTTGATATATGCAATGATTGCATTCAATAAAAATCTTTGAACAGGAAAATAGGACTATGACCTTGAATAAAAAAACAAAAAGTGCTGCAGCACTGAAATTATACGTGCATCTACACTGCGACTTCCTGTGATGCTACACTGCTCCTGAATTCAGAGTAGAGTTGCCACTCTCGTGTAGGCTGTGCCTGCTTGCACTACAGTGGTATGAGAAAATACTGGAGGGGGCATGGCTATCAGAATTGACACTGCTGATTCATACGCCTGTAGCATGATAGTCAGCAGTTGACCACATTTAGTCCTGCCCACTGCTTTTTGGATTGACAACACTGACTCTGCTGCTGAGATCTTTCTACTGTGAGCTGCAGTGTCTGGGAGGGGGGACATAAGAGACACAAATGAAGGAGAATTTAGGTTAGTTAGGGAAGGCAAGAGAAATATTTTGGTTCACTTGACTTGTGCATTACATAAACATTGGATTTGGTACTTTTTTAGGCTCATATAGGAGACTAACTGTGTTTTAAACATAAAAATGTTGCAAATGGATTAGAAAAATAACCAGTGTTATAAATCTAACTGTGGTGTAAAAGAAAGGAGGCCAACAGAATCAAACTACAACATCTACTTTATATTTTTAAAAATTGTGGATAACTGAATACCACACCTCCCATACCACATCCCATTTCAAAAACAATGGCCATTAATATGGAGTTCCCACCCTTTGTGGTAGAACAACCTCCATTCTCCTGGGAAGGCTTTCCTTAAGATTTTAAAGTATGTGGGAATTTGTGTCCATTCTGCCAAAAGAGCATTTGTGAGGTCAGGTAATGATGTTGGATGAGAAGATCTTGCTCACAATTGGCCATACAATTCATCTGAAAGCTGTTCAGTAGGGCAGCATTCCTTTGCAGGCCACTCAAGTTCTTCAATATCAAACTCATCAAACCATGTTTTCATGGAGCTGTTTTTTTGTAAAGGTAAACAGCCATTCTGGAATACAAATGGGTCTTCTCTAGCCTACTGCCACAAGGTTGGATCTGTACAACACCTTTGAATAGTGTAGCATTAAGAGTGCTCTTAACTGAAACACCTGAACTAACAAAATTGGAGGGGTGTCTACTTGGCCATATAGTGTATGGGTTAAGCGGGAAAGATAACACAATGCTAACGTTCACTTGTACAAACAGGCAAATCACTACATAAATTTGCAGTTCTTTCTCACTTTTAGAAAGAAATTGAACTAACAAGGAAACAGAAATGAAGCAAAGTAGAACTTTGTGTTATGTGGCTGCCCTGCTTGTGAAATCCCTAAAGAGGAATGTTCCCAGACTCCAGCACTATTCCAACACAGCACCGACTCATATGACTGTATTTCTGCCCAAAAGCACCATGAAAAGCCTGATGAAGATTGGGCTTGTGGGCGTAACAGGTGTTAGCGGGGCCGATCCTAGGGTCACAGACGCCTGGGTGCAGGATGCAGGCGATGGTCACTGCAGACATAGTACAGGAGATGGTCAGAGGCTGCAGACATAGTACAGGAAAAGGTCAGAGACTGCAGATGTACTACAGGAGATAGTCAGAGACTGCAGACATAGTACAAGAGATGGTCAGAGACTACAGACATATTACAGGAGATGGTCAGAGACTGCAGTTCCTATGGATGCTCCAATGGATGGCAGTAGATAATGGCCAACCGGCCCTCTCATCTGACCCAGCAATACAGCAACAACGGTTCCTCTGATCAGGAGTCAACTCACTTTGAATTGTCCGTGGCGACTCCGCTGGGTAGCACTCAGATCTAGATTCCGGCAATCACTCCATTCCTTACCAGGGATGGCGCTAGGCTGTGTGGCTTTCCCTCTGGAGCAGGGCAGTGGGGTTCTCCCTCTGATGGCATCCCCTCAGCACTGTCCTCTCCCTGGAGTCCTGGGTGCACTTCCCTGAAAGCTCTCCCTGACTCCTGGCTCTCTTTCGGGTTACAATGGGGCCGTCAGTCCTCGGGGCTACATGTCCCACAATCCTCTTCTCTGCTCCTTTTCTATTGTATTTCTTCCCTGGCCAATATGAAGGAGGGAGAAGAAACATAGTGGGCGGCTGTGCTGCCAAATGCCACCCACTAGTACAGCAGTGCGAGGAGGAGAAGGAGGGGGGAAAGAAGAGCCCGCGGATGCTCTCTTTCCACACAGAGACATGGCCACTCTGATCCCTGGCTGCTTCACTCTCTTCCTCTGACAGAAGGAGGGAGGAGGGTGTGCATGAATCACAGAGAGCCCTCTTCTCATTGATAACAGCAGTGGCGGCACAGTCTCTCCTCCTCTGATTTGTTCCTGTCAGTTGCTGGCGGGGCTCGAGCAGGATGGGGATCAGCAGCACCCGCTACATACGCTAGGCAAATTAGGTGGCCGTGAGGCCTAAGGCGACTGCCTAATTAGAGAGCCACCTCTGGACACAGACAAGGAGGGGAGGAGGGAGGGGAGCACTCTGGCGCTTCGGCGCTCCCACCTCTGCGGCGCCTGGGTGCGGTGCACCTCGCGCACCTGCCCAGGATCGGCCCTGGGTGTTAGTGCAAATCACATTACATATGTTAGTGCATTGCGTTGTCATTCACTTTGAATGCCACCCCAATAAGACAGCTTCAACGCACGTGTTGCAGTGTCCCACAATGCATAATAACACGCTACTATGCACTGCGGTGAACTGCATTGTCAAAAATGATGCATGTCTATTTTTTGGGACCTTTTGGTGTGTTGCCAGCTGCCCTTAACCAACATGTATTAAAAAAGAAATGAGTGTAAACACACAAGCATTAAAGAAACACACTGCACCAGAAAAAAGTGAACCCAGCCTTATGGAATTAGTATGATTATAAGGTTACTCAATAGCACTATCAATTCCCTTATTGATTATGCTTTGCTGGAACTGCTCTTTAATCATTTAAAAGTAAACAATTACTAGCTATCTGGTTTTGATTCTACTGCACAAGCAGGGAAGCAGCAAAGAGTGTTTTTCCATTTATGTATACAATAGCTGGTACATAATTTTGTAAATTCTAATAGCCTAACAACAAAGGCTATGATAAACTAATTGAATTGAATGCATTTCCATTTTTCTGATAATGAATGGCCACCATTTTTCCCAGCTGGATAAAACAACACAAAGAAAAAAAATAAAGAGACGGTGGTCTTTCATGTCTGGTGCTCTTTTTGTTTCCTTTGGGTGGATATAATGAGAGGTGGAAATACAAAGTACAGCGGTATAATTATCTGGTATAGAACGATGGCTGTAAAGAAAGTGGCTGAATGGCCTGGCTCCCTCTCCCCGGTGCTATTACATACAAGTTAGTGGCAGACTAGTGACAGGGAAGACAGCTGAGTGACAGACACATATTCCTGTGATCAGCGGGCTTGTCAGCCAAAAAAAAACATTTCTAATACTGAACATTTATATAGGCAAACCAAGGAAAGAACCAGAGGGCCCAATCATTTCAGCTCCATGACTTTGTTACTTTAATTAAAAAAAATTAAAACATTTTTTCTTCTTCTTTGTTTAGAGCAAGGGTGTCCAACCTTTTGACCTTTGTGGGCTACATTGGAAGAAAAGGAATTGTGTTGGCCCCACACATAAAATACACTTGGGCTGGAGGAACTTGACTGGCCTGCACAGAGTCCTGATCTCAACCCGATAGAACACCTCTGGGATGAATTAGAGCGGAGACTACGAGCCTGGCCTTCTCATCCAACATCAGTGCCTGACCTCACGAATGTGCTTCTGAAAAAATGGTCAAACGTTCCCATAGACACACTCCTAAACCTTGTGGACAGCCTTCCCAGAAGAGTTGAAGCTGTTATAGCTGCAAAGGTTGGGCCAACTCAATATTGAACCCTACGGACTAAGACTGGGATGCCAGTAAAGTACATGTGCGTGTAAAGGCAGGTGTCCCAATACTTTTGGCAATATAGTGTATGTATATATATATCGTATATATACTGTATATGTGTAGCATTCGCCCTAGAAGGAACAGCTGAAAACAAATTCAGGTAGTACAGAGGCTACCAATCACACCAGCACACTGACACTTACATCTCAGTCTAGGGGATGTTGTTTTAAGTTTTTTTTTGCTGAAGAACAGGAGAGGGTTTTAGGGTCACGGGATACTCCAAAACTTTCAGCAACAACACCAGAGGACAAACTTCTCTCTTTGTCTCCAATAGCTGTTTTCTATAAGTAGCAGGGGTTAGTTGAAATGTTTAAAGCCCCACAGCTACAGACCAAAGGGCAATCTCTGGCCACTGATCTCTTCTGCTTTGCTCAGTTATGAGTTCCTAGTAAGATCTTTAGTTACAGTGTCCTTGGAGATGTCTGCCACCCAGCTTCCACGGGTAGATCTTTCATGAAGGAAATAAAAAAAATCCTTCTCCAGACCAGGACTCTGAAACAGTGTCCTTCAGCAGGTATGCCCCTCCAGCAATTCTCATGAGGCCCTCAGCCCAGCTACCGCTGAGACCCAAACTGTAGTCTCTTATCTTAGTGATTCTGCTCCTAGGGGCAGCAGCCCCAGGAGTACGGGAACCCTCCCTGACAAGAAAAGAACAATCCGTTGAGGCCTCCTCTCTACTTAGGAAGCTTCTTCCATGGGCAGGGTGAAGCAATCAAATTCTCAGCTCAGGAACCCTGATCAGACCAAACCAATCAACTACTCACTCACTACAATGGAGCCATAAACAAAATTTTCCTACCTGCCTATATAGGAGGACTCTACATGTGTATCACCTGTTTACAGACAAATTATAACCCCTCCTTCCCTAAAGATTACAGCCCAGCACTTTAGGCACAAATTATATGAATCACATGGAGACAATAAAAAAGAATAAAAGAATAACACATTTGTAGGAATGCTGAATGAGCTGGGAAGTGCTTGGCCCTCTTTGGCCGCGTGGTGCTGGGAGAATTGTTTCTGCATGTTAAATACATGTTATTTACACTCTAGTTAAACAATAATTATACAGGTTGAGATAAATGTCGGTTAAGTGGTTGTTAAATTCACAATAAAGCCAACATTTGTTATTGCCTCTCATGCATGGAGACAGAAAAGGGATGTTATTCACACATCATTATGTGCTACTCTGGACTGGGTTCAGCTCCGCTGTAAGCTAATTAGAAGTCTAATTGTCAGTTTTCACTTTCAGTCTTGTATACTTGATGCCGGGATTCATGCCCAGACTTAAAGGGTCAATCTACCCAAAACTGATATCTCGACTGTGGGGGAGGGCTATATCACAGGCTGATTTCTGGTAACACTTGAGGACTTTAGCGGCAAGATCTCCCTGCTGTATTTCCCAACTCTACCCACAACACTACAGAGTCCCACCAAAGCTGATAACGATCGGTATCCCAGCTGCATTCTGTGTAATGCAAATTTATAAGTCCACTGGGGAGAGTGGTGCTAGTATTGGATGTGATGGGTGGGCAGAGCTGGAAACTTCAAACTCATGTTAATAGACACTGGTTACCGAGGTCCCCATAATTATCCACAAAAAAGTCAGTATTTGGCAATGAATGAATGTCGCACATATATAAAATTTGACTGAATAGTGATTTAATAAAAATATTACAGCTCAACCATCTACTATTTTATACAACTCCAGCTAAGTGAAGTGGACATTATATAATACTATATATGTTCAAATTTGTGTTTTGCTTATGTTAAGTATAGTAGATTGTAGATTCTAATTTGAATGTATGTCTTCAGTTTAGAGTGAACCTGTGGTCAACCCATTGACAATCAAGTATTTCCATATTCTTAACAAACAGTAAATAAGCTATAAAACAAGCCCTCACTGACCTCCATAGCTGCCACCACTGTGAAGCAATTTAATGTAGAATCAGCCCTCCCTGCTCCCCCATTCCATTGGTGACTCAGCATATCAGCTCCCCCTGTTCCTCTCTCTCAGCAGTGGCTGAGTAGCCCAGCTCCCCCTAATCCACACCCTCGCCCCCCAGCAGTGGTTTAGCAGTTTAGCTACTCTTGCTCCAACCTCTCAGCAGTGGCCCAGCATTTCAGCTTCCCCGCTCCTCCTTCCAGCAGTGGTTCAGCAGCTCAGCTCCTCTTGTTCCTCCCTCTCAGAAGTGGTTCAGCATCTCAGCTCTTCCTGCTTCTCTTCCCAGCAGTGGCTCAGCTTCTCTTGCTCTTTCCTTCCAGCAGTGGCTCAGCAGCTCTGCTCCCTCCTCCAATGACTTAGCAGCACAGTTGTCTCTGCTTTCCCTCCTTAAAGTGACTCAGCAACTTAGTTCCCCCTGCTCCCCTCTCCCAGCATTGGCTCAGCAGCTCAGTTATTTTTGCTCCTACCTTCCCCAACAGTGGCTCAACATCTCAGCTCCCCTTGCTCCCCCTACCAGCTGTGGCTCAGCAATTCAGCTCCTTTTGCTCTTGACTCCCAGCAGTGGCTCAGCAGCTCATCTACCCCTCCTACAGTGACCTAGCAGCTCAGCTCTCCCTGCTTTCCCTCCTGGAAGTGACTCAGCAGCTTAGTTCCCCCTGCTCCCCCTCCTTCCACCAGCTCTGGCTTGGCAGCCTTCTGGAATTTTAGTAAATAAATGCAGAGCTCCAGGAAGGAAGAGAAAGGGGAGCTGAGCTGCCGAGAGAATGACTTCAGTGCTTCTGCTGTGAACTTTGAGGATGAACTGCTCTACAGAGCCTGTAGGCAGGTGTAGTCTGTACTCCCTTCTGTAGGTGGAGCTAGGCTAGCTAGCAGCAATGCAGAATGGGAAAGAATGGGTGAGGAACTTTATCCCCTAGGCCTTGTTTGCATCTGAGGAACTTTATCTCTCTAGTGGTGACGCTGGTGCCCTGACTGACCCTGCAGCCATCTTGGGCCAGGACAGTGCCTATTTAAAACACTGGCTCTTGGGTTCAGCACGCATTTTTGCAAGTGTTGAGTGAAGGGACAGGTTCCCCATCTGTTAGGGAAAGTGTTTAGAGCTAGGGAGAGGTTCTGGAGGAGTAGGGGACTATGCCTATCCTCTGCATGGAGTAACCTCCCAGTTGGGTGTGGACTGTCCAGGCCGCATTCCCATTCCTCACTGCAAAAGCTGTCAGCATCCACCGAAATAAAGCTATTCTCTGCGGATTCTGTAAGTGGCACCGGATGGCTGTGCCTACCCACCTAGCCTGTTTGCACCTTGTTGGGACTTCCTGTAAATGCACTGTTGTCATCTACTTTGGCTTCTGTGTGATCCCTGTTTGCCGACAAACTACTCTGCACCCTACAGAGAAAGTTCTGTGCTTCATATTGGCCAGTTGTCAACCCTTGTATAAGTAGCTTTAATCTTTAAAGGTTCAGCCCACCAAATTTATGGCTGAGGACTTAAGCATCTACTGTCTATTATCTCTCATTGACTCCAAAGGTAAAATATTTCAGCTATTAAGCCTCACTTCTCCTGCAGTATTCTCTGCCAGGCAATATGAAAGCATGGACAGTGACAGCGCCTCCTAATGGCTGTTGCAGGTAGGTGGAGCTGGGAACGCAATAGCAGAGATGTTATATATGCAGTCTGCAGGAGATTTAAGAGTAATCCTATCCACGGGCACCCAAGTCAAGCTGAAATATCAGTTTAGTAGAAAATAAAAAGTGCTTACAAAGACCTTGCTCTTTCCTTTGTAGGAAAATGATAAGTACACAAGGAAGACGGGAGCCAGTACTGTGAATATCACATAACATTAATCAGTGTCAGGGTCTGTACATTCTGATATGAAGCACACATCACAGACCACAACAAATGCAGAGTCAGCACAAGGCATTTATAACAATAACATTTAATTATTCCTATAATGAATATGTGGCAAGCATATATTATGCTTATCTGCCATGAGGCCAGATTTAGCTGATTTTATATTCAGCAATAGGGATGAGCTTCGTGTTCGAGTCGAACCCATGTTCGACTCGAACATCGGCTGTTCGACCGTCCGTCGAATTGCGAACGATATGGGCCGTTCGCGCCAAATTCGTGTGGCGCGTCACGGCCCATAATTCACTGCGGCATCGCAGTGCATTGCTGGCTGATGATTGGCCAAGCATGCACTATGACCCGCATGCTTGGCCAATCACAGCGCCGCCTGAACAGAGAGCCGTAATTGGCCAAAGCCAAGGAGGCTTTGGCCAATTATGGCTCAGGGGATTTAGTACACGCCCCACACTATATAAGGCCGCCTGCACGGCGGCCCTGTGTAGTGTGTGTTCCGGCGTTGAAAGAGATAGACAGAGAGACAGTGTTTGATTTGAGTTAGATAGATTAGGCAGAACAGTCAGTCAGTTAGCTGCACTTACAGTGTATTGTGTATATATATGCATCCCAGGTGTTGCATATATATATATATACACTGTATTCAGTTTAGCTAGATCCGTTCCTGTTATCTTCTATCTAGACTATTTACATTCAGTGCAGTGTGTCCTGCTCACAGTGTTCAGCTAGATCCGTTCCTGCTATTTACATTCAGTACAGTGCTTCCTGCTCACAGTGTTCAGCTAGATCCGTTCCTGCTATTTACATTCAGTGCAGTGCGTGCTGCTCACAGTGTTCAGCTAGATCCGTTCCTGCTATTTACATTCAGTGCAGTGCGTGCTGCTCACAGTGTTCAGCTAGATCCGTTCCTGCTATTTACATTCAGTGCAGTGCGTCCTGCTCACAGTGTTCAGCTAGATCCGTTCCTGCTATTTACATTCAGTGCAGTGCGTCCTGCTCACAGTGTTCAGCTAGATCCGTTCCTGCTATTTACATTCAGTGCAGTGCGTGCTGCTCACAGTGTTCAGCTAGATCCGTTCCTGCTATTTACATTCAGTGCAGTGCGTCCTGCTCACAGTGTTCAGCTAGATCCGTTCCTGTTATCTTCCTACTGACAGGCAGGCTTGTCTGGTTACAGTATATAAAGCTACCTGAAGAAAATTACAGGTGTTCTTTTTGATCCTATTAGTACCACGGTCAGGCAGCTAGACTATTTACATTTAGTACAGTGTGTCCTGCTCACAGTGTTCAGCTAGATCCGTTCCTGTTATTTACATTCAGTGCAGTGTGTCCTGCTCACAGTGTTCAGCTAGATCCGTTCCTGCTATTTACATTCAGTACAGTGCGTGCTGCTCACAGTGTTCAGCTAGATCCGTTCCTGCTATATACATTTAGTGCAGTACGTCCTGCTCACAGTGTTCAGCTAGATCCGTTCCTGTTATCTTCCTACTGACAGGCAGGCTTGTCTGGTTACAGTATATAAAGCTACCTGAAGAAAATTACAGGTGTTCTTTTTGATCCTATTAGTACCACGGTCAGGCAGCTAGACTATTTACATTTAGTACAGTGTGTCCTGCTCACAGTGTTCAGCTAGATCCGTTCCTGTTATTTACATTCAGTGCAGTGCGTCCTGCTCACAGTGTTCAGCTAGATCCGTTCCTGCTATTTACATTCAGTGCAGTGCGTCCTGCTCACAGTGTTCAGCTAGATCCGTTCCTGCTATTTACATTCAGTGCAGTGCGTGCTGCTCACAGTGTTCAGCTAGATCCGTTCCTGCTATTTACATTCAGTGCAGTGCGTCCTGCTCACAGTGTTCAGCTAGATCCGTTCCTGTTATCTTCCTACTGACAGGCAGGCTTGTCTGGTTACAGTATATAAAGCTACCTGAAGAAAATTACAGGTGTTCTTTTTGATCCTATTAGTACCACGGTCAGGCAGCTAGACTATTTACATTTAGTACAGTGTGTCCTGCTCACAGTGTTCAGCTAGATCCGTTCCTGTTATTTACATTCAGTGCAGTGCGTCCTGCTCACAGTGTTCAGCTAGATCCGTTCCTGCTATTTACATTCAGTGCAGTGCGTCCTGCTCACAGTGTTCAGCTAGATCCGTTCCTGCTATTTACATTCAGTGCAGTGCGTGCTGCTCACAGTGTTCAGCTAGATCCGTTCCTGCTATTTACATTCAGTGCAGTGCGTCCTGCTCACAGTGTTCAGCTAGATCCGTTCCTGTTATCTTTCTACTGACAGGCAGGCTTGTCTGGTTACAGTATATAAAGCTACCTAAAGAAAATTACAGGTGTTCTTTTTGATCCTATTAGTACCACGGTCAGGCAGCTAGACTATTTACATTTAGTACAGTGTGTCCTGCTCACAGTGTTCAGCTAGATCCGTTCCTGTTATTTACATTCAGTGCAGTGTGTCCTGCTCACAGTGTTCAGCTAGATCCGTTCCTGCTATTTACATTCAGTACAGTGCGTCCTGCTCACAGTGTTCAGCTAGATCCGTTCCTGCTATTTACATTCAGTGCAGTGCGTGCTGCTCACAGTGTTCAGCTAGATCCGTTCCTGCTATATACATTTAGTGCAGTACGTCCTGCTCACAGTGTTCAGCTAGATCCGTTCCTGTTATCTTCCTACTGACAGGCAGGCTTGTCTGGTTACAGTATATAAAGCTACCTGAAGAAAATTACAGGTGTTCTATCCCAGCTTAGTGCAGCTACAGGCCATTAGTATGTCTGGAAGGCCAAGAAGGAGAGGCAGACAGTCACAAGCCAATAAGAGAGGGCAAGCAGGCTCTGTGTCTAGTGCTGGTCGTGGAGACGGTGCATCCTCATCAGCACGTGGCCATGGGACACGCTTGGCCTTTTTTTCGGCAGCTGGCCGTGTTGAGCCGCAACATGCGGAAGACTTGGTCGAGTGGATGACCAAGCCGTCCTCATCCTCCTCATCCTCTCTCACCCATGCCCAGGGTGCTTTGTCTGGCAAAGCAGCGGCCTCTTCCCTCAGCTCAATGTCATCAGTGACTCCTTCCCTAGCCCCACCATGTCCTCCTGAGGATTCCCTCGAACTGTTTGACCACAGTGTTGGGTACATGCTCCAGGAGGATGCCCAGCGTTTGGAAGGCTCTGATGATGATACTGAGCTCAATGAAGGCAGTAACATGAGCACGGACAGAGGGGGTGCCCAAGAAGGACAGCAATCTGGCAGTCATGCTCCCCCTGCTGCAGCATACTGCCAGGTTTGCTCCAGTGATGAGGAGGGAGGGGATGATGAGGTCACTGACTCAACGTGGGTGCCTGATAGGAGAGAGGAGGAGGAGGAGGAGGAGGAGGAGGAGGAGGAGGAGGTGGCACATCACCAACTAGGCAGGATGCCCTCCAGGGGCCAGCCTAAGGGCAGCACATTGACTGCATCACACCCCAAAGCTCCACATGTGCAGGGCGCTGCAGTCTCTGCGCGTTATTCAAAAAGTTCTTTGGTGTGGGCCTTTTTTGAGACGAGTGCATCAGATCGCACCGCTGCTATTTGCAATATATGTCTCAAGCGTATCTCGCGTGGCCAAAACATCTCCCGCTTGGGTACCACATGCTTGACCAGACATATGTTGACCTGCCATGCAGTTCGTTGGCAAGCGTATCTAAAAGACCCACACCAAAGAACAAAGACGATCTCTCCTTGCTCCTCATCAGCTGAGATTTCCAACCCCACTAGACCTTCAGTCCTCTCTGCGACCTGCAGTGAGAGGAATGAAGGTGTAGAATTAGGTGTGTCACAGCCAAGTACTTATGGGCAATCTGCTTTTGGTACACCGACGTCAGATTGTACCAGGCAAATTTCCCTGCCCCAGCTGCTGCACCGCCGAAAGAAGTTTGCTCCCAGCCATCCACATGCCCAGCGGTTGAATGCTAGCTTGGCAAAATTGCTAGCACTTCAACTGCTGCCTTTTCAGTTGGTAGACTCTGCCCCCTTCCGTGAGTTTGTGGAATGTGCGGTTCCTCAGTGGCAGGTACCCAAACGCCACTTTTTCTCACGGAAGGCGATTCCGGCTCTCTACCGGCATGTGGAAGGCAATGTCCATGCCTCGCTGGACAGGGCGGTCAGCGGTAAGGTGCATATTACCGCTGACTCATGGTCCAGCAGGCATGGACAGGGACGTTACTTAAGTTTCACGGCGCATTGGGTGACTCTGCTGGCAGCTGGGAAGGATGCAGGACAAGGTGCAGTAGTGTTGGAGGTTGTTCCGCCACCACGCCTCCAAAATGCTGATTGTGACACACCTCTCTCCTCCACCCCCTCCTCTTCTTCTTCCTCCATGGCCTCTTCCTCGGAACCAGCGGTGCTCCGTAGGCGTTCAAGGGGCTACGCAAGTACGCAGGCCAAAAGATGCCATGCGGTGCTTGAGCTGGTGTGCTTGGGGGACAGGAGCCACACTGGGGCAGAGGTTCTGTCAGCTCTGCAGGGGCAGGTTCAGAGGTGGTTGACGCCACGCCAACTTAAGGCAGGAATGGTGGTTTGCGACAATGGCACCAACCTCCTCTCTGCCCTCCGACAGGGACAACTGACCCATGTGCCCTGTTTGGCTCACGTCCTTAACTTGGTGGTGCAGCGGTTCTTGGGCAGGTACCCGGGCTTACAGGATGTCCTGAGGCAGGCCAGGAAAGTCTGTGTGCATTTCCGCCGGTCATATAATGCCAGTGCTCGGCTGACGGACCTCCAAAAGGAGTTTAACCTGCCCAAGAACCGCCTAATCTGTGACATGCCCACCAGGTGGAACTCGACGTTGGCCATGCTGCAGCGGCTGCACACGCAGCAGAGGGCCATCAATGAGTACCTGTGCGACTATGGCACCAGGACAGGGTCAGGGGACCTTGGTTTTTTTTCCCCACGCCAGTGGGCCATGATCAGGGATGCATGCACTGTCCTGTCACCATTCGAGGAGGCCACGAGGATGGTGAGCACTGACAGTGCATGCATCAGTGACACTGTCCCCCTTGTCCACCTGTTGGAGCACACGCTGCGTGGGATAATGGACAGGGCACTTGAGGCAGAACAGAGGCAGGAAGAGGAGGACTTCCTTAGCTCTCAAGGCCCCCTTTATCCAGACAGTGTTCCTGCGTGCCCGCCGATCACACAGGAAGAGGACGAGGAGGAGGAGGAGGAGGAGGAGGAAGATTGTGTCAGTATGGAGGTGGAGCCTGGCACTCAGCATCAGCAGTCTTTAAGGGATCAGTCCCAAGGAACACATGGACTTGTACGTGGCTGGGAGGAGGTGGCTGCGGACGTTGTTGTCCTTAGTGACCCAGAGGACTCCGGACCGAATGCCTCAGCAAACCTACGCTGCATGGCCTCCCTGATCCTGCAAAGCCTGCGTAAGGATCCTCGTATTCGTGGTATCAAGGAGAAGGACCAATACTGGCTGGCAACCCTCCTTGATCCACGTTACAAGGGTAAGGTTGCGGACCTTATCTTGCCATCGCAGAGGGAGCAGAGGATGAAACATCTTCGGGAGGCCTTGCAGAAAGGTCTGTGCAACGCGTTCCCAGAGACTGGGAGGTTACAAACTCCTGTTTCTGGACAACGTGTTGCTGAGGCTTCGGTCAGTCAAAGAAGGAGCGGTGGAGAAGGTGGCCGTCTGACCGATGCGTTCAGACAATTTTTTGGTCCGCAGCCCCAAGGTATGATCGGTTCCAGCAACCATCGCCAGCGTCTGTTTTACATGGTGCAGGAATACCTAGGGGCAAGATCAGACTTGGACACCTTTCCCACCGAAAATCCTCTGGGTTACTGGGTCTTGAGGATGGATCACTGGCCAGAGCTTGCACAGTATGCAATTGAGCTACTGGCCTGTCCTGCATCCAGCGTTCTTTCGGAACGCACATTCAGTGCTGCTGGAGGCGTGGTAACCGATCACAGGGTGCGTCTGTCCACCGACTCGGTCGATCGGCTGACCTTCATAAAAATGAATCAGTCTTGGATCACCACCAGCTACCAAGCACCTGATGCAGATGTAACCGAATAATTTTTTTTGAAATCTCAGATCCCTTCAAAGACTGCCTATGCTGATGCTGAGTGACTATCCCTGAGTAATTATCCTCTTCCTCCTCAATCATCACGCTGATAGCTTGTAAGAACATTTTTGGTTCTGGGCGCCACCACCAGTGCCTAAGGCACAATTTTTCAGCCCCTGTTTAACAGGGGCGTGTAATTACAATTTTTGATGTAATACTTTGCAGCAGGGCTCGTTCCTGCATTCCAACTAGAGTGTCTGTGAGGGGTTGCAGTGTTGTGGCACCAGCACCAGTGCCTAAGACCCAATTTTTCTGCCCCTGTCTAACAGGGGCGTGTAATTACAATTTTTGATGCAATACTTTGCAGCAGGGCTTGTTCCTGCATTCCAACTAGAGTGTCTGTGAGGGGTTGCAGTGTTGTGGCACCAGCACCAGTGCCTAAGACCCAATTTTTCAGCCCCTGTCTAACAGGGGCGTGTAATTACAATTTTTGATGCAATACTTTGCAGCAGGGCTTGTTCCTGCGTTTCAACTAGAGTGTCTGTGAGGGGTTGCAGTGTTGTGGCACCAGCACCAGTGCCTAAGACCCAATTTTTCAGCCCCTGTCTAACAGGGGCGTGTAATTACAATTTTTGATGCAATACTTTGCAGCTGGGCTTGTTCCTGCGTTTCAACTAGAGTGTCTGTGAGGGGTTGCAGTGTTGTGGCACCAGCACCAGTGCCTAAGGCCTAATTTTTCAGCTCCTGTTCAACAGGGGCATGTAATTACAATTCTTGATCTAATATTTCACAGCAGGGCCCTGTGAGGGCTTACAGTGTTTTGGCCACAGCAACACCTAAGGCCCAAATTTCTGCTGAGTATATAGGGCAGGACCCTACTTTCAAACATCTAACTTACAAACGACTCCTACTTGCAAACGGAAGGAGACAACAGGAAGTGAGATGAAATCTACCCCTAAGGAAGGGAAATTCTCTCCTGTAAGAGTTAATATGGGAAAACAATTTTTCCTTTCCACTGATGCTTTCCAATCCTTGTTCCACAAAAAAACCCAAATTTTCAAAAAACATTTTTCATTGGGACAAAAAAGTGAGGTGAAATCTTCTGAAGAGGAGGAAAGACGCAAAACAAATGTCACAGGGGTGATAACCCTTCCCTATGTTTTCCAAAAAGCTTAGAAAAGATTTTTTGGCTGGAGCTAAACACATTAAAAATGTTCAAAATTACAAACAGATTCTACTTAACAACAAACCTACAGTCCCTGTCTTGTTTGCACCGCCTGTATACTGCTGTTCAGAGTATATAGGGACCTTTCCTTATTTTAATTTGGGTGCGGGGTTCCCCTTAATATCCATACAAGACCCAAAGGGCCTGGTAATGGACTGGGGGGTACCCATGCCGTTTGTCTCACTGATTTTCATCCATATTGCCATGACCCGACATGACATTAAACCCGCAAGCAGTTTTAAATGAGATTTTTTCCTTTAAAAATGACATTTGGTGCAGGGACTGTTCTAAACATGGGAAACACGCGTCACTTTACAGGCATACTATAGACACCCCCCAGGTACGATATTTAAAGGAATATTTCACTTTTTTTTTTTTACTTTAAGCATCATTAAAATCACTGCTCCCGAAAAAACGGCCGTTTTTAAAAGTTTTTTTTGCATTGATACATGTCCCCTGGGGTAGGACCCGGGTCCCCAAACCCTTTTTAGGACAATACCATGCAAATTAGCCTTTAAAATGAGCACTTTTGATTTCGAACGTTCGAGTCCCATAGACGTCAATGGGGTTCTAACGTTCGTGCGAACTTGCGGTCCGTTCGCGGGTTCTGGTGCGAACCGAACCGGGGGGTGTTCGGCTCATCCCTATTCAGCAACACTATTTTTAGTTAATACATTGTGGACTTCTGAAACATTTAATTTTCTTGTGATAGCAAAAAGCATTTCCATATGGGAATGGTTATCAAATAACAAATAAAAATAAAAAAACATGAAAGATATATTTCAAGCCAAACTGAAACTTACAGTAGAGGTCAAGTCTCACTGAAAATAACACATGGAATACAGAAATCCCCACATACCAATGCCATGCCACTAGTATTGTAAGAATACAGTGCCTTGTAAAAGTATTCATACCCCTTGAAATTTTCCACATTTTGTCATGTTACAACCAAAAACTTAAATGTATTTTATTGGGATTTTATGTGATAGACCAACACAAAGTGGCAAATAATTGTGAAGTGGAAGGAAAATGATAAATGGTTTTCCAAATTTTATACAAATAAATATGTGTAAAGTGCGGCGTGCATTTGTATTCAGCCCCCCTGAGTCAATGCTTTCACCTTTCACTGCAATTACAGCTGCAAGTCTTTTTGGGGATGTCTCTACCAGCTTTGCGCATCCAGAGAGTGACATTTTTGCCCATTCTTCTTTGCAAAATAGCTTAAGCTTTGTCTGATTGGATGGAGAGCGTCTGTGAACAGCAATTTTCAAGTCTTGCCACAGATTCTCAATTGGATTTAGGTCTGGAGTTTGACTGGGCCATTCTAACACATGAATATGCTTTGATCTAAATCATTTCATTGTAGCTCTGGCTGTATGTTTAGGGTCGTTGTCCTGCTGGAAGGTGAACCTCCGCCCCAGCCTCAAGTCTTTTGCAGACTCTAACAGGTTTTCTTCTAAGATTGCCCTGTATTTGGCTGCATCCATCTTCACATCAACTCTGACCAGCTTCCCTGTCCCTGCTGCCACCACCATGTTTTACGGTGGGGATGGTGTGTTCAGGGCGATGTGCAATGTTAGTTTTCCGCCACACATAGCTTTTTGCTTTTAGGCCAGAAAGTTAAATTTTGATCTCATCTGACCAGAGCACCTTCTTCTACATGTTTGCTGTTTCCCCCACATGGCTTCTCACAAACTGCAAACAGGACTACTTATGGCTTTCTTTTAACAATGGCTTTCTTCTTCCCACTCTTCCATAAAGGCCATATTTGTGGAGTGCACGACTAATAGTTGTCCTGTGGACAGATTCTCCCAACTGAGTTGTTAATCTCTGCAACTCCTCCAGAGTTACCATGGGCCTCTTGGCTGCTTCTCTGATGAATGCTCTCTTTGCCTGGCCTGTCAGTTTAGGTGGACGGCCATGTCTTGGTAGGTTTGCAGTTGCATCATACTTTTTCCATTTTCCGATGATAGATTGAACAGTGATCCGTGAGATGTTCAAAGCTTGGGATATTTTTTTTATAACCTAACTCTGCTTTAAACCTCTCCACAACTCTGGTCAGAGTTGAGGGAAAGATGGATGGTGCTAAATACAGGGATATTCTTGAGCAAAACCTGTACCACTCTGTGTGTTATTTGAGGCTAGGACGGAGATTCACCTTCCATCAGGACAATGACCCCAAACACACTGCTAAAGCAACGCTTGAGTGGTTTAAGAGGAAACATGTAAATGTGATCACTGACTGTCCATTCATAACTATCACTGAGCATCGTAACCTGTGTTTACAATGCTTCAGTTTATGAATGGAGAGGAGCTTCTGTCTCCTATCCATTCATTCTTAGTGCAGCTGAGGCTGCAGAGAAAGGGACTGGGGAATCTGTTTAGACCCCTGATATCTCACCAAAGCCCCCCAATGGGGCTGATAAAAAAAAAATATATATATATAAGTAATAAATAAATATTTAAAATGTTAAATTGTAAAAAAAACATCAAATGTATCATAACCAGATGGAAAGAACATGGCACAACAGCAAACCTGCCAAGATACGGCCGCACACCAAAACTCACAGCCCAGGCAAGGAGGGCATTAATCAGAGAGGCAGCACAGAGACCTAAGGTAACTCTGAAGGAGCTGCAGAGTTCCACAGCAGAGACTGGAGTATCTGTACATAGGATGACAATAAGCCGTACACTCCATAGAGTTGGGCTTTATGGCAGAGTAGCCAGAAGAAAGCCATTACTTTCAGCAAAAAACAAAATGGCACGTTTTGAGTTTGCGAAAAGGCACGTGGGAGACTCCCAAAATGTATGGAGGAGGGTGCTCTGTTCTGATGAGACTAAAAATGAGCTTTTTGGCCATCAAAGAAAACGCTATGTCTGGCACAAACCCAACACATCACATCACCCAAAGAACACCATGCCCACAGTGAAACATGGTGGTGGCAGCATCATGCTGTGGGGATGTTTTTCAGCAGTCGGGACTGGGAAACTGGTCAGAGTTGAGGGAAAGATGGATGGTGCTAAATACAGGGATATTCTTGAGCAAAATCTGTACCACTCTGTGTGTGATTTGAGGCTAGGACAGAGGTTCACCTTCCATCCGGACAATGACCCCAAACACACTTCTAAAGCAACACTTGATTGGTTTAAGGGGAAACATGTAAATGTGTTGGAATGGCCTAGTCAAAGCTCAGACCTCAATCCAATAGAAAATCTGTGGTCAGACTTAAAGATTGCTGTTCACAAATGAAAACCATCTAACTTGAAGGAGCTGGAGCAGTTTTGCAAGGAGGAATGGGCAAAACTCCCAGTAGTAAGATGTGGCAAGCTCATAGAGACTTATCCAAAGTGACTTGGAGCTGTGATAGCCGCAAAAAGTGGCTCTACAAAGTATTGACTTTTGGGGGGGGGGTGAATAGTTATGCACATTATTTTGTCCTATTTGTTGTTTGCTTCACAATAAAAAAAAAAAATCTTCAAAGTTGTGGGCATGTTCTGTAAATTAAATTATGCAAATCCTCAAACAATCCATGTTAGTTCCGCGTTGTGCCAAGGGGGTGAATACTTTTGCAAGGCACTGTATATAGGGAGATTGGTGGCTGTAACTGCCTGCCCCTGTGTCCTCTTCCGGTTCCCAAGGTCCTCCTCTGGTTCCCAAGGTCCTCCTCTGGCTCCCTGGGTCCTGCTCTGGTCCCCCTCTGTGCTCCTCCAGTCCCGTCCCCCCCCCCTCCTCCTGGATCTGTCAGAATGGAGAGAGGAGAAAGGAACCGTTAAATATGTCATTTACCGGCTCCTTCCTTTTCTGAATGAACAGAGGCAGTGATCACTGACTGTCCATTCATAACTATCACTGAGCATTGTAAACTGTGTTTACAATGCTTCAGTTTATGAATGGAGAGGAGCTTCTGTATCCTCTCCATTCATCTTCAGTGTAGCTGAGGCTGCAGAGAAACAGACTGGGGAATCTGTTTAGACCCCTGATATCTCACCAAAGCCCCCCAACCGGGCTGATAAAAAACAAAAAAGTAAAAAAAAAAAAAAAAACCACTGACACCGTAAAAAACTGCAATATATTACATGTATGTGTTTGGTTTAATACTTTAATACCACTTTAAATCCAGTGGCAAACTGCTACATATATGTATTTTTTGTCCAAAGCTCTGCTTTATAAATAACCTCCAGGAGATTTTCAAGGGCAATGCAAGTCCAGTGATTTGCTGCCTGAGGAGAAATGTACTGAATGTCAGTTGGGTACATGAAGAAAGAATAACTGAAAATGGTTACCTGCCGCAAAACAGCTGGTGATAATAGATGAGGTGAATATAGGTCAGATCCATCTCTCATCTGGTGACACAGGAAGCAGAGACTTCTCCGTGTTCTATCGATCCATACCAATCAATACTTGATCAGATTACACAGCTTCCTGGAGAACCTTCTAACTGCTTTACGTGCCCAGTACAGAGGAAGTCGTATGTCACATGTTCAGAAATATTTAGCAAAACTTGGTATGCCTGAGTTTGAAGATTCACATTGGTGATAAAAATTTGAAAATTAGAGAATACACCTTCTAGAAAAGGGGTCACATTGTATTGTCCACAAATTTTCGCAGGTAAAATGAAAGAATCTGATTAAATGAATAGGTCCTACTTGGAATTTTCAGCTTGATATAATTTGGAACATAAAAAAAAAATCAGAAAAACAAAGAAAAGAACTAAAAAATAAACTTGAGCCCATAAGAGTCTCCCTATACATTGGGGTCCATCAGAACCCCCTAAAGTAGAACTTCACCCAAAAGGAGAAGTTTGGCTCTTCCTCCTCCTCCCCTCTCCTCTGTCATATTCGGATTATATATATATATATATATATATATATATATATATATATATATATATATATATATATATATAATTTTTTTGGGGGGGGGCGGGGCTGTGGTGTCCTCTCCTGGAGTGCGGGCAGTGGCCGCGGCGGCTCCAGTGTCTGCTCATCCAGCTTCTGTGTGTCTTCCGCCAAAGCTCTAGGCATCCAATAGGATCGCCTGACACTTTGGCCAATTGGGAAACAGGTCTTACCAACCTGCCTCCTGATTGGCGAGGGGGAACGTTAGTGTGATAATAGCGAAAATTCATTGCTCTGCGTTCCAAGCTCACCCTTTTTTGAAGCCTATTAGAGTCTCTGGCTGTAATCAGGTACTTCATAAAAACACCCCGCCGCATTGGAATCCATGGTCCGGCATCACTGATAAGTAGATCAGGGGGCCGGACGCATGGATAGGGGAGGCAGCGCCCGTGCACCCTCTATGAACGGGCCACTACTGGTCAGCAGCTACAGTTTTTGTAGCTGCTGACTTTTGATTTTCACACATCGAGGTCCACATTACATTAGTGTCCCCCCTTATATCAGAAACCTCATCAAAGTCCCCCCTTACAGCAGGGAGTCAGATAAACTCCTACGACAGGCTGGATTTGGCCCTGTGGAAACAAAGAAGAATGGCGGCACATGCGGAAGTAAAATCAAAAGAATTTATTGAAAATCCATAAAATGAATTTTATGGATTTTCAATAAATTCTTTTGATTTTACTTCCACATGTGCCGCCATTCTTCTTTGTTTCCATTGGATTTCCCTGGCTGCGGACCAGGCAGGCACCCGGATCTCTTCAGCAGCTCATCAGATCCTCACAGGTGGCTTTGAGCTCTTTCTCTCATTGGATTTGGCCCTGGGCTGCAGTTTGGAGACCCCAGTTTTAGAAGATGGTATCAAAGAAAAATCTGAAGTCTTATCTGTAGACTGGTTCTGGGTCAGTCACTCAGAACACTGAAATGAGTAGGTTATTATGGCAGCCAAACAACTAGCATTAAGGAGAGTGCAGCAGTTATTATTATTATTATTCAGGGGGAGGAAAGGTAAAAACAGGATGAGCTGATAGAGTAAGTAAAAGTTCAGTTTATTACTTAGAGGTGGGGTAGCCCTCACTGAACAGATGTGGACAGAGTAGGAGAAAGATTGTGGTAGGGTGAGTGGAAGCCAGTATAAGGATTGGCAGAGAGGGGTAGTGAACATTGAGTGGTTGGTACTGTGGATCAGTCTGACAACAGCATTCATAATGGACTGAAGGGGGGATAGCCAGTGTAAAGGTAGGCCATTGAGGAGGGAGTTGCAATACTCGAGGTGAGAGAGAACCAAGGAGGGACTTATAGCAATGACAACCTCCATGTTTCCCTTAAAGGTGATCTCTAAGCAAAGCTTAGCAAAGCTCTAAGCTGTCTACTGATTACAGGGGAGTCACAAGAACTACATTTGTCTAACCTAACTAGCAACCTATCTGGGAGGGTGAATAGTAGAGGAATGCTATATCCCTTTGTGAAACTTGTATCTCTGTCTGTCTTCCTGTTGCAGATTCCCCTCACTTCCTATCTGGAAAAAGCGTTGTCAATGGAACATAAAATGAAAATAAATCTCTCTCTAATGAAGCTCCATGTAGGCAGTAAAGACAATATGGGTTTTAATGCTTCCTCACTCTCTGTAAAACTAAAAAATGTTTGGCATCATATCATCAAGCAAGAAGGAATCCGCTGCTCCAGGTGTGTGTAATGACCCAAATGGAACCAAATAGGAGTGCTAGCTCTGACCCCCCCCCCCCCCCCAGTGGGATACTCGAAAAAAGAAGAAGGCTGCACATCCGAAGTTTCCAAACAATGTGCCTTTATTTTTTATTGTTTAGGCACATGTGATTTACATGTGCTTTTTTTGATATTAGAAAGGTTTGGAAGTATACACGTCTTTGTGTGTTCACTTTGGCTACCTATACCAATATATGTGTATTTGATGGATGGCATGTCCCCGTGGACACTTTGAGACGTGTTTAAATCACCAGTTAGTTTCCATATACATGTTGACCTGTTGGTTTGAAACATGTACAGATTTTATTATTCTTTGTTCATTTTATTTTTAATTCCACGTTTATATTGATACTTACACATTTATATTCATATTTTATATCAATTTTGTACACGGTCTTTTATTATTTCGTGTAGCATCCAATCCATGTTCATGTTTGGGCACTCTTCTTTGTGCCCATTGTTTTCATGGCACCCCCTTTTCTTCATAAAAAGTGGTTATTTTCTTTTATTTATATGCTCTCCCCTTTTGTTTTTTTAAGTCTTTTTGACATATGCATATTAATGACAGATACGGCGTATGAATTTGATATGGGATCAAATATAGTACGCCGTGTGGTTTTGTCTATGCACCAATCAATAATAATCACACATACTTTTTATTTCACTTATTAATGTATTTATGTGGGTATGTGTGCATATCTATTCATATGTATATATCAATGTTGCACCTTTCTCTATATATACAGTATGTGCATTGATATTGGTAAATGCACTTACATATGCATATTTTATATATATATATATAGATATATATATATATAGATATATATATATATCTATATATCTATATATATATATATAGATATATATAGATAGAAATAGATATATATATATATATATATATATATATATATATATATATGTATATATATATATATATATGTATATTTATATATCTATCTATATATATATATATATATATATATATATATATATATATATATATATATATAGATATATATATAGATAGATAGATAGATATATATTTCTTATACACAGTTGTTGTTTGGAGAATAGAGCGTTTTTCTTCAATGTATGTAATTACCAATCATGTTGTGTAGCTGCTGCTTATTCTGACCGCCTAATGAGCACCTGTTGATGTCAGGGAGGTCCTATATAAGCTTTAGCAGCCAGTATAGTCTATATAATGACTAATCACAGGTTGGATGTGTGAAACGCGTCTACGTGACTAAATATCTGGTGTCTCTGGTGTATCCTGGTGATTTTTAAAAAAGGCACATTGTTTGGAAAGTTCGGATGTGCAGCCATTCTTCTTTATTCATTTATACCATACTTGCCAACATCTTTGTTGCTTCATCCAGATCATGGTCACTTTCTGGATGTCCTCACCCCTATTTATGTGGGAACCTTCCCCTCAGTAACACCCTTTTTTGAGTTAAAAAATATGAAATGATATATAAGTTGCACCCCCTCAGTATTTATTAATAGTCAATAACTTGACTTCATACAACAATGTCTCCACTAACGTTTCTTAATTCATTTCAGCACTCCTTGGTTTGCTCCTGACGGCAAAGGATTTGCAACCAAGTATTAAAAAGTGAAAGTTTGATGGATGATTAGTAATCTGTCCCATTACTTTTGGTCCCTTAAAAAGTGGGAGGCACCTATACAAACTGTTGTAATTCCTACACCGTTCACCTGATTTGGATGTAAATACCCTCAAATTAAAGCTGAAAGTCTGCAGTTAAAGCACATCTTGTTCATTTCATTTCAAATCCATTGTGTTGGTGTATAGAGCCAAAAAGATTAGAATTGTGTTGATGTGCCAATATTTATGGACCTGACTGTACGTGGGGCAAGTTTTGTGTGGATCTATGGATTTTGTATGTTTCTGACCCTTTTTTAGCTACTGCATATTCCCAGTAACTCAAATAAAGGTGATGCTGTGATCCCGGGGCATAGAATCAACAGGACAAAGCACCTAGATGTGGGACTGTCCCAAAATACTCAGGACAGTGGGCATCTATGATACACTGTAAACACAGTGCAGTTCTAACATGGACTCCTCCTCTATTCCCTTCCTTTAAGGAGAGGGTCCTGCACTCAGCTGCCGTGGAGTGATTTTCAAAGATTAATTCAAGAGCTGCTACAACTTAAAAACTTATAGATAAGTCCGCAAGCGTGTATAATAGGCCAACATTTTGGGTCATATTTAAAAAGTGCCAAATAATCGATTTGCCAATCATTTATCTGCCACTATTGGGACTCCAGTGTAGATTCAAAAGCAGTAATAGGCACTTCTTTTTTAAAGCTGCTCTCTTTCTGGCACAAAAACACTTCAGTAGTAAATAGATAATACTTGACGTTTTATCTATATGCCATTTATAATCCTGAGTATGTTTTTTTCCCCAAGAGATTTTACTTGCACTTTTTTCCTTTATCGTTAAGTTTCTATTTATTGTACAACTTGACCAGCAGAATTTTATTCTATTTAAACAATATGAAATAGAAGAAGGAAAAATAAAAAGTATAAAAACATGTAAAGCAGAGGCTATATTTAATGATTAATATTTAATAACTGCTCATAGCACTCTAAATGTCAATGACATTATCCCACGTTTCTTGTTACATTGTAAGTTCATATCCACATAAAACAGCTCATTTATACTGTACATATACAGCATGGGCAAGATATTTAAATACTGCACCTACTGTAGTTTACTAAAATATTTGTTTTAGATGGTCATTTTATGCATTAGTGGTTCAGTAGAAAAAAAGGTTATAATTTCCATCATTCCTTATGCAAAAAAACACAATAATACAATAGTGAATGTCATTAAATAAACTTTTGGCCATGTTATGGACAATCAAATGTTTATATATTCAAAACAAGCAGTAAATACAAGCCCCAACTGACCTCTGTAGCTGTAGGGGCCATTGAGTAATTCATTCTCACTGCTTACATCAGGACTTTTACTTTAGAACCCATGAAAGGTGTTGGCTCATGATTTGAACATTTTATAATGAGATATACTCTTTATGGGTTTCTCAACAATGGGTCTGGCACGACTGTTTTATGTACACTTTGGATCACAAAACTGGCTGAACAGAAACATAAACCCTATGTGGCAGGTAAAAGAGCTTTAATATATACAGTACATGTATGTACAGTGAGGGAAAAAAGTATTTGATCCCCTGCTGATTTTGTACGTTTGCCCACTGACAAAGAAATTATCAATCTATAATTTTAATAGTAGGTTTATTTTAACAGTGGGAGACAGAATAACAACAAAAAATAGCCAGAAAAACGCATTTCAAAAAAGTTATAGATTGATTTGCATATTAATGAGTGAAATACGTTTTTTGACCCCTTCGCAAAACATGACTTAGTACTTGGTGGCAAAACCCTTGTTGGCAATCACAGAGGTCAGACGTTTCTTGTAGTTGGTTACCAGGTTTGCACACATCTCAGGAGGGATTTTGTCCCACTCCTCTTTGCAGATCCTCTCCGAGTCATTAAGGTTTTGAGGCTGACAATTGGTAACTAGAACCTTCAGCTCCCTCCACATATTTTCTATGGGATTAAGGTCTGGAGACTGGCTAGGCCACTCCAGGACCTCAATGTGCTTCTTCTTGAGCCACTCCTTTGTTGCCTTGACCGTGTGTTTTGAGTCATTGTCATGCTGGAATACCCATCCACAACCCATTTTCAATACCCTGGCTGAGGGAAGGAGGTTCTCACCCAAGATTTGACAGTACATGGCTCTGTCCAAAGTCCCTTTAATGCAGTGAAGTTGTCCTGTCCTCTTAGCAGAAAAACACCCCCAAAGCATAACGTTTGCACCTCCATGTTTGACGGTAGGGGTGGTGTTCTTGCGGTCATAGGCAATATTCCTCCAAACACAGCGAGTTGAATTTATGCCAAAGAGTTCGAATTTGGTCTCATTTGACCACAACACTTTCACCCAGTTCTCCTCTGAATCATTCAGATGTTCATTTAGCAAACTTCAGGCAGGCCTGTACATGTGCTTTCTTGAGCAGGGGGACCTTGCGGGCGCTGCAGGATTTCAGTCCTTCACGGCATAGTGTGCTACCAATTGTTTTCTTGGTGACTATGGTCCCAGCTGCCTGGAGATCATTGACAAAATTCTCCCATGTAGTTCTGGGCTGATTCCTCACCAGTCTCATGATCATTGAAACTCTACGAAGTGAGATCTTACAGAGCCCCAGACCGAGGGAGATTAACAGTTATTTTCTGTTTTTTTCCATTAGCGAAAAATCGCACCAACTGCTGTCACCCTCTCACCAAGCTGCTAGGTCTACAATCTTGCACATCCTTGGACAGTTCTTTGGTCTTGGTGGAGAGATTGGAATCTAAATTATTGATTGCTTCTGTGGACAGGTGTTTTTTGTACAGGTAACAAGCTGAGATTAGGAGCACTCTCTTTAAGAGAGTGCTCCTAATCTCAGCTCGTTACCTGTATAGAAGACATCTGGGAGCCAGAAATCTTGCTGATTGATAAGGGATCAAATACTTATTTCACTCATTAAAATGCAAATCAATTTATAACTTTTTTGAAATGCGTTTTCCAGTATTTTTTTGTTATTATTCTGTCTCTCGCTGTTAAAATAAACCTACCTCTAAAATTATATAATTTTGATAATTTTTTTGTCAGTGGAAAAACGTAAAAAATCAGCAGGGGACCAAATACTTTTTTCCCTCACTGTATGTCAACTGTTTATTAAGCTGTTGGTCTGGAGTTTTCGCTTTAAATAATATATATTATACTTGTGTCTTTATTCTCTAAAGCAGTGGTCTCCAAACTGCAACCCGAGGGCCGGATGCCACCCCTTGGGGCACTATTCCTCTCACTGATAACGACAGGGCACTATTCCTCCTGTTGACACCTATGATGGGGCACTATTTTCCCCACTGACACCAACAGTGGGGCACTATACCTACCATTGACAATTGACATTAACAATGGGCCACCCCAATGGGGCACTATTCCTCCATGAAGCATAGTAAACTGGCACTTTGTTTAAAAAGTCTTGGAGACCCCTGCATTAAAGCACTTTAATTGCGGCCCCAGTCTCCTCAAGTTACAATTTGCAGTAGTTTGGACATCAGGCATTGTTGCTCAAAAAATAAAGTGTAGGTTAGTTGCTCTTAACCTTAATGAGACCAGGGCCCGGTAAATTCATCCATAACTTTCCATGCCGCAAAGGTAAAAACAAAAAGTTTACACCCACACAACAAAAGTATTGGCTGGAAGGCTCTGGATGGAGCTGGGTGTCACTGTGGGGGGATGGGGGTTATGGAGGGAGTTAGGGGACTATGCAGCAGACTTGGAGGTTCTGTGATGCAGTTTCTGGAGGGAGCTGAGAGCAACTGTGGGGGGTGAGGTCTCGTTTTGCAGGGCCCCTGTGTGAGACTGTAAGACCCTGCAGGTGAAAATGACACTGTAGGAGGTTGGAGGCACTGTGGGAAGGGGGGGCTGGAGGCTCTGCAGCACATTAGGGGGCACTACAGCATGCTGGGGGGGCACTATGGGAGGTTGAGGGGTGCTGCAGGCCACTATCCGAGGTTGATGGGCACTATTGGTTCTTGGAGACACTGTGGAAATTTAGGGGATCTACAGCTAGCTGGAGGCTCAGAAGGAGGAAGGCCGTGGGTTGGCAGCAGGCCATGGCCGATGGTTAAGAACCACTGGTGTAAGATTTTTACAGGGGGCCCTGGATACAGAAATGTGTTCATCAACACTGTGAACTTTGGGCCAGGATCATGACTAGCCTCCCAGTGGAGGACCTAGCAGGACAAGCAGTAGGGATACGTAAACGGTTTGGCCTGAGCATGAGTTTGGGCCGAACATTGACTTTTCGCCTGTTTGATGAACACCCGAATTATGGGGGTGTTAGACCACTTGTTCGACCCGCCGAATGACCACAATGCCCTATGCCGCCGCACAGTGCATTGGAATCCCTGATTAGCTGAAGCAATGATAGCTTTGCCCAATCAGGGCACAGAGCACTGTCAGAGCCATGATTGGAAGCTGTCATGATGACCCTATCCAAACATGGCTCATTGCTCTTAGTCCCACCCCACACTATAAAAGTATTCTTTTAATAGCGGCCATTTTTAGTGTGATATCGGCGTGGAGAGAGATAGTACAGGGCTCTGTTCAGTGCATAATTTCCTGTGATGTTGTGATGTTAGTGATGTTGCCTGTGCAGTCCAGTCACAGCATGCAGAGGAGGTGGTGGACTGGCTTACTAAACCATCCTCATCCTCCTGATCCTCCTCATCCTCTGTCACCCAAGCAGCGACCAGTGTGCATTCCACTGCAGCTGCCAGAGTGGCTAAACCTGCCTCCTTGTCCACAGCTATTCCTGCCATAGCCCCAGCATCATTCATAGAGGAGTCAGCTGAGTTATTTGAACATAGGGTCAGCCACTTGCTCCTTGACTATTCACAGCAATTACTTGATTTATATGTTGGGGTTGAGGAAGGCAGGAACATGAGCCTACAGAGAGGGGAGAACACTGGTACACAAATTGACAATAGTCATGTTCCCCCAGCCGCAGCATATTGCCAATTTATCTACAGTGGTAACTAGAATGGAGGAGATGATAATGATGATGAGGTCACTGACGTGACTTGGGTGCCAGATAGAGCAGAGGAGGAAAGTGAGGGTGAGGCACAACCCCAAGGAGACAGCCATCATGGAAGAGTAGAGAGCAGTGTCATGGAAAATATAGTTTTGAGGCTTCTGTTGGTCACGAGAGGAGCGGTGGAGAAGGCGGCCGCCTAAGTTATACATCTCACAATTTTTTTAGTCCCCGTGCCCAGTGATATCAGCTTCCACATCCCATTGGCAGCGTCTGCATCACATGGTGGATGATTCTCTAGGGGCAAAAACAAAAAACAGAGATGGAGAGCTTTCCAGTCGATGGTCCACTGGCTTACTGGGTCATGAGAATAGACCACTGGCCAGAACTTGCCCAGTATGCAATTGAGCTGCAGGGCTGCCCTGTATTCAGTGTACTTTCCGAACGGGCATTCAGTGCTGCTGGAGGTTTTGTTACTGATAATAGAACGCGTCTGTTCAAAGACTCCGTGGACCGTCTGACATTTATCAAAATGAATCAGTCCTGGATTACCAGCAGCTATAAAGCCCCTGATGTCGATGTCGCTGATTAAGTGTATTTGGGATGTGGAATCTCTGCAGGACTTCTAGGCTGCCTAGTGTTCTGGGTGTTGATTTAATCTGGAAGACTTTTTTTGGTGTAGGTTTCATGGGCACAATTAACACCCAAAGACCAATTTTTCCGCACCTGTTTGACAGGTGCATATCATTGCAATTTTTGACAGCAAGGCCAATTCTTGTTTTCATCAAGAGTACCTCTATAGGGTTATGGTGTAAAGGCATCACTGACACCCAAAGACCAATTTTTCTGCACCTGTTTTACAGTTGCATATCATTTAAATTTTTGACAGCAAGGCCAATTCTTGCTTTCATCAAGAGTATCTCTATAGAGTTACGGTGTCAAGGCACCACCGACACCCAAAGACCAATTTTTCCGCACCTGTTTGACAGGTGCATATCATTTACATTTTGGCCAGCAAGGCCAATTCTTGCTTTCATCAAGAGTACCTCAATAGGGTTACGATGTGAAGGTGTCACCGACACCCAAAGACCAATTTTTCTGCACCTGTTTGACAGGTGCAAATCATTGCAATTTTTTACACCAAGGCCAATTCTTGCTTTCATCAAGAGTACCTTTATATGGTTACGGTGTGAAGGCGCCACCGACACCCAAAGACCAATTTTTCTGCACCTGTTTGACAGGTGCATATCATTGCAATTTATAACAGCAAGGCCAATTCTTGCTTTCATCAAGAGTTCCTCTATAGAGTTACAGTGTGAAGGCACCACCGACACCCAAAGACCAATTTTTCCGCATCTGTTTGACAGGTGCCTATCGTTTACATTTTTGACAGCAAGGTCAATTCTTGCTTTCATCAAGAGTACCTCTATAGGGTTATGGTGTGAAGGAGCCACCGACACCTAAAGACCAATTTTCCACACCTGTTTGACAGGTGCATATCATTTACATTTTTGACAGCAAGGCCAATTCCTGCTTTCATCAAGAGTACCTCTATAGGGTTACGGTGTGAAGGCGCCACCGACACCCAAAGACCAATTTTTCCACACCTGTTTGACAGGTGCATATCATTGCAATTTTTGACAGCAAGGTCAATTCTTGCTTTCATCAAGAGTACCTCAATAGGGTTACGATGTGAAGGCGTCACCGACACCCAAAGACCAATTTTTCCACACCTGTTTGACAGGTGCATATCATTGCAATTTTTTACAGCAAGGTCAATTCTTGCTTTCATCAAGAGTACCTCTATAGGGTTACGGTGTGAAGTCACCACCAACACCCAAAGACCAATTTTTCCACATCTGTTTGACAGGTGCTTATCATTTACATTTTTGACAGCCAGGCCAATTCTTGCTTTCATCAAGAGTACCTCTATAGGGTTATGGTGTGAAGGCGCCACGACACCTAAAGACCAATTTTTACACACCTGTTACTTCTATCCAAAGTCTGTGGAAGACTCTCCAAAAAATCTCTAATCTTGTTCCCAGTGCACTACATTGTGGCCTCATCATACAGACTGGCTCCGCAAGCCGTTGCTTACAAAATAAAGAAAGCTTGCAGGGAAAATGTCATTTTTTGGCTTTATGAATGCAATTACTGCTGCAGCAGCTTCTATACACAGTACAGATGTGCCACTTTACATGTAGACTAAGGGGACCCCCCCCCCAGGCACTATATTGAAAGGAATTTTTAATTTTTATGCTTTCACTTTAAGCATCAATAAACCACTGCTCATTTAAAAATGACGTTTTTTTACACTCTTTTTTTTTATTGATACATGCCCCCATAACCATTGCATGCCCAATTACTTGCATATACGCCTTCAAAATGGGCACTTTTGATTTTTCCAGTTCGGGTCCCATAGACTTCAATGGGGTTCGTTATTCGGTTCCGAACTTTCGCGATATTCGAAAGTTCTGGTGCGAACCGAACAGGGGGTCATTCGGCCCATCCCTAGGAAGCAGTGTTAGTAAATGGTCATACAGATTCAGAAGGGATTTGAAAAATGCTTGTTACCTTTATTTTGACATCAGAAAATTGATAGAAAAAAAGAGAAGGGGAATCAAGATTAACAGATGTAGAGATAACATATGAGGTAACATATGCTACCATCCCAAAAAACTCAGTACAAATTAGTACAAAGGAATGAGAGGGACTTTGAATGTGGCAATGAGGGACAACCATCTAAAACACATATATAAAAAATTGTACCAAATTTTATTAAATATATACATTACTTAAAATGTCATAATAATTTAAAAATACAATCCACATAAAAACACAATCCCCAAGTTGAGGTGTTTTGTGGTCATTATGTTCCACTTCTTTAAGACTGGGTTACTATTGTAAACATGCACTATGGTAAAATTGTCCCTCATTGCTACATTCAAAGTCACTCTGTTTCCTTTATGATAATATGTCCCTTCATTTTGACATAAACAGGTATTTTTTTAATTTATTAAACAGAATAACAGAACTTTTTTTATGTTTAACATATCAAAAGGGAGTAAATTAGAGATATATTTCATGCACTTTAAAAAAATGTTTATTTTTTTGCTTTCCATATCCCCATTCCGCTTTGGACTGGACTAGGCTTTTGTATTCTCATAAATTCAAATCCCAATGTTTTTTTTTTCTGTAATCTGAATCTATATAGTCTAAAAATGTAAAACCCTAATGAAAGTTGTCCTTGAAAACAACAAAAAGCATTGGTATTTTAGCGGATGCTATGAACAATAAATTCTATTAAATCTCATTATATTGATTTTCAGGGTTAAATAAAGAAAGAACAACTGACAAGATATTCCACATCAGGGGAAGCATTAGATAAAATAACCATGTACAGTCAGTGGGGGTATAACAATCAAAAAAACTCTGGTAACATTGATGTAAATTCATCTTTGTGTATATATATTTTCATGTACATGTAGCACTCTCCCCCCAGCTGGGGAAAGAAGAACCCCCAACACAGGGCATTTGCCCTAGCCTGGATCCATGGCAGCAGTGGAGGGTTGCAACAAAGGGCGCCAGTGTTTCAGTATCCTCTGAGGGCAGACTTCATCCCCCTCCAATAGGATTTCTTCCCCTGGCTCTCCATCTTTGATGTTGTAACCTCCTTGACCAGGCAAGGCAACTTGAGAATACTGTGCTAGGCCCAAACGGGCTTCTGGCAGTGGCAGCTGGTGAAGTTTTAGGATGGGGGGGCGCCAGACCCCGCCCTTCCTTTTTGACCCCTCCCACTTGGTGAAGATGGGCGTGGTTTCAGAGAAATAGTGGGTGTGGCTCTAAGGTGATGTGGTTAGCGTCTGAGATGAACGAGGGATGGAGGGAGAGGGAGGGAGAGAGGGAGGGACAGCAGGCCCAGATCCTACACAACAATAGAAATATGTGTATTCTAGAAAGTTTAACAATCAGCAGATAAAGATACTCCAAACACCTGGTGTGGCCTGTTTTTTCCTAGATGCTTTTAGAGCGGGGACACAGTCTCGGACGGACTCCCAACAGTAGTCTGAGCATAAAGCGTCAGGGAGCGTTTAGGAGCACTCTAATTAATCCCAGAGGTGTTCTGTTGAGGTCAGGACTCTGTGCAGGCCAGTCAAGTTCTTCCATCCCAAACTCGCTCCACACTATTTTGTCAAAAGAACTGGGCCACCCCTCCAAATCATTTGGTGGAGGGGGGGGTTAAGGTGTGGGGTTGTTTTTCAGGGGTTGGGCTGGCCCCTTAGTTGCAGTGAAGGGAACTCTTAAGGCGTCAGCATACCAAAGACATTTTAGACAATTTCATGCTCCCAACTTTGTGGGAACAGTTTGGGGATGGCCCCTTCCTGTTCCAACATGACTGTGCACCAGTGCACAAAGCAAGGGCCATAAAGACATGGCTGAGCGAGTTTGGGGTGGAGGAACGTGACTGACCTGCACAGAGTCCTGACCTTAACCTCATAGAATCCCTTTTGGGTGAATTAGAGAGGAGATTGCGAGCCAGGCCTTCTTGTCCAACATCAGTGCCTGACCTCACAAATGCGCTTCTGGAAGAATGGTCAAACATTCTCATAGACACACTCCTAAACCTTGTGGACAGCCTTTCCAGAAGAGTTGAAGCTGTCATAGCTGCAAGGGGTGGGCCAACTCAACATTGAACCCTATGGACTAAGATGCAATTAAAGTTCATACGCATGTAAAGTCCCAAAACATTTGGCAATATAGTGTGTAACGGTATCTCAACTATTTGTTCTCACAAAGTTGGGATACCATTATATATTATGTAATACAGTTGTTGGATTTTAATATGCATTTATAAAATTAAAGATCTCCAGCTGCAAGCCACTCCCCTGCTCCCCCTTCCAGCTGCTGGTTGACAGCATATGAAGCCTGTGCTGTCCCTGCTATACTGCGCATATGAAGGACACAGAGAGCGCCCCCCACTATCCAGAAGTTCGGGGTGAAGTGGTGCTGAGGACCTGAACCCAGGGGGCGGTGAACAGGGAGGGTAACTTATGTTTGGGAACAAAATATAAAGAAATGTACTAGTTAATTTTGCACTGCTTAACATTACCCAGTACATAAAAAAAAAACAAAGGGGTTAATACTACTTTAATATATAAAGGTTCTTTTATTAATCGTAAACACCCCAGATTCCTAAAAAAGGTTTTATCTAACAAGCTCTCTCAATCTCTTTTTGTTCCACAGTTAAAATGCGTTTGTTTGATAAGTATCACCATGCACAACTTAAGAAGCAGGTACTGTTCTAAGAATAAAACTCTTAAAGTTTCTTGTAAAGACTTTAGTATAAGAAATAAAGCAACACCTGTTTTTTTTATATATTTGCTTTCAAGAAGGTCACATTTCAGATAGAGCGATATTTATATCTAGTGGTATGACATATCATTAAATGTACTGATGTTATTTTTCTCTCTTTCAACCTATTTTATAAATGTGCACGTTGACTTTTCTGTTACAAACCAGTTACTACTTTATAAACTTTAGAAGAAAAACATACAGTTTATATATAGGGATGAATTTCTGCAAAGCATACACAGGCCATGGCATAGAATTTATAGAAGAGCCATCAAGGGCAGCACATAGCCACCCACATATCATGTTACTAACACATTCCTGTGTATAATACATTCCAGACTGCCACCCGCCTGCCAGTGCAATACAGCTGTTGTATTTTTGCTGGACTATAATTCTATGTACAATTCAAATGCCTCCACATGCCTGTGAGAAAACTGCTAGAGACTAGAAGCATAGTTCAAATAGTCATCTGTGCTAGGTGGGCAAACTGACTCTTCCAGGCTCAGAAAGGCTTAGACAGCTAAAATACCTTGTCTTGCTATGGCAATATTAAGGATAGACAGTTAATTGGGATAGGAGGAGGGCAGCACAAGACAAATGGCCTAAAAGGTAAGAAGTATACCACACCACATTGGTAGGCAATTAGAGATGGTCCCCTTATGCTGGTGATCAGTGGTAGGACTGTCCCTTACATTGGTGATCAGTGGGAAGGATGCTCCTTACATTAGTGGTCATTTGTAAGAATGCTCCTTACATTTGTGGTCCATAGAAAGAGTGATTCTTACATTGGTGGTCAATGGAAAGAATGTTCCACTTTACAGACAGCTAACCTGGTCATTGGTGCAAGCTGTTGCTTAACTGAGAAAAGAGAAGAGACGTTCCACTGGTCCCATGCCACTGGTTTTGCCAAGTGGAATTGGTGCCAGAACTGTGAAGGCACCATTATATGGACGTTTAATCCACCACTGCTCAAGGAAACCCTAGTAACCTCTGGAGGAACCCTGCCTAGGTTTTCACAGACAGGATAAAGGTCGAGAAAGGATCGCAAGACCACCTAGATAAAAAAACATATTACTGCAGAAACATTTATGCCCTGTACACACGGTCGATTTTCCGATGGAAAATGTGTGATAGGACCTTGTTGTCGGAAATTCCGACCGTGTGTAGGCTCCATCACACATTTTCCATCAGAATTTCCGACACACAAAGTATGAGAGCTTGCTATAAAATTTCGAGAAAGGGTTGCATGACAAAAAGACCACCTAGATAAAAAACTATATTACCGCAGAGACATGTACTGTCCAGATGCATTTTGAAATAATAGTGATATGTTGCATATGACCACTTGGGACAATCTGACATTAAGCAGTGTCCAGAATTCCTGATTACTTGCAGATTTCTTCTATAATTTCAGAAATGTAAAGGTGGAACTCTAGGCAAACCATGAAAGTAGATGTAAATCCTAAACAAATTATGTTTAGATTGCTGAAGCGTTGTGTATGTCTACCTTACAGTCCCACCCCCACATACAGACATCCCCTCAGCTGCTGTATTTTCTTTTAAACTTATACTTACCTCTCTCTAACATCTTCAGGACAGTCATGTGAGGTATCCTCTTCTGATTAAGATCCTCTCTGATGGTAGACAGTTCTGAATGAACAGAGTAGCACTGACGTGATGGTGTCTCTGCTGTCTGCATCACTGTACTGTATGTTAATGAAGGATGTGTGGTGATGCCTCCTCAGGGGCAGGTCCATGACACTCTTTACTCACAATCTGTCATTCAACTTGGAAGACTGAGGACATCTAGTGGTTGAAAAGAAGAAATGCCTTTTTTCACTATTTTTTTATTTTTTTTTTACATTTCAGTCTTGCAGTTCTTGTAGCTGCTGCCTGTCTGCATTCACTTCATTAAATTTCTAGAGGCACTTCGTGATGTGGAAAACAGGGGCCATCTGAAGTCTCCATTAAAAGCCAATGTGACAGAGACAATGTTATCACTCTGAAAAGGAAGGGCCTATATAAGAACATTCATGGCAGGATCACCAGACATCATCTAATGAAACCTGCAGATTTTAAACACTTGGAAAGTACTATTGAAATTACACTAACAAGTTAACACTATTATGAGATTTTACTGGTTGGATCTACTTTTGGTATAGAAATACGATAAACGAGAAAACAGAGAACTTCCCGGCAAAACAAATCTCTGTATGGATTTAAACCTAGGTCCCATCTGTAAAAGGAGAAAATGATAACCATCAAGCCATTCTGGTGCATGTACGTGCAGTGGTTTTAGGGGTTTTCTAATGTTCTATAAATGCCTACCATGGGCAGACAGAGCTTAATCTAATAAAAATGTCATAAATGAAGGAATGAGATTTTATCAGAATGGTTCAAATATTTTTCATGTTTTAAATGACACATTAACCATAAAGCACATAAAATCCAAGGTCAACTTTTATAATTTTAAAAAAGGCCATTTTCATTCCAGAAATATGGTCTGTGATTTATCGCTTCTCTGGAATGGGGCACCTTTTACCCTTGAAAGTGATGTAATCATTTTGAAGTGAATTTGTCGTGAAGCCCAGATCACAGTGTTATAGATCGAATTGCTACCTTATCCCTTCAAAACCTGACACGTATGAATTACACGGGTTCTGTGGCTGATTAAAGGCAGGTAAGGAGAGTCTAATAAACCTCAGAACATGTGTAATTCATATGTTTTAGTTTTTAAATAGGTGGGGGAGGCAACCATAGTATAGAGCAGAAAAAAAATGAATTGTTCAATTATCTTTTACTTTTTAATATAGACAACACTGTGCTCCCCCTTCTGTCCCACCCACCCTTCATGGCTGTATCGTTTGCTTTTTTCTATACTTACCTTTTTCGGATGTCTTTAGACCAGTCACATGATGTGCAGTGTTCTCTTTGGGTCTTCTCTGGTGGTGGGCGGTTCTGAATGATGCTGAGAGCGGTGCTCATGTGATGATGTTGGCATTGCTCCCTACAGACATAAACATTCCCAAGAAACTGTCAAAACAGTCCACGATAGGACAATATTAGGGTTCTACAAACAGGATGAGACTATAACACCATCAATTCCATAGCAGAAGACAATGCAGGGAACCCAAAATTACTGAGCTAGAGTGCATAGGGAAATGTAAAAAGCTGCGGTGGTGGTGGTGGTGGTGGTGGTGGTGGTGGGGGGGGGGTAAAGAGGGATGAACAACAAAAGAAAATAGACGAAAGTTTAACCACCAAGAATGCGGCTACAGGTTGGAGATTAAGGAAAAAACAGCCCAACCAACTCCAAGGAACATAAAAAAAGGCAATAAAACAACATAAACGGCAAACATGGTGTATATAAGATTTTTCCTGGTCAGCCAGCCTCAGAAAGAAGCATAAGTATCAAATCATAACTAAGCAGTACTCCATAATTATAGCGTGAGTTGTTTGTACCAGTCAAAAGAACAGAAATCTATCCATAAGGCCCAACATTTATAGAATTTTGGGTGTTTTGCACATCGATGCCCCCACTCCTCCGCCTCCATAATATCATGTACTTTCAGCAGCCATTCCTTAAAGTGTTACTAAACCCAGGACCCTGCATTTACTATATCTGGTCTCCCACAGAACATGGAAAATAGTTTGAGTAAATATAAACTTCTAGATACCTTTTCTCATCAGCAGTATATAGCAGTCTTGTGACTTCTATCAGTGTCTGGTTAAAGCTTGTAGGAGGGGTTTTCATACAGCACTGAGCTATCCTATCAGGATCAAGGACCCCTGCCCCTCTGTCTGGACAGTGCTGATTGGCCCTGTGCTGAACACATGCAAAAAAAAACTCCCTAGCAATACACACCAAACTGAGCATGTGCAGACTGACTCCAGTAAATCTGTCTTATCTGGACCTGTTTCAGTGGAAGAAGAGGAGGAACTGTGCATACAGGATCAAACAGCCTTTTAACATAATTCAGAGGATTAACCCCTTAGGTTCCACAGTGAGTATAACAAGCATGCTTTACTGCATATACAGACTGATTTTACTGTTGTGAATTTAGTAACACTTTAATTGTAGGTGCTGTCTAGGATTTCCAATAGAGTGCGATAAGATACTTACCAGTGTTAAGAAGTTGAGGCATCAAGGAGCGTTTATAGAATCCCACCAATTTAACAATGTCATGAAATAGCATAGGGAGAGGGTTATCGTCAATCTGGCATTGCGTCACCTTATTAATTATGTTACGGACATCAATCCAAAAAGGTCTGATGACAGGACACTCCCACCATAAATGTAAAAAGGAGCCTCTCTGTCTACAGCTATGCATGCCTTTATCTTCAGGACGTGTAGTGATGCTTCCTGCTCATGGTCAACTACCGCTGATCAGGAACCAGTAGGAAGGGCTCCCATTTACATCATCAATGTGCAGCCAATCACAGTGAACAAATTAAAGGGAGCCCCTCTTATCAGCCTTCAGCATCATGGCCCAGTTAAAGAGATGGCTCTGGGTTACATGTTAAAGTGGCTCTGAGAGGTAAATCAATCTTCAAACAAAGGGTTCCCTGCAATGAAGACATGGAATACTTAGCGCTCTTGCTGTTGACACTGCAGATCTCTGCAGTTGTAAATTGAAAGTGCCTGCAAAAAGATCCTCCAGAATCTGACACTTCCAGAAGTGTCAAGTTCCAGGTACCCCTCTGGGCACTGTGATTCCTACTACCAGCCCTAAGGGATACAATCAAATGAATGTGCTGTCTTAACACAAAGCATGTATACGGTTACATAGTTGCACAGTTAGTCTGATTGAAAAATTCACAAGTCCATCCAGTTCAACCAATGGTAGTGCACCTTAACAGACTGCAAAGGTCAGACGGGTCACAGGCAAAGGCTTGCAATGGTAAAATAATCATTTTACTGCATACCAAAGAAATCTTTATGCACATCACTTACAGACAGCTAAAAAACCTGCAGAGCTTAGTGAACTGATGCCAAAGTGATGTAATTAAAGTTAACATTGCAGCGTTAGTGATGTTCCATTTGCAGAATCACAAGCTCCCAATTCTCTCTTGTAAACAAGCTGCATTGTTACCAGTCTGTCTCTATGTGCATCTATTCATCACGGCAGGCACTTTGGTTCAAGTGTGGGCTCTTTATTAATCACTCCATGTGTATCAATTCAGCAAATTCATTAAGTAGAATAATCAGACAGACCTTGTCAGGCCTCTCTGGGTTCGGTGAGAAAAGTCGCCCTGCGCTGACAGTCTGATTAACTTTCCTTCCATCAGATCAGTGTTACCACAAGACTTTGGTCTTGCCCTTTCTTTGTAGAGTAAAATACACTCAGGTAGAGGAAATTAATAGTACTTGGCTACGTTGTAGCAACTAATACAATTTCCAAGTACACCGCTTTTGAAATGAAGATGGTAATGAATTGTTTATAGTACAAGGTTTGAATAGAAACATTTCTAGTGGCCCCAACTTGGGGCCCTTAGAAATTTTTCTATTCAAATGTATAAGATCTTGTTTCTATTTCTCTTTTTCCAATATTCAAGGGACTCCAAAAACTGGTGTGGGCCAAAGCTAGCAACCACAAGAACCAGTCAGTATTGGTATATGAGAGTACAGTACTGTGATTTTCTAGGTCCTAGGGTGATCTAAAGCTATGTCCAATGCAAGTCTCACTTCTACAGGTTTACAACGAAAAAAAACTGTATTTAAACACCAATTATTTTAGAACCAATAATAAATCCTCTTAGCAGGGGGGAGGTTGGGAGCAGCGTGAACTAAGCTGCCGACTTAAACAACTTCAGCGCCTTTGCTGTGGATTTGAGGACGACTTGTTCCACAGCGCCCTCAGCTACAGAAGTCAGAAAGGACAAGTTTTCAAGCTCATTTACTATTTGTATATATATATATATATATATATATATATATATATATATATATATATATATATATGTGTATACTGTATCTGAAGCCCATTTTTTTCTGTTTTGGATAGCGTAGGGAACATTTAAACCCCTAATAATTTTTCTTCCTGTTTGTGTCCACTTTGCAGAGATTTCCCTTCACTATTTGTCCCTAGACACAAAAGGAAGCCAAAGGAAGTCTCCCCATCCTCTTTATTCTTTGTCCAATAACAACACAAAATGTGGGATTTTCCATCACCACCAAAAAAGTTGTTACTCTACATACACTTCAAGATTCTGTAACTATTTAAATTCCCAAAGCCTGGCCATGGCTTCACCTTAAGATAATTATCATTGTGCTGTCTGTTCCTGAACTGAAATTTCCAATCTTCTGTACCTGGATTTTCTTGTGAAACCAAAGTTGCAGTAAACATTATTGTGTTACGTTCAGTCTTCTGTGTCTCTACTGTCCACTATATATAACAACATATACAAATTAGGTTTTCTTCCTCCTCTTTAACAATGATAGAGCTATGTTATATGGCCATTTCAGATACAAAGAAAGCTTGGAGGAGTTCCTCAACTGAAAAAGAGAGATCTGGATCCACTGCAGTAAGCAGTGTAGAGACGAATATCTTACAACAAGCAGCAACTAATTTTCACATTCTGATCTTTCAACATGAACTGGGAAGTTTTTTTAGAGCAGGAAAATATATATAATTGTACTTAATTGCTGCCCTGCCAAAGATCTATTTCTATTTATTGAGAATCCCCACTGCTTTAAAGCTGTAGAGATAGTAATTTGCGGTATGCCTGCAGAGACAGAACAGGGTAAACATAGACATAAGGACTTTTACAGACAGTTTCACGTATAAGTAGCAGATAATTACACAGCAACCTATCAGTCAATCATGTTGTGGACAACCTGTGGACCTCCAGCAACTAAGATGCTAAATATCTCCCAATACTCTTCCAGCTACTAAATATGCCAAGATATGGAATGGTTTCTCTGGATTCCCCTTCACAAGACCGGCGGATCAAGTGGACCTTCCTGTAGCTCGCGAGACAACAGAGGAACCATAGGAGGTCAGATGTATATTTTATCTTGATGGATTATTTTAAAGAGAATCTGTCAATATAGAAATATTACTAAAAGTACTCATGGAACAGCCTCTCAGTTTCTGAATGACAGGTCCGAGTAATTCCTCTCTCTATCCACAACATGGTGATCTATTTATTCTGGATATACTTGACCAACATTGAAGTAAGACAAGTAGCATCTCCAAAATTCTCAAATGCTACTTTCTAACCTCCCACAGTCCCATCGGTTAACACTTCATCAGAGCCATCCATCGTAAAAAAATAACATAAAAACACAGCAGAAAATGCCAGTAGAAACACATGGAATACATTGCGACTAATAACTTTGACAGTGCCTCCAGCAAAGTCATTAGACAAAGTCTGTGTTCTGTAGAGAAGGACCCTTGCTCTCTGTGTGGAAGCTCTCTGTAGAGGTCTGACATATCTCCTGCTGAGTCAGAGCTAGAGCTCTCCAATCAGCAGGATTCATGAGCTTTGCTGAAACAACAACTGCAAAATGAAATACAATTTTGATCTCAGAACTCAGAAGTCCTCATGTTGCAAGAATATGTTGGAGTAAGGTGACATATGATGTGAAATGTTAGCTTTTCTGCCAAACAGTACATCCACAAGCACATTGTAGACACTAACAAGTGGCTAGTCTTCTTCTTCGATGAATATTGTGTTTTGCTTTGAAGCCCAACTCCAGTAATTAGATAGATTCTACCCTTGTAGTGACCTCTCCCCCCTTAGTGCAAGCGTTAAATGGCTGTTAGGTCTATGGGGAGCTGAAGAGGCAGCATTACTTACTTTACCCACCTGCTCCAACCAGCTCCAGCACTTGGCAGTCCGGCTGGTCCCTCTGCATTATTACGTTCATTGCAGGGCTATTAATCCTACATTGTACATATAGGGGGGCAGGACTGCAACCATGGCCAGAAGCACCTTAGAGAGGTGGCTTTGCAAGACTAGTCGCACCACTAGAAGGACACTGCTGAGGAAAGGAAAGGAATTATTACTCCTTCATATGGCATCGCTAGACTGAATAAGCAGTTAGATGTTGCCTAATTCTTGGAGTTGGGCTTTAAGTTCTCTTTTCATTAATCAGTATTCAGAATCCAGCTTCTAGTTTAATCACAATTGTGCAGATGATGATGCCAATGACTCAACAATGGTAGAAAGACGAGAACATAATAACTCCGCTTCCGCCAAGCAGTGGACATCTTGCTCCCGTACTGTGCTAAATCCTTTCTGATTTGATCACTGTCTCAGCTGGTATTCAATCACTGATTACCCTAATAACAGCTCTAAGGACTGACACAGAAAAAAAGAGGTTAACCTGTTGAGCATTAAATGAAATCTGCACTTTTTATCTACAATGATTAGCATGCTTTTTAATTCAAATCAGAAACTGGTATCGTGAAATCATCAGTGTATGATTTGCAGCAGTCACTTATCTCCTACGGTTTCTAAGCAGCTGCCAAGTTAGCGGTAAAAAGCAACAGAGGACTCAGCAAGGTTTCGTAAAGCGCCATTGTTTCTGACACAGACTTATGAACTTTATAGGCCAACAATTCAGTTTAGTGTGTGGCTTGATCTTTTGTTTTCATGGGCTAGGTTTCAGCAGGCCTGTATGGAATGAAGCTATATTTTTCCATCAGGGGGAAGGGGCTAAGATTGCAATCGCTATGCCTGAAGAAAAAAAAAATAAAACATTGAGCCGCATTACAGAGATGTACGTTACTTATTCTAACTGACAGCAGAGAGCTGGTAACAGTACTTAATTTTCTGTGCTTAAAAGGATAATCAGAAAGTAATTCTCTGTAACAGAAAAGGGTCAGTAATTGCACAAGGAAAAAAATCTTGCTGATATAATTATTCGGAATTCGAGAAAGGTTCTATGCCATTAATTGTATTCTGCAGCTGTAACCTTTTTCAGAATGTCACATCTATAGCGTGACGATTTTCTCTTATACTTTAACTAGTATGGCAGTGTGAAAGGCAGGTGAATAGTGGCAGGCTTTTTCCCTTTTTAGATCAGAATTTTTAAAGGGAACCTGTTTCGGGTGCAAACTGCTAGAAGGTGCATGCAGGTGCTGTCAGATTGCAGAGCAGAAATATGGGCATCTCTATTATGCAGACACCATCTTTATCTAGGAAGTCGGCATATTCGATCACTCACCCGCTATTAGAGTGTGAGATTGCCCAAAGTTTAGAGGCTATGGAGTATACAGCACCCTGGGTTTAGAGCAGGGGTATCAGCAGTATGGTTGTCCTAAAAGGGCTAGTTGTATCTGGGATGTGCTATACACAGAGTGCAGGTTTCAGGAGTGCATTATCTACAGGGTGAAGAGTTCAGGGGTGTGCTGTGTACAGAGTGCAGGGTGCAACCCCAACCCCAACTTCCCCAGTCCCAAAGGTTCCTTGCATCTCTCTCTCCTACCTGGCCTGGCTCTAGTACCACCCTGTTTCGGCGGCTCTGCCTCCCCTTGCAGGGAGATCATTCTCTCTCAGGTTCTGGAGATCTGTCCCTACCGTGCCCCGCTGTGAGCACAAGCATACCTCCCAACTTTTTGAGATAAAAATGAGGGACACCTATCAGCAAAAGTATGCAGACATAGTACACACCCCTGGCTACGCCCCCTTAAAGGAGAATTGTACAAAAAACCAAGATTGGTTAAACCCACAAGTGCTTTTTTTTACCACTACTATTCCTTTATATTGGCTGTTGGAATTTACAAATGCAGCAATTTAGAAATCAGATGAAAGGTTTAGCGCTGGAAAACACTTTTTGATAGATAAAAAGTGCATCTTATATACAGCTATATAGATCAGACAAAAATGAGGGACAAATGAGGAGGAAAGAGGGACAGAGGGACATTGCTCCAAATCAGGGGCAGTCCCTCGAAATCAGGGACAGTTGGGAGCTATGCACATGCAGAAATCTGTTAGATCTAGGTGCCGCTAACAGCAAAGTTGTCCCTTGTAAACACAGAAGGCCACCGTGTTTACAAGTGACAGGGGGAGTGGGAGCACAGGGTGAGAGCTGGAGGTGGCAGAATGGGGTTACACCATGTTCTAGCTTCAAAACTAGGTGCAAGGGCCACATGAAAAGGACTGGTGGTTTCAATTCGGCCCGCTGTCCTTGTGTTTGACATATGTGGTTTACAGGCTCCAGGGACACTCTGTACTCTGACAAACTGTCTCATATACTAGCAGTTTGTAAACGTTGCAATGATGATAGGTTTATGTAGAAATCCAACAGCAAAAGTCCAACCTTTTTACTTTTCAGAACTTCTCTCAAGCTTATTGCTGTGTTGGCCCTCATAGGGCAGACCCTTCTGCCCTGGAGACACCAGAATAAGAACTAAGAGGGTATGAGTGTCAGGAAGACTCTAAAAAATAAAACCCTGGCAGATATTCTAAATCCTAAATCCTTAAATCCCTCCAATAGGAACACAGACCACAAAAGAAACCTGCCAATACATCAAACCACATCAAGCAGACCTCTAAATGGTCCCTATGTTAGAGGGTGAATGCATGGCTAAACACGGGTGCTGTATAAATCCATAGTCCATCATCTTATAAGCAATAAAACCTGACAGGTATTTTTTACCTATCTACTCTTTGTACAACATTTAAAAAAGGTTTTGGCTCAAGATGCTTTTTCTATTTTTAGAAAAAAAAAACCTGTAAATCCTCTACACTTGTTTTTCAGATAAGCATCGATCAGTATTATTATATGAACAGCCAAGAGGCTCTGAGACTGCCAGTGCTCTGCAACTCAGGAATTTTTAGAGTAGACCTTACTTCTTAAAACCTCCTAAGGTAACACTACTTCTTAAGTGCAGGCATCTTGCTGCATTAGTCTACAATTCAATCCCCATGCCTCTGTGAAGCCCATTGGATCCCTGACCCTTAAGCCTCCTACACACGATTGGATTTTTCGAGGGGAAATGTGTGATGACAGGCTGTTGGCGGAAAATCTGACCGTGTGTACGCTCCATCGGACAATTGTTGTCGGACTGGCCGCCAACAAATGTTGGCTAGCAGGTTTTCAAATTTTCCGCCAACAAATGTGTGTTGTCGGATTTTCCGATCGTGTGTACACAAGTTCAAAGTACAAACATGCATGCTCGGAAGCAAGGACGAGCCAGAAGTGGTAAACTAGCATTCGTAATGGAGCATTAACATTTGTGACGTGGCAAATTATGAAATCTCCAAATGCAGCGCACAATTCTCTTCTTCTTTAATGGGATAATAATGAAGCTGCTTTACTGGTGATAATGATGGAGTTATTTCAAACAAATTTTCAAAGGCTTTTTTTTTCTAGTGATATCAAGAATAATATCATTGTGCTTTTTATTTTTATTTGGGCAAGTTACCACAACACCATTATCCCGTAGTTTTTAAGATCAAAGATACAACTGTGTTGGTGTCCCTTGTTAATTTTACATTGTATTTTTTAAAATGTAACTGCCTACTCCCAAACGATCATTTGAAGTAAAACACATAGCCAAGTATTATTCTCCACAATTTTTTTTATTGTGCATTAAAAAAAGAAAACAAATAAAATTAGGCATGCTATCTGCCAATAGAACTTAACCAAAAAGTGCATTCTATGCATCCAAAAATATAGAAAATATACCAAATCAAATCATTATTCAACCAAAAAATAATGTCAAAGCAATAACTCAAAGGCCAATAATAAATAACACGTTATCTCCTCCGATTCCGCAACATGTCTAGTTGACGAACGGCCATTCAGAAACGAACTGAAAGGTGCGACATGAAAAGTGCAAAATAAAAAGTGCGAATCAACACTCACCAAACTTCTACTAACACGAAATTGGCAGAAGGAGCCCAAAGGGTGGCGCCAAAGAGCTGAAAAACAACGTAGTACGTCACTACGTTCGTAATTGTTGGCCAACAATTGTGTGGTCATGTGTATGCAAGACAAATTTGGCCCAACGCCTTTCAGACAAAATTCCACGGTTTTGTTGGCCAACAATCCGATCGTGTGTACGAGGCTTTAGTGTATACAGAGCTCTGACTTCTTCCAAAGTTTAGATTAAGCCCTGCCCCCTTCTAAGCCCACCCCTGTATTACCTACATAAAACCGTTTTTTTAAAGGCTTTTCCAGTTTAATAATGAGATTGGGAACCGCCTTGGTATTTTTGGTGTATCAGTAGGTGTCTCTAAGTTCTGAGCACCCAACAGCTGGCTTCCGACTTTAAAAATGATTTCAGTTGGCTTTTCCATTGTTGCATTAAAACAAAAAAATCTCAAGCAACACTGAGCATTGTAGCCACCTCAAACACACTCCTAAACCACACCATGTATATGACTAAAGCAGAGGTTACCATCAGTGAAAGCCATATGTCAAAACAATCAGAAAATCTAAAGATATAGGAAGCTGAAGATAAATCCATATCACCTATTTTACTGGAAAAGGAGAGAAACCCTTCTCTGCAGTCTTAAAGTGTACTAACACGCCTTCCCGAGGAAGTAAACAGTGCAGCGCCCTAAAACGTGCTTGGTAATGTCCTCATCCTATCTCCCTAGCCTTCTTATTAGTCAATTAACCAATCCATTAGATTAAAAGATCAATAGGGAGCCTTTGAAAGTTACTGTTAGTGCAAACCCCATATCAAAACACTCAAAGATCCAGAGATATAGGAAGCTGAAGATGAATGCATATCTCCTCTTTTCCTCGAAAAAGTTGACCCTCAGAGAAAAACCATTCTCTGCAGCCTTAAATTGGTTGTATACCTCAGACATGAAATAAGAACAAAGCATATCCCTCTATAGTGTGTACTTGTCTTAACAACTTGTGGACCGCCCTCCATCATTATATGGCGGCTGTTTGACGTAGAATACCGGGGTTATGGCAGCAGATTTATTCTTAAACGGCGAACAGTCCTCTTTCTGATAGAAGTCCACTCAAGTCTCCCGCAAGATCACTTTTATTGCGGCCGCTCCTGCCACGCTCCGGTCCTCTCCGCTGCTTATCAGAGCCGTCGGTACTGGCAGAGCCGATTGGGTCCCCTCCCCTCTGAGACATGGAGCCGTGTGAGGGAAAGATGGCCTCCGCTCGGCTTCATAACATTGGATGACGGAAACAACGTGAAACGTCACTTCCGCCCAATGGTCTTAAAGGGGAATTTTTTTTATTGCATTTTAGTGTAAATATGAGATGAGGTCTTTTTGACCCCAGATCTCACATTTAAGAGATCCTGTCATGCTTTTTTTTTCTATTACAAGTGATGTTTACATTCCTTGTAATAGGAATCAAAGTGACCCATTTTTTTTTTAAAGGACAGTGTAAAAATAAAAAATAAAAAGTAAAATAAATAAGAAAAAAAAAAATGTAAAGCACCCCGCCCCGCCGAGCTCACGCGCAAAAGCAAACGCATACGTAAGTCTCGCCCACATATGAAAACGGTGTTCAAACCACACATGTGAGGCATCCCCACGATCGTTAGACCGAGAGCAATAATTATAGCAAAATACCTTCTCTGTAACTCAAAACCTGTAGACATTTTTAAACATCGCCTATGGAGATTTTTAAGGGTCAAAGTTTGTCGGCATTCCACGAGCGGGCGCAATATTGAAGCGTACATCTTGGGTATCAATTTACTCAGCGTAACATTATCTTTCACAATATAAAAAAAATAGAGCTAACTTAACTGTTGTTTTATTTTTTAATTCAAAAGGTGTATTTTTCCCAAAAAAATTGCGCTTGTAAGACCACTGAGCAAATACGGTGCGACATAAAGTATTGCAACGACCGCCATTTTATTCTCTAGGGTGTCTGAAAAAAAAATATATAAAAAAACAGATTTTAACTTGTAAACACCAAGTTTGAAAAATAGAGGGAAAGTATCACCGCTCCAGGAGGGTCAGATTGAAGTGAAAGGCATCTCCTCCAGTCTAGAAGCTCAGGTGCTGGCAATGCTGTAACAATATCGTCAAAGAAAGTTCTGGACAGCCGCACACCAAAAGAATTTGCCTTTATTTAATAAGATGTCATCCAAAATACAGGTACACAGCAAAGTGGATCAAAGCTTACGCGTTTCGCTATGCTATGCGTAGCTATGACTAAGCACTCCTCGCAGTGTAAAAACTCATAAGCTTTGATCCACTTTGCTGTGTACCTGTATTTTGGATGACATCTTATTAAATAAAGGCAAAGTCTTTTGGACTGCGGCTGTCCAGAAGATTCTTTGACGATAAGTTTGAAAAATAGGCTTGGTCCTTAAGTGGTTAATCCAGAGTACTAAGTGCAATTTCACTCTGCAGAGTCACTTCTGACAAGTTTTAATGACACCAAGAGCAAAACGGTGACATTGAAGGGTCCTCTAACAGAGCGACAGTCATAGCTTTGTTTCTGTGAGCTGGGTGGAGGGGGTCCCTTCCCTCCAATCAGCTCTCAGAATTCTCCTCACTAAGCTCTGCATAGTGTAACTTCAGCTGTATGCCCCCTTTTTTGATGAAATCTCAGTTAAGTTTTAAAATTCACCACTTTAAAGGCTGTAGAGAAGAGAAGACTGCAGATAAACAGGTACAACTTATGAAGGAGGATTTGTTTTTATCTCTGTGCATCACCCAAGGCCAGTCACGTCACTGGGTATATGTGAGAGTTAACAACCTCTTTAAGGTGACCTAACATACCTTCCTGAGGTAGTGGACAGTGTAGCACAATGAAATCTGTTTGGTATTGTCCCCATCCCATTTTCCCAGACTTCCCGTTAGCCAATAAGGCAGTAATCAGATAATAAGACCAATAGGGAGCTTTGGAAAGTTACTGTTAGTGCAAACCCCATATAAAAAAAAGATCCAAAGATAAAGAAAACTAAAGACAAACCCATATCGCCTCTTTTCCAGTAAAAAAATTGACCCTCAAAGAAAAACCCTAAAGGTGTCCTAAAACACCTTCCTGGGGCAGTGGACAGTGTAGCACTATGAAACATGCTTGGTATTGTCCCCATCCCATATCTCTAGTCTTTTTATCAATCAATGTAGTCCATCTATAAGATTAAAAGACCAACAGGGAGTTTTGGAAGATTACAATTAGCACAAACCTAATATCAAAACAATTAGAAGATCCAGAGATATAGGAAGCTTCCTAAGGAAGCAGTCAGTGTAGCGCCAAAAATCGCGTTGATTGTGTTTTATGTGGATAGTGTGTGACCAATAAAGACCAATTTATGAAGAACAAACTCTCCAGCCTAGTTGGCACCTATACTGATCTCCTTCATTTTGGGAAGCATCGTTCAACTCTTTCCTGTTAATAGAGGAGGTTGGTATTGTCCCCATTCCTTTTCTCTAGTCTTCTTATTAGTCATTGAGGCCATTCATCAGATTATAAGACCAATATTAAGCCTTGGGAGTTTAGAGGGACATGGACAAACTCTTTTTCTGTATGTGTTCTTTTTGAAATGGCTGTATTTGTAACATATTTAGTTAACTTTCAGACTGGTTGCTACAGGTTACTGGAGTCAGAAAGAATTACATTATATTTTTCACTGTACTTTTGCAAGGTGTTACTCATCTGTTTGCAAAATTGGCTGCTGTAGCCTTGAGGCACTATACAGATGGTTCTACATGTATTCATTACATTCATAACCTGTGACTAAAAATATCCACATTATTTGCACATAAAGAAAAATACTTGGAAAGTTTCACCATTTTTACCAGCAGACTTAGTAAGAATTTCTCTAGATTACTCTATACATAGTATATATAGCTGAGCATTTTTTTTTTTTTTCAACCCTTGGCTGTCCATTGAGCTGCCCCTGACAAATGTAAATCGTGATGTTCTCTCCTTTTTATTGACAAGAATATTACATTACTTCCACAAATAAAAACCGGAACACTCTGCTGTCAAATTTACGGCAGATTCACACCTTTTCATGCATGTTTTCATGAGCTGTCATTGTCATAAGTAGGTGTTGTAACACACATCAGTGAATCAGAATTCCTAAATGGACTTCGCATACATTGCTGACAAAATTTCCACCACTAAAATTAGACATCGTTATTCATCATAAACATAGTAAGCAACAGCATGCAGCCTACTATGGAAGCACTCTGCATATCATAACTATTGCGTTAAAGACAACAATTAACACATACAAATGGCAGGCTTTTTTAAGAACAGGAATACAGTACATGTTGCTTACACTCAGGATTTGTGCTACCTCTCACTCACTTCCTCACTCACTTCCTGTGTTTTGTTTTTATCATCCAGCCAGCAGGTGGAGTTATAGGCTCCTTTTCACATGTTTTCCTCTGTCTCCACAAGGTGAAGTTTACGTAATTGCAGTGACATCTCTCTCTCTCTCTCTCCCTCTCTCCCTCTCTCTCTCTCTCCCTCTCTCCCTCTCTCTCTCCCTCTCTCTCTCTCTCTCTCTCTCTCTCTCTCTCTCTCTCTCTCTCTCTCTCTCTCTCTCTCTCTCTCTCTCTCTCTCTCTCTCTCTCGCGCTCTCTCGCTCTCTCGCTCTCGCTCTCTCGCTCTCTCTCTCTCTCTATATATATATATATTAGGTACACCTGTTCAATTGCTTGGTAACACAAATTGCTAATCAGCCAATCACATGGCAGCATTTGGGCACCTGACGTGGTGAGGATAACATGCTGAAGTTCAAACTGAGCATCAGAATGGGGAAGAAAGAGGATTTAAGTGACTTTGAACATGACATGGTTGTTGGTGCCAGAAGGGCTGGTCTGAGTATTTCAAAAACTGCTGATCTACTGGGATTTTATGCACAACCATCTCTAGGGTCTCTAATGTAAAGAGAATGGTCCCAGAAATATAAATTTCCAGTGAGCGTCAGTTGTGTGTTGATATCAGAGGTCAGAGGAGAATGGGCAGACTGGTTCGAAATGATAGAAAGGCAACAGTAACTCAAATAGCCACTCATTACAACCAAGGTATGGAGAATACATCTCTGAATGCACAACACAACGAACCTTGAAGCAGATGGGCTACAGCAGCAGAAGACCACACCAGGTACCACTCCTGTCAGCTAAGAACAGGAAACTGAGGCTACAATTCGCACAGGCTCACCAAAATTGGACAATAGAAGATTGGAAAAATGTTGCCTGGTCTGATGAGTCTCGATTTCAGCTGCGCTATTCAGATGGTAGGGTCAGAATTTGGCGTAAACAACATGAAAGCATGGATCCATCCTGCTTTGCATTAACGGTTCAGGCCGGTGGTGGGGGTGTAATGGTGTGGGGGATATTTTTCACTTTGGGCCCCTTAGTACCAATTGAGCATTGCTTAACCACTTGCCGACCGCCTCACACAGATATACGTCGGCAGAATGGCTCGTGCAGGCAAATGGGCGTACCTGTACATCCCTTTGAATTTGCTGCCTTGTGGGCGCGCACCCACCGCATGCTCCGTGACCGTGCCCACGGGACCTGGGGACTCGTTGTCCACCGGTGTCCCGCGATCGTGTCAAGGAGCTGTAGAACGGGGAGATGCCTATGTAAACCAGGCATTTCCCTGTTCTGCCTAGTGACATGACAGAGATCTACTGCTCCCTGTCATCGGGAGCAGTGATCGCTGTCATGTCCTAGGTAGCCCATCCCCCCTACAGTTAGAATCACTCCCTAGGACACACGTAACCCCTTGATCGCCCCCTGGTGTTTAACCCCTTCCCTGCCAGTGTCATTTATACAGTAATTAGTGCATTTTTATAGCACTGATCGCTGTATAAATGACAATATTCCCAAAATAGTGTCAAAAGTGTCTGATGTGTCCACCATAATGTCGCAGTCATGATAAAAATCGCAGATCGCCGCCATTACTAATAAATAAAAATTAATAATAAAAATGCCATAAATCTATCCCCTATTTCGTAGACGCTATAACTTTTGAGCAAACCAATCAATATACACTTATTGCAATTTTGTTTTACCAAAAATAGAAGAATACATATCGGCCTAAACTGAGGAAAAAAATTTGTTTTTTTATATATTTTTTGGGGATATTTATTATAGCAAAAAAGTAAAAAAAATATTGCTTTTCTTTCAAAATTGTCGCTCTTTTTTGTTTATAGTGCAAAAAATAAAAACTGCAGAGGTGATCAAATACCATCAAAAGAAAGCTCTATTTGTGGGGAAAAAACAGGGCATAAACTTTGATTGGGTGCAACGTCGCATGACCGCGCTATTGTCAGTTAAATCGATGCAGTGCCGTATCGCAAAAAGTGCTCTGGTCAGGAAGGGGGTAAATTCTTCCGGGGCTGAAGTGGTTAAATGCCACGACCTACCTAAGTATTGTTGCTGATCATGTCCATCCCTTTATGACTGCAGTGTACCCATCTTCTGATGGCTCCTTCCAGCAGGATAATGCACCATGTCACCAAGCTCCAATCATCTCACCACTGGTTTCTTGAACATGACAATGAGGTCACTGTACTCCAATGGCCTCCACAGTCACCAGATCTCAATCCAATAGAGCACCTTTGGGATGTTGTGGAATCGGAGATTCGCATCATGAATGTGCAACCAACATATCTGCAGCAACTGCGTGATGCTATCATGTCAATATGGACCAAAATCTCTGAGGAATGTTTCCAACACCTTGTTGAATCTATGCCACAAAGAATTAGAGCAGTTCTGACGGCAAATGGGGGTCCAACCTGGTACTAGCAAGGTGGACCTAGTTAAGTGTCCAGTGAGTGTATTTATATCTAATAGAGTTTGCTCCACTGGGCCACTCATTTCCATTTTTTAATAAAACCATCACTGTCGCTCTAATGTTGCTATGGCCATTTTAATATTTTTTTTATAGCAAATAAGAAATATAAATTTTTAGCTACTATTTGGAATTTAAAGAGTTGTGTTTCACTAGTGATACTCAGTAGTTGAGCTTTCTATATTTAAAAGCTAATGAACTTGTGCAGCTAGTCTTAAAGGCTGGGTAAACAGAAAGTGATGTTGGCAGGAAATAGAGGACGGCATGAAGTGAGATTTCATATTTGTATTTTAGGTAACAACACACAAAGCTGCAGACTGGACGGAAAAGTAAACACCTATGCCTGTGCTCCTTGACCAAAGGAGAACTCTATATTGATTATTGCAGAAGTATGTATCAACTATTAGAATTAGTTTAAACCCATGCCCTAAAACTACAAAAAATATGTGTATAAATTATTATTACTTTATTATATGCCTAAACTAGGGTACATATACAGTATATTGTAGTTTAGGGCTGACTACATGTGTGACTACATGCCTTTTTTTAACCCTTTTCGACTCTCTTTTTATAGTTTTAATGCAGTAAAGCTATCCCTGTTTACACTTTATTCTGGGTAAATGCCTAAACTTCCTTGAAGATTGCTATGTACAATCCAAGATTAATATTTACCAAGAGCAAAACACACTACTAAATACCTGTGAAAAATGTTCAGAAAAATACTTTAGACTAGCATGTTGCAAAGCTACTTGTTTTTGAAATTGGCTAAAAAATGTAATCCAGTTATAGTATACAATGAAAATGTATTTTTATATACAGTAATGTATTAAAAAAATACAGTGCTCCTTATGTGCGCCTTATGGAAATAGTTGCCCTTTTCCACACACAGTATTTGAATAAAACATTAGATCTTAATTTAGAAAATGCCTACAGATAAAAGTGATATATTTTAACAAAGGATGCATAAAATTGAAATGTATTCATTTTTGATCATTTTTAGTAAAGAAAAGATTTGTCACCTGGAAAAAGTAAGTACATGCCTACATCTACTACCATTATAAATCCACAAAAAATAGAATCCGAGGTTCCAAATTAGGTGTCAATGATTGAAACCTGCTTAGAGGGTATGCATGTGGAACCTGTCTACGACTGGCCACACATTATACAATTCTCTTGTACGATCTTCCTATAGATTTACCAAAATCATATAATATGAGGTCAAACCTAAACACTTTCAATTTGTATGCAATCAGCCAGGTCTTTGTACTACATAGCTGAAGGTAAATCTAAAGGAACTTGAACAAGAAAATTGTATAATGTATGGCCAGATTTATTAAAAACATCTTGGGTCTGGTGTTCTCTTTATTATTGATGCGGTGTTTTTCTTGCCAACATCAACAGAGCTCTCTAAGGCCTTTAAAAAGACAGTTGTGGATGCCAATGGGCCTGGCAAGGGATTTAAAAAGCTAGCAAAATGATTGGTACTCAATCAATTTACTGCAAGAAAATAAACCTACAAGTGGCATGGATTTCAAATGACTACTAATTCATCCAGGACTGGCCGGCCCAGCAAATCCAGCCCTAGAACTAATTGTTTGTTGCTAAAAGAAGTCTCCAAGAACCACAGAATTTCATTGTGGAATCTGCAGGTAACTCTCGTAACAGTTGGTATCAAACTGCAAGTATCTACAATCAGGAAGAAACTGCACCACTTTAACCAGCCTGGGAGGTGTGCAAGGAAAAAATGTTTGCTGTATAAAAAGAATATTAGTACAAGACTACATGTCAGGACCTGCATCACCTGCTTGGGGCATTGTGATTCCCAGAGGAAAAGGTAGTTCCGGTGGCCACCAGCATGTGTTTCCCAGTAGCCAGCTTATCCCAGCTTATCCCTCTCCTGTGTCCATCTCCCGTATTCAGTCCCCTACGGGTGAAATTTTAACAGACCCAATGCAGAATAATGGCCGGTTTGCTACATACTATCATGAGCTGTACGGCTCTCGGGTGTCGTACATGGAGGAGGAAATGCACATATATCTGGATTCTGTTGATTTGCACTGCCTCACAGATTGGGCTAGAAATAAGTTAGATAGTCTCTTTACCCTTAAAGAAATCCAATTTGCGGTCTTGTCTTTGCAATTGGGGAAAACCCCAGGCCCAGACGGGTTCCCGGCGGAAATCTTTAAACATTATGCTGAGGACCTACTTCCCACGTACCATGTAATGCTCTTAAAAGCCTTGGAGGGTGGTTCTTTGCCCCCTTCCATGTCCAAAGCAGTGGTAGTGGTCCTCCCTAAGCCTGGCAAGGATCCCGAATTGTGTTCCTCATATCGGCCAATATCACTCCTGAATGTAGACTTAAAAATCCTTGCTAAAGTTCTACCCGGCCGCATGAATTCTGTGATTACTGCCTTATTATACCCTAACCAGTCCGATATCAATATCCGCAGGCTCCTAATAGATAGGGCAACGGAGGGCAGTCCGGGGGTAGTGGTCTTACTCGATGCCAAGAAAGTATTTGACTCAGTGGAGTGGGCGTACCTTTGGGCTGTCCTCCCTAAATTTGGGTTTGGACCCGTTTTCATTAAGTGGCTGCGCTTATTGTATGCTTCTCCTAGGGCTTGGGTGCGCACCAACAACTCTCTCTCCACGGCCTTTCCTTTGGGCAGAGGCACGAGGCAGGGTTGCCCACTTTCCCTGGGACTGTTTGCATTAGCTGTGGAGCCCCTGGCATCGCAGATACGAGCTGCGCCTGCAGTCAGGGGGATCCGAGTGGGGGTGGTGCAGGAGAAATATTCTTGTATGCAGATGACACAATTCTGTTTCTAAGTGACATATCTTCCTCCCTCCCAACAGCCCTGCAGATAATTGATGACTTTGGTTCTTACTCGGGAGTCAAAATAAACTGGGACAAGTCAGTGCTGTACCCCTTGAATTCCTCGCACCCTCGTCCTCTGATACCCACCCCGCTTGTTTGGGTTGATAGTTGTAAATACCTGGGGATACGCATAGGTGGGCCGGTGACCACATACTTTTATTTGAATCTGCTAGCCCTGCTGCATTTGTTCTACTGGAGGTGTATGGGTTGGAGATCATTCCCTCTTACCCCTGTGGGGAGAGTAAATTTTATAAAAATTATTTTCCTCCCTAAGTTTCTCTACCTTTTTAGAAATTGCTCTATTTTGCTCCTGGTGTCATTCTTCAATAAGCTCAAGGTCATTATTGTCTCCTTTATATGGCTGGGGAAGGCGCCCCGAATAACAGTGACTACTTTACAATTACAGACGAACGGGGAGGACTGGCACTCCCAAATTTCCAGCAGTATTATTGGGCGGCCGTCCTTGTGACGGTACAGTGGTGGTTCTCTCAGCCCAGGGACAACCCTGCTGTGACCTTGGAGGTGGAAATATTGGGGTTGTATGCTACTTTAAGTAACCTGGTGTTCCGGGGGGGTAAGGGCCGACTCTGGGATCACAAGCTTAAGACGTATGACCATATCGGTTTGGCACAAGCTAGAGCAGAGTATCATTCCCTGGTGAATTTCTCCCCTCGTATACCTTTATCGGGTAACCCTTCTCTCCCACATATGCGCAGTATACCCGACCCTCAGTTGTGGGCCTCTAGCGGCATAGTGGGGTTAAAGCATTTGATGACAGATGGCAGGTTGAGTATCTTTTTCAGAACTTAAGGATACTTGCAGTCTTCCCAATTAGATGTTCATTAGGTACCTGCAGGTGAGGCATGCCTTTCAACATCAGTTTCCCGATCATATTACCCTAAAATGAAATCCAGGTAGCGTTTACTGACGACAAAGGTCCTGATTGCTCCCTTGTCCTCGTTATATTTTCGCCTTACTATGTCCTCTTCCACTAAATTGACCAAAGTCTTCTTGAAAGGGTAACAAGATATACCTTCACTCTCTGAATAAGTTAGGGAGAATTGTGTCTCCTCATACGTCAAAGCTGAAATTTTTACACAGAGCCTACTACACACCACAAAGATTAGTGGTCATCTACCCTGACAGGCTTTTTTCCTGTCCATGTTGTGGGAGCCTGGAGGCATCCTTTATGCATATGATTTGGTCCTGTCCCTCGCTGCAAAAATTTTGGGAGCAGGTCCTGGAAGATATCAACCAGGTAGCGGGAACAACCCTCGAGTTAGACCCTGGGGCTTTGCTGTTAAATATAATTGACGACCCCACAGTGAGACGGTACACAAAGTTGTTTCTAATATATGCCATGTATTATGCTCGCAGAGAGGTTTTACTTAAATGGAAAGCTATACTACCACCCACTGTTTCTCCCTGGCGGAATACCCTAAATCCTGTTTTACCTTTGTATAAAATCAGGTATGTTAACAATGTAGTGCCCTGGAGTTTAGGCAGGGTTGCTCCTAAATGTACCTGCCAGGAGTAGCTACCTTGGCTAACTATTAGGGATCAATTAATTTCTCCATAAGTCTGGCATGGTTGCACTTTTCTTTTCTGTCGCTAGGTGGCCGGGTACCTGGAGGCATTAGATACGAGAAGGGCAATGCAAGGTCAGATTATGGGTATGTGGGGTATACCAGCCAATGGGTAGGGGTTTTCTTAAATCCTTTGGCCTGCTGGGAGAACCTATATATTTTGGGTGGAGTCAGGTGATTGCTGTTCTGTGCCCCCTATACGGCTGTCTGGGTGGACGTGTATTGTATTGCGGCTGGAGAACCTGTCGTGGTCGGAGGTACAGGGGGAGCTGTCACCACTAAGGGACCAAACACCTTATTACCAGGGACCACAGTGAGTAGCTGAAGCAAGTACCAGAGCAGTATTCTCACCAACCGGGGACGGTGAAGAATCGGGAAACTACAGCGAGTATCAAGCCAGGGACCCAGCCAGCGGAGTTGACACTTTGCAGAGCAGCCTTGTGTGTCAAGCCAGGGACCGAGCAGGCCAGTGGGGCGAAGCTTGAGAAGTATCTTGAGTGCCAAGTTAGGAACCCAGCAGAGGGGGATACTACCGTGAAGATTTGAGGAGCTCAAGGGATTCAGTGGCAGTGAATCATCTAGTCTAGTGAGAGAGACTGGGAGCTCAGTGGTTTGAAGAACTACAAGAAGTGATTGTAGTGGAAGTGAAGGAACTGTTATGCCGCGTACACACGGTCGGACTTTATGCCGCGTACACACGGTCGGACTTTTCGTCTACAAAAGTCCAACGGACGCTGACGGACTAAAGCTGGCTGGTAATCCGATCGTGTGTGGGCTTCTCCGGACTTTCAACGGACTTTTTTAGCCTCAAATCCGACGTACTTTAGATTTGAAACATGCTTCAAATCTTTCCGACGGACTCGAGTCCGGTCGAAAAATCCGCTCGTCTGTATGCTAGTCCGACGGACAAAATCCCACGCTAGGGCAGCTATTGGCTACTGGCTATGAACTTCCTTATTTTAGTCCGGTGTACGTCATCACGTAAGAATTCGACGGACTTTTGTGTGGTCGTGTGTAGGCAAGTCTGTTCGTTAGAAAGTCCGCCGCAAGTCCGTCGAAAGTCCGCCAAAAGTCCGTCGAAAGTCTGTCGGACAGGCTGTCGGACTTTTGTAGCTGAAAAGTCCGACCGTGTGTACGCGGCATTACACTTTGTGTTAGGAACTGTTAAAGACTGTTGCTATAGGAGACAGCGAGCCTACACATGCAGAAGTGGTGTCTTGCTGGATGCCTTTCCCTGCATGGCTGTCCTCCTGTTGAAGTCTCGGAGTCTGCCAATTAATCTTGCAACTACCAAAGGGTGTCCTGGCCCTAACCCTCTCTCCCAAAAGTTCTGTTAAGAGAAATAAAATCTCTTTTGCATTCATGAAGTGTCTGGCGTCAAATGAATCTAACTGTTTTGCACCCACTATGCCTCACAACCCACCATATACAGAAGGATGTAAGCTATCTCTGGCCCTGGAGGTTCTCATTAGACCAAAGGAGGCCTGGGACCATGCTACAACAGGAACTGTCCGAATAAATTTGACAAGATTTGGTCCTCTTGGAAAGACTCTTGGGGTTCTTTACAGATGAAGATTTCCCTGCCTAGTCCGGAAGTAGACCCCAAACTATAACCACTATATCCCATCTGGGTTATGTTCAGGCCAGATACATTCCCCTTCTTTTATTCTTTCTCTTCTCCTCTTGTCCCTCTGTTTCTCACTGCATGCATCCCCTTTCCTCTCCCCTTCAGTATCCCTCTCATGCTCCCAGCTCCCCCCTGCCCTCTCTTCCCTTTTCTTTTCCCCTCTCTCTTCCTCCCTTCATTTCCCCTTTTCTTCACTCTATGTACCCCCCTTCTCTCCCTCTCATCCCTTCTTCGCTTCCTACCAGGGATCCCCCTTTTTGCTTACATATGGATTCATTGTCTCGGGTGAGCTAATCTCCTGGAATCTGTAAAGCATTCCATCTTGGTTGATCATCCTATTGGCTATGTTTGACTGTTTCTCTTTTGTAAGGCCTTCATGAGTTATGTGCATGATACCTTTCTATTATACACTGTATATGCATATTTCCCTGTCCCTGATTTGGAACAAAGTCCCTCTGTCCCTCTTTCCTCCTCATTTTTCCCTCATTTTGGTCTGATCCATATAAAATGCACTATTTATCTTTAAAAAAATGTTTCCAAGTGCTAAACCTTTCATCCGATTTCTAAATTGCGGCATTTGTAAATTTAAAAGGCCATTATAAAGGAATAGAAGTGGTAAAAAAAAACACTTGTGGGTTTAATTAATATTTTTTTTCTATAATTCTCCTTTAAGGGGACGTGTCAGGGGGTGTGTCCTATGTCTACATACTTTTTTTTTCAATCTAATAACATGCTCCAAAAATACAGTACATAACAAACAAACTCTACATACAATCCAGATACAGATACCAACAATTAAAACCGCCCACAGAGAAAAAAAAAAAATTAAATAAAAAATACATACTTATAGGTAATAGGTGTCCCTCATTCCCATCTCAAAACGTTGGGAGGTATGCATATGGTTATGCAGATGTTCAATAAAGTTCTTACATTTGTAAAAAAAAAAAAAGTGTAATTCTGGGATCACTTTATTTATTCTTAAAATTGCTCCCTCCCCCCCTCCTAACACCTATGCTTACTAGCCTGTGTAGGAAAGATGTATATACGTACCTATTTTCAGGCCTCTTCAGTATGGTCATGTGATCTCCACTGTGTCAGTCAGCAGCAGCTGCAGGGCAGAGAGCGCTCCGACAATGTGTAGTAAAGCCTGGAGTGGTCAAGTTACCCATAGGCTCCAATGGCCCATCTGTTGTCGGTGCTTCTTCTTCTCCCCTGCAGAGGCGCTGGCTGACCTAGGGGAACTGGATCACATCATCAGAATGGAGTGGCCTGAATATAGTTAACCACTTGCCGACCAGCCACTGTCATTATACTGCGGCAGGGCGGCTCGTTCCCGCAAATTGCTGTAAGTGTATGCCGGCACCTTTAAGGGCGATAGCAGGCGCGCGAGAACGCTTGCTGCATGGCAAGGGACCTGATGCATGTGGCCGCAATGTCTGCCAGCCACCCGCGTTCGCGGGCACAAGAGCCAGAACGGGGATGTGTGTATGTAAACACACAAATCCCCGTTCTGACAGGAGAGGAGACAGATCTGCTGTTCCTGCTAATTAGGAACAGCGATCTGTCTCCTTCTCTAGTCAGTCCCATCCCCCCACAGTTAGGAACACACACGAGGGAACACATTTAACCCCTTGATCGCCCCTTAGTGTTAACTCCTTCCCTGCCAGTGACATTCACACAGTAATCAGTGCATTTTTATAGCACTGATCGCTGTATAAATGTCAGTGGTCCCAAAAAAGTGTCAAACGTGTCCGATCTGTCCGCCGCAATGTTGCAGTCCTGCTAAAAATCACAAATCGCCGCCATTACTAAAAAAAAAAAAATAATAATGAAAAAATGCCATAAATCTATTCCCTATTTTGTAGACGCTATACCAATCAGTATACACTTATTGCGATTTTTTTACCAAAAATATATAGAAGAATATATATCGGCCTAAACTGATGAAGACATTTTTTTTTTACATTTTTTTGGGGATATTTATTATAGCAAAACCTATAAAATATAGTTTTTGTTTCCAAATTGTCGCTCTTTTTTAATAGCGCAAGAAATAAAAACCGCAGAGGTGATCAAATACCACCAGAAGAAAGCTTTATCTGTGGGAAAAAAAGGACGTCAATTTTATTTGGGTACAGCGTTGCACGACCGCGCAATTGTCAGTTAAAGCGTTGCAGTGCCGTATCGTAAAAAATAGCCTGGTCATTAAGGGGGGAAAACCTTCCGGGGCTGAAGTGGTTAAAGTGATTGTAAAGCTTTGGTTTTTATTTGACAAAAATATTAAACCTGTTATACTTACCTGCTCTGTGCAATAGTTTTGCACAGAGTAACCCCGATCCTCCTGTTCTGGGGGATCCCTACCGGCAATCTTGGCTCCCCCCCCGCCAAGTGCCCCCAAAGAAAGTCTATTCAGACACACAGTACGGCTGAAAATGATGGAAATAAAAAAAAAGGCATAATAAAGCAAAAAAGACAAACAGGACAGTCTGACAGTGCAATAATAGTGCAATAAGCTTCGTACAGAGGCACGCTGACAGCCAAGATCAGCAGAGGAAGGTGCAGAGTAACCTTGCAACCATTAAAAAGGAAAAAAGAAACTTTGAAAAGATTAAACTTGGCTATACTAAGTAACGAAGACATTTTGTTCTCATCACAAAGTTAAAAAAAAAAATAAAAAAAAGAGTGTCTGATCCAGGGTGTAATCTGCTCATGTTGTGATGATATGTGTAATATATTAAACCTTTTCAACAGTGACAGCATTAACTGTTCTGTGACATTTTTAAGTGCTGCCGATGACATAAAAAAAATGAAAGACAAATGAAGAACGGCGCAGGAAAAACAGCAGTGCGAATATTAAAACCGCCAAGACACAATGTCCGCGAAATTACACCAAGGCCTGCATCTCTCTTCCTAATAGAAATGCTATTTTGGTTTATAAGCCCCAATGGTTTCTAATTTAAAAGAAAAGGAAGCGATGGAAGAGAGAGAGACGCTTGTGTATTAGAGGTGAACTGGAGAGAAATGGGGTCTCAGCTGTGGGAGAAGAATGACGGGATGCCGCTACTATCGGAGGAATTAGCGTGAAACAAAACAAGATTTAAGAGAAGCCGCAATGGCCGCAGAAATGAATGTTCAATATTTAACCCCTTGATGTCGGCCTCCATGCATATATGTGGCTGCTAGGTGGGTGGATCTTAACACTGAGCGTCCGCATATATGCAGCCCTGTTAAAACAACTTACCGCGCAGAGAGCGTGCTCCCTACGCACTCCTAGTATGGCAACCGCAGGGTAGCGGAAAGCTCCCGATGCATAGCTGCGATCACAGCCGATCACAGCGGTCACATGACACGAATGTCCACCTCCCGGATTTTAAAACTCTTAAGCCTCGTACACACGATTGGATTGTTGGCCAACCAAACCGCTGACTTTTGTCCGAAGGGCGTTGGCCCAAACTTGTCTTGCACACAAACGGCAAGGAATTGTTGGCCAACAAACACGAGCGTAATGACGTACTACGTTGTTTTTCGGCTCTTTAGCACCTCCTTCTGCTAATTTCATGTTAGTAGAAGTTTGGTGAGTCTTGATTCGCGCTTTTCATTTCGCGCTTTTCATTTTGTGCTTTTCAGTTAGTTTCTGAACGGCCATTCGTCAACCAGACATGTTGTGGAATCGGAGGAGATAACATGTTATTTATTATTGGCCTTGGAGTTATTGCTTGGACATTATTTTTTTGGTTGAAAAATGATTTGATTTGGTATATTTTCTATATTTTTGGATGCATACAATGCACTTTTTGGTTAAGTTCTATTGGCAGATAGAATGTCTAATTTTATTTGTTTTCTTTTTTTAATGCACAATAAAAAAATTGTGGAGAATAATACTTGGCTATGTGTTTTACTTCAAATGACAGTTTGGGAGTAGCAGTTACATTTTAAAAAATACAATGTAAAATTGACAAGGGACACCAACATAGTTGTATCTTTGATCGTAAAAACTACAGGATAAAATTGCCCAAAAAAAAAAAAAAAAAAAAAAAGCATGATAATATTATTCTTGATATCACTAGAAAAAAAAGCCTCCATCAGTATCACCAACAAAGCAGCTTCATTATTATCCCATTAAAGAAGAAGAGAATTGTGCGCTGCATTTCGAGATTTCATAATTTGCCACGTCATGAATGTTAATTCTCCATTACAAACGCTAGTTTACAAGACCGACCGCTTCTGGCTCGTCCTTGCTTCCGAGCATGCGTGTCTGTACTTTGGACTTTTGTCCGACGTACTTGTGTAAACACGCTCGGAAAACCTGACAACAGACATTTGTCCGCAGAAAATTTTAAAACCTGCCATCCAACATTTGTCCGCGAAAAATCAGACAACAATTGTCCGATGGAGCATACAAACGGTCGGATTTTCCGCCAACAGCCTGTCATCACACATTTCCCGTCGGAACATCCGATCGTGTGTACGAGGCTTAAAAGGGTCGGGACGCTGTCGGCATGAAGAGATTAAAGGGTGGCTCCACTTTCGCAAAACAAAAATAGTAAAAAAAAATTTAAAAAAAAACATAATTGAGCGTATACAATTACTACACAAGCCACGTTGTAATTAAAGAGGCAATATACTCACCTTCCATCCAGCGCTGCAGTCTCCCAGAGCTCACTGCTGGCCACTGTCATCTTCAGTTGGATCAGCTTCTGGGGTACCGATCTTCAGACATTTTCATTTGCAAGACCAAGAGGATGTCACAATACATGTGCAATTTGTTTTGTTCCAAATTTGTTTTTTTAACAAATTTAGACAAATTTGTTAATTCAGAAACATCAGAATTAACGAAAACCCATTTAACAAATTTTTCTGAATATTCGTAAATTCTAATAATCGTAAATTCGTAAATTTGAACATTCGTAAATTTGTAAATTCGAAAATCCGAAAACCCCAAAATTCGAAAATCCGAAATAATAACTAAAATAACGAAATAACTAATGCCATATCTAAACAAATAGAGTCTAACAAATTCATAATAATAAATAACAATAATAAAATTAATAATAATAAAAAAAATGTATTATTATTTTTTATTATTAATTCGTTCTGTTCCATTTGTTTAGATGTGCATTCGCTATTTCGGATAATTCGTAACTTCGGATAAATTCGTATTCGTTATGTTTACTAACAGCGAAATTTGAAAGGAAATTCCAATACCTAGAATTTAATAGTTAGTTATTATTTAGCTTTTCATTCTTTTGAATTTTCAGATTTTCTTTCTTATTTTTGGATCTTAGAATATACGAATTTACGAATTTTCAAATGTAAGAATTAAGAATTGCGAAAAAAAGAAAAGAACAAATGAAACGAACACAAACACATTTTTCAGCAGTGGACATGTCTATACATCACCCTCATTCATCCTGGCATTGCCTTAACCACATGATCTCCAGAAAGTTTTAACCCCTTCCTGACCAGGCCATTTTTTGCAATACGACACTGCTTTATTTTGTCTCATTCAAGTTTTTTATTATCATCATTGAAAAAATAGTACAGTATAATCAGCATAACAAAAAATTAGTACAATATATTTCACAGCGAATTCAAAATATGTGATCTCAGTCTATTGGTTGTCTTATTACTGTGGTGAACAGCACTAACAATATAAAGAAATAAAGTATAAGTAATATAATGTAAACTCTTAACTTTGACTAAATCCATTCAATTTCAAATTGTACACCTGCTTATTGTAAGATATGTTGAAGCCTCACTCCCCCTTCGACACCCCAAAGGGAATCACACTGTGTCCAAGGAGGGGTGAGGATTCTCCCTCTCATTAATAATTTTTTTCTCTTATAAACTTTTATTTGAGAGAAGAGAGGAGATATTATTAACAATCTATTATATCCAGCTCAAAGATTATTATGGAATTTATCAGGGGTACAATATAATGTTCCCATTATAATAGATCAAAAATAGACATTCTGACCCTAGTATGAAAAATTAATATATAAACCTGAGAATTTCTATGTAACTTTAAGGAAAAATTATACTGTTCTTAAAACATAAAAAGAAGATATTTAAAGGAAAGAGACTAGGGGAGAAGAAAGAAGATAAAGAAATAGTACAGAAAAAGAGTATAGAATGCCTGTCTTTCCGATGTGAAACTCAAAAATCAGCGATTGGTGTTGTTACCTATGTCCGGTATCAGAGAAATTCCCATAAACCGAGCTCAGGGTTCACAAGTGGCTTCAAATTGTGTGGTCTTGTCCAATAAGGAACTGACCATTTTTTCTTGTTCCATTATCCATGAAATCTTTCTTTTCATGGACAATGGAGATACCGAAGACTTCTTCCATGCTTTGGCAATAGTCAATTTGGCTCCTGTCAATATAAACAGAATCGACACTGCGTTATTTTAACTGACAATTGCACAGTTGTGCAATGCTGTACCCAAATACCCAAATACCCAACTCTACTGTCCGTCCACACCTGACTACCTCTGATCCGATCCGCCAACACGGAGGAGGACGGATTCTCTTCCATTTGTTTTTAGCTGACCGGATTGCAAATAGGGTGGTGTAAACGGACATCGTTTACATCCACCACTCCATAGAGGTGATCAGACTGCCTGAAAAACTGTCTGGCGGACTCGATCGGAATATTCGTGTGAAAGTGGCCTAAGTCCCGGTTCACACCGGTGCAACTTGTCATGCCATTTGACAGTTCCAAATCACATGACAAGTCGCAGTCTATTTTCAGGCAATACGACAGTTCATATCGCTGCGACTTGAGTTGAAGGTCCCTACACGACTTTTTAATTCAATCTTATTTTATTGATAGGCAAAGTATCATTTCAAAGATGTACAGTATACATATAAGTCGTTCAATAACATATAACAAAGATATATATTTGTATATTCGTAAACATTCGCCTACACGACTTTTTGACGATTTAATTGCGACTTGCATAGACTTCTGTTAAATGAAGTTGCAAGCCGCAACGAAATTGTCAGTGCAAATCGCACTGATGTGTGCCTTCAAAATTGCACGGGATTAGCATGATTTTAACCACTTGCCGACCAGCCGCCATCAGTGTGTACGTCGCTTTGTAAAATAGATACAGTGGGCACGTGCGCAGCACATGGTGGGAGCCGATGCGCGTGCCCGGCGGCCGCAATGTCTGCCGTCCACCCGCGATCGCTCCACAGAGAGCCAGAACGGGGATCTGTCAATGTAAACAAATAGATCTCTGTTCTGACAGGGGAGTACAAAGTGATCATCTGTTCCTAGTGATTAGGAACACTCCCCTCCCCCCACAGTTAGAAACACCTCCCAGGGAACACATTCAACCCCTTGATCGCCCCCTAGTGTTAACCCCTTCCCTGCCAGTGACATTTATACAGTAATCAGGGGCTATTTTTAGCACTGATCGCTGTATAAATGTCAATGGTCCCAAAAAAGTGTCAAAAGTGTCCGATCTGTCCGCCGCAATGTCGCAGTCCCGATAAAAATCGCAGATCGCCACCATTACTAGTAAAAAAAATGAAATAATAAAAATGCTGTAAATCTATCCCCTATTTTGTAGACGCTATAACTTTTGTGTAAACGAATTAATACACGCTTATTGCCTAAACTGGTGAAGAAATAATTTTTTTGAAAATTTTTTTTGGATATTTATTATAGCAAAAAGTAAAAAATATTTTCTTTTTTTCAAAATTGTTGCTCTTTTTTTGTTTATAGCGCAAAAAATAAGAACTGCAGAGGTGATCAAATACCACCAATTTTGTTTGGGCACAACGTCGCACGACCGCGCAATTGTCAGTTAAAGCGGCGCAGTGCTTTAAATGGCCTGGTCATTAAGGGGCAAATCCTTCCGGGCCTTAAGTGGTCAAAGGGGTTCTAAACCCTTTGAGGTTTTTCACCTTAATACATTCTATGCATTACAGTGAAAAACCTCCTGTCATGCAGCAGCCCCCCTGAGCCCCCCTTTTACTTACCTCAGCCCCGTAATACCCATGATTGGGGCGAGCACACCAGAGGCGGCCGGTGTCTCTTGTCCTGATTGGATAGATTGATAGCAGCGCATCCATTGGCTCCCGCTGCTGTTAATCAGATTCAATGACGTGGGCACCGGGGGGGGCGGGGCCGAGTCCTGCTGTTTGTGACACAGCAGGACGACTCAGGAGCGCGCCCGCACGGGTGTCCCGAAGGAAAACGCTTCTCCGGCGGGGCACTCGAGAAGAGGAGGAGACACTGAGGGACCCCAGAAGAGGAGGATCGGGGCCACTCTGTGCAAAACCAACTGCACAGAGGAGGTATGACCTGTTTGTTATTTAAAAAGAAAAAAAAGAGGGGTTAGTAACCCTTTAGTGTGCATTCACACCTGAGCATTTCGTTTTCAGGCAGAAAGTTGCGTTTTTGCCACGATTTTTACCGTGTTTTTTTGCAGCGATTTTATACAGGTCAAAAGGTCACCAATGTAAAAAGCAGAAAAACGTCTGTAATCTGCCCAAAAAAGAAGCTCGTGTACTTTTTTGAGCTTCAGGCGTTTTGCTTAAGGTGACAAAACGCTCAGATGTGAACAGGGGCCATTGAAATTGATTTTGCCTGTTGGGTGTTTTTCAGGTATTTTTCAGGCATTTTACGAGCTGAAAACGCTCAGGTGTAAATGCGGCCTTAAAGCCGCACCAGCGGTGTGAACCTGGACTAAGTGTATTTTGTAAATAAATGAGAAAATATACATTCATGGAAAGGAAAAACACTTTAAGTAAGCATTTAAAATCTTTGATTTTTTTGTGTGTGTTTACCTGCATTTTTTTAAGTTGGTGACAGGTTCTCTTTAATTAGTTTTGCACAGCTGTCTTCCCTTGCTGAACATTCCCAGGCCTGACAGTTCTTGATTTGCATTATGGGACTGATGAGGAAAAGTGGAAGCGTACGAAGCCCGCACACAATACGGACACATGCAGCGCTGTCACGTTGGTGCTCGTTCGTACAGTCAGGCGCGCGGCATCTTCTCACCCGGCCTGCAGCTGAGCGATCATCTGTGCTTACGTGTGTCAGCTGTACTGGAACGTCAAGAGCTCTGTATAACGTGGCTTCACAGTAATTACGTCCTGGTCTTTTTTAACCACTTCAGCCCTGGAAGGATTTACCCCCCTTTCTGACCAGACCATTTTTTGCGATACGGCACTGCGTCGCTTTAACTGACAATTGCGCGGTCGTGCATAGCTCCCAACTGTCTCTGATTTCGAGGGACTGTCCCTGATTTGGAGCAATGTCCCCCTGTCCCTCATTCCTCCTCATTTGGGTCTGATCTACAGTTATATGCAAAAGTTTAGGAACCCCTGACAATTTCCATGATTGTCAATTATAAAAATTTGGGTGTTTGGATCACTAATTTCATTTTGATCTATCAAATAACTGAAGGACACAGTAATATTTCAGTAGTGAAATGAGGTTTATTGGATTAACAGAAAATGCGCAATATGCATCAAAACGAAATTAGACAGGTGCATAAATTTGGGCACCCTTGTCATTTTGTTGATTTGAATACCTGTAACTACTAAGCACTGATTAATTGGAACGCACAATTGGTTTAGTGAGCTCATTAAGCCTTGAACTACATAGACAGGTGCATCCAATCATGAGAAAAGGTATTGAAGGTGGCCAATTGCAAGTTGTTGTTCTCTTTGACTCTCCTCTGAAGAGTGGCAACATGGGGGCCTCAAAACATCTCTCATATGACCTGAAAACAAAGATTGTTCTACATTATGGTTTAGGGGAAAAAAAGTTATCGCAGAGATATAAGCTGTCAGTGTCCACTGTTGAGGAACATAGTGAGGAAATGGAAGACCACAGGCAGGCAGTAGAGGCAGGCCACATAGAATATTGGAGAGGCACAAGCCGAAGGATGGTGAGAACGGTCAAAAACAGCCCACGGACCACCTCCAAAGACCTACAACATCAACTTGCTGCAGATGGTGTCACTGTGCATCCTTCAACAATTCAGCGCACTTTGCACAGTGAGAAACTGTATGAGAGAGTGATGCGAAAGAAGGCTCTTCTGCACACACCACAAACGGAGTCGCTTGAGGTATGCAAACGCACATTTGGACAAGCCAGCTTCATTTTGGAATAAGGTGCTGTGGACTGATGAAACAAAGATTGAGTTATTTGGTCATAACAAGGGGCGTTATGCAAAAAAAAAAACCAGCATTCCAAGAAAAACACTTGCTACCCACAGTAAAATTTGGTGGAGGTTCCATCATGCTGTGGGGCTGTGTGGCCAGTGCCGGTACTGGGAATCTGGTTAAAGTTGAGGGTCGCATGGATTCCACTCAATATCAGCAGATTCTTGAGAATAATGTTGAGGAATCGGTCACCAAGTTGAAGTTACGCCGGGGCTGGATAATTCAACAAGACAACGACCCAACACTGCTCAAAATTTACTCGGCATTTATGCAGAGGAACAAGTACAATGTTCTGGAATGGCCATCCCAGTCCCCAGACCCGAATATCATTGAACATCTGTGGGGTGATTTGAAGCGGGCTGTCCATGCTCGGCAACCATCAAACCTACCTGAACTGGAGATATTTTGTAAGGAGGAATGGTCCAAAATACATTCATCCAGAATCCAGACACTCATTACAGGCTATAGGAAGCGTCTAGAGGCTGTTATTTCTGCTAAAGGAGGATCTACTAAATATTGATGTGATTTTTCTGTTGGGGTGCCCAAATTTATGCACCTGTCTAATTTCATTTTGATGCATATTGCGCATTTTCTGTTAATCCAATAAACCTCATTTCACTACTGAAATATTGATGTTTCCTTCAGTTATTTGATAGATCAAAATGAAATTGCTGATCCAAACACCCAAATATTTATAAATGACAATCATGGAAATTGTCAGGGGTTCCTAAACTTTTGCATACAACTGTATATAGATGTATATAAAATGCACTTTTTATCTATCAAAAAATGTTTTCCATCACTAAACCTTTCATCTGATTTCTAAATTGCTGCATTTGTAAATTCCAAAAGCCAATATAAAGGAATAGTAGAGGTAAAATAAGCACTTGTAGGTTTAACCGATCTTGTTTTTTTGTACAATTCTCCTTTAAGGAGGCGTGGCAAAGGGTGTGTCCTATACCTGCATACTTTTGCTGATAGGTGTCCCTCATTCCCATCTCAAAAAGTTGGGAGGTATGCGGTCCTGCGATGCTGTACCCAAACAAAATTGATGTCCTGTTTTTCCCACAAATAGAGCTTTCTTTTGGTGGTATTTGATCACCTCCTGCGGTTTTTATTTTTTGCGCTATAAACAAATGAAGAGCGACAATCTTGAAAAAACAAAACAACATTTTTTACTTTCTGCTATAAAACATTTCCAAAAAAAAAAAAACATCAGTTTAGGCCGATATGTATTCTACTACATACTTTTGGTAAAAAAATTTGCAATAAGTGTATATTGATTGGTTTGCGCAAAAGTTATTGTGTCTACAAAATAGGGGATAGATTTATGGTATTTTAATTTTTTTTCTTTTTACTAGTAATCAGCTGCAACTTTGCGGCGGACAGATCGAACACCTAACTGACATTTTTGACACTTTTTTTGGAACCAGTGACGTTATTACAGTGATAAGTGCTAAAAATAGCCACTGTTATTATACTAATGACACTGGCAGGGAAGGGGTTAACATCAGCAGGGGCGATCAAGGGGTTAAATGCGTTCCCTCACTGTGTGCTTTAACTGTATGGAGGACGGTGTGACTGGGGAAACACACAGATCCGTCTTCATTCTTAGCAGAAAGACAGAATCTGTGTGATCTCCCCTGTCAGAACTGACATTTGCCGTGTTTACACAGGCAGATCCCTGTTCTGTCACTGCGGGGGAACGATCGCGGGTGAACCGCTGATTGGCTTCCCTGCTATGTAATGGGAGCGCGCCCACAAAATTGAGTTCACAGGCCACGGCGATTCGCGGGGAACGAGCCAACCTGCTGCAGTATAATGACGGCAGCTGGTCGGCAAGCAGTTAAATCTTTCTCTTTTCTCACTGAAATTGGCAAAATGAAACAATCCCCCCCCTAACGAAATTAACAACCCGGCCGCCGGTGGTGGGAAAGACGGGAGAAATTAATTGCGTGCAGGAGAGAGCGCGGACTCCATGAGTAGAACACATGCCCCGGAGCCTGACTGAAAACTTTATTAGTTATACGTCAGGAAGGCAGAAATCAGGAGAGGAGAGGGTTCCGGTGGGAGGCTCATAATTTATTAACCGTAATACAAGCCATATTTATAAAAGGGGATGAGGAGCCAAACACAGCACAGATGGCCGAGGGAGACGCTGGGAAATGATGTGAGAAGGGGCTGGCAGAAGCTCAGGGCAACTTGCAGACGTGTACGAGGAATTTCCCTCAGTGGGGGGCTCTAAAAACACGTGGAGCCTACACCGCGAGCGCTGATGGATGAAGCGTTCACACATTACTATGGGCAAGAATAACGTATACGACGCAGGCTGTCACCAACATTAACTAAACACTCTTTGCTTTTCTAAGTTCCCTTGTAACACTGCCAGTAGATCTGGTGTTTTTCCACTTACCTTAACCACTTGCCTACCGGGCACTTTCACCCCCTTCCTGCCCAGGACAATTTTCAGCTTTCATCGCTGTCACACCTTGAATGACAACTGCGCGGTCACTGCGCTACACTGAGGGGCGTTGCTAGGTTGCAAAAAAAACAGGAGCTTCAGCCCAAAGTCCGAGCCCAGCACCAAGGGGGGGGGGGGGTAGTACCTACCTAACGCACGCTGACCTACTGGACACTGACCTACCTGACACACACTGGCCTACACTGACCTACCTGACATACACTGACCTACACTGACCTACCTGACACACACACACACTGACCTACCTGACATACACTGACCTACACTGACCTACCTGACAAACACGCACTGACCTACCTGACACACACACACTGACCTACCTGACCTACACTGACCTACCTGACAAACACGCACTGACCTACCTGACCTAAACTGACACACCTACTCACACTGACCTACCTATCTGACACACACTGACCTACCTGACATACACTGACCTACACTGACCTACATGACACACACTGACCTACACTGATCTACCTGACACACACTGACCTACACTGACCTACCTGATCTACACTGACCTACCTGACACACACGCACTGACCTACCTGACACGTACTGACCTACCTGACATACACTGACCTACCTGACCCACACACACTGACCTACATTGACCTACCTGACCTACACTAACAAACACGCACTGACCTACACTGACCTACCTGACACACACTGACCTAAACTGACCTACACTGACCTACCTGACACACACACACTGACCTACCTGACCTACACTGACACACACACTCACACTGACCTACCTGACACACACTGACCTACACTGACCTACCTGGCATACACTCACACACACACACACTGACCTACCTGACACACACTGACCTACCTGACATACCCTGACCTACACCGACCTACCTGAAACACACACACTGACCTACCTGACATACACTGACCTACCTGACATACACTGACCTACCTGACAAACATGCACTGACCTACCTGACACACCCTGACCTACCTGACACACACACACACTGACCTACCTGACACACACTGACCTACCTTACCTACACTAACCTACACTGACCTACCTGACAAACATGCACTGACCTACCTGACACACACTGACCTACACTGACCTACCTGACACACACTGACCTACCTGAAATACACTGACCTACCTGACACACACTGACCTACCTGACATATACTGACCTACCTGACAAACAGGCACTGACCTACCTGACACACACTGACCTACCTGACCTACCTGACACACACTGACTTACATGACATACACTGACCTACCTGACACAACCTGACCTACCTGATACACACTGACCTACCTGACCTACACTGACACACCTACTCACACTGACCTACCTACCTGACACACACTGACCTACCTGACATACACTGACCTACACTGACCTACCTGACACACACACACTGACCTACCTGACATACACTGACCTACCTGACCTACCCGACACACACATTAATCTACCTGACATACACTGACCTATCTGACCTACACTGACCTACCTGACAAACACGCACTGACCTACCTGACCTAAACTGACACACCTACTCACACTGACCTACCTATCTGACACACACTGACCTACCTGACATACACTGACCTACACTGACCTACATGACACACACTGACCTACACTGATCTACCTGACACACACTGACCTACCTGACCTACCTGACACACACTGACCTACCTGACATACCCTGACCTACACCGACCTACCTGAAACACACACACTGACCTACCTGACATACACTGACCTACCTGACATACACTGACCTACCTGACAAACATGCACTGACCTACCTGACACACCCTGACCTACCTGACACACACACACACTGACCTACCTGACACACACTGACCTACCTTACCTACACTAACCTACACTGACCTACCTGACAAACATGCACTGACCTACCTGACACACACTGACCTACACTGACCTACCTGACACACACTGACCTACCTGAAATACACTGACCTACCTGACACACACTGACCTACCTGACATATACTGACCTACCTGACAAACAGGCACTGACCTACCTGACACACACTGACCTACCTGACCTACCTGACACACACTGACTTACATGACATACACTGACCTACCTGACACAACCTGACCTACCTGATACACACTGACCTACCTGACCTACACTGACACACCTACTCACACTGACCTACCTACCTGACACACACTGACCTACCTGACATACACTGACCTACACTGACCTACCTGACACACACACACTGACCTACCTGACATACACTGACCTACCTGACCTACCCGACACACACATTAATCTACCTGACATACACTGACCTATCTGACCTACACTGACCTACCTGACAAACACGCACTGACCTACCTGACCTAAACTGACACACCTACTCACACTGACCTACCTATCTGACACACACTGACCTACCTGACATACACTGACCTACACTGACCTACATGACACACACTGACCTACACTGATCTACCTGACACACACTGACCTACACTGACCTACCTGATCTACACTGACCTACCTGACACACACGCACTGACCTACCTGACACGTACTGACCTACCTGACATACACTGACCTACCTGACCCACACACACTGACCTACATTGACCTACCTGACCTACACTAACAAACACGCACTGACCTACACTGACCTACCTGACACACACTGACCTAAACTGACCTACACTGACCTACCTGACACACACACACTGACCTACCTGACCTACACTGACACACACACTCACACTGACCTACCTGACACACACTGACCTACACTGACCTACCTGGCATACACTCACACACACACACACTGACCTACCTGACACACACTGACCTACCTGACATACCCTGACCTACACCGACCTACCTGAAACACACACACTGACCTACCTGACATACACTGACCTACCTGACATACACTGACCTACCTGACAAACATGCACTGACCTACCTGACACACCCTGACCTACCTGACACACACACACACTGACCTACCTGACACACACTGACCTACCTTACCTACACTAACCTACACTGACCTACCTGACAAACATGCACTGACCTACCTGACACACACTGACCTACACTGACCTACCTGACACACACTGACCTACCTGAAATACACTGACCTACCTGACACACACTGACCTACCTGACATATACTGACCTACCTGACAAACAGGCACTGACCTACCTGACACACACTGACCTACCTGACCTACCTGACACACACTGACTTACATGACATACACTGACCTACCTGACACAACCTGACCTACCTGATACACACTGACCTACCTGACCTACACTGACACACCTACTCACACTGACCTACCTACCTGACACACACTGACCTACCTGACATACACTGACCTACACTGACCTACCTGACACACACACACTGACCTACCTGACATACACTGACCTACCTGACCTACCCGACACACACATTAATCTACCTGACATACACTGACCTATCTGACCTACACTGACCTACCTGACAAACACGCACTGACCTACCTGACCTAAACTGACACACCTACTCACACTGACCTACCTATCTGACACACACTGACCTACCTGACATACACTGACCTACACTGACCTACATGACACACACTGACCTACACTGATCTACCTGACACACACTGACCTACCTGACCTACCTGACACACACTGACCTACCTGACATACCCTGACCTACACCGACCTACCTGAAACACACACACTGACCTACCTGACATACACTGACCTACCTGACATACACTGACCTACCTGACAAACATGCACTGACCTACCTGACATACACTGACCTACCTGACATACACTGACCTACCTGACAAACATGCACTGACCTACCTGACACACCCTGACCTACCTGACACACACACACACTGACCTACCTGACACACACTGACCTACCTTACCTACACTAACCTACACTGACCTACCTGACAAACATGCACTGACCTACCTGACACACACTGACCTACACTGACCTACCTGACACACACTGACCTACCTGAAATACACTGACCTACCTGACACACACTGACCTACCTGACATATACTGACCTACCTGACAAACAGGCACTGACCTACCTGACACACACTGACCTACCTGACCTACCTGACACACACTGACTTACATGACATACACTGACCTACCTGACACAACCTGACCTACCTGATACACACTGACCTACCTGACCTACACTGACACACCTACTCACACTGACCTACCTACCTGACACACACTGACCTACCTGACATACACTGACCTACACTGACCTACCTGACACACACACACTGACCTACCTGACATACACTGACCTACCTGACCTACCCGACACACACATTAATCTACCTGACATACACTGACCTATCTGACCTACACTGACCTACCTGACAAACACGCACTGACCTACCTGACCTAAACTGACACACCTACTCACACTGACCTACCTATCTGACACACACTGACCTACCTGACATACACTGACCTACACTGACCTACATGACACACACTGACCTACACTGATCTACCTGACACACACTGACCTACACTGACCTACCTGATCTACACTGACCTACCTGACACACACGCACTGACCTACCTGACAGGTACTGACCTACCTGACATACACTGACCTACCTGACCCACACACACTGACCTACATTGACCTACCTGACCTACACTAACAAACACGCACTGACCTACACTGACCTACCTGACACACACTGACCTAAACTGACCTACACTGACCTACCTGACACACACACACTGACCTACCTGACCTACACTGACACACACACTCACACTGACCTACCTGACCTACCTGACACACACTGACCTACACTGACCTACCTGGCATACACTCACACACACACACACTGACCTACCTGACACACACTGACCTACCTGACCTACCTGACACACACTGACCTACCTGACATACCCTGACCTACACCGACCTACCTGAAACACACACACTGACCTACCTGACATACACTGACCTATCTGACCTACACTGACCTACCTGACACACACACACTGACCTACCTGACATACACTGACCTTCCTAACCAGACTTCACGTGTCCTCCTGCAGCTCAACGATGCGCCCATCACACAGTAGAGTAGACTCCAGGCAGCCAGAGCCATTATGAGGAGAGCCGCCCGCCCGGGCGACAAGTGGGGTCGGGATCTTCTGACAGTGGCGCAGTAGCCGCATTGTAATTCCTGCCTTCTGGTGTCTGCAGCGCCTATGATGGACGTCACGTCCCGCGGTCCCGGCATTGGACCAGTAGGACGTCAATCAGCGATGCAGGCTCCAGAAGGTGGGACCTGCTATTATACTTGGTCACACTCGGCCGCGCTCGGGATTAGATCAGTCCCCGCTTGGCGGTGGTGCTCGGGGCTATTAATAGAACCGTGCCCACCCGAGACCCGGGGCTTTTGGGGACCCACTCGGGGCTTCAGCCACTGTTAGCCCCCCCGCTGACCCAACACCACTGGCTACACTGTAACCATGTGAAATTCCTATCATTTTCTTCACACAAATAGAGCTTTCTTTTGGTGGTATTTATTCACTGCTGGGTCTTTTATTTTTTACTAAAAAAAACGACTAAAAAGTTTTTCTTTTCTTAGTTGTAAATAAGTAATTTTTCTCCTTCACTGATGTGCGCTGATGAAGCGGCACTGATGGGCACTAATAGGCTGCACTGATGGGCACTAATAGGCTGCACTGATGGGCACTAATGAGGTGGCACTTATGGCCACTGATTAGGTGGTGACACTGATGAGGAGGCACTAATATGCCGCACTTATGGGCAATAATAGGTGGCACTGATGAGCACTGATAGGAGGCACTGATGGGTGGCACTGGTGGGCACTGATAGGCTACACGGATAGGCAGCACTGATGGGCGGCACTGATGGGCATTGATGGGTGGCACTAATAGGCATTGGTGGTCAGCAATGATAGGCATTAATGGGCAGCACTGATAGCCAGCACTGACTGGCATCACTAATGGGCAATGATTGGTGGCACTTGTGGACACTGATTGCTGGCACTGGTGGCGCTTTATTGTAATCAGTGCCCTGATTACATGTCTTGATGTCCCCTGGGAGGAGATGCCGCTGATCGGCTCTCCTCACCACACACTCTGTCAGTGTGAGGCGAAAAGAGCTGATTACTGACATTTCCGTGTTTACATGTGACCGGCTGTGATTGGACACAGAGATCGTGGGCGTGAGAGCGGCCGTTCTGGGACGACATCATATGACATCATCCCAGAACGAGAGCCGCACCGTCCCTTTGTCATTTGATGGTGGGTGGGTGGCAAGCTTTTAAAGTGATTGTAAACGATCACCTTGTAAAACAACCCATTCAGTTTAAAATAGAAATGAAAAGAAATGAAAGGCAAAACATTTGTGTATAGATTCAAAAAAACATTTTAAATACTTTTTTTTTTCTTTTTTGATAAGTGATAACATTCCTTCTGTTCTCAGCTGCATAAGAGCTAGGGGAGGAGATGCAGCAGCACACTGAGCTTCCCAGTGAATGGCTGTACAGCGGGGGGGGGGCGTGTCAGGACAAGTATGATCATTGGAGGACAGCACACTGAGTTCCCAGCATAGCTAGAGAACTGACCATGCTGTTCTCCCCTGTTTATTGTGGTCAGTTTTTAAAGGGGAAGTCCACCACAACACCAAAATCTCCAGACATCCAGGATCTAAGACAAACCTAACCCTGTAAAGAAGAAATCAGTATACATACTTTTTTTTAAAGCTGATCCAGTCCGGTCTCCACCAGCGGAAGATCTGCAGAGGACACAGTCGACAACAGCTGTGTAATAAATGGGAAGTGACGTCACCCACAGAGTTACTAAGGGGTTTCCTTTGTCGGCTGCACCCGCATTCACAGCGAAGCTGCAGCTGACAGCTCAGCGTGGGACCAGATCGGATTGGCTTCAAAAAAGGCTTCTTTACAGAGTTAGATAGGTTAGTCTTATGGATGTCTGTAGATGTAGCGATTTTAGTGTAAGGGTGAACTTACCGTTAATAGGAAAGCAGAGAACTCCGGTTGTTGTTCTTAAAATTTCTTCATTTTATTGAATAGCCACAGTGAACAAATGCAGATTAAGTCAGTTGAGGCATTTCAGCCTATAAGGCCTTAGTCAAAAAAAGGGTTATGACTAAGGCCTTAGGGCCCTTTCACACTGCGGCGAGGGCGGCGGCGGCGGTAAAATGCCGCTATTATTAGCGGCGTTTTACCGTCGGTATTTGGCCGCTAGCGGGGCGGTTTTACCCCCCGCTAGCGGACTAGAAAGGGTTAAATACCACTGCAAAGCGCCTCTGCAGAGGCGCTTTGCCGGCGGTGTGGCCGCGCCGTCCCATTGATTTTAATGGGCAGGAGCGGTGGAGGAGCGGTATACACTCCTCCTTCACCGCTCCGAAGATGCTGCTAGCAGGACTTTTTTTCCCGTCCTGCTAGAGTACCGCTCCAGTGTGAAAGCCCTCGGGGCTTTCACATTGGAATTAAGGCAGCGGCACTTTCGGGTCGGTTTGCAGGCGCTAGTATTAGCGCAATAGCGCCTGCAAACCGCCCCAGTGTGAAAGGGCCCTTATAGGCTGAAATGCCTCAACTGACTTAATCTGCTTTTGTTCACTGTGGCTATTCAAATGAGTGCAGATCAATTTTTCTATATTACTCTACTCAGCCAGCTAATGTGGATCCAGCACCTGGGAGCTCTGCTATCTGTGTGGTGTATGGGTAGTAGCACTAACTTTTATGTTTATACATGGGAGAAGAAGTTGCCAGAGGGTCAACCACTCTTGTTGCCGGAGGTCGGTGTAAAGGGATGGAGTTCTAAAGGAGTACGAGAGTCGACTCTTTATCAGCCAGGGACTGTGAAGTGGCTGGGAAAGCTTCAGGAGAGAACTCATCCAAGAAGTACAGCGGGTAGATGTAAGTAAAGCTTGAGGAATCCAGCGGGTAGCTGTGAGCTAAGCTTGAAGAAGTACAGCGGGTAGCTGTGTGTGTGTTGAGCTTGTTGCTATAGGAGACAGCAGTTGCTACAAAATACAGATCTCTGCATTCAGCTTAACCACTTAAGGCCCCTTTCACACGATCAGACCGTTCAGGTCCGCCTGTCAGTTTTGACGGCGGACCTGAACGGGCGCTCCATGTTAGCCTATGGAGTGACGGATATCAGCGGAGACATGTCCGCTGACATTCGACCCCGTCCGATCCGCTAAAAGCAGACGGATGGCCCTACGTCCGGATCCGTCGCTGGCGGATCGGGTGAGATCTGATGAAAACAGACATGCTGTCCATTTTCATCCGATCTCTCCATAGGCGGCAGTGGCACCTGACAAGCCCCTCCCCACTCAGTGAGCAGAGAGGGACCTGTCATCCGCCAGCTCAGCGGAGATCAACGGAGAGATCTTCCGCTGAGCCGGCGGACCGAGACGGGCTCTGTGGAAACGGAGTCCGCCTCAAGTGAATGAGGCCTTAGCCCCGGACCATTTGGCTGGCCAAAGACCAAAGCACTTTTTGCGATTCGGCACTGCGTCGGTTTAACTGACGATTGTGTGGTTGTGCGACGTGGCTCCCAAACAAAATTGATGTCCTTTTTTCCCACAAATAGAGCATTCTTTTGGTAGTATTTGATCACCTCTGCGTTTTTAAAAAAAAATAGCTTCAATTTTGAAAAAACACATTATTTTTTACTTTTTGCTATAATAAATATCCCCAAAAAATATATAAAAAAACAGTTCTAACTGTGTGGGGGGAGGGGCTATGTGTGACACAACACTGATCACCGCTCTTGATTACAGAGAGCTGTGATCAGTGTCAGTGTCATTAGGCAGAACGGGGAAATGCTTGTTTACATCAGCATTTCCCCGTTCTTCCTCTCCGTGAGACGATTGCCGGTATCCCCGCAGACATCGAGTCCCCGGGACCCGCGCTCACGCTCACGAAGCTCTCGGCAGGCGCGCACGCACCAGCAAGCCGCCTCTTAAAGGGCAACATACAGGTACGTGATTCTGCCTGTACGTGCCAAACTGCCGCAGTATATGTGTCTGAGGCGGTCGGGAAGCGGTTAAAGGCCCTTTTTCTATATTGCAGTCTGCCTAGTTCTATTTTTGTCTAAGGGGTCTGCTTATTTGTTATTAAATCTTCTGCCCTTGTTGTTGTTTTAACTTTGGATAGTAAAACATTTTTTTTGTGCCAGTAAATACCTTATACAGCCCACTTCCTGTTTCTTGTCTGGTCATTAGCCTAGGCTTATGACATCATGCACAGCTCTCTCTCTCACTCTCGTGAGAGTTTGCCAGGAAGGGAGGGGGATGAGTCATAAGAGGACCAATGAGAGCTGCAGGGCTGCAGATCCGGAGGTGTGCCTCTGTGTGTCTGTGTAAATCCAGGAAGTGAACAGGCAGCAGCTTCAGCTGCCCTCGATTAAAATGGTTCCAGCCAGACCCAGTGGAGGGAGATTTCTGCAGCATATTTGGCAAGTAAAGAATCACAGTATATATAAAATATTATGCAAAGTGGTTGGAGGGAAGCTTCAGAATGGCAAAGATGGTTTTATTACAAACTATGTGAGCAGACTGCAGTTCCTGTTAATGGGGGGGCTGTGCCCTACCCCTCTCTCCCACAGTTCCTGTTACGAGAATGAAAATCTCTTTTGTTAATTTTTAAAAGTCAATGGCGCCCATCATTCCATCCTGCACAACACCCACCATGCTTAGGAACCTGAACCCTGAGGAGGAATGTCGGCTCTGGGGGTCATCACCAGGCCCTTGGAGGTTTAGGAGAGCGCTACATATATATATATATATATATATATATATATATATATATATATATATATATATATATTGCATCTTAACAGTCCTTACATGGGATGGCTGCATTAGTGTTTTATTTTCAAGTCTTTTCCTTTATTTTTACGTGGTGATTTTGCTAGCGACGCGCTTCTAGTGCTAGAATGACAACTCTCACTCACCCTTCTGTATCAGAACAACACAGCACAGAGAGGCGTGTGGTCCTCTTGTCCTCAGAGAACAATGTAATTGATAACAGCAGAGGCTGATAGAGAGAGGAAGTTATCAGCATACAAGATTTCTGACATGACCAACAACTATTTTTTTGCACTTGTCAAATAGATAGAACATAGATATTTAACAGACCAAAAGGGAGAAAATAAGGGGAATTCACTGGAAGGACTTAGATATACTTTAATGGGGGGGGGGGGGGGGGGCAAATTTCTAAAGAACGGGGGCATAATTGTAGAAGTAAACCAAGTAACAGCGATCTATTAATAAATGTTTTTACACAAGATTTACACAATCCAATTAGAAGAATGTGTAATACCTGGGTGAAAGTTGAACCTTGTGTGAAAACACTTATAAATAGACATCAATCTGAACTGTCAGTGCTCATGTATGGAAAAAAATACAGTTCTCCTCATACAAGAAAACAAAAAACTTTCCATCCAATGTTCATTCCACAGAAAGATACAGCATAAAAGATGATACCCATAGCCCCAATCTGATAAAGAGAGCTTGCCCTCGAAACACGTAAGCCTTGATGCCCATTTCAGGTTGTGACAACACATTGCTACGTGAGTTCAGTGGATGGTTATTTGTGTCTGGTGGAATGAGTGACCGTCACCTTGCACTTTCTATTAGTTCTGTAGAATATATATAAATAGGCTTCTAAGTGTTTCTTTGCCGTATTTATTACTTGGTACTAAATGGTGGTACTAAATGCTAGGCTTCTATTACCTTAATGCATTTTTTAATTAAAGTAAAAAAAAACACCACACTTCCTTTCTGTGCCCCTGTCCCCAAACACTTAACTATGGTCCACGTTCACTGCCGCCAATTTCTGGACTATCCACACCACTTCCCCAATCTTCCACCTCTTCTGAAAAGAAATGATGGGTTTAAAATCACTTACACTCACCGGCCACTTTATTAGGTTCACCTTGCTAGTAACTGGTTGGACCCCCGTTGCCTTCAGAACTGCCTTAATTCTTGATGGCATAGACTTAACAAGGTGTTGGAAACTTTCCTTAGAGATTTTGGTTAATATTGACATGTTCCACCACATTCCAAAGGTGCTCTATTGGATTAAGAGCTGGTGACTGTGGAGGCCATTGGAGTCCAGTGACCTCATTGTCATGTTCAAGAAACCAGTGGTGAGAAGATTGGAGCTTTGTGACATGGTGAATTATCCTGCTGGAAGGAGTCATCAGAAGATGGGTACACTGTAGTCATAAAGGGATGGACATGGTCAGCAACAATACTCAGGTAGGCCATGGAGTTTAAACGATGCTCATTTGGTACTAAGAAACCGAAAGTGTGCCAAGAAAATATCTCCCACACCATTACACCACCACCAGCCTGAACCGTTGATACAAGGCAGGATGGATCCATGCTTTCATGTTGTTTACACCAAATTCTGACCCCACCTTCTGAAATCGAGACTCATCAGACCAGACAATGTTTTTCCAATCTTCTATTGTCTAATTTTGGTGAACCCGGGCAAATTGTAGCCTCAGTTTCCTGTTCTTAGCTGACGGGAGGGTCAGGAGTGTGGTCTTCTGCTGCTTTAGCTCATCTGCTTCAAGTTTCGATATGTTGTGCACATGGGTGTGCGTAGCCTTTTGCATTAGGGTGTGCACCCCAAAGCTCAAACACACACTACCGATCGCTCACTGTGTTCATTCAGAAAGGGAAGGGGTCAGTAAATTACATATTTACTGGCCCCTTCCCCCATTCATCCTAAAACATCCCCGCAGCAACAGCTGTTGTGAGAGGAGAGGAGGGAAGCCAGCAGCGGTGTGGGGGAAGGGGGGGGAGCTAGGGCAGTAGGGGGAATCTATGCTGCACAGGGTGATTAGGGTGTGCCTGGGCACACCTGGCACACCCTGTGCGCACGCCTATGGTTGTGCATTTAGAGATGGTATTCTGCATACCTTGTTTGTAACAAGTGGTTATTTGAGTTACTGTTGCCTTTCTATTATCTCAAACAAGTCTGCCCATTTCCTCTGACCTCTGAATTAAAAAGGCATTTTCGTCCACACAACTGCCGCTCACTGGATATTTTCTCTTTTTTGGACCATTCACTGTAAATTCTAGATATGGTTGTGTGTTAAAATCCCAATAGATTTGTAGTTTTTTAAATACTCAGACCAGCCCGTCTGGCACCAACAACTATGCCACGTTCAATGTCACTTAAATCCCCTTTCCTCCCCATTCTGATACTTAGTTTGAACTTCAGCAAGTTGTCCTCACCACATCTAGATGCCTAAATGCATTGAGTTGCGGCCTTGTGATTGGCTGATTAGCAATTTGTGCTATCAAGCAATTGAAGAGGTGTATCTAATAATGTGGCCGTGAGTGTGTATCACCATGGTGTATCATATGTATAATGATGACAGTTTTACTTTAAGGATAATTTTAAACATAAGCACTTCAAGCATAAAGGGCATCTTCTGAGACTCAGTCCTCTGTCCAGAAGGATATAAAAAAAAAAAGCTGATTATTCTTCAAATGAATTGAAAGCACCGACATACCAACACAGTCCACATTTATGTAGTATTCTATGGAATTATTCCTTAATAAATGTAGTATCCTCGTGACAAGGACATATCGGTAAACGCAATGAACAAAGATAAAGACATGCTTTCTCATGCCATTACTTGTAGCAATGATGCCTGTAGCTTCCATTTTGCAGCACTTGAATTTGGGGATGGAGCAAAGGGCACCTTTTGAAGCTGAAAATGCACATCGCTACATAAAGGCTCATCGAAGCACACCTACAACAGGGGCGAGAGACACAATATCAGCACAGTATTAAAAATGGCAAATAAGCTCCATCGAATTTCAACTGTGAAATAGAATTATAATGAATTTCATGGTCTATTTATCAAAATCTCCCCGCTGTGAGGAACTGACAGAATATTTTAAGAATGCCGCAGCAGATTTAATGACTGACGACTCATTTGCCCAGAAGAGGAAGGTTGTGGAGATGTCTGTTGAGACTGCAGGAAGTTTTGTTAGCTGCCCGTAAAAGAAATCCAGCGTCTGAACGGCCGATAGGGTGGCCTCTACATTAGAGGGAGTCACCGGCTGAAAACAAAGATATCTGAATGATGCCTGTAGCTGTAGGCATCATCCAGATATCACAACTGCAACCCAAAGACATCATATGATGTCCTACAGGCGAGAAGTGGTAAAAGGTTGTATGCCTCTAAAATTAAAAATGAACAGAGCATATGCATCAATAGTGTGTACTTGCCTTTATCTAAAGCGCTTAGTGTGACTTCTGTCTCCTCTCTCATTCCTCTGCTATCTGCATTAGTCGTTTCCGACCGTCTATACCGACACCAGACAATCCCGGGAAACGGTCCCACAACCTCTCCAGGACATAGCAGGTGATTGGCAGCCTCAGTTGTTCATGCTTCCCTATGTGTAGAAGGGGTGTGTCCTTTCCCTCCACTCAGGTCTCAGATTACACTCAGCTCCCTGCTCTATTCTCTGCAGTGTGCGACATCAGATCCCTGTCCCTTGCCTTCTAATGCCCCGTACACACAGTCGGACATTGATTGGACATTCCGACAACAAAATCCATGGATTTTTTCAGACGGATGTTGGCTCAAACTTGTCTTGCATACACACGGTCACACAAAGTTGTCGGGAAATCCGATCGTTCTGAACGCGGTGGCGTAAAACACGTACGTCGGGACTATAAACGGGGCAGTAGCCAATAGCTTTCATCTCTTAATTTATTCTAAGCATGCGAGGCACTTTGTGCGTCGGATTTGTTTACACACGATCGGAATTTCCGACAATGGATTTTGTTGTCGGAAAAATTTATAGCCTGCTCTCAAACTTTGCGTGTCGGAAATTCCGATGGAAAATGTGTGATGGAGCCCACACACGGTCGGAATTTCCAACAACAAGGTCCTATCACACATTTTCTGACCTTGTGTACAGGGCATAAAGCTTAAAAAGGCTGTATAAATTCTGGACTGAACTGATGTAAAGGAGAGAAGGCCTCAGATAAACAGGTATAACTTATGTGGGAGGATTTTCTTTATCTCTTTGTATCACAAAAGGCTAGTCACTTCACTGGGTGTATGTAACGGTTTACAATCACTTTAACAATGGCAACCAATCACATTTCTGTTTGCCGAAGTCTGATCAGTTAAACACGGTTTTTGGGATTATTGCACTTTTTGTCTTTGCCTTTCAAGGGCTCGCTTACGTCAACCGAGGGTGCGGGAGACTTACAGACTTGTTATTGCTCATACTTTAGGAAAATTCCTTCCTTCAGCAATAATCAGATTACTCTGCCTGGATTAATATTAACATGTGCCAACACGAATGGTGTTGGAGTTTATTTCTGCAGACTAATACAATGGCTACCCTTTGAAGTCCCACGACGGGATTTAATACATATCACAAGTATCATATTAATAAGAACATTACTTTGAGAAGTTAAGGGCTGTGCGGTAAATATGGCTTACTTATCTGCAGGGATACAGTAAATCATTATGAGAGTCTTTCCAAATGATAAATACACTGAATGTTCTTCAATTCATGTACTTCCCAAGCTGCAGGTATAAGGTCAGTTAGGTCTTGTAAACAGTCATACTATAATTTATAGCAAGCAACCAATATGAAATGACCCCTTATGTGACGAGGGTATTAAATTATGATTTAGATTAAAGTTGTCATAAACAATATATGGCAATAGTACAAAAAGGCAAAATCTGACCAACCATCAGGCATCTGTGGTGGCCAGATTTCTTCCTAAGAACAAGCTGTTGTTTCAGGTCACCATTCATCATTTAGATCTAAGATGAGATGGGGCATGTTCCAGACACCTACAAATGAGGGGGGGGTAGATAGTAATTAGACAATTACTATTGTCTATGATCCTCGGATGCCAGTGTTTGCAGGTGCCTTATATGTAGATCAATCAATCTGGCTGAAAGCAGACACATCATTAGAGTATGTGTTGGTAGTCATTCGGCACCTAAAATATAGAACATTAAGGCTGGGTTCACACTTATGCGAATTGGATGCGAGTTACTCGCATCCAATTCGCATGACAGGAGAGTGTGCCCGACTCTCAATGAAGCCGGTTCACACATCTACAGGGCGGCCGTGGAGCGCACAGCACTGGCTCCGTTTCAGGTCCTTAATTCAGGCAAAAATTCTGACCTAATTCAGACCTGAAACAGTGAACGAGGATGCATAAGACCCCCTGCTGTGCGCCGCACATAGTGTGAACCCAGCCTAAAACTAAATTTCGGTATAGCTTTTGCAGTGGTCCAGCTTGGACCAATATAAGTATGGATATGCCATACCTGTGGGACTGCTGTGAAAGCTGGAAATCACTGTAGTAGTCACTACTACTACAGTGAATGCCTCTGTGTTACAGATTCCATGTCCAGTGCAAAGCGTTCTCTGATTGAACGAGGTGGAGATCGTGACATCATCACCCTGCCTCTTCCACCTCATTCAATCAGAGAATGCCTTGCATTCATTGAGAAAAATGTGAGGCTTTCTGTGAATGGCTCCCATTCCAAGAAAGCCGCCCCCATGTTCACTATGGAGCAGGGTAGCCCCCCAGCAGAGGACCCAAAAGACATCAGCGATTACTGTAGCAGCAATAAAAGTGGGCATATGCATAAAAAAAAAGCCATTTCCTTAAGAAAAATAGGATAGTACAAAATTGTAAAACATCCTTAAGGAAATGCTGTCACCTGCTCATTCGGGGCAAACTGTCAGTGTCTCTTGATAGACAAATCCTCCAGTATGGTATACTCACTGATCAAGGATCCCTTGCTGTAGCAGTCCAACCTGGGTAAGCTCCCGTGTCAAATGGTGGATTTTACCCGAATGTATGTTGTCACCGCCCTCTTAAAACCCCTTAAAATCCATACCTCTTAAAACCAATACCAGACCCTTATCAAGACAGTATGCAAGGCCAGAAGATACTTAAAGGCCATTGGCAACAGGCTTTTTTTAAAATCGGAACCACTTCTCTGCCTATACAAGTCTTTGGGAATGCAAAAGCAGCTTGAAGTAGGTCAGATTTAGCTTAGAAGAACGTTAATTTGCCTGTCAATTTTTTTAAATTTGTTCAGAAGTTCCTAAACCCAGTGTTAAAAATTGAATGTGCATATAACTATACAGATCCCTAAAATAGACCGTAACAAAGAAAATATATATAGTAAAGAAGGACAGAGGGATTTTATTTGAAATAACGGACTGTGAGGAGCTACACGTGGTTTTACTGTCATGTGCTGAAAGCAGTGATGTATTAATGGTCAAAACAGACAATCCAGCTGTTTATCAGCCTGAAAACCTTTATATTTCCAACAGGAAAGGAAACTGGATAACTGCAGAAAAAACAAAGACATCTAGCAACCTCACAATAGCCTGCACCATCGCTATCTCCAGAATCCTGTATGGAATCTCCAGGGCCATGTCCGAACACTGGAAACAGTTAGCACATGCTTGCAAACTGTCAACACATGGAAAAAAAGACCAGGAATTTTCCATATTTTTAAAGATACATATTTTTCTCTGGTTTCTTTACTTAATTGCTGTTGCATTTCTTTGAGGTTGACAGAATTCAGAACTAGTTTCACCTCAGAGAGATACGAAGAGTGAGATTGATGGGCACCAGATGTTTGGAATTTCTACACAACTCTCACTTCTCTAATGCTGACCTCTCAACTTGTAATTTCCTTTGAAAGTAACATTTTACGAATATTGCAAATTCCTCATCACAAAATTACGGTACAACAAAACTGAGTGCTAATTAATGGGTCAGGGCAAAGCTGTCGGTGAGGTAATTAACCCAAAGAACAAGGATCTTTTCAGTATTGTCCAGGGTAAAGCTTGGATTTTCTTTGTCGTCATTAGTAAGTTTGTACTGTACTGGGTAAGGGACCAAGATTTGCCTGAAATACTCCACAGTTGACATTGTATTTGATTTTTTTTTGTGTTTACACCATCATTTTGGGAAAAAGCTTTTACTTCCTTTTTACGGTCCGAACATTTCTGATGTACTTGGACCAATACAAGAGTGTTAATCTATGGAAAGGTTGTCCTGAGAAATGAACTATTTTGAAAGAAAAAAGTATCACATACAGTAAGTCAACTGTGCTGGACTTTTCCATGAACCCTCACAAAGGGATTTAGGTTTTGTTCTATGATACCTCAAGGCGTATAACCTCCAGGCAAGTAACAGAGGTAAAATTAGTTTTAAAACCGCGCTAATGTCTGTAGTGACTTCAATATTAAAGTGACAGCAGCGGCTAAACCATGTGATATAACCACCGTTCAAAATACATTACGTCTAAAAACGTTGAAAATGTAATATAAACAATTCAATAACCATTAATCCAACAGTAAAGTCATTATTGTGATAAAAATATTAAAGTGTAGAGAGTCCACGTGAAAAATAAAATAGTGATAAAGATCCTCATCAGCAAAAATTATCTTTAAAGTTCCAACATAAATAGGAGCTCCTTAAGTGACACCCACCACCTCAGGTTACAGGGGCGCTTACTGGATCATATGGATCTTCAATTGCTAGAAAGGTCAACCAAGCTTTGATAGTAACCCTCAATGGGAAGCTGTAAACAGATATGCCTTCCTATGGTCTCAGACACCCGTCACCTATCTCCAGACCAGCCGTATCATGTTCCACGAATCAGGGTATATAAGGAGAGAATGCTCCAATAGTGTAAAACAGTAAAAACTCTTTCTTAAAATATTTAGATTGCACTTACATGATTCATGTGTAAAAATATATATATTTTTTTTATTGTAATAAATTCCTAGCCGACAAAATAACAGACACAGTCCAACCGCGCTTCCGGGGTCAGTGGGGATGCAGTGATGTCATCTTTGCCAGCAAAGATTGTTTTACAAGCGATTTTTACACATGAATCATGTAAGTGCAATCTAAATATTTTGAAAACTGACAATTTTTATTGAGTTTTCATATTTTCCAACATAAAAAGACAAACAGAAGAAAGAAAGGTCTTGCATTGTGGTTAGTGGTATACATCAACCAAGCTATTCATACACATTGTCACCCGTAGAGAAACAAGGTTGAAGCATGTATAACAGGAGGGGAACAAAAGAAAAAAGAAAAAACATTGCATATCCATGATTAAACAATGAAATGTGAGTCAATGACTCTTATGTACCAATTATTTCAAACTCGCTCAGATGCGCATCTGTAGCCAGAGGCAGAAGAGAAAAAAGAGTAGAGAGGTTAGATAGAGCCAAGGGGGCTAAGGAGGGTGGAGATAAGGAAAGAGGAGGGGCTTAGAGGAGGATAAAAGGTAAGAGAGAAGAGGACACCCACCTGGCCCTGGGCCTCCACTCTGCACGGGGAAATCAACCATAAGTTCAGCTGAGCTTGGGAGCTTCTAGCATATCCCACAAGTGCAATCTAAATATTTTAATAAAAAGTTCATGCTGTTTTACACTTATGGAGCAGTCTCTCCTTATATACCCTGATCCGTGGCCTGGAGATAAATAACATGTGTCTGAGACCATATGAGGGCATATCTGTTTACAGCTTCACATCGAGGGTTACTACCAAAGCTTGGTTGACCTTTCTAGCAATAGAAGATCCATATGATCCCGTAAGCTCTCCTGTTAACTGAGGTGGTGGGTATCACTTAAGGAGCTCCCATTTATGTTGGTGTTGGATCTTTAAAGATAATTTTTGCTGATGAGGATCTTTTTCACTATTTTTCTTCACGTGGACTTTCTACACTTTAATATTTTTATCACTCTAATTACGTCACCCTTGGATTAATGGTTATTGAATTGTTTATATCACATTTTCAACTAGCGCAGATTTTTTGGACATAAAAGTAACAGAGGTTGGAGCAGGTGTTTTGCATACAGAAGAGATCTAGGAAGCTACTATTGCCCCGTACACACGTTCGGAATTTCCGTCAGAAAAACCTTGGATGGTTTTACCGACGGAATTCCGCTCAAGCTTGCCTTACATACACACGGTCACACAAAAGTTCTCTGAACTTTCGACCATCAAGAACGCTGTGATGTACAACACTACGACGATCCGGGAAAATTAGGTTCAATGCTTCCGAGCATGCGTCAAATTGTTTCCGAGCATGCGTAGGAATTTAGCGCATTGGAATTGCTACAGACAATCGGAATTTCCAATAGGAACTTTTTCTGTCAGAAAAATAGAGAACCTGCTCTCAATCTTTTTGCTGGCGGAAACTCCGCCAGCAAAAGTCCGATGGAGCATACACATGGTCGGAATTGCCGACCAAAAGCTCACATCGGACTTTTGCTGGCAGAATATCTGATCATGTGTACGGGGCATTAGTCACAGTCAGAACAATGACCAATCAAACCACCACGAAGACCACCACCACAAGGAAAAACCAAAACACCCCAAAGATCTGAAAGGAGCCTGTTTGCTCAGGCACGGTCTGACATTTTATATTCTGAGTGTGGTAACATCAGCGGCAAGCATCTCTAGGTGGTGCAGGTACACACTTAAAACAAGAACATCCAGTCAGTTAAGAAACAGATTGCAATACAGCCAATATTAGGGATAAAAACCTGTGACTGTTGGGGATAATCCAAGCCAGATCTCAGCATATCTCCAGCTCCACCCGAAGTTATCTCTCTAAAGTATGAGATGCGAGTCTACATGGTGGTGGTGTGGTTGCATAGCTCCCAATTGCCCCACATTTGGAGGGATTATGCCTCTATTGGATCAAAATCTCTCTGTCCCTCTTTTTGCTTCAATACTCCTCTTTGCTCTAGTGTAGTGTCTTGTATAAATAAGTGCCATTTAACTGACAAAGCTCTTACTATTGCACTAAAGATTTCAAATATTCTTCAGATGATTGCGCTGTCTAGTTTTTTTATACTAATATAATGGAAACTTAGCAGTGCAGAAAGGCTTACTGCTCATTCTCGCATATACAGTTTCTATATGTTTTCATTAAAAACATTTCCATCAATAGTCCATGTAAACACAAAAAACAAACAAAGGTATAAAGCTTTGTGCAACATACAAAGAAGAGTTACCCTCAGAGTAGGGGTATCAAAGTATAACTGTGTGTTGAGGTCCATAACAGATAGGAATCTTCATCTGCACTGGCCCAATTCCTTTCAGTCTCACTGTTGCATGGTGAACAAATTGTATGTTGTCGAAAAAATTTTTTTTTGCAAAAAAGTACCTCCATTTTCATTTCAGCCCAGACTATGGGGCATAAGAGAAGAGAGAAGAAACAATCCCTAGTAGGTGGGGGTAAAGGGGAGGGAGAGGATAGGGATAAAAAAAAAAGATCACCGCTATGCCTGATGCTATTTCCTCCAGAACTAGTTAGATGTTAGGAATTATTGAAATCCCCAAGGAAATAGTGAGTAAAACAAAGGGATCAAGCTTCTTTACATTTCTTAACTCTATTATGGAGTACTGCTGCCCATGTTTTATTTAATAGATACCATTCCATTTCTATTTGACTTGTGTGACTGTTGGGTTGCCAGGCATAAGACTTTGGCCAGGGTTTGTTTGACCGCTGTGAAAATGAAGGATATAAGCCTAAATTGATCAACAGTACACCCTTTTTCATTCTTGCATGTTGATTTGTCAAGATATGCACGTTTGGGAGTATGATAAGGATATATATGTTGCCCACATATTCTGTGCTAAAAGGTTTTTTTCCATTTCAGACAGTTGGTGGTATGGTGTTTCCCAGAGCCAGGAGGGATATAATAAGTCAATGTAAGATTCAACTAATCAAAGTCCACCCATTGCACACCCATAATATATGATAGACTGGCTCTTTAAAATTATTTAAAGACATTCTCCTGTCATATACAGTATCTCACAAAAGTGAGTACACCCCTCACATTTTAGTAAATATTTTATGATATCTTTTCATGTGACAACATGACACTTTGTTACAATGTAAAGTAGTGAGTGTACAGCTTGTATAACAGTGTAAATTTGCTGTCCCCTCAAAATAACTCTACACACAGTCTTTAATGTCTAAACCGCTGGCAACAAAAAATGAGTACACCTCTAAGTGAAAATGTCCAAATTGGGCCAAATTAGCCATTTTCCCTCCCCGGTGTCATGTGACTCGTTAGTGTTAGAAGGTCTCAGGTGTGAATAGGGAGCAGGTGTGTTAAATTTGGTGTTATCGCTCTCACTCTCTCATACTGGTCACTGGCACCTCATGGCAAAGAACTCTCTGAGGATCTGAAAAAAATAATTGTTGCTCTACATAAAGATGGTCTAGGCCAGTGGTTCTCACCTCCTGTCCTCAGGACCCACTAACAGGCCAGATTTTAAGTATTACCTTGGGGAGATGCAGACTAGAATACTGCAATCACTGAGCAGAAAATGATATCACCTGTGATTTATTTCAGTTATCTTGCAAACCTGGCCTGGTAATGGGTCCTGAGGACAGGAGTTGAGAACCACTGGTCTAGGCTATAAGAAAATTGCCAAGACCCTGAAACTGAGCTGCAGCATGGTGGCCAAGACCATACAGCAGTTTAACAGGACAGGTTCCACTCAGAACAGGCCTTGCCATGCGTCATATCCAAAGGTTGTCTTTGGGAAATAGATGTATGTGTGCTTCCAGCATTGCTGCAGAGGTTGAAGGGGTGGGGGGTCAGCCTATCAGTGCTCAGACTATATGCTGCACACTGCATCAAATTGGTCTGCATGGTGTTGTCCCAGAAGGAAGCATCTTCTAAAGATGATGCACAAGAAAGCCTGCAAACAGTTTGCTGACGACAAGCAGACTAAGGACATGGATTACTGGAACCGTGTCTGTGGTCTGATGAGACCAAGATGAACTTATTTGGTTTCATCAGGTGAGGAGTACAAAGACAAGTGTGTCTTGCCTACAGTCAAGCATGGTGGTGGGAATCATATGGTCTGGGGCTGCATGAGTGCTGCCGTTGTTCAGTTGAGAAGTTCCCCCCATCGACAGAACACCATCACTGTGGAGCTACAGTTCATTGAGGGAACCATGATTGCCAACATGTACTGTGACATACTGAAGCAGAGCATGATCCCCTCCCTTTGGAGACTGGGCCACAGGGCAGTATTTCAACATGATAACGACCCTAAACACACCTCCAAGATGACCACTACCTTGCTAAAGAAGCTGAGGGTAAAGGTGATGGACTGGCCAAGCATGTCTCCAGACCTAAACCCTATTGAGCATCTGTGGGGAATCTTCAAAAGGAAGGTGGAGGAGCGCAAGGTCTCTAACCAGTGGCAGCTGGTGAAGTTTTAGGATGGGGGGGGCGCCAGACCCCGCCCTTCCTTTTTGACCCCTCCCACTTGGTGAAAATGGGCGTGGTTACAGCAAAATAGTGGGCAGGGCTCTAAGGTGGTTGGGTTAGCGTCTGAGATGAACGAGGGATGGAGGGAGAGGGAGGGACAGCAGTGTCCCTGTGTCCAGAATGTGTCCCATGAAATGCAGCGATTCCGCTCCTCATACTTCCTGTTCCCTCCTCAATGGGAGAGAGAAAACAGGAAGTGACATCAAACTCGGATGTCAATCAAACCGCCTGGCCGTAGTAATACACATTACTAGCGCTGGGTGGAAGCTACTCGGCGCTTCGGAAAGCACAGCAAGGTGTGCTAAACGCCCACAAATGCAGCGCCACATCTGCAATCTCGTGATTGCATTAATGTGGCGCTTCCCATAAGTGCACTGTGTCCGGCGTCGCACTGTGTCTGGCGTCCGAACACAGTGCACTTAAGGACATTTTTTTTTTTTAAAGGGCCAGCTTTAAAAAAATTTTTTTTTTACATTTTTTTTGTCTGCCTGGAAGGGGGGCGGCGCCCATGCGCCCCCTATGGACGGGCCGCCACTGTCTCTAGCTTCCACCAGCTCTGCGATGTCGTCATGGAGGAGTGGAAGAAGTTTCCAGTGGCACCCTGTGAAACTCTGGTGAACTCCATGGCAGTGCTGGAGGATAACGATGGCCACACAAAATATTGACACTTTGGCCCAAATTTGGACATTTTCACTTAGGGGTGTACTCACTTTTGTTGGCAGCGGTTTAGACATTATTGGCTATGTGTTGAGTTATTTTGAGGGGACAGCAAATTTACACTGTTATACAAGCTGCACATTCACTACTTTACATTGTAGCAAAGTGCCATTTCTTCAGTGTTGTCACATGAAAAGATATAATAAAATATTTACAAAAATGTGAGGTGTGTACTCACTTTTGTGAGATACTGGACTATGGGATTTGTTGGTTCAAATCCCAACCAAGGCACTACATGCAAAGACTTTGTATGTTCTCCCTGTGCCTGCGTGGGTTTCCTTTGGGTACTCCAGTTTCCTCCCACACACCAAAGACATGCTGGTAGGTTAATTGGCTCCTATCTAAATTGGCCCTAGTATGTGTGTGTATAAATATGAGTTAGGGACCCTTCGACTGTAAACTCCTTGAGGGCAGGGTGTAATGTAAATGTAAAAGATACAGTTGTACAGTTTGCATACCCTGGCAGAAATTATAAAATTTTGCATTGATATTGAAAGGATAGTTAAGGACAGTGATCAAATGAAGCCATTTATTATCACATATTGGTTTAGCTCCTTTTTAAACCATAATGATAACAGAAATCACCCAAATAGCCCTGATCAAAAGTTTGTATCACCTGGAATGTTTGGCCTTGTTACTGACACGCAAAGTGACACCCACACTCAGGTTGAAATGGCAAGTAAAGGTTAATTTCATACATTTGTGGCTTTTTAAATTGCAATTAGTGTCTTTCTATAAATAGTCTATGAGTTTGTTAGCATGGATGCACTGAGCAGTCTAGATACTGAGCCATGGGGAGCAGAAAAGAACTGTCAAAAGACCTGCTCAAAAATCATTTGGTTAAATTGGTAATGTACTTTGTGTGGGAGATGCTCGGTGGCATAGAATCTATATGTCACTACCATGCCATGTTAATTGTATTTATTTTTGTCTTTGAAAATTTGTAATAAACATCATCGATAAACAAAAAAAAAGACCTAAGTAAAAAGGTAATGGAACTTTATAAAGATGGAAAAAATATCAAAAGATATTCAAAGCCAGTCAGTACTGTTCAATCACTTATTAAGAAGTGGAAAATTCAAGGATTTCTTGATAACAGGCCAATGTCAGGTAGACCAAGAAAGATTGCAGCCACAACTGCCAGAAAGATTGTTCAGGATACAAAGAAAAACCCACAGGTAACCTCAGGAGAAATACAGGCTGCTTTGGAAACGGTGTGGTTGTTTCAAGGAGCACAATACGACTATACTTGAACAAAACTTAGCTTCAGGGTCTGGTTTCCAGAAAGAAGCCATTACTGCACCAATGGCACAAAAAAGCCTGGTTACAATATGCCCAACAGCACGTTAACAAACCTCACAACCATAAGCACTATGTTTGGAGAGGGAGCAATAAGGACTATAAGGAATACGAATACCATTCCCACTGTGAAGCATGGTGGTGGCTCACTGAAGTTTTGGGGGGGTGTGAGCTCTAAAGGCACGGGAAACTTGTGAAAATTGATGGCAAGATGAATGCAGCATTTTATCAGAAAATACTGATAATTTGCATTCTTCTGCACGAAACCTGCACATGGGATGCTCTTGGACTTTCCAGCATGACAGTGCCCCTAAGCACAAGGCCAAGGTGACCTCAGTGGTTACAGCAGAAAAAGGTAAAGGTTCTGGAGTGGCCATCACAGTCTCCTGGCCTTAATATCATTGAGCCACTCTGGGGTAATCTTATATATGTGGTTTATGCAAGACTACCAAAGGCTTTCCATGACCTGGAGGCATTTTTCCAACATGAATGGGTAGTTATATCACCTGCAAAATCTCAAAGCCTCAATAACTATTACAAAAGACTGCATGCTGTCATTGATGTTAAAGGGGGCAATACAGAATATTGAGAACTAAGGGTATGCAGACTTTTGAACAGGGGGCATTTCATTTGTTTACTTGTTGCCATGATTTGTTTTACAATTCTGCCATTTTGTTATGACCTACAGTTACAGAATATGCATCCCATAAAAAAATAAAATAAATGTTTTTGCCTGCTCACCAATGTTTTCTTTACGAATCGTAAATACTGTATATTACCAATTCTCCAAGGTTATGCAAATTTTTGAGCACAACTTAATGTACACTATATTGTCAAAAGTAGTGAGACACCTGCCTTTACACACACACACACATGAACTTTAATTGCATCCTAGTCTTAGTCCGTAGGGTTCAATATTGAGTTGGCCCATCCTTTGCAGCTATAACAGCTTCAACTCTTCTGGGAAGGCTGTCCAGAAGGTTTAGGAGTGTATTTATGGGAATGTTTGACCATTCTTCCAGAAGCACATTTGTGAGGTCGGGCACTGATGTTGGACGAGAGGGCCCGGCTCCCAGTCTCCTCTCTAATTCATCCCAAAGATGTTCTATTGGGTTGATGTCAGGACAGTCAAGTTCCTCCACCCCAAACTCGCTCATCCATGTCTTTATGGACCTTGCTTTGTGCACTGGTCCAAATCATTTGGTGGAGGGGGGGTCATGGTGTGGGGTTGGGCTTGGCCCTTAGTTCCAGTGAAGGGAACGCTTAAGGTGTCAGCATACCAAGATATTTTGGACAATTTCATGCTCCCAACTTTGTGGGAATAGTTTGAGGATGGCCAATTCCTGTTCCAACATGACTGCGCACCAGTGCACCAAGCAAGGCTAATGGGCAAGGCATTTTGGGAAAGCTAAATAGAGCGCTCCCAACCCGTCCCAAAGATGCTGCTTGCAGGACTTTTCGTAACGTCCCGCAAGCGCACCGCCCCAGCGTGAAACGATACACTGCAACTGATGGGAGGCGGTTTTCAGGCGCTTTGCAGTGGTTATTTCTAGTGCTAAAGTGCCTGAAAACCGCCCCAGTGTGAAAGGGGCCTAAGTAGTAGATGTGTATGGATTATTTTTGGAGAATAAGGATATTGTTTAGTGTCACTTTAAGTGCCATCCATTTACATCCTCAAATTCATCCAAAGTAACCAAATCTCAATAGTTGCACGTATTTTATCTTGATGATGATCTCATATCAGAGCCTGACAAAGTACAAATCAAGCGTTCTCTCTCGCCCCCTCTCTCTGATCCCCCTGAAGTTCTGCCCACACACACTGGAGTACAGAATGATTAGACAAGATGTTGCAGTCCCGCCCAGAAGCAGTGGAAGAAACTTGCTTAATCTGGCTGCAAGAACTTTTGACTTTTTTGGCACAGCTGTCATTTTCCTCTGCATAAGCCATTCCTGTGCTGATCCCACTTGTTTCCTTCAACTGCTTTTTAAATCCATAGTCTATAGCGGTGGAAGGTTAAGAAAGCGTCACACGTTGCTAGTCCACGTGAAATATACTCCAGTACACAAAATATATAGTAACTAGGCGACTGTTATTGTAAGTTAACATTATATGAGAAAAACACCCATCAAAAACTTGCCCTAAAGTGGACCTAACATCAGCTATACAGTATTTTTCATGTTGAGTGGTGCATGATAAGTGTGAGCATAAAAGTTCCAAGTATTTATTAGATTTCAGAGATTCCCCCTTCCAATGACTTCATCTGTTTTTTCTCTCCATAAGGACGACACTATCTTTTTCTCAGGCATCATCCTGTATCAAAATCTACTTCTTAAACTGAGGTGTTGACTCAGATGTGAACCAATCCTGTAAATCCTGGTGCCTCTGCAGTCTTTTGGGTTGATTTACTAAAGGCAAATAGACTGTGCACGTTTGAATGTGGAGTTGCACTCTGCATGAGCAGTTGCACCAGATCTTAGTAAATGAGGGAGAGCTCTGCTGACTTCCATTGTCCAATCATGTGCAAGCAGAAATGCAATTTTTTTTTTCATTTTCCTTGCATGTGATTTGGTGTTCTTTCTAAAGTTAATTTTTACCTCATTTACTAAGCTCTGGAGCAACTGCACTTGCAGAGTGCAATTGCACTTTGCTAAGTGCACAGTCTATTTGCCTTTAGTAAATCAACCTCTAAGAGTCAATGACCAAGAACAAGTAACAAGGTTGGAAAACTTCTAATCTTCACACGTATTACATGACCAGGCCAGGGACTAAAATTAATGAAGCCAGAGGTTGAGGCTGGTAGCTTTTTCTTGAAGGGCAGATCAAACAAGAACCCAGTGAAAAAAATAAAAAGAGGAAAGTGGTAAAAATACCAACACTACCCTCCCATTTATGGTACGATACTAATGCCCCGTACACACGGTCGGATTTTCCGATGGAAAATGTCCGATCGGAGCGTGTTGTCCGAAATTCCGACCGTGTGTGGGCTCCATCGGACATTTTCCATCGGATTTTCCGACACACAAAGTTGGAGAGCAGGAGATAAAATTTTCCGACAACAAAATCTGTTGTCGGAAATTCCGATCGTGTGTACACAAATCTGATGGACAAAGTGCCACGCATGCTCAGAATAAATAAAGAGATGAAAGCTATTGGCCACTGCCCCGTTTATAGTCCCGACGTACGTGTTTTACGTCACCGCGTTTAGAACGATCGGATTTTCCGACAACTTTGTGCGACCGTGTGTAGACAAAACAAGTTTGAGCCAACATCCGTCGGAAAAAATCCTAGGATTTTGTTGTCGGAATGTCCGAACAAAGTCCGACCGTGTGTACGCCCTATTACTATTTGAAAAAAAAATAAATAAAAACGTAAAGTTTATCTAATGAATAAGACTAGTTAATAAGTTTAATGTGAGTCCGGTTTGGGGAAAGAAATTGAAAAATTAGTATCTTTATTCCAAATGGCATTTTTGTGTAACAATAAGAAAAATAAAATACAATAGAATACAAAGAAGATCTGACATAAAGGCAATTTTCACCATTTCTTTCTGACCATGTGTGAGTTCGCTTTGAAATATCCTTTCTGTTGAGGACATTAGACACACAGAACAGCTTCACCCTTCAGCGTTTCATTCAAATCAGAGAAGGATGGAGATTGTTCTGCTGCCAATCTGAGCAACAAGCTGTGATAATTTGCTGATGTGAGACATAACAGCACTTATGTGTAATTATTATGATAAATGTGTCTGTTTGCCAGAGGAAGAATAGAAGGGTCTTGGCAAAGGACCCTCAATCTAAATAAGAATATAGAGGAGCTGATATTCTACTACCTAAGAAGTTTATTCCAAACGAGTCTGTTAAAGTGATAACTCAGACCCAGGGACCAAGGGAATGATGTCTCCGCTCCCCTTAGCTTCAGACACCAGTTGACACTGTAGATTTTAATGCTGGCTGTGATGGAAGAAGGAACTTCATGGGAGTGCTGGGAGAGTGAGTATCAGTGGGCCCATAAATGGGCAAGGATATGTGTCACTATAAAGCCTACTATGTAGAAGGCTACCATATTTCCTACTTTTTCGCCATCTTGTTGCACTTATAGCACCCTCCTAGCTAGGTTTCTAACAGTTTGAAGTAAATTTCGTTTTTGGCCCCCTGTAGCCAGTGGAGCAAAGTTTGATTGCTTTTGGCTGTTCTGGGTTCTGCTGGCTGCAGGCTCTGCTACTTTCCCCTGGATTCTGGTAGGTTCCAGAATTTAGTGGGTAGAGAAGGCAGACCATTCACTTGTATATTTATACAGCCTCAACCTATTTCTGGCAGGCAGAAATGCCAGGTGTATATATATATATATGCTCGGGCCTGGAACAGAAGTGGCCTTGTCCTGTGGAAAAAGACCCAGCCTGAGGGCTGTGTGCTGTGGGCACACAGCTGAAGCTTAGAAGAGACCATCTGGGTCCCAGCTCCAGTTAGAGCTCTGGGACCCATGTCCAGAGTTTCTGAATGCAGCTGAAGGAAATCCACAGAGGATCTGACCTGGAGGCACACAGTACAGCAACTTGCTGGTACTGCAGGAAAGCACCCAGGGCACAGTGAGTACAAGCCTGAAAAGATCCTAAAGACTATCCTTAGGAACCCTTGGGAAGTGAATTAAAGCTGCCAACTCATGCTTTATCTTCGCAATGGGGTCCCCTGAGCCATGTTTAATAGTCTCTAACTTCAAGAGGGTGGTTGCATCCTGAAGAGACAGTGCAGTTAGGTTTACTCCATTACCTTTTTTGTACTAGTCCTGAAGTATTCCAAGGCTCACCCTATGCCCTACCCAAGTTTACTATGCAATAAATCTAAAAAAAAGACACTTTCTGCCTGGTTCTTGTGAAGAGAGATTGAGAAGCTACAATGTGCCTGGCTGCTTGCACTTACTAGGGAATAGAACTCGGAAAAATAGCTGGACCCATTTGGGGTTTGTGCTCTACACTCTAATAAAATGCCACAACCCCCACATTCTTCCATCTGCCGCAGTGTATAGAAAGCTCTATAGAGGCCAGGAACAGGATAAAGCAATAGTGCATACCATGCTTGCTATATTTCCTATCTGATGATGTGAGGGCAAAGCTTCGAAGATTTATGGCTCATAAATGATTATAGAAAAGAAAAAGTAGGAAAGGATGACCTGAAGTAATTATTCACATGGTTCACAGCTTTGAAATTAATCTTAATATTTTGGCATAAAGCTGGTCCAACCTAGAAGTCGTATATCATATATATGTCATACATCAGCAAGGGCTGAGTATGTAATGAGAAGGGTCACCTATAGGTTATTAATGTATGTTTGCAGGCTGGAACTCATAGCGGAGTGACAGCTTTGACACACATCATGGAAATATCATACACCATCAGAATATTTATTCACTACAGGTACTACAGCAGGCATATACCGGTACTCAAAATTCAAAATTACAAGTTAATACACTGATGTTCTGGGTACATTTTTTTTCCATAAAATCTATATTTCACAAATAAAGATTTTAAACAGGGCGCATCGATGACATGGATGAGATGTTGCAAATTCAATGCATATATATGTACAGCAGCCCATTGAAAGCAATGGGATACCAAGTAATGTACGCTTTTATGTATAGTAACAGGCAAAGATGTGAATGGGATCTAACAGATAATGGGAAAGTGCACTTTTTAAACAAAGTGCACTCATCCTCTACCAACCCCCACCCAGGATATCCACCCACCCTACCACTTCTCAGATGCAAACTTTACTCTCATCCTTCTCCATGATTTACATCCCTTATGCCCCATACACACAAGCAGAAATTCTGCCAGCAAAAGTCCGATGAGAGCTTTTGGTCTGAAAATGCGACCGTGTGTCTGCTCCATCAGACTTTTGCTGGCGGAATTCCAGCCAGCAAAAGATTGAAAGCATGTTCTCGATTTTTCAGTCGGAAAAAGTTCCAATCTGAAATTCTGCTCGTCTGTACCAATTCCGACATGCAAAATTCCTACGCATACTTGTAAACAATTCAACGCATGCTCAGAAGCATTGAACTTCATTTTCTCGGCTCGTTGTATGTCACCGCATTCTTGACGGTCGAAAGTTCAGCAAACTTTTGTGTGACCGTGCGTATGCAAGCCAAACTTGAGCGGAAATCCGTCGGAAAAACCATCCAAGATTTTTCCAAAGGAAATTCCGCTCGTGTGTACGCGGCATTAGAGAAAATTGTCACTGCACTAGCCATACCTATGCAGCAGAACCCTCATATGCCTATGGGAAGGGGGTGGGGGTGAGGCCATGGGTCAGTACTGGTCAGTAAGGTCACTTTTACTGTATAGGGGGATGGCAACAAATATCTGATAAAGACTGAGAGAGACACACCTATTGTCACAAAGCATTTAGACAAAGAACATCTATGCCATAATTGTGCATCCCTGTGCGGGTAAACACGGCCTGGCACAGGCGTTCCCAGAGCAGTGCAGCGTCACTATGGTGACATTGTACTGCTGTGACTAATGATCAGAGACAGTGGTTCACTTCCCTGATGACACTTTATGCCAGTGCAGCCAGTCGGTGTCTCTGGTCACTAGCCACAGTAGTACAATAAAACCACATCAGTGCAACCAGTCGGTGTCTCCCTAATCACCATCACAAAAGTATACAATGCCACCATACCAGTGCAGCCAGTCACAGTGTTCCTGATCACAACCACACTAGCCACAGTGTCACCAGACCAGTATAAACCAGCAACAGCGTCCCTCATCACAGTCACACAAGCCCCAGTATTGACAGACCAGTGCAGCCAGCAACAGGGACCAGACCAGTATAAACTGATAACAATGTTCTTGATCACCACCAAGTCCCAGGGTCACCAGACCTGTTTAAGCCAGCAACAGGGTTGCTGATCATCACCACACCAGACCCATTGACAGCAGAACAGTGTAAGTCAGCAACAGGGTTCTTCAGAAGACTCTCTATCCCCATTACAAAATACCTAATGGTCCTTGCTTTTCAAAATGTGGTCATTTTGTGGGTGTTTCTACTGTCTTGGTACTCCAGGGCCTCCAAAAAGTGAGAGGTAGTCAGGAAATTAGATGTGTAATTTATGCCCCAAGAAAGCCTTAAAGTGCTCCTGGGGGTTTGGGCCCCTCTATGTAGTTAGGCCCCGAAAAAGTGTCACACTTGTGGTTTCCGCATACTCCGCATAGTTCGCTCTGCACTCCTGTGATCCATTTCAGCTGACCGCAAACTTGACGTCACAGAGCCAGTACAGGCTCTGAAAAAATTCTGACCATATAGTCAGGATCAAAGCAAGCCACTGAGAGCCATAGCCTGCTACTTCCGCCCCCTCCACAGCTGGAGGGGCACAGCAGAGAGCCGGTGACTGACAGCCACCAGCTCTCCACAGGCTGAAAACCGAGAGCTTAGCGATCAGCGGTGTTTGATCACTCAGTTCTTGGTCTTAGAGATGGTGGGGAACAGCTGCAGCTGGGATGGGTGCTGAAGCCATCTAGGTGACTATGATATTTTTTTCTCATTCCCATACTTCTTTTTTAAAACTTTGTTGTCAGCTCTCTCAAACTCTCCAACTCAAACCCTCTTCTAGACAATATATCAGCATCATTGCCTTTGTGAAATGAACAGGAAGATGAGAGGTGAAACAGAAGGAAGCTGTAAAGCTAAACTTCAAAACTAGTAAAGCCATCTTCCTGGTTCAGCAGTTGACAAGGGTGTCTGCAATACAGGATTGGCTGAGCAGAATTACAAATCCCTTGGCAGATATAGCAGTTTATGTAAATGTATTTCAGCTGTGTATTCTGCTACTTTGGCCGGAGTTCTAGCAGTGCTTAGTGGAGTCTCTTACAATATCTCTGTTCATTTCTTTTGTAAAGCGATTTCCTATTTTTCCTTCTCTGTCTCTGAAATGGGCCTCTCTCCTTTCCCTGCCTCGGAACACGACTTCTGTTTTTCCCCAAGCACCAATCTATGCTCCTTGTTACAAATCGTTGCACGGTGTACGGACACCTGAATTTCAGCATGGACATCAATTAACTTTGGCTGCTCTGTGCTCCGTTATTGAACAGGTGCTTGAAAGGTCAGACACAAGATGAAGTCACCCTTTAAAGTGCATGTTAATTGAGATGGGAGAGATTTTGTTTTGTGCCGCAGTGGCAGAAAATGGCAGACTCCTAAGCCTGGCTAAATGAACAGTCTGCCTGAAGTCAGGGCCATAGCTAAAGAGGGCCACAGTTGTTTCTGAAACAACTCGTATATTACGAATTAAGGAATGTTGTTACATACTTTTTTTACTATTAATTGCTCATGTCATAGAACTTCCCAGGAGGTATACACAGCAGTCCAGAGACACGTGTGCAGAGCACCTTTCCTTCCCTTGTCCCCACCAGAGTCTTTCGAATACTGTAGTCTATGGGTTCTCAACTAGGGTTCCTCCAGAGGTTGCTAGAGGTTCCTTGAGCAAAGAGGAATTTCTGCCTCTCAGATAAGTTCCCACTGACAGTCCATTTATCTTTTTAGCTATCTGTAATTCTTCAATGACCACAAATATAAGGAGCATTCTTCCCAATGACTAGCGCACTTATGTAGATATAGTAGATTTTAGTAGGGGGTCCCTGAGACCAGAAAGTTACTTTAAGGGTTCCTCTGTGTTGAAAAGGTTGAGAACGGTTGCTGTAGTCCACTGCTAGCTTTTCATGTAGGGTACAAAGCACACTACTTCTAATTGTGCATTCTGGATTTTTTGTCTTATGTCAAGAGTATGAGGCACTTGAAAAGGGTGCCTTGAAAAAAGCTTGTGTTTGTTGGCCAGATTATTTTTAGCCCTATTTCCCCTTCTGCATTGTGGGTCAACCCTTGGCAGTACCACATGCAATACAACACCAAATGGAATGATGTCTGAGAGCTGTGACAGGTTAGGCAGCGAAGGGAAGAGACTTTGGGGGACTGGTTGCATGTAGAGGAGGAATCTTAGACCCCTTTCAAACTGGGGTGCTTTTCAGGCATTTTAGCATTTTAGCTAAGAATAGAGCCTGTAAAGAGCCTGAAAAGCGCCTCTCATGCCTCCCCAGCGTGAAAGTCCGAGTGCTTTCACACTGGGGAGGTGCACTTGCAGGACGGGAAAAAAAGTCCTGCAAGCAGTATATTTGGGGAGGTGCGGGAGCGGTGTATACACTGCTCCCAAAATGCCCTGTCTATTGAAAGCACGTTGCAAAGCGCTTTGGCATCATGGGCGATATTAACCCTTTCTTCGGCCGCTAACAGGGCACTTTTAACCCCCGCTAAAGCACCGCTAAAAGCCCTGCTAAAACGATGGATTAAGCGCCTCTAAAACTAGCAGCGCTTTCCCGCCAATGCACCCCAGCCCCAGTGTGAAAGTAGCCTTAAAGACATGAAATATGAACAAAGCATATCCCTTTATATGATTCAATTTAGAGCACTAAGTGTTATTTTTGTCTGCTGCTTCGTTCCTCTGCTATTTGAGTCACTTCTGACAAGTTTTCCTGACACCAAGAGAAAAATGGTGACAGGGGAGGGAGCGCCAGCACACAGCCTGTGATTGACAGTCTCAACTCTGTGCTGTGTGAAGGACAATGGGTCCCTTTCCTCCAATCAGCTGTCAGAACTCTCCTCGCTGAGCTCTGCAGTGTGTAACTTCAGGTCCCTGCCCCTTTTTTTCTGACAGCTCAGACAAGTTTTATACATTCAGGACTTTGAATGGATGTAGAGAAAAAAAGACAACAGATAAAGAGATACAACTTATGTAGGAGGATTTGTTTAATCTCTGCATCACCTGAGGCCAGTCATTTCACTGGGTATATTTAATGCCGCGTATACAGGAGCATAATTTCCGACAGAAAGAGTCCTATGGGAGCTTTTCATCGTATATTCCGACTGTGTGTATGCCCCATCGGACTTTTTCTGTCGAAAATTCAGACGGACTTAGATAGAGAACATGTTCTATATTTTTCTGATGGAACAAATTACTATCAGAAAAATAGCTCATCTGTATGCTGTTCCGCCGCACCAAAAACAACGCATGCTCTGAAGCAAGTACGAGACGGAAGCTATTGGCTACTGGCTATTGAACTTCCGTTTTCTAGTCCCATCGTCTGTGTTGTACGTCACCTCGTTCTGGACGGTCGGAATTTGGTGTGACCGTGTGTATGCAAGACAGCCTGAGCGGAATTCCGTTGGAACTCAGACGTAAAAACCTTCAGAGTTTATTCTGACAGCAAAACCGGTCGTGTGTACAGGGCATTAGAGTTTAGAACTACTTTAAGTACTTTATTTATCGTCCCCTAGGCAAAACAAGCAGTTTTGCCGTGGGGAGGGGGGCTCAATGCAGAGGGTAAAGGTTTTCTTTCCCTGGGATTCAGATTTAAATTATACCAAATTAAGACTTTTGAGAGTCATGCAGGTAAGGTCTAATCATCCTTCAAGTCTACTATTTATCCATGTCACCAACCTCCTAGAGGGTTTTCAGGTAGAGGAACAGTAAGGAGAGTTTGAAAGATGTCCTGGCTGGGTAATGATGGGAAACTCCACAGGACAACTGTAGGAATCTTCTCTGAAAAGGATGGAGGGAGCTAGGTTAATTACCACCGCTCCACAGCAATACCTAGGTGTAAATGGGCCCTAAAGATTCTAACTTTCAGATAATAAAAGATTGCAAAGTGGTCCTAGAAGAATTTCTCCCTGTAGTATCATCTTTTCATATCAGTAAGTAAAGTTCCTTCTCACTGTTGAGTGAGCTGTGAAGACACCTTATAAATAAATGCCCTGATATCTGCTGACTGCCAATCTGGTCACACCAGTGATAAGGGAGAAAAGAGGGCTCATTAATTTGCAGAGTGATAACACACATAATGTGCACAGTGCGCACATCATACAGACAGGCAATGCATGTTTCTCCACAAATCCATGAGCCTCTGCCCTGAAGGTGAGAGCGATTATCAGTCCTGTCTGGAAGCTGATAGAGGAAAAGGAACAGTCAGGAGAATGGGAGGAAAATAAACTGACTGCAAATTTTTCAGGTATGCAGGTATTCATCATATTTTACTCCTAGAAGTCCCTCGGTGGCCAGAAAACAACCCTACTATAGGCTAGAACTAACTCAAGAACAAAAATGTAACATATTGCAGCCTAAAACTAGAAGAAAGAAGGAAACCAAGCAAAAATGTGCTCAAGTAATAATAAAAAGCTGCAAACACAAAAAAAAATATATTCCTTCCAGTATCAGAATTTGAATGACCTGTGTTGCGCTAAAATAAAAAACAGTGAATTGACTATACATTGAGACAATTGATCATATTAATACAAAATTATATGGAAATGTGTGTGTGATGTGCAAATATAATAGCTCAGTAAGTAAAGAAAATAGTGTCCATCCAAAGAAAGGTACCCCAAAACCAAAGAGAGTCCCTTTTAAATGTGCAAATAAATACATTTCTTCCTTCTTCTAATGGAGTACCAAAAGAGTGTCACCAATATCCACCGTCACCAAGATACTGTCAAGATGCAAGCTTACCAGACCAAGATGACCTCCTTATTCAGAGCAGTCAGTAAAGGCTCAACCAGTATACACAATCATTAGTGGCCTCTCTCCAGTCCCAAGGTTATCCACCTGAACTCCTCGCCCAACAGGCTTATTACATTTCCAAGTGTCTCAGGTTCATGGAAGAACAAACACACAGATGCTCCTCATAGTGTACAACAGTGTTTCTCAACCTTTTTTTTAGTCAAGGCACCCTTTAAAATTATAGACAATCTGAAGTCACCTTTTAAAATTATGGCCAGTCTCTAGGCACCCCACTCTAAAATGTAAAAAACTATTCTAATGCCCCGTACACGCGGTCGGATTTTCCGACGGAAAATGTGCGATCGGAGCGTGTTGTCGGAAATTCCGACCGTGTGTGGGCTCCATCGGACTTTTTCCATCAGATTTTCCGACACACAAAGTTTGAGAGCAGGCTATAAAATTTTCCGACAACAAAATCCGTTGTCGGAATTTCCGATCGTGTGTACACAAATCCGACACACAAAGTGCCACGCATGCTCAGAATAAATAAAGAGATGAAAGCTATTGGCTACTGCCCCGTTTATAGTCCAGATGTACGTGTTTTACGTCACCACGTTCAGAACGATCGGATTTTCCGACAACTTTGTGTGACCGTGTGTATGCAGGACAAGTTTGAGCCAACATCCGTCGGAAAAAATCCATGGATTTTGTTGTCGGAAAGTCCGATCAATGTCCGACCGTGTGTACAGGGCATAAGAGTTTTACATAATGCAGCAACATCCACACTTAGGATACCCAACATTAAAGGTGATTTATTCTTCCAAGGCAAATACACTTTTGCACACTGGTACTGCCTAGTATTCCAATGTTTCTCTTCTCCCTCGATTTCTCTCCCTCAATCAGCTAATGTGACCCCACTGCTGATGAGAGGAGGCTCAAACAAGGATCCTCCTTTTTAACTGATGATGTCATGGATTGCTAGTATGCGAGTGTCTAGAAAGTCATAATGGTGCATAATGAAAACCTGTGGCTTTGTGTAACTGAAAGGCAAGCTTCATCAACCTGCTGGCTTGTATACAAGTTTTGATAACTTTTTAGGCATTTTGCCAAGGTACCCCTGAAGAAACCTCAAGGCACCCCAGGGTGCCTAGGCACCCTGGTTGAAAAAGGCTGGTGTAGAAAATCATCCAATAGGTTTTATTAACTTAAAAAGGCACTTACAAATATGAAAGAGCAATGCACAGTCAAAGTAAAATCCTGAGCCGGCAAACAGCGCGCACTTCAGATTTACTTTCGGTATGCAAAGACGTCAATGGAAGGGTCTGGCCAAGGCGTTTCATCATCAAAAGGACATCTTCCGGGGCAATGAAAATTTAAAAAATAACCGCATCTAATCTAATTTAACTAAACGAATTTATGTAAATAACAAATCTAAACAAAACAAATTTTTTTGCTCTGCACATGTCTATAGGTCGATGAAATGGTGCCCCCTGGTGACTCCTGGGATGCATAATGTGCAGTCCCATTCAATAAAGAGGAGGGACGGCAGACCTAGTGGGACCCGCACCGGGAAGGGACGGCAGCTGTCACAGACAACATGGCGGCACGGGACAGAGAGGAGGATCTCAGCAGCTCAACGCTGGATAGGCGAGTATGCATATTGTGCGGAAGAACGTAAAAGTTAGGCAGGTAAAAAAAAATGGAGGGTGGGGGAGGGAAAAGGTACCTTTTTAAGCACCCTATTATCAGATAGGTGGAGGTGGGTGGCTGAAGGCCTTGTACCAAGAAGTACTGCACCAGGCTCCTAGATCCGAAAAGAAACGCTCTAAAAACACACATCTATTATAAAGCTGCAAAAAAGTCCTTCAATCCCAATGAAAACTGTTCATATACATGAGCATGACCCAAGGTCATGGAAAAAGGCATAAATCAGTATACTCCAGCACTTAGTTACAAGCTCCAATGTTACCATTACATTACTGAGTGCCGAGCCTGAGATATAACTTCCCAATATAATTTACAGATAAATAAACCCTAAAAGTGACAAATGAATCTCTTACCCTTTTCATGCCCTTCGTCTTATTTTACTGCTCAGCTTTTCTCCAGGTTTTAAAACCTAGCAATGGAAAGCAATGGTGTCCAAGTAAAACAGTAGACAAAATGTTGAAAAAAAAAAGGCAAAATGTGTTAAAAAAAAACAACAAAAATGTATTGCAACATTCTGTACATTTCATAGTATAGTGTAAAAATCAGGTCATGGCAAAGGTGACTTCTTTAACAAGATACATATCTGGAGAAGGGTGACCTCTGACACTGCGGAGATGGATTGTGCAGAGGATACAAAAGGTTCACAGCTGTTGCTTTTAATCAGCATTGAAGAGACATGTATAAGCTGACATTTACAAAGTAAAAAATTGGGAGCATTAAACTGACTGGAAGTTGTTTGTAATTTGTTGTTTGCCGTATTACTGCCACACTTGTAACTATAAAGCTGCACTCCAAGCAAATATAACATTCACAAATGAATGCATATCATTAATATGTCATTACATGCATGTTTCAACGCAGGTCGTTCCCTAATTTGACCTGTTATCAGGCTTTTGCAATCTCTGTAAAGCAGAGCTTAGACTGGGGGAAGGAGAAGCAGCACATTGAGCCAATTAGGGATATTGCAGTGTAAGGAGTGTGTTGATAGGAGGAGAGAGCAGTGTATATTACAGAAACACACACATTGGGCCATAGGGTGAGTACATGGATTGAAAACTGGCTACAAGGGCGAGTTCAGAGGGTGGTGATAAATGGGGAGTACTCGGAATGGTCAGGGGTGGGTAGTGGGGTTCCCCAGGGTTCTGTGCTGGGATCGATCCTGTTTATTTTGTTCATAAACGACCTGGAGGATGGGATAAACAGTTCAATCTCTGTATTTGCAGACGATACTAAGCTAAGCAGGGCAATAACTTCTCTGCAGGATGTGGAAACCTTGTAAAAAGACCTGAACAAATTAATGGGGTGGGCGACTACATGGCAAATGAGGTTCAATGTAGAAAAATGTAAAATAATGCATTTGGGTGGCAAAAATATGATTGCAATCTATACACTGGGGGGAGAACCTCTGGGGGAATCTAGGATGGAAAAGGACCTAGGGGTCCTAGTAGATGATAGGCTCAGCAATGGCATGCAGTGCCAAGCTGCTGCTAACAAAGCAAACAGAATATTGGCATGCATTAAAAAGGGGATCAACTCCAGAGATAAAACAATAATTCTCCCACTCTACAAGACTCTGGTCCGGCCGCACCTGGAGTATGCTGTCCAGTTCTGGGCACCAGTCCTCAGGAAGGATGTACTGGAAATGGAGCAAGTACAAAGAAGGGCAACAAAGCTAAAAAGGGTCTGGAGGATCTTAGTTATGAGGAAAGGTTACGAGCACTGAACTTATTCTCTCTGGAGAAGAGACGCTTGAGAGGGGATATGATTTCAATCTACAAATACCGTACTGGTGACCCCACAATAGGCATAAAACATTTTCGCAGAAGGGAATTTAACAAGACTCGTGGCCACTCATTAAAATTAGAAGAAAAGAGGTTTAACCTTAAACTACGTAGAGGGTTCTTTACTGTAAGAGCGGCCTCAGCGGGGGGCATCGATAGTTTCAAAAAACTATTAGATAAGCACCTGAACGAGCTCAACATACAGGGATATATAATGTAATACTGACATATAATCACACACATAGATTGGACTTGATGTCTTTTTTCAACCTCACCTACTATGTAACTATGTACATTATATACTACTGTAATAGAGTGGATTATAGGATTTTACAAGCACTTCAAACTAGGGCTTATTTTTGGGGTAGGGCATATATTGCAGCCCTCCTGGAAAATAACGCTAGGTATTATTTTCGGGGTAGGTCTTATTTTCAGGGAAGCACTGTACATACATGCCTGGTCAGTTGGCAGAGGCTGGTTCAATAGAAACTGGCCGACATTCAGCCCCTGTGTGTACATATAGTCACATAGTTACAGATTTGGTAAAGCTGAAAAAAGACACCAATCTATCCAGTTCAACCTGTGGTGCGTGAGTGTGCTTGAGTTTATGTCAATAGTAAATCGCATGTCCCTGTATGTTGTGATCGTTAAGATGCACATCATGGATAGTTTAAAAAAACTATTAGATGGGCACCTTGATGATCACAACATACAGGGATATATGATTTACTATTGCCATAAACACAAGTACACTCACACACCACAGGTTGCACTGGATGGACTGGTGTCTTTTTTTCAGCCTTATCAACTATGCAACTGTGTGTACGGCAGCCGGTCCAACACAAGCTGGCCACTCAGCTGGCTACTGTCCAAGGCTCAAGACAAGAAAAGGTCTGCAGACTGGTTCCGATTAGTGCTCCCAGAAAATGGCTGAGAGAGCTGATCAGAGTATTCTGGCTGGGGGGGTCCGTCCCCCTGCCAGAACACAATAGTTCAGGAGAGGAGATCGCTGTACTAACAACAGATTGTTTGTACAGTGGCTCAGACCTGAGCTGTCAGTTTTTTTTCATTCAACCCAACCCAACAAGTAGTGTGTACAGGGCTTTAGCCTATAAATATTACAGAGATTACAGCGCAAATAAGTAATTCATTTGAATCCTCCCTACTATATGCAATACACAAGCCCTGATGAAGAGGGATTGTGTTGAACCCTTGAAACGCGTTGGATTTTCTGTTTCAATGGTTTTTATTGTTTTGAAAAAACACCAAAAGGTACAAACATACAAAGAGTACATAGTTCCTTATAAGGCACTGTACAACATGAGGCTCATATAAACAAGTAAGACACAGCATCAGATTATATAAAAAGTGCAAAATACAGAATTCCGGGGTTTAACAGTTAAGCCTCGTACACACGATTGGTCTTTCGAACGGGAAATGTGTGATGACAGGCTGTTGGTGGAAAATCCGGCCGTGTGTATGCTCCATCAGACATTTGTTGTCGGACTTTCCACCAACAAATGTTGGCTAGCATGTTTTCAAATTCTCCGCCAACAAATGTGTGTTATCGGATTTTCCGATCGTGTGTACACAAGTCCGTCAGACAAAAGTCCAAAGTACACTCGCGCATGCTCGGAAGCAGAAGTGGTCGGTCTTGTAAACTAGCTTTTGTAATGGAGAAGTAAAATTCATGACGCGGCAAATTTTGAAACCTCCAAATGCAGCGCACAATTCTCTTCTTTTTAATGGAATAATAATGAAGCTGCTTTGCTGGTGATACTGATGGAGTTATTGCAAACACATTTTCAAAGGCTTTTTTTTTCTAGTGATATCAAGAATAATATTATTATGCTTGTTGTTTTTATTTTGGTGCAAGTTACCACAACACCATTATCCTGTAGTTTTTAAGACCAAAGATACAACGATGTTGGTGTCCCTTGTTAATTTTACACTGTATTTTTTTTAAATGTAATTGCCTACTCCCAAACTGTCATTTGAAGTAAAACACACAGCCATGTATTATTCTATACAATTTTTTTATTGTGCATTAAAAAAAGAAAACAAATAAAATTAGACATGCTATCTGCCAATAGAACTTAACCAAAAAGTGCATTCTATGCATCCAAAAATATAGAAAATATAACAAATCAAATCATTATTCAAACAAAAAATAAAATGAAAGCCTCATGCATGTGTCCTGCTTCTTAATATAGGGGGTCAACAATGCCAAGAGTTGGTGAAAGCAGGGGTCCGTCATCCGGAGATAATTACGAAAATCATCTGGATTATTCTCCTGGAGCTCCCGCAGCAAAGGCATATGACATAATTGGTCACGCTTAATAAAGCAACCAATTTTTGGTCCAAGACATCCTCCTCTTCCTCTTGCTGGACTGGACTTGGGTCAAAGCAGTAACTCCAAGGCCAATAATAAGTAACATGTTATCTCCTCCGATTACGCAATATGGCTGGTTGACGAACGGCCGTTCAGAAATGAACTGAAAAGTGCAAAATGAGAAGCACGAAATGAAAAGCGCGAATCAACATTCACCAAACTTCTACTAACACGAAATTAGCAGAAGGAGCCCAAAGGATGGCGCTAAAGAGCTGAAAAACCACATAGTACGTAACTATGTTCGTGTTTGTTGGCCGACGATTGTGTGCCATTTGTATGCAAGACCAGTTTGGGGCCAACTCCCTTCGGACAAAAGTCCACGGTTTTGTCTGCGGAAAATCCGATTGTGTGTACGAGGCTTAAGTCTGTTCATCCGAATAGGGTTTTCGGCAACAACACAGCAAAGTAATCCAAAGCTAAATTACTGTGACATATGTATGTAAGAACCCCTCTAATGAATGGGGAAGTAAAGCTTTGAGTTGGAGGCATAAACCCATGCCTCATAAACTGATGTCAAAACAAAACTCAAGAAGAAAAATTAATCAAAATAGAAAAGAAGGGAAATAAGGAAAACGCGGTAGCAGAAACAGTAGAGGTGGAATAGGCATGTCCCCACTGGAAGTCGATCTTAGACTGGACCCCGGAGTCCCACCACCATCCCAAGATTAATCCGCACCTTCCAAATGATGATGGTGATGACAAATTTTTAACTTGATCCTAATTCAAATCTTATTCTGGACTTTATAAGTGGAGTGGCCCTTCTATTCTCTATATCAGGGTTTCTCAACCAGGGTTCCATGGAACTCTAGGGTTCCTTCAGAGGTTGCTGGGGGTTCCTTGAGCAATGAACAATGTCTGCCTCTCAGATAACTTCCCACTGACACCATTCATCTTTTTAGCTATCTATAAGGGGGGTAATTCCTCCCAATGACCACAAGTGTAAGGACCATTCTTCCCAATGACCATCACACTAATGTGTCATGGGTTGTAGATGTAGTAATTTTTAGCAGGGGTTCCCTGAGACCGGAAAGGTATTTCAAGGGTTCCTCTGTGTTGGAAAGGTTGAGAAAGGTTGCTCTATATCGTTTGTATGTTTGTTAAAGGACCACAAGAGTCCTGCCAGCTAACCCCCATAAAAAAAACATAGGGATATAAAACACACCAATTAAATCAGTGGTCCATACCATTATACCAATATAGAGATCTGGAAGACCGTCATCTGTCATCTATAGGTTCCTTTAAGAAAGTGATTTCAAGTCCAATGAATTAAATTTTAATATATAACTAAACTAATTTGAGTTGAATCCAGTCCTGTAAAGCCGGCTTATTTTCCATCGTTTTCTATACCGTATAAAATGCACCCTGCGTGGTGTTTTTCTTCCTGTCTTATCTCAGGAACGGGCAGATTAATGGCCATACAGTAAAAATATGTCTCTTTTCACAGCTAAAGAGAAAATGATATTTTCCATGTCTAATCTCGGAAGGTTTTGTTTATTATCACCCAAATTTCCTCCAGTAAACTTGGCGCAGAATTTCGCACACCCTTTTATCATGTGTCAGCGGTTGACAGGGCACGTTGGCTGATACACCCTTTCCTCCCCCCGCACTCAAATTCAGGCTTGTCAGTGCATTCATCTTATTCATCAGGACTGAAAAGAAAATATTCCAAGCACAACAGGAGGCCAATGAGGGAAGAAGCCTGCTCCAGAACCCAATGCAGGCCTGCCAATCATCGCTTTCTTATATGTATGAGAGCACATCATTAGGATTCCGCTATAAAGAGTTTCCGCGGCAGCTGCACTGTTTAATTTTTCAAGGATACTCTTCCTCGGTGCTGCTGTGCCGGAGCTTTTGAAAGAGTCGTCCAATAAAAAAATGGTCTTTTAGGTGTCAATTGATGTGGCTAGGTTGAATCAGCTGCCAGTTCTTGTCTTTAATGACGCAGTGAGCTCTTGACTTACAAGTTCTGTGGTCCGGCCATCCGTCATAAAAAAACTAGAGAGGTTCTTTCTCACCTTTTCCATTTCATCAGGATGCCAAGGAATGCAGCAAGAGTATGGACATTCTGCATTAAAGTGGTTGTAAACCCTTACATATGCCCAGTCAAATGACTGGACTCCGGTGATATACAGAGATGAAACATAAGCTGCACCTGTTTATCTGCAGTCTTTTCTTCATCAGTTCAAAGTCCAGAATTAATAAGCTTGTCTGACAGTTCTGAAAAAAGGGGACAGAGAGCTAAAATAATACTCACTCAAGTATCACTTTCAGTATTCCCTTTTTCCATTCTTCTGACAGCTACATGAAATTGTATGTAGGTAGGTGAGGGGAAGGTCATAGGAGTTGGTCCAGCACAGACAGTAATTAGACACTTTCTGAAGAGGAGAGAGCTATGACATGACACAAGGAGGGACTGTGCTAAGAAATTGACTCTTTACCAAAAAGTGATATTAACGATGGGTTACTACTCCTTCCACTGACACGAACAATGGGGCACCATTTCTCCCACTGACATCACTGATGAGTCACTATTCTTCCTTGTACTGACCACAGGTGCTTTGTAGTTTTGTTACTCCCACTTACCACCAAGCCTGGGACATTGTCTACTCCCACTGATGCTAAGTCATTTTCTACTCCCACTGGCCATAGTCCGAAGGACAGTAGGTAAACCCCTAAGGTTGATCCAGAGGAAGTTGAAAAAACCCTATAAAGCATGGGCCAATTTCCTTAATTTTAAGCATTTTAAGAAGGAGATTCGTGTATCCCCAGACAAGTTTCCTTTAAACTTTGGATTGGATATACAGTCATGGCCGAAATTGTTGGCACCCCAGAAATTTTTCCAGAAAATCAAGTATTTCTCACAGAAAAGTATTGCAGTGACACATGTTTTGCTATACACATGTTTATTCCCTTTGTGTGTATTGGAACAAAACAAAAAAGAGGAAAAAAAAAAGCAAATTGGACATAATGTCACACAAAATTCCAAAAATGGGCTGGTCCAAATTTTTGGCACCCTTTTAAAATTGTGGATAAATAAGATTGTTTCAAGCATGTTATGCTCCTTTAAACTCACCTGGGGCAAGAAACAGGTATGCGCAATATAAAAATCACACCTGAAAGCAGATAAAAATGAGAGAAGTTCACTTAGTCTTTGCATTGTGTGTCTGTGTGTGCCACACTAAGCGTTGACAACAGAAAGAGAAGAGAACTGTCTGAGGACTTGAGAACCAAAATTGTGGAAAAATATCAACAATCTCAAGGTTACAAGTCCATCTCCAGAGATCTAGATTTGCATTTTTCCACATTATCAAGAAGTTTGCAACCCATGGCACGGTAGCTAATCTCACTGGGCGTGGATGGAAGAGAAAAATTGATGAAAGGTTGCAACGCAGGATAGTACGGATGGTGGATAAGCAGCCCCAAACTAGTTCCAAAGAAATTCAAGCTGTCCTGCAGGCTCAGGGAGCATCAGAGTCAGCACGAACTATCCGTCGACATTTAAATGAAATGAAACGCTATGGCAGGAGACCCAGGAGGACCCCACTGCTGACACAGAGACAAAAAAAGCAAGACTACAGTTTGTCAAAATGTACTTAAGTAAGCCAAAATTCTTCTGGGAAAACGTCTTGTGGACAGATGAGACCAAGATAGAGCTTTTTGGTAAAGCACATCATTCTACTGTTTACCGAAAATGGAATGAGGCCTACAATAAAAAGAACACCGTTTCTACAGTGAAATATGGTGGAGGTTCAATGATGTTTTGGGATTGTTTTGCTGCCTCTGGCATTGGGTGCCTTGAATGTGTGCAAGGCATCATGAAATCTCAGGATTACCAAAGGATTTTGGGTCGCACTGTAGAGCCCAGTGTCAGAAAGCTGGGTTTGCGTCCGAGATCTTGGGTCTTCCAGTAGGACAATGACCCCACACATCAAAAAGCACCCAGAAATGGATGGCAACAAAGCGCTGGAGAGTTCTAAAGTGGCCAGCAATCAGTCCAGATCTAAATCCCATAGAACACCTGTGGAGAGATCTTAAAATTGCTGTTGGGAAAAGACGCCCTTCCAATAAGAGAGACCTGGAGCAGTTTGCAAAGGAAGAGCGGTCCAAAATTCCGGGTGAGAGGTGTAAGAAGCTTATTGATGGTTATAGGAAGCGACTGATTTCAGTTATTTTTTTCCAAAGGGTGCGCAACCAAATATTAAGTTAAGGGTGGTAAGAATTTTGACCAGCACATTTTTGGAGTTTTGTGTGACATTATGTCCAATTTGCTTTTTTTCCTCCCTTTTTTTGTTTTGTTCCAATACACATAAAGGGAATAAACATGTATATAGCCAAACGTGTTACTGCAATACTTTTCTGTGAGAAATACTTGATTTTCTGGAAAAATTTCTGGGGTGCCAACAATTTCGGCCACGACTGTATGTGATGTATATGAAGACATCCTGCATTAAAAATAAACGGTTGACATATTTTTATGCAGCATATTGATTTATCACAAAAGGAAAATTCCTTTAGAGAAAGACCCGTAGCTACATGTAATTCTTTTCCATAGGAAAGTGCCCCATAGCCAGCACTGGCCAACATTTGTGAGATGGGCCCCCATGCAGGCTGATGCTCGCTAGGGACTTGAACGAGTCATGTATCTTACACGGCTGACAGCTTGAAACAGGAAAGTTTAAGAACCTGGCAAAGTAGAAACATGTGAGGATTACAAGCTGATATGTTTTACATGAGCACACAGTGAGAAGTCTACTGTCCCTGCCAGACTTAGCTTCAGCTAATGATGATCAATGGTAGACCTGAAAGATCCTGCAGCAATTCCTGAGCCATCACCTACATACAGAATGTCAGCACACAGACAAAACACAAGATCAGGTGGGTGCCTGTGGGAAATGCTTCACCTATGCTGATGGAATCACAGGGAAAACAGAAACTTTCAAGAATCTGTAAAATAATGCTGAATCAAATCCTGAATGAATCTCTTCCACGCTTACTGCTTCTAACATATCCTCTCTGCCTTCTTTAATTTCTACCATCAACATTCAACCATTAGGCGACTGAAAACTATAAATTAAAATACATCTAAGGTCAAAACATTTTTTTTTAATAGCTTAGAACTGAGGTATCTATACTTTCTAAACAAATGGCTATTTTACTGTGCTTCAGACTTTAGGAAGGCTGAATTCTGGCCGTGTGTCCCAGCATCAATGGAAGTAAACAATATCTTAGGTTTAGTGGTCAGTGGGAGTAAATAAATTCAATAGCGCCTTTGGTCAGAGGGAGGAATAGTGCACCATCATTGGTATCAGTGTGGAGACTGGTGAGCCATCATTGGTATCAGTGTGGAGACTGGTGAGCCATCATTGGTATCAGTGTGGAGACTGGTCCCCCATCATTGGTATCAGTGTGGAGACTGGTGAGCCATCATTGGTATCAGTGTGGAGACTGGTGCCCCATCATTGGTATCAGTGTGGAGACTGGTCCCCCATCATTGGTATCAGTGTGGAGACTGGTCCCCCATCATTGGTATCAGTGTGGAGACTGGTGATCCATAATTGGTATCAGTGTGGAGACTGGTCCCCCATCATTGGTATCAGTGTGGAGACTGGTCCCCCATCATTGGTATCAGTGTGGAGACTGGTCCCCCATCATTGGTATCAGTGTGGAGACTGGTGATCCATAATTGGTATCAGTGTGGAGACTGGTCCCCCATCATTGGTATCAGTGTGGAGACTGGTCCCCCATCATTGGTATCAGTGTGGAGACTGGTCCCCCATCATTGGTATCAGTGTGGAGACTGGTGCCCCATCATTGGTATCAGTGTTGAGACTGGTCCCCCATCATTGGTATCAGTGTGGAGACTGGTGCCTCATCATTGGTATCAGTGAGAGGAAAACTGTCCCATCACTAGTATCGCTGGGAGGAATAGTGCTTTATCATTGGTATCAGTGTGGAGACTGGTGTCCCATCACTGGTATCACTGCGAGGAATAGTGCCCCATTAGTGGTATCAGTGGGAGGAATAGTACCCTATCTTTGCTATCAGTGTGGATACTAGTGCCCCGTCACTAAAAACAGTTGAAGGAATATTGTCCTATCATTGGTATCAGTGAGAGGAATATTGTCCCACCATTGGTATCAGTGCAAGGAATAGTGCCCTATCCTTGGTATCAGTGGTAAAAATAGTGCCTTGTCATTGGTTTGAATGGGAAGAATTGTATCCTTGGTGTCAGTGGCAGGAATAGGGTCCCATCCTTGGTGTCAATGGCAGGAACTGTGCCCCCTGTTGGTGTCAGTGGGAGGAATAGTGTCTAGAATCAGTGAGAGTAATAAATCCCTGAGTGCCGGATAAAAGCTAGCAGAGTGCTGCATTCAGTTTGGAGACCATTGGCATAGAGAATGGTAAGGATTCCTGTAAGTTTTTTTGCTGTTCCACTGAATAGATTTTCCGTTTAAATTTCAGCAAGCGTAGATCGAAAGATTTCTCCTCTATTTCTGTTGCAGTATTTAAAATTTTGGATTTTTCCATCACTTTAAAATGATTCTAAATTTTTTTTTTTTTTTTTAATGACAAACATGTTATACTTACCTGCTCTGTGTAATGGTTTTGCACAAAGCAGCCATAATCCTCTTCTCCTCCACCTTGACCAGTGCTCCCGATAGCAAGATGCTTGCTATGGGGGTACTGGTGCATGCTGGCTCCCGAGCCCTGCTCTATGCATCTATAAGACACATGGAGCCATGTCTCAGCCCCGCCCCCTGCTCTCTCCTCATTAGCTTACTGGCTGTGATTGACAGCAGTGGAAGCCAATGGCTCCAGCTGCTGTGTCTCAGCCAATGAAGACAGAGAGACCCGGGACAGCCGAGGCTCCTGTGCGCATCACTGGTTTGAGAGGGGGCTCAGGTGAGTATAAAAGAGGGGCTGTGGGGGAAGCATCACACAGAAGGTTTTTTACCTCCATGCATAGAATGCATGAAGGTAAAAAACCTTCAGCTTTTTTTTTTCAAATTATTTATTTATTTATAAAAGAAAACTTAAGAGTCCATTACAGCATCAATATCCAACAAAATGATTATGGAATCTCTTATATTATCGGTACACTTCAAAATCACTCAAAATTCCATAGTTTAATACAACAAGACATAATATTCCAACTTCAGTAAAACTCATTCTTGTTTTTCACCTTTTTTTATCAAAAACTACTGATAACGTACCAGAGTTGGGACACAAACAAATCCCAGAGGAGATGGATTACTTATGTGCGTCGTTAATAAGATTGAAATAAAAAAAAAAAAAACAGAAACGGGAGGACCTCATTCCCCAGAACAACTCTCTAGTAGCCTCTTCCCCTCTTCTGAATATACAAACAAATCCCGAGAAGACCACGTTTTAATATACTGTTCCCTTCTATCTTGCGCAGTAAGCACTAAGTCCTCTATGTCACCGATACTTCTGACCTTGTTAAGCCACATGGCAATGGAAGGAGGTCTAGGATCCTTCCAGCACAAGGTAATACAGGCTTCAGCTTTTACAACCAATTGAAATCCCAGTGACAATAAGATAAAAAGGGAGTGTGACCCTCCACATCAGGTAAAAACACTGAACTAAAAGGCTGATAACCCTCTAGTATTTAATATAAACCTAAAAAAAGCAGTTATGGCTTTAGATATGTTTCCGACACAGTTCTGCAAAACACATTGAAGCTGTGAACCAGTAAAGCATACCTGTGGATGTGCCTAGTTTTAAGACCGTCCTGCCACGTACAGCCACAAGTCTAAAGCCCCGCCGTACACACGATCGGACTTTCCGACAACAAAACTGTGCAATTTTGTCCAAAGGTTGTTGGCTCAAACTTGTCTTGCATACACACGGTCACACAAATGTTGGCCAACAATTACGAATGTAGTGATGTACTAGACTAACTACGTGTTTTAGCAGCTCTTTAGCGTCACCCTTTGGGCTCCTTCTGCTAATTTCGTGTTAGTAGAAGTTTGGTGAGCGTTGATTCGCGCTTTTCTTTACGCATTTTTCATTTAGCGCTTTTCAGTTTGTTTCTGAACGGCCGTTCGTCAACCAGACATGTTGCAGAATTGAAGGAGATAACGTGTTATTTATTATTGGCCTTGGAGTTATTGCTTTGACATATTTTTTTTTGGTTGAATAATGATTTGATTTGGTATATTTTCTATATTTTTGGATGCATAGAATGCACTTCTTGGTTAAGTTCTATTGGCAGATAGCATGTTTAATTTATATTTTTTTAATGCACAATTAATAAAATAGAGAATAATACTTGGCTATGTGTTTTACTTCAAATGACAGTTTGGGAGTAGGAAGTTACATTTTAAAAAATACAATGTAAAATTGACAAGGGACACCAACATAGTTGTATCTTTGATCTTAAAAAACTACGGGATAATGGTGTTGTGATAACTTGCCCAAATAAAAATTTAAAAAAATAATAATATTATTCTTGATATCACTAGAAAAAAAATCCTTTGAAAATTTGTTTGCAATAACTCCATCAGTATCACCAGCAAAGCAGCTTCATTATTATCCCATTAAAGAAGAAGAGAATTGTGCGCTGCATTTGGAGATTTCATAATTTGCCGCGTCACGAATGTTAATTCTCCATTACGAACGCTAGTTTACAAGACTGACCGCTTCTGGCTCGTCCTTGCTTCTGAGCATGCGTGTTTGTACTTTGGACTTTTGTCCGACGGACTTGTGTACACACGATCGGAAATTCTGACAACACACATTTGTTGGCGGAAAATTTGAAGACAGGCTAGCCAACATTTGTTGGCGGAAAGTCCGACAACAACTGTCCGATGGAGCGTACACTCGGTCGGATTTTCCGCCAGCAGTCTGACATCCAACATTTCCCGTTGGAAAATCCGATCGTGTGTACGCGGCATAAGGCTAACCAATCAGCATAGTTTCTGGGAAATGTCCTCCATGAGCTCCCGAACTTCTGTTTTTCCCCCACGTTAGTTGTGATCATGTGCACTGCTCTTTGAACACTACAAATCTCATGGTCCATAGTCCCTATTCCATCTTGGGAGCAAACAGGGGAGGGTGGCTATGTTCCTGCACATAGTGGGACCATGGAGAACGAATGTAGCCACCCTCTAACAGGAAGTTGGACCACAAAACCAAAGAAAGGCATTTGGAGGGGGTTAAGAGCAATAGAAGGGACCTTTTTTGTGTTAAGAATAGATACTTGAATAGATCTTTTTTTTTTTTATCTGGAGTTTAGTGTCACTTTAAAAGATTTGCCTCATCTTCAGCTTGGTATCTTTTTCTTTCTTTTCTCAATTCTTCCTCAAGAATTCGGACAGTTCAGCTCAGTTTTTGTTTGCATGAAGACAATCATGCCTCTATGTGTACTGAACAAACCGTAATAGCATCCCTTTAATTATGGATGACATAAACAAGTAGCTTTCTGCTCCAAGCCGCTTCTCCCCACCATAACACGAACTCCAGGTGCCGATGGTAAGCCAAGTCTTCCATGCTCACAGACTCAGTGCAGGAAAAAGGAACCGTCAACACACCGGAAAGATCACTGACATCCATTTTTATTGTATAAGACATCTCCAGGCACTGCAATGACAGTCCCCATCCTAGGGTTGTCCCTTTTAACGCGTTTCACCCAAGGGACTTAGTTGTAGAGATTCCTTTATTTATGCTGATTTCTAAAATCTAGCTCACAATTGTCAGAATGAGGTCACAAATGATGAACTCAGGGCAGCTGAATGTAATTTGTTTCTTGGGAGGCAGCGAAACATTTAAAGTATTGTAAACGATAACCTTGTAAAACAATCCATTCAGTTTAACCACTTGCCGACCGGGCAATAGCTGAAAGACGGCTACAGCGCGGTCAGCTTATTCTGGGAGGGCATCCATGTACATCCTCCCAGAATCTTGCTCCCGCACGCCCCCTGGGGCGTGCACCCGGGAACATCCGTGTTCCATCACGGTAAATGGCCGCTGACAGTGGCCGTTTACCACGTGATCGCTTCGTCGATGATGGAGCGATCACATGTAAACAAACCGGCGTCACGTCCGGTTCCTCTCTTCCCTCTCTGTACAGATCGGTACAGTGTGAGGGGAGAGGGGAGTGATCGAGTGCTGCAGCGATGTGGGCTGGATGTGCAGTGCCCACAGCGCTTATATGTGCCCACTCCAGCACTCATCATCCATACTCAGCCATCCATACCATCCATACTCATCCATCCATACCATCCATCCATACCCAGCCATCCATACCATTCATACTCAGCCATCCATACTTATCCATCCATACCCAGCCATCCATACTCAGTTGGCAAGTATGAGGCAGCTGCTTTGAGCCCCACAACAATGGCAGGGCCCAGGGCAGCTGCCCCTTTTGCCCTGCCTTAAAAACAGCCCTGCAGCCAGCCATCCCTAATCAGCAATACTCATCCATGTTCATCCATCCATCCATGCTCAGCAATACTCATCCATCCATCCATGCTCAGCAATCTCATCCACCCCCATCCATACCCAGCCATACCCAGCCATACTCAGTCGCACCCAGCCGTACTCAGCCATACTCAGTCATACCCAGCCGTACTCAGCCGTACTCAGTCGTACCCAGCCGTACTCAGCCGTACTTAGTCGTACCCAGCCGTACTCAGCCATACCCAGCAATACTCAGTCATACCCAGCAATACTCAGTCATACCCAGCCATACTTAGCCATACCCAGCAATACCCAGCAATACTCAGTCGTACCCAGCCGTACTCAGCCGTACCCAGCAATACTTAGTCATACCCAGCCATTCTCAGCCATAACCAGCAATACTTAAGTCATACCCAACCGTACTCAGCATTACCCATCCATCCCATTAATACTCAGCTGTACCCAGCCATCCCATCCATACTCAGCCATACACAGCCCTACCCAGCCGTACTCAGTCGTACCCAGCCATACTCAATCATACTCATTCATGCTCAGTCATCCCATCTATACTCAGCCATCCCCATCCACGACTCATCCATCCCCATTCATGCCACATCAGTTCTCATCCGTGCCACATCCATGCAACTACAGTACAAAAGTGTAATAGGTAGTCAAATTAGATTTGAAACTTATGCCCCTAGAACACCTGATGGTGCTCCCTGCATGTTGAGCCTCTCTATGTGGCCAGGCTGTGTAAAAGTCTCCCACATGTGGTAACGCCGTACTCAGGAGTAGGAGAATCTATTTTGGGGTGTCATTTTTTGGTATGTACATGCTATGTGTTAGAAATATTATATAAATGGACAACTTTGTGTAAAAAAAAAGCGTTTTAATTTTCTTTACACATTTTCCAAAAACTTGTAGAAAAAAATGATATGTTCAAAAGACTCATTATGCCTCATAGATTATACACTGGGTTGTTTTCTTTCCAAAATGGGGTAATTTTTGGGGCGTTTCCATTGTCCTGGTGCTCCAGAGCCTTCAAAAATGTAGGAGGTAGTCAAGAAATTATATGTGTAATTTATGCTCCAAGAACACCTGATGGCGCTCCCTGCATGTTGGGCCTCTGTATGTGGCCACACTGTGTAAAAGTCTCACACATGTGGTATCGCCATACTCAGGAGGAATAGTAGAATGTGTTTTGGGTTGTAATTTGTGCAATGCATATGCTGTGTGTGAGAAATAACCTGCTAATATAACGATTGTGGGAAAAAAAAAAAATCTTGATTTTGCAAAGAATTGTGGGAAAAAAATTACAACTTAAAAAAACTCACCATGCCTCTTACTAAATACCTTGGACTGCCTACTTTCCAAAAAGGGGGCATTTGGGGGGTATTTGTACTTTCTTGGCTTGTTAGGGTCTCAATAAATGAGATAGGCCATCAGTACATCAAGTGTGATCAATTTTCAGAGATTGGCACCATAGCTTGTGGACTCTATAACTTTCACAAAGACCAAATAATTTACACCAATTTGGGTTATTTTTACCAAAGATATGAAGTAAAATTACTAATTTGCAAAATTTTATAACAGAAACGAAGAAAAATTCATTTTTTTTACAGAATTTTCAGTCTTTTTTCTTTTATAGCGCAAAAAATAAAAAACCCAGCGGTGATTAAATACCAGTAAAAGAAAGCTCTATTTGTGTGAAAAAAAGGGAAAAAAAATTCACATGGGTGCAGTGCTGCACGACTGAGTAATTGTCATTCAAAATGTGAGAGCATCGAAAGCTGAAAATTGGTCTGGTTAGGAAGGGGGTTTAAGTGGTCAAGTGGTTAAAATAGAAATGTAAGGAAAACGTTTTTGTAAAGATAAAAAAAAAATACATTATAGATACCTTTTTCCCTTTTTTATAAGTGATCACATTCCCTCTGTTCTCAACTGCATAAACGCTGGGGGGAGGAGAAGCAGCATCACACTGAGCTTCCCAATGAATGGCTGTGCAGCGGGGGCGTGTCAGGGCAAGTTTGATCATTGAAAGAGAGTACAATGAGTTCCCAGCCTAGCTAGATAACTGACCATGATGTGTTCTTCTGCTCAGTGTGGTCAGTTTTTAATTGGGAAGCAGAGGTACTAGCAGGAACACCATGGATTTCACACAAAGGAATACAAAGAGAACAGGATACTTTCTCATGCAAGTACATGGTACAGCAGGCACACATCAGGAATATGAAGCGTTGGGGTAACAAACACTTTAATTTGTATTTATTACAAAAGGTACACCTTTATACTGGGCCTTGGTATATACAATGCACAATTAAAGTTTAAATGTACCTAACTATAGAAAATGCTGGCTGGATGACTGAGATGTTTGAGAAAAAAATGTAATACTTCTACAATCTGTATTGTAAATATTAATTTTCATAAACGTGATGGATTGCAGACAGGCCTGTGAACTGCACATAGCCGGGGCTGTAATTGGTGGCACCCAACCTTTTTGCCGTCAATCACGATTATGCTTTTTTGGTAATTAGCCCAGTAATTTTAGGTGATGCTTTAAGTCAATATGTCACAAAGGCGTAATATATTGTTTTGTTGCTAATTTACTCTCTAACAGGTCCAGCACTTCTACGGCATGGAGGAAGATTATTTATTTGCGATACAGAAATGACATCAGCCAAATAAAAACTGCCCTCCTTTATCTCCCCTGCCTCGTAACTGGCGGGTGTGTGCGTCTGGCTTTTCCGAATACCAATCCTATATTTTTTGGCGTTTGAAGATACAAGGAGTGAGGTCTAAAACAAATCTGTTCCTTTGAGGTGTCATTCTCTGAGAAGTGTCTTTAATCCCTTAAAAGTAGATAAACTGTCTTCGCTGCAGTAAACCACTTTACTCCGCACATCGTGGCTCTTCCATGGATTATGCTTTCTGAATGGCAAAGAGATTCTAGCCATTGACAGGCTAAGTCACTGTTTGAACTTTGGAAGGATTAAACAGTTCGCGGATCACAGAAGGCAAATACTAGCGGTGCGAACAATAGGCACTTCACTGTAAACAATGCAAAGTTTGGCAAAGGATCCTCATTGACTAGTTTTCTGCATGGCGCCAGTATTGAACATACAGCAATCATAAATTATAATTACACAGATTCCAACTGCCCCACTTATGTACCCAATCACGTTTACTAATTGTGTCTGATTTATTTATTATATGTATTTTTATAGCACCAACTACTTATGCCGCACTTTTCATATATTATATTCACATCTGTTGGTTGAACTAGATCAGGTCTTCTCAACCAGGGTTCCATGGGAGCCTTGGGTTCCTCCAGAGGTTGCTAGGGGTTCCTTGAGCAATGAGCAATTTCTGACTCTTAAGCCTCGTACACACCTCGTAAACCTCAGACTTTTGTCCAAAGGCGTGTGCCTGGATTTTGTCTTGCATACAAACGGCAAGGAATTGTCGGCCAACAAACACGAACGTACTGACGTACTATGTGTTTTTTCAGCTCTTTAGCACCACCCTTTGGGCTCCTTTCTGCTAATTTCGTGTTAGTAGAAGTTTGGGGAGTGTTGATTTGCGCTTTTCATTTATCGCTTTTCATTTCGTGCTTTTCAGTTTGTTTCTGAACGGCATCTCGTCAACCAGACATGTTGCAGAATCGGAGGAGATAATGTGTTATTTATTATTGGCCTTGGAGTTATTGCTTTGACCCAAGTCCAGTCCAGGAACAGGAGGAGGAGAAGTTCTTGGACCAAAAATTGGTTGCTTTATTAATCGTGACCAATTATGTCATATGCCTTTGCTGCGGGAGCTCCAGGAGAATAATCCGGATGATTTTCGGAATTATCTCTGGATGACGGACCCCTGCTTTCACCAACTCTTGGCATTATTGACCCCCTATATTAAGAAGCAGGACACATGCATGAGGCTTTTATTTTTTGGTTGAATAATAATGATTTGATTTGGTATATTTTCTATATTTTTGGATGCATAGAATGCACTTTTTGGATAGCATGTCTAATTTTATTTGTTTTCTTTTTTTAATGCACAATAAAAAATTGTGTAGAATAATACTTGGCTATGTGTTTTACTTCAAATGACAGTTTGGGAGTCGGCAGTTACATTTAAAAAAAATACAATGTAAAATTAAGGGACACCAACATAGTTGTATCTTTGATCTTAAAAACTACGGGATAATGGTGTTGTGGTAACTTGACCGAATAAAAAAATAAAAAAGCATAATACTATTATTCTTGATATCACTAGAAAAAAAAAAGCCTTTGAAAATTTGTTTGCAATAACTCCATCAGTATCACCAGCAAAGCAACTTCATTATTATCCCATTAAAGAAGAGAATTGTGCGCTGCAATTGGAGATTTCATAATTTGCCATGTCACGAATGTTAATTCTCCATTACAAACCGCTTCTGGCTCGTCCTTGCTTCCGAGCATGTGTGTTTGTACTTTGGACTTTTGTCCGATGGACTTGTGTATACACGCTTGGAAAATCCGACAACACACATTTGTCCGCAGAAAATTTTAAAACCTGCCATCCAACATTTGTCCGCGGAAAATCCAACAACAATTGTTCGATGGAGCGTACAAACGGTCGGATTTTCCACCAACAGCCTGTCATCACACAATTCCCATCGGAAAATGCGATCAGGTGTACGAGACTTTAGATAAGTTCCCACTGACACAAATGATCTTTTTGAGCTACCTGTAGGGGGGTAATTCTTCCCAATGACCACAAGTGTAAGGCGCATTCTTCCCACTGACCATCACACCAATGTATCATGATTTATTGGTGGTCTCTCTCTCTATCATGAGTTATATATCAGTATTAGTATATATCAGTGATGACGAACCTTGGCACCCCAGATGTTTTGGAACTACATTTCCGTTGATGCCCATGCACTCTGCAGTGTAGTCGAGCATCATGAGAAATGTAATTCCAAAACATCTGGGTTGTCAAGGTTCGCCATTACTGCTATAGATTATGTGATTTTCTTTCCTTGCACCACTGTTGCAAGGAAAAAAACTTGCTCGAGTCCCCCATCAACACAGTGTTGGTTGGGGAATCCCTCCTGAAGTGCTATTGTGTTCTGCCGGTGAGGAGCATTCCGTGCCGACAGAATACAATGATTAGTGTTGCTGGCTATAGCCGGCAGCATTAATCGTTCAGAGAAACCCAACAGGCTGGTTGTACACAAGTTGATTGATAGATCGACTTGTGTACAACCAGGGCACCATACATGGATCGAAATTTAGACAGTTCCTTCTGAACTGGCCACATTTAGATCCATGAGGTGTAGCGCTTATATGTGAAGCATAATGCAACAATAGATGTGAAACAAATGAGTAATGAACCCCAATAATCACTAACAGGAAAAAACAAAAATGAAAATACAAATACGAGTAAACCCAGTGACTGGTAATAAGTGTCCAAGGAAAAGTCCAAGTGAAAAAAAATAAATAAATACATTTTTGGTCAAAATGTAATTCTAAATCCCATATAAATAAATACAAAAACTTCATGTGAAAATCATAACGGTGATCAAGATGTAAGCTTGGAGTGAAAAATGCCACCACCGAACTTAGGGAGGCTTATCGGAACGTTTGAACCCATGAGAACATATGTTCTGTGGGTCAAACAGGCTTGTGTTGTATGAGCATCCAATGGAACTGGACACCAGGATCCTCAAAAGACTCCAATGGGAACTCACAGCTGTCCTCAGGATAGTAGGTGGTAGTATTTCTCATGGGATTGGTAACCAGGTGAACGTGGATATAGCAGATGAATTCAATATGGGGAGAACAAAAAGGGCCACATAGCATAATTCCAACACTGAAGAAATGACACTTTGCTACAATGTAAAGTAGTGAGTGTACAGCTTGTATAACAGTGTAAATGTGCTGTCCCCTCAAAATAACTCAACACACAGCCATTAATCTCTAAACCGCTGGCAACAAAAGTGAGTACATCCCTAAGTGAACATTTCTGAATTGGGCCCAATTAGCCATTTTCCCTTCTAGTGTCATGTGACTCGTTAGTGTTACAAGGTCTCAGGTGTGAATGGGGAGCAGGTGTGGTAATTTTGGTGTTATCGCTCTCACTCTCTCATACTGGTCACTGGAAGTTCAACATGGCACCTCATGGCAAAGAACTCACTGAGGAAGAATTGTTGCTCTACATAAAGATGGCCTAGGCTATAAGAAGATTGCCAAGACCCTGAAACTGAGCTGCAGCACGATGGCCAAGACCATACAGTGGTTTAATGGGTCAGGCCTCGCCATGGTCGACCAAAGAAGTTGAGTGCACGTGCTCAGCATCATATCCAGAGGTTGTCTTTGGGAAATAGATGTATGAGTGCTGCCAGCATTGCTGCAGAGTTTGAAGGGGTGGGGGGTCAGCCTGTCAGTGCTCAGACCATATGCCGCACACTGCATGAAATTTGTCTGCATGGCTGTCGTCCCAGAAGGAAGCCTCTTCTAAAGATGATGCACAAGAAAGTCCGCAAACAGTTTTCTATAGACAAGCAGACTAAGGACATGGATTACTGGAACCATGTCCTGTGGTCTGATGAGACCAAGATAAACTTATTTGGTTCAGATGGTGTCAAGTGTGTATGGCGGCAACCAAGTGAGGAGTACAAAGACAAGTGTGTCTTGCCTACAGTCAAGCATGGTGGTGGGAGTGTTCTGGTCTGGGGCTGCCGGCACTGGGTAGCTACAGTTCATTGAGGGAACCATGAATGCCAACATGTACTGTGACATACTGAAGCAGAGCATGATCCCCTTCCTCCCTCATGCAGCCCCAGACCATGACACTCCCACCACCATGCTAGACTGCTTCCCTTTGTCTGTCTGGAAAGGTTCTGGAAGATAGTGGGCTGGGAGAGTCAAATCAGCATCTGAATATGTACGCAGCCTTGGCTGATTCATGTAGCACTTCCTGGAATCCATGTGCCCTTAGCTCAGGCATGGAGGCAGGATGGTATGCTTCACTGAGAAAGCCCCTCCTCCAGATGAAAAAAAAATGGCCATGAAGACTTCTGGGATGTATTTCTGCAACTGAAGAAATGTTAAAAAAAAAAGATTAAAACAAGTAAATAGAATATATTTATGTACTAATGCAGACAGCACGAGGATTAAAAATAGTTAATGCTGAATGAGAGAATTTAGTTCCACTTTAATAAATGCAGAGCTGCATCATTTTATATCTTTATATCTGCCTAGAGTATTAGACACAGATAGTATGTTGGCTCGATATGTGTATAGCTCTGTGAATGATTTCACATGTTGCCTAAAGTTTTTTTTTTTTTATATATATATATATATATATATATAAAGTCTACAAAATATAAAGTACAATAAAAAGTGTTCTCTTGGATATTTCAAAACCAGGGAGCCGTGTAGCTGTTTTCTTCCATTGTGAAGGGCTGTGTGTTCTGCAAGGCTCCCTTCACGGAGCTCTGAAATGATTTTAGGCCTGTCATATACTTATTGTGTTGTGTAGTTGAGATACAGCATGATACACATCAGCAAGAGCCATTTATCAATGCCGACATGCTGCACTGCCAGGCCTAGTTTGCAGCACAGAACAATGATCTTTAAATGACCCCTATAGCTATTTTGCACATCACTTTTGCCATTCCTGAAGTCGCTACGAGTCTCGGCATTCCATTAAATAACAGCTATTCGTCAAGCCGTGCCATTTCCAAAGTCACTAATAAGTTTTTGCCTTTCTTTTATCAGTGTTAATTAGTGGATGATTTTTCGAACTTCTTGAAGGAAATAATCTGCTCTTAAAGTGGTATTAAACCCAAAACCCAAAATGAATTACACTATATTCTCAAAAGTATTGTGACACTTGCCTTTACACGCACATGAACTTTAATGGCATCCCAGTCTTAGTTCGTAGCATTCACTATTGAGTTGGCCCCCCCTTTGCAGCTATAACAGCATCCACTCTTCTAGGAAGGTTGTCTACAAGGTTTAGGAGTGTGTCTATGGGAATATTTGACCATTCTTCCAGAAGCGCATTTGTGAGGTCAGCCACTGATGTTGAACGAGAAGGCCTGGCTCTCAGTCTCTGCTCTAATTCATCCCAAAGGTGTTCTAATGAGTTGAGGTCAGGCTCTGTCAAGTTTCTCCACCCCAAACTTGCTCATCCATGTCTTTATGGACCTTGCTTTGTGCACTGGTCCAAATCATTTGGTGGAGGGGGAATTATGGTGTGGGGGGTGCTTTTCAGGGGTTGGCCCCTTAGTTTCAGTGAAGGGAACTCTTAAGGCATCAGCATACCAAGACATACTAAGACATTTTGGACAATTTCATGCTCCCAACTTTGTGGGAACAGTTTGGGGATGGCCCCTTCCTGTTCCAACATAACTGTGCACCGAATATGCCAGAATATATGCACACAGATTTGTCCACTCTGACGGGCATTACTCAATTAATGGATCTAGACATTTAGGACTAGTCATTAAAGTAGAACTGAAGGCAAAACTTGTTTTTGCTTTAATTTTGGATAGAGTAAGGCACCTTTCACACAATCAGCCCCCTCGGATTCGTCTGTCTGCTTTTCAGGCGGATCCGAGTGGGCCACCCATTAACTTCTATGGGCAGGCACAGATGTGTCCGCTGACACCTGCCTGTCATCCGATCCAACAAGATCCGTTTAAAACAGGCGGATGGCGAGAAGTTCGCCATCCGTCCAGCGTATTGGATGGGATTAGATGAAAACGGACATGCTTCCGATCTCCCCATAGAGAACAGCGGGGCTCTGACAGGTCCAACCCTGCACAGTGAGCAGAGACGGACCTGTCGTCCACCTACTCAGCGGGGATCAACGGAGTTATCTAGTTAGCGGAGTCCATCCAACGGATCCGCTCTGTGTGAACCCAGCCTTAGGCAGGGTTATAACCCCTGTCAGCAATGGGTTTTTTTGGTAGTTTCTGCTGTTTATTAAGCGATAACCAATATCTTGTTCTTTGTGAGATAACTTTATCCATCAAAATACTTAAAAAATATTTGAAAAAAAAACATGCCATAAATTCTTCTGATGGGGCTGGCAATACAGTTAGAGAATTGAATAGAGTTTGACTCAAGTGAAGGTTTATATGAACTGACTAATTTCATTTTAGGCAGTTTGAATTCTCAAAAAGGCTTTCGCAAGAAAGGGATCGAAGGTCACTTCTGTCTTATATCAGCTTTTGTTGTTATCTGATTACCCTTAGCTTGACTGCCAGCACCACCAGTTCCCAATCCTTCTATCTTGGTCTAAATTCACACATATGCAGGTCCTAGAACACACGTAAATCACATGTTCCCGCAACCTACAGCTGAAACGTAATGCTCTTGAGCAGATGCACAGGGGTGGCATTAAAAATGAATTGCACCCCTGCGCGTCTGCTATAGAGCTGCGCGTTTTAACTATCGGTAAAACTGCATATATGTGAACCTAGACCAAGATAGAAGGGTTGGGACCTGGTGGTGCTGGCAGTCAAGTTGAGCGTAATCAGACAACACACATCTGAAAACACAGTGCATTTTCAGATGTACAACACTGAATGGTGTCGCAGCACCATGAAGTTCCCTGCGGCTGCCATGATAGTGAGTTTTAGAAAAAGGATCAGGGAATTTTTCACTGTGTTTCCCACGGGTACAGAAGCCTATTCAAATGAATGAGCTTCTGTGGCCACCCAAATGCACCCACAAAGAGTTTCAAATATGTGAACCTAGCCTAGGTATCCCTGGTAAGGGTGTTGCGTAGGGGATTTCTGGCCTCATCACCTCATCAGGCATTGCTGGCAGGTGCTTCCTAAAAGTTTCTGGACATATTTCATATCATTAGTGTAGCGGTGCCCCCGGGGGGTCACTGCGTGTTTTAGCGTCCACACATAACCCTGCTTGGTCAGACATCCATTTTAGGCACACTTCTCCAGTCAATGAACAGTCTCTTGCTTGTTTTTGTTGTTTTTATTGGGGGATTAAACTTGGATGGGGAAAAGGGTCATGGGATGCCCAAATGATGATTCTTTCTTAATGGAAATAAAGTTAGTTGAAATCTAAATTGTCTCTGCTACTTCACATCCCCTCCAGCACACTACTTGACATTACTTCCTTTCCTCTTCCTGCCCAGTTCTAGATTCCTGTCGCCGTTAGCACATGGCTAGGCCTCACTCTGAATAAGTCCTAACATTTTCCTAATAGCCATTTGCAGGCGAGGGTCTGCAGTCCCCTCTGTGGTAGCAACCATTTTAGATGAAAAGGATAGTTGTGCTAACTGATACGGTGCAAATCCTGTCAACCCTCCTGGCTGCAACAACTTGACTTCAACATCACCACAGTCTCTCCCTCTGGCTCCACATCCAAATCCTGGCATGTCTCTCCTAGAGCTTCTCACTGTGCTTCTCACTCACAGACCCCGGTATGGATCCCTCCTGAATGACTTTCCTTGCAGTGCTCCCCGCTATCTTCATCCTGCTTCTGTTCCAGGACACCTCTTAATAAGAGAAGGCTCCCTCCCAGCTCCTGAGCTCCAGGCCCGAGGTCACCCCCCCTCCAGAAAGGGGGTCCCTCAAGGGCCACCACAGCCTAACACTCCATAATTCAGTTCTTTCACCCGACAACTCCTCCCACAACATGACCATGGGTATATATAGGAGGCCTGCTCCCTGCCAATCCTAGTTGGAGATTGGTCAGGGTTCCCAAATACACCCCATGTCACTCCAGCCCTCTCCCCTGCCTCTTTACCAGAACATTCTGGAAACAGAGGACGCGCCAGAGAGATAAAGTACATGTGAGTCACCTGCTGCTACACTAAACCACTCCCCTGCCAGGCCTGCCTAAATTTATCTGCACTGGCAGTACACACAAAAACCTACTCTAGCACCTACCTACCTAAGGTAAAGAGTGCTACACCAGCCCATCTGTAGTACACAGTTTTTTGAAGCCTGATTTAGATTCCTATTGACTTTAAAGAGAAGTCTAGTTCAAAAATACCATATTTCAAGGGCACGTGTGTAGCTCTCACTCGCGCAGGAGCCCACTGTTTAGGTCCCAAGGATCTTTCCCAGCAATTGTACCGCAAGGTAAACAGTCAATCTTCTGGCCCAGTAATCTGTCTAGGGATATGCTTTTCTGATGCTTTATTGCAGAACTTGAACTTGCGTGAGGGGCAGGGTAATTGCGGGATACTCCAGAAACCTTAAGCAACATTCTTCCTTCTTCTAAGTATCTGAACATTGCTTGCAGGAAATATTGGGCTGAGCTTTACCAGGACACCTTTCGAAAATGTCCCCTTTAAGTCATACTGACTCTACCACAAGAGGGATAGCTCCAGCATACAATCCCAGGGATCTCTCACAGCGTTCTGTAATCACTAAAATCCTTGGATTATTGGATGCCTCCTCCCAATATCTTCCAGACACCTACTCCTGCGATCCCAGACCAGATCCTCAAATGACAGTCTCTCAGTCAGCTCCATTGGATTTCAGCAGAATAGGGTACCCCCAGTTAGCCTAGCTGGGACCTATCAGGAACCATGAATCAGACTGAGGCAGAAGTATAGTTAAATCACACTTGTTTATTATTAATAATAATAATAATAATAATAATGTAAACAGAGTAAACGTAGTCAAAACAAGCCAGAGGTCAGTAACCGGATCGGGTAGTCAGCCAAGAAAATGTCAGAGAGCCAGAGATAAATGTAGTAGTACAGCAAGCAGGATCAGGAGCCAGAAGGAACATCAGTAGAGCAAGTCTTCAACAGGAACACAGGAGAAAGTCTCTGTGATGTTGACAAAGGCGAAGGCAGAGATCAAGTGAGCGGGACGGCTTTAAGTAGGCAGGACTAATGAACAGAATCAACAGCTGGGTAACTGTGGAGAGAGATGGGAGCTGGCAATTAGCTGACAGCTGAGCGGCCAGCTCAGAGAAGGAAGGGCTGAGCCCAGCCCTGACAGTACCCCCTCCTCAACGACCCCTCCCCCTCGGAGGACCACCGGACTTGAGGGGAAAACATGTATGGAAATCACGGAGGAGGACAGGGGCATGTACGTCCGAGGATGAGACCCAAGAGCATTCCTCCAGACCGTACCCCTTCCAATGCACCAGGTACTGTATGCAGCCACGGAACCTACGGGAGTCAACAATGGATTGTACTTCATACTCCTCATGGTTCTCAACCTGTATAGGGTGAGGACATGGCACCGAGGTGGTAAAGCGGTTGCAGACCAAAGGTTTCAATAAGGAGATACGAAACACATTTGAGATGCGCATACTAGGAGGAAGTTCCAAGGCGAAGCATACGGAAAGGCCCAATAACCCGAGGTGCGAACTTCAAAGAAGGAACACGAAGTCGGAAGTTGCGAGACGACAGCTAGACTCTGTCCCTAACCTGATTGGAAGGCGCAGGCAGGCGTCTGCGGTCAGCATGGAGTCTGTACCTATCGTTAGCATGTTGCAAAGCCTCCTGAACTTGTGCCCAAGTGGAACGAAGACCATGGAGATGCTCCCATAACGCAGGAATACTCTGCGGAACAAACAAGTCAGGCAACATGGAAGGTTGGAAACCATAATTCGCCATAAACGGGGACAATCCGGAAGCAGAATTCAAGGCACTGTTGTGAGCAAACTCTGCCCACAGTAATAGGTCTGACCAGTTGTTATGATGTTCAGAAATATAGCAATGTAGGAATTGCTCCAAGGACTGATTGGCTCGTTCTGTGGCCACATTAGACTGCGGGTGATACGCAGAGGAGAAAGCAAGCTGAATTCCCAACTGTGCACAAAAGGCTCGCCAGAACCAGGAGACAAACTGACGACCCCTGTCCGAAACAATCACCTTGGGTAGCCCATTTAAGCAAAAGATCTCCCGAGCAAAAATGGAAGCCAGTTCCTTAGAAGTGGGCAACCGTTCTCGTACTCTGTTTGATGGACATGAGGCACTTGGCAGCCGAAGCGGAGCGTGCGGGAACGTCAAATACCCTTTTAAAGGAGGCCACAAACTCAGGGTAACTCAAGACAACAGGTTTTTGCGTCTCCCATAGAGGGTTTGCCTAGGCCAAGGCTCTCTCAGAAAGCAAAGATATCACAAAACCTACTTTGCTTCTGTCCATGGGAAACGCCTGGGGCAGCATCTCAAAGTAAATCTTAACCTGGTTGAGAAACCCTCTGCATTGAACTGGATTGCCCCCAAATCGCTGGGGAAGAAGAGCGGAACCAGACATACCTCTTATAGAGGTAATACTAGAGGCGGGTGCCTGCACAGAGACTGGTGCAGCAGCAGGGACGACCTGCAACTCAGGTTGTACCAGAGCAGACACAGTGGGAGTTTCCAGGTGAGCCGTGCGACTCAGGAGCGTTTGTAACGCTATGGCAAACTGATCCATCCGGTGATCTTGCTCATCCAATCTGGAAAAAATATTACCAACAAGCGGATTGACTGTATCTACTGAATTCATGGCCTTCACCTACTATCAGGAACCATGATTCAGACCGAGACAGAAGTATAGTTAAATCACACTTGTTTATTAATAATAATAATAATAATAATAATAAGGTAAACAGAGTAAATATAGTCAAAACAAGCCATAGTTCAGTAACCGGATCAGTCAGCCAAGCAAATGTCAGAGAGCCAGAGATAAATGTAGTAGTACAGCAAGCAGGATCAGGAGCCAGAAGGAACGTGACCGGAGTAAGTCTTCAACAGGAACGCAGGAGAAAGTCTCTGTGATGTTGACAAAGGCGAAGGCAGAGATCAAGTGAGCTGGACGACTTTAAGTAGGCAGGACTGATGAGCAGAATCAACAACAGCTGGGTAACTGTGGAGAGAGATGGGAGCTGGCAATTAGCCGACAGATGAGCGGCCAGCTCAGAGAAGGAAGGGCTGAGCCCAGTCCTGACAGGACCTCAATGAGCAGCGGACACATGGCAGGCCTGCCCAGACAGGCAACAGCCCTCCAGGCTGGGATTTCCTCATCCCTCTGCACCAATCCTAAGGGTAATTATGCTCCCTCCCAGCCACCATCTGGGCACCTCTCATCAGGGATAGGCCAAGGCTGCATACATATTCAGATGCTGACTTGACTCTCCCAGCCCACTATCTTCCAGAACCTTTCCAGACAGACAAGGGGAAGCAGTCAATCCTGTAGCCAAGGAAACACAAAACAGAGCAAAATAATCACATGCAACTGAACTGCTTACAGTGAGTCAGTAACTAAATTAACTAACCAAGCACCTATCTAGGAGGGTGCTAAACATAAATTTGAAAAAGTTTTGCCAAAGCGCGAATTAAGTTTGCCTCTTTTCTAGCGAACAAAAAACATTTTACTTGTTAAAATAATGCACAGGAATTGAAAAACGTCAAGTGTTTTTTTTAGCCAATATGTCTGATACCAGATGCTGAGTCATTCTCTAAGTAATATGTATATAGATAGCATTTGGCAACCAAAAGAAAATTTGAAAAGAGGGGTTGCACTCCCTCAAAGCCTCACTGCTCCATGTTCTGCCACCAGTCCCCTTCTGAGTTAAATGACGCTCAGGCTCATTCAACCCACATTCTATGAGCCCGGTGCATCACCACATTGCCCCAGGCTCACAATACAATGCTGCAGAGAACATCACTGATGTCATAACATCTTTGAGAAACACTCAGTGCCAGAGGAGAAGCTAAGATGAAAAAAAATGAGTGTCATATGACCGCCCAAGATAAAAATCTAAAAAAAAAGTAATTATACACAAAAATATATAAAATTACATGTGGAAGCGAGCCTCCAGGCAGGGCCATCTTTAATATTGATTGGACCCTGGGCAAACGTTTTCTTGCCCCCCCCATACAGTTTCGCTCTCCACCTGCTCTGAGACATACAATAAATAGCAGCTAGACTTAAAATCAGTTTACTGTATCAGATCAGGAAGTGATTGCGATTGGTTGGCAGAGGTTACAGTGTATCATTACCCTTACTGACTGGTTGCTAGAGGTTACATCAGACATTACGGCTCACCGATTAGTTGCTAGATGTTACAGCACATGATTTCTGCTTGTTGATTGGTTGCTAGAGATTACTGTACAGTAATACTGCTCACTGATTGGTTGCTAGAAGTTACAGCACATCATCTCCTCACTGAAGGGGGCATGATATACATATGAATGCCGCCTTTATTTACATATCTATGCCGCCGGATGCAGCTATTTACATATGAATGCCGGTTATTTACATGTAAACACAGGGTCTGCAGGTGAGTTATCTGTACACAACAATAGGGCAGAGCTGGGCAGCATTAGTAGCTGCACTTCACACTGAGATATCAGGACACAGTATGGGACTTAAACCTCAAGGGACAAGGGAATTTTAAGTGGGATAGTTGGCAAATATGAGGCAGCAGCTTTGGGCCCCACAACAATGACAGGGCCCATGGCAGCTGCCCCTTTTGCCCTGCTTTAAAGATGGCCCTGCCTCCAGGGAGGGGATTGGTAAGCGGGGGGCTGCAGCATTGCTAGAATTGGGCTTTAAACATTACTGAGAGATGATAAGCAATTAAAAATATGTTACTGTAAAAAAATGTGAAACTGGTGAACTTGAACTTCTATTCTTAATGTATGTCTCCTCTTTTGTCACATGAAGAGAATCACATAGAATGCCAGGAGACAGCAGCATTCTGTCCCTGAACACTCGGGAATGTAAAAAGACAGGCCCTATTAGTGAAGTCCTGTCACATACGATCCAGCCACTCAAAACTGAGGCTAGTTGATTCATGGACAGATGGACGTTCCATCTGCCTCAAATCTTCTAAAGGTTGAATAATTGCAGCTTATTTTTCATACTGATGTAACTCACGGTTTAATAGTGAAGAATGCTCCAAAGTACTTTTTGCATCTAAACCTTAACATAAAATCAATGCAATTTTTGGAAAACAGACCTTTTTTAAGATCCAATGATTGTACTGTAGCACCCCTCTGACACCCCAAAGGTAGGATATCAGCTCTAGAGGCAAGGGTGGGCTAGAATTTTACCCCAGGGTTGAGTCCATAGATAAAATGGGGGAACTAAGAGAGGATATTGGGCACCAGTCACTTTTGTCTTTTTAAAGTTTTAATGCAGAGCAGCAAGGTGGTGAGGGGTAGGGGTCCCAGATACCATAACAGATTACTTACAGACTTCCCAGAGCAATTGCCAGCTTTACAGTGTCAGCACCTTTAAGCCAACCCAGTAACACTGTAAGCAGGTTCCCAAAATTCAGTGCATCTTCTAGGTGAGTCAACAGGCACTTCTGAGAGACCAGCCTTCTTCCTGGCTCTCTCCTGCAAAGGGCCCCCTCCTTGGCACAGCTTCCTCCAGACCAGGAAGAACAGCTTCAGGACCTCTTCAGCACACGTTAGGCCCCAAACCAGGCTATGGGGCCTAACGGTAGAGGTCCATCAAGCAGCACCTCCCTAGGCCTCAGCCTAGGGAGGTGCTGGGGAATAAAGAGAGCAGATGACCTGTCCCAAATACTTATATCCTCCCTACCATGCACCAGTGGCCTAAACCTTCTACTAGATTGGCAGAAGGAAATATAAATATTCATAACTTAGTTTTGTTTGTCAAATTTCATACAGACCAGTGATATTAGTGACATCTACTGGTGACATTGAGAAATCTCAAGCAAACTTAAAGTGGAGTTCCACCCACTTTTACAACTCTTCAGCATCCCTCATTAAACTGTGCACTGTAAATGAATTGGATATTTTTAATTTTTTTTTTCTCAGCACCTACTGTATATCTGCTGTATTCATTTTTCACTTCCTCCCCTCTGGCCGTGGCCCATCGCATCATTTCCTGTTTGCAATGCCTTCTGGGAAGGGGCGGCAACTTCTTCTGACACTGCCTTTGCTATGGAAACCTGACCTGAAACCTATTACACTACTTGTGCTGCACTGAGCATGTGCGAGATCTGCAAGGATGAGATCCAGGAAGAAATACAGTCTGGCTTCAGATGCCCACACTTAAGATGGCCACGGCCTGCTGTAAGTTTATAACATAACAAACTACTGTTATAAACCAGCAGACCTTAGTTTACAGACTAACTTTACTAGAATACATTAAGCTTGTGTATTATAGGGGTATTTTTATTTAAAAAGTATCATTTCGGCCGGAACACCACTTTAAGATTAGGGAAAAACCAGTAAACTATACAATTAGTCTGAGCTAACTACAGCCCAGCCTAAAACTAAATGGACACAGTAGCCCCTGTTTAGTACAAGGGGGCCACAGTACCCACACAAAAAACAGGAGTTATAATTGGCCACTCTCCTTGCTTAGCCTAAACATTGACGTCAATGGTAGGGGTTGGACACCAACACAGCTTGGCTACCACCAACTCTCTTTAGTGGTCATTTGCTTGTAAGGTTTATAGGCAGTTTGTTGTTTTCACCCAGGTCAGACATTACCTATAGACTCCCACAGGCTTGATTTCAAGAAGATGAACAGTAAACTATTGTGCTGCACGAATAAACAAGAAGCAAACCCTGCAGTATAATGAGAAAATATGGTTACCCTCATGTATATAAACAGAACATGGGCAAACATTTGTAGACACCTGACAGTCACATCTATAGGAATGTGTTTGATAACCCATTTTAAAACCATAGGCATCAAAATGGAGTTGACCCCCTTTGCCCCTTTGCAACTACTGTATAACAACATCAACTGTTCTAGGAAGGCTTCCACAAGATGTTGGAGTGTGTCTTTGAGAGTTTCTGCCCATTCAGCCAAAAGAGCATATGTGAGGTCAGGTGTTAAGGTTGTATAAGAAGACCTGGCTCACCATCAGCGTTCCAATTCATTCCAAAGGTGTCCAGTAGGGTTGAGATCACGACTATGGAGGCCACTCAAACTCATCAAACTATCTCTTTATGGAACTGGTTTTGTGATGGACAATTGTCTAAAATGTCTTTGTATACTGTAGCATTACCAGTACCCATCACACCTGAAATCAATCATTTGGGAGGGTACCCGAATATATTGGATCATATAGTGTAGAAGGGATGGTCAGGCGTCTACAACCTTTTGGACATGTTGGGGGAGATTTGTTAAAACTAGAGCACTCAGAATCTGGTGTATATGTGCATGGTAGTAAATCAGCTTCTAACTTCAGCTCATTCAATTAATCTTTGACAATATAACCTGGAAGCTGTTTATGCAGAGCTGCACCAGATTTTGCACTCTCCAGTTTTAGTAAATAATATACCGCATATGTGTATATGTATATAAATAACGGTTTTATGCAGATATAAGCTTTTAAAACAATACTATATTTTAATGAAACTACTTACATGAAAAAGAAAACAACACTATATGTTTCCAACGTAAAGAACAATGATGCTATTCACTGCGCATTAGCCCAAAGCAACCAATTAGATATCAGTTTTCTGAAGTTACATCAAATGATGAGTATCGACTGGTTGGTCTGGGTCACTTTTTTTTTTTTCACATCAGAACTTTCCTTGTGAAATAATGCAGTTTATAAGGACAGACACCCATTTTGACTCATTCTGTGATGCACAATGCACTGTGCCACCTAGGAATTCTTCCTGAGACACTAAGTGATCCAAGAATGTAATTGTAAACCTATACTGTAAGCCTATACAAGTGCCATGGGCCCTGCACATACAAAGGTCCTGGTACCTAGCAAAATATTACATTTCTCCAAACTCCCACTGCCTGTCGACACACTGATACTCTCAGACAGCAATCAAGTAAGCAATCGGCTGAACAATATAAAGAAATGTGCATATAGTTAGACTGCAAGAGAGGTAATTAGTGCCTTGCAGTCTCGAGTATTATTTTAGGAGAGAGTGGAGCTCATTAAGTGTGACTTAAAGTGGACCTGTCAGATATATGACAGCAGAAGTTTCTTTTATTTAAACTGCAGTTTTAATGAAATGTTATATAACAGAATGTTCCCATAATATAATTTAAGCTTATCAGGGCTTTAGCCACTATGAATCCATAATTCCCGGTATCTTACGTCAAAGTCCCCTTTCTTACATTTCCTACCAGTAATATTCTTTCTGTATATTTTTCATTCACCGGGCTATATTTACAGTAATTACCTTCCTTTTCCTTTATTTTAAGTTGATCTCTTGCACTTGTTAAAATAAAATAAAAAAACTAATTTTGTTGTAATATGTACTTTCTATGCAAAGTATTTGCCTTCTGCCATTAGATAGTTCCTCGGGTTCAATAACATCCTGACTGTGAGCCCAGGCTGTCATGGACCAGCCACTAGAAAAAAACTACGACACGCCAAGGACTTTAGTAATATCACAAAGGTTGGAAAAAAATATTTTACCATCAGCCACTCTACCGCTGACTCCCCAAACAGTAAATTGGTGTGGTCCAAGTAACTTGACAGAATCATACAAAGACCAGGGCTAACAGAAACCCAAAAACAAACCTCCCAACTTTTTGAGATGAGAATGAGGGACACCTATTAGCAAAAGTATGTAGACATAGAACACACCCCCTGCCACTCCCCACAAGTGCTTTTTTTTTACCACTACTATTCCTTTATACTGGCTTTTAAAATGTACAAATGCAGCAATTTAGAAATTGTGATAGATAATAGTGCATTTTTATATACAACTATATAGATCAGACCAAAATGAGGGACAAATGAAGAAGAAAGAGGGACATTGTTCCAAATCAGGGGCAGTTGGGAGCTATGCAAAAGGATGTTACTAGTTGGACCAGGCAGCATTTGTAGTACAAGCCTTTATTGAAAAATGTATATATATATATATATATATATATATATATATATATATATATAACATTTATATATATAAAAAAGTAATCATACAAAGGAATCATTCAGAGAAGAGCTCTTCTTTGTATGATTACTTTTTTATCTATATACATTTTTCAATAAAGTCTTGTACTTGTAAAGTCTGGTAATAGGATGGGCCGTGACAGGTCCTCTTATTGAGGACCTGTCACGGATAGCAACCGGATAGGCCACCCACCTATGGACAGCTGGGACCTGAAATCAGGGCAGGATCTTCAGCTGGACTGCCAGGAAGGGCAACAGCCCTCCTGGCTGAGAACCTCTCCTCCTGGGGAAGAACCCTGCTCTCTGAGGCTCCAAAATATTTATACACTCCTCAACCACCATCTGGGCACACCTCCCCAGAGATTGGCTGGAGCTGAATAAATATTCTGGCTGCCTAATTTACTCTCTCATGCACTACATTCTGAAAGCTTCCAGAAGACAGGGGGAAGCAATCAAACTTGCAGCCTGCAGAACCCAGAACAGTGTAAATCAATTACGTGCTGCTCTGCTGATTAAAGGAGAACCACAAGAACTAAATTTTCCTAACCAAACCTAACAGTCTATCTTGGAGGGTGCTACAAAGGTAAAGTCTACCAATGTCACTTTATATGTTTAGGCTAGGGGCATAAGTACAGGGGTCACAGGGGTCGCCATTGCAGCCCCCCTGTATGCTTGGATAGGAGGGCAGTGGGGGTGGCGGCATGTAGAGGAACCAATCCCTCCATGTACCTGCTGAATGCCCACTTCTCCTCCTCTGCCTCCCGCAGACATTCAGCGGCTGCAGGAGGTTCCTGCCATCAGTTCCTCTACATGCCACTTCGCCACCTCCCTATCACTATCCTGCTTTCCTGGGCTCCTGTGTACTTCCCTGGCCCCCCCTCGCCCCCCTGCAGAGCTGCCGGGTTTCCCCCTCTTACCTCCCACCAGCTGCTGCGGGAGATCAGTCAGGATGGAGAGTGGGGAAGGAGCCTGCAAATGTGTTGTTTACTGGACCCTTCCTGCTCCTAAAGGTCTAAAACAAAAGAACACCCCACCCCCCCTCATTTTTGGACATATATTTTTTTTCAGTTTGTTATGTACCTTTTCTAGTGTACATAGCTGTACTTTCATCCAAACCCCACCGCGGCGAGGTACGTCATTTCCTGCATCTGCATCGCCCCCCCCCCCATGTCTTCTGGGACCTGTGTGTGTCTCAGAAGATGACGGGGCCATTCAGAAATCGCAGCTCTATTCGTGCATGCGCAGTAGGAAACAGGCTGTGAAGCCTGAAGGCTTCACTGCTGGTTTCTCTTAGTTGCAATGCCTTTTGGGGGCCGACATCACGGGATCCCTGAACAGGTAAGTGTCCTTATATTAAAAGTCAGCTGCTGACTTTTAAACTTTTTTTTGAGGCTGGAACAGAATGAATGAACAGAATCAGTGATTGGTACCGATCACAGACTCTGTTTTTTTTACTTATATTCATTCATAGCTGGGGCATAGTAAACTGTGTTTACTATGCCTCCGTTTATGAATGAATGGGAAGCTCTGTACAGAGCTATTCCTATTCCTGTACAGAGCTATTCCTCTGAGGCTGCAGAGAAAGGAACTGATAATTCTGTCTTTGGTCCCTTTCTCCGTCTCAAAAGTGAGACATTAGGGGTCTATTTAGACCCTTGATATTTCACCAAAGCACCCCAATGGGGGTCCTAAAAAATATGTAAAACATAAAAATAAAATAGTAAAAAAAAAATAAATAAAATAAAAAATGGTAGAAGAATAATACAAATAAAAACAACAAAAATAAAAAACTACTGACACAGTGGCAGAACTACCAGGGTCACAAAGGTCACACTTATGACTGGGCTCTGGCGTTTCGCCACCGTGGGGGGACACCAAGATGACAGGAAGGTGGCCTGCTGTGGGATCGTAATAAAGGGTCCCACCATGGGAGTAAAGGGCCCCGGGATCAGTGGGAAGGGCCCCAGTTAGGGGCTAGGGGGGCCTTTCAGGGTTTCTTGCACCAGGGCCCTGAAGGTTCTAGCTAGGCCTCTGGTCTAGGTCAACACATAAATGGCCAACTTTGCATCAATGGTTCCAAATAAGAAAAAAAGGAATTTTCTTGATAAAAATAATTTGCCCGCCATTGTGATCTAACATCAATGAGAGCGGTTCTGAAAACACGCCTAAAGCATATCCCCAGTGGGGTTTTCACACATCCATATAAACATCACATTTTACATTAATATTTAATTAAAACAACAATGGTTCAAGGTCATTGCAAAAAACAAACAAAACAAATGTAATGGAAAAAAAATGAAAGTCAAGGCATACCATGGAGAATTGTTTCAGATGCTTTGATAAATGATCTGCACCTAAACGAAGATATGCACTTCTAGGGCTAGGAAAACCGGGGTCATATGCATGAAAAAAAAACATTCTGTGAAAACAAGCTTAGCTTTACATTGTTCTTATCTTATTGATTTAAATGGAAACTCAACTTGTAATCAGACACTGTTAAAATATATACTCTACATTAAACAACCACTACACTAGCCATTTTGTAATGTTATGTTATTTAAAACATCCTTTACATTTCAGCTGCAACAAACTATGATTTTCTAAAACTGACCTTGCCATTTAGATGGGAGTTTAAGAAAGTTATTTTGCCACGTACACTGATCGAAATTCTGGTCGGAAAAAGTTATGATGGTTTTTCCGACTGGATTCCGCTCAAGCTTGTCTTGCATACACACGGTCACACCAAATTCCGACCGTCAAGAACGCGGTGACGTATAACACGTACGACGGGACTAGAAAAAGGAAGTTCAATACCCAGTGCACCACCCTTTGGGCTCCTTCTGCTGATCTCATGTTTATCTCGTGTTAGTAGAAGTTTGGTGAGAGACGATTTGTGCTTTTCAGAATCGTGCTTTTTCAGATTGTTTTACTGCTGTTCAGTTTGTGCTTTTGGGGTTGTATCTGTTTTTCAGTGCGTGTAGTCAGTTCGTATCTTTTTTTCAGTTTCAATTTTCTCCGGATGACGGACCCCGCTTTTCACCATTTGTTGGCTTTGCTCACCCCTTATATTACGAAGCAGAACACCTGCATGCGGCAAGCCATCACTCCCGAGCAGAGGCTAGTCGCCACGTGGCGGTACTTGGCGACAGGGAGAAGTCTACAGGACCTCAAGTTCTCTACAGGCATCTCCCCCCAGGCTCTGGGGATCATTATTCCAGAGACCTGTTCTGCCATCATTCAGGTCCTGCGGAAGGACTATATTAGGGTAAGTTTTTTCCTTTAACATCACATTATATGTATTTAATGTTTGCTAATGTATTGCATTTCTTTCTTCATTCCACAATTACTTTGATTGTAATATGCTGTGAATGTCTTCTTTATCCTCATGCATGCTGTAATCTTTTAATGCTCCTTTTTTGTCCTTCATGCATATTTGCCTTCACTAACCTCCCCAGCATGCTATCCTGGGCCCATATACACCTAGCCTAGTCACTTAACAATGTATTTTGTCAGCTCCATTTAGTGCTTTGCCCTAAACACCCCCTAAAATATGTCCAAATGTTACTGTTGCCCTTAAATTCAGGCAGAGTGCCAGAGGCTTTTTGTTGGCTCCCAAACTCATTTAGAACCCCCTCCCCCCTCTAAAATGTTTACAATGGGCCATCAGAGGAGTTGAGCAATCTAATAAGTGGACCTTATATTTTTGTCTTAAAATACTCCTTAAAATAAATGTTATACTGATGTTGGCCAAGAATGTTTGTGTCTAATCTGCTTGCAATGTTTATGTGCAAAATTACGATTTTTTTTTGGTTTGACTTCACAGTTTCCGTCAACGCCACAGGAATGGCAGACTGTGGCCTTCCATTTTGCTCATCGTTGGGACTTTCCCAACTGCGGAGGGGCAATCGATGGAAAACACGTCCACATCTTCCCACCACCCCATTCGGGGTGATACTATTTTAATTATAAGGAGTTTTATAGTATTCTGTTGACGGCAGTGGTGTCGGTGACATATGAGTTTCTCTATGTGGATGTGGGGAAGAATGGCCGGATGTCGGATGATGGAGTCTTTGCCCAGACCAAGTTCTACAGATGTCTCCAGAGTGGTGGCTTGGGATTGCCACCTGCTGAAGAGAACGTGGAAGGACTCCCATTTGTTTTTATAGCTGATGAAGCATTTGGTCTGGGTGATCACATGATGAGGCCAATCCCCCAGAGGACCCTCACCCCAGAGAAGAGGGTTTTTAATTACCGGCTGGCCAGAGCCAGAAGAGTCGTCGAGAATACCTTTGGGATAATGGCCAGCCAGTTCCGCTTATTTCTAACATCAATTAACATGGCGGAGTACAAATTTAACCACATTGTTTTATCCTGCTGCATACTGCAAAACTTTTTAAAGCGAAATGCACCTGGTTATGTTGCCACAGTTGGGCCTGAGGCCGGACTTTATGAGAATCCAATGACGGCCCTGGAAGCTGGCCGTCCTGGCTTGCCCCCCCAAAGCGCCTGTGAAGTGCGTGAAAAATATGTGGAATATTTTACGGGTAGGGGGGCCATTGCTATGCCAGCTAATTTTTTAATATTTTTAAAATAAAATAAAAATTGATATGATAAAATCTTGATTTGGATTTACTGCTTGTGTTTCTTTTATCTGTCTCCCAGGTTCTCCTAGTGCACTTGTAGTGCCAAGTGGTTTTAACATTATTTAAATAACACCCATTGTCACTGTAAACACCAACTTAATACAAAAAGTGTTATTGAGCATTGAAAGAAGAAGCCGCACATTGTTGAGTAGAAAGCCTTTTACTCCGTGCACTTCACATGTGCGTTCTAAAACATTTTGTGGTAAAAAAAACACATCTTTTTTTTTAAAGTTTTACCTTCAAATTTTTGAATAAGTACAGAAACAGGCATGTTTCCAAACATAACATACACAACTCTGGAACTTACAAAGTTCAACATTGCAAAAAATGAAGGCAATATCAGACATTATAGCGTGAAAAATGTCTTAATCTTGCCTTCATCAGATGGGGTGAAATCACCCCAGTAAAAGCCAAATTTAGAAGATGCACACAAATTGTCAAAATCAAAAAAATGGGGATTTCCTTTCTGATCCCATACCTAATGTCAACATGTGCTATCTCCCATCATGGGGGATCAATGGACGTGTTTTGGGGGTGCAACCACTTCCTCTCACCTACTAGAGTTGGGAGGAAGGTGTTGCTGGTGTCCTCAGATGGACCAAGTCTTTTCTCCCCTATGAGAATGAAACAAAAGGTATACTTAGCACACAGATATTTGTGGTCAGAAATATGAATGTGAAACATTGCTTGGAAGTGGGGTACATATGTCTGTTTGGGCAGAGTTCCAAGTTGAAGACATGATTAATTCCCTTAACCAAGATTGAATATTTTCCTTTTTTGGACAAGTTTCACACATGTAGACACCCCAAGTATCCACTGGAGTACCTGTGTGGGACACCTTAAAAAGTTTGATCTTGTGTCCCACACTAGTGCTCCTGAGTCCAGATGTGTAAACATCTGCTGAGTGTCCTCTCCTTACATTACCCTGAATCAAGTTTGCAATTCCTTCTAGTTATAAACACATCTATACAACAATGTCCTAAACTTCTTTTAATACAAATTAGCATGACCAAATATAGTTAACCCTGTATCTGCTAACAAATTAATGATTTAACAAAAAGTGTTTGACATATAAATAGATGGTAGGGGCCAAAAATTAGCGTGACAAGAATAAAAAATGCTGGGGTCAGAATGATAGTCTATTCTATTTATTAACATTCAACTTGCAACAGTCATGAGGAGGAGGCTGGGGTAAGTGTCAGCCAGGAGGAGGAGGGGGTAAGAGTCAGCCAGGAGGTGGCCAGGCCGTGTAGCCTTACCCTCCGCCTTACAACAAAAAGGGCCAGGAAGGGGAGTAACGTGGAGGAGGCAGCACTGGGCCTCATTAAGGACGCTAATACGGCCCTGAAAAGCCCCCCTGACGCTGGAGAGGCCTATATCTGCTATGAAGCTGCTAAATTGCAACAAATGGAGGAGGGCCAACGCTTCAGTTGTGAGAAATTTATTTTTGAGGCCATTCAGAAGGGGTTGAGTGGCCAAATAAGTGATAACATGTACTTATGTGTGCTCGCCCATCCTCCTCCTCCTGCCACAAGTCCACCTCCAGAGCCACAGTCTCCAAGGAAGGCTGCAGGGAAGGCTGCAGGGAAGCGTGGAGGGAAGGCTGCAAGGAAGACAAGAGAGTGATGGCCTGGGTTCAGTCTGGTCTGACAGAAGACGCAGGCTGTGTAGTACCACAGCCTGGGGACATATATGTTATCTGCTGCTGTTCATGATCTCGGAGAGTCCAGGACCAGATTGTGCTCCCTATTATATGGACTTCTCAAGCTACCAATTTTATTTTCAAAATTGTTGATGTGTACCCTGGGGCCTTCCTGTTTATTAAACTTGACACACACACACAAAAAAAACTATGGAGATGACTAGAAAATAATTTCAAAATATTCCAAAAAAAAAAAGGAGTTCTTGATTAAAAAAAATAAAATGACAATGAAAAATAATTCCAAATATTATTATGGAGATCTGGCTTTAAAAACAAAAAGATTATTCATGAGATCACGAGAAATAATAAAGAAAGAAGTTTGTGAGAACTCTGTGTGAATATGAGCAGCAAAACAACTTGATTCTTCTAGCATTACAAAGAAGAAGAGAATGCACTGCATTAAACTATTGAAAAAATTTCAGCATGACGAATGTGCTATCTCCATTACGAACGGTAGTTTTACCAAACCGAACGCTTCCGTCTCGTACTTGCATAGATACGTAATTGCATACACACACAATACGTAATTGCATACACACGAACGCACTTTCAGATAGGAACTTTTTCCGACCGAAAAATTGAAAACCTGCTCTCAATCTTTTGCTGGCAGGAATTCCGCGAGCAAAAGTCCGTTGGAGCATACACCCGGTTGCATTTTCCGACCAAAAGCATCGGTCTTTTGCTGGCCGAATTTCCGATCGTGTGTACGCGGCATTTGGGTACCTACTGATAAAAAGCAGGTAAGACTCTGTAGTCAGAACACTTGTAATTTAGGTGTTTGGTCTGGAGACTTCAGAGGAACAAAGTTCCTTACTAACCACGCGCAAAATGCGCACCAAACCCCCGGCAGGGTCTCCTGTTTAAAAGGGCTGCCCCAACCAAGATGGCCGTGGAAGGTCACCAGGATCACAGTGTCCAATTGGAAAGCTGCTTATTCTGTGGCACTTACGGAGGCTTCAGAGGTACAATGTTGATCTGAGTCTCCATTCTATCTGGATAACAGCAAGACGTCACCTGCCAGATGGAGTGAGAACAACACCTACCTACAAGCTGATAACTTCCTCTGCTCTCTTATCAGTTATCATCCTTATCAGTTATTTCTGGGGACTACAGAAGACCTCCCCTTATGTTATGGAGAAGAAAAGGGCAAGAGGTGTTCTGTATTCCTGCATCTCCAGATACAGTACACTGAGTGAACACTGTCACACTAGAACAGGACATGTGTTACCTGCAGAATCACCAGGCAAAGATAAAGGAAAAGAAAGCTTGAACAATTACAACTAATGCAGACACCACACCCTAAAGACTGCTAAACTGTAATTATTATTTTTTATTTTTATGGTAGGGGCAGGAGTGGGATTTATATATGCTTCGGTACAGTGCTGTGTTCCTTAAAACACAATAAATGTATTCTTAAATAAACCTAGTCTAAGTACTTTAATTCTATTTTTATATTGGGTTCCCATAATCTACTGTTTAGTATAACACAGGTTTATCCTCCAACAGATGGCTCAGGTTCTCATGTTTTTCCCTAACTTTATAATTTTATTACATTTTTTTTAATTGTTCTGGGTACGTATATTTGTATCTAACTATAATCTTTATTCATTATGCAATTGAAGGACTCATAAACAATAGATTTATTTATTCGTGCATTTATTTACTATTGTTCAGGATTCTCATTTTATTTTCTAACTTTAATTATTACACAATTGTAGGGCTGATACATACCTCTATTGTTTACTTTTTTTTATTGACCTGGGTTGGTATATTCTTCTCTAAATGCATTATTTATTCATTACACAATTGTAGGACTGATATACATTTATTTATAATTATTCAGAATTCTTATTTTATTTTCTAACTTTAATTACTACACAATTGTAAGGCTGATACATACTGCACCACTATTGTTTATTATTTACATTTTTCCATTGTTCTGGGTTTGTATATTTTACTCTAACTGTATTCTTTATTCATTACACAATTGCAGGACTGATACACATTTATGTATGTATGTATTATTGTCCAGGATTCTTAATTTATTTTCAAACTTTAATTATTACACATTTGAATGGCTGATACATACCTCTATTGTTTTGTATTTTTTTTATTGTTCTGGATTTTTAAATTCTTCTCTAACAGTATTCTTTGTTCATTACTGTGAAAGACCCAACCGGGACAGAGGCTTTTGGAGGGGACTACAGGGTATCCTTTTGCCTACTGACTATGGGCCCTGGCATTTGAGGGAGCTACAAGAATTCAGAAAGATGTGCTGTTATATATTGCAAGATGACATTACCACATTTAACCATCAAGGAAGCCACGATGGTCTCTGGCAACTTGGAACTCAGTGACAAGATTTAAAAAGAAAGTTCATTGATTAGATTTAGACAGCCCTGGGTCTTCTTGTCAGAGCCCAGCCCTTCCTTCTCTGAGCTGGCCGCTCAGCTGTTGGCTAATTGCCAGCTCCCATCTCTCTCCACCGTTACCCAGCTGTTGTTGATTCTGCTCGTCAGTCCTGCCTACTTAAAGTCGTCCAGCTCACTTGATCTCTGCCTTCGCCTTTGTCAACATCACAGAGACTTTCTCCTGCATTACTGTTGAAGACTTGCTCAGCTGACGTTCTTTCTGGCTCCTGATCCTGCCTGCTGTACTACTACATTTATCTCTGGGTCACTGACATTTGCTTGGCTGACTACCCGATCCGGTTACTGAACTCTGGCTTGTTTTGACTACGCTTACTCTGTTTACCTTATTATTATTATTATTAAACAAGTGTGATTTAACTTTACTTCTGTCTCGGTCTGATTCATGGTTCCTGATACTTCTTGAATACTGGTGCCAAACTGTCTGGGTGGTCGAGGCTTGTCTAGGTGAATAGTTGTTAATTAGCTTACTGTTTAATTAGCTTACTGTTTATGTTTATGTTAGCTATTCATTAGATGTACTTACAATACAGTTTACAGTTTGCATTGTTTAGGATAATGTGATCAAGCTCTTACCTGATTTTGTGTGGTATATATTCTGAATTTACAATAAATAGTTCCAGTTTGCACCTAAGCTAGTTTCATCTAGTTCTTGGGTGCAATTCTCAGCTATAATACCTGGTTCCTGCTTTCAGAGTGGAGGAAGCTGTATCTTGGCAGAGGCACACAATTGTAGGACCAATATAGAATACATTTTTTTTTTCATTGTTCAGGATTCTTATTTTATTCTAGAACTTTAATTATTACACAATTGTAGGGCTTGTACAGTATATACCTCTATTGTTTTTTAGTTATATTTATTCTCTCAATTCTCTCAATGTATTCTTTATTCATTATGCAATCGCAGAATCAAACGTACTGTATACTCCTATTGTATTTTTTACTTTTATTTTTTTATAATAATTTTTTTATTGCATCAGGTTTATATATTCTTACCTAACTTTATTCTTTATTCATTCTACAATATAGTAAATAACTATTCTATATGTTGATTTACTAAAACTGGAGAGTGCAAAATCTGGTGCAGCTGTTAATGGTAGCCAATCAGCTTCTAACTTCAGTCAGAGAAAAAGGAAGGATTCTGGCGCTCCAAATTGTGTGATGCCCTTAGTGAAATGGTATGAGTAGTGGCTGTAATAGCAAGTCCTTATAGATCAATGCTATGATCTAGTGTTCTTATGAAAAGGAGGCAGCCACCTTCAGAGGGTGTCCAGTGCCTCTGTGAACAAGTATAATTTTCCTGATTGACAATCCCCTTCTTGGTGATGTCACATCCGCTTGCGCATTCCAGTGTGGAGTTTCCTGTCATCGCATACCACACAGAAGCCGGTGACAGAATACATCATCCCCACGGCTGAGGGATTGGCAGCGTAGCCCACAGAGCAGCATCACAGTACCCCAGGACTGTTCATTCATCGATGGGCATCCTCACTTCAAGGACTTGACAGGAAACTCCACGCTGACCACTCTAGAACGTGGAAGTGGATGTGACGTCACCAAGGCAGGGTGGGCATCTAAGCTGGGGATAGTCAATCAGAAAAATATAGGCTACGTGCTCGGAGCTCACAGCTCCTTCTACTGGCCCCACGCTGACCACTCTGGAATGTAGAAGGCCAGTGGAAGGAGCTGTGAACTCGGAGTTGGGAAGCCTGTATTTTCCTGATTGACAATCCCCAGCTTGGATGTTCGCCCTGCCTTGGTGAAGTCACATCTGCTTCCCCGTTCCAGAGTGGTCACCATGGAGTTTCCTGTCATTGCATACCACAAAGAAGCTGGTGACAGAATACATCATCTCCATGGCCCGAGGAATTGGCAGCGGAACCCACAGAGCGACATCAGAGTACCCCAGGACTGTTTATTCATCGATGGGCATCCTCACTTCAAGGACTTGACAGGAAACTCCACGCTGACCACTCTGGAACGTGGAAGCGACATCACCAGTTATAATGAAACCAGTAGTATACATCCAGTTGCGCCTCCCCCCTTTCTCTACTTTTAGCTTCTAACTTCAGCTTGTTCAATTAAGCTTTGACAATAAATCCTAGAAGCTGATTTGGCTTCTATGCAGAGCTACACCAGATTTTGAACTCTCCAGTTTTAGTAAATGAACTCTATAGTGTATTTTTAGTGGTTGGTTACTATACTGTATTTTCATTATATGCTGGATATATAATGTTGTGAGTGCTTGCTTCCAAACCACACTTTGTGTGTCCAAAATTCAATAGACGACTTTTTTCCAACCTGACCGTGTACTGTATGTATTTTCACAGCTCCTGTTAATACCTAGCTGTTGTATTTTGTATATATCGCACTAATATGGCAGAGGCAGAAATATTCTGTCAGTGAAAAATTCTGCTTATACATAATTTAACTTTCCTTGCTTGGAATTAAACTTTAACCTACCGGTACATTTTAAACAATTGGAGTATTAAAAGGAAACCCACACAAATGTACATAAAAAAAACATTCTATTGACTCAGCCACCGAAGAATTTATTTCCCCATGTGATTAGTGATCAGACCTTAAACCAGGTAAACAAACTCAACCTGGTGAATTAGGAACGTGTCCTAATATGAGCTATGTAATGTGTCTTATAGACATAACGATATGATCTCTCAACTTAAAACAAATGCTTGACACAAAAAAAGGAATGACTCATTTTATTAATTTCCACCAGATTTTACATTAGAACCCATATTTTCAGTTTTAATGAAGAACACTCATTAATCCATCTTCCCAATATATAGTGCAATTTACTTCTGAAAGAAACTGATCATTATGTCTAAGAATCCTGCATTGCTGCTAATTATGAACTGTTTATAAGTAGGGATTTCCACAGCTTCTCATTTTAGAAATTGATTGTCATTTTCCAATATAGAGAGATGTAAACAGCTTTATATGAATAACCTTATCAATGACTATAAATGCTTCAAAAACCTTGTCCAGTGAAGTGGGTTTATCCTTATAAGTAATTAAGCCATCTCCATGGAAACAGATCTAGGAATACAGGACCATTCTGACCCCAATGTATATCCAGAAGCTTCATCTGAAATGGAGCAGAGATGTTTCCTAGCATACTGGTATAAATTCTCAAAATGTTCCTGGCAGAGAAACCCAAATCACCATGCTCAAGCAGTTCTACTTGGGATGTCCCTTACCAAGTTTCCACTTTAGGGACTGCATTGACTGGCTTTTGTTCACTTCAAACAGGTCAATGGGAATGCAAATCCTGCAAAACTAGTTTGAAGCAGGTCAGAAGGGGGTCCACTGCAGGTCAAATGAAATGAATGTTCTCAGATGCATCTCAAAATGATGTCAAATTGATGCCATCAGTCCATTGTAAGAGGCCCTGGCGCAGGGCCCCTTGTTCAAAGCATGTTCCTGTCTATAGTGATTGTAATGGCAAATGAATCCAATAAATTAACATTTTACACTCATGGTGCCCTATGTACCCAATTTTGAATTTTCCTGATAAGAAATCCCATTCCCATCAGGGTAACCCTATCAAAGTGTCTCAGGTGTTCAGGTTCTGCTTTGTCCCTGGAACTTGCCACTCAATCCATGAAAAGGGATGTGATGTAGTAGCCTTTAGGATAGACCAGGTCAATGTCAACTGAGAGAAAGGACTTGTATTAACAGACTGAATTGATGTTAAATCAAGGGATAAAGAGTCTGTGCAGTGGCTGGACCTTGTAGAGATTGCAACAGGGGATACTACACTTGAAACCCTGCAATGAAAGGGTGGTTGAGGGTGTTGTGTTGTAACCTGTGCATTGGGTGAAACCCATGGAATAAAGGCCAGTGGTGGAACTACCAGGGTTGCAAAGGTCGCACTTGCAAGTGGGCCCTGGCATTCCACCACTGTGGGGGGGCTAAGACAGCAGGAAGGGGGCCCGGTGTGGGAGCGTAAGGCTCAGTTCACACTGCTGTGACCCCAAAATCATGCAACTTGCTTGTGATTTCCTTGTGACTTGCTTGTGACTTTTTTGATTTAACATTGCAGTCTATGGCACTCAAATCTCTCCAAAGTCGCAGAAAAGTAGTGAAGGGACCTTTTTTTTGTCCCTGCGCCTTGAGTCACATTGAATAAGTTGGCACCTATTGAAATTAATGTGTTTTGACTTGTCAATGTGTTGCAAGTTGCATGATAAGTCACAGCAGTGTGAAACAGGGCTAAGTGGTCCCTGGGACCAATGGAAAAGGACCCAGGACCAATGGAAAGGGCCCTGGAGTTCAGGGAAACTCACACCAGGGCCCTGAAGGCTCTAGTTATGCCTTTGATAGAGGTATTTGGATTCAGAGATGGAGGAGGTGCATTAGAGCATTCCTTGGCAACAAGAGTAACGGTTGAAGCCATATGGATATGAAGAACTTAAAAACAGAAGAAAGTGCTGGACGATGTTGCCACAACAACCTATGTAGTGAGTGGATAGGCAGGGATAGATTAAAGGGAAACTTTTAGGTCCCTGCACTTCATACCTGACAGTAGCTTTTTAACTGTTAAGGTACTTGGACTACCAAGTCTTATCCTCCATTGGTTTGGCTCCGCTTGCGGAGGTTCTTCAGGTTGTTGCCCCAAAAACCTATGAAGTGTGTGGACCTGACAAAAGGTAAGCACTTGTAGTCACAGAATGAGGGTGTGTGAACCATGTCAACTGAAAGAAGAGACTTGTAGCCATTGGGACAGACTGAAGCCAGGGAACATGTCAATTAAGGGAAGACATTTGTGAAAATAGAATAAAGATGTGGTGCAGCAATTGATTTAGAAGTGGAGAGGTGGAAACGGTCCCCAGCTCATTGCCTACTCATCATTTTCAAGTAAATATTTGGCCACTTATGGGGATTTTTATAAATGGTTGTAAAGCCTGAAGGTTTTTCAACCTTCATGGATACTATCCATGAAGGTATAAAAAACCTTCAGTGTGCAGCTTCCCCCCCTCCTAACACCTTTTATACTTACCCGAGCCCGATCTCGATCCAGAGATGTGCACAAGAGCAGCAGCTCTCCCAGGTCTCTCCCTCCTCATTGGCTGAAACACAGCAGTGGGAGGCATTGGCTCCCACTACTAAAAATCACAGCCAGTGAGGAGGGAGCGGGGCCAGGCTGTGTCTCTTTTGGACACACAAAGCACGGCTCAGGAGCAAGCACTCACAAATGCCCCCAGAGCAAGCAGCTTGCTCTAGGGGCACTCAGCAAGGGGGAGGAGCCAGGAATGCCAGAAGGGGACCCAAGAAGAGGAGGATCGGGGCTGCTTTGTGCAAAACCATTACACAGAGCAGGTAAAAATTACATGTTTTTTCTTTTTTCTTTTTAAAAAAAGCCAAACCTTTAGTATCGCTTTAAGCTAAATGAGTTTATCTCAAAAGCCCCTAAAGCTGCCCAACACCAGTAGAATTTAGCTAGAAAATTATTGTTAGAAAATTATTGTTTTTGGAAAGTTAGTTCAATTTTCTAGTTGTTTTCTGATGGTCATTTTCTGACGAAAACAATAAAAGGACAAGATGGAAAACTTTTTTTACAGAGAAAGATTTTTTTTTATCATGAAACTCCATTCATTCCTATATCAATTGTTAAAGTGTTACTAAAAGTAACGAATCAAAATGTGACCTTGCGCAATAATCTCATAACCTGGGATAAATTACCTCTAAGTAAAATATGTTAGGAATGTGGTAACACAAATCGTGTGGTAAAAATGGTGACATAAATATTACCATTTACCCTAGGTGCATAATTAAATAAACATTCTATAATAAATGATCTGTAGTAATCAGCTAATACACATGTGAATGCTATTATATAGCTAATAAGTGCTACCAAAAATGCCAGTAAATAAAGTGTAATTAATAGTGAATTGTCCAAACAAATAATAAATGGAGCGATTGGGTCCTCAAAGATGGATGAACTGTTGTAGAAAGTCCTAAATAGAGATATGATATGGATCCAATAGATGGATTCTTAATCGTAAAGTGTAATAGTGTTGCCCTTCAAACTTCTTGTAAATATGGTCTCTCAGAACTCTCACCTCAAAAATGTTGTGTCATAGCTTTTAAGGGTACTGGTCCATGGATGTTGTCACTGCTATATGTTAATGCTGATCGTGGATTTTTCCTCCAGGATCCCCTGCTGTGACTAATAAAGTAGCTCCGGTTAAGTCAGCCCGGTATAAAGGGTGAAGAAGGGAGAGAAGAAAGGGGGGCTCCACTAGTGTAGTATATTAGATAATAGGGACATTTATTGAATGATAAAAGTGGACTCTTACATTAAAACATAAGTAAAAAAGTAGATACAGCAAACTGAACTAGTGTGGCGCTTTCAGCGCACTCTCACTTCTCTTCCTGTGTTTGTCTCGCTCCGGCCAATCCCTATGCGTTATGACACCATCACGTGTCTTCATCTGGTTGTTAAAAGTGTTCAAAAGTGTTCAAAGTGTTACTAAACCCAGGATCCTGCATTCACTATATCTGGTCTCCTACGGTACACAGAACATGGAAATGCAATAGTTTTAGTAAATATAAACTTCTAAATATCTTTTCTCATCAGCAGTATATAGCAGTCTTGTGACTTCTATCAGTGTCTGGTTAAAGCTTGTAGGAGGGGTTTTCATACTGCACTGGCTTTCCTATCATGATGCAGGACTCCTGACCCTCTGTTTGGACAGTACTGATTAGCCCTGTGCTGATCACATGCACCCTCCCAAGAAAAAAAAAAAATAGCAATACACACCAAACTGAGCATGTGCAGCCTGACTCCAGTAACTGTCTTATCTGGACATATTTTGGGGACAAGAAAGGGAGGATCTGTGCATATAGGATCAAACAGCGTTTTGACACAATGCAGAAGATTAACCCCTTTGGTTTCACAGTGACTATAACAAGCATGCTTTACTGCATATACAGACTGATTTTACTGTTGCATGTTTAGTAACACTTTAAAATCAAGTGAAATTTTTAGGTACTTTTGAATAACATTCGTCAAGTGTACTTACGAAACTGATAAACATTCACATGAAAGTCTACAAGTGCATGATCAGATTAAGCAAGACTTTTTATATCATTCTCTGATACACCTCTATAGGAAGCGAACACAAACCTGTATTTAAAGTAAAATAATCAAATAAGGAACATCAAAGAAAAAAATGTGACTTCCAAATCAACAAATGACATTCAGATTGATGTTACACCAATAGCTCAAAACGTATATCTACTGAACCAGTACTAGAGATTTCCTGCATTCAGCATTCAGCTTGAGTCACATTGGGTATGATATCACAAACATCACAGATCTTTACAGATTATTCCGTAAAATGTATTCTGTAGACTCAACATAAAAAAAAGAAAAAAAAGATAACAGTGAAGAAAGTCTCTTTCGACTGAAAATAGTGGATAAAAGAACCATATTGCAGCCTTGTTAATTATGCAGAGAAAGGTTTTGTAGATCCTGCCATTTCATTTTAAACTATTTATGTATCCAACGAGAATCGATTGAGCCAGGCTACGAGGAACACTTTAGAGTCCATTTCTGCATTATTCCCCCTCCATACACGCTGTAAATGAGAATGCGCACTGAGCCCGATGCAGGGAGACATCTGCTGAAGAGTCATGTGAAATTAAGGAGAGAATGAAATGTGTGATCTTATTTAATCACACCTGGTGCTTCAATCTTTCAACAACAGTGCCCTGCTACACGGTGTCGAATTGGATTTAAAGGGAAAAAAAATAAGGATGAAAAATGAGTTAACTCCTCCAGCGCTAGGCTTGTGGGCACAGAGGATTCTGATATCAGACAGCATTACCGTTAAACGAAACATCCAGGTTCCGGTTGATGAAATTTGACAGCGAATGCGGTTTGTTGTCCAACTGCAACCCATTAGGATCAAAGGTCCTGGATGTGTTTGCTCCATTTGCAACCCCCATCCATTAACTTGATGGTTTTATCAGATGTGGTTGAAGCTTGAATGGAGGGAAGTCAACAATTCTGTTCACTGTAGTGATGTACACTATGTTTCTAAAAGTATTGGGACGCCTGCCGTTACACGAACATGAACTTTAATGGCACCCCAGTCTTATGCCGTACATACGATCGGACATTCCGACAACAAAATCCACGGATTTATTCCTGAAGGATGTTGGCTCAAACTTGTCTTGCATACACACAGTCACACAAATCTTGTTGGAAATTCCGAACGTCAAGAACGGGGGGGGGATGTACAACACGTACGGCGAGCCGAGAAAAATTAAGTTCAATAGCCAGTGCGGCTCTTCTGCTTGATTCCGAGCATGCGTGTAATTTTGTGCGTCGGAATTGTGTACACACAGGATCGGAATTTACGACAACAGGATTTTGTTGTCGGAAAAGTTGAGATCCAGATCTCAAATTTTGTGTGACGGAAATTCCGATGGGAAATGTCCGATGGAGCCTACACACGGTCGGAATTTCCGACAACAAGCTCCCATCGAACATTTTCCGTCAGAAAATCCGACCGTGTGTACGGGGCATTAGTCCGTAGGGTTCAATATTGAGTTGGTCCACCCTTTGCAGCTATAACAGCTTCAACTCTTCTAGGAGGGCTGTCCACAAGGTTTAGGAGTGTGTCTATATAGATGTTATATTCAAGGGCAAAAAAAGAAAAATTTCAGAACTTGCCTTGGACTGACCTTATATATGGTTTTAGAAATAAGGAAATTATGTATTAGTTTAATAAGGAGATAAGTATTAGATTTTCCAACAAGAATGTATATTGGTCTGTAAATGATGAAATTCTATAATAAAGAAATATAAAGCAAAAAAAGGAGTGTGTCTATGGGAATGTTTGACCATTCTTTCAGAAGCGCATTAGTGAGGTCAGGCACTGATGTTGAACGAGAAGGCCTGGCTTGCAGTCTCTGCAATTTATTCCAAAGGTGTTCTGTGGAGTTAAGGCTTGGCCCCTTAGTTCCAGTGAAGGTAACTCTTAAGGTGTCAGCATATCAAGACAATTTGGCCAATTTCATGCTCCCAACTTTGTGGGAACAGTTTGGGGATGGCCCTTTTCTATATCAACATGACTGTGCACCAGTGCACAAAGCAAGGTCCATAAAGACATGGCTGAGCAAGTTTGGTGTAGAGGAACTTGAATGGCCTGCACAGAGTCCTGACCTCAACCCGATAAAACACCTTTGATGAATTAGAGCTTGTAACCAGTGACTCTGTTTCAGACAACCCAAAGAGAAGGAGGAATCTTTGCGTCAGACTCCAGAGTAATGAGAGGCCTTTGGCCACCTTCCTTGTCATATTCCCACCTAAATAAACAGCACTACCCCTTTTCAGGACCCCCAGGACTTTCTTTGGAAGCTAGCTGCTGCCATAACAACAATATTCCTCTTCAAAGTATGGGCGATCCGTAAGTGGTTAAAGCTTCAAAAAAAGCATCGAAAACATGTGTAAGCGCTTTCAGGTGAGTTACTAATCAACGCAAGTGTAAGCAAGCCCTTATAGGGACATTGTAGGCTTCTCCATGGACTGTTGAGAATGCTGCAACAAATTCAGTGAATTCTGTGTTTCTTTTATTACTACATAATTATTCCCAGTGTTAAAGGGGTTGTAAACCTCAGACAAAGCATATCCCTCTATAGTGTGTACTTGTCTCAATCCAGAGCCCTAATGCCCTGTACACACGATAGCATTTTCCGATGGAAAATGTGTGATAGGACCTTGTTGTCAGAAATTCCAACCGTGTGTGGGCTCCATCACACATTTTCCATAGGAATTTCCGAAACACAAAGTTTGAGAGCTTGCTATAAAATTTTCCGACAACTAAATCCATTGTCGGAAATTCCGATCGCGTGTACACAAATCCGATGCACAAAGTGCCACGCATGCTCAGAATAAATTAAGAGAGGAAAGCTATTGGCTACTGCCCGGTTTATAGTCCCGACGTACGTGTTTTACATCACCGCATTCAGAACGATCGCATTTCCGACAACTTTGTGTGACCGTGTGTATGCAAGACAAGTTTGAGCCAACATCCGTTGGAAAAAATCCATGGATTTTGTTGTCGGAATGTCCGATCAATGTCCAACCGTGTGTACAGGGCATAAGTGTCATTTCTGTTCAGTGTCCCATTCCTCTGCTATCAGCATGAATCACTTCTGACAAGTTTTCCTGACACCAAGAGAAAAAAGGTGACAGGGGAGGGACCTCCAGCAAATTGACAGCCTCAGCTCTGCTGCTGTGTGCTGTGTGGAGAGGGGGTGTCCCTTCCCTCCAATCATCTCTCAGATACACAACACCATGCTGCGCACCTGACCATTTCAGGACAACCACCATTGCTGGACTCTTTTACATATGATGAGCCTTTTTACCACAACCTTCTAGTAAGTGTTTTTAATCCTTTTGGCTAATAAAGTCTTGGTGTTCTGCACTTAGAGGCGCCTTCTTTTCTATCTCATCTTTAATTTTGAGTTGGCCCACCCTTTGCAGCTATAACAGCTTCAAATCTTCTGGGAAGGCCGTCCACAAGGTTTAGGAGTGTGTCTATGGGAATGTTTGACCATTCTTCCAGAACGACATTTGTGAGCTCAGACACTCACATGGACGAGAAGGCCTGGCTCGCAGTCTCCACTCAAAGGTGTTCTATCAGGTTGAGTCAGAACTTTGTGCAGGCCAGTCAAGTTGCTCCACTCCAAACTCGCTCATCCATGTCTTTATGGACCTTGCTTTGTGCACTGATCTAAATCATTTGGTGGAGGGGGGATTATGTTGTGGGGTTGCTTTTCAGAGGTTTGGCTTGGCCCCTTAGTTCCAGTGAAGGGAACTCTTAAGGCGTCAGCATACCAAGACATTTTGGACAATTTCATGCTCCCAACTTTGTGGGAACAGTTTGGTGATGGCCCCTTCCTGTTCCAACATGACTGCGCACCAGTGCACAAAGCAAGGTTTATAAAGACATCAATAAGATGAGTTTGGGGTGGAGGAACTTGACTGGCCTGCAAAAAGTCCTGACCTCAACACGATAGAACACCTTTGGGATAAATTAGAGCAGAGACTGCAAGTCAGGCCTTTTTGTCCACATTAGTGCCTGACCTCACAAATGCGCTTTTGGAAGAATGGTCAAACATTTCCATAGACACACTCCTAAACCTTGTGGACACTGAAGCTGTTATAGCTGCAAAGGGTGGGTCAACTCAATATTAAAGCCTACGGACTAAGACTGTGATGTAATTAAAGTTCATGTGCGTGTAAAGGCAGGCATCCAAATACTTTTGGTAATATAGTGTGTATATATATATATATATATATATATATATATATATATATATATATATATATATATCAGTGGCAGCCCATCAGAGGCGCAGGGGCGTCTGGCCCCCTAATCTACACACAGGGTGACGGATGCATGGATTCCAAAGGGAGGGGGTGGTTTTTTTGAACCACGTAATTAGAGCCAGAGGCTCTAATAGGCTTAAAAAGTGGGTGGTCTCCAGGCGCAGAGCACTGCACTCTGAGCACACCCAGCTGTGTGACAATAGCAAATAAATATTCGCTATTTTCACACTGAATCGCTTCCCCACCAATCAGGAAGTGTGTCATGAGACCCGTTTCCCAAAACACCAGGAGATCCTATTTGGAGGAGAGAGGAGAGCACGGCTGGAGGAGAAGACCAGCTGACCCACCAGCCGCCACTGTAAGCTTGGATGGCTCACCCGCAGCCGCCCAGCCATTCGGCACTCCTCGGCTCGGACAGGGGAGGGAGGGGAGATCGTCGTGTCATCCCTGGCAGGTAAGGAGGCCGTCCGTCTTGCAGGGGGACTGCATTCCCCACATTCATTTCCCCCTGGGGGGGGGTGGAACGGCCTCGTCTCCCGCCAAGGGGGTGGCGTTGGTTTAACGCCCCCCCCCCCCCGAACTATCGAGCACCAGACGCCACTGATATATATTATATATATATATATATATATATATATTTATATATATATATAACATATAAACTTTTTTATTATTAAAACTCTTCTGTGGGTCAATTACATTTTAAATTAAATTTAACAATTAGATTACAGACAATTCTTACCTGCTTCTATTCTGTATATAGAGACTGGTCAGCCTGCTTATAAAAAACTGCTAGCTTAAAAACTGCCATAAAAATCAGTGAACCATTTACATGAACAGGAAATCACATTAATAGCAGTGTTTTGTACACTGTTTGTACCCATCACTGGAATACTTACAAGGAATCAACACTCTACTATTCCAGCGGCTCTGAAAAATCGTAGTTGACTGCAGAGTGAAAAGGAGAGGAAATCATTTTTTTGGGTTTTCAATTTTTTTTTTCTCGTAAAATGAGGTTTTCCATTAAATGTAATTCGGAGAGTAACATCAGCCTTATCTTCAGCTGACCTGCCTTTTCTTATCGATTCCTTAAGAAGGTTTAGGCACACCTGGATGTATGGCAGTTCAGTAAATGAAGATTGCACTGACTACGCTAGACACAAACAAGAGCAATTACACCGAACAAGCCGTGCAGATGTCAGTGCGGGCAGACCTAACATGTAGTGGGTTAACGCATCAGAAAGGGATATTTACAGCAGTAGGGCAAGTTGCCGGGGAAGTAACTCCATTGATATGTACAAAGTGTTGTAATTACACAAGCGACCCCAGTCTGCACTTCCATCCATTGCACTAATAGCAAAGCTCTCATAACTCATAACAATACATCATACGACATCATGTCGCAATGACAAATGATGCAAGTCATCCACCGTATATTGCTGAACTGTTTGTGTGAGGACACCTCATAACGTATGGGACCGTATATTAAAGCCAAAGTATTTCTGTGTCTCCAATGGGCTATGTCTATTGAATAAATAAATATGACTTTCCCTTTCCATTACATATAGTCCCTAGGCTTTTAATGCTATTATGGGATAATCAAATGCTCCAGAAGGCCTCGTTGACTGCTGGAGGATTTTCCCCCTTCCTGGAATTCAACATAAAAACATGATGGATGATACAGAGTCAGATCCATCAACAGATAAGTACTAGGACCTGGTCACATGTATTGCACCGGTTTTAGTTTACAGGGTTCGTATTATACGCAAGACATGCGTTGGGCAGTATGAGTTGGCCATGTCTCGATTCGTCCAGGTCTTGGTGCTTTTGCCAAAAACAACTGAGTACTGGCAGTGATATCTTTTTTATTTGCACTAACATTCCAATCTTCAGGACAAGTTTTCAGGGTGTAGCAGTTGGACCTTGAAAAAGGAGAGTACACCCCAAAAAGGTTGTCCTTAAAATTGGAATGTTAGTGCAAATAATAAAAGTAGTACTCAACAGATTTTCTTGCAAGTGCAATAATATGGTTACAATCACCACAAGCATGATGGTGCTTTTACCCAAATTATGCTGAGGTTCTTCACACCCAAATAACAGTTTATTTAAAATAGAACAAAAGGTAATTTTTCTTCCATTTTGGATTAAGAGAGGGTTATAACCTTTCTACGGTTTTTGTTTTGGTATCTGTGTACAACTGGGAGATTTTCTTCATGTCCTTTCCCATAGCCTAAATTGGAAGTGAGGGATTCCCTGGTTGTCACTAGGGTCACCAGAACTGGTGTCCCCACTGGAAGATATCCCCTCTATTACTGGTCTGGGGACAACCCAAAATTAGTGATTTTCTGATTTTCACTTTCACTTGATAATGGAACACAGGACAATTAGAGAGGTTGAATCCCCCAGGATCACAGACAGCAGTACGAACCTGACAGGTGTTCTAATCCCTCTGCACTCTATCCTGAACTAAAAAAAAGTTTTGCCTGTAATTTTACTTTGAAGGTCCATCCTTGTGCCGTGTTTAACGTGATAATGTGTGTTGCATGAGGGCAGCCCATTAACTTTTAAGTGGTTCTAAAGTCTAACTTTTTTCCATCTTTCCTAATTATCGTATTTATTGGCATATAACACGCACTTTTTCCCCCTGAAAATAGGTGGCAAGTCACGAGTGCTTGTTATACGCGATAGTGTACCTCGGAGGGGAACGAGCGCTGCCGGAATTCACCAAGCTGTCATCTCCTGTTTACTCGGCTTTCACTCGGCTCTGACATCACACACACAGTCCCGCCTCCGCCACCGGCATTGGACCAGTGTTCTGTCTATCACAGGAGCTGGTCCAATGCCAATGGCGGAGGCGGGACTGTATATGTGACTGCCGACTAATAGCCGAGTAAACAGGAGATAAACTCGGTGATTTCCTGCACTGCATTGATGAGAGAGCTTTAGTAAATCAATTCCCATTGAGTAAAATAAACTTGAACAGAGAGAATATGTAGACCATCACTGGCAACTGAAAAATAAAAGTTTGGATTATCAGTGATGGTCAAGGAGCAGAATATTGGTAGAATCAAGGGCTCGTGAACATATTGAGGCATACAGCGCAAGAATTTAACATTCTTCTGCACTTGGGAGTCATAGGTGTCACTGTACAGGTGCGACCAGCTGCCTGTACAAATCAATGACAAGCCGTCCAACACCATCACTGTATGCCTGTAACCGTACATCCATGTTATTGCACTTGTACAGGGATGCATGAGCATAGGTGCTCTTTACATGCTGGTTAGTTCAGAAGTAACCCTGTAGCACTGATTAGGTACAGAGTGTGCTAATCATGGTGACCAATCATAATTACACTTTTGACTACCAAAAAAAAGAACTTGGTAGGTTGCCACGGGCTACTATCACCCGTTCTTAAGACTTTTCGACTGAACAAGTCATCAAACTCTCCAATAAAACTCCGAAGTGATGAAAACAGCCCAGAAATGTGACCGTGACACATCTCTTGCAATTTACGTATAAAACAGCAAATGCAATTATTTTCCTTTCGCCCTGAATACGAAAATATTAAAGCGGACGATGACAAGACGCCTGTCAGCCATCCCATATGGCCGTGAAGAATAACTAGTGGCACAGACAACACGCTTTTCATCTTGCTTTGATTGTGCCTTCTTTTCATATTTTCATATACTAGTTTTTTTCCTACCCCAGTGAAAAAACAAAATCAGCATGGCCAGCGTTTTCCACATTCATTTTTAATTGGCTGAGAGATTTCACAAGCGCGCGGCTCAAGGGAAAAATTCTATTCTCGCTTTATTGCCTTTTTCTTTTTTTTGTCTCTCCATGCTTTTATTAGTTTTTTTTTTTTTTTTTTTTTAAACAAAAGCACACAAGAATAAATTATCCTTTTATGCCATATAAAAATAAAAATAGACCTAACCATAATTTTATTAAACGTGAAATATAATCAGATTGTACTTTCATTATTGGGGTTATTACATATTCCTTGACAGTGCAGTTGAGAAAAGTACTTTTGATAATATAAAAAAAAATTGAAGATTATCCTCAGAATTAAAGTGTATGTAAATCCTAAAAACTCATTCGCACTGGGAAGAAAAAAACACTGCTTTTACAGGAATTTTGCGGGATTTTTTTCAGTCTGTAAACACACGTATGTGTTAGTCTATGTGTCTATGCACACATTGGCATTTATAGGAGTTTTAGAAAAGGAGAGTTTACAGGCTAAAAAAAATTAAAAAAACATCACCAGCGCATTCAGGAGAGGAGCGCTTGGGCAGAAAAACACGTGAGCGTGTATAAATACTAGAAGCGTTTAGGTGCGTTCGCACGTGAATGTAGTCTAATGGCGTAAGAAATGAATTTTCTGCCCAATAGAATACAGTATGCCAAATATGCATTAACGCATGTGCAAAACGCAGCTTTTGACGTGTTTTTAAGCGGCTTTTCTCCTGCTAGGAGTACCCGAAGAAAACACACACGGGCACACGGAAAACATGCAAACTCCAGGCATTTAATGCCGTTGTCTTTACTGGACTTTTTATAAGTTTTATCTTCCCAAAGAAAAATCTCTCATTCTTCACAATCACACCTTATTCATGTCCTCAGTTTTCGGCAACATCTATATTTGTGAGCAACTATTTTCAAGGACAAAGCACACGAAGGGCAAAATTAGAACCAAAATATCTGATGAGCACTTTGAAAATTCATTGAGAATTGCTACTCCATCCATCAAACCAGATATTGATGTGTTCGTTTTATAAAAAAATATCACACTAGTTTTATTATAAAAGTGAAGTACTAATGCGTTACTAGAAGTGTAAACGATACGAGTAATAAAGTGCTTAATGCAAGAGGTAAATATAAAGCTGCTGAACTTCTATAGTGTTGCCAGCACCAATGAATAAATGTAAAATATAGTGAAGCAGCCTCTCACTTTAAAGATAGACTCCAAATGGGTCTAGTCATGCATCAACAGAAGTATAACACTGATGTGTTCTTTTCCTCCTCCGATGGGTATATCCTGGACAGATGATCACTGCAGTGTCAAGGCTGTTTCTCCATAAAATCCAAGTTCCACGACCAGCTCCTTTAAAACATTATCTCCAAGACCATAGGGTAGAAGAGAAGAGCCTCCATAGTTTAGAAGTTAAAAATTGTTTGTTTTATTTGAAAATATATAATAACATAGCAGTTTAAAATGGCAAAAACGCCATCAGCAGAAAAATGTGCCAAACACAGGAACTTCCGGTCACGGCAGTAACCAGAAGTGACGTCACCCGCCTTCTCCCTACGTGTTACGTCACACCACACGTGATGTTTTCAAGGGTATATCATAAATCATGTAGTATATTATAAAGCATAATATAAAGTAGTATAGTGTAGTATATATATATATATATATATATATATATATATATATATATATATATATATATATATATATACTACACTATGGAGGCTCTTCTATCCTATGGTCTTGGAGATAATGTTTTAAAGGAGCTGGTCGTGGAACTTGGATTTTATGGAGAAACAGCCTTGGCACTGCAGTGATCATCTGTCCAGGATATACCCACGGAGGAGGAAAAGAACACATTGGTGTTATACTTCTGTTGATGCACGACTAGACCCATTTGGGGTCTATCTTTAAGGTGAGAAGCTAGCACACACAGGGTGTGGATTGGAGAAAGATATCTACAAGTTATAATTTTATCTACAATTGGACCCTGTTTCTGTTCCCTCTCCCTTCTGTTTCACCTTTTTGCACATATTTATATTTTCAAAGAAGACTATGGCATAGCACCTTGAGATATTTAGGAATACACTTTATTATTGGATCATGTATCCTTGTATTTGTTGGCTTAAAATTTCTTTGATACCATTGTATTGCACTGTTTTGCACATTGGGAAGTGAGATCTTATTAGCACTTTATGATTAGCACTTTATATCCAAGGATTGTTTTAGAGTTATTTAGCGCTGCTTCACTATATTTTACACACTAGTTTTATGTTGCCCTCTTTTACTTTTATAATGAAAACTATTACAAAAAATTAAGTTTTATTACTCAGATAGGGTCATTATCTATACCAGTGATTGTTGACTTGTGGTCTACCCAATTTTTTCTGCTCATAAGCTATTCTAGAGTTACTAAAACTGCAGAGTGCAAAATCTGGTGCAGCTGTACATGGTAGCCAATAAGCCTCTAAACTCAGCTTGTTCAATTAAGCTCTGACAATAAAACCTGGAAGCTGATTGGTTTCTATCCACTTCCGGACCGCCGCACGTTGATATACGTCCTAACTTTGAAGAGGAATATCGTTGACCCGGTATCCTCTTCTTCGGCTGGCGGTCTGGTTACCGATAATAGTGGTCTCTGCTCCGATGCGCCGCGAGATCACTTTTATCGGTGGCGGGAGAGGGGCTCCCCCCTCCCGCCGCGCTCCGGTGCCCTCCACCACTTACCAGAGCCCCCAGCAGCGGCGGAGGCGATCGGATCCTCTTCCTTGCTGGGTATGGAGGTGAGTGAGGGGAAGATGGCCCCCACCCATCTCCAAAGCATTGCAGGGCAGGAGTGACGTCAAAACATCACTTCCGCCCATAGCTCTTGAAGGGCCATTTTTTAATTTTTTTTTTTTAAATGACATTTTTTTTTTTATTGCATTTTAGTGTAAATATGAGATCTGAGGTCTTTTTGACCTCAGATCTCATATTTAAGAGGTCCTGTCATGCTTTTTTTCTATTACAAGGGATGTTTACATTCCTTGTAAATAGGAATAAAAGTGACACATTTTTTTTTAACTGCTTGCCGACTGCTGGCCGTCAATTGACGGCCAGGCAGCGCAGCTCTTGTTGCGGGCGGGTGTCATATGACGTCCTCGCTTTCCTAGGCCACCAGGGGGCGCGCGCACGCCGCCGCCGGCAATCGCGCGTGCCCGCCGTGTCACTAGGCACCCGGTGCGCGTGCCCGGCGGCCGCGATGTCCGCCGGGCACCCGAGATTACCGGTAACACAGCAGGACCATGGATCTGTGTGTGTAAACACACAGATCCACGGTCCTGTCAGAGGAGAGGAGACCGATGGTGTGTTCCCAGTACAGCGGAACACAGATCGGTCTCCTCCCCTAGTGAGTCCCTGCCCCCTACAGTTAGAATCACTCCCTAGCAACACAGTTAACCCCTCGATCACCACCTAGTGTTAACCCCTTCACTGCCTGTCACATTTATACAGTAATCAATGCATTTTTATAGCACGGATCGCTGTATAAATGTGAATGGTCCCAAATATGTGTCAAAAGTGTCCGATGTGTCCGCCGCAATATCGCAGTCACGATAAAAATCGCAGATCGCCGCCATTACTAGTAAAAAATTAAAAAATAATAAAAATGCTATAAATCCATCCCCTATTTTATAGACGCTATAACTTTTGCGCAAACCAATCTATATACGCTTATTGCGATTTTTTTTACCAAAAATATGTACAAGAATACATATCGGCCTAATCTGAGAAAAAATTTGTTTTAAAGAAAAAAAAATTGGATATTTATTATCGCAAAAGGTAAAAATTATTGTGTTTTTTTTAAAACTTGTCACTCTTCTTTTGTTTATAGCGCAAAAAATAAAAACCGCAGAGGTGATCAAACACCACTAAAAGAAAGCTCTATTTGTGGGGAAAAATTGATAACAATTTCATTTGGGTACAGTGTTGTATGACCGCGCAATTGTCATTCAAAGTGCGACAGCGCTGAAAGCTGAAAAATGGCTTGGGCAGGAAGGGGGCGAAAATGCCCAGTATTGAGGTGATTAAAGAACAGTGTAAAAATTAAAAATAAAAGGTAAAATAAATAAGATTTTTTTTTTTTTTTTAAACACGCCCTGTCCCACCGAGTGGGTAAGTTAATAGCTCCCGCATGTGAAAACGGTGTTCAAACCACACATGTGAGGTATCACCGCGATCGGTAGAGCGAGAGCAATAATTCTAGCCCTAGACCTCCTCTATAACTCAAAACATGCAACCTGTAGATTTTTTGAAACGTTGCCTTTGGAGATTTTTAAAGGTAGAAGTTTGTCGCCATTCCATGAGCGGGAGCAATTTTGAACGGCATAACATTATCTTTCACAATATAAAGAAAATTGGGCTAACTTTACTATTGTCTTATTCTTTAATTCAAAAAAGTTTATTTTTTCCGAAAAAACTGCGCTTGTAGGACCGCAGCGCAAATACGGTGTGACAGAAAGTATTTCAATGACCACTATTTTATTCTCTAGTGTGTTAGAAAAAAAATGTATAATGTTTAGGGGTGCTAAGTAATTTTCTAGCAAAAAAAAAACAGTTTTACCTTGTAAACAACAAATCTCAAAAAGAGGCTCCGTCCTTAAGTGGCTATACAACGCTGCACCAGATTTTGCACTCTTCAGTTTTAGTAAATAACCCCCTATGTCTTTTCTCTGTATATTAAAAGTTCCTGTTTCCTGATTGCAGTTAAGCAGCAAAGCCCATGTGGACTGTACACTGTCTGTTCTGTAGGACTATACACAGAATTTCTAAAAGTCCCCCCCCCCAGAACAGGAAGTGTGTTACGGGCAGGATAACCAGATATAAACAAAAGAAAAAAAAGCTTAAAAATAAAGACTAATGCAGCTATCACATCTTAGGAATAGTAAGGTGCAAAATATGACATTTTTGTTCATTGGTTTAGATACCCTTTAAAAAATGAATTACAATAAAAATCAGTGAAGGATAATAATAAGGATATCAAGTATATTAGCTGTGAGCAGATAGAGATGGAATTTTTTTTTTTTTTTTTATTCAGAATACAACATCTTTATCGAGGCTCTTCTTCTAATCTACTGAAATAATGTCACCCGAATCCCACACAGAAATATTAAAAGACAAGAAAAGTATAAGGTCACTTTAAACCCAGACGCTAACAGCTGAAACTTTTATATGACATCTGTAGAGTAATGACGGCCAAGATTGGATTGTAAAGTTTGCTCTGTAATTTTACAGTTTAGTTTTTTTTTTTTATATCTCATAATATGTCAAGATAGAGAAGATAATATATATATATATTAAAAAAAATAGTTCAAGCAAAGTAGAGGCGAGAACCATGGCAACCAATCAGACTGCAGCTATCACTTTTTTTTTTTTTATTAAAAAGTGAAAGTGAACCTGTAAGCCATTTTGAATGTTAAACTTTTTTACTGCCGCCGCCGCCGCCACACCTGCGTTGAAGTGCAATTCAGAATGAATGACGCAGCAGGGCACCAATACCCATTACCCATAACACATTACCACAAAGCAACAATGTCACACTCCATCCTAAAAGTTAGACGTCCTACATAAGCAACCTGCTCCCAACCAGGCTGCTGACTTTTTTGCTTGATACCACCCTGGTAAAAATACAATTAATATTTTACCCACAATACAGTTCATATACATTGTTTTCCATTTCAAGTCCTATCAATAAAGGGGGTGTTTTGGACTCTCAAAATCTGTTGGTTTTCACTAAACAAAACAAACAAACAAACAAAAAAAATTATATTTTTAGATCCTCAGAGAGTTCTTTGCCATGAGGTGCCACGTTGAACTTCCAGTGACCAGTATGAGAGAGTGAGAGCGATAACATCAAATTTAACACACCTGCTCCTCATTCACACCTGAGACCTTGTAACACTAATGAGGCTATGGTAGGAGATTCAGGAGGACCCCGTGCTGACACAGAAACATAAAAAAGTCACATTGGAGTTTTCCAAAACTTACCTGAGGAAGCCAAAATCCCTTTGGAAAAATGTGCTATGGACAGACAAAAAACAATTACAGCTTTTTGGTAAAGCCCATCATTTTACTGTTTTCAGAAAAATAATAAGGCCTTTAAATAACAGAATACAGTCCCTACAGTCAAACCTGGTGGAGGTTCACTGATGTTTTGGGGTTGCTTTGCTGCTTACGACACTTAATGTCTTGACTGTGTGCATTATGAAATCTGAAGACTACCAAAGAATTCTGGGGTGCAATGTAGGGCCCACTGGTCAGAGGTCATGGGTCTTACAGCAGGACAATGACCAAAAGCACACGTCAAAAAGCACCCAGAAATGGTTTAAGACAAAGCGCTGGAGAATACTGAACTGGCCAGCAATGGGTCCAGATCGAAATCCCAAAGGGCACCTGTGGAGCCATCTCAAAACAGCAGTTGACAAAAAGTAACTCTTCCAATCTGAGAGACCTGGAGCACTTGGCGAAAGAAGAGTGGTCCAGTAGAGAGGTGTAAAAAACGAATTGATGGTTACAGGAAGCCATTGATTTCAGTTATTTTTTCCAAGGGGTGTGCTACCAAATATTAAATTGAGAATGCAAATGATATTGTCCAGTCAATTTTTGGAGTTTTGCGTGGAATGTATTAGATTTGGCTAACTGCAGTAAACTTGCATGGTGATTTTCTTCAACCCTTATCATCAGAAAACACTCCTGTCAAGGTGTTAACGTCCGTGGACGGTCTGGACATCTCTATGAGATGGTTGCAGTTTCATTTTTGGTATATTTTGTACAGTATTCTGACTGATTAGTAAAGCTTTGCTGATCTTCTTGTAGCCTTCATCTTTCTTGTGTAAAGGACTTGTGACATTTATCTTCCATGTGGTGCCATTGTTGACAGGATGAAATGGTAAGGGGTTTTCTTTCTTAAGTAACATCCTTTTATAATCAACTGTCTGCTGGACACTAATTTAATTAATAATTAGACTCGCCTGTAGTTCAATTCTTGTTAACCGCCTCCCGACCGGCGCACGCCGATGTACGTCGGCAGAATGGCACGGCTGGGCAAATGGGCGTACCTGTACGTCCATTTGAATTCCCCGCAGTGCCATTGCGTGCGCGCCACCCGGGAGCTCCGTGAGTCGGGTCGCGGGTCCCGCAGACTCGTTCGCTGCGGGGATACCCACAATCGCCTCACGGAGCGGATGAACGGGGAGATGCCGTTGTAAACAGCATCTCCCCGTTCTGCCTAGTGACAAGTGTCACTCGATCTCTGCTCCCTGTCATCCGAGCAGAGATCAGTGATTTTGACAAGATACTGTGCCAGAAGGAAAAGATGTGAGTATTTAATTTGAGAAGCATGCAGCTTACAGGGTTAAATAACGAGTGTAACTTGTCTGTCTTTTTAGAGCAGTAATAATCGAATTAATATCCACTCTAGGCTATAAACATCGTTTCCTTTTGGACACAGTGTGGGATACTTTCATCTATGGTACCTTATATCGGACTCTGTAACTTAGTCCACCAGGTATGGCTAAATGTTTTAACTATTGTTGCATGGGTGAGTTTTATACATATCTTGGCAGTGGGTGACCACACAGGTTGAAAGTCTATTGTGTGTATGTAGTGAGACTGGATGTCAACTTACTGCAGTTTGGATAAGGTGTTAATACTGATATCTAGTTAACTAATTAAGTCCTCCGATATTTAAGGATACACCCTTAACAACTGTGTATGCTCTGAGGAAGCTTGGTTTACAAGCGAAACATGTAAGCAAGTAAGACACACTCACATGTCTCCAGCGATGTGAGCACCGACTTGTCCACTTACATGGCATACCCAGTCTACTCATCCTGAATTTCCGTTCAGCATATCTACCTAGCACTCAGCACTTTATGAGCCAATGTGGTTGGCTTGGTTTGGACAATTTGCAGCGGTTGCACAATATGCAGGGTTTTGTGAGATATTAACTTAGATCATTCAACTGGGAGCAACTTGGAGGAACGTTTGAAAAGAACTATTATCCATCTTTAAAATAGAAAGAGGCTTTGTCCAATTTCCCATTGATGAGTTTATCCTGAGATTTATGGACTTTACCGCTGAGCGAGTGGATCGCCTGTATGAATTTTAAACGTGTAGAGAATACAAATACACAGAGCAAGATATCAGAACGGTGAGCTGTATCGGTTGAACCCTTTGCTTTAATACCGTTATTGTTTTCCTTGACCGATGTTATCCCTCATCAATTTAACTGCGATCCACATTCACACATAGGATTAACCATCAAACTGATGCTCCCCTGCTGAGCAACCTGAAATTGAATTCCTTACCGCATTGCGGGAAATCGTTTTACACTAGGGACAGGCATTACTAATACCTGGTTATGCCTTTTGGTTTGTGTAATGCCCCAGCTTCCACTGTTCCAAAACGTTTTCAATGAAACCTTCAGGGATCTGCTGTACCAGTTTGTTCATCTATCTGATGACATTCTCATCTTTTTGGAAAATCTGCTTGTCCACAGAAACCATGTCCATACTGTACGTCAGTGCCTTATAGAGAATAATCTGTGTGCCAAGCTGGAGAAATGTTCCTTTGAATGTTCTGAGATCCTGTTTCTGGGATGATTTGTCTCAAGTTTGGGTCTTCGTATGGATCCTGGAAAGGTCTTGGAAAGGTCTTGGCCATTACCAACTGGCCTCTTCCTGCTAGCCTCAAGGCCACACAGCGCTTTCTTGGGTTCACAAACTATTATAGGCAGTTCATAAGGAATTACTCTTCCATTGCTGCGCCTATTATCGCTTTGACCAAGAAGGATGCGAATGCCAAGGACTGGCCTCCTGAAGCTGTCTCTGCATTTCACAACCTGAAACAGGCCTTTGTTTCTGGACCTTTCTTGAGGAGACCTAATCCTGGGGACCCATTTTTTTATTGAAGTGGACGCTTCTTCAATGGGGGTGGAAGCTGTGCTTCTTCAATCCTTTAAGAAGAGACATCAACCATGTGCGTTCTTCTCCAAAAAAATTTCTCAGGCATACAGAAACTATGCTATCGGTGATCGGGAACTTCTTGCAATTAAATTAGCGTTAGAGGAGTGGCGTAATCTATTGGAGGGTTCCCCTCACTCCATAACGATTTTTACTGATCACAAGAATTTACAGTAACTACAGAATGATAAACGTTTGAATCCCTGAAGGGCCAGGTGGAGTCTTTTCTTTTCCCGTTTTAATTTTATGGATGTGTACAAACCTGGTCCCTGCAACGGTCGGGCTGATGCACTCTCTAGGTCATTTGACACTTTGGACGAGGAGTCCACCCCTAAACCTGAGCCGATCATTCCGACCTCATGCATTGTTGCCCATTCTACCACCCTGGAGTCAAAAATTCCTCCTGGCAAGACCTTCGTCCCCACTGAGCTAAGAGCTAAGATCCTTCATTGAGGACATAATTCCAAGGTGGCAGGTCATGCTGGGTTCCTCCGATCCTTCCTGCTCATCAGTCATCACTACTGGTGGCCTAATCTCCGCTCGGATGTCAAAATTAAGGCTTGTCATGTCTGTGCTCAGTCTAAATCCTCCACACAAGCCCCTGCTAGTCTTTTCATGCCCTTGCCCATTCCTAAGGAGCCCTGTCTTACATTGCCATGGATTTTAGCACCGATCTCCCACTGTCAGAGAATAATATGGTAATTTGGGTGGTAATCGATCGGTTCTCCAAGATGGCTCATTTTGTTCTTCTTCCTGGTCTTCCCTCTGCTCCTGCCTTGGTTCCCATTTTTGTTTGATAAATTTTCTGCTTCCATGGGGTTGCTTCTCATATTGCTTCCGGCAGGGGCATTCAATTTATATCTCGTTTTTGGAGAGCCTTTTGCAAATCCCTCAATATTGTCTTGGATTTTTCCTCTTCTTACCACCCTCAATCCAATGGACAGACTGAGAGAGTTAATCAGGAGTTAGAGGTTTTTTCTTCACACCTTTGTCTCTGCTCATCATGGTGATTGGTCCTCTCTACTCCCGTGGGCAGAATTCTCTCACAACAATCATGTAAATACCAGTTCGCAGAAGACACCCTTTTTCACAGTTTATGGAAAACACCCTCAACTCCCTCTTCCCATGACCTGTTTCAATTCTGTTTGGGGTGACGTTCATGAATTCCTCCTGGCAGCTGCTGACAAATTCAAAGGCTTTGCCGACCGTCGCAGGCGTAAACCGCCTTCTCTACAGCCAGGGGACAAAGTCTGGCTCTCCACCAGGAACATCAAGCTCCGGGCTCCTTCTCTGAAGTTTGTCCCAAGATTCATTGGTCCGTACACTATAACCTCTAAACTGAATCCGGTTTGTTTCAAACTCCAGATTCCTAAAAGCCTCAAAATCTCTAACTCCTTCCATGTTGCCCTTCTGAAGGCCTAAAAAGTTCTCTCGTCCTCTCCCTACCACGGCCCCGGTCTCTGAGGATAATCAGGAGTAGTCAAATTCTGGATTCCTGGCTGTGTAGAGGCATTCTTCAGTACCTCATGCATTGGAAAGGGTTTGGTCCTGAGGAGAGGTTCTGGATCATTGCATTGCATCTGAGGTCTTTGCGCCTTGTCTGTTGAGGAGGTTTCATCTGAAGTTTTACTCTAAGCCTGGGCCCAGGCAGGGGAGAGGGAGGCTTCGTAAGAGGGGGATACTGTCATAGATATGCAGTAATGTTTGTACTGCCCTGCCATTATAGCACCTCAAGAAATGAGACAGGCAGTCATAAACTAAGAGCTGCGTAAATTCCAGAAAATATACCCTAGTTTGTAGACGCTATAACTTTTGCGCAAACCAATAATTATACGCTTATTGAATTTTTTTTTTACCCGAGATGTGGCTGAATGCATTTTGCCTAAACGTATTACTAAAATTGAGTTTGTTGTATTTTTTTAAAAACAAAAAGTAGAAAACATTTTTTTTCTCAAAATTTTTGGTCTTTTTTCATTTATATCGCAAAAAATAAAAACCCGTAGAGGTGATCAAATACCACCAAAAGAAAGCTCTATTTGTGGGAAAAAAAGGGTGCAAATTTAATTTGGATACAGCATTGCATGACCGCGCAATTACCAGTTAAAGCAGCACAGTGCCAAATTGTAAAAAGTGCTCTGGTCAGGAAGGGGGTAAAACCTTCAGGGGCTGAAGTGGTTAATCCTTATGCTGCTGGCATTAGTAAATAGATAGGAAGGTATATTATATTTACTTGTTTTAAACTTTTTTTTTTTTTAATTTCTTAAGTTGCTCCCTGTTTTCTGGCCTAGGCCAGGGGTCTCCAAACTTTCTAAACAAAGGGATAGATTATTGTCCTTCAGACATTAGGAGGGTCGGACTGTGGTCCCCCGAAAGTAGCAAATGCCCAGAGGCAGTGAGAGTAAACAATGCTTCTGACTTTGTGCCCAGTGGGATTAAAGAAGAAAAATGACATAGCACCTCTGGTCAGTAGGTGTCAGGGCTGGGCTCAGCTCTTCCTTCTCTGAGCTGGCCACTCAGCTGTCTGCTGATTGCCGTCTCCCATCTCTCTCCACAGTTACTCAGCTGTTGATGATCCTGCTCATCAGTCCTGCCTACTTAAGCCGTCCAGTCCAGAGGAGCTCTGCCTTCGCCTCGGTCACATCACAAGAAACTATCTCCTGGGTTCCTGTTTAAAGACCAGCTTTGCTGACATCCCTCTGGCTCCAGATCCTGCTTGCTGTGCCACTACATTGATCCCTGACTTTTGGCTTGGCTGACTATCCGTTCCGGTTATGAAAATTTGGCTATGTTTTGACTACGTTTGTTCTTTTTACTTTTATTATTAAACAAGTGTGATTTAACTGTACTTCTGTCTCGGTCTGATTTCATGGTTTCTGACAGTAGGAGAGGGAATAGTGCCCTTTCACTAGTTTTGGAGGAATAGTGCTCCATCGTTGGTGTCATTGGGAGGGATAGTTCCCCATTGTTGGTCTCATTGGGAGGGATAGTTCCCCATTGCTGATATCAGTGGGAGGGATAGTACCTCATTGCTGGCATCAGTGGGAGGAATGGTGCCCCATTGCTGGTATCAGTGGGAGGGATAGTGCCCCATTGCTGGCATCAGTGGGAGGAATAGTGCCCCATTGCTGGTATCAGTGGAGGGGATAGTGCCCCATTGCTGGTATCAGTGGAGGGGACAGTGCCTCATTGCTGGTATCGGTGGGGGGATACTGCCCCATTGCTGGTATCAGTGGGGGGGATAGTGCCCTTTTGCTGGTATCAGTGGGAGGAGTGGTGCTCTGAGGGCCGGATAAAGGCAAGCAAAAGACCGGATTCGGCTCATGGGCTGCAGTTTGGAGGACACTGGCCTATGCCAAAATGATGTCATACATCCCAGGAGTCTTCATGGGATTTTTTTCTTCATCTGGAGGAGGATAGGAGGGGCTTCCTCAGCTAAGCACATTCTCATGCCTGAGCTAAGCAAGTAAATGCTATATGAATCATCTGCTCCTACTCAAGAAGGCCTTGGCTAGAAATGTTTTTCAAGGTGATTTCTCCACAGAATAAATCATGGATGGATGGGTGAGTTTCCTCTGAATATTGAAAATTAATTATATAGCATGTTCAGGTTGTGGTGCCCAGATACAGGTAAATTCTGCTTTTAATCGGTGACAGAGTCTCTTTAAAAAAGCCAGAACAAAGATAATTCTATTTTATATACCCAACCACATTATTTTCTTAATACAGTATGTCAGTTGGAGGGGATTTGCTGTTACTTGTAGTTACTTTGCAGCTGGATTCCTTGTATTGCACCTGCTTGCTCCAAACCTATAAAATAGAATATGAATCGGACTAAAATTCTTAAAATAATGTCCTCTGGAGCTCAGACATCGAAGCCCTTTTTTTCTCTGAGCTATTAATGGAGATTTCTTTTTTCAGAACACTTAATATTCCCTCTACCTTTTGAGCTGTGGAATTTTCAACTAGTTAAGAGACTTTTTTCTTTTTTCCAAAGTCAGCAATTTGTTCTAAGAGTAGAAGGATATATTCTTAAATCACACAAGAGCTCCTGCTAATATCCTGCTTCAGTATGGGGAGGACTAAGAAGAACTTTTGAAATCCAATCACATTAAAAAAAAAAAGTACAAAAAGTACTTGAAGTTGCCTTGGACTTATTAATATTATATTATATAATCAGACTAGTGCCGTGTACACACGACCGGACTTTCTGGCAAACTAGGTCTGACGGTCTTCCCGACGGACTTCCGGCGGACTTCCGACGGACTTTCTGAAAGGACGGACTTGCCTACACATGACTAGACTTTCCGGCAGACTAGGTCCGACGGACCAGATACGACGCAAGGGCAGGGTACTACATCTCGCGCTCAACATGTGACCCTGCCCCCTTATGCCGTCACAGTCCCAGCATGCCCAGGGACTGTGACGGCATAAGAGGGTGGGGTCACCGCCTATAAAAGTCATAGCAGAGCGCTCAGGCGGCATTACAGCCGGAGAGAGCGTTGTGTCAACATCGAAAGAAGAGAAGAGGGAAGAAGGCGAGCAGAAGTCTGGGCCACCGCTAGCAAAAGAGCAGCAGAAGATAGCGGAGGAGCCGGCAGAAGAACCGGACTCCGGGAGAAGAGGCCGAACACTGGGAGAAGAGGCCGGAGAGAGCAGAGAAGAACCGGACGCTGGGAGAAGAGGCTGGAGGGACCCCCGAAGTCAGAAGAAGACCCCCAAAGTCGGAAGAAGACCCCCGGAGCTGTCTAATAAATTACTTTAAAAACCTGGGTAGTGTGTTTTTTTTATTGACACTTTTTCCCTAGGTGAATGGGTAGGGGTACTATGTACCCCATACTCATTCACATAGGGTGGGGGGCCGGGATCTGGGGGCCCCCTTATTAAAGGGGCCTCCCGGATTCCGATAAGCCCCCCGCCTGCAGACCCCGACAACCAACGGCCAGGGTTGTCGGGAAGAGGCCCTTGTCCTCATCAACATGGGTACAAGGTGCTTTGGGGGGGGGTGCGGGGCGCTCGCTGGTCCCCACCCCCTTTTCTGACCTGCCGGGTCTGGTATGGATTTTGGGGAGACCTCACGCAGTTTTTTTCTGCGTAGGGGGTTCCCCTTAAAATCCATACCAGACCTAAAGGCCTGGTATGCCCCGCACTCGCCGCAATAGGAAAATTTGTTTTTCCTATTGCAGCGAGCGTGAGATGTAGTACCCTGCCCTTGCGTCTTATCTGGTCCGTCGGACCAGCATACAGATGAACGGGCTTTCCGTCAGAAACTGAGTCCAGCGGAGTTACGACGTAAAGATTTGAAGCAAGTTTCAAATCTAAAGTCCGTCGGATTTCCGACCGAATCGGTCCGTCGGAAGTCCGATGCAGCCCACACACGGTCGGATTGTCCGCCGGATTCGGTCTGTCGGACCAGTCCGGTCGGAAAGTCCACCTGTGTGTACACGGCATTAGAGGTAAATTCCAGGTATGGAAAATTTTACATAGTTACGTGCAGCTTAGACCAATGTAAGTATTTATGTGCTATACGTGTGGGATCCCTGTGGAAGCTGGAAATCAATGGACACCACTACTATAGCGATTTCCACTAGCTTGAGTGCCATTCAGGGAACACTTTGCATTCATTGGGAAACATGAAAAGTTCTCTGCATGGTGCCCATGCCAAGCAATCATCCTGCTGTGTTCACAATGATGCCGGGCAGCTGCTTGGCTCAGGACAGTTAGCAGTGATTACTGTAATTGTGGAGGTCCCACAGCTAAGGCACATACATACGTACCAAGCTGGACCAGAGTGAACATTGCCATACCACTTGCTTCCTGGCCACTTTCACGTCCTTTCCTGTTCAGGCCAATTTTCAGATTTCAGCACTGTCGCACTTTGAATGACAATTGCGCGATCATGCAACACTGTACCCAAATGACATTTTTACCATTTTTTTAAAACAGATAGCGTTTTCTTTTGGTGGTATTTAATCACCACTGTTTTTTTTTATCGGCTCTCCTCTCCTCATACGCTGTCAGTGTGAGGAGAGGATTGCCAAATACCAGCGAATCCTGCTTACACTGTGATCACCTGTGATTGGACACAGCTGGTCATATGGTAAAGAGCCGCTGTGATTGGCTCTTTACCCCGATCTGTGGTCAGCTGTATCCAAAGGACACAGCGATTACAGATCTGTACAGATTTGCACACCACAGGGGGGTGCTCTGGAAGCGTGATCACAGGAGGACATCCATAGACGCCCTCCCGGCAATGTGACAGCTACAGCGCAGGCAGGAGGTGGTTAAAATAATAATAAACCCATAACCAAGAATGTATTATATTGCTGCTTACCAATCATTAGATGTTGAAAATGGGTGTGTCAGGGGCTACTCCAAAAAATACCACGACAACAAAAATTGTTGTTGACTATCTCGGTACCCAGGGATTTAGACAAAGTAAATATAAAAGTATTAATTTATTCAAAAAAAGAACATAAATGAAGGACATTGGATACAACAATATATAAAATGGTTATTGCATACTGTTACAAGTGATTCAAAAAGAGAACAGGTAAACCCCACAAGTATATGGGGAGAAAAGATGAAGGTCCAAACGCAATCCTCTACATGTTTCGCGACATAGGTCGCTTCTTCAGGAGGAGTTGACCATAAACATCTATAGAAAAATACAATCTTATAATTATATACTCACAAATAATACGGACAATGAAAAACAAAAAATACAATTTACATAAATGCAATAAATCAGATCATTTTGGAGTGTTATAGTCAGACATGGCTTACCAATGGGAACCCTTATATTCAATCATTAGATGTGGTGGATGCATTAGTTTTCCTTTCTTTGGTTTTCATCCCTCAGTTTTCACCTGGTAATATGGCAAGTAGCACACCTCTTGTATTAGAGAGGCACAATTCTGGAGGAATGAGCACAGAAGGCACTGCAGACAGCAGCATTGTCAGTCTGGGGGGGGGGGGGGGGGTGTTAAATGTATTAGCAAATTTACAACCACTAACAAACTGAAGCCAAACTCCAGCTCACAGTTTATAATCAGTTACAGCAAAATGTTTTTGTCTTTTGGAGTCCAAAAGGCAAGTCCTTTGTTCTATGGACTCTTGGACACTACTGATTCATTGAAGCGCGTTCCTTTAATTGTTTGCCTATTGGCTTCTGATTATGACTTTTTTTCCATGGCCCCTGCAGTATCTTATGGGTATGAGCTGGGTCTTTTAATTTAAGTAATTTGGAGATTTGTAAATTTTTATTTAAAATATGTGCCATATTCTGCCTCTAATTCATATGTCTATAGATGCATTCAGTTTTGGTATCCTATTGCTTTTTTCCGTTTCCGTTTCCCCTGAGGAAACCATCACTGACGAAACATGTTGGGATACAACATCTACTTGTGACCACCGTCTTTCTATTGGGACATTAGCGACCCACTATATGCAATGTGTATCTGCTCTATAACTATTTTTAATTGAACCCTTTGTTCTTCTCACTTTTTTTGTACTAATAAAGTAACTATTTTATATAACTTTCATATGTAACAATTATTTCAAGCATCGCAATAATCCCAATCCATCAATCAATTACTTTTATATTTATTTATATTTTTTGGCAGGAGTTCTATCCTAAGCACACTAACTAGGTAGCATTACTACTAAGGTTATGAGGTTAGGCGATTTTTTTCAATTTTACTTCTCCACTAATAGGATTACTGTGGAACCGGGCATTGCAAAATAAAATGTATGCTTGTTAAGGCAAGCTGCTGAATTATTGAAAAATAAATGATCAGAAACATCCAGGTTAATATTGTAAAAATATCCCGTCCCAAACCCATAATGAAAACTTCCTGGGCGCAATCATTCAAAACAGACTGTTATTTCATTTTAAGGCAAAAAGGTCACAATTACAGTTATTTCTCATAGCAGCATCTTCTAATGGGAGCTCGGCTGTAGGTTGGAGTTTGGTGTTATTGTCTATTTCCATTCCGTTCCAGGCGGTGGGAGGCAGAGGTTAATAATATCAGCTGCTAAGTCTTCGCCTCTAGCTATTTCTTGTGAAAATATATAACAGAAATAAATGGAACAGTCAGACGGCTCTTAACGACTGATTTACATTTTCCTGTTCAATCCGTGTTCAGGAAGTTATGGTTTAAATAATGTGATTCTGCCCGTGTCCTAAATTATAGCAGAATGTGCTCTTCAAATCAGACATCCAATCAGATAAGACCCCAAAATCTGTGCCAATTAGCAGCAGAGATGCCACATTGCACATTTTTAAACTTTTTTTTTTTTCGACAGTAACAAAACAGAATGTTCAACCATTTTAATGACCACTTTACCATCATACAGAACATTAAGAATTGCCCAGAATTATTGTTAATTTTCGCAAAAGTTATGTGTTAGCTTCATTACTATAGGATATGAAAGCCAATCAGAACATTCAGTTTAAATTAGCTTACAAAATGACAGTCCACAACCACCCCTTACACAACTTATCCACACAATATGTGTGGGCACACACTGGACAATAGCTTTACACTGGAAGGAAACCTCAGTCCCGTTTCCACAAATCTTGAAAGTCAAAGAAATTAGACATGTAGAAAACATTTATCATTCAATTAATAACACTAAGAAACTTAGATAAAAAATGGGATCCATGGTTTATATATAAAACTTCTTTAAATGCATAGATTACACAAACACACACACATATATATATCTATCTATATATATATATATATAGATATATATATATATATAGATATATATAGATATATATATAGATATATATATATATATCTATCTATCTATCTATCTATATAGATAGATATATATAGATACAGGGCTGGACTGGGTCAAAAATTTGGCCCTGGACTTCATCCACACCGGCCCACTTTAATTTTGCAAACAAGCACAAAAACAGTATATAAACTTTACGCAATTCTGCAAAAAAACCATAAGTAGCACAACATAGGGAGTCCTTACTAACCACTTTTATTATTTCACGTATTCTCCTTTGTATATTTCTCATCCTTCTCACATTGAGGGCGAGCCACACAGCCATTACTTTGACAGGCTGTCACTGAAACCGGCCCACTGAGCCATCGGCCCACCGGGAAACTCCCTGTAGTCCTGATGGCCAGTACATGCCTGTATAGATATATATATCTATATAGATATATATATCTATATCTATATATCTATATCTCTCTCTCTCTCTATATATATATATATATATATATATAGAGATATAGATATAAATAATTTCATATTACCCTAACCCTTACTCTTGTTATTCCATCTTTATTTTATTATTTTCTTTTTTTTTTTTTCTTACATTTTACATCTATTTTTCTTTTGTACAATTAATTTTTGCAATTCCATTATTATTCAGTTTTTGTTTTGTTAAAACATGCAATTAACAAAGAATGTCCTGCATACATACATGAAGACTTTAATGTATTTTTGATATGTAACCTGTTTACGAAGGTTCTTTCTTTCTAAAGTTTTATATATACTTGTATTTCATATGTAATTAATGTTTATTCATGTGCAATGACAATACCTCTTTAATAAAAAGTTTGTAATGAAAAATAAAAATATTACAGTAAGTCAAGAAATTAGGGAACTGGATGTCTCAGTGATACAAAAATATAACCTCAGGATGTCACACATGAAAGACGAAATGCGTAGGTAGGGATTTGTGGTTACGCCACCTCTGCAACTTTGGAACACACACTGGTTCACACCTTGGCAGTTTCTGCTTTACTTTGGCTACTAATCACTTTGGCTAATCAATCATTTATTGCCCTGATTAATTGTAAGTGTAAAACTTCTTACTATGAGGTTGAATATACATATTACACTATGAGAGACTTTCCCTCCTCTTTTTGATGGTTCTGCCACAAGTACTTGGTGCCTTTGAGAGAATTTAAAGGGATATTGGAGTTTTACTAATATCAATGGAATATCCAAGGTATGATGTATTTGGCATACAAGAGTCTGTTCAGATCAAGTGCATGGTGCATCCAGTGTATACATGCACACTTGACTTTCTTGTTCCACCAACACTATAGTCTGGTAAGGTTGGTGTGGGTTTAACAGTACGGTGGAGTGGATCATGCACAGTGTAATCAAGAGCACTTGTGATTTGGAAATGTAAGCACAAAAATAACTATTACATGGACTCATTAGCTTATTGTTTTATTTGACACTAATTGCATATTTATTATTGGGATACAAATTACATGCGCTGTCTTATTATTATGATACTTTTGAGTAATGATAACCTGCCAGAGACTCTAACCCTTTCTTATTTTACCCAAAGGGTTTTATGTTACAGTCTCTGTCTCAACTGGAGAGATTTCCATAATTCCCTGTCCAGAAAGGATTAGGGCCTTCTTCCAAATAGCATAAAATGGATACCCCTCAGATGCCCCAATCTGTTATCCCGGCTGACTTGCCACAGTGTTTGCAGGTGCTGATCGGGTTGAATATTGGCTCATCAAACACACTGAGAACTAGAAAAATGTCCATCTGCACACTGCCTTGGCATATAGCGAATTCTTCTTGATAAAAAATTGCTTCAGCTTGGTCTCCGTCCTATGGGAGAACCCCCTCTATGTTTTGCCCAGTGGGGGCATAACCGTAGAGCCCCTACTAGGCTAAGAATGTTGAAGGGGGTTCTCCCATGGGTAGGAGATCAAGCTGGAGTAATTTTTGTTACTAAGAAGAGCTCACTATATGCCGAGGCAGTGTGTAGACAGGCAACATATTTTTGTAATCTCCCAAATGGGCAAGAAGTAAAAACCTTTAGAGGATCTAACCGTTCCATGCTCTGTCCAACACTGTAAAAACTGAGCTGGCGTTGGGATTTATATGTAGCCATCAATGTGCAGGTAGGTTGGAATCACTGTAGAGCAGCCAGGATCAACCAGGGTTCCTTCAGAGGTTATCAGGGGTTCCTTGAGCTTTGGCTGATAGACCTCCCAACCGGTGGTACTTGAATAGTTCCAGGGCCAATGCCAAATAGCAGGTCCACCGGCATGACACCAATGGTTTCTATAAGGGTGGCATTCTGACCATCACTGTCAGGAAGTAATGCTTCCCACTGGCCACCAATTTAAGGGACATGCTTTCCACCTACTGACTCCCAATGAATTTATTTTTAGTAGGGGTTCTCTGAGACTGCAATTGTTTTTTCAAGGGTTCCTTTGGGGTAAAAAAGGTTGAGAAAGCCTTCTGTAGAGTGATGCATAAAAACAGAGAAGGGTCTCCCCCTATGGCAGTGGTGGTGAATCTTGGCACCCCAGATGTTTTGAAACTACATTTCCCATGATGCTCATGCACTCTGCAGTGTAGTTGAGCACCATGGGAAATGTAGTTCCAAAACATCTGGGGTGCCAAGGTTCACCATCAGTGCCCTATGGTATGGAGAAGAGGAGAGTGAGGGGTGTTCTGTAGTCCTTACAGACTTCCTGCCCTACGGTGACAGGGCTGCTGCTCTATAGATACAGTACAGTGAGCAAGCGTTGTCACCCTAGGACAGGAAGTGTGTTACTGGCAGGATCACTAGGTGAATTTGCAGTTTCCATACAGATTTAGAATATAAAGGGGAAAAAAAGACAAAAAAGCTATTGCAGCCACCCTATTTATTCATATTTGTGAAAGATTAAAAGGTGAACTAACACTATACACCCCCCCCCATGTCACTGCAGTACTTACCTCTGTGTATGATTAGCTTCACTGCCAACTCAGACGATGCAGGGCTCTAGGGATTTGAAAGCCTTGGTCTTCTTCCAAGACAATTCAGAGTAATTCTGATTGATCGCGTGCTGGCTTCCTAATGAGAGAAGGGGAAGGATACCACAACTTTCAAATCTCCATGGGCAGTGGGAACTAATGACATATGGAGGTAAGTACAGTGGGGAATAGAGGGTGGGGAAGGTGTACGGTGCTAATTCCCCTTTTCATTTTTTGTGAAAAAGGTGAGCTTACACTTTAAGGCAGAAGAGACTCTGCTTTGTTCAAACTTCTCTTCCTTTTCACATGCAGGAAGGAAGCAAACCTTGGAAGTGGGGCTCAGTTATAATGAGGATACAGCAAGATGCACTCCATTCTGCAAAACAGTGGCAGACATATTAAATGCATCCTTCTGGCAGCCACACACTCATAGAACTACAAATTATTACAAGGCATGTCTGAGCTTATTGAAGTTAAACTATTGAAAAGATCAGCAGAGATTTGAAGAACAAAAGTCTGCAAAATGCTTCAGAGATAGCTTGTAACGCACCTAGTCAATAATTTAATCTTCCTGTCAACAAGTAAATTGCTAAATGTTTGTTTGCACAAAGAAAAAAAGATAGAAATGTTTGTCAAAACTCATTTGGCGTTCGTTAGAAGAAAATGAAAACTTATCATTCTAAAGAATTGGATTTACTTACGTTACTCAACTAGGATTGATGACGCCAATAAACTGGCCAGCCGAAAGTGGTGAGTTCTCCAATACAGAATGAGTGGCACAGCACAATTATCACCTAATTTGTTACAGTAAAAATAGATCCGATTTTAAAAATTAATTCTGAGAATAAAACTATTGCAATTAAATGAAAATATAGAAACAATGAAATGTATATCAAAGTGTCCTTAAAGGGTTACTAAACCCTATTTTTTTTTTTTATAACAAACATGTCATACTTACCTTTCTCTGTGCTGTTGTGGCCCCCAACCTCCTCTTCTGGGGTCCCGGAGAAGCACTCTCCTTCGGGACACCCGTTTGGGCATGCTCCCGAGTCCTGCTGCTGCGTCTATTGACACAGACAGCAGAACTCGGCCCCGGCGCCCACGTCATTGGATTTGATTGACAGCAGCGGGAGCCAATGGCTGCGTTCCTACTAATCTATCCAATCAGGACAGGAGACACCAGCCGGAGCTGGTGTGCTCATTCCCACCGCAGGAATTACGGGGCTCAGGTAAGTAAAAGGTGGGCTGGGGGGGGGGGGGCTGCTGCATGACAGGAGGTTTTTCACCTTAATGCATAGAATGCATTAAGGGCTTGTTCACACTTGATTCAATTTCTGACACTCAACAAGCGCTTCTATAGCGTTTGTATGGCGTTAGTATGGGCGTCAGACAGGCGTCAATGAACTTCAGAATGGGGTGTTTTACAAGCGTTAAAAACACTCCCTAAACGCCCTATGCGTGGTTTCGTAGCGTTTGATGAGCATTAAAACTGCTCCACAAAGGAAAGTGACATAAATAAACAAATTTTAACTGCACCAAAACCAAGCCGAAAAAGCCTGCCAGAGTATTTGTGGAGCGTTACCATAGACTTGAATGGGAGGCATTGAAAGGCTTCAAACTCCTCCTGACTCAACATGAGGCTTCAATTTTTAAGCGAAGCGATGCTAATGCAACAATGTGCTGTCTATTATATATTATGCATAGGCATTTGAGGGGCATTTTTAACGCCTATCAAACGCCTCTCAAACGCCTGGTCTTAATGCCAGTGTGAACTCAGCCTTAAGGTAAAAAACCTTGAGGGTTTACAAGCCCTTTAAGGCTGCTAGGTGATCCAATCCTCTATAATATTTCTGCATAAACACTCCCGGTTAATCTTCACAGTGCTCTTCCCATCCTCAGACAACTGCAGAAATGTGTACCCTTTCCACCCCGTGCTCCAAACCTGCTGATCTTTGAACATAGGCCTCTTAAGTTACAGGAGGTATATAAGTCATTTATTGAAAAAGGTTAAACTCTCTAGCTCCTCCTCATACACAGCGTATGGACATAGAAGGATTAGAATTGCCAACTCCTCCTTATGCATAGCGTGACACAGAAGAAAAGAAGAGATACCATACTGCTCACTGCAATATTAATAAAAACATCTCCAAACAAATAAACCACTCACAGGTAACATCAGAAAAAATGTAATCCTAACAGTGAAAACGGTGCAAGACCCCACGATCCTCCACAATCTTCTTCTACAAATATTCCAGGTGATCTTTACAGCACTTTTTCCATGAACAAACAATAATAGTGTGTGCACACTTTCCACACAGTGCACCAAATCTGCTCACCTATGAGTGTAGAACTCTTAAATTATAGGAGGTCTATAAACACTCAATGGGTACAAAAAAGGTTAAAATCTCCAATTCCTCCCTATACACAGCATGTGAACCCACAAGAGTTAAAATGGCCAACTACTTATACACAGCATGACTTGAAAAAAAAGAAGAGATACCATAGTCCTCACTGCAATATTTATGACAATTTCGACGTAGATACATAGCTAAAACCATCCATACCTGTATTACTTAACCTACCCCCAGTCCAGCAAACCACACTACTGTTCACTTCTACTGGGCTACTGATTCTATAAGCTTCCTAGGATATGCATATCACATAAACCCAGGAGTTATCACCTGCAAAACAATGGGTGAAGGAGGGCAGAGCTGGTGTATGTCATCAGGTTTAAACGCCAGCTGTTTAAACCAGGAAAAGACAGCCAGCCTCCGATGACATGCAAAAGCAAAGATGGAGATGCTGAACCCGGCTGTGCAAATTCCAGCAGACCAACGTTGAATTCACTAGGTGTGTGAAGATAACCCTGTGGGGAGGTGCAGCGGCATTAAACACATAGAGCCTGATTGCAGAGAACAGAACTTGTATTAATGCAGTAACGCACAACAGCCCGGTGGGAAGGCACCCGACCGGGAACACTCATAGCAATATCAGCAATGTGTAGCAGAGAAGGTCACAGATGAGCCGACTGCGTCTGTCTTGAGGGGCAGAATGCAGTCTGGCCAGTCCAAGCCCAAATGGGGAGGTTCCAAGAAGAATGGAGTGTCCCTATCCTTTCCCTACTTGTCTGGAACCTCTCCCTGACACTAATTACTGTCCCTCTCAAATCGATGACCTGTCCCTACACTACCCACAGGTGAAATGCATGCCAAGCCTGGGAGCCATAGTTTCAAATAGGCTCTGGTTTACCCAAGATGACTGCTCGAGTCACACGGAACAGCAGTATCCAATCAGATAGCTGGAAACCATAGAGGAACTATATTCCTCTTGACTTGTTCCCCCTGCAATGCCACTGCGGTTGAGTGCCACCTTTAGTGGAGAAAGTAGACTGAACCTGCATACAACCCAGCTTAATAATTAAGAGGGTATTAAAAAAAAAACAGGGAGGGAGTAAATTTCCTCTTTAACCGTTTAATATTTACGCTAAACTTTTTGAATATAAGTTCACTTTAAATGTTATTTTTATGTCTAGATTTAAAAGAGCCACATAGCTCATCATTAGTTGATCAGTTCATCAGATCATCATAGCTCATCAGTTGCTAAACTCCTTTCTATCGCCCACCTAACCACCTGTCCCCTGGACCCTATTCCCTCTCATATGCTACGGTCGCCCTCTGACTCCATCCTACACTCTCTAACCCACATCTTCAATCTCTCCCTCACCTCTGGCATCTTCCCCAATGCTCTAAAAGATGCACTGGTCACCCCCATACTTAACCGGTTCAATACAGGGCAATTTCACCCCCTTCCTTCCCAGGCCAAATTTTAGTTTTCAGCGCTGTCGCACTTTGAACGTCAATTGCGCGGTCGTGCGACGTTGTACCCAAAAAAAATTTACGTCCTTTTTTCACCACAAATAGAGCTTTCTTTTGGTGGTATTTGATCACCTCTGCGGTTTTTATTTTTTGCGCTATAAACAAAAGAAGAGCGACAATTTTGAAAAAAACACAATATTTTTTACTTTTTGCTATAATAAATATCCCAATTTTTTTTTTAAAAAACAAATTTTTTCCTCAGTTTCGGCCGATACGTATTCTTCTACATATTTTTGTTAAAAAAAAATCGCAATAAGCGTATATTGATTGGTTTGCGCAAAAGTTATAGCGTCTACAAAATAGGGGATAGATTTATGGCATTTAAAAAAAAAAAAAATGTATTTATTTTTTTAGCGGCGATCGCGATTTTTTTTCGTGACTGCGACATTATGGCGGACACATCGGACACTTTTGACACATTTTTGGGACCATTCACATTTATACAGCGATCAATGCTATACAATTGCATTGATTACTGTGTAAATGTGACAGGCAGTGAAGGGGTTAACCACTAGGGGGCGGGGAGGGGTTAATATGTTTCCTAGGGAGTGATTACTAACTGAAGGGGGAGGGGACGCACAAGGGGAGGAGACCGATCAGTGTTCCTCCGTTCTGGGAACACAGATCGCTCTCCTCAGAGCTGACAGGCTGTGGATCTGTGTGTTTACACACACAGATCCACATGCCGGCCCGGTTAACGGGCAATCGCGGGTGCCCGGCGGACATCGCGGCCGCCGGGCACACGCACCGGGTCCCGAGGAACGCGGCGGGCGCGCGCGCGCGCGCCCCCTAGGCGGCCGGGAATCCCAGGACGTCATATGACGCCCACCCAGGATGGGAAATCCCATCTGTGGACGTCATATGACTATGGGCGGGTAGGGAAGTGGTTAAAAAGCCGTCCTTGGACCCTACCAATCTTAACAACCTACGCCCTATCTCCTTGCTCCCCTTTTCCTCTAAACTCCTTGAAAGCCTGTTTTACAACCAACTGAGTGACCACCTCATTAAAAACAACCTATTTGATCCCCTTCAGTCTAGATTTCGCCCTCAACACTCCACAGAAACTGCTCTTTTAAAACTCACAAATGACCTACTAACTGCAAAAACCAATGGACACTATTCTGTACTCCTGCTTCTGGATCTTTAAGCTGCCTTTGACACGGTTGACCACCCCCTCCTCCTCAAAAAACTTTACTCCCTCGGTCTCCGTGACTGTGCTCTTCAGTGGCTCTCATCCTACCTATCCCAACGCACCTTCAGTGTTACTTACAATTCTACTTCCTCCACTCCTCTTCCCTTCTCTGTTGGTTTCCCCCAAGGTTCTGTTCAAAGTTCTGTTCCTGGACCTCTTTTATTTTCAATCTACACCTCTTCCCTGGGTCAGCTGATAGCCTCTCAAGGCTTTCAATATCATTTCTACGCTGACGACACACAAATCTATCTCTCCACCCCTCAACTCACTCCATCAGTCTCCTCACACATCACTAACTTACTAACCAACATATCTGTATGGATGTCACACCACTTCCTCAAACTCAACTTGTCCAAAACCGAGCTTATAATATTTCCTCCCCCACGTGCCTCTTCCCCTGACTTGTCTGTCAAGAGCAATGGCACAACCATCCACCTGTCAGGGTGCTAGATGTTATCCTGGATTCTGAACTCTCCTTTCGGCCCCACATCCAATCACTTTCCAAAGCTTGCCATCTCAACCTCTGCAACATCTCTAAACTACGTCCCTTTCTAAACAATGAAACCACAAAGCTCCTGATTCACTCCCTGGTTATCTCTCACCTCGACTACTGCAACTCCCTCCTCATTGGCTTACCTTTAAATAGACTATAGACTATCCCCCCTTCAGTCCATCATGAATGCTGCTGCCAGACTCATCCACCTTACAAACCGCTCAGTGTCTGCTACCCCTCTCTGCCAATCCCTCCATTGGCTACCACTCACCCAACGAATTAAATTCAAAATACTAACAATAAGTTACAAAGCCATCCACAACTCTGCCCCCAGCTACATCACTAGCCTAGTCTCAAAATACCAACCTAATTTCCCTCTCCGTTCCTCCCAGGACCTCCTGCTCTCTAGCTCCCTCATCACCTCCTCCCATATCCACCTCCATATCCACCTCCAGGACTTCTCCCGAGCCTCGCCCATCCTCTGGAATTCCCTACCCCAATCTGTCAGACTGTCTCCAAATTTATCCACTTTTAGGCAATCCCTGAGAACTTTCCTCTTCAGAGAAGCCTATCCTGCCTGCATCTAACAACTGCACTATTTTCTCCATTAGCTCATCCCCCACAGCTATTTGTATAACTTGACCCTCCCTCCTAGATTGTAAGCTCTAACGAGCAGGGCCCTCTGATTCCTCCTGTATTGAATTGTATTGTACTTGTACTGTCCTCCCTAATGTTGTAAAGCGCTGCGTAAACTGTTGGCGCTATATAAATCCTGTATTATAATAATAATAATCATTACCTCACTTTACATAGCTGGCCTACCTGTTTATCCAGGCACTGTTATGAGACGTTTATCTCCCCAGAAAACAAAATCAACAAACAGGGAAAAAGAGCGACAACATTTTGTTTACGTCTCCACAACTTATGAAATAAGCTGGTACAGATCCAGCCGTATGCGCAGCCTTCCTCGGTCGTCTCGGGAAAAGTCGCAGCTGCAGAACATAAGCTTCACCTATTGTCGTTTATCTTCCCTTCCATTTAGAAAATTTGACGAAACCCAGGCAAGGAAATAGGTAGAGAGATTTGCGCAATGTACCTGCAAGACGGGGCCCACTGAGGAACCCGCACCAGCCGTAATCCATTTTATATTACACTCTACAAAATATCCCAGCTATTCTGAGTCATATTCTCCATAATGCGATTACCAAACACGCTTCTTATTGAGGTGAAGCATGAAGCTATCATTTCTGTTTAGAATATGTAGTCATTTCCTTTCTGTATTTTATGGTAAATTGAATTGTGGATAATCCACTGAAGACAGACTTTAGTTTGTTTACTGTTTTTCACTCGGCGTCGTTTGAACTCAGCGGGGGTCATCTGCATACAACAAGCTGACAGTGCTGAAGGGGGACTAAATAATGGTATTTAATGCATGCCATCCCAAATTTTTTTATGACCAAAAAGATGGCCTGCCAGCATTTATAAAAAAAAAAGTCCTTAGATTTATATCTCTTGTTTAGTTTAAATATACGTAAACCAAACCGCTAAACTCAGATACAAGCTTTAACATGTTTACGTCATTTCAAAAGTCAAGCTCTTCAATTGAGAGTAAACAGCAGATGGGCCAACCGGAGAGGTAAGTGTATTATCCAGGTCTTTTTTCAGGTGACAAACTGGCACAACCCTGCTGGGACTATTTTTTATTTGGTCCATTCTGGGGAGTAGGCAGGTGGGTGCATTTGTCGATACTACCTCTGTAGTTCCTGCCAGGTGGCTCCAGCAGCCTTGAGACAATTCCCAGCAGAGTGACCTTCACTTATCCTTGTAGTGATATAGGACTGAAGCCGCCTCACGTTTGAAGGCTGTGGAGCAACAACTGTGAGAGACAGAGAGCTGAGCTTTGGTGCTGCTACCCACTCCTGGTGTCTTGACTCCTCTCCTGGCTAACCATGAGTGCACTATTTTTTGGTTATTTTAATTGACATATTATTTGCCACCCAGCCTCTCCCCCCAGTTGAATGAAAGACCACCATGACTGTTAGGGGGAGGAATTTATTGTTGCTGCTGGGTGGTTCTAATTTTCCTGCAGAAGGAAGCTATTTTTGCTGCTAGGAAATCTATGGTTTCTGGAGGAAGCTACTGTTGCTGCTGGAGGAAGCTATTGTTGCTGCTGGAGGTCCATTTTTGCTGCTGGAAGAAGGTATTGTTGCTGCTGGAGGATCTATTGTTGCTAACACATAAGGTCAGGTTTTTATATTAATATATATGGATTTATAATGATTGAACCGTTGTATATATTTGTATGACATTATTTATATAATCATTATACTTTGTATCAAACTCATAGATTGTTCGTATTTTTATGGAAGCCTTTCAGCCCTCTCTTCATTTTCCATAAAGAAGACCCTCACTTCACATGTCGAAACGCGTGGGATTTCATCTGTCTGGTTGGCAGTTGGTTTGGGCTTCTCCCATCTTTTTATGCTGCAACTTCATGTGTATTTTAATGTCATTATGTGTTTTAGCTTCCTTTTTGATATGATGTTAATTAATTAAAACTGTACTTTTTACTAAACATTTTTCTCTGAGTGTTCATGGTCCTTTAAAGTCCCGTTTCTTGAGGAACTTTTCTTCCACATGTTGTTGCTAACTCTGAGTCCACTGTTTTGTGGTTATTGTACTGAGTGCACTGTTTTGTGGTTATTTTAATTGACATATTATTTTCTACCTAGTCCCTACCCACAGTTGAATAAGAGCCCACTAAGATTGTTTATACTGCATAGAGAATAAAAATCTATTGTTAAAGTTGGGGGTTGCTGCTGGGGAAAGCTATTGTTGCTCCTGGAGGAAGCTATTGTTGCTGCTGGTGAATTTATTTTTGCTTCTAGGGAATTTACTGTTCCTGCTAGGAAATATATTGTTGTTGGAGGAAGTTATAGTTGCTGCAAGGGGAATTTATTGTTGCTGCTGGGGGGGAGCTTTTGTTGATGCTGGAGGAAGCTATTGTTGTTTCCAAGGAATCTGGAGAATCTATTGCTGCTGCTGGGGAATTTTTATGTAGGGGGAATTCTGTTGCTGCTGGGGAGTCTATTTTTGCCTGGGGACACTGGGTGTTATTTTTGTTCCTGCTGCAATCACATTTTAAGGGCTCATGCATACCTCCCAACATTTTGAGATTGGAATGAGGGACACCTACTAACAAATGTACATAGGCATAGGACACGCCCCCTGCCACAACCCCTTAAAGGAGAATTAACCAAAAAAAAGGTTTAATAAATCCACAAGGACTTTTTTTTACCACTACTATTCCTTTATATTGGCTTTCAAAATGTACAAATGCAGCAATTTAGAAATTGGATGAAAGGTTTAGCTCTGGTAAACACTTTTTTAAAGATAAAAAGTGCATTTCATATACAACTATGTGGATCAGACCAAAATAAGGGACAAATGAGGAGGAAAAAGGAACAGAGGGACATTGCTCAGGAACAGTTCCTCGAAATCAGGGACAGTTGGGAGCTAAGTTCATGCACACAGGCCTTTAGAGCTGTATGGTGTAAAAACTGGGCGTGTTTTGATGCCCGCATGTCACAGGTCTTGCATACAGCCAGCTGCCAGCAGCCTGTAGAAGTAAATGGCAAGTTGAAATACACAGCAGCTGTACATATACTGTATACCGATGAAAATCCCAGCAGTACTTGCATTCATCGATGTAAGCGCACAGAGGCATATCCCCTGAACACAGTTTGTGTTTGGGGCAATTTAAATGAATGCAGCCATCATATTTAAAGTGATTGCAAGGGTAATTTTTTTTTTAAACAAACATGTCATACTTACCTCCAATGTGCAGCTCGATTTGCACAGAGTGACCCCCAACCTGCTCTTCTGGGGTCCCCTGGCGGCTCCCACGGCTCCTCCCCACGTCTGATGGAAGCGCTTCCCCAAGAGGGTTACCTTGCGCGCACACTCCCGAGTCCGGCATTTGCGTCCATAGACAGAGAATGCCGGACATGGCTCCGCCCGTCACCCGAGTCATTGGATTTGATTGACAGCAGCGGGAGCCAATGTCTGCGCTGATATCAATCTATCCAAGCAAGAGTCAAGAGCCCGTGGAGAAGGAGCCAGCGCGTCCCCGCCGACTGAATAAAGGGGTTCAGGTAAGTAAACAGGGGGGGCTGGGGGCCGGTGACTGCCAGGAGTTTTTTCACCTTAATGCATACGATATATTAAGGTGAAAAAACACGTACCTTTACAACCCCTTTAAGGATTGGTAAGCTGCAATATATTCATTTCTGTTTTTTGGGTTTAATACAGCTTTATTGGCCATTGCACAGAACCCTGGACATTGACACAAGTCAATATAACAGGTACAGGTGTTCCAACAGATGAATGTTATTCCTAAATATATTTTCCATTCATTCTCCAGACCGTCGGGTTTTAATTTGCATAGCTTTTTATTTGTATAACCAAATATTGAGTCACTGCTTTGTGGAGAGTAATAATGGAAAATGATTCTTTGGTTCCAAGGACTAGAGATGTATAGGGCTGCATTATGACAAAGGAGCAGTTTGCAAAGCTCAGCTTGCAGAAATATGTAAAAACGGGCTGATTGCCTGGATTCTGGGTCCCCATTCTTCAGTCAATCATCATTTTGCTTCATATAATTAGGATCAACAAAGCCACATGGAGGGATCCTGCATAATGCATTAAGCTGGACTCCATGAATGATCTTTATTATATACTTACATTGGTTCAGCTTGCAGCTTTATATGTAGATTTTCATTTAAAATGTTCAATTTGAGAACATTCATTCTATTTTCTAATTGTTAGTGGGGTCAAATTGATGTTCAATTTCAACCACAGTTGAATGTTTGTTGAAAAAACTACTAGTGTATTACCAGTTCTTCCTGAGGGGGCGCTGGCTGGGGGAAGCTGACAATCACTGTTGTAGTCAGTGCTATTACTGTGATAGCAGTGATCTTTTGGGTCCTGTGCGAGTGACAGAGGGGGAAATACAGTGTCCTTCTGCACTATAGCCACACATAAACAGCAGTAGAAGATGCTACTGCTGGAAAATGCAGGAAGGATTCACTGTTAAGGCCCAAAAATGGAACTTCCGCTTTAAGGGAAGGTGACCCCCTGACACGCCACATTTGGCTGGTCATTTTTTTTGGGGGGGGCGGGGACCCACTTTTTAGAGGGTTCCAGCTCCCACTTTCTCCTTGCTCACCCGCGGCACCGGAAGGAAGTTCACCTCTCCCGCCTCCCTCTCGGCAATCATTTGGGACACGTCACAGGTCCCAGATAATTGCCCAGCCAGTCACAGCGCGCAATGCCGGCGCCGCAGAGAGGAGGCGGATAAAAATTTGCACCTGAATTTCACTTGAACTTGTGAACAGAAACGCACCAGACTATATATGTGAAGCCAGCCTTATAGAGTAAGGTACCTATGGCTGCTCTGAAAGGGTCAAAGGCCTAAGCTGCTCAGAGACAGAATGGGGGAGATTTAGGCTAGATTCACACATGTCCGGTGCAAATTCCACCCCCCCGCATGCTTTTACTGTGAATTTCCTAAGCAGCTGTTTAGCGGTTCAGCTGCGATTTTAGATGTGGTTCAGAATCTTTGGAGTCGGCGGCCACCGGTGTCTTTAACATTAGCTGGTTGTTAAAGCGGGATTCCGGCCGGATAAATATTTTTTTAAAGTCAGCAGCTACAAACACTACAAACACTCGGCTCTCGGGTCCCGGCACTGCCATCCTAAGTAAGGGAAACAGGCAGTGGAGCCTTGCGGCTTCACTGCCAGTTTCCTACTGCGCACGCGCGAGCGGCGCGGCGCTCTGTGAATGACCCTGTGGTTTTCTGGGAACACACACAGTTCCCAGAAGGCAACGGGGCCACTCACCGAGGAGCATTACACGCCGCGGAATAGGAAGAGGCAGATTAGGAAGACTGCCTAGGAACAAACAAGGGTTTCAGGTAAGTAAATTTTTTTTTATTTTTCACGTTTCTTTTTTATTTTTTTTTTCAATTTTTGGTGCAATTTTTTTTTTGGGTGGCCCTCCACTTTAAGGATCAGACTGGGAAGGCGACCGCCACGTCCTTAGCAACGGATGACTCATCAGCTGTCAGCCAGGATGGATTTGAGGGGGAACCCCATGCCATTTTTTTTCTTTTTACAATTTGGCTTGGGGTTCCCCTTAAAACCCGTACCAGATCTGACAGGGCCTGGTATGAAATTCGTGTTCAAAACTGGTCTGATTTGTGATTCAGATGCGTTCCCATAGGAGGTGATGGGCCTGGAATTCACAACCGAACCGCACCAAAGTACTCAGGACTCTTTTTAAATCCACAGCAAATTTGCGCTGCCGCTGCAACGCACATATGTGCACCGGCCAACCATTTTCATTCTTAAGTCATGCAAATCGGATGCGGGTCAAACTGCATCCAATTTGCATATATGTAAACGGAGCCTTACTAAAACTGGAGAGTGCAAAATCTGGTGCAGCTCTGCATAGAAATCAATCAGCTTCCAAGTTTTATTGTGAAAGCTTAACTGAACAAGCTGAAGTTAGAAGCTGATTGGCTACCATACACAGCTATACCAGATACTGAGTGCTCCAGGATTAGTAAATCTCCCCCACTGAGTCATTGCAACTTAAAGTGGTTGTAAACCCTTTACCCTCTATAATTAGGCTTACCTGTAGCTACACTGGATATCTCCTAAACCTGCACGGTTTAGGAGATATCCCTGTATTTGCATGTGCCGACGTCATCGGCACATGAGCACTTAAGCACACTGAAGCAATGGCACGTACACTCCGTTGCTTCAGTTGTACTGTGCCGTTACTGGCTGCTCCTGCGCACACGCGCGGGAGTGACGTCATCGCGGCTCTGGCTAATCACAGCGCCAGAGCCACGATACCCGGAAGTAACCCCCCGGAGAGATGTCGGCCACCAGAGCGGCGAACGAGGATCGCTGCGGGGACTTCGATCTCAGGTAAGTAATTCATAATGAGTTAGTATGCTATACTAGCTCATTATGCCTTTTGTCTTGCAGTTTTTTTTGTTTTTTTTTATTTTTTAAAAGGGTTTACAACCACTTTAAGAAAAAGACTAGGACTGCTCTTACATGGTCAAAGATTTGATTGACTTCTTCTAAAGAGTCAACGATTACCAAGAAGTCAAAGAAAGGCAAACACAAGCTACACTAAACTGGAGTTGCATCCTGATAGCTATATAGGCCAGATTTGATGCCATGATTTTTGGTTGCCCTGTATGCCTAACCCTTTCTCCCAAACTTTATTCAGCAATAAAATTACAAAAAAAGTGATTGGCACCCAACGTACTCAGTCCACAACACACCAAGGATTCTTCCCTGAGAGTGGGTCCACCCAGAAGAGTAAGTACTGCTAGCCTGCTATACCACTTTTGGGGTCATTCCATGCCACTCTCAGAAAAGTTGTGCTACACATATACAGTAAATGTTCTCACACAAGAATTACACAGTTTGCAGCCAGGATTCACAAGTTGGAAGAGTGTATGGCCAGCTTAAGTCACACATTTTTTAAATATTTGTGGAGTGTTAATTGTACTCAGTAGAACCAGGTCATTGTATGTTCCTCTGTCTTGTCTTTAAGAGTAGAAGTGAGGTTTTCATAGACATGATGTCATTCGCCCTGGTAAAGCATCGGATTAAGGTGAGAGGATTAGCTTGTTTCCAGTTCCTGGTGATACATTCCCTGGTGGTATTCAATAAGTGAATGAAAATCAATTTCCTTTACTTTTGCTGGCCATGTGTCAACTTCAGAAGCATTTCTGCGGGAGTTCATGTCTAAAAAGTAGTCAGTGATCTGTATGTAGATTTTTCAAAAGTTGGCCATAGACTAGTAGAATTTTATATGTTTTTTGTTGTTTTTCTAATTGTTAGTGGGGTCAAATTGGCGTTCGCTGTCAACTGCATTGAACATTTGAAGAAGAAGGAAGGAAAATTAATCTTGAATGACTTCCTAAAAGTGAATGTGGTTTTAATATAAGAAAGTCGATTCATTCCAAATCCAAGTGTTAAAAGCATAAAACATTTTGAAGTACTTTTGAATGAATTGGTCAAGTCATCGAATGTATTGAGAATTTTTGTACGTGCATTCATTTGAAAATCTTCTAGTTGATGGCCAGCTTCCATTCTGGCCGAACTTTCTTCAGGAGCCATGTAAAGCCTATTGCACCCTTAAAAACCACCAAAATCCATTCTAAAGTGGCTGTAAAAGTAGAAAGTTGTTTACCTTAAAGTGATTATAAAGTCTTGTTTTCTTTAGTTAAAAATAACAAACATGTTATACTTACCTCCTCTGTGTAGTGGTTTTGCAGAGAGCAGCCCCGATCCCCCTCTTCTCAAGTCCCTCTTCGGGTCTCCTGGCCCTTCCCTCCTGTTGAGTGCCCCCACAGCAGGCAGCTTGCTATGGGGGCACCCGAGATGAGTCACAGCTTCCTTGTGTCCATTTAGGCATGGAGCCGTGGCTCCGCCCCCTTTCTCTCCAGATTGGCTGACTGACTTCGATTGACAGCAGCAGGAGCCAATGGTGCCACATTGTTGTGTGCCTATAGCCAATGAGGAGGGGAGTCCCGGGCAGCCGAGACAAGGCTGCAACATCGCGGGATCTAGATGGGCTCAGGTAAGTATTGGGGGGGGGGGGGCTACTGCACACAAAAGGCTTTTTATCTTAATGCAAAGATTGCATTAAGATAAAAAACCTTCTGCCTTTACCACCACTTTAATAAATACTCTGTATTAGAATGGTTGTAAACCCTTATGCCCTACACACACGACCGGTTTTCCCGTCGGAATAAACTATGAAGGGTTTTCCAACGGAGTCCCGACGGAATTCCGCTCAAGCTGTCTTGCATACACACGATCAGACCAATTTCCGACCGTCCAGAATGCGGTGACGTGCAACACGTACGACGGGACTAGAAAACGGAAGTTCAATAGCCAGTAGCCAATAGCATCCGTCTCGTACTTGCTTTAGAGCATGTGTCGTTTTTGGTACCTCGGAACAGCATACATTTATAAAGCTTGTCTGAGCTGTCAGAAAAAAGGGGGCAGAGAGCTAAAGTTACACTCTGCAGAGCTCAGTGAGGAGAACTGATTGCAGGGAAGGGACACCCTCCTTCACACAGCACACAGGAACAGAGCTGAGTCTCTCAATCAGCTGAAGGTTTTTCTCCTCTGTCACCTTTTTTCTCTTGGTGTCAGGGAAAATTGTCAGAATGAAGCAGAGGAAGTAAGCAGCAGACACAAATGACACTTAGTGCTCTTAGTACACACTACAGAGAGATATGCTTTGTTCATATTTCAACCACTTTAAGGTAAAAAAAAAGCATTCTCTGATATGGATCCCCCTCAGCCCCCCTAAATGCCTATCTGAGCCCGATCCCCATGCGGCACTATGCCTGAGAGCAGCATCTCTCTCTCTCTCTTCACTGGCCACGGAGGCAGATCTCTGTCATGTTCTAGTGAGACAATCCCCCCCACAGTTAGGATCACTCCCTAGGACACACTTAACCCCTTGATCGCCCCCCAGCGTTTAACCCCTTCCTTGCCAGTGTCATTTACACAGTAATCAGTGCATTTTTATAGCACTGATCGCTGTATAAATGACAATGGTCCCAAAATAGTGTCAAAAGTGTCCGATGTGTCCGCCATACTGTCGCAGTCATGATAAAAATCACAGATCGCCGCCATTACTGATAAAAAAAAAATTATAATGAAGATGCCATAAATCTATCCCCTATTTTGTAGGCGCTATAACTTTTGGGCAAACCAAACAATATAAGCTTATTGCAATTTTTTTTTTTCAAAAATATGTAGAAGAATACATATCATAATTAGTTTTTTTTATATATTTTGGGGGGTATTTATTATAGTAAAAAGTAAAAAATATTGCTTTTTTTTCAAAATTGTCGCTCTTTTTTTGTTTATAGCGCAAAAAATAAAAAAGACAGCTCTATTTGTGGGAAAAAAAGAACGGCAATTTTGTTTGGGTGCAACGTCACATGACCGCGCAATTTTCAGTTAAAGCGATGCAGTGCCGTATCGCAAAAAGAGCTCTGGTCAGGAAGGGGGTAAATCCTACCAGGCTGAAGTGGGCAAAAAAAAAAGTCAGTTTACTCACCAAGCATCAATTTCAGTTTTGTCATACCCACCCCACCTATGGCTTCCTCCAGAACAAAAAACCTAGACTGTATTGCTGTAGTGTGGTGGACCAACTCTTTTCCTGGCCAGATTGTACAATTCCTCACTCCACAAGAACCAAAAGTCCCATCAAAGGCAGATTTCCTCTGGAGTAGGAATGGTCTCGATGTTCGAATTGAATGTAAGTTAGACTCGAACATTGGGTGTTTGTTTTTTGCAAAGAAACCGAACATATGGGCCGTTCTCAGCAAATTTAAGTGCCGTGGAGCGCCCCCTAAATGCACTGCGAGATCGCAGTGCATTGACGGCTGCTGATTGGCCAAAGCATGTACCTAACCTGCATGCTTTGGCCAATCACAGCGTGATCTGCTGTGAAAGCCATGATTTTTCTGGTAAGCAGATTGATAGCACGTGGGTGTGGTGTGCTTCTCTTTTGCACACTGAAGTTTGGTGGAGGCTTCACATCATCTCTACTCCTCATTGATTTTTTATGGACTATCATATTTATTTGCAAATTTTGTTTTACTTAAGCGCTGCATTTTGATCTTCAATACATTATGGCTGCGAGCAAGTTTAAATGACATTTTTTCCTTTGGAAATGTGGCCCTGTTCTGAACATCACACAGAGGCACCACTTTACAGGCAGACTAAGGGGACCCCCCAGGCACAATATTGAAAGGAATATTTCATTTTTATTGTTTCACTTTAAGCATTATTAAAATCAGTGCTTCTGAAAAAACGGTTGTTTTAAAAACTTTTTTTTGCATTGATACATGTCCCCTGGAGCAGGACCCGGGTCCCCATACACTTTTTAAGGCAATAACTTGCATATAAGCCTTTAAAATTATCACTGTTGATTTTTCATGTTCGTGTCCCATAGACTTTAATGGGGTTTGCATGGGTTTGCATGTTCGCACAAATTTTTTGCCTGTTCGCATGTTCTCTTGTTCTTCTGAATGTCTCTGAATCTGAGCTTATGAAAACATAGTTGTGTTCCATGATTTCACCACCACTTTCTTGCTCAACTAATTGCCTCCTCTTGCATTCATGCAGGGTTAGCAGTGCACAGGGTTAATGCACAAGACCCTGCAGCCCTCCCCGATGCACTGTTGGGACATGCTGGCTGCAAAAGATTATAGAAAATTCAGAATGAGGTAAACTAACTTTGTAACTTGATAATGCAATCAGACACTAGGATGAGACGGCTTGGAACAGAAAGAAAGGACATGAAGACCCTGGCTGGACTTTACTGAGCCTGCAGTTCTTATAATGTTCTAGTAACAGCTGCACAGAGCAATGGCTGACTGTTCTGTGACCCTGTAGGATAGCTGGAACAGAAGAACACAAAGCGCATCTGTTCTGCTTCAACAGTTCACCTCTCTGCTGACGCTTGTAGTCCATTGAAAGAAGTCAGCCAGGAGAAGCCTCAAATGCAGTACTCTGACAAATGGAACACGTCCTATCTGAGTTTGTTGTGAACTGTTGCTGAATTACATCAATACAAGTTTTATACTGCACCTGACTGTGTGGATTATTGCTGCCGCACCACGCTGCCCCTCACCTACATGCATGATGTTAATATTCTAAGTGATTTGCTTTAAAATGAGTCCCATGTGAATGAAAGCAGCAGGGAAGTCACACCCGCCAAGTTGAAATGGAAGTCCACAGGTTAGCCATTCACAGGGCCTAGCAGACAATCGTAGTAAACTCTTTGTAGTGGATCTGGAACAGGATTGTAGAACAATTCATTAGCATAACTTTCTACACCTCCAGGCCGGGGTCCTACTCCCAATCTGTACATAGGTGGCGAACCTCACTTTCCCTTCAGGCCAAAACCCAGAAAACCTCTAGAATACGCTGGATTCACCTCAAATCTGACAAAGACTCACCCTTACTCATAGAAAGGTGCCTCCTATCTTCACAACCATGTGGTATTGAACACTTGCACACCATTCTAGAATCGACCATATGATTGAAAAGGTACTTCAATTACTGCCAATTGACAACAGTGTACAACATGGATGCAATATGTTGCCAACGCGCTGCCAAGCTTGTTTTAAAGTGCTAACCTCATTATTCTTGTATGAATGAATAACCTTTCATGCATTAAAATCAATCTATGAAAGGAGGAGGTGGACCTTTCATTAATCTGTCCGTCTTTCATGCTTAGATGCTTTTTCATTCATGGCAGATTTAATAATGTTTCCATGAATAAAAGAGGTAGGCAGAGAGGATGAGCATAGACGGCACTCTTGACAAGTAAATATGACAAGATTACAGCCGCAGGGGTAGAAGGGGGTCAGAGTTTAGAGGATTTCAGGTAAAACCGCAGCCATCAGCACAAGGGACATTACACGTTGATTGTAAGTACTGCTCCTTATGCTGTTTTGTTTTCCTTTCATTTTTGACTCAACTTTGGCTTTAAGGGGATAGTGTGGAATGGCTCTGAACTCAGAGAAGTCCATGGCACAGTTAATGTACCTGGAATCAAAGGGCTCTCCTATGCAAAAACAGAATTTGTTCAATTAGAAAGGTATCTGCAGGCAGCCTATGGGTCCTACAGCTGTATTGGTTTCTGATCTTTATGGCATGATAGAGGCACATTAAAGAAGAATTCCTGGTATGGATATTTTACATTGGCACACCACAAGAAGCTAGTGGAGATCACTGAGGTAGCAGTGTCTACCTCTGTAATTTCCAGGTTCTTTAGCAGTTGACTCCAAACTGCGGCCCTTTGCTTTCCTTTTATCGACCCTTGAGGCATTATTCCTGCCACTTACACCAATAATGAGGCACTATTCCTTCCACTAACACCCACGATGAGGCACTATTCCATTCATTGACACCAACAATGGGGGAGAAATTCCTTCTACTGACAACAAAAATGGGGCACGATTCCTCCCAATGACACCAGTGGGCATTGTTTACTCCTACTGGCCACAGTCCAGCCCCCCTAAAGTCTGAACTATTGTAAACTGGCCCTTTTCTTTAGAAAGTTTGGAGTTTCCTGTTCTAGAGGGTTCCCACAGGGTTTATGTATAGTTATATTGGTCCCAACTGGAACATTTTAAAATATCTTTAATATCTTTAATTCTTCTTTAAAATTGTTCTAAGAGCAGAAGTTTTTTTTCATACCTTAATGAATTCTCTGCATTACAGTAAAAAAACCTTCTGTGATCAGTTGCCCAGAGAAGTATAATCCCACTTAAAGCATATAGAAACAACAGAAGGATAAATGAACTAAATAACTTTGCTTAGATCAATATTGATAGCAACAGGTGAGAATACAATACTGACAGCACTTGTATGTGTTAAGCTAGTTGCAAACACCCAGGGCTCTAAGGCATACAGGTGGGTGTGTTCCTCTGAATTAACCGAGCATATCAAAAAAACAAAGGGAAAACAAAACGGAATTGGAAACCAATTCCACCCAGAAAGAATTCATCAATGAGGAACAGGCAATATAGCAAAAATATAAATAAATTTAATTGAAAAAAGTTCACATGTACACCAATCAAAAATCAAAAAATGTGATAATAAATAATAAACCAAAAAAACGTCACCAATGGATAAAATAGACAACGTTGTCTAGAGACAAAACACAGATGGCCACCACTTAACACACACATACGCACTTCTAATCAAATAGGAGGAAGCAAAAATAATTGCTATACGTAACAAGGTGGTAGGTGTGTGCAGCCGTAGGTGATGGGGATCCACCAACAGGGTAATAACACAGGGATTGGAGAATAACCTGCTACCAAGGCTACAGTGATGAGTGACTACAATTGGTAGAATTGAATGCGATGAAGTAAGTAGCCAGTGATGTAGGAATAATGTCCTATTCAGAGAGCTGTAAGTAAATGGAGATGGGAGTGTGCCTGAGTGGATACTTTGATCAGTCACAGCATCGGTGCTAATTGGGGGAGAGAATCACTTTCGTATAAACATAACTGTCCCGTGTGGGGAGTAAACAGATTCAATCTCACCACTCCGTAGACACCGGAATGCAACAGGCAGGCAGGGCAATTGGGTCCTTCTCAGACCATCCCCGTGCAGCTCAGCAGGTTATATGTCGTCCATCTGTTGGCAGGATACGTACGATAACGATCGGGGGTAGTGGTGATGAATTGAGGAGTGCCGCATATGAGCGGTATGGGTCGTCAGCCGCTTCCCGGGTCTGTTAGAAGAGCCTCGCCAACGAGCGGAATCCCCAGGGCTGGTAGGTGGGTCGGTGTGCACGCTAAGCAGGTCGTGATAGCGTCATGCTGACGCGTTTCATCCATCACAGGGATTTCTTCAGAGCATGCGTCGTGGCCTGGGCAGTCACCTTATATAGCCCTCACGCTGAAGTACGTGAATACAGTGGCTTCTAGTTGTCCAGGCAACAGCGCAACTAATGGACTGCCATTCGTACAAGAAGACAACATAATAAAGCGGACCGGTCAGCTTTATTAATAATTTATGTTGTCTTCTTGTACGAATGGCAGCCCATTAGTTGCGCTGTTGCCTGGACAACTAGAAGCCGCTGTATTCACGTACTTCAGCTTGAGGGCTATATAAGGTGACTGCCCAGGCCACAGCGCATGCTCTGAAGAAATCCCTGTGACGGATGAAACGCGTCAGCATGACGCCATCACGCCCTGCTTAGCGTGCACACAGACCCACCTACCAGCCCTGGGGATTCTGCTCGTATGTTGGTGAGGCTCTTCTAACAGACCCGGGAAGCGGATGACGACCCATACCGCTCACATGCGGCACTCCTCAATTCATCACCACTACCGCCGATCTCTATCGTACTTATCCTGCCAACAGATGGACGACATATAACCTGCTGAGCTGCACGGGGATGGTCTGAGAAGGACCCAATTGCCCTGCCTACCTGTTGCATTCCGGTGTCTACGGAGTGGTGAGATTGAATCTGTTTACTCCCCACACGGGACTGTTATGTTTATACGAAAGTGATTCTCTCCCCCAATTAGCACCGATGCTGTGACTGATCAAAGTATCCACTCCGGCACACTCCCATCTCCATTTACTTACAGCTCTCTGAATAGGACATTATTCCTACATCACTGGCTACTTACTTCATTGCATCCAATTCTACCAATTGTAGTCACTCATCACTGTAGCCTTGGTAGCAGGTTATTCTCCAATCCCTGTGTTATTACCCTGTTGGTGGATCCCCATCACCTACGGCTGCGCACACATACCACCTTGTTACGTATAGCAATTATTTGCACATATTGAGAAGATTTTCTTCCTCCTATTTGATTAGAAGTGTGTAAGTGTGTGTTAAGTGGTGGCCATCTGTGTTTTGTCTCTAGACAACGTTGTCTATTTTATCCATTGGTGATGGTTTATTTGGTTTATTATTAATCACATTTTTTGATTTTTGATTGGTGTACATGTGAACTTTTTTCAATTAAATTTATTTATATTTTTGCTATATTGCCTGTTCCTCATTGATGAATTCTTTCTGGGTGGAATTGGTTTCCAATTCCGTTTTCTTTTCCCTTTGTTTTTTTGATGTGATCAGTTGCCCCCCTAACTACTTACCTGATCCAGATATCGATCCAGCACTGTGCCCAAAAGCAGTAATGGGCATTGGCTCCTGCTGCTGTCAATCAAATCCTGTGTGGAGGGAGCAGGGGGCGGGGCTGAACCACATTGTGTATATCGATGGACACACAAAGCCTAGCTCTGGAATGAGCCTGCACAACTTGCTTTGGGGGCACTCAGAAGGGAGGAGGAGCCAGAAGTGCCGACAGGGGACCCCAGGAGAGTAGGTCTGGGGCTGCTCTATGTAAAACCATTGCACAGAGTAGGTAAGTACCATGTTTATTATTTTTATTAAATGAACATTTAGAATCACTTTAAGAGTGTCTAGCACTGGTACAGCAAGTGAATAAACAGAGAACTCTGACTTGATGGCTTTGTATTTCATTCCTGAAATGGAAGACATGACGTACAGGTCCCACTTTTTCCTCACCTGATATTGCTGCATTGTTCCATACATAATATTATAGTTTAATTTGCAATTCCTGAAACATTTGAACAATGTAGAACATTCAAATCCCACCTAATAGACTAATCTGTAACCACTCTTTTCTCGGCAAAGTAATTTTGCCTTTGCCCGAACTTGCAGTCAGCATTTAACAATAATTATAGATGGTAGCGAGCTGGAGCCAGACAGTTCCTATTCACAGAACAACACTTTTCATGAAAATGGTTTCGTACAAACACGGAAAATCAGGCTGCCTCCATAGAACCAATCTATATCTATTGTAAGCCCACATTTATTTACATAGAAAACAATTGCTAACTGCTAATAAACAAATCTGCAACCGACAGCAAAAAAAAGAGAATTTTGCTTTCTCAGCAAAACTAACTTTCTATGTCCTTGGACAGGTGCATTCCTTCCATGGAAGTTGCTTTAGGTGAACTTCCTCAGGGACAGTGTTAGATATGTTTCCTCCCTTGCTCTGTAGCCCTTAAAGAGACCCTGTTGCAACACCATTTATTTCAACAAAAACCCTCCCATGAAGTTATATAACATACACTATATTGTCAAGTATTGGGATGCCTGCCTTTACATGCACATGAACTGGCATCCCAGTCTTAGTCCATGGGGTTCAATATTGAGTTGGCTCACCCTTTGTGGCTATAACAGCTTCAACTCTTCTGGGAAGGCTGTCCACAAGGTTTAGGAGTGTGTCTATGGGAATGTTTGACCATTCTTCCAAAAGCGCATTTATGAGGTCAGGCACTGATGTTGGTTGAGAAGGCCTGGCTCGCAGTCTCCGCTCTAATTTATCTCAAAGGTGTTCTATCAGGTTGGAGTCAGGACTCTGTGCAGGCCAGTCAAGTTCCTCCACCCGAAACTCACTCATCCACATCTTTATGGACCTTGCTTTGTGCACTGGTAGGCAGTCATGTTGGAACAGGAAGGGGCCATCCCCAAACTGTTCCCACAAGGTTGGCAGCATGAAATTGTCCAAAATGTCTTGGTATGCTGACACTTTAAGAGTTCCCTTCACTGGAACTAAGGGGCAAACCCAACCTCTGAAAAACAACACCACACCTTCATCCCCCCTCCACCAAATGATTTGGACCAGTGTACAAAGCATGACCCTTTAGACTGCCTTAAAGATCTCCAAAGCTAAAGAGCTCCAACTGCTTAGAGGGCGGAAGAGTCAGGACCAAAGGCTGCTCCTAACTCTTGCTGCCCCTAAGCCCTTGCCTGTTTTACTTGTTTTCAAAAGAAGGACCACACTTGGGCCCAATTCCTTAGAGTGCACTCTAAGATAGTGTAGCTCAGTACATACGTTACTTTGTTCCTGAGGGTTCATTCAGCTCATTTATTGCCATTTTGCTTATTAATCCAAGTTAAAGGTAAGAACGGTTCATTCCTTACTTGGGTATAGTTTTCATTCTGTATAGCTGCTTGTGTTTTAATTTACTTGAGTGAGCCTATGTTATCTCAGACTGTATTTATTTTAAGTGATTTCAATACATCAACTATACTGGTGTGTGTGCGTGCATTCAATATAGTAACCTACAGCCAGGTGTGGGGTATTTTTACAACTGTGTATGTACCCGGGGTTGCAGAGGTTTCTCAATTTAAACAGGTGTGCCAGAGGGGCAAAGGCTGTTCTTGGAGTCGGGGCACAGAACAGAGAACCCAAAATTACTAAGCAGCTCCTTCGGGGGGTGGCGCTACAGGGAGAATGGCTGCAGCTGCTAGAACATGTTACATGTTCCATCTTAAATGCAGGTGGAACAGGTAACATGTTCCAAAAGATGAACATATCTTTTAAATTCTTATATTTGGAGTTTATGAAGAAAGTGACCCTACAGATACCACTGCAGTCTTAACTTCTTGCCGACCATGTAACACATTTAGAAAAAGTGGGCTTTGACGCCCAGCCACCGCACATATTTGTCCACTGCGGTCTGAGAATGTGTGCTGAGAGAATGCTCACTGCATGATCCCAGGACATTGGCTAATATGTCACCAACAGTTCTCAGTCAAGGTTTCTGTTTGGGAGACATCCAGGTGAGCTTCTGATCATGAGGGGCAATCACAGCGATCACATGATATGGAACCTTCACTGCATCTTGGACATTAAAGCCTACTTAAAAGGCCAGCTGGTGGTGGCATTAGGGGTTAAGAAAGCTCTGCAGTGCATTGAACTGGTTCAGTTAGATTTTTTTTTAATTCTTTTTAGCCCCCGTCACCATAACTTTGTTCAATAAAACTACGAATGTAAATTATACTGTTACAGGACATCTGCAGACAGCTTTGGTTGGGCTTGATAACCAAACATCAACAGCTCTACCACAAAGTGGGGCCCCCCAAAAACTGGCATTGGCCTTCACTGAGAAATCAATTTTCCCTAGGTAATTGAAACTGCCATAAATGTCAAGGATGACAGTAGAGCTCTCAAGTACAATAGTAGCAAGGGAAAATGTATAAGAAGATGACAGGCCTGCCTGATCTGTCTACCAAATATACCGGATGAGCTAAGGTGTGTTGAAAGTGAACTTATTCTTCAAAATAATTAAAAAACAGTTTTTCCCCAGAGAAGTAAAGACAATGATTCATCCCGCCATGACATGTAGGAAGGCTATAGGGATTCGAGAACACGTTCCATTTAAATAACGACAGAGAGCTCACATACAGAATATCTTGAAGGACAATTCCATAATGGTTTTTCCCATTTAATTAAAATGACAAAACATCAAATGCAATCATTCTGTGGATAGTGAAGTTACAAGCACGATTCTCTTTTGTCGTCCTGGTATAGGAAGCAGCATCTTGTTACACATCGCTGCCAAGCTATTATTGTTTGCACATTTTTTCATATTGTTTTTCTCCCAAGATGGGATGAGATGTTTGTTTTTCGATGAATTTATGCAAAAGTGACAGATGCAGTCATGTATTCTTGCCAAAACAGCTTGGCTGTAAAACTTTTGTGAGAGTGTATGTGCAGAGCACCGGCGGACTGAAAAACGTATTGATCTGAAACGCTGGAAATCTCGGCATTGTACTGACCTTGCAGGAGATGAGCCAGAACAGACGAGGAGAACCAAAAGGAAAATAAAGATAATTGTGCTGTTTTGGTAAAGCGCATTGGAACAAGCAAAACAAGGAAGAGATGTGTTCTAAATTATTCTATAAAAAATATTTTCATATTTCAGTCCACCCACTTTGAGGAAGTTACACTCTTTCTATAGAATTTTTTTCTGAAACAAATGCAAACTGCAAGGGTTGGATTTCTATCACTGGAGCCTAGAGGCACACAAAGTTTGGTGCTCCTAAGTCAGGGGTCCCCAACCCCCGGGCTGCGGACTTGTGGCGGTCCATGCCCTATTTGAGGCCAGGCCGCACAGGCCGCACTGAAGGAGCTGAGCGGTGGGCGAGCAGAGACGAGGCTTGGTTGCATCATTGCCTGCATCACCACTTGCATCATCGATATTGGGTCTGCCTTCATGAGATTCTCAATCTCAAATAGTGAGGAACCCTGGGTAATCAACTGCGCATGTGCCAGTTTTCTACTGGCTTCTGACTTGTAATGCCGGATTCCTTGCTGAGGCCATAGCGCAGGGGGGAGTCTTCAAGAGGCTATACTTGTAGTAAGTTCTTTCACTGTACAAAGAAAACCCTTTACAAATTGGCCTTACAAAGTGACAAGCTGCATCTTGTGGCTGCGGTGGCAGGCTACAGTGACAAGCTGCATCTGGTGGCAGGCCACAGTGGCAAGGGACACACTGCATCTGGTGGCAGGCTACAGTGACAAGCTGCATCTGGTGGCAGGTTACAGTGACAAGTTGCATCTGGTGGCAGGCTACAGTGGCACGCTGCATCTGGTGGCAAACTACAGTGACAAGCCGCATCTGGTGGCTGGCCACAGTGGCAAGTGACAAACTGCATCTGGTTGCAGGCTACAGTAAAAAGTGACATGCTGCATTTGGTGGCAGGCTTTGGTGGCCAGTGACATGCTGCATCTGGTGGCAGGCTACAGTGGCAAAGGACAAGCTGCATCTGGTGGCAAGCTACAGAGACAATTAACAAGCTTCATCTGATGGCAAGCACCATATCACTGCCCATCCAAGTTACTCTGGAATAAACTTTAAAAGGCAACCTCTAGATGCTGTGTGATGCTGTTGTTTTTTAATTTTTATATATCAGAGGATAATGTTGCTAGAACACCCTGGTACCATAACCCATGTTTATTTAATTTCTAGATTGCTCTGGGCCCCAAAGCTTGAGCAGCCACGACAAGAAATTTACTGGTTGCACTGTGACGAGCACCTTTGGCTCCCCTACTTGCTCTTGAAGAAGACCATCACACTTTGTAGCCAATAGCGAAGTGAAGGTAGAGGTAGCAGCAATTTGAAAGGAATAGAAATATCAGAACAACTGTAGTCCATGTTTTCTTTTGAGTAATTGGGTTTTTTGAGGAACAGGAGCAAGTATCTCCCCTTGCAGTATCAACCCATTGCTAGTTTAGTGGCCTTCCAGAGCCCGCAGGTACTGATTTAAACAGTCAAATTCATGATCATGTTATAGCAGAACTCTTTAGTGTAACTTAAAAGAGCATAAATTATTTAATAAAGCAGGATTAATCAATGGTCTTCTCCTGAATTCTGCTGTTAAAATATGTATTTAATTTCACTGCAGTTATTCTAGTCATGCAACAATATCTTCTGGATACGCACAAGTTACGATTCAGCGTGAGAACTTTCCACAAAGGCTGAAATTAATCACCGCAGACTTATTTTCTAAACAATGTTCCTTTCTGGAAAGTGGTGCGTGTTCCGAGGAAGATTCAAAAAATAACAAAAGGAACTTTTGGCTGGAAGTAGATTACAGTTTAAAAAACTGCATAGAAACACAAAGTTCAGGAACAAAAATGGAAAATGGAAAGTTCTTTAACTGTGTCTGCTTCAGGAGAGACACACTGCATGAGCAGCTACTGCATAAAAGTACAAATGGGCAAGCAATATCCTTCACTGTCCCCTGAATGGTAAATGTGTATTACTTATAGAGCTGTCTTAGCGCTATAAAGTACAAAGGGTGTTTATCCATTTATTTATTTAAATGGAACCTGTACAGAAAAAAAGGAAGTATGTCACTGCATAGCAAGGTCCATTTGATGTCTTATATTCTCCGCCACCAGGATCCACTATCAGAGTATTGGTAACTGTAAGCGCAAACACACAAGTCCATATATAACAGGAGATATAAAGGGCTCAGCAACTTAGTCCATAGGGGACAGGCTGGAAGTTCAAGGGTTAAGTGGTAACCGGTAATGTAATGGTTAAACGTGATATATTGCGGTCGATACATCGATATAGTGATCATCTGGGATGGCACGTTTGATGACATCATGACCTTTGTACAATACTGCAACCATAACAGCTTGGGCCTATGCATCAATCACGTTGCTGACCCTGACACTTTGGCCTTTCTAGACCTCGAGCTTTGCCATGACCAGGAAACTATATATGCAAGAAACTTTACCAAATCTATTGCTGGTAATTCATTTATACACAATGATAGCTGCCACCATCCGAGATGGGTCAACAACATCCCCCGCAGCCAATTCTGCCGCCTTCGAAGGAATTGTACCTTCAGACTCAGACTATGACACCCATGGACAACTTCTGTCAAAAAAATTCCTAGACAAAGGATAACCCACCCCACTTATAGACGCGGCCTTCCATCATTACCGTAGTCTATCCCCAGGCCCCAACCGTCCTCCTACCACTGGTAAACAACCTACCCGCTTCATCACACAATTTCATGACAAATACAAGAAAATGGAGAAGATCCTGGCTTCACACTGGCCTATTCTATTGGAAGACCCTCATCTCAGAACCACAGTCGATACCAAACCTAAAGTGGCATATAGAAAATCCAGAAACATTAAGAGTAAAAATGCACCCAGTAGAATTAAGCCTACCCAACCCACCTCATCACCACTCACCCTGATACCCCTCAGAGGGATGTATCAATGCAAAAAACCCCTCTGCTTAACCTGCCAGTTCATACAACACGGTCAGAAAACCTTCACTGTCAAAGGAAAAAACTATACCCTAAAAGAATTCTACAACTGTTCAACTGACTTCGTTATATACTGCCTCACCTGCCCCTGTGGCCTACCATATGTCGGCAGAACCATCACAGCCCTAAGGGCACGTTTTGGGGAGCACCAGCGCTTTATCGAAAGAGGCCGTGACCACCACAGCGTGCCTAAACACTTCCTGACTCACCACGCTCGATCTACAGCTGGCCTCAGTGTGTGGGTCATTGAATCAACCCGGCCACATACCCTGCCGCTGAGCGGTATAAACGTCAGCAAGAAACTTACTGGATCTACTCTTTGGGCACTTTAGCACCTGGGGGGTTGAACAAGGATATCGAGGTGCACACACTACTTTAAGCCACCCTGTTTCCTCATGAGACCACCCCTACAGATGCAGCCTTGCTACAATACATATATCTCTAAGAACCCTGCACAGATACCTGCTTCCCTGTTCCTTGTGTTTTCCCAATACGCATGCATAGCTTTCTCTCAACCTCCCTGCAAGCCCTCCCTCCCTGGACGATCCCTCCCCTGGATACCGAACCCTGAAGCGGACGGATGACCTGTGACGTCACGCACGCTCCACGGCCCCTAGTCTCTTCCTGATGGCCACAGAAGGAGCTCCCAGCTGGTAATCCACCTTCTGCAGCCCAGCATCCCTGCAGCGTCACCACCACAGAATCAGAGGGAACACTGAGGACCACATACCTATACAGATGAGCATTTTATATGTTTTTATCCTGTAAGTGTGTTTTTACCTGGTGTCATTAAACATCATTTGTTAATACTACACTCAGGTGGCACTTCCTTCTCTACCCCTCTTTAGGATTTGCTATCAGATTACTTTGAAATGCCACATTTTTCCAGGTATAGGAGTATGCATGTATATAATCATTTGCCTCCCACATTGAGGTGCTTGGTACCTAAGTAGCCAATCACCTGGCCACGATCATCTTCCCCTCTGCTCCCAAACCATACTTACCTCATTCCTAATGGCGAACCAACAGCTACTACTTGTCTGATCACAGATCACACTCTTCTTCCTCCAGTCCTGTTCCCACAGTCCTTGATCAGCTCATTCTCTGCCTCCTATCCAGTTTGTGGAAAGCTCCTGCTATGCCTTCTTTCACAATCTTCTAAAGTTACAGATGTAATTTTCTCTCTTTGCCATGATGAGCTTCCAATCTACTTCCTCAACCATCCACTCCCACCCATTCTAGCTGTTATTCTGCCTCCACAATCCATTCCTCAGTGCCGCTTGCCTCTTCCTTTCACTTTCCCCTTCTTTCCCCAGTATCAGTTGTTATCCTGTCTCCCCTTACCATTCCTTGGTCCAGAGTCAGCTGTTATTCTGCCTCCTCTTTTTCCTTATTTATTGCAGAATTAACTGTTATTTTGCGTTCCCTTTCCAAAGTCCAGGATCAGCTGTCATCCTGTCCCTTCCCTTACCGAGCCCAGGATAAGTTATTATTCTGCCCCCTCTTTCCTTTTTTTTAGCGCGGGATTAGCTATTATTCTGCCTTCCCTTTCCCCAGCCCAGGATAAGTTGTTATTTTACCGCCTCTTTCCCTTATTTAGCCCAGGCTACCCCTATCCCCTCTCTAAGATCAACTGTTATTCTTCCTTCCCTTTCCCTTCCTAAGTCCAGGATCAACTGTTATTCTGCCTCCTCTTTCCCTTCCCCAGTCCAGAATCAACTGTTATCCATTCTACCCCCATGGTACAAAATGTTCTTCTTCCCACAGTGATGTACGAGGTGTGTCTATTAAATAACAAGACTGATTAAATAACTCACCTTTATTTATATGTATTACAAATTTAATGCTTGTCCCCTTCAATATATTCCCCATTTGCACTAATACATTGCTGCAGTCATGTTTTCCACTGGTCAAAGGTATGGAGAAAATCAACTTCTGTCAAATTCTGTAGTGGGGTCTACCAGGGCTCTGTGTTGGGACCAATCCTGTTTAATTTGTTCATAAACGACCTGGAGGATGGGGTAAACAGTTCAATCTCTGTATTTGCGGACGATACTAAGCTAAGCAGGGCAATAACTTCTCTGCAGGATGTGGAAACCTTGCAAAAAGTTCTGAACAAATTAATGGGGTGGGTAACTACATGGCAAATGAGATTTAATGTAAAAAAATGTAAAATAATGCATTTGGGTGGCAAAAATATGAATGCAATCGATACACTGGGGGGAGAACCTCTGGGGGAATCTAGGATGGAAAAGGACCTGGGGGTCCTAGTAGATGACAGGCTCAGCAATGGCATGCAATGCCAAGCTGCTGCTAACAAAGCAAACAGAAATTTGGCATGCATTAAAAAGGGGATTCATTCCAGAGATAAAAACTATAATTCTCCGGCTCTACAAGACTCTCGTCTGTCCGCACTTAGAGTATGCTGTCCAGTTCTGGGCACCAGTCCTCAGGAAGGATGTACTGAAAATGGAGGTAGTACAAAGGGCAACAAAGCTAATAAAGGGTCTGGAGGATATTCGTTATGAGGAAAGGTTGTGAGCACTGAGCTTATTCTCTCTGGAGAAGAGACGCTTGAGAGGGGATATGATTTCAATGTACAAATACCATACTGGTGACCCCACAATAGGGATAAAACTTTTTTGCGGAAGGGAGTTTAACAAGACTCGTGGCCACTCATTAAAATTAGAAGAAAAGAGGTTTAACCTTAAACTATGTAGAGGGTTCTTTACTGTAAGAGCGGCAAGCATGTGGAATTCCCTTCTACAGACGGTGGTCTCAGTGGGGAGCATCGATAGTTTTGTGCAATTTTACTAAAAATTTTAAATGGACACATTGTTCAACTTTTAAACTTAGCATTTTTTTGGCACACTACAGAAAACACAACCAAACTAAATGGCGACTCACAATCAACTGAACCTGCATGAGAAGCGACTACTTCAGATGCAGGTTCAAACATGTTCAAGGTCACCACGCATGCAGTTATAACCGGTTCTGACTGCTTTATTTACTAGGTGGGATCACAGTCTCGTTATTTAATAGACACACCTTGTATGTTTAACTCTCTCTCTCTCTACCTCCTATAACCCCCAGCTTACACAGTCTTCCCCCATAATCATGCCCCAATAAAATATTGACCTAATGAGAGGTAATGCATATCTAAGTGTATGAATTGCTCACAGGCCAAAAGCCATTCAGCCTTAAAAAAACAGTTTATGAATGCAAAGATTAGCCTTGTCTACAAAGGCGTGTGGTGCAAATGTACTTTTGGGGAATTGGGTGATTGGAAACACTATGCACAGGGAACAGAAACAAACCCTTAGTCTCTTCCTCCATAGACAAGTCTAACATAAGGACTGAACCCTTCAGACACTGAGTTTTTGTGCCTCAATTATGTACAATACAACAACAAAAAATAATATAAAGCCTGCATGGAAAAAAATGGAAAAGGAAAACTTTCTAAGCAACATAATTCAAAAGAAAAACATTAGATAAATCTGTCAGGAAACAAGTTCCAGCTTGATGTAAAAAGAAAAAAATAATTTCTTTAAAGCTGAACAAAAATGTAATATACTTGAAGAAAGACGAATAAAAGATTGTGTGACAAAGCAAGAGGAGGAAAAAAGGTTTTTAAGACGATCTGTTATGTCTGGAATAAAACGGTGACTTGGCAGGGGTTTTTTTCGGTCATTTTTATCAATTGAACTACGAAGTGACAGCCCAAAACATTACGAAGGAAAAATGCTTTTTCTTACTTGTAGCTTCCTTGTGCATCAAGCACTGAATGGAGGTGACAAATTCAAAAATAAGTGAATTAATGGCTTTCACTGTGCCAAAACCACAGACTGATTGAAGCAGAAGTGGCAGATTCAATATAGGTGGAATCATTATTTCCTGTTAGTCACTTCTAGTATATACCTCAGTGCTGTCTTTTATATTAGCTTATCGACATACAAATATGTGTTACATTCTTCAATAGTCTATCCCAGTTCCCCAAGGAGATAACAGAAGTGTTCGAACGCACCAACCATCTACAGAAATAGAAATGTTACATATATAAAAAGTTCAAAGTATTAAAATTTTCCAATTTTCCAAAGATGATAAAAATGAAAGCTGTAAATCCACTCACTAAACACCTATAGTTTTTAACATGTCAATATCACTTACAAAAAAATATTTTTAAACATTTTTAATTAAAAGTTTTTGCCATGAAGTTTTCTGTTATAGGGTGACATTGTTTTTTCATTATCTCCCAACTGAAGTCTTGCATAGTTACCCTTTTTTTAAAAACAAAAAATCTGGTTTTATTTTCAAAGAAAGGGTTTTCAAATTTTACAAAGTCAAAAAGGCAGTAGACAAATAGCTGATACATAAATCACAGAGAATAAAGGAAATCATAATGCAATGGTTGAGTGTCGTTTGAAGGCACACAAATGTACAAAGATACCAGGCCTCCTGGTGCATAACAATTCAGACATCCCGGGGGTTGCCAGTACAGCTGGTATTCCCAGTTATATTTAGTAGGATATATATTGGCATTGGTACAAAGTGGGATTCATATATCTAGACCAGACTTACATAATGGACAGAGGTATGAAAATGTCAGGTTTTAGGATAAACCCAGTAAAGCATATCATAGAACCATAGAAGAATGACAACAGAAAAATTACCAAATGTCCATCGAGTCTGCCTATTGTTTTTTTTTTTTCATTTATTCGTTTTTGTATTTTTTTGCTTATAATTCTTTTTGTTTTAGTATGAGTATAGATCTATGTTTGTCTCAAGCATGTTTGAATCCACTAACTGTTGCGTGACACTACCTCTGCTGGAAGTCTATTCCAAGAAAAAACTACGCTTTCAGTAAAATTCTTCTTTCTTTTCTGAGGTTAGTTTTGAACTTTTCTTAAGGTTAGTTTGAGGTCATGTCCCCGAGTTCTTGATTTTGCTTTCATATTGAAAATATTGCCCTCTTGAACCTTATTCACCCCCTTGATGTATTTAAAGGTTTCAGTCATGTCTCCCCTTTCCCTTCTTTCCTACAGATCGTACAAATTAAGTTCCCGAAGTTGCTCTCGATGTGTTTTATTCCCCAGACCTTTAACCAATTTTGTTACCCATCTATGGACTCGTTCTGCCTTATCAATATGTTTTTATAAGTGAGGTCCCCAGGACTGGGCACAGTATTCTAAATGAGGTTTCTCTAAAGACCTATATAGAGGAATCAGGAGCTCCTTCCACCTGCTGCTGATCCCTCTAGTGATAACTAAAGATCTATATAGAGGAATCAGGACCTCCTTCCTCCTGCTGGTGATCCCTTTAGTGATAACTAAAAATCTATATAGAAGAATCAGGACCTTTTTCCTCTTGCTGGTGATCCCTCGAGTGATAACAAAAAATCTATATAGAGCAATCAGGACCTCCTTCCTCTTACTCCTTTGCTTCACCCACTGCGTGGCCAATTTATTATGCATCTTGGGTAGCACCATTTTTCACAGGTGTCAAAAGTATTTGGATAGTACATCCCCTTTACCCCTTTTAAACATAATAAATGTAATTTTTTTCAAATGTGAGTAGATTGCTGACTTCTGATAGCAATTCCGCTATCATGGGAGCTCCAGCAGAGAACCATTTTCGTACCACCATTCTGCAAACAATAATCTTGTTGCTACTAGTGTTGTTGATGGGTCTAGGCAGGATTAGTCAAAATTATCCCAGAATGTGGCTTTCAAAGAGAAATCTTTTTAGGCCTGAAATATATAAAGGACTACCTTTAAATCTTTTTTTTTTTTTAACTTTTTTTACATATTGTGTTCCAGCAATGCAGACATTTTAGAACGTTACAAAAATGCACGTTTATGCCTAAACCACAGTGTGCTGCATTGCAGAGCCATTCATTTTGAATGTCATCCAAATGCACATCCTCAACCCAGCACAAAAAAAAGTGTTTTAGTTCACCACAATACACAGGTTCATTGTCATGCTTTGCCTTACCATAATGCACAACCAATAAAGCACTAAAACAATGTGACTCTGGCTTTACTGTAGTCTAACCTTACGTTACCACCTAGTAAAACACTGAAGCAGAACAGGTATGCAAGTATGCAGGGTGGAAGTATTTTCTTCACTTGACTGCCTATCATTTTTAAGTCTGTGGGGGTGATCCATTAAAGGCAAATATGCTGTTCACTTTGCAAGGCAAGTTGCCCCAGAGCTCAGTGAATGCAGTGACAATTTGCTTTGCAAAGAATACCCAATCATATATAAGGAAATTAAAAAAAATAGCATTTTTGCTTGCATATGATTAGATCATAAAAGTCAGCAGAGCTTCACCTCATTCACTTGGAAAGTGGACATCCTATTTGCCTTTAGTAAATCTACCCATAATTCCCAACATGTAAAAATACTAAAGTCCCTTGACAATTAGGGGCTGTTTTACTAAAACTTGAGAGTGCAAAATCTGATGCAGCTGTTAGACATGTGCACACTGAAATATTTTGTTTCGGAATTTCGTTTTCGTCCGAAAAATACATTTATTTAGTTACTCCCGAAATTCGTTTTTATTTATTTCGTTTTTCGTTAAAAATTGCATTTGTCCGAAAATCCAAATTAGGGTCGAATCTGTCATTGAAGGCTTATGGTGTCTGTCGAATGTTCAAAGAAGATTTGACAGAGCAGCAAAACTGTATGACGCTGTATAGTTTACCTGCTCCGTCGAATCTTCTTAGAACTTTCAACAGACACCATAAGCCAAAGTACATGTGTACTTAGTTCTAGCTATTTTACTGCTCCTCCTCTTTGGTTACAATCAGCCAATAACATTCATCATCATCATTATTTTTATTGATCTTTTCTCCCCTACGTCGAATCTTTTCTCCCCTACGTCGAATCTTTTCTCTCCTACGTCGAATCTTTTCTCTCTATGTAGAATAATCTTGGACTAATAGAGTTAAGGTTAGGCACATTCGACCACAGGTTTGATGGACACAGATTGTTATTATCGTCATGTCGAATCTCCTATCTATATCGAACTGTTGTAGCAACGAAAACGAAAATAAAGCATTTGTTTATGTCGGATCTTTCGTTTTTTGGATTCTGTACTTTCGTTATCGTTTGTTAAAATGATAACGAAAATACCTGAAATTCGGACGAAAATGCATTCGGACGAAAACGAATGCACATGTCTAGCAGCTGTGTATAGACACCAATCAGTTTCCAGGTTTGTCTTTGTCAAAACTTAATTAAACAAGCTGAAGTTAGAAGCTGATTGGCTACCATGCACAGCTGCACCAACATTTTGCACTCTCAAATTTTAATAAATATAGCTATTAATTTAAAGGAAATGTTATAATAATATGTCAAAGTGAAACCTTTGAGAGTTTCTTTTTAAAATGCAAACAAGCCACTGTGAAAGTGGAGGATTCTGGGTAATGGCATTTAACATAGCAGGCCAGTAAGTCAATGCTCCGCTGTCAATGTGTGCCATTGACTTAAAAGATTTCCATGTAAATAACATTCCTCTCAAATCTATTTTCCTTTCAGAGTGATTTATTTGTGTCTTGATGCATCAAAACCCAGCACAGAATGATGAATGTGTGGCCTTTAATTCACTATTTTCTAGGTATTATTATAGAAGCCATAAGAATCTCAGAACATTGATAATCTCTCAAATATACTGTAATCTCATCATTCCGTATAAGAAGAGAATTTTTCGTTAGGTATACAAATGTAAATCTCATCCTAACAATATCAGAAGTTAAACCCCATAAGAACCATTATCAACCTGATTTACAAAAGGTTTGCTTGTTGTATTTCAGCCAGTATTTATGTGCAAACATTTTTTACATTAAATCTGATTTACAGAAGTGTTCTCAATCTGGAGATGTCAGATGCAAGTTTTTTTTTTTTGTTGCCTGTAGCTTGGGCACACTGATGTTTGCGCTTAGATAACTATGCGCACTGTGTGTTGTGCGGAAGATTTATGATTGAGTTTCTGGTGGTGGAACTGACCTCAAAAAGTGAAGATTTGCTAGGTTATAGGGACCCTCTACAAATAAAAATTGTGCCTAAGCAGTAGTCTGAAAATACCTTTTGTCTGGAATTCCCCCTGAAAAATAGATGTGTACTTCCTGATATGTGAGTGTGCCTAGGTACTTCTGTACCTACAGCCCAAAATCTGCAATGTGAGATCGAAGGCACTGCTGCCTCTGACTGCTAGTCTCAGGAGATTTGGAGTAAGATTTGATGATGTCCCTACTGTCATCACTGTACGGTTCTCCTTGCTGGAGGACCTGGCATGAGGATGCAAAGTCCTGTTTTTACCAAGATGGTTACCTCCACACAGAGACACAATGCAAGACCAGGCAAGTAAGTCAGTATTGGGGAATAATGAGCTGCAGGGAGATATTGACAATACTGGTGAATAGGGATGAGCCCGATGTTCGAGTCGAACGTAAGTCCGACTCGAACATCGTGTGTTCGCCTGTTCACTGAATAGTGAACAATTTGGGGTGAAAGCTGCGGAACACCCTTTAAAAGTCTATGAGAGAAATCAAAAGTGCTAATTTTAAAGGCTTATGTGCATGGTATTGTCATAAAAAGTGTTTGGGGACCCGGGTCCTGCCCCAGGGGACAAGGATCAATGCAAAAAAAAGTTTTAAAAACAGCCGCTTTTTCCGGAGCAGTGATTTTAATAATACTTAAAGTGAAACAATAAAAGTTAGATATTCCTTTAAATTTCGTACCTGGGGGGTGTCTATAGTATGCCTGTAAAGTGGCACATGTTTCCCATGTTTAGAACAGTCCGAGAGCAAAATGAAGTTTCTAAAGGTAAAAAAAGTCATTTAAAAGTACTTGCGGCTATAATGAATTGTCGGTCCTGGCAATACAGATAAAAGTCATTGAAAAAAACGGCATGGGATTCCCCCACAGTCCATTACCAGGCCCTTCAGGACTGGTATGGATATTAAGGGGAACCCCGAACCAAAGTTTAAAAAAAATGACGTGGGGTCCCCCTCAAAATCCATACCAGACCCTTCTTCTACCCCTACCATCGGTTATATCACTGGGTGGCCCCGCCCCCCTCTGACGTTACGGGGAAGCCATAGGGATGTCCTTGTGCGTCAGAGGGGGTGGGGTCACCTGGCGACATCATCGTGTGGCCCCGCCCTCAGTTATAAAAGAACTGTCACCTGAGAGGCCGGTTATTACGGCGGGTACCTCCCATGGAGGCAGATCGTGGCGGCGTGCAGCTTTTTTTTTTTTCTTTTTCAGTCCGTCGGAGCGAGAGAAGAAGAAGATGAATGGACTTCGTGGGACACTTTTATTTTTTAATAAAAGACTTGTCCCAAGGTGTGTATTGTCGTTTTTACCATTTTCACACTTTTTTTGTGAACTGGTAGGGGTACATTTGTACCCCGTTACCATTTCACACGGGGGGAGGCCGGGATCTGGGGGTCCCCTTGTTAAAGGGGGCTTCCAGATTCCGATAAGCCCCCCGCTCGCAGACCCCCACAACCACCGGGCAAGGGCTTTGGGGATGAGGCCCTTGTCCCCATCAACATGGGGACAAAGTGCTCTGGGGGGGCCGCTACCCCAAAGCACCCTCCCCATGTTGAGGGCATGTGGCCTGGTACGGTTCAGGGGGGGCGCGCTCTCTCGTCCCCCCTCTTTTCCTGTGGCCTGCCAGGTTGCGTGCTGGAATAAGGGTCTGGTTTGGATTTTGAGGGGGACCCCCACACTATTTTTGTTCGGGGTTCCCCTTAATATTCATACCAGACCCAAAGGGCCTGGTAATGGACTGTGGGGGAATCCCATGCCGTTTTTTTTCAATGGCTTTTATGTGTATTGCCGGAACCGACAATTCATTATAGCCGTAAGTACTTTTAAATGACTTTTTTTCCTTTAGAAATGTCATTTTACTCTTGGACTGTTCTAAACACGGGAAACATTCGCCACTTTACAGGCATACTATAGACACCCCCCCAGGTACAAAATTTTACCTTAAAATCACAGCTCCCGAAAAGCCATTTTTAAAACTTTTTTTTGCATTGATATATGTCCCCTGGGGCAGGACCCAGGTCCCCAAACACTTTTTATGACAATACCATGCATATAAGCCTTTAAAATTAACTCTTTTGATTATTCATGTTCGTGTCCCATAGACTTTAATGGTGTTCGCGTGTTCGAACAAATTTTTTGCCTGTTCGCATGTTCTGCTGCGAACCAAACCAGGGGGTGCTCAGCTCATCCCTACTGGTGAACAGTCTTTTGTTCTCTGCCTGCCGTTTTGGGGAACAGCTTTCAGAGTTCAGGTGTGTAGGAACAAATTGGAGAGAGCCCATATTCTCCTGCTGGAGGCAGATAACCCTTATCTGTTGGCAAGCGAGATGGGAGCCGTTAATGGATGTTTAAGAAGCTTGATTATTTTGTTTTTTCGGTTTTTCAACATACTTACATGCCCAGTCAATCCAGTGAATCCAGTGTTCTGTATGGATCTGCTGCTGCTTACCCTGTCCTGTGCCAGGATCTTCTTCTCCCAGTACAAACAAATGGCTCACCTGCCCTCTGCCTATCCATTATTATGCATGTGCTTCTACTATGGAGGCTCTCCAAAATTTATAGAGTTAGGACTGCAGATAATACTGGGGCGCCATGAAGTGTCTCTGCAGCATACGCATGTATTTGCAAATGTGTGCAAACGAAACCCCTGTTTTTAACGCAAACTGTTAGACAGGATAATTTGATTGGTTGCAGGCTGCCTGGTAAGTTGCGCTGGGAATTTTCTTTGGTTTTGTTTTAGCATCTTCTTTTCTGACATAATTGGGAGCCAACTGTCCCTTATGGGTTCTTACAGCTGGCTCCCTGGTGACATGCATGTACCCCGTGTATCATCAGGGGATGGGTATAAGTACCATGAGAGACAGCTGGTTCCCTGATGGCAGGTGCTCCTGTACAGTAACTCAATGCCTTCTGGAATGTGTAATGTGAGTATTCCAAGAGCCTGTGAACATACATATAAGTAATTTCCACCTAGGTGAGAATCCAGGAAGTGCAGGGACAGTCCCCTCAAAAAAACATATTAAAAAAACATCCGCTTGTGAGAGTGAAATGAGGAAACAAGGATGAGGAAGGCAAAGGTGAATTATGGTAGAAAGACCTCACTATGGGAACATCCAAGACGTATTAAAAAGAAGTGACTGGTCTCAGCCCTCCAGGCTCCAACTACACCTAAAATATAACTTATAGGTTGACAGGCTAGTTTTAAAAAAAAACAAAACAAAAAAACGTAACAGGGCTAAATAGTGTTCCTAATATGCTTGGAGATCCGTTTTTATTAACGATTTAGTATGAACTAAGAACTATCTACCCAGTTAAAAGGGAAGACTTTATAATTAGACAGCATCTAATTTTTAGGAAAGATTTATTTTTCGTTCTCTTTAAAGCCAATATTTGATTAAACACAGACAGCACAATAGAACTACTTCTGTAGGTAAAATGTGAACGTATTTTAACAAGTTTGTCAAACATCTTAAACTGGAAGTAGTGTTTATAAGTGCTCTTTATCCACTCAACAAGGTTTTTATGAGATTACAAAGGTTTACGCTAAAAGAAGCTCTCCATAGAAGAGAGAACATCACTAAGTATGACATCCTTAGACTATAAGAGCACATTTATAGCGGTTTGGAGAACATATCCACAATCCCCTTCCATTGCGGATCTGGGGTTCTCCACTTGAAGCCTCTGGCAATCACCTATTTTATCAGGCGGATGTTCACTTTTCTTCTGTGAAACGTAGCACATTCTCCGAAGCCTTCTCCGTTTTAAAAGATTACTGTGACTGGACTGCACTTGTAAATCTTAAACCCTATCGGAAATCACGGTGTCGCTGAAGGTAAATAAATGTCCAAGTAGATCTCTGAGCAGTAGGGAGATTTCATCAAATCTGATTTTGCAGTAAAGGGGTTTGCTCATTGAGCTGCTTAGATGAAAAAAAATAAGTATTATTTCTTATTTATTTAGAGGGGATGCATTTAGGGTAATTTATATATTTTTTTCTTTTTTTTTATAGTCTATTGTATACCATTTTTGGTACTTGATCATTATTTGTATACTGTCACTTATTCTGTGACACAGGCTGGAGGAGCATTTCCTACTTGTGTGAATAGTCCATGTGAAAACAGAACCACACACAAGTTTACCAGAGCGGAGCTACATAGAGGGAATGTTGGAGGAGAAAAAATAACAAAGAAAGAAAAGGCTGCCAGAGACCACTCCCACACCTTAAAGACATACTACTGAATGCCTGATTACTACCAAGTGAAGGTGAGGGTTCTGTGGGACCACACTAGGAGACACCAGCAGCAGAAGGATACACATTTGTCACATCTTAATTTCCAAGATTAAATAGAAGAATTACTCACAGACTTTTTCATATATTAGTACCCACTTACTTCCTTCTAAAGCACTTCTCTACCTGAACACCTGCACTTTATTGTAGCACCAAAACGGACTTTTTACACTTATTTTGAGTGACCACTATATGCATGTGTATTTTTTAAGGTTACACTTATGTTTCACTGCACATTTTTGATTGTTGATTTTAGGAGATTTCATTTGTTCTTATCCACCAGGAATTATCATTTTTTTTATGCACGTATTCTTTTATGCTGACTACAGGGTGGCATTTATAATATCCTAACACTTGATTATTGATTTTAGAAGATTTTATTGGTTTTTTATTCACCAGGAAATGCCATTGTTTATTCTTTCATGCTGTTTACAGGGTGGCATTTTTATTATTCTAGCATTTTACTGCAAGTATTTGAATATTATCACTATATTGGCAAATAGCAGCAATTATTATATTGCAAAACAGAGATCATTGATCCCAGCATTAATAACAATAGTCACCAGTGTCCCACATTTACATTATAATATGCACTTTATATATTCACCTACACATTTTATTTTGGTTTAATATTGCGCAAAATATATTTAAATATTTATGTTATTAAGTGTTGGTGTGAACACCCCCATTTTGCTGCAATATTATCACTTGTTTCACATATCACTACCCACTTATTTAACTATTTGGCCACTTCACTTTTTATTATCCACCAGCGCGAAGGACATTTTTTAATTTATTAAACTCCCTTCACCACCAGAGCAACCATCACCCTTTGCCAAGTCACCCATTCTCTGGCTGGTTGGTTGCCTCAAGTAGTGACACATATATGGTTGTCTTTAGCAACAGCACTATAGCCTACACTAGACAGCAAACTACATGCTGGACTAAAATGTACTGTAATTCCTTGAACCTACGGTCCCCATGTTACACCATTTAGAGAGACTTCAGACCAGGCATTTAAAGGAACACAAGCAGTCTTTGATGAAGAAATGCAAACATAGAAGAACTGTCTCTGCAAAGCAGCTTCTCACATGAAATCCTGTACAGAGGTGCTCTAGTGTCTTTGAGGTAATCATATCTGAGTTAGAAGCAAGATCATATGCAGTTCATTAAGGCAAGAGTCCAAAAAAAAAATTCTCCACAGAAGTAGTAAGTGTCCTTACAGTCCATGATTGGAAATGATCCTTAAAGGTAGTATCTATTCATGGTAATTGTCCTCAGGTTCCCAGTCCCTCAGGGAACCCCGACTGCCCCTATAGTTTGGCAGTATTTACCAGGCAGAGCCCCCAAGGCATTTCAGTGAGCCCTTTCTATGTGGATCTGTAGAAAATTGTCAGGAAAATCTAGCCAATCAATTCCTTTAATCCACCATACATCTACATTATAATAATTTGCACGTAGCTGGTTCAGTTAACTCGAGGACATGAACACAGACAGGAGAAACAGAAACAGGAAAACAAAAAGAAAAACACATTAACCTCTTCGTAGGCACCTGCCTACATGCAACTCAACTGACTCTCAATATGGCACCTCCACAGATATACAATAAATGGTACAACGAGCTAGAAAATATCTGTGTGTGGCAACAAAGTAACAAGCCCTCGTTATTATCCATTTGGGATACATCTACATAGCCTAATGGTCACCTGATTATTGCATTGTGGAGATCTCTTGTAAAGTTTAGGGATTGAAGGGCTCCCGGAAAGTCCGCAGATAGCAAGCTAGAAAATATCTGTGTGTGACAACAAAGTAACAAGCCCTCGTTATTGTCCATCTGGGATACATCTACATAGCCTAATGGTCACCTGATTATTGCATTGTGGAGATCTCTTGTAAAGTTTAGGGATTGAAGGGCTCCCGGAAAGTCCGCAGATAGCAACATTCGATTTTCTGGGTACATACTATACCGGAAAACTAGTAAGCAAAATACAGCCTTCATAAATGAAGATGCAGAATATACAGTACAACATACAGTCACACGAATGAAGTGTTATATAACACTTCATCCAGGTTGATAGGAAAATGAATGATAATGTGCTTATCAGCAGCAGCCTGTTGTCTTCACTCATTCTGTAGCTGTGATGTAATATAACTGTCTGCATTTTTAAATAATGTCCTATTGCCATGGACACTGTTGTTGAAGCATGATATCTGCACTAGTCCTGATGCCTTTTGCAGAGCTGAGGAAACCCCTAATTGAATGATGTGTTTGTGCTTGTTACACTTTAATAAAGTAGACGGAAACCTAATGACATTTAGTCTGCTAAACTCTGTGCATCATACAGTAAATAACTGCCATTTTTTTTAATACTAAATAAATAATAAATACTAATTTATACTAAATTAAATACTGCTTTCACCTTCTTTGTTGCTTATTATCACTGCTGACCTCCTGCAGCTTCCTTGCAACCATGTCCTATCTTTATGCACAATGGTTCGTATGGCATTTCTCAGGGTGATCACAACAATGGCTCATATGTGTTAACACATTTGCTTGTGGCCTCCATTAAAAATCTATGGTGGGATGGTGTCATCATATAACACGAAAGTGCCTGAACAAGATGGCAGGATTACCAGGTAGTATTTGAATGAAAGCTGAAGATTTAAAACTACTGAAAATTGCTTTAAAAAAATTATATTAACATTGTGTTTGCATTTAACTTTGATTTTCAAAATATTAAAAAGATAAACTAATTTTTAGCACATTGTACAGGACACCAGGGATTAATATTATTATACAGGATTTATATAGCGCCAACAGTTTACGCAGCGCAGTGGGATGAGTCCTGGGTGAGAGGTATGTGTCTCCTTTGTTTGGGTTGTGGTCTCTTTAAGGAGGATGACAAGAAGAAGGGTGAAGGGCTCTGGAGTGATCCAGTAAAGGAGTAAAACTGATTTGCAGTTTTCTCAGGATTAAGTCCTCATATGAGTCCTGGAGTTCAGAAGTTTGGAAAGATTTTGGGTAGGAAAAAGCCTCCAACCCTGACTGTGGGTACTTTGGTCCTGAAAAGGTTAACCCACCTGCAAGGGAAGGCTGAAAAGGGCAGGAAGAAGCCAGGAGGTGTCCATGAGTTGTGGTGTGGAACAGGACATAGTTGCGAGAGGGCTGTAGGCTGTTTATGTGCTGAGATGCTGCTGGGCTCCTGTGACCTATTTCTGGACCCCTAAAGAAGCCAGGAACTTTAAACCCTGTGACGGGACAGGTTTATGCTGGCGGTGAGCAGAATCTTTGTGTTGTATCAGAAGTTTATGGACAGTTTGTATTTGGTTTATGCAAAGGAAAGCTATTTTTGTTTGCCTCTTTTGATTAATATAAAAGTTTTCTTTTACATAGACGGCTGACTAGTGATCTAGACCCCCAAATATCACAACAGTTATCATTTAACTGAAGCCCACCCTGGAACACCCCAAAGTCTTATACCCATCTGTCCTTGTTCCTGCCAGAAACTTCTCTGTGTGGTCTACTAGGGGCTGCACAACCTCCTCTGTAGGAGGGGTAATTTCTGAGCATGCAAAAAAGCATTTACCGTATTTCTATCCATCCACTATTGAAAAGCAAAATATATTGCTTCTCCATAGTAATAAATTCATTTTTTCTGCATGTTCAAGACCTTGAAGCTGTAGCTCTGCAATGGATTAACCTTACCCCCCTGTTGGAGGGGGGGGGGCAATGTATTCTGACAGTCGCCAGTATCGGTGGCAGCTGTCAGGCTACCTGAAGAGTCAATATGGAAATGGTAGCTAATTGGGTATCAACATCCCTGAATTATATGTATAAAGAAAAACCCTCAAAATGGGACTTTAACGGTACTGGGCCATTATAGTGGCAAGTGAATGAACATTATTTCTAGGTAGTATAAAAATTTGACAAATCTTTATTAATACAAATTGTGTAAAACATTATAATACATCTTAACCACTTGCCTACAGGGCACTTTCACCCCCTTCCTGCCCAGGCCAATTTTCAGCTTTCAGTGCTGTCATACTTTGAATGTGTCAGGGCTGGGCTCAGCCCTTCCTTCTCTGAGCTGGCTGCTCAGCTGTCAGCTAATTGCCAGCTCCTATCTCTCCACAGTGACTCACCTGTTGATGATATCCTGCTTGTCAGTTCTGCCTACTGAAGCAGTCCAGCCCAGATGATCTCTGCCTTTGCCTTGGTCAGCATCAAAGAGACTATCTCCTGCATTCCTGTTAAAGACTTGCTTGGCTGACATTCCTTCTGGCTCCAGATCCTGCTTGCTGTTCCACTACGCTGATCCCTGGCTCCCCGACTTTCTGGCTTGTCTGACTATCCATTCCGGTTACCGAACTTTGGCTATGTTTTGACTACGTTTGTTATATTTACTTTTATTATTAAACAAGTGTGATTGAACTGTACTTCTGTCTCGCCTGATTAATGGTTTCTGACAGTATGACAATTGAGCAGTCATAAAACACTGTACCCAAATGAATTTTTTATCATTTTCTTCACACAAATAGAGCTTTCTTTTGGTGGTATTTAATCACTGCTGGGTTTTTTTATTTTTTACTAAAAAAAAAAGACCAAAAATTTTGAAAAAAAAAGTTTCTTAGTTCCTCTCAGTAAATTTTGTAAATAAGTAATTTTTCTCCTTCACTGATGGGCGCTGATGAGGCTGCACTGATAGACTGTACTGATGGGCACTGATGAGGCAGCACTTATGGGCACTGATTAGGTGGCACTGATGAGGGGGCACTAATATACCGCACTGAAGGGCACTGATAGGTGGCACTGATATGTGGCACCGAAGAGCACTGAAAGTCAGCACTGGTGGGCACTGATAGGCAGCACTGGTGGGCACTGATAGGTGGCACGGATAGGCGGCACTGATGGGCATGGATAGGCAAAACTGATGGGCACTGATGGATGGCACTGATGGGCACTACTGATGGGCGGCACTGATAGGAAGCACTGATGGGCATTGATGGGCAGCAATGATGGACAATGAAAGGCATCAGTGACTGGCATCACTAATGGGCACTGATTGGTGGCACTGATGGGCACTTATTGGTGGCACTGGGGGGCTTTACTGTAATCAGGGCACTGAAGATCAGTGCCCTGATTACATGTCTGACTGTTCCCTGCAAGGAGATGCCGCTGATTGGCTCTCCTTGCCACATACTCTGTCAGTGTGAGGCGATGAGAGCCAATCACTGGCACTTCAGTGTTTACATGTGACCGGCTGTGATTGGACACAGCCAATCACATGGTTAAAGAGCCGCATGATCGGCTCTTTACAGAGATCAGGGTCGTGTCATGTCCTAGCAACATGGAGTGGCCGCAATTGCCGCGCTGTGCGCCCCCCGTGGGCGCGTAAGAGCAGCCTTTCTGGGGCAAAGTCATATGATGTCCACCCAGAATGAGAGCTGCACCATCCTTTCGTCATTTGACGGTGGGCAGGCGGAAAACAGTTAAAAATGATGGGAAACAGGTTCTTGATACTGTAGTTAAGATGGCATCAATAGGGAACAAGGGATAGGAATTGCTGAACACCCAACACGTTTTGAATTAGATTTTCTTCTTCAGGGGTGCATAAACATTATAGAAAGGAAATTACTTGATATGCTATAAGTACATCTTGAATGAAGAACGAAAATTTAAATATTAGTTACAATTGTCCTCCAGTGTCAACAGGGGGCATCTAGACCAGTGCCTGATCAGTGTGTCAAAAAGGTTTTTCCCTGTGATTCACCACAGACTATGTGCTAAAGCAAGGTCCATGCATCACCAACAAATGCATAGTCACCAGGGATCATGAAATTATGTTTTTTGTGACATATATATATATATATATATATATATATATATATATATAGTGTATTACATCACCTGTATATCTTTATATGTGAATATCATTAATGACAATCCATTCAATATCAGTTTTGGTCAATATATAAGGATAGAAAGGTCACTAGAAAAGAGAAGGGAGACTATCCCACAGACTGCATTAAGCTGTGGTGTTTGAATTAAGCTGTGTAGATGGTCATCAAGTCAGAGGACAAATCACAAGGCTACCTGAAGAGTGGCTGCATCTGATCGGATGCGGCCTCTTTTCAGCTGACAATTTTCCACTCAGCTTTCATTTTTCAATCAAAGGATGTTCCTCAGATAATGTCAGGGCTGGCTCAGCCCTTCCTTCTCTGAGCTGGCTGCTCATCTGTCGGCTAATTGCCAGCTCTCATCTCTCTCCACAGTTAATCAGCTGTTGTGGATCTGCTTGTCATTCCCGCCTACTTAAAGATCTCCAGCTCACTTCATTCCTGCCTTCGCCTTGGTCACATCACAGGAAACCATCTCCTTCGTTCCTGTTTTAAACAGGACTGGCTTTGCTGACATCACTTCTGGCTCCTTATCCTGCTTGCTGTTCCTCTACTTGGATCCCTGACTTCTGGCCTGGCTGATTATCCGATCTGGTTACTGAACTCTGGCTTGGCTGACTACCTGATCCGATTACTGGACTCTGCCTACGCTTACTCTATTTACCTTTTTATTTATTTTTTTTAAAAAAACAAGTGTGATTTTACTGTACTTCTGTCTCGGTCTGGTTCATGGTTTTGATACTTTGTAACATTTGTAACATTTACTTTGTAACATTTCAAGTCCAGACAACCCTATGTCAGATCATATGGGGAACAACTGGCATCCCTTATTCCTCCTAGGTAAAATAGACATTGCAAACCTGCCATATTTATTTATTTTTTTAAAGCAAATTTCAAGCTGGACCATAATATGGATGTTAGCAGTAGATATTCAGAGATATGAATACTTGTTACAAACTGCACCTGGGACATTGTCATTAACGTGGTGACCTCCCAGCAACTACCCCTCAGACGCTTAATTGGTCAGAGGGCCTCTCTCAACACCCCTTTGATCCCAAATAAAAAGGAATGCCAGGACAGTTTGACAGTTCTCATGTACCATCTAATCAGGAACATCTGTCAAGTTTGAGAACCGATAATACCTGACTCATCGACTGAACTCTGACAACACCCAGGACTCTGCAAGTATACTTCCTTCTCAACTCTGTTTTTTTTCTCTGTTGCAGGGTTAGAGAGAGGTATTGTTACGCAAGTGACAGCACGGTGTGAGATTGGCCAGTCCTTTGTCACGAGTTAGTGAGGAGGGCAGGGATCTGATACCCACGTCCTTCACACCACCCACTAATCAAGTTTTGGCCGGCTCACCAGCAACCAGGCAAAATTTGAACAGTTTATGTCTACCTTAATACTCAATAAAAGGCAACACAAGTTGCCTGCTTTTACCTTTACGCTGCTCTTGCACTGTCATTATTAGCCAATGGAATCGTCTAAGCAAGTTTTGATTTTCCAAAAATAAAAATTCTCACAGGTCTAAGAAAACTCCACCACCCCAATGTAGCAGTGCTCCAGCTTGGCATTTGGACACCAAGTATTAAAATTAGGGGCTTCTTTTACTGGGTTCATTAATCTCTGGGTAACGTTTGTGCTTTCTGCAGCTCCATCAGTTGCTCAGATTGCTTCAATTTTTTTGGTCTTAAAATCTTTAAAGGTATCTTCCCATAATGCACTGCCTGTGCAAGGTGTATATCTCTAAAGCAGAACAAGTTGGGAACTCTTATGCTAACAGACAAAGAACACAGTACATAGTGAGGCTGCAAACACAATGCAATAAAAAAAAGACAGCATGTGAAAAGCTTCATAAGGTCGATACAATCCTCTTTACATTCTCTACACAATAGACATCAATTAAAATAGATGTATTATTTATTCAAAGTTCTTATCGTCAATAGCTCTCTTCTTTAATGTGAACTGAATGTCCGTTTGCCTATTAAAAAGAAAAATCAGTAAAATGCTTAAAAACCATTCTAAACAGAACAATGTAAATGGCCCCGAAATAGGGCTTCAAAATGGACCCATCCTGCAAGCCTAAAATACAAATCCAATTAATACAATTGGAGGAGTAAAAGCTGACTTTGGAAGCCATGCACAGGTATTGTCAGAAGTCTTTCATTGGAAATGTGAGCTGAAAAAAAAAAGAAGCTCCCTACATCTTCATACAGGCTGGGCACAAAGGATGTGGGTTGAAAGATGGTGGCCATCAGATTGAGGACATCTAGCAAGAGAAAAAAAAAGAATCTCCCTACATCCTTATACAGGCTGGGCACAAAGGATGGGGGTTGAAAGATGGTGGCCATCAGATTGAGGACATCTAGCAAGAGAAAAAAAAAAGTACAGCGGGAAAATCTCTATATTGAAGATAAATGTTGCAGCAAAATCTGGTTTTGTTATTTTATATTTTAATGGGCTACTCATTTTGATCTTGTTATTTTTGGCTGGAGTTTTGCTATAAGCAATCCCTGTGCCTGTACTTAGTCTCTAACCATTTCCTGCAGCAATCCCCTGTAGAAGGTTTATAACCCGATGTTTTTTTTTTTTTTTTGTATTATTACACACACTGAATATCATGTGCAGCCCTTTGCTTATATCAAAGGCTGCAAATGAGGCCTCCAATATTGAATTAGTTGACCATTAATGCTCTAACACTCTCTATAGGGTCCTGCTTTACCCAACACCATTGCATGTAATGTACCGCTACCAAAAACTGAAGGTACAATTTTTTTCAGTGATCTCTTCTCTGCTCTTTTTTTTCCGCAGTCACTCTCTTTATCAGATTTCAGCTGGTGTGTAGGGAATGATGGGAATTTAATATAAAGAAGGCATGCAGATATTTCCTTGTAGCACCATTTAGAAATACTTGTATCTTCATCAACTTTACATACAGCTGTTGCTAGAAAAATAACTGGTGATCCTGCAATAAATATCTTTGTTCAGGCACTGCCTTTTATAGGGTGACAACTGTCTTCCAAATACCCTCTAGCATTGTCATCCTGTCACAAGCGCCCCTGCCAGGAACTCAAGCAGCCATGCTGACGAGCATTACACAGGCATGGTCGACTGTTGTCACTATTAGGAAGCTGGACCAGAGCAATGATGAGTAACTGACACTGGATCGTGTGCATAGACAAAAGGCAGTGGTTGAAAGAGGCTAGAGAAGATCAGTAGCATTGAGAATTAACAGTGGGAAAGAAGCGAAAACAAGTATTTTATTTTTAAAAATGCAACTCTTTATGATACATTGCTTTAGCAAGCTATAAGTCATTTAGTTGAGGTTTACATCTACATAAAGCGGAACTAAACCCTCCTATTCTTTTCAGCCAAGGAAGCTGCCATCTTACCCTCTGATCTTCAACTGCCATGATGTTGCAAATGTGATCAGTTATGACACAGCCATTAGATGGCTTGACAGTTTGGTTGAGAGCACAAGCCAATGTGACAGTTATATTCCCAGCACTTGCTGGGAATGTAACTGTTTTTTGAAACTGTTAAATTGATGGGTTTAGTTCCGCTTTTATACATATTGTGACAGTATGAAGCCCTGCCACTATGGAAATTGACTTAGGAATGACACAAGGTTTGCGTTAATGCAGAGTGTGGGGCTCTGGTGTGTTTGTTTTGAGCGGAGGAAACTTTGAATAGCTTTCCCCAGGTTTTGTAATTCTGGATCGGGGCCTGCTGGTTGATGGCTTCAAAGTGTCTTGGGTGGCACAAAGCCTTGAATTCTGTGCCAGGGTCTTGCTGGGGACCTGCAGGCCATGTAAGTGCACAGATGTGCAGATTAGCTATAAGCCAAGCCTTACCATAGCTCAAGGGTCCCATTTGTAGACAAAGAACTGCCAGGAGAGAGCTATGTGCTCCAGTCAGGAGGAACGTGTGTTCCTGCCAAGAGACAGTATTCCATGTTGAAGAGATTCCCTACCAGCAGAATTGGGAGAGCTGAGCAGGTCTGCAGGAGTCAGGAAAGCCCTATACAGAGGCCAAGAGTGGGCTTGTGCAGCGAGGTGCTGCAGTTAAAGGCTAAGTGAGCCAGGAGAGCCACAGAACTGGGAGCTAGGACTATAAGCTGGGAAAGTCAGGTGGCCTGGTATTTTCTGTTATCTGCTTTTGCTAGAGAAGAACCCCTGCATGGGAAACTGTGTCTGTGGACTTTTCTTTTTGTTTGTTTAAACCTTAGTCCTGAAAAGTACACATATATGTGGCCTCTCAGTGGGTGGGCCTTAACACCGTGCGGCCACATACATGTGGCCCTCTGTGAACAACTTACCAGGCAGAGAGCACGCCCCCTGCACGCTCCCGACACGGTAGTCGGCAGGGATCGGTAAGCTTTCAATGCATACTTGCGATCGGAAAGCTTTCCTATCATGTGACCGCTGTGACAGCCAATGGTCACATGATCAGTGGGAAGGAGTTAATAAAAGTGGGCTGGCAAACACAGTTCGAACTGGCAAGAACTTCACTAAAACGCATCTACCATTGAGGTAAGCAACCCTAACATGACAATACTGTACATATAGACTACATTGAGAGTTTTACTTGTCACTGCTGTTGTTTCCTAATGTAATTCCTTACAGATCACAAAGGCATCAGATATGCAACTCACAAACTTCCTGAAGCACAAATATAAGGATAGCAGTCTTATCCATCTAGAAGTACACGTAAAGATGGAACTGCACAGATTTACAGTGCAATCTGCTCCTTCCATCCTGAGTACAGTTCACAACTGCACTGGAAGCCATCCAGCAAGCTGCCGCGTCTCATCTAACACCAACACCTTCATCTGCCAACATCTGTTCTTCGCATTGTATTGTTACAGAGACTATTCACAAGACGCTGCCGAGCAAATGAATATTCAGCCTCCTATGCATTATCTCAGCTCTTTATCTGACAATCACACGTATACATCCTCACCAAACTGTGAATCTGCCATCACATTATGGGGAAAAAAAAAATAGCATGCCATTGTTCAGCTGGGTGTAAAATAAAAGACTTCAATAATTTTATAGAGTGTCTCATTGTTTGCATAGCCATACAGCATAAAGGGACAGATGGAAGAACTTTTTGACCTGCAGGAGATAAGAATGATCATTCCCATAATTGCCCCTCGTGTATATTGTGGTGGGGCTGTAAGATCTGACATTTTCATACATCATTTCATACAAAAGTGATCGCATCGCTGAAAATCAGGAACTCATCAACAACTAATATTGTGATATTCAGAGAACAATATTCATCATCGCTGTATGGTATTCCCTGCAATTTCATTCAAACAACTTCAGGCTAAGTCCCCCGAGAATGTCTTTTAGGCCCCTTACACAAAAGAGTCAAAATGGGCCTCATTGCACAGCTAGCAATAGTTAATGGCATTCAACTGAACTTGTTCTGTAATGTTAACCCGTGGCACCTGCCAGCCCTTTAAAGAGGTTTCAGATGCCAGGTGGCAGGGCAGGGTTTATGATCATGTGACTGCCATGATTGGCTGTCACAGCGGTCACTTGATTGGAAAGCTCCCGTTCGCAAGTAGCGATTATGAGTTTTCCATTAGCCACCGGTAACTGTGCTGGGAGCGCACATGGCGCACGCTCTTGGTACAGCTGCATTAACCCCAATTCACACAAATATGCAGCCGCTCGGCACCAAGGCTCACCTGCCGAGAGGCCGCATATTTGCGTGTGGCTGGTGCCAAGGGGTTAAAGATGTTTCAACATGCATCTAAATAGCTTCCTCAGCTCTAATGAAGACGCTATTAAGCCTCAATTCACACTATGAACTGCATGTGAATCGCACAGGAACCACACTGCATTCCTGTTCAATTCACATGTGATTCAGTGCGGTTTGAGCCCATTCATTTTAAATAGGCTGAAATCACAATGCATCGCACCAAAGTCACACATGCACCAATTTTGGTACCCCACAGCAACTGGATCACATGGTAATTATGTACCATGCAATCTGGTGTGATCCAGTTGGCGTGTTTTCTCACACTGTATTATGCCCCGTACACACGGTCGGACTTTGTTCGGACATTCCGACAACAAAATACTAGGATTTTTTCCGACAGATGTTGGCTCAAACTTGTCTTGCATACAGACGGTCACACAAAGTTGTCGGAAAATCCGATCGTTCTAAACGCGGTGACGTAAAACACGTACGTCGGGACTATAAACGGGGCAGTGGCCAATAGCTTTCGACTCTTTATTTATTCTGAGCATGCGTGGCACTTTGTCCGTCGGATTTGCGTACACACGATCGGAATTTCCGACAACGGATTTTGTTGTCGGAAAATTTTATATCCTGCTCTCAAACTTTGTGTGTCGGAAAATCCGATGGAAAATGTGTGATGGAGCCCACTTACGGTCGGAATTCCCGACAACAAGATCCTATCACACATTTTCCGTCGAAAATTCCGACCGTGTGTAAGGGGCATTAGTGTGAGCCTAGGCTAACAGAGGAGTATGGGAGTTGTTTGGATGAGCTGCATAACATTTTCAACATTACAGTACAAGTCCAGTTGAATGTCACTAACTACTACTAGTTATACCAAGGTCTTCACAGACATGCTTCGATGCACACACTCCTACCCACCCACTGAGCATGCCCCAAAAGACTGAAGGGCCAAAAGAGCAAATCAGTTATTCTTTCTTCAGAATGGACTGATACACTATATTGTCAACAGTATTGGGACACCTCCCTTTGCATGCACATGAACTTTAATGGCATCCCAGTCTTAGTCCGTACGGTTCAATATTGAGTTGGCCCACCCTTTGCAGCTATAAGAGCTCCTTTCAAAAGCGTATTCGTGAGGTCAGGCACTGATGTTGGACAAGATGGCCTGGCTTGCAGTCTCCGTTCTAATTCATCCCAAAGGTGTTCTGTCAGATTCAGGTCAGGACTCTGTGCAGGTCAGTCAAGGTCCTCCACCCCAAACTCGCTCATCCACACTATATTGCCAAAAGTATTGAGCCACCCCTCCAAATCATTTGGAGGAGGGGGGATTATGGAGTGGGGTTGTTTTTCAGGGGTATGGCTTGGCCAGTTAGTTCCAGTGAAGTGAACTCTTAAGGCAGGGGTGCCCAACCTTTTGAGGAGCGAGGGCCACTTTAGCGACTTGGTAACCGGTCGCAGGCCACAATGAGCATAAAGGGCGGATGGCAGGTCTGTGTCCACTCTGCATATGTAGAGCAGACACAAACACAGCCTGCTCTACCCTAAGGTCCCTCCGATCTGCCCAGACAGAAGGGGACAGATCCTTTTTTTAAGCAGATCGGATTGGAAATAGGCGGGTGCAAACGGACACGAGTCCGTTTACATATGCCGCTCTATAGAGGTGAATAGAGAGTTCGTTTGAGTCCACCTGAAAAACAGACAGGTGGACTCGATCGGACCGTTTGTGGGAAAGGATGCTTTTGGTGGCGTTTGATGTTACTCTTGGAAAATACAATAAGACATGTAAACCCCAAAATAATATATTCTGTCCTACTCCTCTCCTGTTTAAAGCTGAACACTGGAAACGTTGAAAAGAGGCTATTTGCTATTCTCTTCCTCTACTTCTGATCTGGTACTTGTGAAAAATGTTCTTCAACAGCCTCTTTCCTTACTGGTACTACAAGTGCCAGCCCCTGCGCCACACTTCCCACAATGCCTCCTTAGAAATGCTCCTTTCTATGGACAGCTTCATGAGTGTGATAATGGCCAATGTTTTGGCCAGACTAAAAATCCTCTTGTTGGAGAGGGCATGAAGTGGATGGACACTGAACACTGTGGCGAATGGCCAGAGCTTCCAGCGCCAAGGTCATGACATCACATAATTGCACAGAGGGCCAGAGAGTTGACCAATCACTTGGACAAAGGAGAACACCTCCTGGACTGGTTATCCTCTCAAGAACCACATGTCCACAGCTTCAAGAGGTAAAACAAATGTTACAGATGTAATTTGTACTCTACTGATGAATCGTCCCTACAGTTTAGTGAATATGATGAAACTTCATTTTGCAAAGAATACCCAAAAATGTGCAAAGAAAATAAAATATTTTTTTTAATTATTAGATTTTTTATATTGTTTATCTAAATGATTTAAAAATGGATGTAAACAATCAGCAGAGCTTCTCCCAAAAAAAGAAGGAATTGAACCATGTATGGGCAGAATGAATGTACCAAGTTGATCAATCGATCAACTTGGGTACAACCAGCCTGCCCAGTTTTACAAGCGATTATCTCTAGCAGCTGGTATAGCCGCTAGCAATAATTGCTATCTTCTCCTGGCGGGAATGGCTTCCCCTGCCCATGCGCCAGGAGAATACAGTGGCTCGTCGGGACGGATTCCCATGTCAACACTGTGTTGATGGGGGAATCAAGCCCGTGGTTGCAGCAAAGACATTTGATCCATCTATGGCTGGCCTATTTAATTATGTAACAATCTCATTCACTAAGGTGATCATTCCTTTGCAAAGTGTATTTGCCTTTAGTAAGTCAACCTTAATGTTTGTCTAAAAATAAAAATGCCATTCCGATAAAAAGTGCAAGGAAGGGGATAGCAAAAAACATTTTCTTCACCTGCCTGGAATTCAAATTTAAACTTGTACTATTTGTTCCAAAGCTAAAGGTGGACTCTAAACAAAACATCTGAATGCAACACAGTCATTACACTTTCAAAAAAAACATTTTTTTATTAAAGTTTTACAATAAAAGGTCACAGTGAAATATGTAGTTCTGTCCTCATTCCAAATTGAAACAGCATATGGTACAAAAATGGTCACAGAAACAAAGCATAAATACAACTCCAAGATAGAAATGTGTAACAACATCTTAAGTAAAGATAATCAGGTAGGTAGGTTGACTTATAAAATGACGATGCCAAAGATGGTGGAATTGCATAGAAACCGCTAATGCTTAAGGAATAACAGAGCTAAGATAGGGATAAAAACTGATTCAAAGAAAAAGGATAAAAAAGTGTGAGTTCTAGAAGTCTAGAGTTCCTAGAAAACTGCTTAAATATATAAAGTAGAACTAAAGGCAAAACTTTTTGTTTTAAAGTGTTGTTTCGGCCGAAAAGATACTTTGAAATAAAAATACCCCTATAATACACAAGCTTCATGTATTCTAGTAAAGTTAGTCTGTAAACTAAGGTCTGTTTTGTTAGTTTATAGCAGTAGTTTGTTATTTTGTAAACTTACAGCAGGCCGTGGCCATCTTAAGTGTGGGCATCTGAAGCCAGACTGTATTTCTTCCTGGATCTCATCCTTGCAGATCTCGCACATGCTCAGTGCAGCACAAGCAGTGTAATAGGTTTAAGGTCAGGTTTCCATAGCAACAGCAGTGTCAGAGGAAGTTGCCGCCCATTCCCAGAAGGCATTGCAAACAGGAAATGATGCGATGGGCCGCGGCCAGGGAGGAGGAAGTGAAAAATGAATACAGCAGATATATAGTAGGTGCTGAGAAAAAAAATAAAAAAATATCCAATTTGTTTACAGTGCACAGTTTAGTGAGGGATGCTGAAGAGTTGTAAAAGTGGGTGGAACTCCACTTTAAGTTTGTACAGAGTGTCCCATTGGGGATATTTCCATTCACTTCCTGTCCCGGAGCCAAAACAGGGAATCAGAGGAAATCCCTCCAAAGTGATAACTGATTGTCACCAGAAAAAGTGTTCCTATTTTAAGAATTTCCCTCTATTACTGTTCTGGTAACAACCCAAAATTTGGGATCTTCTTCCACTTTTTGTGATAATGGTAAACAGAACAGATAGAGAGGGCGAATTGCCCTAATGGGGGCACAGATAGTAATAAAAACCTGACAGGCGTTCTAACCACTCCCCGCTCTATCCAAAACTTCAAAAAAGTTTGCCTTTAGTTATACTTTAAACCCAAAAGAAGTAGAATAGAAAACAGTGTGGAAAAGCCGTAAAAGTAGCTGCCATTTTTTGTTAGACTGTATACCGTGTCCTGTAAAGTAAAATTAAATCTAGCCAGCTTTACCACGACTGACTTTACTACTCCACAGCAGCTTGGAAAGGTAGAAAACTTCAGCTTCCATCTGAGGCTCTTCACACAGTTATTTTGCCTTTTGACAAATTGCCTTTAGTACATTTTCTTTTTTTTTTCTTTTAGAGGTAGGTTTTAATCTCTCTGTGTCCAGGAAGATCCTATTAAAGAGAAATCTCATTATCTGGCTATCTTGTTTTATCTTTTGTTGTGTTTGTTTTTTTTTTATGAACATTATTCTGAACCTTGTTTACGACCAGGTACAACACAGGAAAAAAAAAAAATAAGAGAGAGAACAGAAGTACAAATGACTACATTTGCGGCTCTCGGATATGGTCTTTAAAGCTATTTTCATCGTAGGAGCTTGACATTTAAACATTGAGAACACCGATATTTTGTGGATTAAGATGACATTCACCCTGCCAAGTGGTCAATTCCACATCCCCATTTCAGTATTGTTCTTTAGAGCTACTGTCGTTTTCTTTAAACTACCTCCGGAGACCTTTAGAAAGTAATTCATACCATGAAAGGGCAAGTTTGTTCCGATATTAATATGTCAGGAGCATTACAGGCCTGGAACTGGCTTTGCCTACCTTGTGTCAGCAGCTGGAGGTTTCGGACTTCCTCCCGTACTTTGAGCTGGAGGACCTGCTGTAGGACATATTGCCGTTGGCTCTCTGGACTGATCCCCATCCGTTCCAGCTTCTTGTCCGTGAGTCGCAGCAAAGCACGACCTAGAGCAATATGGAAACAATTTATTACAGAATGATTTATTAAACAATGCTAAGTGCAATGACAACATACAAACAACAGAAAACTAAGATGTCGCAACAGATTGCCCTTCGGTTCACAGGTTTTTGATAAAAGTTACCAAACTTTTCTCATTGACCTTTGACTTGAGTTGGCCATGTTACAGTCTGATAGTACAATGTATGTACAATTTCATTTAACTTTACCAAAAACTGCACTATATTACCAAAATTATTAGGACGCCTGCCTTTACACCATCGGTGGTCAACCTGTGGCCCTCCAACTGTTGCAAAACTACAATTCCCATCATGACTCTGCCTTTGGGAGTCAAGCTTGTAACTGTCGGCGGTTTGCAATGCCTCATGGGACTTGTAGTTCCGCAACAGCTGGAGGGACACAGGTTGAGCACTCATGCTTTACACAGAAATGAACTTTAATGGCATCAGTATTAGTCCGTAGGGTTCAATATTGAGGTGGCCCACCCTTCGCAGCTATAACAGCTTCAAATCTTCTAGGAAGGCTGTCCACAAGGATTAGGAATGTGTCTATGGGAATGTTTGACCATTCTTCCAGAAGCGCTATTGTGAGGTCAGGCACTGATGTGGATGAGATGGTCCGGCTCATAGTCTCCACTCTAATTCATCCCAAAGGTGTTCTATCAGGTTGAGGTCAGGAGTCTGTGCAGGCCAGTCAAGTTCCTCCTCCCCAAACACGCTCATCCATGTCTTTATGGACCTTGCTTTGTGCACTGGTGCGCAGTCATGTTGGAACAAGAAGGGGCCATCCCCAAACTGTTCCCACAAAGTTGGGAGCATGAAATTGTCCAAAATGTCTTGATATGCTGACAGCTTAAAAGTTCCCTTCACTGGAACTAAGGGGCCAAGCCCAGCCCCGAAAACCAAACCCACACCACAATCCGCCCTCCGCCAAATTATTTGGACCAGTGCACAAAGCAAGGTCCATAAAGACATGGATGAGTGAGTTTGGGGTGGAGAAACTTGACTGGCCTGCACAGTCCTGACCTCCACCTATTCCATTGAATTTATAGCCAATCCTGTAAACTTTCACGCCATGCAGCTGTTGGTAAATCCAAAGGAGATTGTACAACAAACTATGCTGCCAACCTTATGTCTAAGCAACTCATAGTTACATAGTTTATAAGGTTGAAAAAAGACACAGGTCCATCCAGTTCAAGTATTTGTGATTATCATTCTCTAACAATTCCTATAGCCCAGTATATTCTGCTTCCTGAGGAAGACATGTAGGTTTGGCCCAAGCTCACTGCCCACCGGGAAAGAGAACTTACATGGAAACTGGTTGATGCAGCAAAGTATATTATTGTAGTAATGTTGAGAGAAAACAGCAACTCTGCAGACTCAGTCACACCTGGATCAAAACACTTACAATGAACCAGACAAGGCGTAGCAGTGCACAAGGTAGACAACAGACAGCATCCGTCAAGGGAGGAGGCTGGAAGGCAGACTGGAACCCGGAGCCTTTAACAGGAAGGCTACTGTTCAATACACAGCAAGTCCTTACCCCTGTCCCTCCTCCATAGGATCCTGACCCTATGCTTCTGACCCTCCCGACTGTCCCTAGCCAGTGGGAGATCTGTCCCGGTCCTACCCAAACCAAAGGGGACAATGCTTTTTACAAGCACTGCCCACATTAAAATAGGACAGATGGGTCAATCAGGGCAGCAGCATCCAGTGAGACAGCAGCTTTCCTGATGAGACCTACAGAAGCCTCAGAGGAACCTGGTTCCCACTTGTCCATTGACCTTCATGCACGGCAGCTGCCAGATAGTGCCATCCTTGCAGGGAGGCTAAACTACATGCGCCTACAGACATCTAATAGTTTGTTTAAATTTTCAACACTCTCAGACAGTACTGCTAACTGGGGGTTCTAAAGTTTAACTGCTCCAACAGCAAAGAACCATTTCTGCAATCTGAGATGAAACCGTTTTCCTGCTAACCTCAAATCAGTCAGTAAGGTGTCTTAAAAAATTGGGAATAAAGGCTTGGACAGTAAAAGCAGGTTCCCCAGATTGGGACTTTAAACGGACCACAAACAGTATTTATATAAGAATATACAAATGTAATGGACATAAATACCAATCAGTATGTGGAGTGGAAATAAAAAACAAACACATATGTTGGGAACAGAAATGGAAACAGCTGAAAAGAAAGCCCAAAACTGTCAGACAAACAGAGCGTCCAACGCGTTTCGAAAAAACAAAATGCAGACCTTCTTCAGGGACAGTGGGCTTGCAAGTTCCAAATCTGTAGCTTAAATCCCAAAGGTTAGTGCTTCACCCAGACAGAGAGAGATCATAACTCAATGATGGAAAGAGAGATTTGTCCGTCAAAGACACGCACAGGCATCAGACCAGGAAGTTAGCGACAACCAGTGATCCACATAGGACAATATAGTCCCACTGAGGAAAGACCAGTACCCTAGGTATTTGACTGTGGTATTTATTCACAGAAACTCTAGAGAAGATATACAGTATTTATCCCACAAAAAACCATGTCAGGTCGGTATAGAATGGAATCTGTGTCTTGGATACGAGCATCTGAACCATCGCAGACCATGAACTGGTGCAGGGTTCTGGAGAAGCCATACTGATCTTGTATCTAAGTTGGAACAGCGTGGCTGTTTGCATCTGCCGGGTGGAACAGAGGCTTGGCCATATCTGAATTAAGTTCCCCAAGGACTTGCCTGTGTAAACATGAGACTGAAGCTGCTTGCAATTAATTATAAAAAAATGGTGGCCAACAAATGTTGATGCAACAGGCTTCTTATTTCGAAAGCTACACATTACAGGTTAGCTTGTACCATAGGGAGACCATTAGTCACTTAAACGTTGATCAGAGATATTTTGTCAGGTGCTTAGAGATTAGTCAATTTGGTGAAGCTTCACGATGTAAATGGCACCAAATCAGGTGCAAGGAAAATTTCTTGCAGATGTTTGGATGATGGAAATCAGCAGAGCTTCACCACATTCACAAAAGTCTGAAGAAAATGAGTGCAACTGCACTTGCAAACTGCACAGTCTATTTGCCGTTAGTAAATTAACCCTTTTTCCTCACCCACTTGTCTACTATGTTCATACGGTATGGAGCTTTAAAGCGGTTGTATACCCCGCTTTGTGATTTTTACCTACAGGTAAGCCTATAATAAGGCCTGCCTGCAGGTAAAATGAATAACTCCTAAGCGTACACCATTTAGAAGATATTCACCCTGCATGCAGCCGCTGACGTCGGCAGGGCATGCGCTCTGAAGGTCCGGCATATCGTGCCGGAACTTCAGAGCTTCATGCTGGAACCAAAGGACCAGTCAGCGCCAGAGCCCGCAAACCCAGAAGAAACACCAGGGGAACGTGTCAGCCCCCTCAGTAGTGACCAGGCACCGCTGCGGGGGCTTTGTTTTAAGGTATTTCATAATGTGCTAGTATAATGTGCGATGCATACTAGCACATTATGCCATTGTTTTAAAGGGGTTTTTTTGTTTGTTTTTTCCAGAGGTTTACTACCGCTTTAATTAGAGAGAAATAATCTAAAGACAGGTTTTGCAGTTCCTATCATTAAAATATATATAATGTTCTGTGACACCAGCGATATTACTGTAAATGTCACAATGTGTAATAAATGCTTGTTTGTAAAATAGAGATGGTATGCAATTAGTATAAAAGGGATATGTTTCAGATCTCTGTATGACTTTCGATTAGACGGTAAATCAACTTTTATACAACCACAATTTGGCCGGACCCTGCTTAACCGCCCACATTTTGGCCCAAAGTATGGCCGGCTTTAGTTTAGGATACAAAAATTAAGGTCTGTTTACTTTGGCTACCCAATCATGTGCAAATAAAAAAAAAAAAAAAGGGTCTTTGTTTGCACATGATTGGACAATTGAAGTGACTTCACCAATTCACTAAGTGAACATTTGCTTTACAAAGTGAACACTTTACAAGATGAACGCTAACTTTTCGGAATGAACAGTCTTTTCTGTTAGTAAATTAACCACACAGTCCCAAATGAAGAAGCTACTGCTGTGCTCTCTATAGAAAACCCATATTACTCTGCAAAACCAAATTCATTGGTGCTCTTGTGTTAAATGTTTATTTGTAAATTGTATATGTTGTAATTTAAATTTGTGCAGAGCAAAGCATAAATGTGACTAAAGTGTATGTCCCTTTTTTGTGTCTCCTTATTATATATATATATATTTTTATTTATTGTGTTCTATGATAGCATAGCTTTTTGATTTTTTTTAAACTTTAGTACTGTCACAAGCTGACAGATGAAAGGTTCTCTTTATGGAGTTTACAGGCCACTGGTGTCCCTGTGTGTGATGCTGATAAAGATCAGGTACAACTGAGTGAGTGAGCCATAATATTTCTGGAAACGAATAACAAATCTCCTTTAGAGGATTGTGACCTTCGAATGTTGGGGCTGGCTTTCCTGGCCCATGGAAAATCGCCCATGGCACATGGGCTCCCTATCTATAAGCTACACAGTGGTGTGTATCCATGATGAAACTTGTCTAGCATGAAAACTCCTGGCTAGACACTTCTATTTAGCAGTCTCCATAAGGAAACCTTGAATTTACCATTTTCCCATTGTTTCGAGGATCTTTTTTTAAATAATTCAGCAAATTTTATACTGGGGGTTGTTGTAAATAATTCAGTGAATTTTATACTGGGGGTTGTTGTAAATAATTCAGTGAATTTTATACTGGGGGTTGTTGTGGCACTGTATCTTGCGCCGCTATGGGATGCCCATCACAACATACCTCATCTCCTCTATTCATAAAAGGCTGAAAGCAGTCTAGTGCAACTGTAACCTGTAACTATACAAGGAAAGGCAGCTTTTGCTTTCCGGGGCAGGAGGGAGGCAGAAGAAGGCTCAGAAATAAGGACATTGTACATAGTCCTAGGGAAGGAGAAGAATGGGTCATCAGGTGGTGTCACAAGGTGAAGAAAAATATCAGATGGTGTCACAGGGGGGTGGAGAGATATCAGATGGTCATATGGGGATAAAGCGTGGTACCAGATGGCTTGAGGAGAAGGGGTGTCAGATGGTGACACAGGGAAAGGTGGAGTATCAGATGTGTCATTAGGGTGGGCAGATGTATCAGAAGGTGTCACAGGGGTAAGAAGGAGTATAAGATGAGTTACAGGAGTGAGGAGGCGTACCCATAGTGTCCCACAAGTTACAAGGGGTATCTGCTGGTGCCCTGGGGTTATAAGGGTTACCAGATGATGTCACGGGGTGAAGAGGGGTTCCAGGTGGTGTTCCAGGCATTAGAAACGGTACCAGATTGTGTCATAGGGGTGAGGAGACTTTCCAGATGGTGCCATAGGGTCCTAGAGTTTAGAAGGGGAACCAGACGGTGTCAAAAGGGGCAAGGAGGGTAGTGCCATAAGTGTAAAGAGCATTACGAGATGGTGTCACAGAAGTGGTATCTTAACCACTTGACCACTGGGCCCTTAAACCCCCTTCCTAACCAGACCAATTTTCAGCTTTCTGTGCTCTCACATTTTGAATGACAATTACCCAGTCATGCAACACTGTACCTATGTGAATTTTTTGTCCTTTTTTTCACACAGATAGAGATTTCTTTTGGTGGTCTTTATTCACCGCTGGGTTTTTTATTTTTTGCGCTATAAAAGAAAAAAAGACCGAAAATTCTGTAAAAAAATGCATTTTTCTTTGTTTCTGTTATACAATTTTGCAAATTAGTAATTTTTCTTCATAGATTTTGGCCAGAATTTATGCTGCTACATATCTTTGGTAAAAATAACCCAAATCAGTGTATATTATTTGGTCTTTGTGAAAGTTATAGCGTACACAAGCTATGGTGCCAATCTCTGAAAATTGATCACACCTGAAGTACTGACGGCCTATCTCATTTCTTGAGACCCTAACAAGCCAGGAAAGTACAAATACCCCCCAAATGAACCCTTTTTGGAAAGTAGACATTCCAAGGTATTTAGTTAGAGGCATGGTGAGTTTTTTGAAGTTGTCATTTTTTCCCACAATTCTTTGCAAAATCAAGGTTTTTTTGTCTTTTTTTTCACAAAATTGATATATTAGCAGGTTATTTCTCACACACAGTATATGCATAGCACAAATTACATCTCAAAACACATTCTACTATTCCTCCTGAGTATGGCGATACCACATGTGTGAGACTTTTACACAGCGTGGCCACATACAGAAGCCCAACATGCAGGGAGCACCGTCAGGTGTTCTTGGAGCATAAATTACACATACTGTATAATTTCTTGACTACCTCTTACACTTTTGAAGGCCCTGGAGAACCAGGACAATGGAAACGCCCCAAAAATGAATGACCCTATTTTGGAAAGAAAACAACCCAATATATAATCTATGAGGCATAATGAATCTTTTGAACATGTCATTTTTTTCTACAAGTTTTTGGTAAATGTGTAAAGAAAATGAAAACACATTTTTTTTTACACAAGGTTGTTCATTTACACAATGTTTCTAACACATGGCATGTACATACCAAAAATTACACCCCAAAATAGATTCTCCTACTCCTCCTGAGTACGGCGATACCACATGTGTGAGACTTTTCCACAGCGTGGCCACATAAAGAGGCCAAACATGCAGGGAGCACCGCCAGGTGTTCTAGGGGCATAAGTTTCAAATCTAATTTGACTACCTGTTACACTCTTGTGAGGCACTGTAATGCCATGGATGATAACTGATGTGGCATGGATGAGCATGAATGGGGATGGATGAGCTGTGGATGGGGATGGCTGAGCGTGAATGAGTATGGCTGAGTACGGATGGGTACAGCTGGGTACGGCTGGGTACGGCTAAGTATGGCTGAGTATGGCTGAGTAAGGCTGAGTACGGCTGGGTACAACTGAGTACGGCTGGGTACGGCTGAGTGTGGCTAAGTACGGCTGGGTACGGCTGAATATTGCTGGGTATTGCTCAGTATGGATGGGTATGGCTAATTATGGATGGGGGTGGATGGGATGGCTGAGCATGGATGGATGGATGAGTATTGCTGAGGATGGATGGATGGCTGAGCATGGATGGATGAATGAGTATGTGGAGTATGGATGGCTGAGCATGGATGGATGGATGAGTATGCTGAGTATGGATGGCTGAGCATTGATGGATGGATGAGTATGCTGAGTATGAATGGCTGAGCATGGAAGGATGGATGAGTATGCTGAGTATGGATGGTTGAGCATGGATGGATGAGTATGCTGAGTATGGATGAGTATGGATGGGTGAGCATGGATGGATGGATGAGTATGCTGAGTATGGATGAGTATGGATGGTTGAGCATGGATGGATGGATGAGTATGCTGAGTATGGATGAGGATGGATGGATGAGTATGCTGAGTATGGATGGGTGAGCATGGATGGATGGATGAGTATGCTGAGTATGGATGAGTATGCTGAGTATGGATGGCTGAGCATTGATGGATGGATGAGTATGCTGAGTATGGATGGCTGAGCATGGATGGATGGATGAGTATGCTGAGTATGGATGGTTGAGCATGGATGGATGGATGAGTAAGCTGAGTATGGATGAGTATGGATGGGTGAGCATGGATGGATGGATGAGTATGCTGAGTATGGATGAGTATGGATGGTTGAGCATGGATGGATGGATGAGTATGCTGAGTATGGATGAGGATGGATGGATGAGTATGCTGAGTATGGATGGGTGAGCATGGATGGATGGATGAGTATGCTGAGTATGGATGGGTGAGCATGGATGGATGGATGAGTATGCTGAGTATGGATGAGTATGCTGAGTATGGATGGGTGAGCATGGATGGATGGATGGATGAGTATGTTGAGTATGGATGAGTATGCTGAGTATGGATGGGTGAGCATGGATGGATGGATGGATGAGTATGCTGAGTATGGATGAGTATGCTGAGCATGGATGGCTGGGTATGGATGGATGGATGACTGGATGAGGCTGCAATGGGCACATATCAGCGCTGTGGGCACTACACATCCAGCCCACAGCGCTGCTGCCACCGATCTCTCCCCTCGCACTCCTACCAATAGGTACGGTGAGGGGAGAGAGGAACCGGACGTGACGCCGGTTTGTTTACTAGTGATCATTCCGTCATTTAACGGAGCGATCACATGGTAAACGGCCGCTATCAGAGGACCCGGCGGTCACGGATGTTCTCGGATGGGCGCCCCAGGGGGCGCGTGATAGCGGGATTCTGGGAGGACGTCAATGCACGCCCTCCCAGAGTTATCCGACCGCGCTGAAGCCGTCATTCGGCTATAGCGCGGTCAGCAATCGGTTAAGAACAGAGTCATTTCAATTCAATAAAACAACCTTTTGGACCATTCTGTTTCTACAATCATGAGGATGAGGATTTGGAGAAGATCTGTAAAGAAGAGTGAAGCAAAATCCCTCCAGAGATGGTTGCAAACCTGGTAACCAACTACAAGATATGTCTTACCTCTGTACTTGCCAACAAGGGTTTCTCCACCAAGTACTAAGTCATGTTTTGCTTGGGGATCAAATACTTATTTTACTCACTGAACTGCAACTCAATTTATAGCATTTGTTTTATGTGTTGTTTTTTTCTGGATTTTTTGTTATTATTCTCTATCATTTAACATACACCTATGATAAAAATTATACACTCTTCATTTCTTTGTACGTGGGCAAACTTAGAAAATCTGCAAGGGATCAAATAATTATTTTCCCCACTGTGTGTATATATATATATATATATATATATATATATACACACACAGTATATATAAATACAGGGTGGATATAAATCAATGATTAAAAAAAAAAAAAGATTTTTTTGATTTAAATCGATTTTGTTTTTATCAAATTTATTTTAATAAAATGCTTTTGGAGTAAAGATAGTTTTCTATTTAAGATACATTAATAATTTTGTTTACTCAGCATGAGATGGAGCTTAGTTTTGTAGCATGAGGCTGTATATTCTGCAGTATTTACATTTTTAGTAAACTCATTCAACTCATTTAAGAGGCGGCTTGCGGGCACGCCGCTGGCGGCGCACAGGAGCTTCGTGAGCACGGTATCCCCGGGGCTCCGCGATCGTCTCACGGAGAGGAAGAACAGGGAAATGCTGATGTAAACAAGCATCTCCCCGTTCTGCCTAGTGACACTGATCACAGCTCCCTGTAATCAGGAGCGGTGACCAGTGACGTGTCACACACAGCCCCTCCCCCCCAGTTAGAATCACTCCCCAGGACACACTTAACCCCTACAGCGCCACCTAGTGGTTAACCCCTTGACTGCCAGTCACATTTACACAGTAATCAATGCATTTTTAATTGCACTGATCGCTGTATAAATGTGAATGGACTAAAAACCGCTGCAAAAGTGTCCGATCTTTCTGCCATAATGTCGCAGTCACGATAAAAATCGCTGATCACCGCCATTACTAATTTAAAAAAATTATTAATAAAAATGCCATAAAACTATCCCCTATTTTGTAGACGCTATAACTTTTGCGCAAACCAATCAATAAACGCTTATTGCGGTTTTTTTTTACCAAAAATTTGTAAAGGATACGTATCGGCCTAAACTGAGGAAAAAAATGTTTTTTTATATATTTTTTGAGGATATTTATTATAGCAAAAGTAAAAGATAATGCGTTTCTTTTAAATTGTCACTATTTTTTTGTTTATAGCGCAAACAATAAAAAACGCAGAAGTGATCAAATACCACCAAAAGAAAGCTCTATTTGTTCGAAAAAAAGGACGTCAATTTTGTTTGGGAGCCACGTCAGTAAAAGCGACGCAGTGCCGAATCGCAAAAAGTGCTCTGGTCTTTGGTCAGCCAAATGGTCCAGGGCTGAAGTGGTTAAAGATTCTACCAGCAAGAATAAGTCCTTACATTTAAAGAGCACCTGTCATTTCAGATCCATCATGGCAGTGCCTGTTAGCGGGAATCCACTCACCTGCTGCCGCCACGTCCCTCACCTTGTTGTATCACTGCCGCATCACCAGCTGTCCCATTAAAGTGAATGGAACTGTCGGTCAGTCAACAGCGGGTCAGGGGAGGAGCTGCTGCAGGACAGAGATGACAGTTGATCTTTAAAAATGATCATTTAAATCAAGCTATTTTACTAGTGATTTAAATCATGATTTAAATCGTGATCAAAATCTACTTTATTTAAATTAAGTCCACTATATATATATATATATATATATATATATATATATATAGATAGATAGATATCCATATATATATATGGATAAATATCTATATATCTATATAGATATATCTATATATATCTATATAGATAGATATATATAGATATATATATATATATATATATATATATAGATATTTATATATATAGATATCTATCTATATATATAGATATCTATAGATATATATATACATCTATCTATCTATATATATATATTAAAAAATGTGTACAGGTGGGGGTTAATAAAAGTTCAAAAACTTCGTAAGTGGGGCATGACAGATAATTGTCTCCGAGCCCACAGACAATATGTCTCCGTTAGATCACGTGACTAAGGAAGGTCCTGATTTTCTTCCACATGTGCCAAAAGGTTTGCTGTATTTTTATTAAACTGCATAGAGATTATGTTTTGTGAACAGTTTAGGTTTAAAAAGTGATTGACAGTTTTATAACCTGGCATCCTATGATAAGCAACAGGAAAAGAGTAGGAAAATCAGGTTTCATGAATTCTGACAGGGCTGGATGTCTTTTGCAGCTGGAGATCTGTTGCAATTTCCAGTAAGCCAAGGGTATAAATATGTAAAGAATAAATAATGAATACATTAAAAAGCCTCCCAGTACATTGAGCTGTTTCTCTTACAGTACAGACATATCAGATGCAGGGCGGGGCAAACAACATTTTGGGTCCTATTCCTCTGGATAACAGATTTTGCTTCCTGAATACTTTTTGGTGTATTTTATTGATTTTTGGTTGCTAATCAAGTAGTTATGCTGTAAATTCACCCATTACGTACCATTTTGCAGAAATCTTCTGTTTTTGCAATTTCTCTTGGCTATGCAGCACATGTGAAAGGAACATACGGAAACATGGAACTGTTGCTGAAGCACAACCAGTACACCAAGTACAACTGGAATATCTGAGGAGATCTGTTGCTTGGAATGCAGCTCATGATACACCAAGTACTGTTGTTATAAACAGTGCCTTGAAAAGGTATTTCATACCGCTTGAAACTTTCCACATTTTGTCATCCTACAACCAAATACGTAAATATATTTTGTTGGGATTTTATGTCATAGACCAACACAAAGTGGCACATAATTGTGAAGTGGAAGGAAAATGATAAATGGTTTCCCAATTTTTTTACAAATAATTATGTGAAAAGTGTGGCGTGCATTTGTATTCAGCCCCCTTTACTCTGATGCCTCTAACTAAAATCTAGTGGAACCAATTGCCTTCAGAAGTCACCTAATTAGTACATAGAGTCCACCTTGTGTAATTTAATCTCAGTATAAATACAGCTGTTCTGTGAAGCCCTCAGAGGTTTGTTAGAGAACCTTAGTGAACAAAGAGAATCATTAAGGTCACGAAACACACCAGACAGGTCAGGGATAAAGTTTTGGAGAAGTTTAAAGCAGGGTTAGGTTATAAAAAAAATTTCCACGCTTTGAACATCTCACTGTTTAATTTATCATCTGAAAATGCAAACCTACCAAGAAATGGCCGTCCACCTAAACGGACAGGCCGGATAAGGAGAGCATTAATCAGAGAAGCAGCCAAGAGGCCCATGGTAACTCTGGAAGAGCTGCAGAGATCCACAGCTCAGGTGGGAGAATCTGTCCACAGGACAACTATTAGTCGTGTACTCCACAAATATGGCCTTTATGGAAGAGTTGCAAGAAGAAAGACATTGTTGAAAGAAAGCCATAAGAAGTCCCGTTTGCAGTTTGCGAGAAGCCATGTGGGGACACAGCAAACATGTAGAAGAAGGTGCTCTGGTCAGATGAGACCAAGATTGAACTGTTTGACCTAAAAGCAAAACGCTATGTGTGGCGGAAGACGAACACTGCACATCACCCTGAACACACCATTCCCACCGTGAAACATGGTGGTGGCAGCATCATGTTGTGGGGATGCTTTTCTTCAGCAGGGACAGTGAAGCTGGTCAGAGTTGATGGGAAGATGGATGGAGCCAAATACAGGGCAATCTTAGAAGAAATCTTAAAAGAAAACCTGTTGAAGTCTACCAAAGACTTGAGACTGGGGCAGAGGTTCACCTTCCAGCAGGACAACGAGCTAGAGCTACAATGGAATGGTTTGAATTAAAGCATATTCTCATGTGTTAGAATGGCCCAGTCAAAGTCCAGACCTAAATCCAATAGATAAACTGTAGCAAGACTTGAAAATTGCTGTTCACAGACGCTCTCCATCCAATCCAAAGCTTGAGCTATTATGCAAAGAAGAATGGGCAAAAAGTTCACTCTCTAGATGTGCAAAGCTGGTAGAGACATCCCCAAAATGTCTTGCAGCTGTAATTGCAGTGAAAGGTGGTTCTACAAAGTATTGACTCAGGGGGGCTGAATACAAATACACCCCACACTTTTCACATATTTATTTGTAAAAACTTTAGAAAAACATTTATCATTTTCCTTCTACTTCACAATTATGTGCCACTTTGTGTTGGTCTATCACATAAAATCCCAATTAAATTAAAGGGGTATGAATACTTTTTCAAGGCACTGTATGTGAATGGGACAGCCATCCAAGAGAATCACATTACTTTAAAAGGAAATTAATGGCCAACCTGAATTCCAGAGAGTTCCAGAGCAGAAAACTGTGGCACATTCACCATTTGCTGACCTGACAAAGATATTCTTTCCTCCACTTTAGATAAAACTCAAACTGATAAAAAATTGTGAAAAGCGAAGAACAAGGAAAGTTAAGGTTTTCCTTATTTGAGACAGTTTCCAAATTGACTCATTTCATAGATTGAATCCACTTTTTTAGGACCAGCATGAACGGTATCCTAATGCCGCGTACACACGATCGGACATTCCGACAACAAAATCCTGGATTTATTTCCCACGGATGTTGGCTCAAACTTGTCTTGCCTATACACGGTCGCACAAATGTTGTCGGAAATTCCGATCGCCCAGAACACGGTGACGTACATCACATACGACGACAAAATGAAGTTCAATAGCCAGTGTGGCTCTTCTGCTTGATTCTGAGCATGCATGGAACTTTGTGCGTCAGAATTGTGTACACACGATCGGAATGTACGACAACGAATTTTGATGTCGGAAAATTTGAGATCCAGCTCTCAAATTTTTGTTGTCAGAGATTCCAAAACAAATGTCCGATGGAGCCTACACACGGTCGGGATTTCCGACAACGAGCTCACATCGAACATTTGTTGTCGGAAATTCCGACCGTGTGTACGCGGCATTAGTATATAGTGGCCTTCACAGTATCCGTTGCACCACTGAAACAATGCACACTTGTTTCCTGGAAGTGAATTGAATCTACACAACCTGTCGGGAATCAGCATAATTAAAATATAATGTGGCCCTTTAAATAATATATATGTTGCTGGTTACTCTCAATTATTTTTAGCTTGTAGGAGGAACTTTTGCATGTATAATTTATATAATGTAATCAATAAATATGCTTTATTTTTTTACTTTTTGTGAGATTTATTCTCGAGTGCCATATTCAAAGCACTTCGCCCTTTGAGAAGACTTTCGGGCTATTTCGGGATGATAGTGCTACAAGAATTTGTGATTATGTTCTCTCTACTAAAATAACCAGCTCAAACTAACGCAGGACAAATGGAAATAGAACAACTGGAGAATATCCTTAATTTGTGAAGGTGTGAACTCCAAACTTTACGTTCCATACATTCTTCTGCAGAACTTCGCTAATTAGTGTGCTGTCATCACATAGCACAGTGGGGGGGTGTAGCTAATCCATGGTGAACGCTGTTCCTATTTGGCTAGTAAATGAGAATCGTTATATCTTACACTGTTTTCCTACTTTTAACTGTATTAAAGCTGTGACCAAATGGAAGCCACAAATAGCCCATCCCTGCTGGTTGTCGCTAGCATGGAAGAACATCATCTTTCATCCCAATAGTACATTCAAAACAAACTTCACAGATATCCCTCTTGCATCGTCACGTTGAAAAGCACTGCGTGCAGCAATTGTCTGTGGTGTCATCCATGAATTGCAGTATTTAATGACATCTAGAACAGTGTGTGTGGCAGTAAGACCATTTTGAGTCTTTTATTTTCATAATATCTTCATGCAGTTAAAGTGAAGCTGTGTTTTGTCCATGCATGGCAAACCAACAGTTCCCATTAATGGTGGCCCTTGGCTCCTCCAACAAGACACATGCCCCGTACACACGGTCGGACATTGATTGGACATTCCGACAACAAAATCCTAGGATTTTTTCCGACGGATGTTGGCTCAAACTTGTCTTGCATACACACGGTCACACAAAGTTGTGGGAAAATCCAATCGCTCTGAACGCGGTGACGTAAAACACGTATGCCGGGACAATAAACAGGGCAGTAGCCAATAGCTTTTGTCTCTTAATTTATTCTGAGCATGCGTGGCACTTTGTGCGTCGGATTTGTGTACACACGATCGTAATTTCCGACAACGGATTTTGTTGTCGGAAAATTTTATAGCAAGCTCTCAAACTTTGTGTCGGAAATTCCGATGGAAAATGTGTGATGGAGCCTACACACAGTCAGAAATTCCAAAAACAAGGTCCTATCACACATTTTCCGTCAGAAAATCCGACCGTGTGTACGGGGCAATACTCACCTGTCCATCACCCATTGCACTTTTCTATTACTGGGCACAAAGAGAAGGAACTCTGTGTAAGCAGCACATCTGAGCGCCATTCAGTGCTCTCATGAGACCACACTCGGCCAATCGCTAACCACTAATATTGTCACATAGAAGGCAGAAAAGCACAAGCACAGCTCAATCATGCTACCAAAATCACTAGTGAGTAATCATGTAGAAGGCCAGTCAGGGCTGCCAATAAGGGGTCAGAGTCAGCCCTCCTGTATTGGGCCCCATCAGAAAATTGGTCTAGGGGCAGAGAGGGGATGCATGCACAGTAATCACACAGGATGTGGCTCCCAGCAAATAAATAAAAATTCACGAGCCCCATCAGTTCAGCAGTATGGGCCAGGGACAGAGAAGGGATTAGTTACTGACTTCTGGGAGCAGGTGGAATAATCCTCCACGCTTTGGCTTTCAACAATTAAAAGTCCGGCCTCCTCTTATATATCAATCAGCCAGGGCAGGCCTGGAACTTTAACCACTTGCTTACTGGGCACCTAAACCCCCTTCCTGCCCAGACCAATTTTCAGCTTTTAGCAGTCACTCTTTCAATGACAATTGCGCGGTCATACAACACTGTACCCAATTGAAATTTTTATCATTTTTTTCCCAAAAATGGAGCTTTCTTTTGGTGGCATTTGGTCACCTCTGGGTTTTTAATTTTTTGTTAAAAGAATAAAAAAAGACCGATTTTTTTTTCTTTTAAATACAAAACCATTTCATATTTTGTTAATAAATTTTGCAAACAGGTAATTTTTCTCCTTCATTGATGTATGCTGATGAGGCTACACTGATGGGCACTAATAGGTGGCACTGAAGGGCACTAATAGCTGGCACTGAAGGGCATTGATAGGTGGCACTGAAGGGCACTAATAGCTGGCACTGATAGCTGGCACTGATGGGTGGCAGTGATGGGCACTGATCGGCACTGCTAGGTGGCACTGATTTGCACCACTGGTGGGCATTGATAGCTGGCACTAGTGGGCATTGATAGGTGACCCTGATTGCTGGCACTTATGTACTGGTGGGCACTGATTAGTGGGCACTGTGAGGCGGTACTGGTGGGCACATATGAGGCCTCCTCGGGACCGATGTCCTTTCAACAGAAGCTGGAGATCGGCTTTTTTTCTCCTCACGCTGTCAGATTACCGATCTTCTGTTTACATCACATGATCAGCTGTCATTGGCTGGCAGCTGATCACATGGTAAGGGGTAGGGATTGACCCCTTACTCTGATCTGTGATCACCCAAGTCTCATGGACTCGGGTGATCACAGCGCGCGCCACGCTTGCCCTTCAGGGGGGCGTGGTGAGCGTGCAAAGGGGAGGACATCTATTGACGGCCTCCCAGAAAAGCAGATCCACGCTGTAGCCGTCATTCGGCTATATCGCGGATCTGAAGGGGTTAAAGTGGTTCTAAAGGCAGAAGTTTTTTTAATCTTAATGCATTCTATGCATTAGGGAAAAAAGCCTTCTGTGTGCACCAGCCCCAATCAGCCCCCCTAACAGTTACCTGAGCCCCATCTCGATCCAGCGATGATGCACGAGAGACTAGGCTGTCCGGGACTCCCCCTCCTGATTGGCTGAGACACACAGCAGGCTCCATTGGCTCCCGCTGCTGTCAAAGTGGGTGAGCCAATGAAGAGAGAGGGGGGGCGGGATCAAGGTGTGGCTCCGTGTCTGAATGGACACACAGCTGCTTGCTGTGAGGGCACTCGGCAGGAGGGAGGGGCCAGGAGAGCCGGCGAGGGACCAGAGAAGAGGAGGATCGGGGCTGATCTGTGCAAAACCAACTGCACAGAGCAGGCAATTATAACATGTTTGGTATTGTTAAATAAAAAATAAAAAACAAGACTTTAGCATCAATTTAATTTTTGGGAGCCACAAAATGAATGATTACTCTGTCTGATCACAAAAATGAGTAAGTGTCTGGCAGGCTGTATGGGGGAGGGGCATGTTGGTTGGGCCAGATTTAAACCTTGTGGGGCCTCTCATACACAGAGATGGTTTACATTCTCAATGACAGTCATACATTTTTAAAAACGCATGACACAACATTCTGAGGTCATGCGTGCACACACACACATACACACTCAGTGATAGCACTCTTTGTGGTTCACTTAAACTGCCAAAATGTGTTTTTAACAACAATACAATAAATCAGTCCAGGGTAAAAACTTTTACAGGTGATGGCCAGCAAAATATTACTTCCCACGATACAATTATTAAAATTAAAAATAAACAAATGCAGCGCTATGTGATAAATCACTCACTCAGGTAAAAAAATATATATAATTGCCGTGGGCAATGCGTGAGTGAATGTTGGAGCAACTTGAATTCCCAAACAAAGAATATAAATGGTGAAAAAATATATAAATGCACTACTTTCTGTCAAGTAAGTGCACAGTGAAAGAAATATTAAAAAATTGACGTAAACGACATCAAAATATCAAAAATTCTTAATTTCAGCAAGTCCACAGTGATATATATATATATATATATATATATTCCAAACTTATTTTCAGCAAGTCCACAGTGAAAATATATATATATATAATATAATGTCCCATAAAGTGACTCTGTGATGATGATCCAAATAATATTAACCGTGACTTCACACACGTGCTTCCCCCGTGTGACTGCGCTCACCTCCAATTGTGTGGCCGCACAATTAAGTTTGGCCCACAACAGCAGCTGAACCACCTCTGGGCTCTAAGTAGCAGGATTTACAGGCTCCCCCAGGTGTAATCCAAAGATGGTATCCTCAATTTAAAATACAAAAGAGGCCAGATGCATTATCATTTAAATATAGAAATTTATTGTGGGTAAACATCACGGTACTCACACTTTATGGGTGCTTGCAGTGCAGCAGGCTATAGAAAACATACAATGTTAAAATCCTCTCCAAATGGTTTGCAGGCTTGTGTGAATCAGAAGCTAGCTCCGAGAGCAAGTGACTGTCTTCTCCACCGTTCTGGCCCCTCCCCTATGTGTGACAACACAGGGCAATCACGTGTCTTCCTCAGGGGGATCTGTATCGTCACACTGTCTTCTCCACCGTCCTGGCCCCTCCCCTACGCGTGACGACACAGATCCCCCTGAGGAAGACACGTGATCGCCCTGTGTCGTCACGCATAGGGGAGGGACCAGGATGGTGAAGAAGACAGTCACTTGCTCTCTGAGCTAGCTGCTGATTCACTCAAGCCTGCAAACCGTTAGGAGAGGATTTTAACATTGTATGTTTTCTATAGCTTCATTGGTAGCTTCATTGGTAGCTCGCAAGATATCTATCTATATCACATTTATTAAAAGAAAGTAATTTTTTATTATTATATATTTTATAATTTTTTTAAATTATTTTATATAATTCTTTTACTGTTTTATATTATTTTGTGCAGAGGGGAGCCCTTTCTGTCAAGGGGCCCAGGGCAATTTACCATTTTGCCCCCTTATAAATCTGGCACTGCCTTTTAGGCAGGTTGTATGGGGGCCTACAATGTCTAATGATGGCCCTGGGGCCAGTCAGTCACTACACAGATAGAACAAACGACTCCCTATTCTGTGAGCTACAGGACAAGTAGAAAATGATAGCAATTAACACACATTTCTAAATGTTCAGTCTTCAGTGATTAATTGTTACTACATGCTGCTTGTGCTACAATAGTGGACTATTTGTGCACTAAAAATTGCCCATGGAGATGTATTTTTTCCAGCCATTCTTTAATTGTAGGATGAAGAGATCAGAGCAAGAACACAAGGGAATATAGAAAATTTTAATAAAATATGGCAACCATGGATTACTTTTAAATATTCTGATTCATATACCACTTTCACATAAAGATAAACCTTTTATACATAGACCAATATTTTTTCCTATAATATATTTATTTTATTTTTATTTAATTTTCTTTCCTCCTCTTTAATACTCATTTCTATTACTATATCTATATCTAAGGACACCTCTCAGGGTACAACAAATTTATTCTCCCTTTTAAAATAAATAACAGATTTTTTCTATACAAAGCTAGAGTATTTCCAAATAATTTATCAATATAACAATAGGTCGGATACGAAACCACCTTGGTGGCCTTACCAGTAAATACTCTATTATTGAAGTCAATTATTCACTGTTATATGAAACGTATGTGCAAATGTTAATATGATTGTACTAATGTTATTTTCAAACATTAATAAAAGCTTTTTGTTTAAAAATTGCCCATGTAGCTCTAGCCCAGCCTTTCTCAAACCTTTTACCTGAGAGGCAGCTTTGAAATGATATTTCTGGACTCGGGGAACCCCTGCTAAAATGTATTCCTCGAGTCAGTAGGAAAAGTACCCCTTACATTAATGGCTAGTGAGAAGAATGCCTCCTTACTGTGGTGATCAGCAGGCCATCTTCACAGACAGCTAAAAAGATCATTGGTGTCATGTAGGTGACTTTGCCATAAGGCATTGAACTATGCGGGCACCATCAAATGAGGGGTCAATTAGCCACAGCTCAAGGAACCCCTAGCAACTTCTGGAGGAAACCTAGGTTTTAATGGAATCCTGGTTGATAATGGCTGCTCTAGCCTAAAGCTGGCCATATGCCTTGAAATCTGAATGTGCAATTCCTGTCCAACCTTCTTTAGATTGACCAAAATGATGTAAAAAAAAAAAACCGTCACTTCCAGCGCTAAGAGGTCCTCCACAGTTGGATAGGACTATGGGACAACAAACCCAAATGCTTGGTGGATGCAGCCCTCCATGGATGGGGGAATCCAAAGTGAAACTACAAAAACAAACAAATAGGAAGGTGCAGGCACCTAGTACATTACCAAAAATGTATCGAGGCAATAAAAAAATGGCTTAAGATGGATACTCACAAAAATGCAACTTGTAAAAGCCATTAAAGATGCCAGTGCAGGATAAGTGTTCTCCAATTAGACCCCAATGTGACGTCAAGCCAATGCGTTTCGGGGGCGCACACCCTTCCTCAGAGCTAAGCTGACCAACACATCAATGTTAAAGGTCTTAAAGCGGGGGTCCACCTATCTATCGTTTTTTTTTTTTTTTGGAGTTCATTCACAAACTTTTCTTCTCATGATTATCTACTCACATGTTCTGTGTAATAAGTCCGCCTGTGTCCGATATTGTTGTAAAGAATAACTTATAAAATTCACTGAAGGCGGTTTCCATCTTCATTGTGGGGCATTTGAAGCCCACAAGCATGTATTTCCTGGAGGCGGTAAATGCTGTGCTCCCAGCATTCACTGAGATGTTGTGATGACGCTGTTGCACAATGCATGTTGGGAAGCCTGAGACTAGCTCCCAAGGGACTCTGGGAGGTTTGGGAGAGGCTAGAAACACGCCTACTCCCATGGGAGGAAAACCAGGAAGTGCTAAGAAGGTTAGAAAAAAAAAGGTAATTACGGCGATTTAAATTTTTTTACACAGCATGTCAGCATCTAGGCAAGGAAGAGAATGCATAGAGATAATGTTCAAAATTTGGGTGGAACCCCGCTTTAAATTGGGACATGCATACGTAGCCTCGCCCCAAAAGGGGTGGTTGGAAACCAACAGTATCATGTGCCAAGAGAAGAGAAAAAAAGAACATTGGCCTAGAGTTCGACTTTTATGCAGATTCAAAAAAAGATTCAAATTGATTGTTAAAAATCACTATACCATAACCAATGAAAAGAAAAATGACTATATCATGTTGAAGCTTATAGTAGGTTTACCTAATTGGGTAGACATAACTTTAACTAAGATTTCTTCATCATCATGATCAGATGAAGTACTACATAAAAAAAAAAATGTGTATTGCAGCTTCAAAAACATTTCAAGATTAAATCCAGAAACCTAAACAGTTCTTCGGGTTTGAAAACACTGAAATGTTTTTCAGAGCCGAGTTCTTTAAAGCAATGGCGTCCGATAAAACAATGCTTATCTGAAACTCCAAGCGATCCGAAGCCTTTTGAATACCATTCAATGTGAATAGAATGTCAAGTTGTTCGTGAGATCTTCTCCTAACAGCGTAAAATAAAAGGAGATGAGAGATAGGTTATTTAAACAATGGATGATGTATATAAATAATTCAAACACCTTTGGCAAACATCTAGTGAAGACGGCAATGTAACCTGCAGCATTATGAAATGTGACATTGTCGTCCGTGTATTGTCATTCCTGTCTGACTCTTCGTCTGGGAATTGAACACGCCATCCTTTACAGCGTTTATTGGTTTTCTCTGATATGCAATATCGTGTTTCATTGCTGTTCCATTTATGCAGAGAACACCCATCTCACATACATGTTCTCCTTTATAAACTGGAGGGCTGCTTGTTCCGTTTTATACACCGCTGCCTGTTTGCTACAAACAAATCATTTGTTCATTTTATGGGGAAATACCGGTTTTAAAATTCTTTTTTATCTCCCCTTTGCAGCTTTGAAGCTGATCGTGCAGTTAGTCTGAGACTTTTCACCTTACTTTGACAAAAATCCAGAAAAACCTTTATTGAAGAAAAATGTCATCAGTTTTTGCAGCATTGCTGTACTTTAAAGTGACACAAAATTCTAGTTTAAAAAAAGAAAATTCTGTTCAAGTATACACTATATTACCAAAAGTATTGGGACGCCTGCCTTTACACGCACATGAACTTTAATGGCATCCTAGTCTTAGTCTGTAGGGTTCAATATTGAGTTGGCCCACCCTTTGCAGCTTTAACACCTTCAACTCTTCTGGGAAGGCTGTCCACAAGGTTTAGGAGTGTGTCTATGGGAATGTTTGACCATTCCTCCAGAAGAGCATTTGGGAGGTCAGGCACTGATGTTGGATGACAAGGTCTGGCTCGCAGTTTCCACTCTAATGTTCCGTACACAGGGTCGGACTTTGTTCGGACATTCCGACAACAAAATCCTAGGATTTTTTCCGACGGATGTTGGCTCAAACTTGTCTTGCATACACACGGTCACACAAAGTTGTCGGAAAATCCGATCCTTCTGAACGCAGTGACGTAAAACACGTACGTCAGGACTATAAACGGGGCAGTGGCCAATAGCTTTCATCTCTTTATTTATTCTGAGCATGCGTGGCACTTTGTCCGTCGGATTTGTGTACACACGATCGGAATTTCCGACAACGGATTTTGTTGTCGGAAAATTTTATATCCTGCTCTCAAACTTTGTGTGTCGGAAAATCCGATGGAAAATGTCCGATGGAGCCCACACACGGTCGGAATTTCCGACAAGACGCTCCAATCGGACATTTTCCATCAGAAAATCCGACCGTGTGTACGGGACATTATTCGTCCCAAAGATTTTCTATATGGTTGAGGTCAGGATTCTGTGCAGGCCAGCCAAGTTTCTCCACCCCAAACGCGCTCATCCATGTCTTTAAGGACCTTGCTTTGTGCACCGGTCCAAATCATTTGGTGGAGGGGGGATTATGATGTGGGGTTGTTTTTCAGGGGTTGGGCTTCGCCCCCTAGTTCCAGTGAAGGGAACTCTTAGGGCGTCAGCATACCAAGACATTTTGGACAATTTCATGGTCCCAACCTTGTGAGAACAGTTTGGGGATGGCCCCTTCTTGTTCCAACATGACTGCGCACCAGTGCACAAAGCAAGGTCCATAAAGACACGGATGTGCGAGTTTGGGGAGGAGGAACTTGACTGTCCTGATCTCAACCTGATAGAACACCTTTGGGATGAATTTGAGCGGAGACTGTGAGCCAGGCCTTCTCGTCCACATTAGTGCCTGACCTCACAAATGCGCTTCCGGAAGGATGGTCAAACATTCCCATAGACACACTCCTAAACCTTGTGGACAGCCTTCCCAGAAGCTGTTTAAGCTGCAAAGGGTGGGCCAACTCAATATTGAACCCTACAGATTTAAGCCTCGTACACATGTTCAGATTGTTGGCCAACAGAGTGTCAGACTTTTGTCCGAAGGGCGTGTGCCAGGAACTTGTCTTGCATACTAACAGCACACAACTGTCGGCCAACAAACACGAACGTAGTGATGTACTACGTGGAATTTCAGCTCTTGAGCATCACCCTTTGGGCACCTTCTGCTAATGTCGTGTGTGAGCATTGATTCCGAGCATGCATGTTCGTACTTTGGACTTTTGTGTGACGGTCTTGTGTACAGACGATACGAAAATCTGACAACAGACCGTTGTCCGCTGAAAATTTACTAGCCTGCCATCCAACATTTGTTGGCTGAAAGTTGGACAACAATTGTCTGAAGGAGCGTACTAACGGTCGGATTTTAGGCAGTCTGTCATAACACAATTCACTGCCGAAAATCTTGGTGACTGCTGGCATTTCTGATCTTCACATGATGACTGTCAGAGAAGGAGCCGGAGTGAATCCTCATTGAAGTCTGACACCTGCAATCCCTGCTTGTATCCGCGCTTGTACGATTCACCGCCGCTGGCATGTGGATCCACTACTCAGGGTAAGAGTACCAAATCCCCTTTATCCCTAGATGGTGGAGGCACAATCCCTGGTGCTGCTGAATTGCTTGAACGTTCCGATTACTATACATCTAAATGAAGCATTTCGTTTGAGATTGCATTGAGATTTCACCTTGGTGCTCCATTTACATGAACTTATCACTTAAAGGGGTTGTAAAGGTTCATGTTTTTGCACCTTAATGCACCCTATGCATTAAGGTGAAAAAACACCTGTCCAGCCCCCCTGTTTCACTTACCTGAAACCTCGAACTTGTCCCACGGGGACGCGCTCTCTCGATGCAGAGGGTTCTCGGCTCTTGATTAGATAGATTGAGAGCAGCGTAGCCATTGACTCCCGCTGCTGTCAATCAAATCCAATGATGCGGGCGCCGGGGGGCAGGGCCGAGTCCTGCATTCGACCTCAATAGACGCCGAATGCTGGACTCGGGAGCGCGCCCGCAAGGTAACCCCCCGGGAGATCGCTTCCCCTAGGGGGTTATCTGATGTGGGAGCCACGAGAGACACAGAGGGACCCCAGAAGACCAGGTTCGGTGCTAATCTGAGCAAAACGAGCTGCACAGTGGAGGTAAGAATGACATGTTTGTTACTTGAAAAAAAACCTGAACCTTTAGTGTCACTTTAATTGCTTTCATTTAGTGTTTTTTCATCTTGTGAACTCATCACTCTTTTCACACTGTATTATTTACTTAAAACATTTTGTTTTATGGGGAAACAACATTTTTGTTTTACCTTTTTGCACATGATATTTTTATGTGGACTACTTAACATTTTTCTGTGTGCTTTTAATACTTATATGTTTTTTCTTGCACGTAACTTACATGTATTTGGCAGTAGCCACACGTCACTGTGTTATTTAGCCTATTTTTCATTTACACACAGATTTGCATTTCTGTTTATTCATTTATGGATTTTGATTGTATAATCACCTGCCTGGTATCATACCGAGGTTTTCACGATAATACTTTTAGCGCTACACATTTATCTACATACAATGTTTCCACTACAGACTAATAAGGTCTGCGCATCACATACCAAAGGGCTACATGCAGTAGGGTGTAGGTACACCTTTTAATTTTTTGGGGATTTTTCAGTATTTATCGGCGTATAACACGCCCTTTTCCCCCCTTAAAATAGGAGGAAAATCGTGTGTGCGTGTTATACACCGATAGAGGCTGCCACCAAGGGGATGAGCGCTGCCGAAATAGAGCTGGATCTCCTGTGTACTCGGCTCGGCTCGCAGTCACGCTCAGTCCTGCCCACTGGACATCTCCTAGCATTGACGTCCCGGCATTGGACCGGCGTTATGTCCATCATAGGGTCCGAGACAAGGGGCGGGACTGGGCGTGAAGCCGAGCCGAGTACACAGGAGATCCGGATCTATTTCGACAGCGCTCGTCCCCTCCTTCCCCTCGGTGGCAGCCTATATTTCGGCAAGGCTGCAGATGGACACTGAGCAATGCTGCAGGTGGGCACTGATTTGGCTGCAAATGGGCACTGATTAGGCTGCAGATGGGCACTGATTAGGCTGCAGATGGGCACTGATTAGGCTGCAGATGGGCACTGATTAGGCTGCAGATGGGCACTGATTAGGATGCAGATGGGCACTGATTAGGCTGCAGATGGGCACTGATTAGGCTGCAGATGGGCACTGATTAGACTGCAGATGGGCACTAATTAGGCTGCAGATGGGCACTGATTAGACTGCAGATGGGCACTAATTAGACTGCAGATGGGCACTGATTAGACTGCAGATGGGCACTGATTAGGATGCAGATGGGCACTGATTAGGCTGCAGATGGGCACTGATTAGACTGCAGATGGGCACTGATTAGGATGCAGATGGGCACTGATTAGACTGCAGATGGGCACTGATTAGTATGCAGATGGGCACTGATTAGACTGCAGATGGGCACTGATTAGTATGCAGATGGGCACTGATTAGACTGCAGATGGGCACTGATTAGTATGCAGATGGGCACTGATTAGACTGCAGATGGGCACTGATTAGTATGCAGATGGGCACAGATTAGGCTGCACTGAAGCTGCAGATGGGCACTAATCAGGCTGCATTGATGCTCACTGACCATTATTTTGCTTCAAAGTGTTTTAAAAATGTTTTTTTCCTGAAACTTCACTCTTAAATTGGGGTGCGTGTTATACCCCGGCATGTGTTATACGCCGATAAATACGGTAATTCTAATTAACCATTTTATGCAAGTGTGCAAATTACAATTAAAACAAAAAAAAAAAACATCTTATCAGCTATGGAAAGCTTTACTGGCAATTTTTATCCCAATTGGTATTCTCCTTTAAAGAGTCTGCCTCCAAACCATAATAAGAAAAATATTAGCCTTTATCCCTGAGCAATATTCAAGATATGGTGGCCAGAAGCTTGTAATTAACGTTTTCTCAAGCACATTAAACACTTAAGTGAGCAATAACACCGACTAAGATTAGAATGGAACCTGTGCGTTTTTAGTCATTGTTTAAATTATTTAAGGCTCCCTCATGTAATTTGACATCGTTAACAAGGGTATCACAAATTACATCACATGCAAAGCAATTGTGGCACCGGGGAACCGAGCGGAATGTTTCACACCAGACAGCTGTGAGGAAGGTGAGCCGCCTTAAAAATGTCAACTTTTAATTAGATGTAACAATTAAAGCAGCCGCAGCCGTGTCATGCCATTAAATTACGGGGAGCGGGGAGCTAAAAGAAAACGGCTTTGGTGGAATTAAACGCAAAATAAGCATTTTGCCTGGCTATTATGCTGTAAAAGAAGGAGAGAGATATATTTTAGAAGTCGCCGGGTAAAAAGGTAAAAGGATCATTCTTGTTTAGTGCTACATTGTAACATTACTGTCAAGGCGAATGATGGAGACTTCCATTTACACCCTGGGCTTTCATTACGGAGGGAACAAAAGTTTCCTGATAGCGGATAGATTATGAGTTTGTTTTCAATAACTGTCACTACATGAAGGGGGGAACTAAAGAAATGTTACCCTTGTTTTCAAATAATTAAGTAAAGGTGATCAGCTTAACCACTTCAGCTCCGGAAGGGTTATCCCCCTTTATGACCAGGCCATTTTTTTGCGATACGGCGCTGCGTTGCTTTAACTAACAATTGCGCGGTTGTGCGACTCTGTACCCAAATAAAACATTTTTTCTTTTTTCCTACAAATAGAGCTTTTTTTTGTGTGTAATTTGATCCTCTCTGCAGTTTTTATTTTTTGCACTATAAACAAAAAAAAAAACAAAAAAAAAAAACGGCAATTTTGAAAAAAAAAATAAACAATATTTTTTACTTTCTGCTATAAAACATATCCAATAAAAAAAAAAAATTATAAATCTAAAAGATCTAATGTCCTTATCGATTTAGTCCATATGTATTCTGCTACATGTTTTTGTTAAAAAAAAATCCCAATAAGTGTGCATTGATTGGTTTGCGCAAAAATTATAGCATCTACAGACTACGGAGATTTTTATTCATTTATTTATTTTTACTTGTAATGGCGGCGATCAGCGACTTATAGCAGGACTGCGATATTGGGGCGGACAAACCGGACACCTAACTGACACTTTTTCCATTTTGGGGATCAGTGACACTAATACAGTGATCAGTGCTAAAAATATGCACTGTTACCATAGGCGTGCGCACAGGGTGTGCCGGGTGTGCCCAGGCACACCCTAATCCCCCCATGCGCATTAGTGTTATCATTCTGTGTAGCAACAGGAACATGGGAAGGATCTCTCCAGGGGCGGACTGACAACTCATGGGGCCCCCGGGCAGTAGAAGGTCATGGGGCCCCCTGTGTCTCCGCCCACATGCAAGCCCCACCTACACAAAGCCCCACTTACATAAATCATGAGGCACGCAGTAAGGCACATCACATGGCACACAGCAGAGCACGGGGCACATCATGGGGCACACAGTAGGGCACATCACAGGACACATAATGGGGCACCCAGCAGGGTTTAGTATGCTGTACACATCAGGGCACATTATTGAGCACAGCATGGTGCATCACAGGGGGTACAGGGCACATCAGTGGGTACACAGCGGGGAACATCACAGAGCACATCAGGAGATACACAGCAGGGAGCGTGCCGCACATCACAGGGCATGTGGCAAATAGTAGGGCACACAGCAGGGCACACAGTAGGGCACATCCTTGGGAACAGGACACAGGCGGTACACATCAGGGCACACATCCCAGGGCATGGGGCACACAGTAGAGCACATTACAGAGCACACAGTAGAGCACAACAGGCTGTACACAGCAGGGCACATCACAAGGCAAGGGGCACAGAGTAGGACACATAAGGGGGTACACAGCAGGGCACATCACAGGCCATGGGGCACGCAGTAGGGCAAATAGCAGGGCACAAACCAAAACACAGGGCACACAGTAGAGCACTGGGATCCTCCAGACTTAACACAGTGTCTCTCAGGGTAGCCATCAGGGGCAAAGGCGAAACAGTGGGGGTGGAGGACACAGGAAGACACTGTGGGGGGGGGGTGGGTGGCACAGGGGGACACTGTAGGTGGGTGGGTGGCACAGGGGGACACTGTAGGTGGGTTGAGGGCACAGGGGGACACCATGGGGGGATAGAAGACACAGGGGGACACTGTGGGGGGTGAAGGGCACAGGGGGTCACCGTGGGGGGTGGGTGAAGGGCACAGGGGGACACTGTAGGGAGGTGGGGGGCACAGGGTGACACTGTGGGGGGGCACAGGGGGTCACTGTGGGGAGGTGGAGGGCACAGGGGGACACTGTGGGGAGGTGGGGGACACAGGGGGACACTGTGGGGAGGTGGAGGGCTCAGGGGGAAACTGTGGGGAGATGGGGGCACAGGGGGGCACTGTGGGGAGGTGGAGGGCTCAGGGGGACACTATGGGGAGGTGGGGGGCACTGTGGGGAGGTGGAGGGCTCAGGGGAAAACTGTGGGGAGGTGGGGGGGGGGCACAGGTGGACACTGTGGGGAGGTCGGGGGCACAGGGGGACACTGTGGGGAGGTGGAGGGCTCAGGGGGACAATGTGGGGAGGTGGAGGGCTCAGGGGGAAACTGTGGGGAGGTGGGGGGCACAGGGGGACACTGTGGGGAGGTGGAGGGCTCAGGGGGAAACTGTGGGGAGGTGGGGGGCTCAGGGGGAAACTGTGGGGAGGTGGGGGGGTACAGGGGGACACTGTGGGGAGGTGGAGGGCTCAGGGGGAAACTGTGGGGAGCTGGGGGGGTACAGGGGGACACTGTGGGGAGATGGAGGGCTCAGGGGGAAACTGTGGGGGGGGGTGGGGGGCACAGGGGGACACTGTGGGGAGGTGGAGGGCTCAGGGGGAAACTGTGGGGAGGTGGAGGGCTCAGGGGGACACTGTGGGGAGGTGGAGGGCTCAGGGGGACACTGTGGGGAGGTGGAGGGCTCAGGGGGACACTGTGGGGAGGTGGGGGGCACAGGGGGACACTGTGGGGAGGTGGGGGGCTCAGGGGGACACTGTGGGGAGGTGGGGGGCACAGGGGGACACTGTGGGGAGGTGGGGGGCTCAGGGGGACACACTGGGGAGGTGGGGGGCTCAGGGGGACACACTGGGGAGGTGGGGGGCTCAGGGGGAAACTGTGGGGAGGTGGGGGGCACTGTGGGGAGGTGGAGGGCTCAGGGGAAAACTGTGGGGAGGTGGGGGGCACAGGGGGACACTGTGGGGAGGTGGAGGGCTCAGGGGAAAACTGTGGGGAGGTGGGGGGCACAGGGGGACACTGTGGGGAGGTGGAGGGCTCAGAGGGACACTATGGGGAGGTGGAGGGCTCAGGGGGACACTGTGGGGAGCACAGGGGGACACTGTGGGGAGGTGGAGGGCTCAGGGGGAAACTGTGGGGAGGTGGGGGGGGGGCACAGGGGGACACTGTGGGGAGGTGGAGGGCTCAGGGGGACACTGTGGGGGGCACAGGGGGACACTGTGGGGAGGTGGAGGGCACAGGGGGCACTGTGGGGAGTTGGGGGGCACAGGGGGACACTGTGGGGAGGTGGGGGCACAGGGGGACACTGTGGGGAGGTGGGGGGCACAGGGGGACACTGTGGGGAGGTGGGAGGCACAGGGGGACACTGTGGGGAGGTGGAGGGCTCAGGGGGACACTGTGGGGGGCACAGGGGGACACTGTGGGGAGGTGGAGGGCTCAGGGGGTCACTGTGGGGGGCACAGGGGGACAATGTGGGGAGGTGGAGGGCTCAGGGGGAAACTGTGGGGAGGTGGGGGGCACAGGGGGACACTGTGGGGAGGTGGAGGGCTCAGGGGGACACTGTGGGGAGGTGGAGGGCTCAGGGGGACACTGTGGGGAGGTGGAGGGCTCAGGGGGACACTGTGGGGAGGTGGAGGGCTCAGGGGGACACTGTGGGGAGCACAGGGGGACACTGTGGGGAGGTGGGGGGCACAGGGGGACACTGTGGGGAGGTGGAGGGCTCAGGGGGAAACTGTGGGGAGGTGGGGGGGCACAGGGGGACACTGTGGGGAGGTGGAGGGCTCAGGGGGAAACTGTGGGGAGGTGGGGGGCACAGGGGGACACTGTGGGGAGGTCGGGGCACAGGGGGACACTGTGGGGAGGTGGGGGGCTCAGGGGGACACTGTGGGGAGGTGGAGGGCTCAGGGGGAAACTGTGGGGAGGTGGGGGGCACAGGGGGACACTGTGGGGAGGTGGAGGGCTCAGGGGGACACTGTGGGGAGGTGGAGGGCTCAGGGGGAAACTGTGGGGAGGTGGGGGGCACAGGGGGACACTGTGGGGAGGTGGAGGGCTCAGGGGGACACTGTGGGGAGGTGGAGGGCTCAGGGGGACACTGTGGGGAGGTGGGGGGCACAGGGGGACACTGTGGGGAGGTGGAGGGCTCAGGGGGACACTGTGGGGAGGTGGAGGGCTCAGGGGGACACTGTGGGGAGGTGGAGGGCACAGGGGGACACTGTGGGGAGGTGGGGGGCACAGGGGGACACTGTGGGGAGGTGGAGGGCTCAGGGGGACACTGTGGGGGGCACAGGGGGACACTGTGGGGAGGTGGAGGGCTCAGGGGGTCACTGTGGGGGGCACAGGGGGACAATGTGGGGAGGTGGAGGGCTCAGGGGGAAACTGTGGGGAGGTGGGGGGCACAGGGGGACACTGTGGGGAGGTGGAGGGCTCAGGGGGACACTGTGGGGAGGTGGAGGGCTCAGGGGGACACTGTGGGGAGCACAGGGGGACACTGTGGGGAGGTGGGGGGCACAGGGGGACACTGTGGGGAGGTGGAGGGCTCAGGGGGAAACTGTGGGGAGGTGGGGGGGGCACAGGGGGACACTGTGGGGAGGTGGAGGGCTCAGGGGGAAACTGTGGGGAGGTGGGGGGCACAGGGGGACACTGTGGGGAGGTCGGGGCACAGGGGGACACTGTGGGGAGGTGGGGGGCTCAGGGGGAAACTGTGGGGAGGTGGGGGGCACAGGGGGACACTGTGGGGAGGTGGAGGGCTCAGGGGGACACTGTGGGGAGGTGGAGGGCTCAGGGGGAAACTGTGGGGAGGTGGAGGGCACAGGGGGACACTGTGGGGAGGTGGAGGGCTCAGGGGGAAACTGTGGGGAGGTGGGGGGCACAGGGGGACACTGTGGGGAGGTGGGGGGCACAGGGGGACACTGTGGGGAGGTGGAGGGCTCAGGGGGACACTGTGGGGAGGTGGAGGGCTCAGGGGGAAACTGTGGGGAGGTGGAGGGCACAGGGGGACACTGTGGGGAGGTGGAGGGCTCAGGGGGGCACTGTGGGGAGTTGGGGGGCACAGGTGGACACTGTGGGGAGCACAGGGGGACACTGTGGGGAGGTGGGGGGACACTGTGGGGAGGTGGGGGGCACAGGGGGGAAACTGTGGGGAGGTGGGGGGCACAGGGGGACACTGTGGGGAGGTGGAGGGCTCAGGGGGACACTGTGGGGAGGTGGAGGGCTCAGGGGGAAACTGTGGGGAGGTGGGGGGCACAGGGGGACACTGTGGGGAGGTGGAGGGCTCAGGGGGACACTGTGGGGAGGTGGAGGGCTCAGAGGGAAACTGTGGGGAGGTGGGGGGCACAGGGGGACACTGTGGGGAGGTGGAGGGCTCAGGGGGACACTGTGGGGAGGTGGAGGGCTCAGGGGGAAACTGTGGGGAGGTGGGGGGCACAGGGGGACACTGTGGGGAGGTGGAGGGCTCAGGGGGACACTGTGGGGAGGTGGAGGGCTCAGGGGGAAACTGTGGGGAGGTGGGGGGCACAGGGGGACACTGTGGGGAGGTGGGGGGCACTGTGGGGAGTTGGGGGGCACAGGGGGACACTGTGGGGAGCACAGGGGGACACTGTGGGGAGGTGGGGGGCACAGGGGGGAGGTGGGGGGCACAGGGGGGCACTGTGGGGAGGTGGAGGGCTCAGGGGGAAACTGTGGGGAGGTGGGGGGCACAGGGGGACACTGTGGGGAGGTGGAGGGCTCAGGGGGACACTGTGGGGAGGTGGAGGGCTCAGGGGGACACTGTGGGGAGGTGGAGGGCTCAGGGGGAAACTGTGGGGAGGTGGGGGGCACAGGGGGACACTGTGGGGAGGTGGAGGGCTCAGGGGGACACTGTGGGGAGGTGGAGGGCTCAGGGGGACACTGTGGGGAGGTGGGGGGCACAGGGGGACACTGTGGGGAGGTGGAGGGCTCAGGGGGACACTGTGGGGAGGTGGAGGGCTCAGGGGGACACTGTGGGGAGGTGGAGGGCACAGGGGGACACTGTGGGGAGGTGGGGGGCACAGGGGGACACTGTGGGGAGGTGGAGGGCTCAGGGGGACACTGTGGGGGGCACAGGGGGACACTGTGGGGAGGTGGAGGGCTCAGGGGGTCACTGTGGGGGGCACAGGGGGACAATGTGGGGAGGTGGAGGGCTCAGGGGGAAACTGTGGGGAGGTGGGGGGCACAGGGGGACACTGTGGGGAGGTGGAGGGCTCAGGGGGACACTGTGGGGAGGTGGAGGGCTCAGGGGGACACTGTGGGGAGCACAGGGGGACACTGTGGGGAGGTGGGGGGCACAGGGGGACACTGTGGGGAGGTGGAGGGCTCAGGGGGAAACTGTGGGGAGGTGGGGGGGGCACAGGGGGACACTGTGGGGAGGTGGAGGGCTCAGGGGGAAACTGTGGGGAGGTGGGGGGCACAGGGGGACACTGTGGGGAGGTCGGGGCACAGGGGGACACTGTGGGGAGGTGGGGGGCTCAGGGGGAAACTGTGGGGAGGTGGGGGGCACAGGGGGACACTGTGGGGAGGTGGAGGGCTCAGGGGGACACTGTGGGGAGGTGGAGGGCTCAGGGGGAAACTGTGGGGAGGTGGAGGGCACAGGGGGACACTGTGGGGAGGTGGAGGGCTCAGGGGGAAACTGTGGGGAGGTGGGGGGCACAGGGGGACACTGTGGGGAGGTGGGGGGCACTGTGGGGAGTTGGGGGGCACAGGGGGACACTGTGGGGAGCACAGGGGGACACTGTGGGGAGGTGGGGGGACACTGTGGGGAGGTGGGGGGCACAGGGGGGAAACTGTGGGGAGGTGGGGGGCACAGGGGGACACTGTGGGGAGGTGGAGGGCTCAGGGGGACACTGTGGGGAGGTGGAGGGCTCAGGGGGAAACTGTGGGGAGGTGGGGGGCACAGGGGGACACTGTGGGGAGGTGGAGGGCTCAGGGGGACACTGTGGGGAGGTGGAGGGCTCAGGGGGAAACTGTGGGGAGGTGGGGGGCACAGGGGGACACTGTGGGGAGGTGGGGGGCACTGTGGGGAGTTGGGGGGCACAGGGGGACACTGTGGGGAGCACAGGGGGACACTGTGGGGAGGTGGGGGGCACAGGGGGGAGGTGGGGGGCACAGGGGGGCACTGTGGGGAGATGGAGGGCTCAGGGGGAAACTGTGGGGAGGTGGGGGGCACAGGGGGACACTGTGGGGAGGTGGAGGGCTCAGGGGGACACTGTGGGGAGTTGGGGGGCACAGGGGGACACTGTGGGGAGGTGGGGGGACACTGTGGGGAGGTGGGGGCACAGGGGGACACTGTGGGGAGGTGGGGGGCACAGGGGGACACTGTGGGAGGGAAGCTGTGCAGCAACTTTTTAATAGCAGCATGTGTTACAAGCTGCTGCACTTTCCTTCCTAGATGCAGAGTAGCGCGGGAAGCGGCTGTATACAGACCTCTCGTGATGCGCTCCTCCTCCTCACCCGCCCCTCCTCTTTTCTGTCCGTCCGAGGTGATGACAGATACAAGCACCTGGGATGGACGGGAGGGAAGGAGGGGCCAGCGGGGAGGAGGAGGAGCGCATCACGAGGTGTGTGTATACACTGCAGTCTCTTAGCAGTGAGCAGGGACCCGATCTGCCCGTCAATCACAGCTAGCTGACGGGTAGGTCGGGCCCCGAAGTGAAAGCTGCCATGGGGCCCCCTACTGGCCACGGGCCCTCGGTCAGCGTCCGAACTGCCCGATGGTCAGTCCGCCCCTGGATCTCTCTCTTACCTGCTCTGCCATAAGAGAAATGTTTATCCTTTTCTCTTTCACTGTGCCAGCAAGGAGATCAATGTGCCGGAGTCATATATATGTAGATACATACACACGCATGTGTGTTTGAGCTTAAGGGTGCACACCCTAATGCATTAGGCTGCGCACACCTATGACTGTTACTGTACTAATGACACAGGCTGGGAAGGGGTTAATCAGGGGCGATCAAAGGGTTAACTATATGCTAAGCTGTGCTTACTAACTGTGGGGGGAAGTGCTTTGACTAGGGGTAGGCAAAGATCCATGTTCCTGCTTAGCAGAAACACAGGATCAGTACCTTCCCCTGTGACTGAATTGCGGTCTGCCTTGTTTACATAGGCAGACTGCCATTCTGCCTGTGTCCCGAACGATCAGCGGGTCGCGGCGGACACCGAGTCCGCCAGACCCGCTGTTTGGCTCCTGCTTTGACCAATCACATCGTGAGTGGGTCGTGGGTGGCGTGCCCCCAAGACCCGGAAGTGTCAGATCACGTACCAGTACATGATGTGGCACTCAGCAGTTGCCCTGCAGCAGCAAATGTACGTGGGGCGGTACGCAAGAAGTTAAAGCGGTATTAAACCCAAAACCAAAAATGCAATATATTGCAGCTTACTAATCATTAGATGTGGTGGCTGTATGGATAAGTAAATCTTTTTATTCTGTTCCTCTAGACAAGAATAAGCAATTATCCCTTGCAGTGGGGGAACAGTCCCATTGCAAGGGATCATTTTATTTATGAGCCCGGAGTTAGCTTTAAGTGTAACAACTGCAGCAGAGAAAACACGGCCTTCATCTAGTCATGGCTATTAATGTAATGAAGCCTGTGATGACACGGGAACTGGGCACTTTGCAAATGGTCAAGCGTGCCTATAATCTTTCTCATCAGCCTTTTATTGCATTTCCTTTTAGTAAACCGGTCCATGGGTTGGATTAAATTGCTTGAAGGATACAGATTCTCTCCAGGACTAAATGAGTTTACCTTAACCCCTTCCTGGTTGCTCACCGCGGGCCTTTAACTGGATTTTATGGCGTGGGATTGGACAAAGTTCAGGATCACATCATTGTGAGCCTATCCCACTGCCTTTTGGTCATAATTAGAGACCAGAAACTGTATGTGACAGCTTTGTCACTGTGCTGGGAGCATGCTCTCAGTAAAGAAACCTCATCTGCAATGGATGTGTTATGCGATTGGCAAGGAAAGCTATATATCTCGCGGTCGGACAATGCCAGCGGATTTTGCCTGCTCAGCGGGGAATCTGTCCGCTGATCCCCGCTGAGCAAGGCAGATGACAGGTCCGTATCCACTCTGCTTATGCAAAGTGGAAACGGACACAGCGCACTTTCCTCTATGGGCCATCAGATGTAAACAGACTGCCTGCCCGCTTACATCCGACCCAGGGGCGGACTGACCCATTGGGCTCTTGGGCGCTGCCCGAGGGCCCGGGGCCATTGGGGGGCCCCATGAGAGGCTCTGCAACATAGGCAGTCGGGGACGGGAATCAGCTGTAGAAAATACCTCTCACGGCGCACTGATCCTCGCCGGCTCCTCCTCCCTCTTCGGTTGTACATGACATTACCTGGGACGGATGAGGAGGAGGGGCCAGTGGGGAGCAGCGCGCTGTGAGAGGTATTATTAGAGGCATTGGGTGAGGGAGAGGAGGCAGGCAGCCAGTGCAGATGTAGGGGGCCCGGACTCCCACACTCAGCAATCGCCTCTCTGTGGCAGCCGTCATCTCCATCCCTCACACCACACCGAGCTACTGAGGATCCCCCCCCTCCTCCTCGGCTCCGGTTTCCTCATAGACGGGAGGGGGCACATTGTACTGCTAGAGCCGGCTGATGATGTCTGTCACTGTGTATGGTTTATTGATAGATACAGAGGAGGGGGACAGGTAACGGGCGCACAGAACACATGGAGGGGTGATGGGAGGGGGGAGAGGATTTGTACTGGGGGGGTGGGGTGGGGGTCGGGACAAATCCTCTTACCCTCCAAATCAAAGAGATGCCACAGAGGATCTGTGACTTCCCTCCCACTTCAGGCGTCCCCCCTGTGTCCCCCCCCCACAGCATCCCCCTGGGTCCTCTCCTTCCCTTCCCAACGGTGTCCCACTGTGTCCTCCCCCCCAACGCCATCTCTTCCTGTCCTCATCGCACTGCGTCCCTCTCTGTCCTCGGCATCCCTCTGTCCCTGGCATCAATCTCTGTCGTTGGCGTCCCTCTCTGTCCTTGTCGCACTGTGTCCCTCTCTGTCCCTGGCGTCCCTCTCTGTCCTCATCACACTGCATCCCTTTGTCTCTGGCATCCTTCTCTGTCCCCGTCACACTACATCCCTCCCTGTCCTCCTCTCACAGCATTCCCTAAAAGGCAACTATGATAGGGGGCTCAGGAAAGTAAGGACTTGTTTACATTTGCAGTTTGGGGGTGGTAAAATCCCCATAGATGAGCCCTGTTTTTTACCACCCACAAACCGCACCCCACTACAGTGGCCAGGGCTGTACACATGTTGCAACAGGAATTATACACCCTGTCGCACTTAACAGGTATATCGCCTGCCAAGCATGACCCATTCAAGTGAATGGGGCCGCTCTGCAAGCACCCTGCAACCTTGTGCAGCACAACAACCAAGGGGCTAAAGCAGACAGAGAGGAGGCATTTTATCTCCTTTTCACCACCTGCTTTAACCCCTTGGATCCCACACTAGCATGCTGCCACTGCATGCATTGCACACATTTGCAGGGTGTTTGTAGAGCGGCCCCATTCACTTGAATGGGTCATGCTTGGCAGGCTACACCTGCTAAGTGTGACAGAGTGTATAATTCCTGCTGCGGCTGCAACATGTGTAAACTCCTGGCCAGTGAGTAAATTTGGTGGGATGGCCAGTGGGCAGGCCCTGGGGAATGTTGGTGGTCAGACACCAGAGGGCCAGGCCTAAAGCTGTGTAAGGGGCCCTAAAATTTCTGATGGCTGCCCTGAGAGACAGTGTTGAGTTTGGAGGATCCCAGTGCTGAGACACTGCAGCAGCAATGTACTCTGCTGTGTGCCCTGTGCTCTGCTATGTGCCCCACTGTGTGCCACATGCTCTACAGTGTACTGCCTGGTGTGCCCTGTGTCCTACTGTGTGCCCCGTGATGTGCCCTACTATGTGCCCCATATTGTTCCCCACTATGTCCCCTATGTCCTGTAATATGCCCCGTGCCCTGATGTGTACCCTCTGATGTGCCCTGCTGTTTGCCCTGTAATGTGCCTTGCTGTGTACCACCTGATGTGCCCTGTACCCTATTGTGTGCTCTGTGATGTGCCCTACTGTGTTAAACATTTATGTAGAGAAATTCTGTAGAGAAATTCTGTGACAAACGCATGTAATGTGGACAGTGCAATATGCAAGTGTGGCTTGAGTGTGGGCAGGAACACAGGGGGGCCCCATGATCTTTTATTGCCCGGGGGCCCCATGAGTTGTCAGTCTGCCCATGATCCGACTGTCATTCGATCTGCCAGAGGGATGGGGAACACATCCCTCATTCGTCTGTTTTTTGGCGGATAGGATTGGATGTGGGTGAGTGTAAACAAACACACTGTTCTGGATTCTTTCAGGCTGATAACCACCCAGTTGTTCTGGAAATCTCTGCTGAAACACTCACTGCTGCTGTCCGTTTACATCCATAGCTCCATAAAGTGCAATGGCTGGCCTGATCGAGTCTGCCTAAAAAATAGACAGAGTGAAAGGTGTGTGAAAGGGGCCTAATAGTTTGGGGTCAATTTTTTTTTACATACACTATATTGTGTATGCACAAAGCAAAGTCCATAAAGACATGGATGAGCGAGTTTGGGGTGGAGAAACTTGACTGGCCTGCACAGAGACCTGACCTCAACCCCATAGAACACCTTTGGGATGAATTAGAGTGGAGACTGCGAGCCGGCCTTTTCATCCACATCAGTGTCTGACCTGACAAATGCTCTTCTGGAAGAATGGTCAAACATTCCCATAGATACACCCCTAAACCTTGTGGACAGCCTTCCCAGAAGAGTTGAAGCTGTTATAGCTGCAAAGGGTGGGCCAACTCAATATTGAGCCCTACAGACTAAGACTGGGATGCCATTAATGTTCATGTGTGTGTAAAGGAAGGTGTCCCAAAATGTTGACAATTTAGTGTATTTTAAAAATTTTAACTTTTTAAAGGGCTAGTTCAACTTTGATAAAATACTCTATGAAGTCCATGAACACTACTCCATAATTTTAAACTAATCCAATTAAAAAAAGACCCATTTATGCTCCTCCCATACCTGTAGGCCATTTGTGCACTCAGCGAAGCTTGCCCAGTTTTTATTCATGGCTCGGTTCTGTCCTCTCTCTAGGATGGACCAGGTATTAAGGCAAGCGCCCCCTAGTGGTACAGGAGAAAGCGTCATCCTTCTGAGCCCTGCACATACGAAGTGCTATTTCTTGCCGCTGAAGACAACCTCAGCAGCTGCAACACTCTCTCTCCCCTGTCACAGCCACCGGGCTCATCTGTGCATGTTAGGGGCTGGGAAGAAAGATGGCGCTTGCCAGGACAGGGCGGAGCTGTGCAAAATATCAGAGGTGTTTTTGGTAGGCTTCACTGCGTGTACAAATGGCTTAGAGGTTTAGGAGGAGCATAAATGGATATTTTTAAAATTGGATTCGTTTAAAATGATGAAATAGTATGGAATAGTCTTCATGGATGGCCTACAGAATTTCTTTTTAAGGGTGAACTAACCCTTTAACTGTTATTTTATTTGTTTCAAATTTCCGTTTTACACCTACAGTGGAACTACACTACATTTGAGCACCGCAAACCAAATTTGTTACATTTATTTAATTCATTTTTAATATCTAAAGCAAACTCATCTATCCATGTCTCCATGCTTTATTGTGCTGAAAAATTACTTTAAAAAAAGACCCCCTAGCATTTCTGGCTGTGGCCATCTTGAGTAAGGGCAAATTATTCATTTAGCATTTACTTCCTGGAATCCATCTGCCCTTAACTCGGACATGCAGGCAGGAGGTCCTTCTCCCCTCCTAAAGACTCCTGGGATGTATGACATAATTTGCCTAGGCCAGAAACCAGGAAGTAACTGAAGAAATGTAATAAAAAAAATATATATATATATATATATATATATATATATATATATATATATATATATAAACCTTCCTACTATTTAGTAATGCAAGCAGCATAAGGATTAATAGTCAATGTTGAATGAGTTATTGAAGTTCTGCTTTAACCACTTAAGGACCGAGCTTCTTTCTGAGATTTGTTGTTTACAAGATACAAACATTTTTTTTTTTTGCTAGAAAATTACTTAGAACCCCCAAACATTATACTTTTTTTTTTCTAACACCCTAGAGAATAAAATGGAGGTCATTGCAATACTTTCTGTCTTACAAGCACACTTTTTTTGGAAAAAATACACCTTTTTGAATTAAAAAAAAAGACAACAGTAAAGTTAGCCCATTTTTTTTACATTGTGAAAGATAATGTTACGCCAAGTAAGTTGATACCCAACATGTCACGCTTCAAAATTGCGCCCGCTCGTGGAATGGCGACAAACTTTTACCCTTAAAAATCTCCATAGGCGACGTTTAAAAAATTGTACAGGTTGCATGTTTTGAGTATTATGCCGCGTACACACGGTCAGACTTTTCGGCTACAAACAGCCTGTCCGACAGACTTTCGACGGACTTTTGGCGGACTTGCGGCGGACTTTCTTATGAACGGACTTGCCTACATACGATCACACAAAAGTCCGACGGATTCGTACGTGATGACGTACACCGGACTAAAATAAGGAAGTTGATAGCCAGTAGCCAATAGCTGCCCTAGCGTGGGTTTTTGCCCGTCGGACTAGCACACAGACAGGATTTCTGGGCCCGGCGTAGTTACGTCGTAAAGATTTGAAGCATGTTTCAAATCTAAAGTCCGTCAGATTTGAGGCTGCAAAAGTCCGCTGAAAGTCCGGGGAAGCCCACACACGATCGGATTGTCAGCCAGCTTTAGTCCGTCGGCGTCCGTCGGACTTTTGTAGACGAAAAGTCCGACCGTGTGTACGCGGCATTAGAGGTGGTCTAGGGCTAGAATTATTGTTCTCACTCTACTGATCGTGGCGATACATCACGTGTGTGGTTTAAACACCTTTTTCATGCGGGCACTACTCACGTATGTGTTCACTTCTGCACGCAAGCTCGGCAGGACGGGGCGCATTTAATTTTTTTATTATTTATTTTACCTTTTATTTTTTATTTTTACACTGTTCTTTTAAAAAAAAAATGTGCCACTTTTATTCCTATTACAAGGAAAGTAAACATCGCTTGTAATAGTAACAAAGCATGACAGAACCTCTTAAATATGAGATCTGGGGTCAAAAAGACCTCAGATCTCATATTTCCACTAAAATGCAATAAAAAGAAAAAAATTAAATAAAAAAGGTTGTCATTTGAAAAAATCAAAAAAAAAAATGTCCCTTTAAGAGCTATGGGTGGAGGTGACGTTTTGACGTCACTTCCGCCCTGCAATGTAATGGAGACAGGTGGGGGCCATCTTCCCCTCACTCATCTCCATACCCAGGAAGGAGAAGAATCTGATCACCGGTAAGCTCCGGTAAGCGGCAGAGGGCACCGGAGAGCGGTCGGAGGCCCCTCTCCCGACAAGTGATCTTGTGGTAAATCCGCCGCAAAAACCACTATTATCGGAAACCGGACCACCAGCTGAAGAAGAGGATACCGGGGTTATGGCAGCTGGCTGCTGCCATAACAACGATATTCCTCTTCAAAGAGAGAACGTATATCGGGGTGCGGCGGAAGTGGTTAAAATGTCAACACACGATGGTCTCTTCTGCAACAATAAGCCTTCCAGTTGGCAACTTTTTTTATATTGTCTGTAAACTTCCACTTTAGGCTTGCTTTACCTGTAGCTTCTTCTGAAAGATCTCAACAATAAAGTTTAAAAAGCGTAAAGAGGTGGAGATTTCCACATTTAAACATGACTTGTTTTGTTATGTGCTGGTGATGATAACGCCATTCACAACAACGAGGATCAGATTACAATAACTGTGTATATCCGGCCCTTCCAAATGTTTCTCCACACCTGCTAAAATTAATGAGGAGAAAAGTATAATGGCCGTCCTGGCCAAATGCTATCTATGTAACACGATCATCAGCTCTTTGCTGATCAGGGTATGTACGCCCGAGTCTTAAAAAATAAGATGTCCTCTTAGCTTAATGAACTGTTATTTACAGCTGAACAGATTTGTTCAATTATTACGAGGCATGCTGTGCAGACCTTGAAGAGCATACTGGCAGGACAGCTGGGTCCTACGCCTGCCATCTATGGCCACGGGTTCATTTTCTTGCCGCCCACTGATATAGCTGGTCAAAGTTGTTGGAGACATATGTCGTTTCATGAGTGCGATCCCCTTATCATGTTAGAAAATAGCCACCCTTGACAAGAAGAAAAATAGTGGCAATTCAGAATAAATAAACTCTCAGTGGCAGTTCACACATCTATCGTTGAGAAGGATGGAGGAAACGAGAGATGCTGCCATTAAGGATTAAGTCTTAGAAAGACCTTTTTTACCAGACCATTAATTCCCGCATTTTTCCTATAAGATTATATCTGCATTTTATGTACTTTACGTATGTTATTTACCTGTAAAACCTCCCTTGTGTAGACATCCAAAAACACGGAAACTGCTGCTAAGTAATACCATCTTGAATGTGATGTCAATAGCCCCCATTGGATTCACAACTGACACTCTAAAGTGGCCCTTCTTAGCCTTTTAACCCCCTAGGAACGATTGAAATCATTTTTAGGTCCTGAGGAACCCCTGCTATGACCAATTATTTCGGAGTCAGTTGCAAAATGCCCCATTTCATTGATGGTCAGTGGAAAGAATGCCCCCCTTACAGTAGTGGTCAAAATATCATTGGTTTCATGCCGTGGACTCTGCCACATGGAGTTGGTCCAGAACAATGCAGGCATCAAAAAAGGGGAGGGCAATCAGCCATAGCTCAAGGAACATCTAGCAACCCTTAAGGAACTCTAAGATTCCATGGAACCCTACTTGATAATTGCTGATCTATAGTATTCTCCTTCCCTTCTCCCCCAGCTGCTAAATAAAAAGCTTTGAAGGAAGTTAACCTCTGACCTAGGTACACATCTCCCAGGTCCTCCAGGCAGATAGTCTCACTCCAGGGAACACTTGGCCTGGCCTAAAATACCTTTTGCACCCTGCTTTAGCCTCCTCCACCATAGGAGTCGGGATATGTACAGCTGGCTCTTCAGGGTGCAAATCTACCTCTCCCTAGCCCCAATCCCTGTCCAGGGCCTCCATCAGTTGACTGCACCTGCCTGATGGAGGGGTCTCTGGCTCCCATGCCCCAACTGCACTAAGGCTTCTCTAAACCTAGTTTATATATGGGCACTGACTTTACATCACTACAGGAGAGCTCTACTGTAGCTAAAAGAGACCTAGCACCTGATGAAACTATTCTCTGTGGACACAGCCACATAGTGGCAGACTAACTAACTGCACCTGCTTACACATGTATGGGCAGCTTAAGGGTATCCCTAAATTTGAGACAGCACACAACACATCTGATTTTGATTTTCATAGTTTCTCAACCAATTATTCTCTAATTATATAAGCTTTAATATATCATTTTTTACCTATTCATGCGGGCAGTCTTTGATTAGGTCTTTCATTTTATTTATCTTTGGCAACTTAATAGTTTGTCAGTTGTCTCAGTGATACATTCCTTCTGTGTATGCGTTATTACAGAGTCTTTGTCTTATCTATTTATTTTACTAAATATGTAAAATATACAGTACATGCATGTCCTTGTTATTATTATTATTTCAGTTACTTATATATCGCCGTCAATTTACGCACCGCTTTACATATACATTGTACATTCACATCAGTCCCTACCCTCAAGGAGCTTACAATCTAAGGTCCCTAACTCACATTCATACATACTAGGGACAATTTAGACAGGATCCAATTAACCTACCAGCATGTCTTTGGAGTGCGGGAGGAAACCCACGCAGGCACAGGGAGAACATGCAAACTCCAGGCAGGTAGTGTTGTCAACATTGATGGTATTTATACCTATTTCAATACTAATAAAAACTCTTATGCCGCGTAAACACAAGCAGAATTTCCGCCAGAAAGAGTCCAATGGGAGCTCTTCAATGTATATTCCGACCGTGTGTATGCCCCATCGGACTTTTTCCGTCGAAAATTCAGACTGACTTAGATAGAGAACATGTTTCTATATTTTTCCGACGGAACAAATTACTACCGGAAAAAACGCTCGTCTGTATGCTGTTCTGACGCACCAAAAACGACGCATGCTCTGAAGCAAGTACGAGACGGAAGCTATTGGCTACTGGCTATTGAACTTCCATTTTCTAGTCCCGTCGTACGTGTTGTACGTCACCGCGTTCTGGACGGTCGGAATTTGGTGCAAGACAGCTTGAGCGGAATTCCGTCGGAAAAACCTTCAGAGTTTATTCCGACTGCAAAAGCGGTTGTGTGTACAGGGCATTATGGATTAAAAAATAAAAACACAGGCTTCAACCTCAGCATACAGAAATAATTCTTCACAGTAAGAGCTGTAAAAATGTGAAAAGTCCTTCACAGGAGCTAGTTATAACCAACTCCTGCTTCAAATATGACTGGATAGGTTTCTAAATTCATAAAATATACCTACAGTGCCTTGCAAAAGTATTTACCCCTTTGGCTTTTTACCTATTTTGTTACATTACAGCCTTTAGTTCAATGTTTTTTTAATCTGAATTATATGTGATGGATCAAAATACAATAGTCTAAGTTGGTGAAATAAAATTAGAAAAATATATACATAAAACTGTTTTTCAGAAATCAAAAACTGATAATTGGCATGTGCGTATGTATTCACCCCCTTTGTTATGAAGCCCATAAAAAGCTCTGGTGCAACCAATTACTTTCAGAAGTCACATAATTAGTGAAATGATGTCCACCTGTGTGCAATCTAAGTGTCACATGATCTGTCATTACATATACACACCTTTTTGAAATGCCCCAGAGGCTGCAACACCTAAGCAAGAGGCACCACTAACCAAACACTGCCATGAAGACCAAGGAACTCTCCAAACAAGTAAGAGACAATGTTGTTGAGAAGTACAAGTCAGGGTTAGGTTATAAAAAATTATCCAAATATTTGATGATCCCTAGGAGCACCATCAAATCTATCATAACCAAATAGAAAGAACATGGCACAACAGTAAACCTCCCAAAAGACGGCCGCACACCAAAACTCAAGGTAACCCTGGAGGAGCTGCAGAGTTCCACAGCAGAGACTGGAGTATCTGTACATAGGACGACAATAAGCCGTACGCTCCATAGAGTTGGACTTTATGGCAGAGTGGCCAGAAGAAAGTCATTACTTTCAGCAAAAAACAAAATAGCACGTTTTGAGTTTGCGAAAAGGCATGTGGGAGACTCCCAAAATGTATGGAGGAAGGTGCTCTGGTCTGATGAGACTAAAATTGAACTTTTTGGCCATCAAAGAAGATGCTATGTCTGGTGCAAACCCAACACATCACCCAAAGAACACCATCCCCACAGTGAAACATGGTGGTGGCAGCATCATGCTGTGGGGATGTTTTTCAGCAGTCGGGACTGGGAAACTGGTCAGAGTTGAGGGAAAGATGGATGGTGCTAAATACAGGGATATTCTTGAGCAAAATTTGTACCACTCTGTATGTGATTTGAGGCTAGGAAGGAGGTTCACCTTCCAGCAGGACAATGACCCCAATCACACTGCTAAAGCAAGACTTGAGTGGTTTAAGGGGAAACAGGTAAATGTGTTGGAATGGCCTAGTCAAAGCCCAGACCTCAATCCAATAGAAAATCTGTGGTCAGACTTAAAGATTGCTGTTCACAAGCGCAAACCATCCAACTTGAAGGAGCTGGAGCAGTTTTGCAAGGAGGAATGGGCAAAAATCCCAGTGGTAAGATGTGGCAAGCTCATAGAGACTTATCCAAAGTGACTTGGAGCTGTGATAGCCGCAAAAGGTGGCTCTACAATTGACTTTAGTCATAATAGTTATGCACATTGACTTTTTCTGTTATTTTATCCTACTGTTTGTTTGTTTTACAATAAAAAAAAAAAACATCTTCAAAATTATGGGCATGTTCTGTAAATTAAATGATGCAAATCCTCAAACCACCCATGTTAATTCCAGGTTGTGAGCCAACCAAACGCGAAAAATGCCAAGGGGGAGGGGGGGTGAATACTTTTGCAAAGCACTGTAGCTGTTAATATTTATAATAAATAACAATGTATAATATTGATTCAAGGAATATATATTTGTCTTAGAGGATCAGGAAATAGTTTATTCCCTGGTAGAGAAATTTGGGCTGAGCTTTATAAGATTTTTGCCTTCTCCTAGTTTAGCTGCAGGTTAAGGTTTCTAAATAAATTCTCTTTAATAAATTATTAATTTTTAGGTGCATAAACCTTCATGCATTTATAAAAGCGCCACAGATAAATAAGGTCAAGCAATTGTCAATTACCAGTGTATCAGGGCATAACATTCTAGGTAGATGTTATAATTATGTTTGATACACTGATTAATAGGTGATAAAATATTGCTGGAGTCGTTTTACTAATAATAATAATAATGTCATCCTGTGTTTTGTTTGTGTCTGGATTAATACATTTAAAACCATTTTAATCAGTTTGGATTATTGGAAAAACATTTTAATATGCATCCAAAAATTCATAATCCTTTGTAAATCTAGTGAGCAGCTGGCAATGAATGCTAATTTTTATGTGTTTGCCAGTCTGCTTTCAGCTACTCTGCGGAAAAAAGCTAATTGCTTACAGACCTCAATAACTGAAGCAGAAATGTACATACTGTTTGAATGAGTCAGAGCAGTGACTCCTCTCTCCCCCCTTATTATCTGCTCTGTTCAGAGGGGTCCATGTGAATTCAATAAGAAAGAAAAGAGTGCCTGTGCTGTGCTTTCCTTGATGTCTATGTTGTATCAGCTTGTTTCCTGTCCTCTTCTATATCGATGAAAGATGCTATCCTGGTACCCCAACCTGCCTGAATACATCAAATTTCAGAGTCACCACCACCTGTGTATTAGCCCTTGTACCACTCTTTTATTCCTATGCTCCCTATTCTCCAAGCCAGGTACTGTATGTATGGACTGGAGCAGTAAGGCATGGGTGGCAGTGTTATCTGACCTTCTGAAAATCAATGTGTGGTGGATTGCTTTTCAGAGGCGGCTGTGAAGAGATGTGCAGGCATTCAGGAGGTGATATTGCTACCTTCTGAAAGTCTGTTTTTTGTTTCTTTATAGCTGAACAGGGATTATTATACATGAGAATGTCATGCTGCAACCATAGTGCCAAATGTCAAAGTCAACATGCGACCATAAAGCAAAGCACCCCTCCAGCTGCCACGTTAGGCTGTGGGGGGCAGTGATTGGGCCGGAAAAATTACAAACCCCTGTTTTTACTGACCCTTTACTTCCCTTGTAAATAAGACCTAAGAGAAGCCATCATTGTCATCTCAGGCTTCACATTCATGTACATGACACTACCATGATCACCCAACAGAGGTTATAACCTTTTCCTATTTTACCTACAAAAAAAAGGTTGCTGCAGTTGGGAGAGATTTCCTATAACTTCCTGTCCCATCAGGAAATTACACAAATCTCCCCTGTTCCAACTGTGTGAAAAACCCTCTTATTGGGGTTTTAAAGGCAACAAAGACAGATGTACAAAAACATGTTTACTTGATTCTATGCATATATAAAATATCTGTATTAGATTAAAAACCATGGTATACACCAAATAACAGAAACAAACACAAAGGCATAACTGGCTGAGCAGTGTACATAAGCATGCATGTGGTGACCCCATCAAAACCCAAACTGGACTATAATCATGTATCTTTTCAGCATCAATTGGTCCTTCTGCTGGTTGGCCCAACGTGTTTCAAAATCTTTATCTTTACTCTTCCTCAGGGGTGAGGTTGTACCACTATCATTGTACACATGATTATAACAGCCGTATTAACGTAGTAGTAAACCGCTGGGTTTTGTTATTTTTTTTTTTTTAAACCTGAAAGGCAATTTAATAATGTGCTAATATGCATCGCATACTAGCACATTATGTGAAACATACCTGAAAACGAAGCCTTCCAGAGGTGCTCTCTCACTGCTAAAGGCGCTCCCAACTTCACCCAGTCTTCCTTCCAGGTTGGCGGACTCCGACTTTGTGGGTGGCCAGAGCCACGATGATGTCACTCCCGCGCATGTGGGCGAGAGCCGCCATTTACGACACAGGACTCTGAAGGAACAGCCCGGTGTGGGTGTTCCTTCAGAGCGCATGCGCTGGTGATGTCACCGGCTGAATCCACAGTAAATATCTCCTAAAGAGTGCACGTTTAGGAGATATTTACAGTACCTATAGGTAAGCCTTATTATAGGGAGTTTACTCCCACTTTAAGGAGGATACCATATGTCTTCTCCTTACTCCACAGAGAAGTTTACCCCTCCAGCAAGCTGCATCTCAGGCATAAAAAGGCCACACGGGCCTACTCTAGCCAAAAATACCAAGATCCAATTCTAATGACCCGGCTTCACGGGGTTGTTTAGTATCTTCTTTGCTCCTCTTTTTCAGAAACCTGCTTTTCAGCAAATCTCTGCTTTTGGAACATAGAATTCTAATTAAATTCCCAACAGATGTTTTGTCCAAGGTTCTGGCTTGAGAGTTTTAAAGGTATTCTCTCAAACTCATACAAAGAGATTTCCAAGCTCAAACTTACCAACCAGCCAGCGACCAACCAAATTGACCTGTCTAACAATATGCGTTAAGAACAGGGGTTTAGTCTGCACACATTTGCAAATACATGTGTAAGCTACAGGCCCTGTTAAGGCACCCCAGCATTTTCTGTGGTTCCTAACTCTAACTTCTGAGAGTCTCCACAATGGAAGCAAATGCATTTTAATGGATAGACAGAGGGCAGTGAGCCTGGAAGGAGCCCACTCCTCCTTAAAGTGGTTGTACACCCTGTACAACCACTTTTACTTACAGGTAAGCCTATATTAAGGCTTACTTGTAGGTGCTTGAAATATCTCCTAAACCTCCACGGTTTAGGAGATATTTACAAAAAAGCAGTGCGCCGATGACTAGGCGATGACTGCGCACTTTAGAAAGGGCAGATCGTGCCGTTTCTAATATGGGCCATGCTGTGACTGGCGGCTCCCGCGCGCATGTGTTGGAGTGAAGTCACGCGACTCCGGCCAGTCACAGATGCAGAGTTCGAGGCCCCGGGAGGAAGAGGGGTGAAGATGGACGCTCGCTGCTAGTGGGGACAGCAGTGACATCGCAGGCTTCAGTTTCAGGTAAGTGACACATAATGGGCTACTATTACCTTTGCAGGGAAATAAAGAGGGATAAAACCCACCGAGGTTTATTTCCTCTTTAAAGTGATTGTAAAGGCTCTTCTTTTTTTTTTTTTTTTTTTTAAATAACAGACATGTTATACTTACCACCTCTGTGCAATTGGATTTGCACAGAGCAGCCCCAAACCTCCTCTTCTCGCGTCCCTCTTCGCTGCTCCTGGCCCCTTCCTCCTTTGAGTGCCCCTCAGCCAGCAGCTTGCTACAGGGGCCACCCAAGTCGAGTCAGAGCTCCGTGTATCCATTCAAACACGGAGCTCCAACCTGGCCCCACCCCTCTTTTCTCTTGATTGGCTGACTGACATTGACAGCCACGGGAGCCAATGGTGCTGCTGCTCTGTCTCAGCCAATCAGGAGGAGTGTCTTGGATGGCTGAGGGGATTGTGGACATCGCTGGAGAGAGAAGGGGCTCAGGTAGCTAATTAGGGGGGTGCTGTTGGGGCCGCTATACACAGAAGGTTTTTTTATCTTAATGCATAGAATGCATTAAGATAAAAAACATTTTCTGCCTTTACAACTCCTTTAAAGGTACAAGGCCATACCGAACACCCAGCACATTGCACTATGGCAGCAAAAATGTCAGTGCGTTGCCTGACCAATATAATCAAAAATGCAAAGAAGTGGCCTCTGTCAAACAGATACAAAGAGATTTCCAAGCTCAAACTTACCAACCAGCCAGCGACCAACCATATTGACCTGTCTAACAATATGCAATATTCTCAAACTCTCCTCTGCTAAACAATTAGCACACAAAACACCAAAATGCAAAAATCCAAATTTGTTCTGTTTGTGAGCACAGGGTTAATGAGCTTGTGGGTCTGGCTTTTACTGGAAGTGGCTTGATGAGTTATTTACTGTACTGATGGGAACTCTATTGATTCCTTACAGGCTCTGGGCTTGAGACTTTCAGTACAGTTTTTTTTTTTTATTGTTGCTGTTACAGGAGGCGAAGATTTTAATAGGAGGAAACAGTAATAATAGACTCACCCATGTCGCATACTTTTAGACTTAAATCATATTAAAATGAATTTGCAAGCTGCATGAGGCCTACTAAATCGTTATTAGTCGACCCAGGAAGAACAAGACAAAATCAACGGAGCGCATTAATGTTATATTTAATGCCTGCGTCGGAAACCGCTATACCTCTGCTTTCTGCATATGTGGGCAGAGCTTACATTGATTGCTGCTTTTGTAAGAGAACAATAAACCTTCCACGCTAATGTATTAATTATGTATATTTTCTACATTTTGCTGAGAATATAATGTCAGTTATTAGATCTTTATTTATAAAGCGTCAACATTTTCTTTCCTTTCAATGGTACGGATGTTTATGATGTTGCTCAGACCTTCAAATCTTGAATAGGGGCAGTTCTGGTGGAGAATGGTCAGTCAATCATAAGGATAGGAGATGGGATAAAAATGTCCTCTCTGCTTCATTTAAAGAATATGTAAATCCAACATTTCATATTCAGTGGTGGCTGCTCCTTAAAATTTTTTGGGGGGCGCAAACAAACAAAAAAACATCAATTTCAGCCACTGTGCCCATCAAACGCAGCCACTCTGCCCATCAAACACAGCCACTGTGCCCATCAATTGCTACCACTGTGCCATCAAGCGCAGCCACTGTGCCCATCAAACGCAGCCACTGTGCCAATCAAACGCAGCCACTGTGCCCATCAAACGCAGCCACTGTGCCATCAAATGCTGCCACTGTGCCCATCAAATGCTGCCACTGTGCCAAACGCATCCACTGTGCCCATCAAATGCTGCCACTGTGCCATCAAAACGCAGCCACTGTGCCCATCAAACGCAGCCACTGTGTCCATCAAATGCTGCCACTGTGCCATCAAACGCAGCCACTGTGCCATCAAATGCAGCCACTGTGCCCATCAAATGCTGCTACTGTGCCCCATCAATTGCTGCCAGTGTGCCCATCAATTGCCGCTACTGTGCCCCATCAAATGCTGCCAGTGTGTCCATCAATAGCCACTACTGTGCCCCATCAAATGCTGCCAGTGTGCATTGCCTGGCACTTACCTGTCTCACAGCGGGTCAGCAGCGGTGTCCTGCACGTTCCTCGATGTCTTCTTCTGTCCTCTCTATCAGGCATCCAATCACAGCTCCTGATGTTTCAGGTGACAGGTAACAGACCCGAGCACCTGATTGGCTGAGAGGTGGTTCAGTGTTAGCAAAGCCAATTCCTTTGCTTTGCTAACACACAGCTGAGTGAACAGCGAACGCACAGCATTGCGCCCGCTGTTCACCTCTTTGGGCGCCTATTAGAGCCTACGGCTCTAATCAGGTGCTTCTAAAAAACACCCCGCCGCTGTAATTCAGGTGCCCGGACACCTGAATAGGGGGTGTCAGCGGCGACCATAGATAGATTCATGCAATGCATGAATCTATCTATGGTGATAGAGCGGTGCCAGGAGAGAGGGGGTGGTGCTCCTGCGCCCTTTATGAACGCACCACCACTGTTCATATTCCTGAAACATGTCTGCTGTACCGTGTACTTGTATGAAAAGGTATCCTGTTCTCTTTGTATTGCTTCCTTTGTGTTAAATCCCTGGTGATCCTGCCAGTTACTCTGCTTTTCTATTACAAACAGACTACTCTAAGCATGACAGCAAAGTGTGGTCAGTTCTCTAGCTATGCTGGGAACTCAGCCTGCTCTCCTCCAATGATCAGACTTGTCCTGACACACACCCCCTGCACAGCCTATCGCTGAGAAGACCAGCGTTCTGCTGTCCCCCCCTCACCTCTCTGTGCTGCTGAAAACAGAGGCTACATTATGTGATCACTTTAAAAAAAAAGGGGGAATAAAAGGTATTTAGAATGTTTTTTATATGTATGCACACATGTTTTGCCTTTCACTTCAATTTTAAACAGAATAAGTTGTTTTACAAGGTGAGGGTTTACATACATTTTAATAGGGAACATACAAATGTCTAAGACACTGTTTAAATTTCTGGAATGCCTCTGCATTGCAAATGTTGGCGCTTGCTCCAAATTCCTGTACTTGTTTGAGAAAATGCTGTGCCTAGCACAAAATATGTTGGTATAGAACCTGTTTCTGCCGGCTATTTTAATGGGGGGAGGAACAATCATTTGCATCCGTTATAAGATCTCTGTATGTAAACTGTCAACATATTCCTTCCAGTAGTATGTATTTTTTAAGGTGTTGCTCAGACATTCAAATCCTGAAAAGTGGAAGCTCTGGTTAAGAGTGGTCAGTGCAGTTTTAAAGATGTTCAGGTGTTGATGACCTGAAGATGGGAAAAACGTCCTCTTTTCTTAATTTTAGAGGAAATGTACAGTCAGGGGAATCCATAAAATGTCTAAGACACTATTTAAAATTCTGGCATGCCACCGCATGACAAATGTTGGTGCTTGCCCCAAATTCATGTACTTGTTTCAGAAAGTGCTTTGCCTAGCACAAAATATGTTGGTAGAGAACCTGTTCCTGCTGGCTATTTTATTGAGGAGGAACTTTTTTTGCATCATTAATTAGATCTCAACATACTCTTTCCGAAAGTATGGATTTTTTTATGGTGTTGCTCAGAACTTCAAATCCTGAAAAGTGGCAGCTCTGGTGGAAAGTGGTCAGTGCAGTTTTAAAGATTCTCAGGTGTTGATGACCTGGAAATGGGATAAAAATGAGAAATGTTGTTGCTTGCCCCAAATTCATGTACTAGTTTCAAAAAGTGCTGTGCCTAGCAAAATAGATGTTGGAATAGAACCAGTTCCTGCTGGCTATTTTAATGGGGGAAGAACATTAATTTGTATTTGGATGTACAGCACTCCTATTGCTGGTTGATTGTTCGGTGAAGTCTGTTGTCAATCACAAGACCAAGATAACAATAGACCTTATGGGGAACTAGTCCCTCAGCTTCCCCATCAGGCTCCACCCACTTTTAACATCATTGGTTGCCTGGATCCTGTTGGGCGTGAAGCCAACAGTGTCATCGACAACCAGTGACAGGTGGTGAGGGGGTAGCCACTCTGCTACACAGGGTACAGAGACAGGCACTTTACTTGTTTTTGTACACCAACTAAGGGTGCACGGAGTTCAATTGCCCCCCCCCCCTCCTTCCAGCTCCCCCCACTGGTCTACGCTCACACTGGGCTACAAGCAAATGTTTCCCAGGCATACTTACATTATCACCTTTGCCAAACAAGCCATAGTGATTCTTGCTTCTGTGCTGGGTCATCTATGGAGAGTTCTGTGCTCAGGTCCTGTTTGCTTTCATGCTGAAGGGAATTGTACCAGACCATAAGTGAAATGTTCTGGGAAACACCCCTTCCAATTGATCCAGGGAAAATACAATTGTCTCTCAGGGGATCAGAAAGGATTTTTTTCCCCTGCTGTAGCAAACTGGATCATGCTTTGCTAGGTTTTTTTGCCTTCCTCTGGATCAACTGTGGGTGAAGGATTGAGTATATTGGATTGTATGATTTTTTTTCCTGGTTGAAGTAGATGGACTTGTGTCTATTTTCAACCTGACTAACTATGTAACTATGAAACTATGTAATTGTTCCCAGGCACAATATGCTTAACCGTTAAAACTGCCAGTATCAGTGCATCCTTTTGAGAGGTAATCCGATATGGATCGCTGGTCAGAGGTATTTCACAGGCAGTGAGGAGGCCTCCTCACCAGGTGAATTAACCCTGTAAATACCACTGTTACATGAATTAGAAAGCTTAGTGCGCTGTTCAAAGCACCAATGTAAAAATCACCGGTGTCTCACATAGCTGACGGGTGCAGACACCCAAAGAGCTCATCCCAGCTCCAGAGAAGGTATACAGAAGCAACCAATGGGGAGACACCAGAAACACAGCCTAAACGCAAGATTCGGCTTCAGACTGGATCCTCCCAGGCTAAGCCCCTCTGATGTGTTTCACCCTGCCGACAGGGCTTCATCATAAATATGACTAAGCTCTGTGGGTGAGGTGAAACATGTCAGAGGGGTGTGGCTTGGGAGGAGCCACATATTACCTTACTTCATTTGGGCTGTGTTTCCATTCTGCACCTTCCCATTGGCTACATCTGTAAACACCATGCCACAATCAAATGCATTGCATGTGGTTGCAGGGGGGTTAATTTACTACAGCTAGAGAGGGCAAAATTAGTCACAATTCTGCATAGACACCAATCAGCTTCTAACCTCAGCTTGTTCAGTTAAGCTTTGGCAATAAAAGCTGGAAGCTGATTGGTTTCTCTGCAGAATTGTGACTAGTTCTGCCCTCTCTAGCTTTAGTAAATACACCCCAGTGTGTCCCCATAGACATGGATTGTTGAATTTGGTAGAGGTAATGCCTGCTGAATGCAACATGCATGTTTAATTTTTGCCGTGGCCGTGGCATATGTACAGACCTGAGCGTGTGGGGTTTACCTGTATTTACCAGCCACACACAAGAACAAGCCCTAAGGCTCGGTTCACACTAGGGGCGGCACGACTTGCAGGCCGCCTCACCGAGGCGACCTGCACACGACTGCCACGGCGACTTGCAAAACAACTTTTGTATAGAAGTCTATGCAAGTCGCATCAAGTCGCCCTCAAAGTAGTACAGGAACCTTTTTCTAAGTCGGAGCGACGCAAGAACGGTTCGATTGTACAGAACGGGGGGCGACTTGTCAGGCGGCTAGGTCGCCTGACAAGTCGCCCCCGTATGAACCGGGTCTTAGTTACCAGGGGAAAAAAAGTGCTGTAGAAATATATGTAAGTTAAATGTTAATAAACAGGTGCATCTCTTCTCGCTCATCTGCTTACAGAGCATTGATTTACCATATGAATACAGATATCAGGTAATTACACTAGCTGAACTGAAAACTGATTTGATGACTTTTGAAGGAACAAAGAGGCGAGCTAAATGGTGTGTTTTATATATTCGCCCTGAGTTGTCCTTTATGCTTTAAATACAATTTAAACGTGTCCAAAAACTCCTTTAGAACCGTTTCAGCGACCCAGGCGGCTCTTATATAAATAGACATAGCATAAAAGTGGAGAGAACGTCGTGTGTATTCTCAGGATGTCTTGGGACACCGCTATCACAAAGGTCTTTGATTTGCTGCCCTTTAGCGTGGGAAGGCAGAGGGGATCAGAATGCACAATATCTGACTCTCTGTAATAGATAATGAAATGGAACACAGCAAATCACAGTGTGCCGTCCCTTTTGGAGAATATCTTTCATGGAATGTACACAAGACACGCTGAATATTTAGCACAACAATTAGCTGCCATGGGGCCTGTATTACATCAATGTACCATGTAAAGCTTTTTTCATGCCAATAAACTGAAAGCAAAAGACAAAGTAAAAGGCTGATTTGTGCATAATGATAACATCAGTCCTCCTATAACGGAAATCAAAGTAATGTAATGTATCTAACTAAAAGCTGGTCAACTGTTTAAAGTGACAATTTTATTTTATTTATTACAGGTACTTACAGTGGCTTTAAAAAGTATTCATATCTCTTGAAATTTTGCACATTTTGCCATGTTACAACCAAAAACGTAAATGTATTTTATTGGGATTTTATGTTAAAGACCAACACAAAGTAGCACATAATTGTGAAGTGGAAGGAAAATGATACATGGTTTTCAAAATATTTTAGAAATAAATATAGGAAAAGTGTGGTGTACATTTGTATTCAGCCCCCCTGAGTCAATACTTTGTAGAACCCCCTTTCACTGCAATTACAGCTGCAAGTCTTTTTGGGGATGTCTCTACCAGCTTTGTATATCTAGAGAGTGACATTTTTGACCATTCTTTTTTGCAAAATAGCTCAAGCTCTGTCAGATTGGACGGAGAGCGTCTGAACAGCAATTTTAATGTCTTGCCACAGATTCTCAATTGGATTTAAGTCTGGACATTGGTTGGGCCATTCTAACACATGACTATGCTTTGATCTAAACCATTCCATCGTAGCTCTGGCTGTATGTTTATGGTCATTGTCCTGCTGAAAGGTGAACTTCCACCACAGTCTCAAGTCTTTTGCAAACTCTAATGCCCTGTACACACGAGCGGATTTTCCGTCGGAAAAGTTTTTTCCGATGGAATTCCGCTTAAGCTTGGCTTGCATACACACGGTCACACAAAAGTTCTCTGAACTTTCGACCGTCAAGAATGCAGTGACGTACAACACTACAAGGAGCCGAGAAAATTAAGTTCAATGCTTCCGAGCATGCGTCGAATTGTTTCCGAGCATGCATAGGAATTTTGCACGCCAGAATTGGTACAGTTGATCGGAATTTCCAATCGGAACTTTCTCCGACCGAAAAATAGAGAACCTGCTCTCAATCTTTTGCTGGCGGGAATTCCGCCAGCAAAAGTCCGATGGAGCATACACACGGTCGGCATTTCCAAACAAAAGCTCACATCGGACTTTTGCTGGGGGGAATTTCCGATCGTGTGTACGGGGAATAACAAGTTTTCTTCTAAGATTGCCCTGTATTTGGCTCCATCCATCTTCCTATTAACTCTGACCAGCTTCCCTGCTGAAGAAAAGCACCCCAACAACATGATGCTGCCACCACCATGTCTCAGGGTGGGGATGGTGTGTTCAGGGTGATGTGCGTTATTAGTTTTCCCTCCACATATAGCTTTTGCTTTTAGGCCAAAAAGTTAAATTTTAGTCTCGTCTGAACAGAGCACCGTCTTTCACATGTTTGCTGTGTCCTCCACGTGGCTTCTCAAAAACTGCAAACGGGGCTTCTTATGGCTTTCTTTAACAATGGCTTTCTTCTTGCCACTCTTCCATAAGGCCAGATTTGTGGAGTGCACGACTAATAGTTGTCCTGTGGACAGATTCTCCCACCTGAGCTGTGGATCTCTGCAGCTCCTCCAGAGTTACCAAGCGTCTCTTTTGTTTTTTAAATCAAATATTTTTTTTATTTTTTTATGAAACATTAAATACAAACGAATAACCTCATTTAAATCATTATAGGGATAAATAATTACCATAAAAAAAGGAACCAAAAAAAAAGAAGAAAAAACACATTAAATTACATAAATTAATCCATACAGTATCAAAAATAGGAAAACACACAAAACAAACAAACGGACTAAAATAGCTTAGCATATAGTAAGCAAAACATAATATTACATAGAGACATGTCGAGTTGTTCACCCCTGATATCAGACATCAGATTTTGGCAATCTCCTCTATGCAGCATCATCTCATTATCTCTCTTTTACGTACTCATTTCTTCTCTTCTACTGCCTACTGCCTCATTATAGAAATGATCTCTAGCAGTCGTGTGTGTTTCCAGTCAGACTGTCTCTTAAAGCATGGCCCCAGTCTCCAACAACTCCTATATCATGTCCAAAGTCTCTGACCATCTCTATTATCATGTCGGCAGTCTTTGACCATCTCTTTTATCATGTCCACAGTCTCTCACCATCTCTTGTATCACAGTCTCTGACTCTCTCTTGTATTATTCCATGGTCTTTAACCGTAGTGTGTAGTGTGTCTGCTGTGTCTGACACCGAATATTCACCTAATTCTAAGTGCGGCCCTTTGGTGATATTGGAGGGCCCCACTTAAAGCCCCCCTATATCAAGAAAGTTGACCACCACAGGACTACAGACTATGGGATTTGTAGTTGCATGAGCAGTGCACATGACTGCAACTAATATGCACTGCTAATTCCAAACAAACAGAAGTGTGTGTGTGTGTGTGTGTGTGGGGGGGGGGGAGGAAGAGGTACTGGAGCTCACAATGGATGTTACAAGGAGGAAGAATAATACAGTAAGAAATTATTTCACGAAAAATAGAATACAGAGCCATTACACAGAGGATGTGTATGGATTATTTTTGAACAATAAGGATCTCATATAATGTGACTTTATTCTTTCAGGAGGTCTGCATATGTGGAGATGGAGGGTGGGTTAGGCTAAGTCCAGAGAAAGACGCAAAAGAGATAAGTGCACATTGTTTTTAAGTGCTTTATCCTTTACATTTGCCATGCACATGATTGGGTATTCAAAGTGAACACAGCCTACCTGATTTGCCAGCCTTCACTTTGCTAGGTGAACATCCTGCACTTTTAATATTATAATAAATCAAGCCCAAATGAAAGCTCAGGAGGAGTTGTAATGTGGGGTAGGGTGGTGAGGGTCGGGTGGGGGGGGGGGGGGGGTGCTGGGGGGGGGGGGGGGGGTTGGGTCGCTGCTCTGACTTTTTCAGATACATGACTTATAAAGACACATATAAATTTGAGGTTGAGCTATTAAGCCCTATAAACAAGGTAGATCCTAAAGTTCCACCTGCTGCCTAGATATGAAAATAAAAAAATTGCAATGTTTCATATTTATCTAATACTGAAAAAATATATCCTAAATATTTAATATGGGGGTTACTATTATAAATAAAGAAGTCCTGTTTTAGATGCTGCAAGAAGTCAAAGTTTTGGTTGGTTGGTTGGTCACAGGCTCTCATTGCAGAGTCCTCTACTTTCAGGAGCCTTCAGATTCAGTTAACTCTAATGGTTTTTATGCTGTTAATAATCAGTGTTTAGACAGCTTCATTTTCGCTCATTGACATTCACTGTTTTTCAGTCTTTTCATTGACTTATTGCTGCAATAAATTCTAACGAGATCTAAGGGAAAAACACAAAGGCTTGATGTTTTAAAGAGCATTTGATTTTCCTTTTCTTAATTTCCATAAATATGCTGATGTTTCATATTTATAAGGAAGGAAAAAAAAGCAGTAGGATGAGTTGGCGGTAAACACAGACTGTGCACAATTTTTCTTCAGTATGATAATGGAGGAGCTGAAGGAGCAGTCAGTATTCAATGCATACACAAGCCTCACTAGCACTTAAAGAGGAATCTCATCCCGTTTTTTTTTCTTTTCCCTTCCCCTCTTTTTTTTTATGCAGGGTTCTCATCAGATAACATACTCACCTGCCCAGGAAATCCAGCGCTATCTTACTGTGATCCTCCACTACTGCAAGCCAGGTCTTGCACCGCCATCTTCCCTTCCTATGTCAACGAGAGCCGGCTGTCTCTTTCCAAGTTCTTGCAGTTGGCTGATATGCATATGATAGCACTGGACTCATAGAAGTGAAAATTGGTTCTGATGCATTTACCGTAAGGTACGTTTTCCTTTGAAGAAGCAGATCTGTGATGAACATTTAGTGTTCGTGGACCTCGTTCTGGTCCTAGGCTGCTGCCTCGGTGATAACAACCAAGGGAGCGCTCACTGGACGGTAAATTCTTGGGTGTGTACGGAAGAACTCCTGGCACAAAAGTTCATCTCACATAACCACTTGTTGTCTGGGGCATTTTTTAAATTTTTTTAAAATCAGCAGTTTTTGCTAGAAAATTACTTAGGACCTTCAAACATATATTTTCTGAATGCAGAGGCCCTGGAGAATAAAATGATGGCAGCTGCAATTTTTTATGTCACGGACTATTTACGCTATGATCGCCACTAGCTTCCAGATCCCATGCCAATCGGCTGCCATGATACATTCTGAATATAGGAGGTTGGCTGCTGGGCCTTGACACTATTCAGAGAAGGCTTTGCATTTTCTCAATGAATACAAAGTGTTCTTTGATTGGTCGAGATGGTGAGGCAATGATGTCATACTCTCCACCTTGAATGATAGCATTCTCTGAATGGACTCATGCCAAGCAGCCAACCTCCTTTATTCATAAGGCAGCAGGACAGCTACTTGGCACAGGACCTAGAAGCATGTGGAGATCACTGGAGTAGTGGTGTCTACTACAGCGATTTACAGTTTCTAGAGCAGGGGTCTCCAAACTTTCTAAAGAAAGGGCCAGCTTAAGGTCCCCCAGACTTTAGGGGAGCTGGGCTATGCCCAGTGGGAGTGAACAATGTCCAATGTTTAGTATTAGGGGGAGAAATAGTTGGTGTCAGTGGGGGGAATAGTACCCCATTTTTGTTGTCAATGGAGAGAATTATGTTGCATTGTTGGAGTCAGTGGCAGGCGATTTGCCCCATTGTTGTTCCAGCGCAGGGATTTCCAAACTACGGCCCTCCAGCTGTTGTGGAACTACACGTCCCATGAGGCATTGTAAAACTCTGACATTCAAAGACATGACTAGGCATGATGGGAATTGTAGCTTCTGAACAACTGGAGGGCTGTGGTTTGGAGACCCCTGTTTTAGAGGGATCCCACAAGTATGGTATATGCATAGTTACATTGATCCAAGCTGGATGGACCAGTGTCCTTATTCATGCTTACCAACTCTGTAACAGTGAAAAAAATATCCATAACTGAATAATGGATTATCTACAAAACAATACAAGCATGGAAGATGGTAAATGCTCTTGATAAAAGAATACTAGGGACTTTAGTCAGAAAATAAGTCCTGTTCGATAACTTTAGGCTGGCTCCTTTTGCACGTATAGCTATGTAAAACATTGTGCTGAAAATCAGAGCCTCTAGAGGCCGATCTGCCAACAGCCTAAAGATTTACTGCTGCTCAGGGGTTCTGGGCTTCAGCAAAATGGCAGCCTCCGGCAAGAATAGGGGTAATTCTGGAGGCAATTTATAGCACACACTAATTTTGGTAGCATAATTATTAATGTGTAATGTATGTTTCTTCGGTAACGAACATTATTTGTTTTTTTTATTGTTATGGGTAAAATTCAGCTTTAACAGTTTAGAATTAAATGATAATGTATGCTTCATATCTGTTTAAATATATAACCGGAACAACTGCTCTTGTATACCTCTACTTGTGTTTGTAACACTGGTATACGCTACAGTTTTATTGTTTTTGCTTGACTTTGTTACAGGCCAGTTGTTCAGGGCCTATTTGTACTGTAAAATACAAACATTTCAACTCAATAAAATCTGATGTAAAAAACAAAAAAAAATCTATACCTGGAATTCATCTTCAAGTTTCTTACAGTGTGCTCTGGAAATCATTAGCAGTTCATTGATTGATTTAACTTACAGCCTGGACTTTTCTGTAGGCAAAATAATAGCCTCCCCTTGCCCCTAAATATTTCAGTAAATAGTATGCTATATGGTGCATCACCGACAACATATTCTGCAGTAGACACAGCTGTGCGACTCTATAACGTATGGATGGTGGGATTCTGAAATTGCATCTTGGAGTAAAAAAAAAAAAAAAAAAACATATTTTATTACACTTCGCAGTCTCCTCAAGGTGAAAGCAACTATTGAAGTTTTAGACAGACATAAATCTCTGCACCCTGGGCGCCACAAGTTCAGGGATTACTGTCAAAACCAAAGTGACTATTTACAATGAACGTCGCGCTTATCAACATCTGCAAAAGAAATACTCGGGAATTTTTCTCTTTTTATGGGACTGTTTATGGCGGGTTAAAGCATTTACATGCCTGGAGAGGATTGAAGAAGAAGACGCTTTTTACTGTGAACTTATATAGAAAGATATTTATTTACGTCTGAACGTTGCAGGAATCCAGACAGGCGGATAAAGAGAATCCTGTTTTTTTTTTTTTCAAATTGTATTTTCAATCTGTTCGCGGTCTCCTCTGTGGATTACAAATTGATGCTTAACCAATCCCTGACTGCCATTTTCATGCCTCTCTGTGGCCAGAGCAGTGCTGGAAGATGTGACAGTTAAAAAAAAAAATTCTCTTTAGTTTCAGTCTATTTAAGCCCAAGAACAAAAAATGTGATATATCGCAGCTTACCAGTCATTAAATGTGGTGGCTGCATTTGTTTTTTTCCTATAGTTTCCCCTAGTAATCCTGCCAGTGGTGACCTAAGTCCTATCTTAGATGACAACGTTCAATCGCTGCACTGTATCTATGGAGAAGCAGCGTTGTCTTCTTAGGACAGGAAGTGTGTTAGCATTACAGTACACCTCCTCTCCTCATTCCCAAAACATAGAAGAGAGGTGTTTAAAAAAAGATCTTGGGGGGCTTCAGGGAGGGGGTGGGTTGTGGCTGAAGTTTCACTTTGATAAAAAACAGTGACCTTGTCTAATGAAAATCTGCCCTTTCACAAAAAAAAAAAACCTGCTCAAAATGCATGCTGATCCTGAGCAGAGGAGGTGAAATCATGTCTGCAGGGAACGCCCAAATGCCAAGGAATTCCGCATTGGATATGAGGACATCAGGGCTTCTGTAGGCTCTCACTTCAGCCACCTCGCATGGACCCATGTGTCTCGCAAGGAATGTGGTCTTGGACCCATGAACATTCTTCTTATGTCTGATCTAAAACACTCAATTTCCCGGGACTATGGCATTCTGAAGGAGGAAGATGGTGTTGTCAATAGCAGTTTGTTCATCATTGATTGCAAAGAAATTCTCCACCAAATCACTATAAATGACTTGCCAGTGGGCCGCTCTGTAGATGAGGTTCTTCATCTGGTTCAATGACATGCATGGAGAGGATTGCCCTGCCAAGATGGAGACCTGGAAGCAGCACCATCAAGCCCAATGTGAAGGACAGTAATGAATACTTCTCTGCAAATAACTGAGCCAACTTCACTTCATAAGACGTGACTGTCCCCTGTGACATAGGGACCCCCGATCTGTACTGATTTTGTTGTATTCATGCTGACACATCACCTCTCCATGTTCTGGAGGCAAAACACTTTGTTTTTCCATCTTAAATAAAATATTGTGACAAAAAAAATGCTGCCGGTAGTCCAGGCACCTCATACCCATAGCAGCCACCAAAATCCTGTAGGTACAGCCAAACTCCAGGTCATTGCGACAGCAAATCTTAGGCACTATCTTTTAGTGTTGAAGTTTGCCTGCCACTTTCTGCCTCCTGTAAATACCTACTGGACAGATAAGGCCACCCCATCATGTTGATGAGTCAGTAGTAATGTGTCAGGGTGTCTCGAGGTGTCTGCACTTTACATCTGTAAAAGTTATTATAATTTTTTAATTGACAGAATTTCCTAAAAAAAAAAAAGAACACAAAAAACAAAACTGTGAAAAAAGGCAAGCCCATAATTTTTTTAAGGTAAAATTAAAGTGGACCTTTACCCCCAAAATCATCTAAAGGTTCTTTGCATGGACACTACTCAACGCAATATGAATCTACACTTTTTTTTTGGCTCCTAATTTTTTCTTTTTACACTTTAGACCTGGCCCGCACACCCAACGCCATTGTCACCTAGATGAGAATGAGGTGCCCTTTGCAGCCTCAGACTCTTGGGATTCCACATCACTTATCCCAGGAGAATGCAGGAGTAGGAAATAACAGATGCAAACAAAGCCTGGGGAATGCCCAGGAAAAAACCAAAGCCTACTTACCACCAACTCGCAGACAACCAAATTGACCTGTCTAACAGTACGCGTTAAAAACAGGAAATAACAGCATGGTCATTATCAGAAGCTGGCTGCCTGAACCCAGAAGAGGCAGACGGTTTCTGAGGACCCAGGCACCTCCACCAAATCAGTGGATCAAAGCAGGAAGATGCTGGATTTGCTGGGCAGGTGCGTATCTGAATCCAGCATAATGCTGCAAGTCAGGTAAGTGGAGCAAAAAAAAAATAAAAAAATAAAATTAGAAGAGCAAATGAAGTTCCTCATCTATCCAATTTCAAAATAAAAAACTTGATCAATTCTTAGCCCTGCCTTATCCCCTTAACACAGCCCCCTGACAGCCCTTTAAGTGGGCTTTAATGCCCTGAAGGTGGCGCAACACTGTGACTGGCTCTCACAGAAGTCAAATGATTGGAAGCCCATCCCATGGGCTCCCTATTAGAAGCCTTGATAAAGGTTAGGTTCACACATGTGCGGTTTCGGGATAGTGGAAAAATCGTACCTGTTCCCATACCTGCAACCAACCGCAGCCGAACTACGCTGCTTCTTTGCAGACACACAGGGCTGGCATTCATTCCTAATCGCAGGACATTTTCGGATGTGGACAATCACATGGTGCAAAAGCATCATGTGATTTTCCTCCAGCTGCACTTAAAAAATGGTGGAACCTTTCTCATGCATGAAACGCAGGCACAACAGCCCATGCAAATGCGGCTAGCAGAGCGGCATAGATGTGAAACAAGCCTAAGAGCTGTTGGTGCTCTCAGCATACGCAAACGTTTGACTGTGGAAGTGTGGCAGCTGGGCATTACAGCCCACTTTTTCTGCAGCCACATTATTGCAATACACAGTCAGTAAAAGAGAACCATTCACTGACAATTATTTGTATTAAGCCGAGTCTTCTCTCTTAAATTGAAAATAGATTTTCAGGTACTGGGCGCTGAAGGGAGAGGTTTTTGGGTTTACAGGGAATTATAGTGATGGGCCTCATTGGTGTGATGATTCTCTCTTATTATCTAATATGAATAGGTATCTAAATCAAAAGGCTGCCTGAACAGAATTAACAGTAATTTCAAAATTACCTTTGAAAGGTAAAAAAGTATTTCTGACTGGGGTCCCACTTGAAAGCGGAACTCTGAATAAATATAAAGGGCAAATTATTGCAGCTTGATATTCAAGAATACGTCATTACATGCATTTTTTTTACTAGCAGTGCATGGAATCAGCCTCTTGCAGTCTCTGTACAACAGAGCTCAGAGTGGGAGAGGAAGAAGCAGCACATGGAGCAAATCAGTTCATGTGCTGACAAACAGCACAAGAAAAAGTGAACCACAAGCTTGTCACTATACTGCTTCCCCATCCCCCCATGTCCAGCCATAGGTTGGGAGTGGGTCCCTAGTGGCCTGGGCTCAGAGAAAGAGGAATAATGCTGGCCGTCGTTCAACCTGGAAGACAGGTGGTCATCTAGTGGTAGAGAAGAAGTTCTGCAGGGGATAGCTTTGGATTAAGAGTGAATAATGCAACAAGAGCTGCTTCTTTTATTTTAATGGGCTATCAATCTATTTTATTTTATTTTTGACTGGAGCTCGGCTTTGGATCCCTTATTTTTATTGAGTTTTTGTGTCAGTGGTTAATTATCTTAATACCATAGTTCTCCAGGGAGAAAACACAATCCATAAACACAGATGCAGTAGAAACGATATTACGTTGGACGCCACATGCATCCAATTTAGAAAGTGTCAGATTATATACATTAATACATTTACAGCAACAATAGATACATGATCACTTCAGTAGCAGATATTCCAGAATGGTGTTGAAACTCAATGAAAAAAATAAACAATATTCCATACCTATTTCTATATTTCTTTGCTTGCTGTAGATTAAACCTCAACGACAATTAACAACATTGTAAAATATCTGGTTAGACAAAAATACCTTGAAAACCTTTATGCATATATGCACCCAGAATCCAGACCAAAGCCCAAAGGAACAGTCAAAAGACCATTCCAAGAGCTGGTTGCAGAAATTACCAATGCAATCTGAGACAGCCCATTGGGAACAAAATCTTCAGTGATTGGACAGATGTTAATTATGCAGAGTCAGCCCATGCTCTGAGCACAACACAATGGGGAAAAATTCTAGAGAACAGCAAGAGATCTTGCAAAATGTCAAAACAAGTTTAAACTAAAGCAATGCACATAAGAAACACATCCCTACAATGTAGAAAAAACAATTAACAAAAAAACAAAACAAAAACAGATAAACCTTTTTGTAAATATCAGCCACAAAAAAAAACCCCATATCACTTAAAGTGGAACTTTACACTTTAAATCAAAATTGACTATTATGAACCCTTATGTTGCAAGCATTAGTAAACTGATAGGAAAGTAGATCGTATTTACTTGTTTTAAATTATTTTTTACATTTCTTTAGTTACTTTCTAGCTTCCAGGCCTAGGCAAATGATGTCATACAACCCAAGAGTCTTCAGGAGGGGAGGAGGGGCTTTCTCAGCTAGGTATACTCTTCTGTCTGCATGCCTGGACTAAAGGTAGATGGATTCCAGTAAGTAAATGCTAAATGTATCATCTGCCCTAACTCAAGATGGCCACAAACATAATTGCTAGGAGGGTGATTTTCAAAGTGATTTTCCAACAAAATAAAGCTTGGTTTCTTCACAGTAAGAGATGTGGAATAGACTCCCTCCAGATGTGGTTCTGGCCAACTCAGTAGATTGTTTTAAAAAAGACCTGGATTCTTTTCCTAAATGTACATAATATAGTTGGGTACTGAAATTTATAGGTAAAGTTGATCCAGGGAATATCTGATCGGATCAGGAAGGAATTTATTTCCCTGCTGGAGCAAACAGGATCCTGCTTTTCCGGTGTTTTTTTTTGCCTTCCTCTGGATCAACTGAGGGTATAGGATTGTGTATATAGGATTCTATGAATTTTTTTTAGGAATTTTTTTTCCCCTTTTATTGGTTGAACGATGGGCTTATGTCTTTTTTCATCCAGACGAAAGCCTCGTACACACGATCGGATTTTCCGCAGACAAAACATCAGACTTTTGCCTGAAGGGCCAGTGGCGTGAACTTTTCTTGCATACAAATGGTACACAATTGTCTGCCAACAAACACGAACGTAGTGACATATTACGAGGAATTTCAGCTCTTGAGCGCCACCCTTTGCGCACCTTCTGCTAATGTCGTGTTTAGTGAGCATTGACTCTGAGCAAGCGTGTTTGTACTTTGGACTTTTGTATGATGGACTTGTGTACACACGGTAGGAAAATCCGACAACAGACCGCTCTCCGCCGAAAATTTCTAATCCTGCCATCCAACATTTGTTGGTGGAAAGTCTGACAACAATTGTCTGATGGATCGTACAAACGGTCGGATTTTCGGCCAACAGTCTGTCACCACACAATTCCCGGCGGAAAATCCGATCGTGTGTACGAGGCTTAACTCTGTAAATATAGATTCCTATTGGATAAAGCACAAGAAGATTCTTTCATGCTTCTGGAGTAAGTTACAAAATTAAAATTGACTGCTGAATGGTTGGCATGAGAGAACATAAATACAGTGTATAAATATAAAATTATATAAAATAGTGAGAGACATATAGGTCCAGAGGATAAAAAACTGGTTAAATGAGAGTAGTTATCAACAAGTTATCATCGGAATGGTCTAGGGTTGTTATTGGCGTTCCCTATAGCTTAGCATTGGAACTATTGTTTTTCTAGGGGAGAAGAGGCCGCGGAGACCAATTTTACAACCCAGAGGTGCCTGTAAGAACGGAGGATCGGGTAAAAAAAAATGTTTTTTGTACTTTTACTTGCGTTTTTGTTCCCTGCAGAGTTCAGCTTTAAAAATACAATTTCTGGAGATACAAATGACGCAAATCTATGAAGTGCAATAAAGTCCAAACAGGGTGTCTCTGAGTAAAAAAGCTGACCCCGATGCTATTTGATTGGACATGGAAAAGTAAATGTTCATAAATGGAAAGATTGGCAGCTAAAACATGCATACATCATACTAATTGGGGGGTCAGACAGGGATGGAGAAGGATCCATACCCCTGTTAAAAATGACTACAATTGCAGCTCAGGATACAATACATGATCAGTAAATTGTACAAAGTGATAAATAAAGTAATAAAGAAAGAGGCAAACATCAAGTAATTGCCATCTAGGGCAGATCATTTTTCAACAACCATCTGTTGTATAGGACAAAATGATTTTCAATAATAAACTTAAAATTAAATTGGTAATAACAAAACAATGAAAAGTGTGTTGTGCCCTAACATTAGTGGTCAGCATAGATGTAATCTCCTAAATTGGTGGTCAGTGGAAAATTGCTCTCTTGCATTGGTAGTAAGGTAGGTGGAAGTAGGTAGGTAGTTTCTTTATTGCTCACTCTGCAAGTAACCCTGAGGAACTTCAGGAGGAACCATAGGGGAAATCTGATTGTCCTTTAGAAACAAGAGGAAATTTTTGGACCAAGCTTTATATGTTTTTTTGCCTTTCTTTGGATTTTTGGACCACACTTTATATGTTTAGAATGAATGAATGAGTGACTTGTAAAGCGCTACCTATGCGAACTGAATCGCCTCAGGGAGCTTTTGCCACCGTTGTCCATCTGCGGTATAGCATGTGGTCCTTTGCCTCATGGGGTCCCGACATGCTTACAAACACATACACATACAACATACAAATTTGGCCATTTTTTTCGACAGGATCTAATTAACCTACCAGCATGTCTTTGTAGTGTGGGAGGAAACCCACGCAGGCACAGGGAGAACATGCAAACTCCAGGCAGATGGTGTCGTGGTCGGGATTTGAACCAGCGACCCTATTGCTGCTAGGTGAAAATGCTAACCACTACACCACTGTGCTGCCACCACGTTTGGACTATGGGGTTACGGTTTCATTTTATTCTTGTGTTCTGGTTTACCTCGATGGGCACCTTTTTTTTTTTTTTCTTTTTAATCCAACTATGTAACTATTTTAAAAAAAAGGTGCACAGAAGCTGCGATGCCTGCAATTTAATAGCAGGTACTGTATATATTAAGAAAAAATAATAATATGAACTAGCATCTAAGGGTAAATTAATGATAGAGAAATATGTTCTCATTCAGAGTGAACCGCAGGTTGCAAAGCTGCAATCTGTTGGGAAAAGGTTAAGCACTCCTGAACTAACGCTTTAATGGTGAATTAATCAGAAATATCTTATTAATTTATGGCTAGCTCTTTGCCGGCTGTACCCCCTCTGAGCATCATACAGTAAATGTTCTTGCCCACGTCTAGTTTATATAAAGGTTAGGAGGCCATTGTATCCAAGGAAAGACAGGAATACATGGAACACTCTTTATCGTCAGTGTAGAAGACTCTGGGGACAGTTCTTCTTTGTGTTGCGGTGTCATGGCCCTGGAGAGGATCTGCTTCTTAAACAACATGAGCCATTTAAATCCAGGCTGGTTGAAGATAAGGGCACACACTCTGCATGTTAATACTCTGCTGGCATATGAAAATTTAATTTATAGGGGTCTTCTAGTCGAATTCCTAGGGCTTCTTAGTCACTGTGATTTCCATAGCATTGCAACCCCAACACCTGCCAAAGTATTTAAAATGGCCCCTGCAATCAAAAGTAGACATCATCGGATTGTAGAGATTTACTTCACAAGCAACCAGGGAACCCCAGATCCCAGAGACCTTTAATATGCAAATCTTGATGCTTCCCAGTTGGCACAGCTGTTTCCAACCCTGAGACTTCCTTCCAGAAGACTGTTCATTGTAGCATCTGTAACAGAAGACACTTTACACCTTTCCCAATGTCCATTTGTAGATCACTCAATTGCAGAGGCTAAGTGGTTAGCAATTCCACCTAGCAGCATTAAGGTCGTCAGTTTGTATCCCAACCACGACACTGCCTGCCAGAAGTTTACATGTTCTCCCTGTGAATGCGTTGGTTTCCTCCAGATACTCTGATTTCCTCCGACACTCCTAAGACATGCTGGTAGGGTAATTGCCTCCTGTCTAAATTGGCCCTAGTGTATGAATGTGTGTTAGGAACCTTAGATTAACATAGAGAAAAAGTTGGCGATTACAACAGCCTCAATAAAGATCCACCTGACTATTACATACCTAGAAGTAAGGGGGACTTTGGGAAAAACAATTAAAAATAAATGACTGTAAAAAGTCCATAATAGTCCATAATGTGGCACTTGAAGGCAGCCCAGTGAAGATGAAAAGCAAACTTTTTAGAAGGCTGGGGGAAAAAAGTACAGAGGCGCCACTCTAAGTGCAGTATTTTAATCAATTTTAATGAGCAAATTGTGCATAGATACTCACAAGAGTAAGTTAAAAACAGGCATGTCAATTGTGGGAGAAACAACCGTCCGGGAGGGAGTCCATCCATGGCTGAACGCTGGTGAAGTGGAGTGGGTTGCGCAAGTGGATGCCGACGTTTCCTGGACCTCAAGCACACGGGAAGCCGGGGGATTCCCTACCGGAAGTGTCGTCATTCCCCGGCTTTTGGTTCACCGTCCCTACCAGAATTTCGTCATCCCCCAGCTTCCTGTGTGCTCGAGGTCCAGGAAACGTCAGCATCCACCGGCGCAAACCGCTCCACTTCACCAGCGTTCAGCCACGGATGGACTCCCTCCTCGGCGGTTGTTTCTCCCACATGCCTGCTTTTAACTTACTCTTGTGAGTATATATATGCACGATTTGCTCATTAAAATAGATTAACATACTGCACTTAGAGTGGTGCTTCTTTCCAGGAACCTTAGATTGCAAGCCCCCTGAGGGCAGGGACTGATGTTAATGCACAATACTGTATATATGTAAAAGGCTGCTTAAATCGATGGTTTTATATAAGTACTTGTAATAATAATAATAATTGCAGCAAAGCCACCTGGAGAATCTTCACATCCACACACCTCAAGGTATGTCAGACGCCTGCGTCCCCTGCTGACATGCTCTATGATTCCACCAGCCAGTCCCTATGTTATATGACCCAGGGGCTGACAGCAGGAACCACAGAGTGAGATAGGGGGTACAAGCAACCAACATACCCATATGTCTGATCTGAAGGTAGCTTTGCTCAGCAACAGAGTGAACATTCTACAAACAGAAAGATACATATAAAGTGTCTTCTTTCGCAAGTGTTCTTGGATTTAATTTTTTTTTTTTATTCCAGTGCAACATTCAGGTAAAAACATTGTGGAGTTCCATTATATCTAAACCAAGGGTGAATTTGCCATTTAGGTGAAATAATAGTATTTAGTGTATCTGAACTGAAAAACTGAAGATATGCTATCTTACAGGGTACATCTACACATGGTAATTGTGCTTATGATTTACCATTTATCTGACAAATAGCAGTGCACTGTCTGTACCTAGGTGCTCCAATGCCTTGATTGTCATATATCTGCAGTGTGAGACTTTCTAAGGCACTGCTGGCTCTGACTGCTAGTCTCAGGAGATTTGGAAGAAGATTTGGTGATGTCACTACTATGCTCCTCACTGTTCTCCTTGACAAAGTGATCACAGGCTGGTTGGGGCTTCACTAAGAAAAATTAAAGCCTTCAGTCCATATATGAAAACTGCTACCCTCAGACCATTGGTTGAAGGAAAAACTAAAGTAAAACATACCAAGATAAAAAAGTAAATTTGCTGCAGTTAGATGGTCTCAGTCTTATGACAATCTTTATTCAATCCATTTCCTCTAAGCCAAGGTCACCCCATCCTGTGACTGGACAGTGAAAGGAGAAACAGCCCACTAAATAGCTCATCTCTCTGTCACTCTGCTTTCTCTTCCTATCAGCATGCTTTTTGTCAGCACATGAGCTGATTGTCCTTGTACTGCTTCTTCCTCTCACACTCCAGCCCTGCAATACAGAGACTGCAAAAGGATAATACCAGGTCAGATTCGGGTGCTTACACTACTCACATTAAAAAAAATCAATTTAATGATGTATTGCTGATTACACAGCTGCATTCATTTGTGTCTTTAATATCTGCTTAGAAATCAACTTTAATGCTGTAATTTGACAGAACAATATAATAAACAAATTCAAATCTAGAATAAATAATTATGTTTATTATTATTTTATTTTATATTTTTAAAGTTTTATGTATTTGTCACCTTAGGCCCCTTTCACACGATTGAATCCTCCTGTCCGTTCTTCAGGCGGACCCGATCGGGCCACCCATTGTCCTCTATGGGGAGGCGGATGTCAGCAGACATATGTCCGCTGACACCCGCCTGGCATGCAGTCTGTTTCCATCCGACTGCCCCATAGGGAAGAGCTGGCTCTGTCCTTGTCCACTTTGCAGAGCAGACAGGACCTGTCATCTGCCTGCTCAGCGGGGATCGGCAGAGAGATCCCCCGCTTAGCAGGCGGATTCTGCTCGGACAGATCCGCCCCAGGTGAAAGGGGCCTTATAGTACAAAAAAACAGAACAGGATTTTTATTAGAGCAGGGCAAAAACATAAAGGTTTAAAAATATATAAAAAATATTATTTTTTTGCTAAATTTGAGCTGGGCATGTGGGCATCAAAACCCTCTGGGCAGGGGTTAAATAATATATATTTTATTTTATATATATATCTATATATATCTATATATATCTATATATATATATATATATATATATATATATATATATATATATATATATAGATGTATATATATATATATATATATATAGATATATATATATATATATATATATATATATATATATCTATATATATATATATATAAACACTCCAGGCAAACTAAAACTAGTTCCTACCATGAGAACTCATTTTTCACAGTATCAGCAAACTTTTGCCAAACTACTGAGCTAATGGCCTTTACTGTCAAGATTTGAGAACATGCCAAATATTATATAACCAGTGATGATGAAAAATGTGGATTATTCAATACCCCGGACTGTATTGCTGCAATTTGGCATAAGCGAATAACGCAGTAAACTTTTTCAATCCACGTGGGAATTTTAAGGAAAAAGTTTGTGCCGGGGCGATAGAATTATATAGAATTCATCAAGCTGCCAGATATATGGATTGCACCATTAACTTACATGTCTTGGATATGGAGAATGCATTTATAAATTTAGCTCTTTCTGAAGCGTAAGAGTAATGGGAGTAAAATGTGATCAAACATGAAAATGTGAAAATAAGTGTGGTGAATAAAATACTTTAGCACTACTCATGGTGTAATTCTGTTATACAAGATAAAATACTTGTCTTACAGAATCAATCTTTGTATGATAAAAGACAACACCCCTTACACAGTCAAACACCACCCAGTTCAATGGTACCTAATATTTATGCCTATTGCCATGTGTCTTAGCTATTTAAAAGGTTGTCTATTTTACCTGTAGATTTAATATAACACTCTTTTAAAGAGTTTATTTTTTTATGTTCAGAACCAGAGATTGAAGCAATACCTGCAGAAGAAGACCATTTTTACCTATCCAAACCACCCATTTCTCCGATCTTTGCTGGCCACCTGAAGAAACTTCACATCTCACACTTCTGGGAGTGTTGGGTGGCTGTGTCCCCCCAGAATGCTGTGGTACCATCCAATGCTCCTATGTCACTAAAGTATCTTACAATGGCAAATGGAAACAGAGTGTGCCATGGGGACACAGGGACCCAACACTCCATAAGTGTGCTAAATGTGAAGAGGCCAATGCTCTGCAAGAGTGTGAGAACTGGAGGAATGGGTGGTAGTATGAAAAGTCTTAATTTGCAGGTGGTGCATTTTTCATGTTTTTATTTTGTGAAGGAGTCGCTTTAAGTCGTTTTAATTTCAGTCTGGTACATCTAACTTATTCACGTGGATCTTAACTCAAAAAGTGACACAGACTGCTGAAACTCCCAGAAGTGTTAGGAGAAGAACATTTTTTAGGTGAAGATTATTGAGGTGGACTTTAAAGCCTCATACACATTACAAGTTTTTTTTTTGTTCCACCCAGTGGACTAAACGAAAAAGCTATCTGATGTTGGTACAGCGATCTCCCCTGCTGTGCTATTGTGTTTTGACAGGGGGACGGCCCCCCGTCAGAACACTCTGGTCAGCGCTCTCAGCCATTGGCTGAGAGCGCTGATTGGGAATTGGTTGGCAGACCTTTTTCAGTCACGCCCCTTTGACAGACCGGTCTGTCGGACCTGCTGTAGTACACACGGGCCGAATATCAGTCCGGTTTCTATTGAACTAAGATTGCTAAGCATTTCAATCTTTAGTTCTGGACATAAAAATAAATAAATAAAATATGAAAGATGAACCTTTCAGTTAGTTTGGGCTTTGGGTTCAGTATATTGCCTTTAAAAGAGTAAAATGAAAATTACAGGTAAAATGGGCAACCCTTTAAATAAATAGGACATACGGTAATAGGCTTGACAAATTAGGTATAGTTGAACTGATTTGGATGAGGTTTGCTGTGTAAGAGGTATTCCCTGTTAACTTCCAAAGACTATTCTGTATGACAAGTATTTCATCTTGTATAACAGGATTACACCATGGCTAAGGGTAATATATTTTCCTCACCACATTACTCATATATTTGATCACATTTTACATGCTATCTTACAGGGAACATCTAGACATGTTTTTTGTGCCTAATTGGTACCCTAAACATCTACCTATTCTCTTGTATTTCTTGTGAACCCAGTGTACTTCTTGATGTGGGAGTGTGCCTATGGAACTCTATGGGGTTACTGTCCTAAAACTGGAGAATGCAAAATCCAATGCAGCTCTGCATAGAAATCAATCAGCTTCCAGGTTTTATTGTCAAAGCTTAATTGACCACCATGCAGAGCTGCACCAGATCACACTCTTCAGTTTTAGTAAATCAACCCCTATGCCTTTAGTCTCATAGCTACATATCTGCACTGTGTTAGCTCTGTACCTGAAGCTAAATTTAAGTCTGGACCCAAAACCTAAAATGACTCAAGTGTCCATTGTCCAAACCACCTTCATAGCTTTAATCTAACATATCATTTTACTGTACCAGGCACCCAAGCGGGATGGTTAACCGCAATGATATGAAAGACAGACAAACCTCTAAGGAACAATTTTCTACCAGTTCTGAAACTCCAAAGTGAATAAATCAAACACCGTGTCCAAAATGTAATGTGAAACTGAAATAAGATACCTTCAAAACCCATTAATCCTAAGGTACAATAATAAAACTTCTATTTCAGAATACAATAACAATAGCAGAGAATGATCACAAAAAAACACTCTCATACATCAACACTCCATAGTCAGCTTAGACAAAAACTGCAGGAGTTATGAACATCTAAGTTCTCTTAAGTGAAAGCAAAGGACGCTTCACATAAAAATATTAAGTCAATAGCCAAAATATGAAATGGATCCATTTGTTAAGTAAAAAGAGACTTTTTAGGTAGGAAAAATGCACTACATAAAATACATTTTACATTAATGAAACCTGCTGTACTTCATCTAAGATCAATTGTATTTTGAATCTCCATTTATATTATCAGTTGTGTTTGTAGTAAGCTGTACAAATTGGTACAAATGTGTGTAGTAATTAATTAGCACTTGCCACTGCAAAAAAAGTAATATTAATGTTATTATCATTATTGATTATGACAATAATAATAATAATAATAATAATAATAATAATAATAATAATAATAATACCAATAATAATAATAATACCAATAATAATAATAATAATAATAATAATAATAATAATAATAATAATAATAATAATAATAATAATAATAATAATAAATAATACTAATATAATAAGTCACCCAAAAGACTGGAGAAATTCCCATTAAATTCTATGGCTGCTTCTGCACGTGCAATGGCATTGGGGAATAAAAGGACTGGCCAGAGCTAATCATCGTATGAAACTTTTGGTTTCCTCGCAATTTCAATGTTTCAGCATTTTCTTTGATTTTCATCAACATGGATTTTGTAAGCCCTGAATCATATAAAATGTAATTTTAAATCTTTTTAAAACAATAATTAATTATTACAAATAGTTATACAAATACACCAATCCTGAAGATGACATACATACCTACAGCAGAAAATAATTCCTAGAACAAATATATCCTGCTTCTGAATTATGCAAATAAAACATAGAATCAGCAAGCTCCACTCATTTTAAAGTAAAAGACCACCCACTCAGTCCTCTGAACTGGAACATTTTGTAGCAGATTCTAGATAAGCATGTTTGCTATATTTTGTGGTCACATACAAAATTTTATGGATGACCTGACCCACATATGTCAAACACAAGACCCATGGGCTCCTGCACCCAGTTTTGCAGCCAGAAAGTGGCGGAATTCCATTCCACCACCTCTGGCTCTCACATCCACTCCTACTTCCCACTGTCACTTGTAAACACAGAAGCCTTTTGTGTTTACAAGGGACAGACCTTTGCTCTCAGTGGCTCTCGGATCTAACAGATCCATGCATGTGTTCAAGACGGGCACACATCTCCAGAATCTGAGGTAAAGAACAATCTCTCTACAAGGCGAGGAAGAGACGCACACAACTAAACCCTGCATTCTGTACATAGCACACCCCTGAACCCTGCATTCTGTATATAACGTACTCATGAACTTTGCACTCTATACATGACTTAATCCTAAACTCTGCACTCTTTATTGAATGCACCCCTGTACCCTTCACTCTCTGCGTAGTGCACACAAGATACCCCTTTGAGGGCAACCATACCGCTGATGTAGCCCGCAATGAAATGGAGTTTGACACCCCTGACCTAACCTCAAAAAGATCCCACCTCATGTGTTCATGTACCACAAGTGTCTTTATTGTATGAAATAACAGCCAAGAAGAAGAGATGGAGCAGTGTTGCCAACCGTCAGTATTTTTACTGGCAGCGAGTAAAAAATGGGCACTTTTCTCCTGCCAGTAAATGCCAGTAAGAGGAAAATGTTGCCAGTAAAAAAAAATGGCTGTAATGCTTGGCTCGGAACTGCGCATGTGCAGCTCGCGTCCAGAGCTGGACGAGACCATCCGAGTGCCTGCTACAGTGTGTTCGGTCGGTGCCGGCGGGGGGCACATCTGGCGGAGGTGGTGCCTGAGCGTGTCGTGTGATGTCATGATGCAAGGGTGCAAAGCGGCCAGAGCCTCATTTGCAGGTCTGCGGGACAGAAGCAAGGCAAGCCGGGAGTGGGACTGTTAGTACTGTTTGAACTGGAGTGGACTGAAGAGACCACCTGGCATGGAGAGAGACTGTAACTGTGACTCAGGAGGGGACGTGTTGGTGATCTGTGCTGCTGCACACTGCTGAATTTCATGTGTGTGTGCGCCTTTTCATTCTAATTTCCTGCCCTCCTGAGTCCTGTCCCTGAGCAACTTACTTACTATATTGAAAATAAAATAAGAAATTTGATGTAGTATCTACCATAAATCATTTTGATAATTGCATATTGTACTTATTTGTAGCCTAAATACTGAAATTTGCAATAAAAACTGTAATTTTTCTAACTTTTGGAAATGCCAGTAAAAACGTGGCTGTGCCAGTAAATTTTGGGTGTCGTGTCAGTAAATTTCGAATCTGGTTGGTTGGCAACACTGAGATGGAGCCCCATTACAGAGATCAAAAGTCTATGCAGGACGGGCAGATCAACAGTGGCACCATCAACGTGGACCTATACGCAAATCTAAGGTTTGGCTGAACAGGAATTAATTTAAACAGTTTAATGTGGCAAATATATCAATAAAGTATCTTTAGCAATTAACTCCTGATTAGAGGTATGTGTTGCTATAGCTAATTTAGTGAAATTCATAGCATGAACTGTATATAGAAAAAAACACACGTTTAGCTACCATCTGGAAGAAAGAGTTCTTCCTCTGTTTAAATGGTAATTAACTTGTTTAACTGCTTCGAAAAGGCTAGCTAAACAGGGTGTGATGTTGGCAGAAAATGAGCGAAGGCAGAAGAACAGAAAACACAACCACGTGCTGGACATACACGGAGTTGGAGACTAAAAGAGTTGGACCAGCTTGGGCCATGCTCCTTGAGCAACTGAGTAAATGTTGATCATCCAGAAGCTCGCATCCACCATCATAATTGATTGAAGTCCCTAATTTGAAGCTAGGTAACAATTAATTGTTTATATAATTGTTTTATTCCTAAACCAGGGTGAATATATAATGTTGATAGCTTATGTATGTGTATGGATAGATTCACTGGTTTCCCCTGGTTCACTGAAGTAAAACATGGCAGCAGAGTACTTCCACATATGTAACTAGTGAATATGAAACCTCCCTTCTACTCATAGGTGCCTGTCATGGCTCTGACAACATTAGATGCATACCCTGCCCACTCCTACTAACTATATTATATTGATGGTTTCACTGGGAGGTGGTTGTAGGAACAGGAAGAACCAACTGCTGTTAGTTTGCTCCTCCACTAATATGACAAGCCCCTCCCAGTCACAAAGCACTGTGGGATGCTTCGAAATGTAGGCAAAAGAGCAGCTGCAAAATGCCTACAGTGTCTTGTACATTTTGAAGGATAAGGTTGACTGAGTCTAGGTCCACGTTAATGTTGAGAGTTAAATCATAAGTCCCCTCAGGTCAATATACCCTTTATAAGCAACAACTCCTGCACATCTGAGCATTGCACCTACATTGAACTTCCCAAATTATGTGGACACACATCCAAATGATTGAGCTCAGGTTTCAGGTTTCAGTGAAAGGTACTGTTAATATTCAATGTTCAGTATTCAAAGACATTTTAAACAACTGTGAACTTATAACAATAATTCAGAGAAGGCCCCTTTCTTTTCCAGCATGAGTATGCACATGAGCACAAAACCAAGTCTATATAGACATGGTTTTGCAAGCTTGGTGTGAAAGAAGTTGTGTGGCCTGCGGAAAGGCCCAACCTCAACCCTACTGAAGACCTCCAACATCAGTAACTCAACTCACAAATGTTGAATTAATGGGCACAAATTCCCACAGATAGACAACATTTTGTGGATGTCCTTTCAAGTAGAGGAGAGAAAAGACCGGTAAAGAAGAGATAGGGGGCAACTCCATATTAACAGTCAAAGCTTTGGAATGAGATGGCCGATAAGCTCATATTGGAGCGATGGTTAGGTGTCTACATACCTTTGTTTCTATAATGTAATAAGTTGCCCTCTCTTTTGCAGAACAGGTCCCACATCATGGAAATTTCCCCATATCCTGTACACTACCATGCAGGGGGCAATACAGAGGTTGCTGTGGCAACAGATGCGCCTTGCATGCCACCATACTTTCCTATCTCAGGAAAATGTCTTCCAAATTTCTTCAAAAATGCTTAACAATTTATGGTGGAGCAGTTATATATCATATATCTTGTATAATATGTTGCTGCATATAATAATAAAAAAAGTACATTGTAATACTAAGCTCTGCCCCACACAAAACTTACTTGGCCTTTCCACAAAGCCAGGAGTAGTGCATGGTGGGTAAAATTTTGTAGTGCTGCAGCCCATAACTAAAATTCAGAAGTGTCAATTGCCAACCACAAGCTACAGTCCTCATCTGCACATTATACAATGATTTTCTCTCCTCTCCTCCTCTGCCACTCGCTGTATTATGAATATAAACTATTGCACAGCGTTGATTAAAGGAATCTGTTAAGAAAAGAGAGAGGCCTGAAACTTCATTATTTATCTGAATTGAGCTGAGGCCTCTGATATTCATCTTTCCTGTAGGAAAATACAGCTCGGCTTGGCACGGGTATTAACATACAAAACAAATGTATAAATTATATCGGGAAACAGTTCATTACATGAATGATTTACTCGTCAAATCAATTTTACACGGCTGGGCCACAAACACAGACGGCAGCCGCTGAGGGGGCTGATTTTTCACAGAATGTATCACGATTGAAGCACACACTGTAAATACACAAATACAGGTCACCCTGTTGTACTTATAAGTCTTTGTGCTGTTTTGTTTGCCATAACCAGGTGCTTGGCTAAGAATGGAGAGTGAGAGAAACACTGGCTGCAGCTGCTTTCTGTAGTTGCTTCCCTGTGGTACTCAACTGCTTAACAGTTATATCAGCAAGAGGAGGGAAGGAGCTGCTGAGCAGGAAGAGTTTAACAGACTGACTCAGGCAGCACTGCACTGTGGGAACCATAGTCCTGAGGAGAGAGGCTTGATTTTAGTCAAGAGCTTTTGAACTGCTTTTCTCAGAGGGAGATTTCCAGAAGAAGGGGAAAGAGCTGTACAGGACACAGTTTTCTCCTGCCGTGAGGGAGCCCTGAGAGTGCCCATCGCTGTCCAGTGTGCTCCACCACTTCTGCATAATGGCAGCCTGAGCAGGATTCAGACTGCTGAGTCCAGGACATCCAGACTCACCTGGGTGCAAAGCAGAGTGGACTAATGTGTGTGACTGGATTATAAGCTGTTGCTGTGGAGATTTGCTAGAGAGAGATAGAGAGAGACTGGGCCCTTTGGGAACTGACCATACAGCAATCTAGAAGCCCTATTGCTGCCCACAGGCTTGGCAAGGACTATTCTCATATGCACCAACAGTACCACTGGGCTCCAACACAAGCCGCCTGAAGAGTTAGGACTAAAGACTGCCCCTTTACAGCTGCTACAGAGACCTGTACCTATTGCTTATGCTAAGAGGTAACTCCCAGGGGACATTACACCATATGCTAGTCATTATCCTAGAGTGCACTCTAGACAAGTTATAGTATAGTATAAATATATAGTATAAATAGTTATAGTATAATTATTCACATTGCAGTTAATGTTGATATGCACTGTTTATTGCTGACGTTGCTGATTCATGAGTTAATCCCAGTCTAGTGGTACAGAACTCTATTCTAAGTTACCTTGGCATAACGATTGTATGGTATAGCGGACTGTGTCTGAACCTACCTTCTGCATGTTCATTTATGCTTAAACCACCATTATTTATTCTAAACAGTCTTATGTCTATTCCCTGGTGCTAATTCATTGCCAAGTTAAAGGTATCTGTTCTCTTGTTCTTATAAGTGCTTGCAGTAACCAAACAAATTATGTAGGTAAAAAGATCTATATGTTTATTACTTAACCATTAAATGGATGACATAATACAGTATAACATACATAGTAAAGTTGTCAAATTACATTGAAAAAATAGTTGATAACATGGCACATAACAGTTATGCCCTGTACACACGGTCGGATTTTCCGACGGAAAATGTGTGATAGGACCTTGTTGCCGGAAATTCCGACCGTGTGTAGGCTCCATCACACATTTTCCATCGGATTTTCCGACCCACAAAGTTTGAGAGCAGGATATAAAATTTTCCGACAACAAAATCCATTGTCGGAAATTCCAATCGTGTGTACACAAATCCGACGGACAAAGTGCTCAGAATAAATAAAGGGATGAAAGCTATTGGCCACTGCCCTGTTTATAGTCCCGACGTACGTGTTTTACGTCACCGCGTTTAGAACGATCGGATTTTCCGACAACTTTGTGTGACCGTGTGTATGCAAGACAAGTTTGAGCCAACATCCGTCGGAAAAAATCCTGGGATTTTGTTGTCGGAATGTCCGAACAAAGTCCGACCGTGTGTACGGGGCATAAAAGATATGCATACTGGACCCTTTGGCAGAATGTAGTCTGGTATAACGTAAATAGGTAAAACCATCTAGGGTGTCGATGTATAGTGGATGCATCAAGATAACCTTGATGTGTTTCGTGGACTTCATCCACTCATCAGGAGAAATGCATCCATGTTTTAAAAGGGGATAAATGACCAATATAGTCTATTGTATCAACCAACATAGGGAGCTTGGAATCAATAGAAAATTGCTGGCCATACTTAAAAAATACTCACATAAAAAACTACAAACATCGATGACGCTTGCCAGGGGCCAGAAAAATAATGTCTGGCCTGGGAGCTCCAAAAAGAGATCCAATAAGAACTCCTGATTATATAGTCGTTGTTACTTAAGCTCTTTCAACTTAACAGTGAGCTAATAAGAATTAACCTCTTCATATATAAAAATGACCGCATTATAAAACAAGCCATTATATTCAATTTACCAATTATATAACTATACCTTAACCACTTCAATACAGGGCACTTAGACACCTTCCTGCCCAGACCAATTTTCAGCTTTCAGCGCTGTCGCAGTTTGAATGACAATTGCGCGGTCATGCTACACTGTACCCAAACTAAATTTTTATCATTGTGTTCCCACAAATATAGCTTTCTTTTGGTGGTATTTGATCACCTCTGCGGTTTTTATTTTTTGCTAAACAAATAAAAAAAGACCGAAAATTTTGAAAAAATAAAAGTTTTGCTTTTGTTTCTGTTAAAAAAAAATTGTAAATAAGTAAGTTTTCTCTTTCACTGATGGGCACTGATAAGGCGGCACTGACAGGCACTGATACGGCGGCACCGATGAGGTGGCACCAATGAGCGGGCACTGACGATGGGCGCTGATATGCGGCACTGATGGGCACTGGTAGACGGCACTGATGGGTGGCACTGATATGCAGCACTAATGGGCAATCATGGGTGGCACTGGTTGGCACTGATGGGCACTGATAGGCGACACTTATGGGCACTGAAAGGCGGCACTGCTGGGCACTGATAGGGTGGCACTGATAGGCGGCACTGCTGGGCACTGATGGGCACTGATAGGCGGCACTGCTGGGCACTGATACGTGGCACTGATGGGCACTGATAAGCGGCACTAATAGGCATCCCTGGTGGCACTGGCAGGCATTGGAGTGACTGATTGGCAGCAGATTTTGTCTTGTCTACAGTTTCATTATTTGATACTTGATGTCCTTTCCATCACCCACATTGTTAACATCATCACTTTGATTGCCTCAATATACTCTGTGGATTTTAACATTGTTTAATAAATTGGTAATTTTTTACGATACTATTTTCAGGTCACTTATTGCTGACGTAACTGCTTTCCCACTTGATATCCTTTATATCGAGAGTCCCCTTCCCGTTCCTTCCCCCATTCCTTGTATTTCTATATTGGTCATGGGTTACAGCAATAACACCCCAATTGGTGTGTGATCTGATATTGATCAGCCTATCGACTGAGCAACTGTTTACACAGAACTTGCCTTTTGTCCCTTTCCCCCATTCCCACATTTTGAATAAACTGTTTGGCAGCTGCCTGGGCACAGTTCGGCAGCTGCCTGGGCACATAGTGGTATTTCCCTGGGGGTCTAGGGGCATACCTGTTGGTCCAGTGTGGATTGCTTCCCTGGTGGTCCTGGGCGGGATCCGAGGGGGGCTGTGCTGATAAACAATCAGCACAGACCCCCCCTGTCAGGAGAGCAGCCGATCGGCTCTCCTCTACTCGCGTCTGTCAGACGCGAGTGAGGAAAAGCCGATTACCGGCTCTTCCTATTTACATCGTGATCAGCCGTGATTGGACACGGCTGATCACGTGGTAAAGAGTCTCCGTCAGAGACTCTTTACCTAGATCAGTGTTGCGGGGTGTCAGACTGACAACCCGCAACAACGATCGCCGTGATGCGTGCCCCCGGGGGCGCGCAGCGGCTCGATATTCCTGATCACGTCATATGACGTCCGGTCAGGAATATCAAACCACTTTCCCGCCGTCATTTTGTAATAGGGCTAGCGGCAAGTGGTTAATGGATTATGTGTACCGCTATCCCATACCTGGGATCTATCCCTCCACGAACTTTCAATTAACGCACTGGTAGGCTCAGCATATTTATGCAGATAAATTAGAGTCTAGCCATCGAGACCATATTTTCCCTAAAATTTTTGGGCATTTTCTATGTTTACATGTCAATTCCTACTTTCTTAAATTAACATTAATCGCATCAGACCATAGAGCAGTTGTTGGTGAAAAGTTTGATATCCATTTCTGTAATCTGAGTTTATGGGCTTTATACAAAGAGCGCAACCACATCACATGCATTTCAGGTGGGAGAATATCTTCCGATAAAATCCCTAACAAAGCTACTTTTGGATCAGAATGAATGTGTGTAGAGCTTAGAGTATTCAAGGTATCAAATATATACTCCCACTATCGATGCAGTTTGGGGAAACGCCACATCATATGTATAAATAAGTGTGCCCATTTCGGTAGTACATCTAGGGCAGTTTGGTGTAACTGCTTTACCCCAAGCATGTATTTTTTTAGGAGTATAATGAGACCTGTGAATAATAAATAGCTGAGTCAAACAATGTGAAGAGGAACAGGAGACTCGAATCCTTCAAAGCTTGCTTCCATTCCTCTTCACTAATAGTCTCCAGATTCCTACGCCACCGCCCAAGACTACCACTCTGTATACTAGCGTTAGTTGTTGTCTGTAGGGAGGAATATATGTCACTAATAAGTCCCTATTTGGAACTCCTAGTAGACACTGCTAGAGTTAAACTTGTAAAAGGGTTATATTTTAGTGGAAAGATCACTGCTTGACTCTGTAGACCATGCTGCAACTGCAGGTACTGAAAAAATAGTTTGTTTGATAGATGCCATTTCTCAGCCAGTTTATTAAATGGTTGTAGAGCCTCTTTATCAAAAAGCAGATAAAAAAGGACAATACCAGCCCTTTTCCATAAGTCAAAGTCTTGCTACCTCTTGTAATCGCGGATAATTCCATATGGGCATAAATTGGGTGTATCCCCCATGAGAAGTAAGTTGTTGGGTCGTAGTCCAAACTTTATGAATTAAGTAAAATGTAGGGAGGCAACGTTTACTGTGGAAATAATGAGCTACTATTAACTGCACCAGTGGCTCCTCCGTAAGTTCAGAAAGTATAATTTGTGGTATAGGATCATCAAGATCTATAACGTTCCAACCATATAGATGTTGAAATTGTGATGCCAATTAGTAAGATCTGGCATTGGGGACAGCTAGACCACCTTCATCCTTAGGCTGCTGTAAAACTTCCAGTCTAATCTGGGGGTGTTTATACCTCCAGATAAGACCTCTAAAGAGGGTGTCCACCTGTCGAAGAAATACAGGACAATTGTGTAAGAGATACAACAATTGTGGTATCCCAACCATCTATAGTGGGCAGTTTAAAAGATGTTAGACCTCACTGTACATATCTAGCCACATGCAAAATAATCCACATACTGTCCGGGTCCGCCGATGATAGCAAATCAGGGCCGTTGGAGGAGAAGTTTCGGGACCCCCGTGGGTATAGTGCGGAAGTGATATCAGCTTGGCAGTGAGCACCTACAGCAGCCGTGATTTGCTATCATCGGTGGACTGGGACACCTATGTGGATTATTTTGCATGTGGCCAGATATGTACTGTTAGCGGTAACATTTTTTTAAACTGCACACTAGATGGCACTTTTCCCGTTCGATATACACACACACAGGAGCGGTGGGGAAATCGCATGCAAATCAGACAGGAATATCACTGCATACCTGTTCAAATCGCATGCGATTCTTTGCAGTGTGATATTTTGTATTGACGCAAATCGCACCGCAAAATATCGGTTTTGGTATCGGGAGCATTTGGGCAAGTACCGATACTCGCCCAAATGCTTGGTATTGGTACTGATATCAGTATCGGTTCATCCCTAGTGTATAGTATATATTGGTTTATACACTTGTATGACATAGTATTGTATACATCTGTGTTGTATATTTTTAGTATTGTACATATGCAAAGAATAAACTAGCAAAGTAAAAAAGATAGGGAAAGGCATGAAGACTGAGGCCTGGTTCACACCTATGCATTTTTTAGTGTGTTTTCAGTTTTGCAGAAACACACTACAGTCTATTTAACATGGTTTCCTATGGGTAACATTCACATCTGTGCATTTTATGGAAAGGGCCAGGGACTTTTTTCTTTTTTTTTGTTTCCATAGACCTCAATGGATCAAAAACGTGTATTGAAAAACGCAAAATGCATCTGGGATATGCAAACTGCAACCTACATAGGTGTGAACCAGACCTAAAGGACAAAGTAGCAGTTAAATAGATAGCAGTTTAGGGTGTATATTTGGAGTCAGGATTTTTTTTCCCTTTGAGATACAATCCACCATCAACTTCCCTGGAATTTCGTTTGCCTTCTTCTGGATTTAAGGAGCAGTAATTCCTAAACCAGACCTTGGAGATCCCCCACATACTAGAGTATTAATTTAAAGGACAACAACAAATCAGGGAGACTCCCAAAGAGCTAAAATGGGAGTCGTTGTAACTTAATATACATACATTTTTTAACCACTGTTCTGTTTATTGCTAAATTAAGACATCTGAATTGACTTGTGAGCCTAACTGTGAATTATTTTATATTACAAACAAAAAGTTGCCAAAATGAAGCGGTGCCAGTTAAACACAGCTGCTTTGGGTCTGAATGAAAGAGGCTGATTCTGTTTTGCTGCTTCTCGATCCCACCCAGTAAAAGACATTCAACACAATCCACTAAGCTATAACAATCCTTATTTGATATAATGGCCATTATTTTCAGCAAGAGGAGCCAAGCTGAAAATAACAGTTACGTGGCTGAAAACAACATTCATCAGGGTGAACAAAACATGCATTATAGCTTAGTGAAATTAGCATATTGTGGTGGTATGAGAGAAAAAATACGTAAGAAACACTTTGATATCGTGTAAATGGGCAATTGTCTGTTTTGGAATTTCTTCCTTCCTTCCTACCTTTTAAAATTCAGTATGAATGAATAAGTTACTCAAAGCAGCAACTCCCACCAGTGTTGCCAACCTACCAGATTGAAATTTACTGACACAGCACCCAAAAATTACTGGCACAGCCAAGTTTTTAACTGGCAATTCCAAATTTACAGTTTTAAGTGCAAATTTCTGTATTTAGGCTACAAACTAGCACAATATGAAATTAGCAATGTGATTTAAAGGGATTGTAAAGGCTCAGTTTTAAAAAAAAAAAACAACAAACAAACATGTCATACTTACCTCCGCTGTGCAGTTGGTTATGCACAGAGTGGCCCCGATCCTCCTCTTCTGGGGTCCTTCCACGACGCTCCTGGCTCCTCCTCTTCTCGAGTGTCCTGTCAGAGAAGCGCTCTCCTACGGGACACCCGTGCGGGCGCTCCCGTGTCCTGCTGCTGCGTTTGTTGACACAGACAGCAGGACTCCGCCCCGCCCCCCGGCGCCCACGCCTTTGAATTTGATTGACAGCAGCGGGAGCCAATGGCTGCGCTGCTATCAATCTACCCAATCAGGAGAGGAGACATCGGCCAGAGCTGGTGTGCTCGTTCCCGTCGTGGGAATTAGGGGGCTCAGGTAAGTATAAGGGGGGCTGCAGTAAAGAAGGTTTTTAGAATGCATTTAGGTGAAAAACGCTGAGGGTTTACAACCCCCATAAGATAGATATTAAGGCAAAAAACATATTTCTTATAGTAAGTCACAGCCATATATTTTACTGGCAACCTTTTCTTGTCACTGGCATTTACTGGCAAGAGAAAAGTGCCAATTTTTTACTGGCTGCCAGTAAAAATCCTGGCGGTTGGCCCCCACACATAAGCACCTCATAACCAAGTCAAAAATCAAGAATCCTGTATAACCACACCCTGTATTACATTTCTAAGTATAATGCCCTGTACACATGGTCGGACATTGATCGGACATTCCGACAACAAAATCCATGGATTTTTTCCGACGGATGTTGGCTCAAACTTGTCTTGCATACACACGGTCGCACAAAGTTGTCGGAAAATCCGATCGTTCTGAACGCGGTGACGTAAAGCACGTACGTCTGGACTATAAACGGGGCAGTAGCCAATAGCTTTTGTCTCTTAATTTATTCTGAGCATGCGTGGCACTTTGTGCGTCGGATTTGTGTACACACGATCGGAATTTCTGACAACGGATTTTGTTGTCGGAAAATTTTATACAAGTTCTCAAACTTTGTGTGTCGGAAATTCTGATGGAAAATGTGTGATGGAGCCCACACATGGTTGGAATTTCCGACAACAAGGTCCTATCACACATTTTCCGCCGGAAAATCCGACCGTGTGTACAGGTCAAAAGATTACAAATGTCCCCAGGGTATAGTCCTGGACAAGGTTGTGAAGGTTTCCTAACCCACCTTGGGTTTTTGCAAGCGTTTGTGAGGCCACTGATGTCTAAAGTACCGGTAGTTATAAAGTTGTGACATGAAAAATGAACAGAACACATTTCTCTATAGTGTGTACTAGCTTCAATCCAAAGAACCTAGTGGGATTTCTGCCCCCTCTTTCTTTCCTCTGCTATCTGCACTAGTCACCACATTTTGCCATCTTACAACCAAAAACATCAATGTATTTTATTGGGATTTTATGTGATTGACCAACACAAAGTGGCACATAATTGTGAAGTGGAAGAAAAATAGTAAATGATTTGCCAATTTTTTTTACAAATAAATATCTGAAAAGTGTTGTGTGCATTTGTATTCAGCCCCCTTTACTCTGATAACCCTAACTAAAATCTAGTGAATCAATTGCCTTCAGAAGTCACCTAATTAGTAAATAGAGTCCACCTGTGTGTCATTTTATTCCAATATAAATACTGCTGTGTAGAAGGGGTGTGCCCTTTCCCTCCATCCAGGTCTCAGATTACACTAAGCTCCTTGCTCTACAGTCTACACTGTTCTCTTAGTGATGTCAGATTCCCGCCTCCTGCCTACTGGAGCTGAGAAACAGTCTTTGCTCTGTGTGTTTTAGAAGGCTGTAGAGAAGAGAGGGATTTGTTTCATAACGGTGTATCACTAGTCACTTCATGTAAGAGTTTACAACCACTTTAATTGAAGTCGAGAGAAACAACTAAAGTCAACAAGAAAATCCACGGAAAACCTGACTCTATTGCTGGAGTTAAAACAACTTTTATAAGTTCAGAAAATGGCTGGTGACTCGGATGCTCTTGAATAAAAGTCCTTTATTTGGTTACATGGGTACACAGGCACAGGCTATTCTGACGCGTTTCGGCTAAGAAGCCTTCATCAAAGCAGCAAAAACTTTTATACTCTTGTGTAGTGTAAATTTTAGGTTTGCCTCTTTGTGTAACACACGAGAGAAGATTTTTTGTTACTGTATGGAAGACTCAAAGTGGACAAGAAACCCTTGTACTGTTATTACCTTAGGACTTACCTGCCTGTTCCTATCTTCACTTGAATGCTATGCTAATATTAGGCCATTGGAAGTTAAAATGTATCTACTGTAAACCCAAAACCAAAACTGAAATATATTGCGGATCACTAGTCCTTGGTGTGGTGGCTACATCCATTATCTTTTTTCAAGCTTTTTTTTTCTTTATTCTCACCCAGTAAATTAGCAAATAACACATTTCCTGTTCCTAGATGGCTACATCACTCCTCCATTGTATCTATGAAAGGAAAGTTGTCACCTAGGCTACACTCCTAATATTAACTATAAACATGTCTGTATCTCTTCATCTCCATTACATGGTTGCATGGCTATGGGTAGTTTACAGAAAATAGCTAAAAAGGAGATATTCTTTGGTGCACCCCACAGGAAGTGACAAATACATTGCATTTCTGGTAAGGTCAACAAGTATTTTTTGTACTTGCTGAAAACGTTATAAGCTTGAAGAAGAAAAATGAATGCAGCAACCACATCTAAGGACTGCAAGCTGCAATATATTGTATTTTTTTTCTTGGGTTTGGTTATCCTTTTACTTAACATCTTTATATATATATATATATATATATATATATATATATATATATATATATATATATATATATATATATATTGTGACATTATGAAAGGCGAGGTGATTGATGGATGTTGTGTTTCACCTCGCATGCGTTCACTTGCAGAGAACTAAGGTGGAATCCGTCCGGGTTTTACCAGCCACCTCGACAGGGTTGGGTCCGGACCAGATTTTGCGGTCCACTTGTGTCCACCAACAGATGATATAAATAAAGCAGGACTGGAGCGAAGAATGGCTCTTGGCCTGGGAACCCATAAGAGGGAGAGAGAGAGAGAGAGAGAGCGCACTACTGATGTGATGTCTGGTTTGTGAGAGACAGAAAAAGGCTTGCATTAAACCATGCAACCATGCATGAGACAGGAAGACCCAGAAACAGTTCAAGCAGGTTTGACCTGCACTTTTATTCAGCAAAGCAGAAAACAACAGATTTTAATGAACGAGGACTTTGTACAGCAAGTCCAAAGCATAAAACAAACAAAACATTTGCTCACCTGAGCCACTAACTAAACTAAGATCAGCTCCTGACTAACAAGGTGCCCACTAATGGGTTCCCCCAAACAGGCAGCACTTGCACCTTTTCAGTGTTCTGACAGCAGCATGCCTTTTTACCCAGCAGCAGGCTCCCACAACAGATCGAAAAAGAGAGCCCTGAGCATCAGACAGTTAACATACTGTACTGTATATAAAGGACTGTGGATAGTTGACTTTAAGAATGAAGCCTCGATACAAGGTAAGCCCTACAAAGACTCCTGGCTTCAGAACCCAGAACAGGACTTATTAAGACTCTGAGACAAAAAGTTTGTTTCTTCTCTGCATTGGTCATAAATGCTGGAGCCCCTCACCATGTCTATGAAAGATAGAGAAAGAAAGAGACCAAAAGCCACTAAAGATTCTTTTTTGGGCTTTTTTCGCTATGCAACGCAGCAGCTGGGTAAATTTTTTTTTTATCGCACCAAACATGCACCAAAAATGATGTAAGCAGGACTTTTAAAAACACGGACCAGTGTGAAAAGTTCTATAGGATTTAAAGGGATCAATTTTTCATATAGTTTTTTCCGGATTTTTTTTATCTGAACAACCGATCAAAAACTGATCAGTGTGAAAGGGCGCGAAGAAACCTTAATTTTAGAATTTTCAATCATTTTTTTCATACAATATTTTTTTGTATGTTTTCCAAAAATATATAGCAATATTGGTGCACATTTCCTGTACCTGGAAATATCAACTAGCATAGTCCTGTGAACAAGCAAATTCCCCGGTAGGTTAAATTGCATCTAAACCCAAAAACAAAAATGACAGGAATCAGCAGCAGGAAGGGCCGGATCTGCGTGGTTACACTCAGGAAACGGAGACAGCAACCAAAATACACAGCAAACGTGATAATACAAATGAACCATAAACTTGACAAAATACCTAACAACCTAACTACAATATAATATATACAATATTTACAAAATGAAGAACACAGGTCACAGGTTAAAACCGTAGATGCAGGGAAGGGGGGAACCAGGATTGGAATCAGGAACAAGGGGAGCAGGTACAAGGCAGTAAGGCACAGGATAAAGGTCTAAGGCAGGATCAGAAATAAGACTCACGATAATTAGCAAGAAAGTCTCTGGCTAGCAGACAAAACACTGAAGCAAAAGACACTGATAGGGGTATACTTAAATACCCTCCCAGCAGCCAGCATCAAGTGGAAACTGATTACTGGAATCTTCTGGCTGCTGGGAGACAACTGCTGGTAGACACTGGAATTACCACCCTCCACCTAGGGAACCACAGTGCCACCAGCAGGTGACCAGGGTCCTGACAAAAAAATATGATATAGTGCAGCTTATCAATCTTTAGATGAGGTGGCTCCATTCATTTTTGAATTCATGCTTTTTTTTGTTATGGCAATGTTACAAATGACACGCTTCCTGTCCCTGTGTGGCTACACTCACTCCACTGTATCTATGGTGGTAGCTAGGGTTGTCACCAAGGCTGAACTTACATAAAGAAGATAACATTGTTTTCACTTTCAGTTCAGCTTACAGGAAGTGACAAATATACTGTAACATTTTTGTTCTTGGGTTTATATGTCCTTTAAAACCACTTACCGACCGCCGCATGACTATATACATCCTGACTTTGAAGAGGGATATCTCGGTAATGGCAGCAGCTGCTGCCACAACCAAGGTATCCATCTCTTCAGGCGGCAGTTCGGTTAACGATAATGGTGGTCTCTGCGGCGGATTTGCCGCAAGATCAGATTTGATCTTTGCACTTTGATATTTGATCTGACGCAGTTAGTCATCCAAAATGGTTGGAATCATGCATACTAAAGAATCTTTATGCTTATGATTTGAGGAGTTGAAGGTGAGCTATCAAATATAGAGTTTAAGCTAGCATTTTCTATAATTGCCTGTTTACTGCAATTTTCTGAATTACTGGCTGGAAACTTTTAAAATAATTTACTCGTTTTGACTTTGATTGGCATGATAATTATATTTTTAGCATACTAATTTTGACATGTTTGACGTTGATTTTTAAGGAGATGTCTTGCTGTAAAGTAACAAAGTAACATATAGACCATGGGTATGTTTTTCCATAAACAGTATGAATCACTTCATAGGGAATCTAATTACTAGGTATTAACTAATCTTTAGCTTCCAATGGCACCAAATAATTGCAGTGTACGTTGGTGTACTGTAAGAGCAATACATTATTTATTACCGTTGGTATTGACCAATAAATAAAACCTGTGCTCTGCAGAAATGTAGGAAGACCACTTAATTAGATTGTATAAAAAGAAAAAATAAATAAATAACACAACAGTATTATAGGAGAATGGGAGCGAGGAAGTATTCAAGTCCATACCTTTCCAAATATAATTTGTTTGATTAATATTAAAGGTTAATTAAAATGGAATGATAAGCTGCCAGCAGGCATGGCAATGGAGCATTGTGAATTCATTAACTGCTTTATTAGATTGTGGGTCTGCAAGATTATTTACTTATGTCATGATGACACAGTGGATAGTATCAGTATATCAGATGTTGTAGATTTAAAGTGGCTCTTTCCTTTGCCAAAATAGTGAACAAAAACTATGACTCTAGAAAAAGTATAGCTGGTGGCAGTTAGTCCCATTCCACCGGTTTGTTCTGTGATGTCGAAGACGTTTTTTTTTTACACAAGACACTTCTTATGGGACATACACACGGTCGGACTTTTCGACCGGACTGGTCTGACAGACGCCGACGGACCAAATCCGGCGGACAATCCGATTGTGTGTGGGCTTCACCAGACCTTCAGCGGACCTCCAATCGAAAATCTGACGGACTTTAGATTTGGAACATGCTTCAAATCTTTACGTCGTAACTCCGCCGGACCCAGAAATCCGCTCGTCTGTATGCTAGTCCGATGGACAAAAACCCACGCTAGGGCAGCTATTGGCTACTGGCTATCAACTTCCTTATTTTAGTCCTGTGTACGTCATCACGTACGAATCCGTCTGACTTTGGTGTGATCGTGTGTAGGCAAGTTCGTTCGTTAGAAAGTCCGTCAAAAGTCCGTCGAAAGTCCGCTGGAAAGTCTGTCGGACCAGTCCGGTCGAAAAGTCCGCCCGTGTGTATGCGGCATTAGGCCTCTGCCATACAGAATGGAATCCATCCAAAAAATATAAAATTAAAAATATAGTGTAGCCAAACAATTCTCACAAACTGAATTTACTTTTTATAATATTTATTTGTAACAAAGGGAGCAACAATCTCCTGAACTGCTTACTATTTATGTGGAACAGCCAAAAAGCCTCCACAAAACAATTTTCAAAACCAAAAGTAACAATTTTTCATATTTCCTCTCCACAGTATTAAATAAAAATAAAAACCCCATTCTCATAAAAAGAATTGAAGATGGGGGAAGTGTTAAGAAGAGAATGGGACTAAGTTTCAATGGACATTTAATCAGAATAATTTTCTGAGCTGAAATTGTCAGTATCCGTCTCTGCTTCTGCAGCTACTCTTTTTTCGTCTGTCATCACAATTAGGAACTTCTAAAAACTTAAGGTGAACACCCTGTCTTAAAATATTTTATTCATCATGTTAAAATAAAATATTCCACAATTTTTTTTTTTTCAATTTTTCCAATTTTTTGGAAAAAAACCCCAAAAAAGCCTTTAGGAAAAAAAATTTTTTTTTTTTTCCCGAATTTTTAAATTTTTTTCCCGGGCCTTCACATCTCTAGGCCCACTGTTCTCTATGAGGCAGTCAGATGGAAACGGACTCCATGTCAGTTTCCATTCAATTATCATCTGATCCGATCTGCCAAACGGATGGCAAACGTATCCCCATCCATCTATTTTTAGCGGACAGGATTAGATCAGATGCCGGCAGGTGACAGCAGGCACATGTCCTCTGACATCCGCCAGACCATAGAGAACAATGGGTGGTTCGGTCGGGTCAGCCAGAAATACAGACAGGCAGAACTGATTTGTCCGCTGGTGTAAAAGGGGCCTTAGGGTCTAATGAGTGCCAAAAACATACCTCAGCATTTATTTCCACCTGGGTAACTCAGACGCTTAACCCAATCACCATGGATGTTGATCGTCTAAGAAGAGCATGGGAGGTTTGAAAGTTGTGAAACCACCTTATTCTAATTACATAATCCATTCAATGGTATCATAAAGTCTATTAGAAGTATTATTCTTTGGACATTACATGGCTGAAGGTCTTAGACAATCAACATCTGTCTTGACGTATTCCACTGCGATTGGATTAAGGTGATTGAGTTACCAGTGAGGATATAAATGTTGGGGTATGCTCCCAACGCTCATTAAGCGTCACTGTTGATGGGGGAATCCCTCCAGGCCGGGAGAACACACAGTGATTGTTGCTAGCAGTTGTAGCCACTATCAATAATCACATGAAAACTCCAACAGGCTCTGGTTGTTCCCAAGTTGATTGATTGAAATGGAAAGATAAGGAAAAGTGGACTTTAACGATATGTATAGAAAAATATAACACATTTTAATAGTTCACATATAATGACTACATATAAAGTGCACATTTAATAAAACACATTTAGATTTTATTAAATGTGCACTGTATATGTAGTCATTACATGTGTACTATTAAAATGTGTTATATTTTGCTATATGTGCCGTTAAAGTCAATTTTTCCTTATCCTTTAATTTCTATATATTAGGATGTGGCACTTTGGTATTTAGGGTGTTTTGATTGCCACCCTAAGGCATAGCAATCAAACTTTTCTCCAAGTTGATCGATCGACCAACTTGGGTACAATCAGCTTGCCCATACAAGGTTCAAATTTCGACCACTCCCTGCTGAACTGACCTAGATTCAAACAGTCTATGGCTGGCTTAACTCTATTTGCAGGTGTGCATGCATACACTATTTTTAACTTGCAATTTCAGAGTGTTTGCATTATAAAAGAAACCTTGTTTTTGCTAAACCCGGTTATGGCAATAATTTAAAGGTGGACTACACTGCATCAAAGCACCACAAACCAAAATCGCAATTTAATAAATTTTAAGTATTCAAAGCAAACTCCCTCATCCATCCATGGCTCCGTGCTTTATTTTGCTGAGAAATCACTTTAGAAACCCTCCCCCCCCCCAGCATTTCTGGCCATGTCCATCTTGAGTAAGGGCAGATGATTCAGGTAGCATTTACTTCCTGGAATCTATCTGCCCTAAGCTCAGGCATGCAGGCAGGAGGGTGTGCTTAGTGGAGAAAAACGCTCCTCTTCCCCTGGAGACTCCTGGGTATGACATCACTTGTCAAGGCAGGAAACCAGGAAGTAATGGAATAAATATAAAAAAAAGTTTAAAACAAGTACATATGATATACCTTCCTATCTATTTACTAATGCTAGCAGCATAGGTATTTAAAATAATCAATATTTGAGAGTGAAGAGTGAAGAGAGAGTGAAGTTTCGCTTTAACTCAATGAGCTACTTGGATAAAATTTGCTTGACAAAATGTTTTTTAGTCATTATTTAGAGGGGTGTTATTTGGGGCATTTAGGAAAGTTTAAAAAAGGCAAGAGTTGAACTGATGCACTACAGGCATGTCTGGGTGAAAAACTGAATTAAAGTGGTTCTAAAGGCTGAAGGTTTTTTACCTTATTGCATTCTATGCATAAAAAACTTCTGTGTGCAGCTCCCTCCCCCTTATACATACCTGAGCCCCATCTAGATCTAGCGATGTGCATGAGAGCAGAGGTTCTCCCGGTTCTCTATCCTCATTGGCCCACACAGCAGCAGGAGCCATTGGCTTCTACTGTTGTAAATCACAGCCAGTGAGCCAATGAGGAAAGAGTGCTCTGTGTGCGAATGAACAGACAGAGAACAGCTTGGAAGCAAACCTGCTCAAATGCCCCCATAGAAGAGATTTGCTATTGGGGGCACTCAACAGGGGAGAGGAGCCAGGACTGCTGGCGGGGGCCCAAAATGAAGAGGATCAGGGCTGCTCTAGATAAAACCATTGCATAGAGCAGGTAAGTATAACATGTTTGGTTTTTTTTGTTTTTGTTTTTTATTCTTTCCTTTAGAATCACTTTAAAGCCAATGACAGCTGATCATGTGATGTCAACAGAGCCGGTAATCGGCTATTTTTTCTTATCGCGCTGACAGTGTGAGGAGAAAAAAAAAAGCCGATCACCGGCGACTGTGAGAGGGACATCAGTCCCGATCACGGCAAGCTGCTGCCAGGTCATCAGTGCCCACCTGTGCCCCCTGCCAGTGCCACCTAGCAATAGGCAACAGTGCTGCCTACCAGTGCCCACCAGCGCCACCCATCAGTGCCCACAGTGCCACCCATCAGTGCCCACAATCAGTGCTTCAACAACAGTGCTGCACATCAGTGCCACCTATCAGTGCCCATCAGTGTCACCTACCAGTGCTCATCAGTGCCGCCCATCAGTGCCACCTATCAGTTCCACCTATCAGTGCCATCAATCAGTGGTACCTATCAGTGCCCATCAGTGTCACCCATCCGTGCCACCCATCCGTGCCACCCATCAGGGCCCATCAGTGCCATCTTATCAGTGGTCATCAGTGCCGCCTTATCTGTGCCCATCAGTACCGCCTTATCTGTCCCCATCAGTGCCAACTTATCTGTGCCTATCAGTGCCACCTTAACTGTGCCTATCAGTGCCCACCAGTGCAGCCTATCAGTGCCCACCAGTGCAGCCTATCAGTGCCCACCAGTGCCGCCTCATCAGTGCATATCAATGAAGGAGAAAAATTACCTGTTTGCAAAATTTTATAACAAACTATTAAACATGATGGGTTTTTTTCAAAATTTTCCATCTTTTTTTGTTTGTCTAGCAAAAAATAAAAATCCCAGCTGTGATTAAATACCACCAAAAGAAAGCTCTATTTGTGGGGAAAAAAAATGATAAAAATTTCATTTGGGTACAGTGTTGTATGACCGCGCAATTGTCATTCAAAGTGCGTCAGCGCTGAAAGCTGAAAATTGGTCTGGGCAGGAGGGGAGTTTAAGTGCCCAGTAAGCAAGTGGTTAATAGGTATACCTCATCTACTCCTTCTTCTGACCACTGTGTCATATTGATGGGGCCATCAGAAGGTGGGATTCAGGAAAAGCAGCAAAATGCTGTAAAGCTGGTAATACAAATTTCTATTCCAGTTAATTGTAGCCACTTTCAATTCACCGCAAACTCTAGTAAATAAGCTACCATCCCATTCAACCACCAGAATTTGGTTTATTGTAAATTCGAAACTGGACTACAATGTGACAGCTTCAATACAGATTATTGAAAAATCGAACTGAAATGGGAAAAACACTATAGCAATACTGTCAAAAGTTATTGGATTTTTCTTTCATGTTCAAGCGAGGCAATGTTGATTCCATCTCCTTGCACTCGAACGAAACCACCATTTTATGTCTGCAGTTGCTTTGGTGATTTCAACAAAAATAGAATCCAAAGTTTGATTGCTCTATCAAATTGCCATCTCTATGACCAATGTAAGTGCTATATCATCATAACTGGCTTTTCTCGCCCTGTTTGTAGGATAAAGTTCCTTACTCCTCAACTCCCAATATGGCATCAGTATCCTAAGAGCCTTAATAACAAACAAATTATAAAAAAAAAAAAATCTTTTTTCAAACACTACGACTCCCAAAATACAGAGGAGCCAAAACAAGGCAATAAGGATGAATAACATACAGCAGACATCTTAACTATTTAGACGTTCTACTCTAATTGAAAGCAAACAAAGCCACTGGCAGAATCCATACGATGTGCAAATTATACGACTGAAATTCATTCTTGGCCTGATAATTCACATTGTATAACAGAACTAGATCCGGCTGATTTGAGACAAAACGGATTTTGATAAGAAAATGGAGACACCCCCAGGGTTCCACCAAATGTAACACAGATAAATATTTTCCCTGGTAAGATGGAATGGAATCTAAATGAAACTTGCCAAGTGACTCCATCATATACAGTAATTACATACCGACTGAGTTCTTCTTTTGTAATTTCTACAGCTGAGGATAATGCATACTTATGATTTGAGGAAAAATAACACAAATGGCCATTTGAAAGCAAAATAAAGGCATGTAGCTTTTCGTACGTCAATTTTACTTCAATGTAAAAAATAAAGCAAGATTGCTCCATTTTTGGTGTGCTTTGTCAATAAGAGTGATTTCATCCAGGACAATTCAAAAAGTTTGCAAATGAGTTGAATCATTGAATAATTTATAATTTTAGTCCCATATTGCCAAATCTAATTTGTCAAGCCCAGTGGCTTAGGTTAGGCAGCTCTGATAAGCAAGAGAACTGAAATGAATGCCCTAAATGCAGAGAAATACCAATGGCTGTAGTGTCCTTCAAAATGTTTACTTGCTTAAAGATGGGATAACAAAGAATTAAACAGCCAACACATTTTGGGGGCTCAGGCTTTCCTCCTTCACCAGGACTTAAAGGGTGTATGAATTGCAGGGATTTGCCAGTTAGAATCATTGGAATTTCCTCTCAGTTTGGCAGACTTCCATGGTAATACCAATGCCTAATATTAACACATGCCTAATGCCGTGTACACACAGGCGGACTTTTCGGCATCAAAGGTCCGACGGTCTTTCGATGGACTTTCGAACGAACGGACTTGCCTACACAAGATCACACCAAAGTCTGACGGATTCGTACGTGATGACGTACGACCGGACTAAAATAAGGAAGTTGATAGCCAGTAGGCAATAGCTGCCCTAGCGTCGGTTTTCATCCGTCGGACTAGCATACAGACGAGCGGGTTTTTCAACCGGACTCAAGTCCGTCGGAAAGATTTAAAACATGTTCCAAATCTAAAGTCCGTCTGCAGGTCCGATGAAGCCCACACACGGTCGGATTGTCCAACGGATTCGTCCTGTCGGACCAGTCCGGTCGAAAAGCCCGCCCATGTGTACACGGCATTAGTATAAAACCAGACTAAATCCAACCTAAGATCTTCAAACTAAACTCCATGGAGATGTACATAAAGGTATACATTTATGAAAAAAAAATCACAAGTGTTTTTAAATGCAACTAATGTAAGCATCAGAATTTGTCTTTATTTCTGCCTCCTGTAATCAAATTGCACAGCAGCACTCAAACTGGGAGAGCAAGGGACAGCATGAAAAGCCAATCAGGCTCTGCGTCACTGTGTATATACTGACCACGGCTTTGGGCTGGTGTCTGGTTCGATTTTCTGGTGATTTCATGTCTCAGGAGCTTACACATTACAATGTTCAAGCAATTTGGAAAAAAAAAAAAATTTTCTTCTGTTGATAGGCCAATGATACTTTCCATTTGCCCCCTCCCCTGACATTGCTTATAAGCTTGAGCACACCAACCTTAAAAGTATAAAGAGTGTTCTGTAGAGTTCTGATGTTGGCTTGCACTGAGAAGGTCAGTCAATACCAACATTAAATTAACATGCCCATAAAATGACCCTATCAGATAAATGATTGCCCAGAAAGTGAGGCCAGAGGCAATACTGGTGACTAGTCCTTTGTTCTTCACCATTGGTTATTTGAGTAGAGCTTTTAGAGTTTAGTTAAAGATTTATATGGTTGAGTTGCTGTTTTCCTTCCTGATTTTTTTTTCCTGTTTCACAATTCATCTTGTTCATAAAAGCTTATTCAAGGGTTCAGTTTACTGTTTATTAGTTTTCCTGTCCGGTACCTAGTAGAAGCTGAGCTGACAAGAGGGCTTCCCTTACACCTACTGTTCAGTACCCTCTGGAGTTGGTGACAGGGTGTAGTAGAACGAGGTAAGGGTGCCTGTGGTAGGCCCTGAGACAGTGGATGGCCAGAGGATAGTCTGTATACTGCTGAAATCCTGTGGGTGCAGGATTGGAACTTAATTCTGTCCCACAGAAATGTGGAGGTGCAGGAGTCAAAGCCATTGTCAAAGCAAGACAGAGTCAGCAACAACTGAGCAGAAGAGGCATCAATTCAGAAGGCAGAAGCAGGGTCAGAAGCCAGGCAGGGCTTGACATCAGATGGGCAGAAGAAGTATAAAACAGCAGGCAGGGGACTGAGTCAGCACACAAGCCGAGGTCAACAACAGGAGAACAGAAACAAGTGGAGTCAGGAGGAAAGCAAGGTCAAAGCATAGGATAATCAGGATGCAGGTTTGGTCACAGGTCACTAAAGAGGACAACCACTCAGCAATTCCCTTTAGTTCGCTATGCCTTAGGCTAGGTTCACACTGCTGCGGTGCGGGAACGCAGCGAAATTACTGCGGGTTCCCGCATCGCACCAACTCGCACGGCAGTTCACACTGCCATATGCGAACTGCTGGGGAGTGTCATACAATGTTAACGACACCCCCAGTTCAGCTCGCATATCGCACTGCAAACTGACAATTCGGACATGTATCGGATCGCATAGGTGTGAACACCCATGCGATCCGATTCTGGTCCGAACAAAAAAAAGGGTCCTGTGCGAGTTTGGACCGAATGCGGTGCGATATCAGTCATACTATCTGTATGGCTGATATCGCACAGCACAGACATCTATCGCATGTGATGTGAACAGCAGTGCGCTGCGAATCACATACGATGTCTGCCACCGCAGCAGTGTGAACCCAGCCTTAAAGTGGGTCTAAAGGCAGAAGATTTTTTCATCTTCATGCATTCTCTGCATTCAGGTAAAAAAATCTTTTGCAAGCAGCTCGCCCTCCCACCCCTATATAATTACCTGAGCCTGGTATTCATCCAGTGCTTTGCATTGGGTCAGAGACAGCAGTTGGAGCCACTGGCTCCCGCTGCTGTCAATCACAGCCAGAGAGGAAAGAGCGGTGGGCGGAGCTGAGCCACGCTCTGTGTGTCAATAGAGAGGAGCAGTTATAAGGGAAGTGCTGCGCTGACCCAAAAAACAGGTGAAAAAATATAAAAGTATCGATACAAATTATGTGAACAGCAGCTGACAAGCAAACAAACCAAGTCACACCAATATATATATATATATATATATAGAAAAGTGCAGCGCTAGAGTCCCAAACATAAACTAGAAACATGAGTGAAACAAGTGTAAGTCTGTGAAGAATTGGGAAGATCCTAGAAAAAATAGTAAATCAACATAATACATTAACACGTGAGATCTGAAAAAACGTCTATAGTGCAATGTGATATGCTCTGGGGCCAGAGTCCATAAACCTAGAATCAGTGGAAGTCTTCTCAAACGGAGGAGGAGCTTGGACACTGGGCGGTGAATCGATACTTAGACATAAGGCAGCCACAGGTGACACGCCACAGACATCATCAAAAATGAAAGAGATTAGGTACAGGGGCCCCTGTTGAAGACTTTGCAGTTGAAATGCGTAGGGCTGGCGTTTCAGCTTCCCACATTGCCATTCTTTTATTCGTTTGTGATCACTTTTTATCCTGTTAAGGTTTTTATTCATTAAAACCCCTCATTTTTTGACCTACACCATGTGGAGTCTTTTTCCCTTTTCCTCCATGACTCCATCCTCAACTGGTTCCTTATGATTTTTCGGTTCCGGAACTGGAGAATGTGCGTGATATTGGTTAACTTCCACCCAGGACAACCTCTCTTCATCAATGATTGTGACCTACGGGACAACATCCGGGTAGATACCACGGGAGGTTACCTGCTCATGCTTAAACAGACGTACTGCTATACGGCAGATATGTCCTATGGATCTGGTAAGAGTACCTAATCTCTTTTATTTTTGATGATGTCTGTGGCGTGTTACCTGTGGTTGCCTTACGTCTAAGTATCAATTCACCGTCCAGTGTCCAAGCTCCTCCTACGTTTGAGAAGACTTTCTACTGATTCTATGTTTATGGACTCTGGCCCCAGAGCATATCACATTACACTACAGACATTTTTTCAGATCTCACGTGTTCATGTATTATGTTGATTTACTATTTTTTCTAGGATCTTCCCAATTCTTCACAGACTTACACTTGTTTCACTCATGTTTCTAGTTTATGTTTGGGACTCTAGCGCTGCACTTTTTCTATACATAAATAGAGAGGAGCAAGCATGCAAAAGTGCCCCCAGAGCAAGCAGCTTGCTTGCCAATCACAGCCAGTGAGGAGGGAGCGGGGAGTGGGGATGAGTTGCGCTCTGCGCTCTCATAGACACACAGAGGCAGCTCGGGAGTGAGCATGTATGAGTGCCCCTAGAGCAAGCAGCTTGCTCTGGGGGCACTTGGCAGGGGGAGGGGCCAGGAGCGCCGACGCAGAACCCGAGAAGAGGAGGATCGGGTCTGCTCTGTGCAAAACAACTACACAGAGCAGGTAAGTATAAGATGTTTGTTATTTTATTGTTAAAAAAAAAGTGAGCATAGACAATAACTTTAAATAGGCCACTGTGATCATGAGCATGGGAAGATGCGCGGATGCACGCACAGCCCTGACTCTGTGTACTGGTCTATGAACTGCTCTGTGTGTATGGGCAAATCTTCGGGCACAGCCATGCACCTGATCCAACTGACACCTCCACTAGTAGAGTCTCCATTCTGGCCACTTAACAATAATGCATATCAAATTGCCTTTAGTACAGCCACTAAAGGGCACACATACAACTATGCACAAAAAAATATATATGACCATGAAAACATGGCACATCAACCATCCAAATGGGCTCAGCATGTCAACTTTTACATCCAGATAAACCTCATAGTAATAAGTCAAAATGAGAGCTTTCTGAAAAGCCAGTCTCCCCTTTACCCAGTATATGGATTGTGCAGGCGTACATTCTTCTACCTTGTCTCAAAGGACAACAGAAAACAAATTCCATCTACCTGCACTAAAGTTATTTTATAGCCAGGTCAACATTATAATTATTTTCTTGAACTTTATGCCCTCTTTTATACTTCTAAAATCTCCTTTGCACAGTTTTAGTGCCTTGGCACAATGTGGCCGTATATTAAATGTCAGCTTTATTCAATGCCCTATATCAGTGACTTGTTTAGTGTCTATAAATGTCACACTGTCATTTGCCCCGTGTTTTGTTCTCTCCCAGCCAGGCACAGCTTTGCTGCCAACGGAAGGTGCTTTTACAATGTGTTTTCATGCAAATAGTCCATATTTAATGTGTTTGGATTGCTGAGAGATGAGCAAATGATTTGAGTATTTGTGTAGAAGATAAAAGGCTCATAGGTTTTATTGTTACATGCCGGATTTGACATTAAATTATTATTTATTTTGTAGAGCAACAAAAAAAAAAAAAGTTCCAAAAAGGGTAGTTCCCTTAACCACTTCCAGTCCGGGACAATTTTGTCATCCCTCTCCTACATAAAAAAAAAACGACTAGAAAATGACTTTGAACTCCCAAACATTATATACCGTATTTATCGGCGAATAACACGTGTCGGCGTATAACACGCACCCCAATTTAAGAGGGAAATTTAAGGAAAAAAAACCTGTTTTTTTAAATAAACCTATTTGAAGCAAAATAATAATCAGTGAGTATCAATGCAGTCTGATTAGTGCCCATCTGCAGCCTCAATGCAGCCTAATCTGTGCCCATCTGCAGCTTCAGTGCAGCCTGTTCTGTGCCCATCTGCAGCCTGTTCTGTGCCCATCTGCAGCCCGTTCTGTGCCCATCTGCAGCCCGTTCTGTCCCCATCTTCAGCCCGTTCTGTGCCCATCTTCAGCCCGTTCTGTGCCCATCTTCAGCCCGTTCTGTGCCCATCTGCAGCCCGTTCTGTCCCCATTTGCAGCCCGTTCTGTCCCCATCTTCAGCCCGTTCTGTGCCCATCTGCAGCCCGTTCTGTCCCCATCTGCAGCCTGTTCTGTCCCCATCTGCAGCCTGTTCTGTCCCCATCTGCAGCCTGTTCTGTCCCCATCTGCAGCCTGTTCTGTCCCCATCTGCAGCCTGTTCTGTCCCCATCTGCAGCCCGTTTTGCCGTCGCTTCCGCCCTGCAATGTCATGGAGAAGGTGGGGGCCATATTCCCCTCACTCATTTCCATGCCCAGCAAGGGTGAAGATCTGATTGCCTCCGCTGTCAACGGCTCCGGTAAGTGGAGGTGGGCACCGGAGCGCAGCGGGAGGGGGGGGCCCTCTCCCGCCGCCGATAAAAGTAATCTTGCGGCGAATCCACCGCAGAGACCACTCTTATCGGAAAGCGGACCGCCGGCCAAAGAAGAGGATACCGGGGTTATGGCAGCTAGCTGCTGCCATAGCCACGATATTCCTCTTCAAATTAGAGATGTACATCGGCGTGCAGCAGTCCGGAAGTGGTAAGGTGTCTGACGTTTTTTTTAACTGCCTCTAAACACCCCTCCATGATAGACTGTCCATGCACACAAACTGTCAGAGGCGTTTGGAGGCATAAGTGTTTAGGGGCAGTAGAAAATAACGACAGCCTGCACTTCCAAAAGCAGTAAAAATGAAAAACGCTGCTAAATGCTGCTAAACACTGTAGAAAACTGTTAGCCGCGTTTAGCTGCGTTTGTATGTGTTTTTACATTATAGGGAGTGTTTTCACTGAAAAAAAGCCCAAAAACGCTAACGCGAAAAAATGCCCATAAACGTTATTCAAAAACGCGGCTAACAGCGCGTTTTCAACGCTGCTTTTTCCTGGCAGCAGCGCTGGTGTTTTTTGAAAGTCCTGTGTGCATGAGCCCTTAAAGCGGAGTTCCACCCAAAAGTGGAACTTCTGCTTTAAGCACTCCTCGCCCCCTTACCTGCTTTGGCATGTCATTTTTATTAGGGGCGGGGGTACCTAGTTTTGACAGGTACTTCCTGTCCCACTTCCTGCTTCCTTTGCCTCACTGTCTAGGCGACTCCTCCTCTCCCCCTCCCTCTTTGCAATCTTCTGAGACACGTCACAAGTCCCAGAAGATTGCAGCGCGACTCGCAAAAATGCGCAGTGTGCGCCCCGCTGTGCAGCCGCAAGTTGTCACAGCTGGCTGCCCACACTTGCAATGACGGCACCACGGAGAGGAGGGGAGAGGAGCGAGGCTTTAGGCGGCCACATCGCTGAACCGGGGGACAGGTGAGTGTGTGCTTATTAAAAGTCAGTGAGTGACTTTTAATAAATTTACAAACGAGTGGAACTTGTCTTTTTCCTATTGTTAATTGAGTCACCTAACACTTCTGTCTGTTTGCTAATGTGATTAGTCTCTGGTGTCAACTTTACCTCATTGCCTAACCATTGTGGGAAGTTTATCTCAATGTGTAATATTTGTTTTTATTATTTACGTGGGGAACTTCCCCTCTTTTGGAAGTGTAAAAAACACTATGTTTCTGTTCAATAAAGTGATTCCTTCGGTTTTTACCTCAATCATTTGTGTACGATGATTGGGGTAAAGGGTTGGTTTATGCTACCTTTCTGCTGGAAAGGTTTGGAGGGCAGGAGGCAAGCAGGGTGCCAGGCGGTCTGTCAAAAAGGTAAAATACCTTCTGTGTACAGCAGCCCCCCCCCCTACCTTATACTTTACTGAGCCCCATCTCAATCCAGTGATGTGCACCAGAGCAGCAGCTCTCCCGGGTCTCTTCCTCCTCATTGGCTCCCGCTACTGTCAATCACAGCCAGTGAGCCAATGAGGAGAAAGCAAGGATGGGGGTGGGGGTGGGGCTGAGCCATGTAAATGGACACACGGAGCAGCAGCTCAGAAGCAAGTCATCTCGGGTGCCCCATAACAAGCTGCTTGCTATAGGGGCATTCAGCAGGAGGGAGGGGCCAGGAGCGCCAGTGGGGGACTCGAGAAGAGGAGGATCTGGGCTGCTCTGTGCTAAACCACTCCACAGAGCAGGCAAGTATGACATGCTTGTTATTTACAAAAAAAATGCATGTCTGAATATATTAATACAGCAATAAATGTATTGTTTTTTAAATGCAGGCAGTGTAAGTATCTAGAGTTCACCTGATACTATCTTCTTGCAGCCTCCTGTACAGCAGAGCTCAGACTGGAAAAGGAGAAGCAGCACAAGAAGCCAATCGGTTGTGGAGCAGTGCTCGTGTGCATTCTGATAGGAGAAGTGGGTTAGTCACCTAAAGTAGAACAAAATCAAGTGTATGACTCGCAGAGCGAGAAGTATATATAGAGTTTTCACAAGGCCATCAACAGAAGCATCCATATTTCTCTCAGAATAGGTTACCTCCAACACAAGGAATTGGAAAATGGACTTGTATACTTTTGTGGTTGGGAGGGGGAGGGGGTAAAGACACGTTTGAGCCATATTTTGACAGCCCCCAATCGCTCCCCCTTAAGCGGCAAAGGCAGTGGACAGGGGTATACATATGCAAGAAGAATTATCCTGTCTCACTTGGTGGGCAGTTCTGCCCACTGAATGCATCCTATACATCTGAATGTTGTTGCGCCACAACCACCCCATGCACATAGGGGATGATTTACTAAAGGCAAATAGACTGTGCACTTTGCAAAGAGCAGTTGCTTCAGAAGTTTGTAAATGAGCAGAAGCTCTGCTGACTTCCATCATCCAATCATTTGCAAGCAAAATACTGTTTCTTTTTTTTATTTTTCTTGCATGTGATTGGGTATTCATTGCAAATAATGCTTTATCTCGTTTACTAAGGTCTGGAGCAACTGCACTTGCAAAGGGAACTGCTTTGCAAAGTTCACGGTCTATTTCCCTTTAGTAAGTCATCCCCACAATGTTCAAAATATGTAATGCTTGGGAGGACTGTCAGAAACTGCAGACCTAATTAAGGAAATGAGGGTCAGAGAGTGTGGACATGCTTCATTTTTGGCTCTGGAAATGCTGCAGAAGAAAATATGAGACTGAGAACATGTTACATAAGGCTAGTAGAGTTCAAAGCTACTACTCTAATCAATGTTCCCACTGCAGACTGCTGAGGTCCGATGGCCGCACATCATATACCAAAGGGCCACATGTTGGGCACCAGGGCTCTAGACATGACAAGCATTTAACCCTTGAAGTGTGAGGGACACACTGCAAGGGTAGAATAATTCTAATTCCCAGAGTTAGGCTTTAAGAAAAGCTGCTTCTGCTATTATTCCATAGGCCCCTTCCAGGGTGAAAATAAATAAAGATTTGTATTCAGTCTTATCCAGGATGAACTGAGATGAGCTCAGGCCTGTGGACTTATATTCAGCTGAAGATATAAGGTGGGCGATTTCTTCTATGACCTTGTGAAGTTCCTTAAGAGTCAGCTAATTCCAGCACCCACAGGCAACACATCTGTGATAAGTGTGTGCGGCATATAAAGTAAAAGAGCAAAGCACCATACAGAATCTTCATACAGTATTACCAGATTTCTGAAAATGAGAAACAGGCACCATTTAGTGTCAAAACGGGTACCATTTAGTGTCAAAACGGGGCGCCAATTGGTGCCCTGCCCACACAGCACAGCAATCATATTAGGTAAAAAACAAACCATTGATACTTCATGCATTAATGAATTGTTTTCTGGACTTACAATGGTCGACATTAGTTACATAGTTAGTCAGGTTAAAAAAAGACACAAGTCCATCTAGTTCAACCTTAAAAACAATACATAAATTAAATAAAAAATATCATACAATCCAATATACCCAATTTTATACCCTCAGTTGATCCAGAGGAAGGCACAAAACCCCAGCAGAGCATGATCCAATTTGCTACAGCAGGGAAAAAAATTCCTTCCTGATCCCCCGAGAGGCAATCGGATTTTCCCTGGATAAACTTTACCTATAAATGTCAGTACCCAGTTATATTATGTACATTTAGGAAAGTATCCAGGCCTTTCTTAAAGTAATCTACTGAGCTGGCCAGAACCACCTATGAAGGGAGTCTATTCCACATTTTCACAGTTCTTACTGTGAAGAAACCTTTCTGTATTTGGAGATGAAATCTCTTTTCCTCTAGACGTAAAGAGTGCCCCCGTGTCCTCTGGGTTGACAGTAAAGAGAATAACTCAACACCAAGTTCACTATATGGACCCCTTATATATTTGTACATGTTGATCATATCCCCCCTTATTCTCCTCTTCTCAAGAGTGAATAAATTCAGTTCCTCTAATCTTTCCTCATAGCTGAGCTCCTCCGTGCCTCTTATCAGTTTGGTTGCCCTTCTCTGCACTTTCTCCAGTTCCCCGATATCCTTTTTGAGAACTGGTGCCCAAAACTGAACTGCATATTCTAGATGAGGTCTTACCAATGATTTGTACAGGGGCAAAATGATATCTATCTCTGGAGTCCATACCTCTCTTAATACAAGAAAGGACTTTGCTCGCTTTGGAAACCGCAGCTTGGCATTGCATGCTATTATTGAGCTTATGATCTACCAAAACCCCCAGATCCTTCTCCACCATGGATTCCCCCAGTTGTACTCCCCCTAGTATGTATGATGCATGCATAGTCTTAGCCCCCAAGTGCATAACTTTACATTTATCAACATTAATCCTCATCTGCCACATAGTCGCCCAGTTAGACAGAGCATTGAGGTCGGCTTGTAAATTGGAGACATCCTGTAAGGACGTTATTCCACTGCATAGCTTGATGTCATCTGCAAAGACAGAAATATTACTTTCAATCCCAGACCCAATATCATTCAAAGATATTAAAAAGTAAGGGTCCCAGCACTGAGCCTTGGGGTACACCACTGATAACCTTAGACCATTCAGAGTAAGAATCATTAACCACTATTCTCTGAATTCTGTCTTTTACCCAGTTTTCTATCCATTTAGAAATGAGCCGTGTGTGGGGAACTGTGTCGAACGCTTTCGCAAAATCCAAGTATACCACGTCCACAGCCACCCCTCTGTCCAAGGTTTTACTTACCTCCTCATAAAAAGAATCAGGTTTGTCTGACAACTTCTGTCTTTCATGAATCCATGCTGTCTGTTGCTTAAAATGTTTTTTTTTCCAGCAAGAACTCGTCCGAAACTTGTCATATTTATATTAATTCTGAAGGCAATATAATGCTGGACAATGATATACATGTTAGCAGAATGTGACATGTAGGTATTCAGAGATATTAATATCTACAGAAAACTGGATCTGTGTCATGATCAGCTTCCTGACTGGTCAAGTCATTTCTGTCAACACCGCCAGAAAAGGGGACTACAACCATAGTTCACAGCTCTCATTTTAACATCAAATGAAGGAACACCTGTCAAATCATATGAGAGCCACTATATCACCCTTGCTCATTAATGGAAGTCTGCTGAACCAGGACATTATTAGATATTCTCACCTCAACTCCTATTTATTTCTCTGTTGCATAATTGTGTCTTTGTTTCTTTGTAATACCATTTTTTTTGGTAAAGATTTTGTTGCACCATTTATTACTTTTTCATTATTAAGTGCTGGTTCACATCTACGTGGCTTCAAAGCACACTGCATGTTTACTTATGAAACTGTATAGGGTGTGTTGTGTCTATTCCCTCCATTCAGGTCTCAGATTACACTCAGCTCTCTGCTCTATACTGTGCAGAGTATGATGTCAGATCCCCACCCTCTGCCTTTTGGAGCTGAGAAATAGCCTTTAATTTGTGTGTTTTAGAAAAAAAATGTAACCTTTTCACCTCCGGTGACATGCATAACTTGTTATGGCATGGCAATTGCTAAAACAAGCTCAAGCAACATTTACATATCCTCCCTTTGTGTTCTAAACCGCAAAAGTGCTCGGCTCTGAACATTTCCAGGTTCACGTCTGTCAGATCTTGAAGCAAATCAAGAATTGCGCATTTTCAATTTTGCACAGAGCTTGTGCAGGGGAGATACACCATATTACCAAAAGTATCGGGAGGCCTGCCTTTGCACGCACATGAACTTTAATGGCATCCCAGTCTTAGTCCGTAGGGTTCAATATTGAGTTGGCCCACCCTTTGCAGCTATAACAGCTTCAACTTTTCTGGGAAGGCTGTACACAAGGTTTAGGAGTGTGTCTATACGGGAATGTTTGACCATTCTTCCAGAAGCGCATTTGTGAGGTCAGGCACTGATGTGGAAGAGAAGGCCTGGCTCGCAGTCTCTACTCTAATTCATCCCAAAGGTGTTCTATCGGGGTGGGGTCAGGACTCTGTGCAGTCAAGTTCCTCCCCCCCAAACTTGCTCATCCAGGTCTTTATGGACCTTGCTTTGTGCACTGGTGCGCAGTCATGTTGGAACAGGAAGGAGCAATACCCAAAGTGTTCCCACAAAGTTGTCATGGTATGCTGAAGCCTCAAGAGTTCCCTTCACTGAACTAAGGGGCCAAGCCCAACCCCAAAAAAACAACCCCACACCATAATCTCCCCTCCACCAAATGATTTGGACCAGTGCACAAAGCAAGGTCCATAAAGACATGAATGAGCGAGTTTGGGGTGGAGGAACTTGACTGGGCTGCACAGAGTCCTGACCTCAACCCGACAGAACACATTTGGGGAGAATTAGAGTGGAGACTGAGAGCCAGGCCTTCTCATCCACATCAGTGGCTGACCTCACAAATTCGCTTCTGGAAGAATGGTCAAACATTCTCATAGACACATTTCTAAACCTTGTGGACAGCCTTCCCAGAAGAGTTGAAGCTGTTATAGCTGTGAAGGGAGGGCCAACTCAACATTGAATCCTACAGACTAAGACTGGGATGCCATTAAAGTTCATGTGTGTGTAAAGGCAGGCGTCCCAAAACTTTTGGTAATATAGTGTATGAGAATTCTAATGCCTTAACCGCTTGCCGACCAGCGCATGCCGATGTACGTCAGCAGAATGGCACTGGCAAGGAAAAGGGTGTACAGGTACGTCCCCTTTAAGAAGCGGTGTCTCACGCACGCGCGTCGGTCACAGTCTCCGTGACTGTGACCGTGGGGGCCCGCGATCATGTCACAGAGAAGAAGAACGGGGAGATGCTTCTATAAACAAAGCATTTCCCTGTTCTGCCTAGTGACAGGACAGAGATCATAGCTCTCTGTCCTCGAGAGCAGTAATCACTGTCCTGTGTTTTGAAGTCCAGCCCCCTCACAGTTAGAATCACTCCCTAGGACACACTTAAACCCTTCACTGCCCCCAAGTTGTTAACCCCTTCACTGCCAGTGTCATTTACACAGAAATCAGTGCCTTTTTATAGCACTGATTGCTGTATAAATGACAATGGTCCCAAAATAGTGTCAAAAGTGTCCGACGTGTCTGGCATAATGACGCAGTCCCGATAAAAATCGCAGATCGCCGCCATACTAATAAAAAAGAAATTAATAATAAAAATACCATAAAACTATCCCCTATTTTGTAGACGCTATACATTTTGCGCAAACCAATCAATATACACTTATTGCAATTTTTGTTTACCAAAAATATGTAGAAGAATACATATCGACCTAAACTGAGGAAAAAAATTGTTTTTTTTATATATTTTTGGGGGATATTTATTATAGCAAAAGTAAAAAAATATTGCTCTTTTTTCAAAATTGTCGCTCTTTTTTTGTTTATAGCGCAAAAAATAAAAACCGCAGAGGTGATCAAATACCACCAAAAGAAAGCTCTATTTGTGGGAAAAAAAGGACGTCAATTTTGTTTGGGTGCAACGTCACACGGCCGCGCAATTGTCAGTTAAAGCGACGCAGTGCCGAATCGCAAAAAGTGCTCTGGTCAGGAAGGGGGTAAATTCTTCCGGGGCTGAAGTGGTTACAAAAAAAGAACCTGTCAAACTGAATGTACCACCACGTAGGGGCTCGTTAACCCCCTTGTGATAATAATAAACTTAAGTTGAAAAAATAATAAAAAGTGTTTTAAAATCAAGAACATATAATAAAACAAATCAAACCATTTTTTTAAGGACCCTTGCCTCCCTATACATATACATACACACACATGCACACACCTAGGAAGCATGTTTGTACATAAATGGATTTTAAGTAATGCATATTAGATTTTGCCAAGAGCCCTGGAGTGAGAGGAATACGGTAATTATTTATGGTTCACTCCAAATTGATGAGCTGTAAAGGTATTTAAAGCAATGCCTATAGACAATTTTTTGTATTGTAATGTTTTACTGTTTTTCAGGTGCACACAGTTTTACAGCTCGACTTATTTGGTAACCATTTACTCAACACAATCTCAATCAATTACATTTTGCAAAAAGGGAAATACAGTATACTGTGCCTGTGGGCATTAAAATTAATTTGAACATATCTTTTATTGGAAACATTGCTATTTTATTTAAACAAGAACAATCATTATATGTATTTTTAATGACCTTTCCCCTGTGGGGCAAAGTACATGTAGTGCTTTGTCCGACGTTGCTAGTTGCTTCCTAACCTTTGCTATGAGGTCCCGCACCCTGTCCCGCCATTGCCAATCTGACAACAACTAGGAAAGAGATGGCTGCTTCATTTTCATGGTAATGCAATAATCTTTCTCTGTCAGCTTACCTCATCTCATGTGTTCAGACTAAGGGGTGAGCCACTCACACCTGGGTGTTTTTATAACCTCTCCTCTAAGCATGGCTCCACCCCAGGCCCTATCAGGGAACCCTATATTAACCTGTGCACTGCTAACCAGCGGTGCTGATCAACCATTGTGTATTCATTGTGTGTTTGGCTTCCTGTTTCATGCTTGCTGTGTGCTCTTCCTTCGACTATTCCTGTCTGCTCGTGACCCTGACCTTTTGGCGTGTCCCAGACTATTCCTGTTTGCCTGTGACCCTGAACCTTTGGCATGTACTCTGTTGTCCTGGTCTGCTTGTGGCCCCGACCTTGGCTTATTCCCTTACTATCCCTATCCTCCTGTTGCCTACTGTGGGCGTGAGCTAGGGGACCCTGGGGGTCGCGACCTAGAGCCAGTTGCAGCCCAGTTCATCCTCACCACTAGAGGCTCTGGTGAACACCTGCTGGCTCTTAGACTCAGCGCCCCAGGGAATCTTACACTTTAAACCCGGTGGGATCCGTGTTGGTGTTCCAGCAGCCCTGCTTTTCTTACCACTATGACTCCCATCCGCAGCAGTTAGTTGTAGGGTCCACTACCTTGCGGTGCACTCCTGATCCCAACGGTGTGCATCTGTCACCTGACCTCAGGTGACCTGACATTCATAAAGGCACTTTTCTCGACTCTGAGCACCTTCCTGACACAAGCAGCAGCAAGGGGATTGCAAAGAGAGGGGGGTGACAGCCGGGGCATTCCTCTTGCTGTTGTTTGTCTTAGGAAAGTTCTCAGAGCGAGGACAAGCTGCTGTTATGAAGCAGCCATCTCCTTCCTAGCTGTTGTCAGATCAGCCATGGCAGCAGGGGACAGTGGCAGGTCAAACCTCATAACTAGGGCTAAGAAGTGCCTAACATGGGACAAAGTACTACATGTACTTTGTCTCGTAAGCCACAGAACAGTTAAAAAATATATTTGTGGGGTATTTTTTTTCACACGTGTAGCAGTCTACAAGACCTTTTGTGCAATGTCTGCAGACCAAGTCTAAAGTTAATTTGCAATGCAATGCAGCCAGATTTAGAAAGTTTCTCACAGAGCTTCCAGGGAATCAATTTAATCTGTTGTTGAGACTATGCGCCATTCAACCTCCGTTTCATGCTCCAGTGCATAAAGGTTGGGCTGCACTGAGGTAAATGACAGGGAGGCGTTGGCACTTGCTGAAAATGCTCACCAACGTTTTCGCAGCCTCTGGGCCATTCAGGACACGAGGATATTGGCAATTATAGAGATTTTAGTGAGCAAACTGACCATGTTCAGATGATGCATGTCAGGGTGAAAATTAAAGCGTGTCAGCAGGTAGGAGTCAGTTTGAATGTAAAATGTTCCCGTTTGACCACAGCTTACCTTCAACAGCACTGTTGTCAATTTAATCATCCTGACATACGAGGGATGCGTCACCCGCTACAAAAGGCAGTGAATGTATCTATGCTGTAATCACCATTGAAAGGCTATTATTTCACAAAGTAAAAAGATGCACTTCATCTCCTGGGGTCTCTTAGATAAAAAAAATAAGCTGTCAAATGAATTGGGACAAAGTAAGGCTGTCATCTAAAAAGGTACGCTTCCTTAGAAAAGAGACAATATGAGGACAATGGCGGCAGCATCTAGCTTGTTCTTACTCTTTCTAATGCATTTGAATTTCTCTTCACAGCGGGCAAGATATGGGTTACAATGGAGCCACTGGATGCCAATTTATGTTGGGCCAGGTATGGGAGATATCACAAAATAAACATGTACAGCTGGAACAGGGATTCATGAAAACCAGTGAAAGATAGAAAACATAATGTATATAGCAGAGGCCACTTTAGAATTTGGGATAAACAAAGTATCCATAACTATACCCATTTCATGTTATATAGACACCACATACAAAACCATAGTCCTTTTACATAGACGCCAACTACAATTCTAGACAGTGGATGTCAGCGTTGCCTTTCCTTTGATGCAGAAGGTATTCACATATCACCGCTACAAAGTACAATATGATTAAAAGTCATTAGTGGGTGTCCCACAGGTAACCAGTCCACCATAGGGATGTGCTGGAGCTAGAGAGAGTCCAAAGAAGGGCAAAGACCTTTTAAGGGGACTGGAGGACCTTAATTACGAGGAACGGCTGCAAACACTAAATTTATTCTCTCTGGAGAAAAGATGCTTGAGAGGGGACATGATCTACAAATATCTCAATGGGGATCCCAGCATAGGAAATAACTCCTCGGGAGACCTGAGCGACCAACCGGCGCGTCTGCCGGCTGACCGGAGTCCGGAACGAAGCCGGAATCAGCTTCGATCTGGTCTCCGATGTGAAACCACGGAAGCAACGTCACAATGCCACTTACGGTTTACTTGACTGCCATTGGAGCAGATTTAAAAAAAATTACTGCATTCCAAAATGCTGATCTTGGCGTTTTGAATACTTTTAAGTGCAAAGAAGGGATCGGGAGTCTAAAAAGAGTACCTGTCATTGGCTATTATTGTCACAAGGGATGTTTACATAAAAATAGGAAAATAAATAACAAAAAAAAATACATTTTAAAGCACCCACGTACCCGCGTGCTCGCGCACCAAAGAAAACGCATACGTAAGTCGCGTCCGCAAATGTAAACGATGTTCAAATCACACATGTGAGGTATCGCCGGAAAAAACCTCCTCTGTAACTCTAAACTAGTAACCGTTAAAAAATGTTAAACGTCGGCTATGGAGATTTTTAAGTACAGTAGTTTGTCGCCATTCCCACGAGTGCGTGCTATTTTAAAACGTAACATGTTAGGTATCTATTTACTCAGCGTAACATCATCTTTCACAGTATGCAAAAATAATGGGCTAACTTTGTGGTTTGCTTATTTTTTTAATTCTAAAAAGTGTAATTTTTCCACAAAAAAATAAGTTTAAAGACCGCTGCGCAGATACCGCGTGGTCTTGTAAACTACCGTTCGTAATCTAGAATTAACATTCGTGACACGGTAGCTGATTTAAATTAACATTAATAAATCACCGGGGCCAGATGGCTTGCATCCGAGGGTACTTAGGGAACTCAGTCAAGTAATTGCCAGACCATTGTTCTTAATTTTTACTGACAGTCTACTGACTGGAATGGTACCAGGTGATTAGAGAAAAGCCAATGTAGTACCAATATTTAAAAAGGGCCCAAAATATATCCCTGGGAATTACAGACCAGTTAGCCTAACATCAATAGTATGCAAGCTCTTGGAGGGGATGATAAGGGACCATATACAAGATTTTAGTAACGATATACTAACGACGGTATCGTTAGCAATAATCAGCATGGATTCATGAAGAATCGTTCTTGCCAAACCAATCTATTAACCTTCTATGAGGAGGCGAGTTGCCATCTATATAAAGGAAGGCCTGTAGACGTGGTGTATCTGGATTTTGCAAAAGCATTTTACGCAGTTCCCATAAATGTTTACTGTACAAAATAAGGTCCATTGGCATGGACCATAGGGTGAGTACATGGATTGAAAACTGGCTACAAGGGCGAGTTCAGAGGGTGGTGATAATTGGAGAGTACCGGGAATGGTCAGGGGTGGGTAGTGGGGTCCCCCAGGGTTCTGTGCTGGGACCAATCCTATTTAATTTGTTCATAAACAATCTGGAGGATGGGATAAACAGTTCAATCTCTGTATTTGCGGATGATACTAAGCTAAGCAGGGCAATAACTTCTCCGCAGGATGTGGAAAACTTGCAAAAAGATCTGAACAAATTAATGGGGTGGGCAACTACATGGCAAATGAGTTTTAATGTAGAAAAATTTAAAATAATGCATTTGGGTGGCAAAAAATTTGAATGCAATCTATACACTGGGGAGAGAACCTCTGGGGGAATCTACGATAGAAAAGGACCTGGGGGTCCTAATAGATGATAGGCTCAGCAAACAGAAATATTGGCATGCATTAAAAAGGGGATCAACTCCAGAGATAAAACGATAATTCTCCCGCTCTACAAGACTCTGGTCCGGCCCCACCTGGAGTATGCTGTCCAGTTCTGGGCACCAGTCCTCGGGAAGGATGTACTGGAAATGGAGCGAGTACAAAGAAGGGCAACTAAGCTAATAAAGGGTCTGGAGGATATTAGTTATGAGGAAAGGTTACGAGCACTGAACTTATTCTCTCTGGAGAAGAGACGCTTGAGAGGGGATATGATTTCAATTTATAAATACCATACTGGTGACCCCACAATAGGGAGAAAAAATTTTTGCGGGAGGGAGTTAAGGGAGTTTAACAAGACACGTGGCTACTCATTAAGGTTTAACCTTAAATCACGTAGAGGATTCTTTACTGTAAGAGCGGCAAGAATGTGGAATTCCTTTCCACAGGTGGTGGTCTCAGCGGGGGGATCGATAGTTTCAAAAAACTATTAGATAAGCACCTGAATGACTGCAACATACAGGGATATTCAATGCAATACTGACATATAATCACACACATATAGGTTGGACTTAATAGACTTGTGTCTTTTTTCAACCTCACCTACTATGTAACTATGAAATGTCGAAATGCAGAGCACATTCTCATCTTCTTTAATGGGATAATAATGAAGCTGCTTTGCTGGTGATACTGATGGAGTTAAGTCAAATATATTTTAAAATGCATTTGTCTTGTATGATCTGAAAGTCACGAATCAACACTCACCAAAATTCTACTAACACAAAATTAGCATAAGGGCCCAAAGGGTTAGCGCTTGAGAAATAAACTTCCTCTTTATACTCTCATAGTACGTCACTACGTTCGTGTTTGTCAAACGACAATTTGCGGATAGTTAGTATGCTAGACAAAATCCTGCCCACGCGCTTTTGACAAAAATCAGACGCTCGGTCGTCCAACAATCAAACTGTGTGTACGAGGCCTTAAGGTTTGACCTATATGGTTTTGGTAAATCTGAAGGAAAAAATCTACAGAAAATTGTATAGTGTGTATCCAGCTTTAGGCCTCTTGCACACTGGGCGTTTGCCCAGCACTTTGGAATAGTACCTATTCTCCTGGCAAGAGAAAAGCAGCATAAAAACTGCACGTGTGCATAAGTACATAGGCTAACATAACGTGGCATTTAGAGGCAGGGGAAAAAAAGGTTGAATGACCCTAAAAGCTGCATTTTTGACACCCAGTGTGCATGGAGCCTTATACTGTGCATAATGAACTGTCAAAGTCATTTCTTAATTTTAGGTGGTCTTAGTCTGTTGAGACATGGTTCTTCTACATACCTTGTTATTATTTATTTATTTCAGGTACTTATATAGCGCTGTCAATTTACACAGTGCTTTACATATACATTGAACATTCACATCAGTCCCTACCCTCAAGGAGCTTACAATCTAAGGTCCCTAACACATTCATACATACTAGGGCTAATTTAGACAGGATCCGATTAACCTACTAATATGTCTTTAGATTGTGGGAGGAAACCGGAGTAAACCCACGCACGCACAGAGAGAACATGCAAACTTTGTGTAGATGGTGTCGTGGTTGAGATTCGAACCAGCGACTCTTTTTGCTGCTAGGTGAAAGTGCTAACCACTACACCACTGTGCTACACTATATTATATAGATAATATCATTGTACCGTAGTTATACCGCACTGCCTGTATACCTAACCTAAACAATCATCTATAGAGAAGGCTGACAGAAGATATGACTTCGCGTCGTGGCGCATTTTGTTTCCTACACACGCATTTTTTAGGATCGTGGACATTTCAAGGCTACTTATATAGAATCTCATTTTCGATGCAATTGCAATCTGTCCAGCTTTAAAGATGAACTTTTTTTGCTTGACATCATCAGCGACATACGTCTTGAAAAAATACAGCCGCTGTCATTGTAACTGAAATATGGAGTCATTAGTGGAGGCTAAACTGTCAATGAATAACGTCCTTAATTCACTGTTATCACTGAAACACCATATGTCACATCCACTGGTCATATGACAACAGCAATGGAAGACTTTGCTAAACGAGACTCTATCCCTATCTGCTAAGAAAGAACAATTTTTCTTGCAGTCCTGTGAAATCTCTAACGCTGCACATCATACCACATAGTGTATATTGCCTGGTAAGACGTGCTTCAGTAATCAAAAAAGCAATGACAAAAATTGCTGGGAAAATATATGGCTTCTCAAATTTCCCAATTTTATTTATTTTTCCATCAAAGCATACTTTCTATTATTCGCTTTGCAGTTGTACCAATGTAGACGTTTCTAAACGTAGCCATTTGTAGAATAGCATGCGGACTTCAATATCATTTAAAAAGAAAAACAGTTCAAAGTTGTCATTATCAGGTTTGTCAGAACTGTAACGGGGACCTTTCATCAACTTTACAAGTCTACATGAATACATTTCTTGCATGTCACAATAGATACAGTATCTCACAAAAGTGAGTACACCCCTCACATTTTTGTAAATATTTTATTATATCTTTTCATGTGACAACACTGAAGAAATGACACTTTGCTACAATGTAAAGTAGTGAGTGTACAGCTTGTATAAGTGTAAATTTGCTGTCCACTCAAAATAACTCAACACACAGCCATTAATGTCTAAACCGCTGGCAACAAAAGTGAGTACACCCCCTAAGTGAAAATGTCCAAATTGGACCCAATTAGCCATTTTCCCTCCCTGGTGTCATGTGACTCGTTAGTGTTACAAGGTCTCAGGTGTGAATGGGGAGCAGGTGTGTTAAATTTGGTGTTATCGCTCTCACTCTCTCATACTGGTCACTGGAAGGTCAACATGGCATCGCATGGCAAAGAACTCTCTGAGGATCTGAAAAAAAGAATTGTTGCTCTACATAAAGATGCCCTAGACTATAGCAAGATTGCCAAGACCCTGAAACTGAGCTGCAGCACGGTGGCCAAGACCATACAGGACAGGTTCCACTCAGAACAGGCCTCCCCATGGTCGACCAAAGAAGTTGAGTGCACGTGGTTAGCATCATATCCAGAGGTTGTCTTTGGGAAATAGACGTATGAGTGCTGCCTGCCAACATTACTGCAGAGGTTTAAGGGGTGGGGGGTCAGCCTGTCAGTGCTCAGACCATACGCCACACACTGCATCAAATTGGTCTCATGGCTATTGTCCCAGAAGGAAGCCTCTTCTAAAGATGATGCACACGAAAGCCTGCAAACAGTTTGCTGAAGACAAGCAGACTAAGGACATGGCTTACTGGAACCATGTCCTGTGGTCTAATCAGACTAAGATAAACTTATTTCAAATGGTGTCAAGTGTGTGTCGGGGGCATCCAGGTGAGGAGTACAAAGACAAGTGTGTCTTGCCTACAGTCAAGCATGGTGGTGGGAGTGTCATGATCTGGGGCTGCATAAGTGCTGTCGGCACTGGGGAGCTACAGTTCATTGAGGGAACCATGAATGCCAACATGTACTGTGACATACTGAAGCAGAGCATGAGTCCCTCCCTTCGGAGACTGGGCCGCAGGGCAGTATTCCAACATAATAACGACCCCAAACAAATCTCCAAGACGACCACTGCCTTGCTAAAGAAGCTGAGTGTAAAGGTGATGGACTGGCCAAGCATGTCTCCAGACCTAAACCCTATTGAGCATCTGTGGGGCATCTTCAAATGGAAGGTGAAGGATCTCTAACATCCACCAGCTCCGTGATGTCGTCATGAGAAGTGGAAGAGGACTCCAGTGGCAACCTGTGAAGCTCTGGTGAACTCCATGCCCAAGAGGGTTAAAGCAGTGCTGGAAAATAATGGTGGCCACACAAAATATTGACACTTTGGGCCCAATTTGGACATTTTCACTTAGGGGTGTACTCACTTTTGTTGTCAGCGGTTTAGACAATAATGGCTGTACTGTATGTTGAGTTATTTTGAGGGGACAACAAATTTACACTGTTATACAAGCTGTACACTCACTACTTTACATTGTAGCAAAGTGTCATTTCTTCAGTGCAGTCACATGAAAAGATAGAATAAAATATTTACAAAAAATGTGAGGGGTGTACTCACTTTTGTGAGATACTGTATGTCTACGCTGTAACGACACTCTTTTTAACCTGATGTGTGACATGTTATTAACATATTGTTTAAATAAAAAAAATATTGAACAAAAACCAGAGTTTTGTTTCAGGCTGTGTTATATGGACCATTTTAGGTTGCTTATTGGAGTTTTTCTTTAATCTGTAATACAATCAATACTATTGGGTTAGCTGTAGCATAAAAAAATAAAATAAAAAATAAAATAAAAGTCAAAGCCCATCATGCTGAAACCAAAGGAAGTTGCTGACAGAAAGCGATAATGATAAATCAAAGGGACATGAAACGCTGTAGCTGCCAGAGTAAGACTCTGAGGACTGAATCACATTGTCATTACATGTGACATGTAAAAGCCATATATCTAGCCGGAGCACTCAGAAATAGCTGGTAAATATCAACAAGTGTACAATAATTTGTCACATTACATAACCAGATCTCCAAGGTGATGACGGATCTTACTTGTACATTCAGACTTCAAAAGTGAAAGAAGACGCATCAAAGAAAACCGTTCGGAGGATCTATAACAAACACTGACTTGTAACAAGCACGGTATTAACACTTTCTAATTTCACCGACAACGTATGTAAACCCATTTTTGTGCATAATGACTGCTCATTAATATTGAAAACTGAGGCTAATTACTATAAATGAGGCATGTCACTTAATAAGGAGCTATGGTATATATTCATTAAAGCGCAACTCCGGAACCCCTAATCTGTATAAAAACAAAAAATGCAGCTCCAGCTGCAATACTCATCTCTGCTCAAGAGCTGTAATCTGCTGTACCTCTTCTCCACCACAAGATGCCCTCAGTTTTCTGGGTTAACTTCAGCCCCCCGCAAGGATTTGCCCCCGTAATGACCAGGCCATTTTTTGCGATTTGGCACTGCGTTACTTTAGCTGACAATTGTGCGGTCATGCGACGCTGTACCCAAATAAAATTGGTGTCCTTTTTTTCCCACAAATAGAGCTTTATTTTGGTGGTATTTGATCACCTCTGCAGTTTTTATTTTTTGCCCTATAAACAAAAATACGGTAAAAAAAAAAAAAAACAATATTTTTTTTTTATTTTCTTCTATAAAACAACCCAATAAGGTTTAAAAAAAAATCTAATTTCTTCATCAATTTAGGCCAATTTGTATTCTGCTACATTTAATTTTAATTAAAAAAAATCCCAAAAAGTGTTTATTGATTGGTTTGCGCAAAAGTTATAGCGTCTACAAAATAGGGGATAGATTTATGACTTTTTTGTTTACTAGTAATGGCGATGATCAGCGGGACTCTTAGCGGGATTGCGACATTGCGGCAGATCGGACACCTAACTGACAATTTTGACACTTTTTTGGGAACCAGTGACATTATTACAGTGATCGGTGTTAAAAATTTGTACTGACATTGTACTATTGGCACTGGCAAGGAAGGATTGAACATCAGGGGGGATCAAGGGGTTAACTGTGTTCCCTCAGTGTGTTTCTATTTGTGTGGGGGGGATTGGCTGCCTGGGACAACACACAGATCTGTCTTCCTGCGTAGCAGAAAGACAGGATTTATGTGTGATCCCCTGTCAGAACGGAGATCTGCCTTGATTACTATGGCAGATCCCCGTTCTGTCACTGCGGGGAACGATCGCAGGCGGCCAGCGGACATCGAGTCCACTGGACCCACTCCGCTGACTGGCTCCCCCGCTGGCCAATCGTCGCAGGTCACCCTGTACGAGCCGACGTACAGCAGTATAACAACGGTGGCTGGTCGGCAGGCGGTTAAATGACGCTGGTAGATTGAGGATACACTGTGAGTGTAGGGAGTAATATTCAATATCCAAGAGTTTCTGTAGTGGATGTTATTTTTATGCAATAGTTTTATTTTAGGAATTTTACAGTTCTATAGTGAATTTTTTGTTTTGGGGCATTGGTCCTATGGATCTATTTTAGGCACCTATATTTATTTAGATAATATTATGTGGTGATACAATTACACATCAGCCAAGCATAAAAACCTGTTCCAGTCTCGAAACCCAAGGATGCCACAGGCCACCTCAGGAGGAGCACGGTGTACCCAAGGACCCAAGCAGCCAGCAAATGTTAAGCTCAATGTGTTTGTTGGCAAAAAGATCAGTGATACAGTGCGATGGGTCTCTGTGGGAAAGGAAGGGTATCACCGCCACAGGTAATTTAGTTACAACGTTGGATATGCATTTGGTCTGTTAAGTCTCAAAACAGTTCTGAGAACATATTTTTGTGTAGTTTGATAGTACTGAAGACTCTGGACCATCTGCAAAGGGTACATCTCTATATTAGAAGGAAGTCATGGACCCACCCCCTCAGGGTGCCCAGACATCCTCACGTCAGTGTTGCTCTCTGCATCATGAAATACTGCCCAGTGCTGGAGAAGAGGCAAAGAAGAACCTGCACATCAAGTGACCAACCGGAAGACTTCCAAAATAGGTGAAAGATAAATATAAAAAATAGACTGCAGGGGGACTCGGGGTGGGGGGGGTGGGGGTTCCTCTTAAAATCCATACCAGACCGAAGGGTCTGGTATGCTCTTGGGGGAAACCATTTGCTAGTTTTTTTCTCTATTTTGGCGAGGGTTCCTTTTCAAGATCCTCAGCGCACAAGCTGCACCGCAAGTCAGGTCATCACAATCCGACTTGTGGTGCGACTTCTATTCAAATCAATGGGCTCTCATAGGGAACGATTGATTATGACATATAAAAAATAACGATTGACTAGGCTTAACGCGGCTGTATACATCGTTCAGCCGTGTTTTTAAGCTGCAAAAAAACATCTGGCGCTGCTAAAAGCAGCTGTAAAAACTCCCTATGTGCATGAGGCCTAAATTCTACTAACATAGTGTCAGGGTACGGCAATGTCACAATATACAGTATATACTTTGGGCATATAATCTGAGTTATAATGTTATTCGGGGATAGGGGGAGAGGAGAACCAACATTACTGGGGACTGAAATGCTTGTTTAAAAACATTACAACTGATAAAGAAACTAGGAGCCGACAAGATCTATGGCGGAATCAACAGGCATTTTTTGAACTCTTTAAACAGATATAAGATAACAGGAGGTAGGGAGATACAGAAAAATATGAAGCTTTGAGTTTCACCTGGATAGAAGATTATATATATTTTTTTTACTCCCTATCATAATAAAGATATAATATATTTACCATACCACCTTTTAAAATGCATGCCCCAAAACATGCCTAGAATTTTCACAAATAGTATGAAAATAGGTCAAGGTGCATGCATTTTTAAAGTCAAAAGCAGTAACCAGGACCTTATCTGCCAACAGCATTAATGTCTTCACAATGCACTGGGGTTGCACCTCCTTCACTTTAGAAATTAGGCTGAAGAAATGGGAGATTTGTAAAGAAGACCTTTTGTAGACAAACGTTGCCAAGAAAATCGATCTGCAGAGCCAGAATTTTTTGGCTGTTATCTGACAGCTGAACGGTTGATTACTTCCCAGTCTTAATATGATTGACCGATGGTACACAATATGCACAGACCTTTCCTGAGCCTGGAAACATAATTTCAGTATTATCTGATACCGCTGTTCTTACATGATGCAGACCAATTTTTCCTAGTAGGTAAGATTTGTTACTGTTTGTGGAAAGATCTTTAATAGAAAAGTTTTTTTCACAAGCCTGGAGAATAAATGTCTTTTGTCTACTGATAGCCCAATGAAAAAAGAAAATTGACGTACTTGATAAAAACAGATAAGTGGATCTTCTATCTACACGGTTACCAAAAGCTTTCAAATATACACATCCTGGATAAGCATACTCAAAGGCTGCTTGCTAAATTCTGCCTTAAAACATAGGCATGCAAATGGCTTCATTCCCCCACAGTCAGTGTTGATGGAGGACTCCCTCCCGCAGGGTAATTGTATGCTGACAGCTGAAAGTTTCCCAGGTGTCAGAATACAATGATTACTTCCAGCAGCTATAGCCGCCAGCAGTGATTAAATAAAGAAAAAAATGACAGGCTGGTTGTACTGAAGTCAACTAATAGATTGTCTTTAGTACAACCAGCCTGCCCATAGATGAATCAAAATTCGGCCATTCCTGCTGCATGGCCAAAATTTTGATTGGTCTATGGCCGGCTTACGTTGAACAAATACACAAGGGCAAGGGAACATGTAAACCCTTAGTGGCCATAATTTCCAGCATGCTCCACAATGCTCACAAACAAAACAAAATGCTTCTTCTCGGTGGCTGGTAGCCATGTTAGCAATAACTAATCTTTAATGAATAAGCATAGAAGAGTGATGGTAGAAAAAAGACAAAGTGGTCCATTGAGTATGCCCAATTTTTGCAGGTAAAATAAAACTTTATAAGATTAGTTTTGAACTTTCCTCCTGCTAGTTTGAGGTCATGTTCCTGTGTTCTTGATCTTGGCTTTATACCGAAAATACTGCCCTACTGAACTTTATTCATCCCCTTGATGTATTTACAGGTTTCAATCATGGTTCCCCTTTTTTTCTCTTTTCTCCACAATGTACATATTAAGTTCCTGAAGTTTATCCTTATGTGTTTCATTCCTTAGACCTTTCACCATTTTTGTTGCCCATCTCTGCACTCCATCTGGCTTATCAATATAAGCAACAAAGTAAAGCAGTCAGTAAGCTGCTGATGCTACCCAGCATTTGCAGCAAGGTTAAAGTCAATAGCAGGGTCCTATCTTGATGATGTCACAAAGAAGGGTGGCAACAAGACCGGTTGGCAGGGGGCCCAGACTCCAAAACTAGATCACTGGTTGCCACTTACAGAAAATGAGCAGCGAAGGGCACATAATGGGGAAATAGGGAGGAGGGTTAAGGTATGCCCACAGATGGGGTTTAATCTGGAGCATATCCCCCATATATTGCTTTTGAGAACCCACCAAAGGGCCAGTGACACAAAAATCACCGGACCTCTAATGGATTCTTTGTGGAAACATATCGGACAGAGCCCTGGCTGGAAGTTTAAACTCTGTCACATGCCACTCAAAATGAAAAAATATATATCAGGGGTAGCGTTCTACTTTAAAATGATGGAAATGAAAAGCACACAAACCCTGAGAGTAATTATTTTTTCAAAGTGTTCACTTTACTTTTTAGACTATTAATAATTTGTAGATGATCGGTTTATTCAATTCTTGAGAAGTCTTTAAAACCTCACCCTCTTCCAACTGTTTTTGGCAGATACATACATATATCACTTCCAGAATATTATTTATTTAGAAATCTGTAATAAGCCAAAAACTGCGTTATTCCCAACACTTGCACAAAAAACATCTGTAAGTTCTTTAGCCATTTAATACAGGAATCTGCCTGAACTTCTCTGTTAACTCCTGTTTAAATTCGGACGACAGCTGATGTATGCTGACCTACTTTGGTGCATTCTGACCTTCACATACACAAATTTAACTGCTAAGATGAGATGTCATTAAGAGTCATTAATAAGGCTAGCCATACATTCAATGATTTGGCAAATCCTAATATACAAAAATAATTGGAAATTATCAATAAACTCTAAAACATCAAATTAACCAATGTTCCAACATAAAGGAAAACTGTTTTGGCAAGTGATTTTTAAAGGGCAAGTGAACTATAATTGCCACCAAACAGTGAGGCAGTTTCTCTAGTCAACAAGATGTGAAGAGTAGGGAGTATGCAGGTTTCCCTTGTTTCTATGTAAGTTTGTAACTATATATGCATATTGTTGAGCCCTATTTGTTCATTACACATACCGATCCGCTTTTTGTTTGTACCTTGCTGATCCTTATATCTCATTTCAACTAACTAACAGCTCTACAGGGACCATGAGGTCCAGGCTACAAAAGTACCACTCATGTTGAACAGGGCGAAGCAAAAGGTTCTCTTGATAATCCATCTCCTCTGTTACTGATACTTTACTCTACAGAGAGACTATGAGGTCAAGGCTGTCTAGGCATAGAAGTACCTTTCATAATGCCTATTCAGGGCAAAGTAAAAGGTTTTCTTGATGATCCATCTTCCCTGTTCTTGATACTTAATCTGCAAAAATCTGACTATGGGGCACAAGCTGTCTAGGCTTAAAGGAGAAGTACGGGAAATAATAAAAAGAAACATACTGTGCATACTCACCTATATGGCTGCAGCATTGGACACCCACCGGCTCTAACATCGAGAACTGGACATGACCACTGAGCACTCACTGAGCAGAGAGCGGGGACTGTCAGTGACCACTTTCTGCTCTGTCCCTCCAGCTCTCACTAGAACACCAGGTTGTGGATGGGGCGGGAGCGGTTGACTCAGGCTTTCAGAAGTACACTGAGAAGCTCAGGCATCTGAGTGTATTCCAATGTTAAAGTCGGAATCCTTGCAGAGCCTGGACCTGCTCCATGATGTCCATCGACAGTGGGTTTTAGCCCGCCGTTGGCTGAATCTGGGTCCCATGAGTGCAGAAATAAGTGCACTCCTGTGACCCAGAAGAGAAGTGAGGCCAAGAAAACGTTGGCCATGCTTCTCTTTTAAAAAGAACCTGCTCTTGTTGCCTATTCAGGGGAACGTAAAAGGTTTCTTTGATAATCCAAATCCCCTGTTCCTGATACTTACTCTGCAAAGACTATGAGGTCCAGGCTGTCAAGGTTTAGGAAGTAACTCTCATGTTGCCTGTTCTTGGCAAAGTAAAAGGTTCTTTTGATAATCCACCTCCTCCGGTACCCATACTAAATTTCCCTGCATTTTCCTGCAGCCCGGTAATGAGCCATAACTTTTCCAAAAGTGTCTCGAGTGCATTCTAAAAACTGTGTAGCATGTACAAGATCTAGACAGGTGCACAAATTTAGAACATTCTTTACCACTTTTAGAATAAATTAGATAGACACTTTTTCAAAACCTGTCAGTGCCAGTCTTTATGAATTCCAGGGTCTAATCCATGCTCCTGCGACCCCTCCTTAGCAAGGTATACTCACTCATCCACGTTCTCTTGTCTCCTCACCGCTCCTTGAGTCCACCCTTTCATTTTGGAGCTTACCCTAGTATATATCCTCACTCCCCAACATGTTACAGAGTTCAAGACTGTTGATTGGCTGCCCAAGCTTGAGCTTTGTCAAAAGGAGGATGTCACATGTTCTCCCACACACCCACTGCACAATTAAGCTAGGGCTATGACACAGCATGGAAGTGGTAAAGGAGCATTGAAAGGTAAATATACCTTCCTACGGCTGAGCTATCAGGGCGCTCTGTCACTTTGCCCTAAGAAAACCTGTTGCTTTACTCTCCAAAGTCAAAGCTAAAGGATGCCAACCGCAAATTCCCAGAATCCGCGGACTCACTAATTATCTGTAATCTGTGGGCAGAATTAAACATTTCTGACTATTTGAGAACTTCCAATATTATTCTGGGCCCTTTTTTTGCGGTCTTAATCCACAGTTTGTACACCCAGTCTCTGGATCAGATTTCATCCTCTTTTGTATTTATGACTATACTGTATACCTATATTAAAAAAAAATGGATCACTCTTAAACTTTTATGTTTTAGATTTTGTAAATATTAATATGGTTTTTGTGTTGTTGTCCAATTAAATTCATGTTGCAGAAAACAATATAGTAGATAAAGGAAATAATCCTGTATAGCACAGAATATTACTTTCAGCTGAAGAATGTGATAGAAGGAATCCAATTCTTACAACTAGGGATGCTCCAGGACAGAAAAATAATAACCTATAACAATAACCGCTACAAGAAAATAGGTTTCTGTTAAACAGATATTGTGAACGTTTAACGTCTGAGCAGAAACAGTTTTAAAGTTTTTAATAAACAAGACTTTTCATTTGGAAAGTAAATTTACTTTCATATTTAAGGTGCTTAAAGTAAAGCTGTCGCAAATGTACACACTGTACATGGGTTGAAGAAAATCAGACCTTTAAGAAAAAATGATTGGTTCTAAGGCAACATAAGTACTATGCCAACTGGGACTTTTCTTTGAAAGTCAATCTTAGCCTTGGACTCCCAAAGTATTTGTATTGGTGTAGGCCTGGGGTCTTCTGAAGAAGGGCCAGTTTACTGACCTTTAGACTTAGAGGGTCTGGACTGTGACCAATGTGAGTAGAAAAGGTCCCAATGTCAGTGGGAAAAAATAATGCCCCATCGTTTGTTTCAGTGGGAGTAATAGTGCCCCATCATCGGTGTCAGTGGGAGGAATTGGGCCTCATTATTGGTGTCATTTGGAGGAATTGTGCCCCACCATTGGTGTCATTGGGAGGAAATATGGGCCTTCATTGGTGTCAATGAAGGGAATTGTGCCCTATTGTTGGTATCAGTAGATGGAACAGTGCACCGCAGGCCATATAAAAACAAACAAAGGGCCACATCTGGCCCCAGGCCACAGTTTGAAGACCACTGGTGTAGACCAAAGAGGAGGCTTGAGAATTTGGGTGGGTGGGGGGGGGGCTGATATGACTTTAACAGGGAAAGTCAAGTTTTACAGATAACTATATCTAGTTTTATCTTTAGATCCAAAGGGAACATATGGTTTTCACTAAAGGTAGCCTCTATTTTTTGTCAGTTATTTCCCAACTGACACTCCCTGCCCCTCCATTCCCTAGTTTAGTTTCTGTTTCATTCTTGCTGAGTAAAGCGGCTTTAGTTAGAAATATTTTTTTAGTACCCAACAAAGAAAATATTCTATGCAATGTACCAGGCTGAAACAAAGTACGTACATTGGATTCCACTTGTGATCCCTGGTGAACTGACACAGCCCGTGGAACTTGTCAAGTCGGCAAGATGCCATACTGTCTATACAGACTGGGCTGGGAACTGGGTCCCAGGGGGAATGTCTGTTGCATAAAGCAAGATTATGGACAGAACACTCTACTTTCTGTATTTAGTCTGTCTATAACTCTGTTACCATACAGTGCTGTGTTTCTGGGCTCAACTCCAACAAGGGCACTTTTTGCAGGGCATGTATTCTTCCTGCGTTTTTCCTGAAGATGCTCTGCAGTCCCCACATAATCCAAAACAATACCAGCTTCTTGACTTCCATCCAAATTATTCCCCAAAGTGTGACAGTTGCCATGGTGGCATGGTGGGGACATTGGACTGCAAGCCTAACTGGAGCAGAGGGTTTTGTTAATGTATGTGCCATGGACAGTACTTTAAAGTATGAAAAAAATAGCTAAAAAAATACTTTGTTTTGTTTTCCCAATTTGAAAGGACTGGGGAAGGGTTAGATCTTCTATCATGTTTTTATTTCCGTCCCTTCAGAGAGATTTCACTTCCCGTCCTAGAGAAGTGTTGTAAGCTAACCCCTTTCTAGTCAATTTGCCAAGTATATACTGTATGTTAAGAATGAACCGAACAGGAGAACCAAGAAGCTCCACTCAGAGCAATGTCTTGGTAGTCACCTGTACAGGAAGTGAAGAGAAATCCTCTGTCAATAAAAACCTGATAGCCCACCCTTTCCTTATTCTAACTTAAAAAATATGAGTTGAGTTTCCTTTTATTATTAATAACCGCACAATGGTTTAATACAGCATTTCTCAACCTACTCCAATGGACCTCCTAAATTATATTTAGGCCTCGCGAAACCCTTGGTAAAATGTATTAATTTGGATGTCAGTGGGAAGAATGCTCCTTACATTAGTAGTCACTGAGATGAATGCATTCCTTACAGTGGTAGTCAGAAGTAGAGATGGCCCGAACACCCCCCCCCGTTCGATTTGCACCAGAACTCCCATACAGAGAAAATGTTCTGATCTGAACCCTATTAAAGTCTATGGGAACCGAACTTGAAAAATTAAAAGTCCCCATTTTGAAGCCTTTAATGCAAGTTATTGGCAATAAAAAGGACATGGGGGTCCAGGTACTGCCCTGGGGGTATCAATGCAAAAATTTTTTTTTCAAAAGATCATTTTTAAAGGAGCAGTGATTTTAATGATGCTTAAAGTGCAACAATTAAAAATAAAAAAATAAATACAGTGCCTGGGGGGGGGGGGGGGGTCCCTTAGTCTGCTTGTAAAGTGGCACATCTGTACCATGGATAGAACCTACTGAAGCAAAACTGACATTTTTAAAGTAGAAAAAAAAAAAAAGAGTCAAACCACCTTTAAAATTGCGGGCAATAAAAAGTGAAAATCTAAAAAAAAACAGCATGGGGGTCCCCTCTAAAATCTATGCCAGACCCTTATCCAAGCATGCAGGCGGGTAGGCCAGAAAAGGGGGGGGACGGGGGACGAGTGAGTGCCCCCCTCTCTCCTGAACCATACCAGGCCACATGCCCTCAACATGGGGACAGGGGCCTCAACCCCACAACCCTGGCCGGTGGTTGTAGGGGTCTGCGGGTCGGGAGCTTATGGGAATATGGAAGCCCCCTTTAACAAGGGCGCCCCAGATCCCACCCCCTATGTGAATGAGTATCGGATACATGCACCCCTACACATTCATCAAAAAAAGTGTAAAAATAAATAAAATCAGGAGGCATTTTTTGACAATTACTTTATTAAAAACAAAAAAACTGTGTCCCCTGACATAAATCTATCTTCAATCGCGACACCGCTGCCACCGCAAGACCCGAACAAGAAAATAAGTAAACACTCCGTCGTCAACTAAGGAAGATCGCCGAATGCATGGCTTGCCCTTTGACAGTTCTTATATAGGTAACAGCAGAACCACTCGGCGATGTCACCTGGTGGCACCGCCCATTGTGATGTCACTGACCAAACATGCACCAGTTGGTGATGTCAAAAGGGGCGGAGCCACCAGGTGACGTCGCCAGGTGGCTCCGCCCGGCGAACACCCGCCGAAAGCCCTGCAAACTTTTGCTCGGCCCGAACCGATCGCCCAACTCTAGTCAAAATGCCACCAGAACAGAAAAGATTAGATCATTGCAACTTTTGTGATTTTAACATAGCAGTCTATGGCATTCATGTCTCAAGGATGAAAAACACAGAAAAAGTAGTATAGGAACTATTTTATTTTTTTTGCTGTGACTTGGTTCGCAGCAATTAAGACTGCATCCATTGAGATGAATACATTTTGACTTGTCATGTGACTTTCTGTGTCGCACGTCGCAGCAAATTGCAGTGTGAACCAGGGCTAAGAGATCTGTTATCTCTTTATAATTAATGTATGTTTGCAGAGCACTTTTCTTTTAATCTGCAGTAGCTTTCAAAGATAAAGTCAGTATACATAACCACTTCTACAGCTATATGTGTATGATAAATATCAGCAATTTACAAGATCCTTCTTTGTACAATTACATACTATAAAATTAAGTTGAGCTTCTTCTTCATCTACGACTCGTTTGCCTGACCACCATCAAAATTCAACTTGTTTTCATCCTGTCAATTCATTAGTACCTAGTAATGTCACCAGGGTGTCAGACTTTAGGAGACTCAGTCACCAACTTCAATAAAATGCAGGCTAAAGCACAGAAAATCAATCATTTTAATTGCCCACATACAGTGCTTTCCATTCCATAAATTATTTCCTTATTCAATTGCAATGTGCCTCTGAACTTGCTCGAACCTTTGATTGCTCCAGTAGTAAGTTCCCAGAGTAAATTTCCTAGCCTAGACCTCTCCCTCTATGCAAGTTCTAGCCCTCTCCTCTTCTGGAAAGGTCTAATTACTGTCTGTGCTGGCCCAGCTTCTGGGCCCCTCACCTCTCTACATAACGTTGAGGTGGATTCCAGCCCAAGTGGTATTACTTTGACTGCAGTACACAACATAGAGGTTGGAGACACTATACTGTCTAGCAAGTGTGCCAGGATTATACAACTGGATGCACATTTTTGGCAGAAAATACAATGTGCATGTATTTATTTTAAAGTGCTACTAAACCCAGGACTCTGCATTCACTATATCTGGTCCCCCACTGTACACAGAACATGGAAATGCAATTATTTTACTAAGTATAAACTGCTAAATACCTTTTCTCATCAGCAGTATATCGCAGTCTTGTGACTTCTATCAGTGTCTAGCAGAGCACAATAAGCACAGGTGTCAAATCGGCGGCCCTCCAGCTGTTGCAGAACTACAAGTCCCATGAGGCATTGCAAGGCTGACAGTTACAAGCATGACTCCCACAGGCAGAGGCATGACGGGTATTGTAGTTCCGCAACAGCTGGAGGGCCACCAATTTTACACCCCTGGGTTAAAGCTTGTAAGAGGAGTTTTCATTCTACTCTGACTGTCCTATGAGGACTGCAGGACCCCTGACCCTCTGTTTGGACAGTGTTGATTGGCCCTATGCTGATCATTTGCACTCTCCCGAAAACAAAAAAAAACTCTCTAGCAGTGCACACCAAACTGAGCATGTGTATAGTGCCCCTGAGGCTCTATTCTATAAGGAGATGGGTTGGGGACAGTGGAAGATGGGTAGGATCGGAGAAGACAAGATCACATAGCCGTCTTACACAATGCAGAGGATTAACCACTTATGTTCCACAGTGAGTATAACAAGCATGCTTTACTTCATATACAGACTGATTTTACTGTTGTGGGTTTAGTAACACTTTAACAGTCTATTTAGCTGTTTGCCTACACTTCTGCTCAAAGCAAAGCTCTGGAATGGGCCAGCATTTGGAAACGCAAAAGTATTAACTTTTTCCACCAGAACTTTAAAAAGTTCTGAACGCTGATGGAGAAGTGGAGATGGGGGCCAGAAGGATCAGTCGATCTTGTGACCACTATGATTGGCTGTCCCGGTGATAATATGATTGAGAACCAGTCCTTCAAGGCTACAGATCATTAGCAGGGAACAAGAGCTGTGCCTTGCAGGGCCGGTGCAAGGATTTTTGACACTCTAGGTGAAACTTCATTTTTCCGCCCCTGACTCCACCCCCTTTATCCTGTCTATCTTTAAGGTGGAGGTGGCGGCGCATCTCTACCTATTTCTTCAGTCGTCGACCCGGCCTAAAGACAAATAGTGGTGACACGCCAGATGTGGTCCGTAGGTATATGGACAGGCTAGGGTAGTATATAGACAGGGTAGGGTGGTATATGGACAGGGTAGGGTAGTATATGGACAGGCTAGGGTAGTATATGGACAGGCTAGGGTAGTATATAGGCAGGCTAGGGTATTATATGGACAGGTTAGTGTAGTATATAGACAGGCTAGGGTAGTATAGGGGTGGGCTGGGCTAGGGTAGTATAGGGCAGGCTAGGGTAGTATAGGGGTGGGCTAGGATAGTATATGGAAAGTGTCAACAAAATTGTATGGTGTGATCCCTCGCGCTAAATTGAGTTAGTAGGTTGTGTAGATGCTTCTGTGATTGGCTGAAATTAAGTGCAAGTGGGTGGTGATGATGTCTCTGTGGACTGCAGCAAAATCTGAAGTGTTCACTTACACTCAGCATAAATATAGTAATAAAAGTGATTTCGCGCTTAAAAATCTATCACCTCAAAATATAGTGCATACAATAAAATGAATGAAAAAGTGCAATATCAAAAAGTGCTCCATAGTGCAATAAATAATTAACAAAAGTGCTTTTGTGCATCAAAGATATCATTAGACATAAATGAAAAGTTCATTGGAAATAGATGAAAAAGTTCATATTGTGCAACAATATTCAAAGTTTGTGTTGTGCTATTACACTGGGATCATTTGGTGAAAATGGAAAAAATATTTTAATCTTGAGATTGGTGATCCGGTGGCACCGGGCTCTCTAGACTCTCACCTTAGATAAGATGAATATGGGCATCAAAAATGTAAATGTAATGTATCAAAACATTTTGCGATAACACACAACCGAGATCCTTCACACCTCCAATTTTGGGGCATTGAAAAATACAAAGGTACATGGAGAGGTAGCCATAAAATTAGAAGCATAAGCCAAAGAGAGTCATATTGGATACACACTCTACGCACACTTACACCTAGGGGAATGAACGTAGAGTTCGATTTAAACTGTTTTTTAAGTAATTTTTAAAAAAATATTTTTATCTTGTTCTGAATGATTTTATTTGTATTAATTATCTTTGTGGATATAATATAACTATACATTTTCATTTATCGGGTATTTAATATTGAACATAGTATATCTACATACTGGACTAGCATTTATCTCAATAGATTTTTAAATTTGTGTATTAATTTACTATTCAATATACTAACTGAACTTTAGCTATATAATGTTATAATTATGATATGAGGACTGAGACGCCTCCTTGAGCACTCGGGCATTGACTGACAGTCCCTATCATCACATAGTTCACAACACTCCCATTGCAGACAGTAATATGGCGGACAACAACATTATTTTTATCTCAAAAGGTCCGCCACCCATACGATCTGATTGGTGTTAAGGCCGGACATAATTTTAGACTACAAAAAAATGGCCGACATGCAGTACTTTTTTATTCATGATATTGTAATTTTTATCTTTATTTAAGATGCAATAACATTTCAATATCCATTTCTTAGATACACTAATATCAGCCTGGATAAAATTCACATATACAACCACTAAGACAAATAGGACACAACTAAAATTCGTACAAACACAGCGTTCTAGATTTGTCTTGACCCTTCTACACATGGCCGCAATCTTGCACATATTGCCACCTGTAAGATGGCCGCGACAACACAGGCGCACTGTAACACTAAAAATGGCCGCTAAGAAGACCAACAATGACATAAGGACATTGTACCACAACAAAAATGGCCGACACACAACTTCCGGTATCGTCACATAAAAGACACTCCTCTCGGACCAATCCGGTTCCCCAGTTGAAGTCACGAGCGGTGACGTAACGCGTAGGGCGTGGCCGAGCACAGACGAAACCGGAAACCAGTAAGGAGGCGCCTCAGACGCCGCTCCTCAACTTTTTATCGTATATGCTGTTTTTAAATTGATTAAATGTAAGAGACCACCTGATTTTTTAATAAATAACCATCTTTTACAAACATACTACACTATTGGAGGCATCCTTTTTCTCTCCCCTTCCTGTGCTGGGATTATTGGACTGTCAGGTGTGGGGACCAGTCTGCTGCATCAGTCCAGATATCCCACTGTACGTGATGTGCCAGTGATGAGAAGGATGGAGCCTGCTGGAGCCTTGTGGTGCAGGTCAGGACAGAGTGGAGGGGCCCAGGGGGCCCTAGGAGGCTGAGAAGGAGCATGAACAGCAGCCCCCAGTTCCAGCTTCAAAACTGAACTACCAGACTTTGAACCCAAGAACGAGCCCCCAGGACCTGTGTGATCTCCGTGAGAGCCACCAATCAGGACATGGAGGAGGCGGACCTACAGGAGTACTTCATGGAGGCTTTCTTTGACAGACGCTTCTCCTGATGGCGACCCTGGTGGGGAACATCGGCAGACCATCAGCCAGCCAAAGCTGCGCCCTAGGCAGCTGCCTAGTTTGCCTAGTGGTAGCGCCGGCCCTTACCTTGGTCTTTGTGCTGGGAGCGTGCAGTGAGCAGAAAAACATCAGCCACCCAGCACATATGTGTTAGGCAGTCATAAAGGGGTAAAGTGATACTAAAGTTCTGTTTTTTTTTTGGTTTGTTTAAAAAACAAACATGTCATACTTACCTGCTCTGTGCAGTAGTTTTGAACAGAGCATCTCCTCTTCTTGAGTCCCTTGCCCGTGTTCTGTCGAGAAGCGCCCCCCCCCCAATCGAATAGTGCCCGGGATGTACTGCGCATGCGCAGTACGGAACAGCACAGCAGCTGATTTTCCGATCAGCTGGGCTGATGTAACAACGGCACAAGCGCACATCGTAGGAGGTATCTCTCGATGGCAGATACCATTTCACAGGCACAATTTAAACCTATACAAACCGCGGGGGAGACCGTAGTTTTCACATTGTGCATCGCTGCTGCTGGAGGGTGGCTACTGCCTGTGTTGAAGAGCTGGTTTTGTCTGTGTTGCAACCCGCCCTTTCACACAGCCAAATCCGGCCTTTCAACACAGCAAACCCGCCCTGCAACACAGACAAAACCGGACCATTCAATGTGAGAACTACGCTCTTCCCCCGCTGTTTGTATAGGTTTCAATTGTGCCCGTAAAATGGTATCTCCCATCGAGAGATGCCTCCTACGATGTGCACTTGCGCCCTGGTCACGTCACTCCAGCTGATCGACAAATCAGCTGAAGTGCGGCTCTGTCCTGCACATCCGTGGGCACTATTCAATGGGGGGCACTTCTCGACAGAACACCAGTGCTCCCGGCCCCTCCCCCCTCTCCGAGTGCCTCTACGGCAAGCAGCTTGCTATGGGGGAACCTGAGCTGAGCTGCTGCTCTGTATGTCCATTGAGACACGGAGCCGCGGCTCGGCCCCACCTCCTCTCTCTCCTCATTGGCTCAGTGACTTTGATTGACAGCAGTGGGAGCCAATGGCGCCCACTGTGTGTCTCAGCCAATCAGGAGGGAGAGTCCCTGGGCAGCCGAGTCTCTAGAGCAACATCGCTGGATCGAGATGGGCTCAGGTAAGTATTAGGGGGGCTGCTGCACACAGAATGCGTTGAGATAAAAAAAACTTCTGCCTTTAGAACCACTTTGAAGTGATTGTCCTTGTACATGTTATACTTACCTGTACATGTTATACTTACCTCCTCTGTGTAGTGGTTTTGCACAGAGCAGCCTGGATCCTCCTCTTCTCGGGTCCCTCTTTGCTGTTCCTGGCCCCTCCCTCCTATCGAGTGCCCCCTCAGCCAGCAGCTCTCTATGGGGGCACCCGAGTCGAGTCAAAGCTCCGTGTATCCATTCAGACACGGAGCCACAACCTGCCCTCCCTCTCTCCCCTGACTGGCTGACTGCCATTGATTGACATTGGCAGGAGTCCTTTCTTGTATTAAGAGAGGTATGGACTCTAGAGAGAGATATAATTTTGCTGTACAAATCCTCATCTGGAATATGCATTTCAGTTTTGGGCACCAGTTCTCAAAAAGGATATCGAGGAACTTGAGAAAGTGCAGAGAAGGGCAACCAAACTGATAAGAGGCATGAAGGAGCTCAGCTATGAGGAAAGATTAGAGGAACTAAATTTATTCTCTCTTGAGAAGAGGAGATTAAGGGGGGGTATGATCACTATGTATAAATATATAAGGGGTCCATATAGTAAGTGAACTTGGTGTTGAGTTATTCACTTTATGGTCAGCACAGAGGACAAGGGGGCACTTTTTTTTTTTTTTTTTTTTAGAGGAAAAGAATTTCATCTCCAAATACGGAAAGGTTTCTTTGCGGTAAGAGCTGTGAAGATGTGGAATAGACTCCCCCCAGAGGTGGTTCTGGCCAGCTCAGTAGATTTCTTTAGGAAAGGCCTGGATTATTTCCTAAATGTACATACCGATAATATAACTGGGTACTAACATTTATATGTAAAGTTGATCCAGGGAAAATCCGATTGCCTCTCTGGGATCAGGAAATAATTTTTCCCCTGCTGTGTCACATACTTTACTAGGGAGTTGGAAATGCGGAGGGTAGCCTCTTGCACGGTTCCGGTCCCAACACCCCTGGTAGTGGGTACAGGGAGTCCTGGGGCAATGAAGGGGGCAGGTGCCTGCAGGCAGAAGACTGGAGCGTGGAGATACAGGAACCTCTCAGAGGAAGGAGTAAGGACTGATCACCAGAACTGTTTAGCAGAAGCCAGGCAAGTAGGTATGGGCTCAGGAACAACTGCAGCGTCAGGAACAGGCAAAGGTTGGCAACTGGCTGGCAACAAGGTACATAAAGGGAAGGCAGGATCATAGTCAAGGACAAGCAGAGGTTGGCAACGGCTTGACAGCGAGGTACGGAAGCGGAGCCGTGGTAGTGAATCCAAGCCAAGGTCTGTATTATCAGCAGAGGTAGATAACAGGCAGAGGTAATCCAGGAGAGTAGTCAAGGAAGCCGGGTTTGTCAGAAGCAAGGTAACAGGTTAGAACAGCAATCAGGAACACAGGGATGGGCTGAAGACAATCCAGCACTGGTATCAGGCAGAGTCTCTGTTTATATATGGCGCCATGCGCCGGGATGGGCGGATGCGAACGTGCGTGCGCGAGCTAACGCACACGTGCTCGTATGGGTGCGCCTGTGCGCACGTTTGTTCTGGATCTCGCTCGTCTCTGTCGGGGACACCGCGCATGCTCATTGGCATTAGCGGAACGGGAATTAGCCACTGCTGCTCGGAGATGGGCATTGGCAATGTGAGTTCTTTGACATGCTGTAGCATGTTGGATCATGCTTTTCTGGGTTTTTTTTGCCTTCCTCTGGATCAACTGTGGGTATAGGATTGGGTATATGGGATTGTATGATATTTTTTTTTTTATGGTTGAACTAGATGGACTTGTGTCTTTTTTCAACCTGACTAACTATGTAACTATGTAACTATATCTGTTGTAAGGGGGATGGGGTGCTTGAATGGAATGCAGAGACAATTTTTTAATATGATAAAGAGTATGATACATTTATATAGTCTTATGCCCTGTACACACGGTCGGATTTTCCGATGGAAAATGTCCGATTGGAGCGTGTTGTTGGAAATTCCGGCCGTGTGTGGGCTCCATCGGACATTTTCCATCGGATTTTCCGACACACAAAGTTTGAGAGCAGGATATAAAATTTTCCCACAACAAAATCTGTTGTCGGAAATTCCGATTGTGTGTACACAAATCCGACGGGCAAAGTGCCACGCATCCTCAGAATAAATAAAGAGATGAAAGCTATTGGCCACTGCCCCGTTTATAGTCCCGACGTACGTGTTTTACGTCACCGCGTTCAGAACGATCGGATTTTCCGACAACTTTGTGTGACCGTGTGTATGCAAGACAAGTTTGAGCCACCATCCGTCGGAAAAAATCCTAGGATTTTGTTGTCGGAATGTCCGAACAAAGTCCGACCGTGTGTACGGGGCATAACAGATACAAACCGCCCCTTTGAAGGCAACCATAATGCTGATGCGGCCTGCAATGAAACTGAGTTTGGCAACCCAGCTGTAGACAATGGCGCTCGTACGTCACACAATAACTGAATAAAACTGTCAAGCCTGGCCTCCTTCTGTAAATGCAAGCTTCCTGACTTTTACTCAACCAGCACAAGCATGTAGAAAATGTAGTTGGAGAAAAGTCAGATCGTTTTTTTCAGTTTTTTTTTTTTATATGTCAAGTAATAGCTACTGAATGTATGCCAGTTCCAACAATCTGAGGATTACAAAAATCTTCTACAGAAGCACGTCAGGGATTCTGACCCAGCAGGTTGGCCCCCCTGCAATGTTTTAAGAAATGTATACTGTCTAAATCTAGTTCTGAGGCCTCGGAAAACCCAGAGAGTCTTAATATGACAGATATGCAGTCTAGGCTTCATCCTGATAAAGGCTAATCCAAACTCTCTTCTGCCAAAATGTGGACCGTTGCTTCTTAGGGGGGATCCTGGACCAAATGGTTTGTATAAATAACTGCTTTAAGAGTCATGTCGACACGTATTCTTGTCAAACTGTGTCTTATACAGATGTGTTTGTGTGAAAATGCAGCTTTTAACAAGAAAAGGCTGAACTTAACCACTTTAGTCCTGGATCCATCTCCCCCCCCCCCCCCTTTTTTTTTTTTTACATGTTTAACCACTTGACCTCCATAAGATTTACCCCCCCCCCCCCTTCATGGTACAATACATTTTTATTCACGTTCTTGAAACATATTAAACATACATGAGGTTTTGTATTCGCAAATGTTTTACAACATGTATACATTGGATGGAACATAAACAACATTGTTATATTAATTCAATGCCAAATTAACATTTAGTAATCAAAGTATATTAATATGAATATTAATAATAGGAAAGTATACTATTATTAATCATTTAGGATATAGAAGTAAAAAAAAGAAAGAAATTTGAAAAAAGAAAGATCTGAGTTAAAATAATAAAGATAACAATGAGCGATTTAGTGTAAATTCATAAATGAAGATTTAAATAACGGTCCAGACTTATCTAATTGACTGCATCTCTAAGTTGTAACCTGAGCGAAGTCTGGTGAATATCTGAAAATAACCCACGGTGACCATGTCTTATGAAATTTCTCTATTGATCCATTAGCTGTTGCTACCAATTCCTCCATGTTGTTAAGCTCCTGAATTGTATTAATCCATTCTTTAACCGCTTGCCGACCAGCTGCCGCCATTTTACTGCGGCAGGTCGGCGCGATCCCGCGAACCATCGTAGCTATACGTCGGCTCGCGGGACCGGTATAGCAGGCGTGCGCATGCGACTGCTGCACTGCAGGGGTGCCGATGTTCGTGGCCTCTAGCCCCTATTTTGTAGAAGCTATAACTTTTGCGCAAACCAATCAATATACGTTTATTGCGATTTTTTTTACCAAAAATATGTAGAAGAATACATATCGGCCTAAACTGAGAAAAAATTAGCTCTTTTTTAAAAAAAAAATGGGGATATTTATTTTATTTATTTTCAAAATTGTCGGTCTTTTTTTGTAATAGCGCAAAAAATAAAAAAAACGCAGAGGTGATCAAATACCACCAAAAGAAAGCTCTATTTGTGTATGTAAATTTTGTTTAGGTGGTTAAACCACCACTGAAGTGGTTAAATGATAGAATGCAGTTCAATTTCCAATATTTTGGTATTAGGACTTTAGCTGCTATCAAAAAAATAATCAGGCCGTTTTTTGCAATACGGCAAAGCATTATTTTAACTGACAATTGCGCGGTCTTGTAACGCTGTACCCAAATATAATTTTTGTCATTTTTTTTCCCCCACAAATAGAGCTTTCTTTTGGTGGTATTTGATCACCTCTGCGGTTTTTGTGCGCTATAAACTAAAAAAGTTCTGACAATTTTGAAAAAAAAATAATTTTTGTTATTTTCTGCTATAAAACATATCCAGTAAAAATTTAAAAAAAAAAATCGCATTTCTTCATCAGTTTAGGCCAATATGTATTTTGCTTTGGTAAAAAAATCCCAATAAGTGTTTATTGATTGGTTTACGCAAAAGTTATAGCGTCTACAAACTATGGGATATAATTATGGAATTTTTATTTATTTTATTTTTTACCAGTAATGGCAGCGATCAGCGACTCATAGCGGGACGGCGAAATTGCGACAGACAAAATCGGACGCTGACACTTTTTGGGGACCAGTTACCACTAATACAGTGATCAGTGCTAAAAAAATATGCACTGTCACTGTACTAATGACACTGGCTGTGAAGGGGTTAACATCAGGGACGATCAAAGGGTTAACACTGTGCCTAGCCAGTGTTTGTGTACTGTGTGGTGCTTTTACTAGGGAATTTTGCAGGAATACAGGATCAATGCCTTCCCTACTGACAGAACGGGGATCGGCCTTGTTTACATTGGCAGATCGCCGTTCTGGCTCCATGCCTAATTACTCGGCAGTGACGGCAGACATCAAGTCAGTTGTACCCGCAAATCAGCTCCTGCTGCGTATACTCTCAGCGGGAGCGGGTCGCCGGTGGAACCAAGAAGTGCAGGATCATGTACTAGGTACATGATCTGGTGCAGCAGAGCTGCCTTGCTGCCGTATATGTAAGTTATATGGTTGGCAAGAGGTTAAAAAATCTATTTAGGTCTGAAGAGTACCTAAACCCCAAAAACATTACATATTTTCTGTAAGCAGACTCCCTGGATAATAAAATAGTGACAGTTCCAATTTTTTTACATTATACAATATCAATGCAGCGGTTTATGCAAACACATTATCGCAATATATCAACCAATTTTTTTGGATCTTTTGGTAAAATATGAAAGATAAGGTTGCCGCAAGTAAATAGATACCCAACATGTCAAGTCTTCCTATTACGTGTACCCGCGAAACAGCAACAAACTTCTGTACCCTAAATACCTTAGGTGCTTCGTGTAACTAATCATTTTTTGGTGACAGGATCTTTTTAATGAGACATCAGGGGTCTAAAAGACCCCTGATGTCTCACCTGTCCTCGATTGAATCCAATGGAGTCACCTCTGTGTTGGTAGCAGGAAGGGAAGATCAGAGAATGGACATTTATTGATCTCTCTACCCTCTACCGGGCAGCATGCGCCATACCAGTACTGGGACCACCAATGAGTGCGCAGATCCCAGGAAACATGGCGGGGGCAGCATGTTGTGGCAGTTCAAAGCTGCCTGTATCAATTCCACCAGAAAACTGACAGTTGGCCTAACAAATGTACACACACTCCCAGCCGCTATAGCAGCTAGAAGTATGTTTAAAAGCTCCTGATCCCAGCTCTATTCTAAAACAGTGCTGGGACTCAAGTGTTTGCTTGAAGATCAACTTCAACTCAATAGGACAGTTTGCATTCAAATAAACAAGTGCAACTTAAAGTGGAGTTCCACCCACTTTTACAACCCTTCAGCATCCCTCACTAAACTGTGCACTGTAAATGAATTGGATATTTTTTTTTTCTCAGCACCTACTGTATATCTGCTGTATTCATTTTTCACTTGCTCCTCCCTGGCCATGGCCCATCGCATCATTTCCTTTTTGCAATGCCTTCTGGGAAGGGGCGGCAACTTCCTCTGACACTGCCGTTGCTATGGAAACCTGACCTGAAACCTATTACACTGCTGAGCATGTGCGAGATCTGCAAGGATGAGATCCAGGAAGAAATACAGTCTGGCTTCAGATGCCCACACTTAAGATGGCCACGGCCTGCTGTAAGTTTAACAAATAACAAACTACTGCTATAAACTAACAAAACAGACCTTAGTTTACAGATTAACTTTACTAGAATACATTAAGCTTGTGTATTATAGGAGTATTTTTATTTAAAAAGTATAATTTCGGCCGGAACACCACTTTAACGAAAAGCAGGTCAAGCTCAGTCATGTGTACTGCTCCATTAAAGTCAATAGGATTTTGCTGACCTGTATTGGACAAACAAATCAAATGCATTTCAAAAGTAGTGTCCATCAACATAAACCCTTAGATAGCTGTGGCTTTGAAGAGCTCCATAATTCACCTGACAGCTGTATTAGACATGTGCAATTAATTTTGGTCCGAATATAAATTCAGACACATTTTTGGATATTTGGAGATTCAGATGTATTTGAATCTCCGAATGAAATAGTAACGAATTTTGTTGACATTCATTTAATTTAATTTCATTCAATATATTCGTTTTGTAACGAATTTCAAATTTTTGGAACGATTAGAATTCTGATCAGTCGAAAAATGATCGAAATGTTGTGTCATTACTCTTTTTTTACACTTTGTTGGTGAATGGGTGGGGGTACTAAGTACCCCATACTTACCCACATGGGGGGGGCAGGATCTGGGGGCCCCTTGTTAAAGCCAACGATAACGGAATGTGGCCTGGTATGGTTCCGGGGGGGGGGGGGGCGCTCACCGCCACCCCCCTTTCCTGGACTGATAAGGGACCCCACGCTGTTTTTTCAAAATTTTCATTGTCGGTATTCTTTTGTTGCCATTTGAGCTGTCAGTGGGGAAGTCAGCTGAAAGTTGAAAAGACATTGGTTGTCAAGGACGCGGCTGGCCCCGCTCCTTAACAACCAGCTATTTTTTCCCACAGATTTCGACTCGGCCGATCATTTTGAGACCGATCCGAATTCGAATCGTTCTAAAAATTTGGAATTCATTCGAAAATTAATAAGTGAAACAAAACTAAAAGAATTCAGAAACTAAATGAAATTAGTATCATAAGGAATCTATCCAAAAGGAAAAGTTTTTTTGCACATATCTAATCTGTATAAAATGGCCAACAATCTCTTCTACATATTTAGAAACAGTAGAATTTCTCGAACTTGCCTAATCTGAACTGTCTGACGTAACCCAAAAGTCCCATTTTTATTTGTTTTGTATTTTGAAGACTCTACAGTCCACATACCTCTATAGTTTGCTCTAAAACAGAGCTGCCTTTGGTTTATTTTTACCTTTAAAATAATTCAATTTTTTGCAAGAAAAACAAACTCCTGTGTCTTCCACAGCCTGCACTTTTTCACCGTAACATACTGAAAAGGTGACTGCCGCTATTAAAAAAATAATATAACTATAATTCAAAGGTGTCATATTCAAGGTCAGGTGCCATACTGTTCCCGGGGAAAAATATTTTCTATTTTTTTTTTTTTTTTTGTATTTTTTTTTAAGCTATGGCTTTCCAACACAACACAGTTTTAAAGGATGTGTCTAGCAAAGGCTAGACCTTATGCTACTTCTGATATTTTATCCCATTGAGAAAAGCAACATCCTCTGAATCACAAAGTCCTACTTAAGAAAACAGATGGGGTTTTCGGTCAGGGAAATACCTTTATATTCCATTCACTGGAAAAAAAAAGTCAGACTAAATACTGAAAATATTTATATACATGTGACAGAATAAAACAAAAATACATTTTTCAACTTTTACTGCATGTATATTTTAATAAAAATCAGAACTTTAAACATTGTCCTAATAAAAGTGTATCTAAACCTTACCAAAACTCTATACTACAGTATATTGCAGCTTATAAGTCCTTAGACACGGTAACTGCATAAGTTTTCTTTTGTTTCAGGCTTTTCTTCCATTATTTTCACCTGGTGGTCCTGCCAGTAACAGACTTCCTGTCTGAGGGTGACAGTGCTCACTCCCTGTATACTGTACAGTATTTATGGAGGAACAGCATTGTTTCTCCAGGACATGGCTCTTTAAATTTTTCGGTATAAGGCGCACATCTCATATTTTACAAAAAGAAAAAATCACAGGCTGATTTTTCTGTAAACAGCATGATATGATTTGGTCCTACAGGTATAGCCCGGTGCCGGACAAAAGCAAGGTTTAGAATGCATCTGGTTGCTATCCCCCTGTAAGTCGTTATGCTGGTGTCACATCCCCTCCCCACCAGCAAGGAGAAAACCAAGCTACCCTAAGCCTACAGACTTGGATAGCAAGTGCTTGGGGTACTGGGAGATGTGATTATGACTAAGAGAACCTTGATCAGTGAAACGCGTTAATCTTGCCATGCCTGCATAGAGGTCTCATGATGTATCTTGATGGAGTTTTATCTTAAATAAAGTAATCATCACTGCTTTATACCTGGGAGAAGGGCTCCGGTGTCGCTCCTCAATTGGCGTGCCCGCGCCCCCTAGTGGTCAAAAGGCGAACTGATGTACAGCTACGTCGGTTCGCCCAGGGGAGCCAACCTGCCGCAGTACAACTGCGGCGGCTGGTTGGGAGGGTATTAAAAAGGGGCTAAGGTTACCTCTAGCACCCTGGCATGTGGGGACGGACTGATAGATGTGCCATTGCACGTGGGGGAGGAAATATTAAGAGCTCGGTTTTAGATAGATTCAGTTTGAGGAAGTGGTTTGACATCCAGGCTGATATGTCTGTTAGTAAATCAGTGATGCGTAAGGAGACTGATGGGGTGAGCTGAGGGGTAGAGAGATAGATTTGGGTGTCATCAGCATATAAATGGTAGTGGAAGCCATGGGAGGCTATCAGCTGACCCAGAGAGGACGTGTAGATCAAGAATAGTAGAGGTCCAAGGACAGGGAGTCAGAGGTTGAGAGATGACAGCTAAACCCTGTCCTCAACTTGGTAGGAAGGTGCAGGTAGGCGTCTGCGGTCAGAATGGAGTCTGTACCTATCATTGGCACGTCACAAGGACTCTTGGACCTGTACCCAAGTGGAACGAAGACCACGGAGTGGCTTCTCCAATGCAGGAATGCTCTGAGGAACAAATGAGTCAGGCAACATGGATGGTTGGAAACTATAATTCGCCATGAATGGAGACAATCAGGAAGCGGTATTAACAGCACTACTGAGCAAACTCCGCCAAAGGTAAGAGGTCTGACCAGTTGTTATGGTGGTCAGAAATGTAGCAACGTAAAAACTGTTTCAAGGACTGATTGGCTCATTCTGCTGCCCCATTGGACTGCGGGTGATATGCAGAAGAGAAGGAAAGCTGAATTCCCAACTGTGCTCCAAAGGCTTGCCAGAACCTGGACACAAACTGGCTACCCCTGTCCAAGACTATCATCTTGGGTATCCCATGTAAGCGAAAGCAGGCAAAAATGGAAGCCAGTGCTTTAGATGTGGGCAACTTCTTAAGTGGAATACAATGAGACATTTTTTCAAGAACTGGTCAACAACCATAAGGATAACTGTGTTGCCCTGAGAGTTGGGTAACTCCACAATGAAATCCATAGACAGGTGGTTCCAAGGTCTCTCTCCATTGGGTATGGGTTGTAAGAGACCCACTGGAAGTTGTTGTGGTATCTTACTCTGATAACACATGGAACAAGCAGCTATGAAGGCGGTTACATCAGCACGTAGACTAGGCCACCAGAATTGTTGGGAAATGGCCCAAAAGAGTTGATTCTTCCCTGGGTGGCCATCAGACTTGGGAGAATGGTAAGTCTGGAGCACGGCAGTTTGGAGACTCTCAGGGACAAAGCAGCGGTCACAAGGTTTCTCAGGAGGAGAATGGATCTGAGCGGCAAGAATTTTGTCCCCCAAAAGAGAAGTGAGACTGGTGTGAACCGTAGCCAGAATACGATCGGAAGAAATCACAGAAACCGACTCTATCTTGGAAGTGGAGGAAAACTGTCATGACAATGCATCAGCCCTTACATTCTTAGTACCGGGTAAGAATGAGACTATGTAATTGAAACTTGACAGGAAAAGAGACCATCACGCCTATCTGGGAGAGAGGCATTTAGCCTCAGAAAAGAATGTAAGATTCTCATGGTCAGTCAGAATAAGAAGCGGCACAGTGCTACCTTTGAGGAGATGCCTCTGTCCCCATCTCATAATTGCATTCACGCAGGAGATAATTTCTTGGAAAAGAAGCCACAAGGATGCATAGCGCTCTCAGAGGTAGGACGTTCAGACAGCAGGGCACCAACTCCAGTACCAGCAGGAGATGAGGCTTTACGGATGAATCCTCGAGAAAGTGTGTCTGCCCCATACTCCTCCATGGCTTTGTCCTCCGAGACAGACAAAGGATAGACCTGACCACGAGGGGTATTGCACCAGGTTGAAGGTCAATTGCACAATCATACGACCGGTGCGGAGGCAAACTACCGGCTTGACCTTTGTCAAAGACTTTGCAAAATTTGCAGTACTCCTCCGGCAGGGCGGAAAGTGAAGGGTGCACAAGACCTTAGCTAGATAACATGTCTCTCTGCATTGTGGCAACCAGGATAGAACCTCAGCACAAAGCCAATCAAAAGAGGGGTTGTGCTTCTGTAACCAAGGATAACCAATAACCACCGGAAAATGAGGTGAGGAAATTACTTGGAATTGGATTATCTCCTGGTGAAGAGCCCCTACGGCCATGGTCAACGGAACAGTCTCATGAGTCACATGGGCAGGCTGTAGAGGTCTCCCATCAATAGCCTCAATGGCAAGTGGAGTGGCATGAAGCTGCAGTGGAATCGAGTGCTTAGACACAAAGGTACAATCTATGAACAGGCCTGCAGCCCCAGAGTCGATTAGAGCCTGTATCTCAATGAATGACTCAGACCAAGAAAGGGTATCCCGAACCAGGGGCTTATCCTTCTGGATAACTGGGGACGTAACAACGGCACCTAAGGCCTGTCCCCTACATTACCTCAGGTGCAAGCATTTCCTGGAGGAAACACTGGGTAGGACAAGACTTCAAAAAGTGACCTGCCTGAACACCATAAAGGCAAAATCTCTCCCTCCTCTTAAAGGCCCTCTCATCTGCAGAGACATGTGAAGCTCAACTGCATGGGTTCTACCTCACTGGCAGACTCGGTACCAGGAGGTATGGGAGGTGAGGGAGGCAAGGTAGGGACTACAATGCTCGGAGCCTAACGTACAGGAGGCTTACGCAAGCGCTCCTTAAAGGAAGGTCTCTCTCGGAGTCTGGAGTCAATAGGAATGGCAAACGTGATCAACTTCTCCAGCTCAATGGGTATGTCTCGGGCTGCTATCTCATCTTTGATGTTATCCGAGAGACCATGGGGTCTCATTGTTCCAAGCAACCTCTGCTGCCAGAGTACGTAAGTCAATAGCGTAATCGGCAACAGTTCTCGTACCCTGTTTGATGGACATAAGTGGAGCATGCAGGAACGTCAAATACCCTTTTAAAGGAAGCCACAAACTCTGGGTAACTCAGGAGGATAGGTTTTTGCGTCTCCCATAGAGGGTTTGCCCAGGCCAAGGCTCTCTCAGAAAGCAAAGATATCACGAAGCCTACTTTGCTTCTGTCCGTGGGAAATGCCTGGGGCAGCATCTCAAAGTATAACACAGGTTGTCCTGGAGCTGCCACAGTTAGAGATTCCAGGTAAGCAGTGCGATTCAGGAGCATCTGTAATGCTATGGCAAACTGATCCATGCGGTGATCCTGCTCACCCAAACTGGAAAAAATATTACCAACAAGTGGATTGCTTGCAACTTCTGAAATCATGGCCTTTGCCTACTGTCAGGAACCATGAATCAGACTGAAACAGAAGTGCAGTAAAAATCACACTATTTCATTAAATGGCAGAATGGTATAAACAGAGCAAACGTAGTCAAAACATAGCCAGAGTTCGGTAACCAGGACGGGTAGTCAGAACAAACAGGGGTCCAGAGAAACAGGAGTCCAGAGATCAGCGTAGTTGGGTGCACCAAACAGGATCAGGAACCAGAAGGGAAGCAAAAGTCTATTACAGGAAAACACAGCAGAGAGAGTCCGGATATGTTGACCAAGGCAAAGGCACAGATCTGATCCAGGGAGTTTATATAACCAGCAGCTCTAGCTGATGAGCAGGAAATGAAGACCAGGTTAGTCACTGTGGAATGAAGAGTCTTTGGCAATTAACCGACAGATGAGCACAGAGCTCTGAGAAGGAAGGGCTGAGCCCAGCCCTGACAGTGCTGAATTGTGAAAGGTTAACTGACTTTGATTGCATTTGTTCAAAAAACCCATCTTGCCCATCAATAATCAACCAGTTTACCCTTTTCATGTCTCTTGTCTCCCTTAGACCAACTGAGTATAGGGTGTTAAGGAGTTTGTATTTGTTCATCCCGCTATAAAGAAAAAAAAAAAAACCTGGTGTGTCAGTAGAACATCAAAACCTGTCTTTTCCAGTAACCCCTGCAGGGGTAGCGCTACACAAAGGAACTTCAGTAAAGCAAGTCAACTCCAAATAAGTTTGAGCCATTGATGAAGGTCGAACAAAAACAAATTCAGTCTGCACCTGTCCTTCCTTACATCAAGGTCCCCATCAGAGTCCCTCTTACCTCTGTAAGGTGGAGGAAGTCCACTAGAAGGAGTTGACTTCTATCTTAAAGTGGATTTGAACTCAAAAAATGGAGATTTGCTATGTTAAAATGAACATCTACAAACATTACTTGTGCCTAAGCAGTATTCTGAAACATCTACCTTTGTCCTGAACACTTTCTAAAAAATAGCAAAGCCCATCCTGGTATGGGGTGTGCCTACCGCCTCATATCTGCATGTCAGCAATGTGAGATATAAGGCCCTGCTGTCTCTGTCTGACTGTCACGAGGATCCTTCTTGAAAAAGTATATACAATGAAACGCGTCGAGCCAGTGATATCAGCACATCTGGCCAGAACCGGAAGTAGTGATTTTGCCACCGTTGTTTTTATTGAGCGCATTATCTGTAATTTGTTCCTATGTAAACATAGTTTTAAATAAAGTGGTTGATTCTGAATTATATTACATTATGGGGCAGTTTATTTTGTAATGTATTTTAGGGGTATATGAGGTGGCCCAAGTAGGGAGAGAATGGTGACCAAGAGTGATGATATGCTACATATGTATATATTATGGGTCTCTCTTTTTGGTGAGATTCCATCGCATGTGGGTGTGACACATGACACACCAGTGGTTGGATTGACAGGAAGATTGGGTGCACACATGGTTTATTTAAGGATACTTGGGTGTTGCACTCTCATATTTAATTTCACTTTTTGTTTGATTGTTTTGAAATACTACACTATGATTGTGCCTTTTGTTTTTTTATGTATTGATGAGAGAAAATAAAAAGCAAAAGAACATCGGATGTATAGAATGAGAAGAGGAAGAGGGACACCTGGTGGCCATAAATGTATTTAATCACATGCCTGATATAACCCATTTATTTATGAGGGTCTGATCATCTAGTGAGCATTTATTCCTTCTGAATATTACACGGAGGATACATTGAAGATTTTATAACTTTCACTACGTTTGAATGGACACCTTAAATTGTCGAAGGACGCTGGTTGTGTGGGGAGCTAGTAGGTTATAACTCAGAGCGTTGGGAATATATAATTTGTGATTTTGGAAATTGTTGGAGGGAGATAGGGTGATTCCAGCTGCGGGAATGATTTGGTATGGTTTTATATTGTCTTATGCGCTGGTTCTTTATTTATAAATCACCCAGTCACAACTACACAAGACACCCCCCCCCCCCCTTTCTATTTTCCCAATATATCTTTCTTTTTTGCTTCACTCACTTTTTTACTTTTATCTCCTAGTCTTATAGAGAAAAAAAGAGCCTATTTCTATTCTATATTTATAGTTCTCATTACATTTCACGGTATATATATCAAAAATTTGGGAAGGAACCAAGGAGCCCATGTAGAAAAAGCTGAATCTGCAAAGCTTGCTTTGAAAGGCATGACTATGCTTTTCATTAATATAATTTCATGCATTCTTGGAATATCTAGTTACAGATCTATGTTTTATATAATCTATGAGTATTCTATTTCAGATTTGTGAGTGTATGTGATATATATTTATTATTGTCCTTCCGGATTTACCATCTGTAATAAATAAAGTACCCAAGGCATTAGCCCCTTTATCAAACTGCCAATGTTATGTGTTTCCTAGCCCTGGTCAGTACAATTTAAATAAACCATAGAGGTTGACTAAAACTGGAGAGTGCAAAATCTGATGCAACTTTGCATAGAAACCAATCAGCTTCCAGGTTTTTTGTCAAAACTTAAAGTGATTGTAAAGTCTCTGGGTTTTTTTTAGTTAAAAATAACAAACATGTCATACTTACCTGTTCTGTGTAGTGGATTTGCAGAGAGCAGCCCAGATCCTCTTCTTCTCGGGTCCCTCTTTGGTGCTCCTGGCCCCTCCCTCCTGTTGAGCTTGCTATGGGGGCACCTGAGCTGAGCCGCAGCTTCCTCCGTCCATTCAGACACAGAGCTGTGACCTGGTCCCACCTCCTTTTTCTCCTCAATGGCTGGCTGACTTTGATTGACAGCAGTGGGAGCCAGTGGTGTCGCACTGCTATCTCAGCCAATGAGGAGGGGAGTCCCGGGCAACCGAGACACTCCTCCAACATCGCTGGATCTAGATGGACCTCAGGTAAGCATTAGGGGGGCTGAAGGGGGGGGGGCTGCTGGACACAGAAGGCTTTTTATCTTAAAGCATGGAAAGCATTAAAATAAAAAACCTTCAGCCTTTACAATTACTTTAATTGAACAAGCGGAAGCTAGAAGCTGGTTGGCTACCCTGCACAGCTGCACCAGATTTTGCACTTTCCAGTTTTAGTAAATCTACCCCACAGCATCTATGAAGTAGAGTTTGGGAACAGCAAGACAGGATAACCAATCAGTTTAGATTTTTGGCATCAACACAAGTCAAAAAGTCTTCCAGTAAAATACAGCATTGTCTTCTTAAAGCAGTAAGCAATCATATGTTACTTATCTTCATCATTCTAGAGGAGCTATTCTCAACCTTATTATCCCAGAGGAACTCCTAAAATAATTTTCCAGCCACTGGGAACCCATACTAAAACCATTTCATCGGGGGGTCAACAGGAAAGATGCCCCTTGGTGGTCACTGGAAAGAATGCCCCCTTTACTGTAGTAGTCATGATGGCAGCCTTACAGACAGATAAATAGTGTCACGCTACGGAATTTTTCAAGTGGTGTTGGCCCTTGAACTATGCAGAAACCATGAAATAGGCGATTAGCTCAAAGAACCCCTAACAACCTCTAGAGGAACCATAGGGTTCCATAGGACCCTGGTTGACAATGGCTGTTCCAGAGCTCGAAAAACAAGCTGACTTTCCTTTTAAGTGGAACTAAAGAACTGTATCTTTTTTAATGCAAAAACTCTGAAATTGCAAGTTCACAAAAGTGCATGTACTTGCAACTCTGTGTTATTATTTGATTATTATTCTAATAATAATATAATATAATATATAATATTAATAATATATTAATAATATAATATAATAATAATAATAATAATTATTATTATTTGCATTACTCATATTTGCTATTATCCATATGCCATCTTGCATAGTCTGTTCTTTGGCATTAGTGATGGGAGGTAATAAACAGGTGCTACCATCTGGGGGAGTGATGTAATCATTCTCTCACAGGTAGTTCCACAGGTAGGAACTATTTTCAATTATTTATTATTTATTTATTTATTATTTATTATTATTTAATAAAGTTGACTATGCAGTCAAGAGGTGCCAATAGGCTAACCAACACTGTGCAGCTTAGAAAATGTTACTTAGTTTAAATACCATACCTATAGGCCATCAGCAGCACTCCCAAAGCCTGACCAAAAAAACTCCTTTTCCAATTGATGAGCCCCTCCCCGTAGTGGCAGTGGCTATATTCAGTGCTGCTGCTACAAAGAGAGGAAGCTGCTCATACATGGGTTTTGAATGAGGTTAAGGCCTCACTTCTCTGATTCTGGGTGCAAGCTTCAAACGTACTGTATGTTGCCTCCTTGCAGCTAGGCAGGATGGGGCTAAAATAAAATAGGTGTTTGTATGGCCTACTGGTATGGCATTTGAATTAAGAAAAAATTTCACTGCATAGTCTGTTTTATTCCACAAGTGAACTCAGCCTTTAAATAATGCTGCTGTCAACACATGAGAAGTGAGAACACAGAGGAATGATGTCTCAAAAACCCTTTATCCTGCAAGATACTTTACCTTACCTTTTAATTATAAAAATGGTGATTGGATACATTTGAACACTCTATATAGGTGGTCCGGCCCCAATTACATATTGAAATTGGTTGGTTAGAACAACTACATGATATATGCTTACATGCTATTAGTATTTTCTATTTCCTTTATCTAATGTTGGTCAGTAAAACCTTACATAAATTCTTGACATTCTATGCAGAAAGTGAAAATTGAGTACTGTCCGTAATACTTTTTTTATTTGCACTAACATACAATTTTTCAGGACAAGCTTTTCGGGGTATGTCCCCTTCTTCAAGGTCCAAGCAGTACTGATTCACAAATTTTTTAGCAGAATGTAAAAAAAACCTCTGAGGGAAAGGAGAGAGAGAGAAAAAAGAGAAAAACAAACACATACAAATCAATGGTAATAAAGATAGCAGCAGAGATAGTAAGATAGGACAGAGGGAGAGCTATAGAATGGAGGGGGTGGGTGGGTGATAGTCAGAGGGGGTCGTAAAACTTTAGTATAATGTGTAAGGAAACCAATATCTAAATTCAGGCCATTATTTTTTGTGTCAAAAAGAACTATCAATTTTTATTTCAAACGTTTTCCTTTCCTGGATAGTTCTGAAATGCCCTTTAAGAACTAAAACATTGAGGTCTTCTATAGTGTTGTCCGGTTGTGAGAAGTGATGTCCCACAGGTGTGCATAAACTTCTTTATGTTCCCTGATGGTATGTCTGCTTGGACCTTGAAGAAGGGGACATACCCCGAAAGCTTTTCCTGAAAAATTGTATGTTAGTGCAAATAAAAAAAGTATCACGGACAGTACTCAATTTTCTCTGTCACAATTGCACTAATACGGCTACAATCACATCAAGTATGCAGAAAGTAAAACACAAATGAATCACTGTATAATTTACCTGTTATATCGTGCTCCTTAAAAGAAGGATGGTAGAGTTGATACTGGTTTGGACAATGCTTCTTCAACCACTTACACACATCGTGCTGCGTCCAAAATGCTACGGGTTTGGTTGCTTTAAGTATAGTGGGCTAAAAAAACAAAAAAAAAAACAAACATATATTTGTTACAATTTTTCATAGAACACTGTTTAAAAAATAAATAAAAAAACAACAACAAAAAAACTTCAAAGAGGAGTTCCAGGTATGGCATTTTACATATGGTTACACTTCAGTGATCTCCACTAGCTTTTGGGTCTTGTGCCGAGCGGCTGTCTTACTGCATTCAGAATGTTTTTCCAAATGAACGCAAGGCATTCTCTGATTGGACACAGTGGAGAGGTGGGGTGGTGATGTCATGCTCTCCATCTCATCTAATCAGTGCATTCATTGAGAAAACACCTCCCATGTTTAGAATGCAGCAGGGCAGCCGCTCGGCTCAAGATCCAGAACCTAGTGGAGTGATTTCCAGCTTCAAGAGAGATCCCATAGGTATTGTATATGCATGGCTACATTGGTCCAAGCTGCAAGCCATGCTGCATTGCCTGGAACTATTCTTTAAAGAGCTAGAAAACACTCTCTAATGATAACAGCATGATTCATAATAGATGACTCCTAAATCCATCTTGGTGTCTAGTTTCCTCTGCCCTGTGTGCTTTTTGAAAAATGAACCCAGTGGACCTTGCTTTGAAGAATTGTTGGTAAGCAAAATGGAGTGTTGAAGAGTTTTTAGAGAATCAAGATGAAGAAGAAAAAGTATCGAGGAGGGCAGAATATGGCAAATGTGTGGGAAACAAAGTTGTATGGAACAAAGTTGTATGGGCTTCAACCTGTGGGAAAAGTGTTTTGCGTATCTGTACTACTGGACAGCAACTGTTACCTAGTTTTAATGGATTAAAGGCTAGGTTCACCATTTTCATTATTATTATACAGGATTTATACAATGCCAACATTTTGTGCAGCGCTTTACAACATGAAGGCAGACAGTACGGTTACAATACAAATCAATACAGGAGGGATCAGATTGTAATCAAATGCACTTTGCAGTCAAGGGACTGCAATTTGGAGCTTTTAAAAAAATATTTAATCTTCTTTACTGAGTTTTCAAATATGACAAAACACATGAACAAAAGGCGTAACATACCCATGAAGTACAAGCATAACAGAGGAGCGCTAACATGTAGGTAGTGTGTAGTCAGGTGCTAATTAGGGTATTAAGAGGTAAAGCTTAGTTGTTTAGGATCTGTTGTAGCCAATGGAGCTTGAGGATTGCCATTTACCTACTCTGGTTCTGCAGCTGCAGGCTTGCCTGTCTCAGTCCTGTCTTTCCAGAAGTCTCTGGAACATAGCAGGTGGAGAGGCTAGAGTCTGAGCAGGCCCTGGATACAGACCCAGCTAATCCCTGGTCAGAAAAAATGGCCAGCAGGGGGCTGAGAGTTGTATATAAGGGCTAGAACAGAGAGTAGAAGGGTCCTTTGCCTGCTGGAGAGTGACCCAGCTTGGAAATGTTGTTAAACCTTCCAAGGCTTAGGAGAAGCTTTATGAAGTTCTGGATGATTCTAGCTTACTCAAGGAGCTGAAGGATCGCCCCAAGGTCGCAGGAACGCCGTCAGAAAGACCGCCGGAGTCTATTCTGACGGAGAGTCCGGTCGTGTGTACGCAGCATTAGAGAATTCTCAGGAGAGAGACTTTTGCCTTTACACCCCTTTTGCTAGAGGGACTGTTCAAGACCTGCTGCCAGGGCTGTACCCTCAGAGGAAGCTCCCATGTGCTGAGCTATTGCTACTGTCTGTACAGAAGATTATACTCCCTATCCCAGTTCTACAATCCGTATGAGATGGGAAAGCAAACCTCATTCCAATTAAAACTTGGAGATTAATGTGAATTCCATATGTGAGACTATCACAGCTTACCCACAGCCTGGCTAAAAAAACTATTACTGGGAGAGATATGTGTCGTCTTGCTTGTGATGTAGGACACCCCTTACATTGGGCATCCTCTAAGCATCATAGGAATGAGCACTCTCCAATTTTCAAGCTTTACGTACATGCAATGCACCTTCCCTTCTCTGTGACAAGACGAGCATTGGCATGCATGGATCTTAAAAGAAGGAGAGCGCCCAATTCAGTGCTGCTGGAAGACCGTCCAATGTACAGGGCATTCCAGATCCTAGGCAGGAAAACACAGATCTCTCTCATTAATGTTTTTTTATCTAGGCAGTGGGAAAGTTGCGATGGCCCTACAGGTAGGGCACCTAAATTAAACTCTAAATTGTAAATTTTATTAGAAAGATATATTTAGCCTTTAAAACTGATCATCAGACAAGCAGCGAAAGACAGATGAAATACATATATGGGAGCTGTTTTTTCTTGTCGTAAGACTTTGATTTATGGGAGTTTTCCTGTCAGGTTTCACGATTGGTACATAATTGTTCTACACCTAAGGTATTATTCAACTTTAACCGCTTGTCGACTGTATAACTTGCATATACGGCGGCAAGGCGGCTTGGCTGTACCATACCACGTACCTAGTATGTGATCTGACACTTCCAGGTAGGGGGCACATGCATGAACCGGCCGTGATTAAGCACAGAAGATGTGGATCACTGGGTGCCGACCAATGGATTACCGCCAGCACCCTGGGATCATCAATAATTCACACAGGACAGAGCCCTGCCTGTGTAAACAAGGCAGAGCCCTGTCCTGTTAGTGGGGAAGTAATAGATTTTCTTCACCTGCTAAGCAGGGAAGAAAATCTATTACTTCCCCTAGTAAAAGCACAACACAAAGAACACAAACATTGGTTAGGCACATATTTAACCCTTTGATTGCCCTTGATGTTTAACCCCTTCCAAACCAGTGTCATTAGAACAGTGGCAGTGCATATTTTTTTAGCATTGATCACTGTATTAGTGTCATTGGTTCCAAAAAGTGTCAAAATTGTCAGTTAACGTCCACATTTCCATCGCGCTATAAGTCGCTGATCGCCGGCATTACTAGTAAAAATAAGTTAATAAAAATTCCAATATATATACACCAAAGATTGTAGACGCTGTAACTTTTGACCAAACCAATCAACATACACTTAATGGGATTTTTTAAAATTTTATAACATGTAGCATAATACACATTGGCCTAAACTGATGAAGAAATTCGATTTTTTACATTTTTTTATTGGATGTGTTTTATAGCAGAAAGTGAAAAATAGTTTTTTTTTTCAAAATTTGGGTTTTTTTTTTTTTGTTTATAGCGCAAAAAATAGAATAACAGTGGTGATTAAATACCACCAAAAGAAAGCTTTATTTGTGGGAAAAAAAGGACATACATTTTGTTTGGGTACAACGTCACACGACCGCTCATAACGCAATGCCGTATCGCAAAAAATGGTCTGGTCATTAAGAGGGTGAATCTTCTGAAGGTCAAGTAGGTAATCAAAGCTGCACAGTTTGTCTTTATCTACAGACGCCCCTTACCTTTGTAAAGGTGAACTAAATGAATGCGCTATATTTATTTGTGTCTTCCATATCTGCCTTGGGTTCAGGTTTAATAATTCCCTAACATGCTGGTCTGGAAGAGATGGGACGATCATAAGCACAAATATAATCAATTTACTCATGGCTCCAGACTCAGGAGGGATTGAGTTTTGATTATTATCATAATGGTTGCTATTATACACTATACCAGGGCACAATCTTGTATGAAATTTAGTGCACCTTAGCATTTTTCAGTGTAAAAATATGACTTTAAGATAGAGGATAGATTCCTGTAGAATATTATGTAACTCTAATAGGTGAGCCAATTAAATGAAATGTTGTCCATCAATATTTAAAGGGAATATAAGACAACGCTAAAGATATGGGAATATATATATATATATATATATATGTTTCTTGAAGCTTTTTTTTGTGTGAATTAATAAAAGTAAAACATTGCATTGCAGTGTCGTCTACATCGTTTGAGCCCCATTTGTGCCATTTCTTTTATCTTCAAATATTTTATAACTGAAGCATCTGGGCCCACGACAACAACATTTAATAATTCAGCTTGTTTATATTTGGATAAGTAGCTCTCAGAAATTCGAAAACTTTGCGTATTAGGCTCATGATTTGTTCTGTTTATCGAAATGTAAGCTACATGATTTTCTCCCCATGCTGTTTTAGATGAAGTATTTTTCTCTAATTACTTAATAGGGTGATTAACCAGTGTTTTGTTGATACTTGACCCTATGTCACTGGATGCGAGAAGAACCACTTTATGGACTGACTCACTACAGACTTAAAGTATGGGTGATTAGAGGTGAACTCTGGCCACCAACTTTTTACTAATATGTTTATTCTTATATGCCTCTTACCTCTATAGGGGTAATGTAATGGAGTCCCTACTGGGGTCACCTTCTTATCTCTGTGTAGGCAGTAGTCTTGGTGTGTGTGATGTAGGGAAATAAAGTTGGTCTCTCTCCCGGCACCACCACCAAGTCTCCCAAGGTGTTTAGAACATTTCCAATCAAAGGTAGGGGGACATGGCAGTGCAAGCTTTAAACCATAATGTAAGGGGACCACATATAGTGTCCATTAACTCTTTCCTTGCTGGCTTAGGCAATCCATGAGATTGCTATGGTTTCTTAGTATGTGACTCCCCAGGATTACCACCATAGACATGGCAGAACTCTTCAGACATCACCCTTTAGGGTAATCCCTGGGGAGCAAACCAGCCTGACCTAAACTAAATCTGAGGTCCTCCATCAAGTCTACTATTCCTGGTGGTCTTGGTCCCACTCATTCCCCCAGCACCTTCCCCAAGCCCTTGTCTAAGAGTATTGGCCCATTGGTACAAAATAAAAACCGGGCTACTAAAAGGATGTTTAACCTTACTGGAGAACATTAGGCGAACAATTAGCCATGCAGGGTAATGGCGGTACCATATTTAAAGCTAAAGTTTGGATATGTTTTATTTATCTATGCAGCACAACCTACCGCTAATGTGACCTATATCCAGCTGGATGCTGCATAGTGTAGACTGCCACCAGGTCCTCCCTACATTGCTGATCTCCTGATGCTGCTGGGCTTACCATAAACAGGTGAGAGTATAAAAGATTTGTGCTGCCCATTTGCCCCTTCATTTGTTCTGCCTGCTCCACTCATAATGGGGTGTAGTATTCTTTCCCAGAAGGCAATGCATTCTGCGAATAGAGGACAAGCAAAGGAATGACAGGATCCAAGAGTATAAGTGATGGGTAAGCGACGCAACTCCTTCGTACTTGCAGCCAACTTGTAGCACTGGAAGATCAGTGCTGTGGGGAGGACACAGCAGCAATGGGGAGAAGATTTCTACACTATGCAGTGAATTTCATGTAGAAAGTCTTCCTAGATACATTATGGGGATTATTTACGAAAGGCAAATCCACTTTGCACTAAAAGTGTACTTGGAAGTGCAGTCCCTCTAAATTCAAGGGGTAGATCTGAAATGAGTGGAAGCTCTGCTGATTTTAACATCCAATCATGTGCAAGCTAAAATGCTCTTTTTTACTTTCCTTGCATGTCCCCCTCGGATCTACAGCGACTTTACTTCCAAGTGCACTTGCATTGCAAAGTGGATTTTCCTTTAGTAAATAACCCCCTATGCCTGCAGACAGGTCTAAGATGAGAATACTGCATGATTCTTAGCCCAAACTGAAGGCTCTCTACACTAACCTTCCAACTTACTTATATAGCCCTCCAGGAACATCCCAGACTTACAGGAAACAAACAGTTGCCAATCTAAAGTTGAGTGCCACCTTAAAAGGCTTTACCAAAGGGCTTTTTATAGGTGCTTTAATATTACTATTGTATTTTTCTCCTATTTAAATAAGAAGGCTTCAACTGCTTCAAAAAGCTTACAGTTTCTTAGGCCACCTCTTTTTTAACATAAACGGGGAGTAGAAAATGGATATTTTAAAACAAAGCAGCATTCTTGCATTTTGGAGTTTGTCAAGCACCAATGTCAAAAAACAGTTGTCACTAGGAGACTGACCATGTGTTTAGCTTCCAATTCCTTCACCGTGGTGGCCATGACTGTAAATAACAGCCTGGTCACAGCAAGAATACAGTATAGGTGAGCACAAATATTCTTCACAGGCTGGAGCTATAATAAATCGCAAAGCATACTGGGCTTTCCTGCAAGCAAGCCCAGCATTGAGGTAGGGCAGTATTTCCTGACTCATTCAGACAAATAGCTGTAAGACTTCAGCCTCTAGCTGTTTATTCTTCATAGAGGTTTATTTGTTGAATGCAAGCAGTAATATCATACAGTATATACTGTATATATATATATATATATATATATATATATATATATATATATATATATACATATATACACACACACAGTGCCTTGCAAAAGTATTCACCCCCCTTGGCATTTTTCGCGTTTTGTTGCCTCACAACCTGGAATTAACATGGGTTGTTTGAGGATTTGCATCATTTAATTTACAGAACATGCTCACAACCTTGAAGATGTTTTTTTTTTTATTGTGAAGCAAACAACAAATAGGACAAAATAACAGGAAAAGTCAATGTGCATAACTATTTTCCCCCCTAAAGTCAATACTTTGTAGAGCCACCTTTTGCAGCTATCACAGCTCCAAGTCACTTTGGATAAGTCTCTATGAACTTGCCACATCTTACCACTGGGATTTTTGCCCATTCCTCCTTGCAAAACTGCTCCAGCTCCTTCAAGTTGGATGGTTTGCGCTTGTGAACAGCAATCTTTAAGTCTGACCACAGATTTTCTATTGGATTTAGTTCTGGGCTTTGACTAGGCCATTCCAACACATTTACGTGTTTCCCCTTAAACCACTCAAGTGTTGCTTTAGCAGTGTGTTTGGGGTCATTGTCCTGCTGGAAGGTGAACCTCCGTCCTAGCCTCAAATCACACAGAGTGGTACAGGTTTTGCTCAAGAATATCCCTGTATTTAGCACCATACATCTTTCCATCAACCCTGACCAGTTTCCCAGTCCTGACTGTTGAAAAACATCCCCACAACATGATGCTGCCACCAACATATTTCACTGTGGGGATGGTGTTCTTTGGGTGATGTGATGTGTTGGGTTTGCGCCAGACATAGCGTTTTCTTTGATGGCCAAAAAGTTCAATTTCTCATCAGAACAGAGCACCTTCCTCCATACATTTTGGGAGTCTCCCACATGCCTTTTTGCAAACTCAAAACGTGCCATTTTATTTTTTGCTAAAAGTAATGGCTTTCTTCTGGCCACTCTGCCATAAAGTCCAACTCTATGGAGCGTACGGCTTATTGTCGTCCTATGTACAGATACTCCAGTCTCTGTTGTGGAACTCTGCAGCTCCTCCAGGGTTACCTTAGGTCTCTGATTATTGCCCTCCTTGCCCAGTCCGTGAGTTTTGGTGTGCGGTTGTCTCTTGGCAGGTTTGCTGTTGTGCCACGTTCTTTCTATTTGGTTATGCTAGATTTAATGGTGCTCCTAGGGATCATCAACGATTTGGATATTTTTTTATAACCTAACCCTGACTTGTACTTCTCATTGTCCCTTACTTGTTTGGAGAGTTCCTTGGTCTTCATGGCAGTGTTTGGTTAGTGGTGCCTCTTGCTTAGGTGTTGCAGCCTCTGGGGCCTTTCAAAAAAGTGTGTATATGTAATGACAGATCATGTGACACTTAGATTGCACACAGGTGGACATCATTTCACTAATGATGTGACTTCTGAAGGTAATTGGTTGCACCAGAGCTTTTTATGGGCTTCATAACAAAGGGGGTGAATACATACGCACATGCCAATTATCAGTTTTTTATTTCTGAAAAATAGTTTTATATATATTTATATTTTTTTATATTTTTTATATATGTATATATTTTTCTAATTTTACTTTACCAACTTAGACTATTGTTTTCTGATCCATCACATATAATTCAGATTAAAAAAACATTGAACTAAAGACTGTAATGTAACAAAATAGGTAAAAAGCCAAGGGGGGTGAATACTTTTGCAAGGCGCTGTATATATAAACACAGTTGCTTGGTAAACTTTGAGCACCATGGCAAAATTATTGTTTATTTTTGTGAAATGTAGCAAACAGCTACGGCATGGAACACTAGGTTAAAAAGATAAAAAACATATTTGCAAACATTAATACACAGTTACATTTTTATTTTTTTATGGTTTATAGCACCGGAACAAAGAACATGATAATCGTGACATGAAAATGTTCGCCCTTCCACAATGCTTCTAACACGGTTTTAAAGGTCCCTGGCCCCAATTACCACATTAGGCTTAAATAGCTATTAGGAGTTGTCACCGGTTGATAGCTGCAGAGCTTAGTAAAATCTTTGACACTCCATTGGTTGGGTGTTACTCAACAGGATCTGAAAATAAAGCAAACTGATGCTTACAAAGCAGGAGAAAGCTATAAAAAGATTGCAAAATACTTTCAAGCTCACAAATTCCACTGTACATAATGCCATAAAGCAGTGGTTCTCAACCTTACTAGCGCCGTGACCACTTGATAAAATTTCCCAAGTTGTGGGGACCCCTAACAGTGAAATTATTTTCGTAGCGTAGGTTGTCAGCACCCAAGGCAAGACAAGCTATTTGTGCCCCTAATGGACGTTTAGCGCTCCCTGAGTCCCTTCCACTCGTACAATATTGAAACCCCTTACGGTACATTTTAGGATGTACCACTCTCTTTGTTCTCCTTTCTTTCTTTATCCTAATTTCTTGTTTCTTCCCCATCCCTCTCTCTACCCATATTTCTTGTTCTTTTTATTATTTTTTCTCTCCCTTTTTCTTTGTTCCTCCCCCTCTTTTCCTCTCCCTTCCATGTAGTATTCTCTATTTTTATTCCTTCTCTTACTACTTGGTGGGAATGGGATGAGTGGCATTGCTGGCGGGTAGTTGGGATAAGTGGCAATGCTGGCGGGGAGTTCGGATGCGTGGCAATGCTGGGGGGAGTTCTGATCAGCCAACTTAGGTGCTCTTGATCAAGGTCATCTGCTGATCTGAGAACTGTAGTGGGGACTTTTAATGGCAACTATAATCACAGGTAGCGTTACTCACTGTGTCTTCGACTTTGTGGTGTCTCGTAACAGTGACACCTATGCCGAAATCAGGAGATAGGGTCTCCTCCAGCCCTTCCCACTTCACATTCCTCACCAGTCAGCTGACCTCTAGTCTCTGTCCCCCAGCCATGCCGTGAACTGAATGTGTGGCTGCGAAGAGAGTGAGTGGGCAGCCACGGGCTCCAGGAACAGCCAAGCTGGGCAGCCACAGGCTCCAGGGACAGCCCTGCTGGGCGGCCGCAAAAAGGCAGGGAGAGCGGAGCTGACTTTGGGAATAGCCCAGGATTCGGTGACCCCTGGCAAATCATCATTCGACCCCCAGGTTGAGAACCACTGCCATAAAGGAAAGCAGGTAATCGGGACTGTTGTGTGCCTATTTCTGACATTTGTTGCTTACAAGTTAAAATCCGTATTTTTTGCTAAAAAATTACTTAGAACCCCAAACATTATATATATTTTTTAGCAGAGACCCTAGAGAATAAAATGGTGATTGTTGCAAACTCTTTATGTCACACGGTATTTGCACAGCAGTCTTTCAAACGCAATTTCTTGGGGAAAAAAAGACACTTTCATGAATATAAAAAAAAAAACAAAACAGTAAAGTTAGCCCAATTTTTTTGTATAATGTGAAAGATGATGTTACGCCGAGTAAATAGATACCTAACATGTTATGCTTTGAAATTGCGCACACTCGTGGAATAGCGACAAACGACGGTACTTAAAAATCTTCATAGGCAACGCTTTAAAAAAATGTAACGGTTACCAGGTTAGAGTTACAGAGGAAATCTTTTGCTAGAATTATTGCTCTCACTTTGATGATCACGGCGATAAATCACATGTGTGATTTGCACACTGTTTAAATTTGCAGGCATGACTTACATGCGTTTTATTTGAGCTTTTTTATTTATTTTTTTTAACATTTAAAAAAAAAAAAAATCTAAACACTTTTATTGCTGTCACAAGGGATGTAAACATCCCTTGTGACAGTAATAGGTGGTGACAGGTGCTCTTTATGAAGGGATCGGGGGTCTAAAAGACCCCAAATCCCTCCTTTGCGTTCCTGAATACTATAATTTTTTTTAAATTGGCGCCATTGGTAGCCGAGTAAACCAGAAGTGACCTTTTGATGTTGCTTCCGGAATTTTACATCGGAGACCTGACCGGGGGCCGAATCCGGCTTTGTACGGGTCTCAGCCTAGGCGGCGGATGCGCCGAATGGTGGCTCGGGCCTCCCGGTGGGACGGAAGGCCCGCGAAGAGCGGCGGGAGGGGGGGCGAATCCTCGCACTCCTTTAGGATAACAGGCTTTTAGCCGCATTGGTTGTTATCACTAAAAAGCTCTAAAAACCGGTACGGGGGTGCAGCTGCAGACATCACCCCGGTATAACACCTTCAAGCCATGAATGCATATTTGCTTATGGTCGGCGTGAAGGGGTTTTGCTATGGCTGATTGGCCACCCATCTCATGGTGCCTGCATGTTTCTGGAGCCAATGCCACTTGACAGCCAGCTGCATGACATTAATGATCTTTTTAGCTTTGTATAATGTGGACATTTTTGCTACTGATCTCCAAAAAATTGGAGGATGTTAGGAGACCTTAAAATTATTTAAAAGGTTGGAGTAAAAAGGGTGAAAGGGTGTGGTATAAACTGATGAAGTAAAATTTAAAATAGGATTCTGAGCAAAACCCAACTACTCATAGAAATATCCCCTAATATTACTAAGATGTGTAAGAAAGATCTGTATACTTACCTATTTTCTGGCTGCACCGGTCCAGGCAGTCACGTGATCCGGCTCCCCTGTGTAAGACAGCACCAGCTGCAGGGGAGAGGCGGGAGTGCCAACAATGGATGGGCCATTGGAAGCTATGGGTGGTGTCACTGCTAGCCAGCATTACCAGCTTTTGGCCCAAGCAGCCTGAAAATAGTTAAGTATACACATCTTTCCTGCAAATGTTAGTAATAATAGTTGATGGGGAGGGGGGGTTAGCATTTTAACTACTTGGCGCCCACGCTATAGCCGAAAGACGGCTGCAGCGCGGGCCTTAATTGCTGGGAGGGCGTCCATGGACGTCCTCCCGGGTGGCGCGCTCTGTGATCACCGAGTCTATGAGACTCGGCTGATCACAGATCTGAGTAAGGAGTCAATCACGACCCCTTACCACGTGATCAGCTGTCAGCCAATGACGGCTGATCACGTGATGTAAACAGAAGCTAGTAATTGGTATTTCTTTTCCTCAGGCTATCAGCGTGAGGGTAAAAAAAAGCTGATCACTGGCTTCTGTCAGAGGGACATCGGTCCTCACTCAGAAAGCCGTGGCTGTGCCCACCAGTGTCACCTCTCAGTGCCCACTGTGTCACCTACCAGTGCCACCTATCAGTGCCCACAGTACCACCTACCAGTGCCCAGTGCCACCCATCAATGCCCACCAGTGCTGCCAATCAATGCCCATCATTGTCTAATAATCAGTGCCGCAGATCAGTGCTGCCTATCAATGTCACCTACCAGTGCCCATCAGTGCCACCCATCAGTGCCACCTATCAGTGCCACTTATCAGTGCCACCTATCAGTGCCTATTATCAGTGCCAATCATCAGTGCCACCCATTAGTGCCACCTATCAGTGCCCATTAGTGCCGCCTTATCAGTGCCTATCAGTGCCCATCAATGCCGCCTATCAGTGCCCATCAATGCCACCTATAAGTGCCTATCAGTGCCATCTATCAGTGCCCATCAGCGCAGCCTATCAGTGCCCATCAGCGCAGGCTATCAGTGCAGCCTTATCAGCGCACATCAGTGAAGGAGAAAAATGACCTGTTTTCAAAATTTTATAACAAACTATGAAACAGTTTTGGTTTTTTTTTTTTCAAAATTTTGGTCTCTTTTTGTTTTATTTAGGAAAAATAAAAAACCCAGCAGCAATTAAATACCACCAAAAGAAAGCCCTATCTGTGTGAAAAAAAATGATAAAAATTTCATTTGGGTAAACTGTAGCATGACCGCGCAATTGTCATTCAAAGAGTGACAGCGCTGAAAGCTGAAAATTGGACTGGGCAGGAAGGGGGGTTTAAGTGCCCTGTAAGCAAGTGGTTAAAGAGTGGTTAGGATTTGCTGGAACTTGACTTTCACTCTTTGGCCACAATCAGCAAAGGTTTGTTTAGAGAACAAAAAAAAAAAAAGAGCGGCATCTGAAAAAGAAAAAAAAAACACCTTGCCAACTATTTGGGGTGGATCTATTAGACTCAGGTGTAGTGTGGCATCCAGTCCAGTGGCACGGAAAATATAAAGGAAATGGTAGATTTCCCTAAATAATAGCAAATTCTGCATACCAATATAAAAAAGTCAGCCAAAAAGCTGACACTGAAAATGGCTCCTACTACGAGGCAATATTCCCAAACATACTTTAGAGGCCACATATGCAGTTTGGATTGGAACTGGTAATCATTTTTAAGAGTTGGTACAGGTGTCTTTGTGTTGTTTCCTAATAACAAATGTGAGCAAATTATCAGCAGTTTGGCATTCGATCCCACACAATTATCACATGAGGCTAATTTCAGGATAAAAATGAGCAATCTTGATACATTAAATGTAATCATATTCTAAAAGTGTAAACAGTGTTAAATAGGAGTAAAATATGATTTCAGCAGAAAAGACATTTTTTTGGAAACCTATTCACTGTTTTGCCTTGGTGAGATTCATTAGTGAACTCTATTTAAATATATTCAGAAATTCTTCAACTTCCATGGTAGAAACCGCTTCTATTTTGGGCTCAGAGCCACAGAGGGATAGAGAGAGAAAGAGAGATGTTCATAGTTAAAGAATTCAAACAAAACAGGCATCAGCGTGAAGCTGGAGAACAACAAGAAGACAAAAAAAAAAAAAAAATTCCAACAGTAAGCCAGTCAGTCACTCTCAGCAATTAAAAGTGTGGAAAATACCGTGAGATTATGAACAGATCATCTTTTTCTCCCGCTGTGACAGCTGGAAAGAAAGATTGGGAATTTAGAGTCTTGAAATTGAAAATTAGAATCCTAAAATTAAAAATTAAAGCCCTAAAATTCTGGCCCTGCTTTCGGACAGAAAAATACGGCTATTTATATATTTATTTTATGGGTTTTTGTATTTCAAATTCCAGTAAAATTAAATATCTAAAAGAATATCCAAAGTCATAGTTTTTTTTTTTTTTGGATGGAGTCCCTGTCATTTTTTTTTCTGATCTGTGTCCTATCAGGGAAATTTCCTTTAATTTAAGGCCCGTAAACATGATCAAAAAATCGTACAAAAAAATACCGCTTTCAAAATGATCATACGATAATCTGATCGTTAGTATACAGCTTTTGTCTAAAATTTTCTGAAGGGACAAACGCGAAAATGTATCTCTTACGATACCAGATTAAACGATTTTTGTTTAACCACATGCCGACCGGGCCATAGCCGAAAGACGGCTACAGCGCGGTCGGCTTATACTGGGTGGGCGTCCGTGAGACGTCCTCACAGAATCACACTCCCGCGCGCCCCCTGGGGTGTGCACCCGGGAACATCTGTGACCGCTGAGTCCTGGGGACCCGGCGCATCACGGATCACGGTAAACGGCCACTGATAGCGGCCGTTTACCACATGATCTCTCCGTCAAATGATGGAGCATCACTTGTAAACAAACCAGCGTCATGTCATGACGCCGGTTCCTCCCTTCCCTCTCTGTGCAGTGTGAGAGGAGAGAGGGAGAGAGGGAGAGATCGTTTGCGGTGCTCTGGGCACTACAGATCCAGCCCACAGCGCTGCTCAGTGCCCATATTCTGGCATACTCAGCAATACTATGCAATACCATGCAATACCATGCAATACTCTGCCAATACTGTGCAATACTATGTAGTACTCTGCCAATACTCTGCCAATACTCACCAATACTCTGCCAATACTCTTCAATACTCGCCAATACTCTGCCAATACCCTCCAATACTCTGCCAATGCTCACCAATACTCTGCCAATACTCCCCAATACTCGCCAATACTCTGCCAATACTCTCCAATACTCTGCCAATGTTCACCAATACTCTGCCAATACTCGCCAATACTCTGCAATAAATTTGAACAGAAACAAAGAATTTTTTTTTTTTTTTACCGAATTTTCAGTCTTTTTTTATTTTTAACGCCAAAAATAAAAAACCTAGCGATGATTAAATACCACCAAAATAAAGCTCTATTTGTGCGAAAAGAAGGACAAACATTTCAAATGGGTACAATGTTGCATGACTGGGTAATTTTCATTCAAAGTGTGGGAGCACCGAAAGCTGAAAATTGGTCTAGTTAGGAAGGGGAGTTTAGTGCCCGGTAGTCAAGTGGTTAAGTAGTACAGTTTTTGTCCAAAACTACAATACAGATACAATACAACACATGACATCACTTCCGAATTTTTATTTGGTCATGCGAGACTTTTCGATCTTGAGACTAGCATGCAAAAAAAAAAAAATACTGATGATCATTCGTCTGATAATCTCATTGTGTGTACTAGGCTTTACTGTCCTGAAAACACAACAAGAACCTCTCTAAAGTATGGCAAATCCCCCCCTGAAACAGCTGTCTGACTAGAAGATTTTCACTCTTTCCCTGTTCCAGAAACAACCAAAAATTTGGGGATTTCACATCTAGTAGAGAAAAAAACTGTCATCCAGACAAATAGAGAGAGTGAACATACATCAATAAAAACCTGACAAGCATACTGATAATTCCCCAAAACTAAAAAACAAAATTTTGTCTAAAAAAAAAAAAAAAAACTTTGGCCCCAGATATACTTTCATGGCTAGCTCCATCCAAAATCAAAATTAGAATTTTACATGGCTGCTGGTCAGGTTAAAGTGATACTAAATGTTTTTTTAGTTAAAAATAACAAATATGTTATACTAACCTGCACTGTGCAGTGGATATGCACAGAGCAGCCCGGATCCTCCTCTTCTCGGGTCACTCTTCGGCTCTCCTGGCCTCTCCCTCCTGCTGAGTGCCCCCACAGCAAGCAGCTTGCTAAGGGGGCACCCGAGCCAAGCTGCAGCTCCCTGTGTCCATTCAGACACGGAGCTGCTGCCTGGCCCCACCCCCTTTCTTTTCTCATTGGCTGACTTTGATTGACAGCAACGGGAGCCAATGGCGTCAAGTCTCCATCTTTTGTTCCGGCATCATTAAGGGCCACCATCTACTTCCAGGACTGAGTTGCCAGCTCAGAGATAACACAATCATGTAAATCCAGGCGTCAATGTGGTTCTCAACTGTGTTTACAAATGTCTGACACTTACAGGCCTCTACTGCACCCTTCCACTGTGTGACTTGCTGCAGAATTACAATTTTGCAATCTGGGGTTTAGGTGGTGGTGGGCCACAAAAGTCTGAGAGGTCTGACCGGAAAAGCAGATTGAAGACCCGTAGAAAGGTCCAAAGTCTCCACCGGAAAAAAGAGAGGAGAGGCAGAAGACCCCTCATAGTGTAGCATGTATCTAAAATACAGTAAATACCTAAACAAAAAAAAAAAAAAATGGGAAAAGAACAGCAAAAAATTACTTACATCTGATGGGGTTGCGGTGACCCAGGATCCCAATCCTGGATTCTCTAAATGGTACTCAGTCAGGTGTTGTAATGGTAGGATAGGAGGAGTTAAAATCCCGTCGACAATCTTAATGGCAGAAGCACCTAGTGTGGTTTGTCTAAGGATGGGTCAAAGTCATTTGAAGAATATCAAATAGCTTTATTTCAGAAAAAAACATGTTTTGGTGCTTTAACTTTCCACTCCTCAGTTAAAGATGATACATACATTTTTGTCTCCTTCTGGGTTATTGTGTTTGTGTTAGTTTATGTCAATTTGAAGTGTCACTAAACCTAAATCATAAAAAAATATCAATAAATGGTGTATTACATGCCGTTCACACACTATGAGATTTGTTTTCTGTATTCTGCAAAAAAAAACTGGTTGATCCTGCTGTTCTCTATCTCCACCTTCTGTCCATGTCCCCAATTCAGCTAGGGATTTTGCAGAGCAATGTTGGCAGCTCTGCGCATGCTCAGTTTTCAATGGGTTTCTATGCTAAAAATTTCCTTCCCAACACATCTAAGCACTTCATGTGACTATAGAATCACACATATGGGCGAATACACAGTGGTATAGGACAGCCAACTCCCTGCCTCCTCCTCGTCCATGCCCATTAGCCAGTTAAACACCATGGGGGCAGTATATTATGTGTAGATTTATGGAGGCTTTGCCTCCCTCTTATTCTAAGACATAGGCTGGAGAGGCATGACACTGGCAGAAATCCGCCCACACCATGTTATTGCCAAAAAATAATAAAGATATATTTATATATATCACGATTAAACCAGTTTATTTATATTAATTATTTATTTTCACTTCGTATTCCAAAGGCTGTTTTTTTTTTTTTTGTGACCAGCAGCAGAGGACTATAAGCTCCTCCTGCTTATCTTTCCCTGCAGACAGGCTGGGAAAGAGCTGGATCATGTAACAGTTGTATATCGATTTGTAAAAAGGTACTTGGATGTTTTATTTTATTAAAATAATTAAAGTGCCAGATCCACATAGAGAAATAGAAGGGAAAATGTACATGAAACAGTGTGTGTTCAGTATCACTTTAAAACCAAGAAACACATAAAGTTCCCTAATGTTTGTCACATATGATGACTTCAACCCATCCATAGACACACCACACTGGGCACCTCTGCTGTTCAGATTACCAATGGGCTTTTAACCTCCTCCTAGCCTGTCAATGTTGCAATCTAATCAGGGGAGAGGAGACCGAGGAAGTACCTCCTCCAGGCTGATAACACAATCAAAGTCACTGGATTGAAGCGGACAGTAGAGTTATCTATATATATATATATATACATACATACATACACAGTTAGGTCCATACATATTTGGACACAGGCACAATTTTATTTTTTTCAAGTATTTACCATGCTATAGTTATATAATGGATATGGGCTGAAAGTGCATGAAAGTGCACACTCTCAGGTTTAATTTGAGGGTATGTACATCCAAATCAGAGGAAGGGTTTAGGAATTACAGCTCTTAAGAATGGACATCCCTCCTTTTTCAAGGGCCCAAAAGTAATTGGACAATCGAATCAAAAGCTGTTTCATGGCCAGGTTATTTCTTCATCAATTAAGCAGGTAAAAGGTCTGGAGTTGATTCTAAGTGTGGTGTTAGCATTTGGAATCTCTTGCTGTGAGCCTACATCATGCATTCAAAGGAGCTGTCCATGCAAGTGAAACAGGCCATTGTAAAGCTTAAAAAACAAAAGAAATCCATCAAAGAGATAGCAGCAACATTAGGAGTGGCCAAATCGGCCTGGATGTCCACGGAAGACAGCAATGGTGGATGATTGCAGGATCCTCTCTATGATAAAGAAAAACCTATTCACAACATCCATACAAGTGAAGGACACCCTTCAGGAGGCGGGCTTATCATGATCAAAGTCTACAATCAAGAGAGGACTTCACAAGAGCAAACACAGAGGGTTCACCACAAGGTGCAAACCATTCATAAGCCTGAAGACTAGAAAAGCCAGATTAGACTTTGCCAAAAAACATCTAAAAAAGCCAGACCAGTTCTGGAAAAGCATTCTTTGGACGGATGAAACCAAGATTAATCTGTACCAGAATGAGGGAAAGTAAAAAGTGTGCAGAAGGCTTGGAACAGCTCATGATCCCAAGCAAACAACGTCATCTGTAAATCATTGTTGAGGCAATGTAATGGCATGGGCATGCATGACTTCCAGTGGCACTGGGTCATTTGTGTTTACTGATGATGTGACAGAAGACAGAAGCAGCTGGATGAATTCTGCAGTGTTTAGAGATATACTGTCAGCCCAGATTCCGCCAAATGCAGCAAAGTTAATTTGGATGGCGCTTCACAGTACAGATGGACAATGATCCAAAACACACTGCGAAAGCAACCAAGGAGCTTTTGAAGGAAAAGAAGTGGAATATTCCACAATGACCGAGTCATTAACCTGATATATATATATATATATATTCAATGATATTGTTGCTGTATTTTGTCAAGAATTTATTCTTTCTGACTTTGTAAGGGTTGCTTACAGCCCCACTAAAGTATATTTTGTACATTTGCTTAGAGTTCTTTGATACCGTGATACATTTACCACCCCATTTAAAGTTTCTTTCTGACACAAGGCTCAAATACACAGCTCAGTTCTGGAAGAAAGAGGATAAACACATCATATAGCGCAAAATGTTGGCATTTTTACAAATAAATAGCAATTATGAAAATGCAGGTCATTAAAGACAGAGTGGTGAACCTGTGTTTGGAGCCTCAAAAATGATCCACAATTCAACCGAACAGTGAAAAAGAAAAGTGGGCAATTTTCCATTCAGCCCAGACAAGCGTATGCGGCATTAGACTTGGCGTTCGGCAAATTTTGTGCATTGAGAGAAAAATAAAAATCAATAGGTGATATGAGCAGCCGTGACTTAAGGTAATAGAAATAAATAAATTGTAATTGTGTATTTGCACAGTTCTTAAAAGCAATATGAAATAAATCAATATCGCCTCGCAGTAAATGATGTTTTCGCACATGGGGTAAAATACTTTTGCAAATTATTAGAAGTGTTTTTCAGTTTTTTTTGTTCCAGCAGCAGATGATGTGTTAAATACAGACTGCAAGCATGTCTGATAAATGTGTGACATATAGCAAGGGTACAGAGAAGTAGAATTCCAGTCAGTGGTACTGACAAGTAGAAAGGGACTTTTAAAGTGTACCTGTCCTTATAAATCATGGTGAAAACCACAACCCATGTCAGCCATGCATGCAACACTTCAGCCCAACACACCTAGAAAGCACACCACATTGCACTTGTGTTGTAATGAACAATAATGCACAAAGGTGAAGCATCTGTACGTTGGTGAAACAATGCTACAAAACCACTAAAACTTCAGTTGTATTGCATTGATGCCCATTCAAAATAAAAATAAAATGAAATTCAAGTTGGTGCCTTATTGGGGCTCATGCATGGGTGTAGAGATGTATGCAAGATCTTGTAGGCATAAAGCTGGCGGAAAGATTCTATGTGAAAACTGGTCCATAGTACTATGTACAAAGCCATTTATTCAGAATGACTGAAGTCATGGGTCATTCTGTGTCTGTGCTGCCACCACTGCCCCCTGGCCCTGAATGAGCCATTCACTATGCGGCCGCATAAGCGCAGGCACAGAGGGGTTGATATACGAAAGTGCAGTTGCTCCAGAGCTTAGTAAATTAGGTAAAGCTTCGATTTGCAAAGAATATCCAATCACGTGCAAAGAAAGTAGAAATAACAGCATTTTTGCTTGCACATGGATTCATTGGATGATAGCGACCGTTGTGATACTGATGGAGTTATGGCAAACAAATTTTCAAATTTTCAAAGGCTTTTTTTTTCTAGTGATATCAAGAATAATATTATTTTGCTTTTTTCTTTTTTTTTTTCATTCGGGCAAGTTATCACAGCACCATTATCCCGTAGTTTTTAATATCAAAGATACAACTATGTTGGTGTCCCTTGTCAATTTTACATTGTATTTTTTTTAAATATAACTGCCTACTCCCAAACTGTCATTTGAAGTAAAACACATAGCCAAGTATTATTCCGCACAATTTTTTTATTGTGCATTAAAAAAAGAAAACAAATAAAATTAGACATGCTATCTGCCAATAGAACTTAACCAAAAAGTGCATTCTATGCATCCAAAAGTATAGAAAATATACCAAATCAAATTATTATTATTCAACCAAAAAAATAATGTCAAAGCAATAACTCCAAGGCCAATAATAAATAACACGTTATCTCCTCCGATTCCACAACATGTCTGGTTGACGAACGGCCGTTCAGAAACTAACGCGAAATGAAAAGTGCGAATCAAGACTCACCAAACTTCTACTAACACGAAATTAGCAGAAGGAGCCCAAAGGGTGGCGCTAAAGAGCTGAAAAACAACGTAGCACGTCACTATATTCGTATTTGTCGGCCAACAATTGTGTGGCCATGTGTATGCAAGACAAGTTTGGGCCAGCGTCCTTCGGACAAGAGTCCACAGTTTTGTTGCCCAACAATCCGATCGTGTATACGAGGCTTAAGAGTCAAGGCCAATATATATTATTTTATTAGCTATAGCTATACATACATATATGTCTTCCCCTTTTTCCCTTCTTTAGACCTTTCTATCCTGTGACATCTGTACCTCTTCTGCGACTGATGCCAAATTTGGGCACTGTGAGCAACGTTTGGGAGATCCAACTGGAGCCCAAGGTGGGTGGCTCCGCCCCCTTATTCCATCTGGGGGGTACTCTCTCCCCCACTCTATGTATATCAACCTCATCTTCATCTGGGTACCGTATAGCCAATCGGATCAGTGGAATCAGTGGCTTGAACTACATGAAACAATGTATAAATATTTGTAGTTAATTTCCTTTTGTGAGTTTATTAATTGCTTTTTCTTTATTTAGTTTATGTTGTTGGCATTTAAATAATTCCTGAAGAAGCCATATTGGCGAAACATGTAGAAGAAATTAAGTGCAACTAGAATTACCAACAAACATATATCAAAAATTGTCTGTACTTGTCGTTAATGTTGTAATGACTATATGTATATGTATGCACTTACAACCTTTTAACCTTGTTAAAATAAAATATTTGTTTTTTATTTAATATAATTGTGGTTTTTGGTAATGTACCTTAAAAATCCCATTCTAAAATACTTGACCTCTTGAATATAACAAGGGATGTGGTGCAGTTAAAATCTCATACCCTCAGCATTCAGACTTTGTTATTTTTCCCCTACGCTTTACACGTGTTAACGTTCGCACAAACATTCACATACATACCATGTAAAATTTGGTCGAAATCGAACCGCAAAAACACATTTTCTACTTTAGATACTTAAAAGCTCCGTGCTACCTGTGACCAAAATGCAGCATACAATGTTGTTGCCTACAGATCTGTATATAACTGTATGCAGTATGGATTTGTATGTAGCATATTATATACCCATGTGCACATGCCCTTAGGAGTCACCCCAATTTAATGCCCAATACCTCTTCAAGAAAATCTCTGTGTTACCTGGCTGAGCATTACCTCTTCTCAGTAAGGCCCCATTTACATTTGCGAATAGCGATCGTTGTGATTACCCACTCCAGACTCAGCGGGGATCCATGCTATAAGGTGCAGGCGGAAAGCCCTATTAAAAGAAATGGGAGCTCGGGCAGCTACTCCTGGTCGTTCAAGATCGGCCCTGGAGGCAGCTGCATGAGTGATTACATGTGAACAGCCACAAATAGCTGTGGGCGCTGTCTGGCTCCAATTGCATTCAATGGAAATGCAGCGAATAGCATGGATCCCCACTGAGTCTCCTGTGGTAATCACAAACAGCCCCATTCAAAAGAGTGAATGTGGCCTAAGTGGGAAGGAAGGCAATAAACAGCACCATTTCAGGTTATCATGCTAGTCGTAAGAGAAGTCCAAGGGGTTGATTTACTAAAACTGGAGAGTGCACAATCTGGTGCAGCTCTGCATAGAAACCAATCAGCTTACACTTTTTTTTGTGTCAAAGCTTGATTGAACAAGCTGAAGTTAGAAGCTGATTGAATACCATGCACAGCTTACCAGATTTTGCACTCTCCAGTTTTAGTAAATCAACCCCCCAAGTGTTACAGGGGATTTATAGATGTGTAGCACCCTCTAGTTAGGTAGGTGCTAAAGTGAGGATTTTTCTGGAGAGTAGGAAAATTTAGGCAGGCCTAGCTGGTTGCTAGGCCTGTTTGTTTTCATTCTGGGCTGGGAGTGGCTCAGGTTAGCAGCTTGTGTTTCACAGGTAGCATGTCACCTCCCTCTTCTTTCTAGAAGGTGCTAGAAAGAGAGGAGGAGAGGAGAGGTGGAGCTGCCTGGGGTATTCTAAGGAACCCTTACTAATCCCCAACTTAATGCTTTTATGTCTAATACTACAATTGAGTGGTATCACTGAACTTTATATGTTATGTTGTAGTATTTTAATTTTTATCTGTTTAAGGTATCACTTATAGTGCATCACAGTGGATGTTTTGCACCCTGTTTACACATTTAGTTCACATAAATAGGGAGCGCCATTTCACCCCATTTTTTGTTCACGTTATATTGATTAGCCCTCTAGGGGGCTTATTAGGGGAGGCTGCACACCTTCTTTTCTCTCCTAAGCGTGGAGTTTTGTTATTGTATTATAATCCCCAACTTGGATTGGCAGGGGGCAGGCCTCCTTAAATACCTAGGGCCAGCCCAGCTGGGGAGGAGTTGTCGGATGGAAATGCTAAAGTAAGAGAGTGTGGAGGCTGTCGGCAGCTCCCTAGTCGTGGGGGGGGGGGGGGAGCCGGGGCTCGGGTGCACCAGGAGGAGAGAAGAGATCCTGGGAGAAAGGCACATGAGAGAGCAAGGAGAGGACAGCGGGAGAGAACACTGCTAAGAGACTTCAGGGAGGACAGCTGGTCACAGCCTGGAGGGCTGGTGAGTAAAGCACAGTAGGGAGGACTGGGGAGGCACGCCTGAGAGAACTGGGAGTTTGCAGTTTGAGATGGGTGCAGAACCAGAAAAGGGGACTGTGGGAAGGGCAGAGGAGAGATGTAATTGCAGCCCGGCTGGCTGGCAGGGCCTGAAGAGGATCTGGGATAAGTAGCTGGGAAGAGGACAGTTAGCACCAAGAACTTTCTACACTATAGGGGCCCACGGTCCCTGCCTGCAAAGGGCAAATTTTACAGAGGCCTTGCCACAGTAATCAGCAACCCCTACGGGGGCATGGCTACAGATAATATTGGAGACAGCTTCCCCTTCATGGCAAGCCTTAAAGCAACATACCACTAAAGCTGTGACGTTTGTTTGCACCATGGTAAACAGGTCCTTTATGATCTCAAAGCAAGCCTCATTATACCAGGAGTGTTGACAGTTTTAAAGTTTAGTATAGCAGCCCCATGGCATTTACATATGTAGCGCTGGTAGATTTTTCAATCTACCCCTTGTAGGTAAATTTAGTGGATTGTTTGTTCTGTACATAGTTCAGATTCAATCTAGTGTTAATTTAGCCTCTGTTCCAACTTGGCTGTGTTGTTTGCAGTTCCACATTGTGCCTGTGGGTGTCGTTGTTATCATAGGCCGGTGTTGGAAAAGCAACAAGCTGAAATGTATGAGTGCTCTTCTGTCCCGGAGATAACTCGGCGGAGGTGGTCCTACGAGTTGCATTCTGGGAGAGGGTATTTATGGGACAGACGCCATATTTCGGGGAGTCTTCTTGCCTCGTGGCCCTCCTGGCCTAGAGGTATGTGTCAGTGAGTTCTACCTCATAGCCCTCCGGCTTGGAGGGTTGCGTTGCTGCAGCCGTGCAGGTAGACCCAGAAGCCTGTCTGGGGCCTGCTATTGCTGGGATGGTCCTGCGCTGTCTGTCCTGTGGGAAGAAGCCAGACAATTGGGAAGATCCAGGGGAGGACCCATCTTGGAAGAGACCATGCAAGGCTGGTCTTAAGAAGGGCCTGGTGACTCGGTTGGAGGACATATCCTAAACTACACTACCGCACAAGTACTGCCGGGACGGCTTAAAGGTTCTGGTACTGTGTTTACTGTTCATCGAAAACTACTACATCCTGTGGCAGAGGATCGTACAGTTTCATTTCACCCAAGTCTGTGGCAGAGATTTTTGTTCGTGCTGTGTACCGGCTGCTAGGTTAGTGAGAGAGACCTATCCGGGCGGGCAAAGATTTAATCCTAAACTGAGGATACATCCATCCTAAAGATTTAAATTCCTTGATGTTACACCAAGAAAAGGTATTTGAACTTCCCTGCAACTCTTCTTCTACCTCTTTACTGCTACTTCTTCCAGTTATCTCCCATTAAAGCATTGGAAAAGTACTCAAGTGACTGCTGTCTACATTGTCTGACAGTAAGCTCAACGGGACCCTAGACCCTCTACTGGTGAAATTACAGGAAAAAAGGTAACGGTAACAGCCCGCTAAAAATCAGCAGCTCTACCATGAGTTAGTGCAACACATACAGTAAAAAAACTGTAGGAATTAAAGGACTTTTCCTACTTTCAGGGCAGAATTTTTACATACAAGGACCCTACTGTAGGGTACTGCTAAATGCTTCCAACTATTGTGATCTCTGCAATGTCTTCTTGCACTACAAGGGGCAGGGTGCAGTGATATCGACAATACAGATCGATCACATGCCAAGCCACCTCAAAACTGTCACCTGATGTTACAGGGGCCCGTCCTCTTTTTGTGGTGGAAGAAGCAGGCATTATGCCAGCTGGGCAGTGCCATGGCTAATGTCACCATTTAGGTAGGCTCTACAGCAATAGTCAAAGCTTGTTAAAGTAATAAAAGTCCATAAAAGGTAGACCATTCTTTTACCAGCCAACATTCCCAATGAAATGCAGGTGTAATTTTATGCTGCAAATCAGCTTTAAACAGGTAGCATTATTTACGGTAGGCTTTCCGATGCCGCTTTGCTAAACTCTGTATTTTTGTGCTGAACCTGTTACTCCTTTAACAGCCAGCAAATGTGGTCAAATCTGCAGCTGTGAGTGCTGACCATGAGCCCAGGTGTAATGACTCCTTAACTAATAGCTAACAAAAATACCATTATGCCTGAGGCCATTGTACAGCATTGAAATCTACCTTGTTTTATTCAGGATTCCTACTGCTACATTTTCACAATAATTCTTCAATGTACTGTTTTCTGCTTGAAATGAAGATATTAGATCTAATATTCAGAATGCTTTAAAACAGTTTTTTAGGAAACTGAATGGGGCGCATTCGTTATTTGTAAAAATATATACTAAATTTAAAATGTCACTAAATGCACATCATTAAAAACTATCTATAAATGGTGTATTCCATGCTATTCAAACTCGCTCAGTCACTATGAAATTTGTTCTCTGTGTTCTGCAATAAACCTGGTTGATCCTGCTGCTCACCTATCTCCCCCTTCTGTTCATATCCCCAATTCAGTTAGGGATTTTGCAGCTGTGATGGCAACTCTGCACATGCTCAGTTTTCAGTGAGTTTCTATGCTGAGCATTTTCTCCCTATCACATCTGAGCAGCCAATGTGACTGTGACAGCCCAGGACCACCAGGTATGCCAATCAGTGCCCAATAGAGGTGCCAATCAGTGCCCATAAGTAATGCCTGCCAGTGCCTCCTCATCAGTGCTGCCTATCAGAGCAATCTATCAGAGCCATCTTTCAGTGCCACCTATCAGTGCCACCTAGAGTGCCCATCAGTGCCGCCTATCAATACCCATAAGTGTTGCATATCAGTGCCACCTATTAGTGCCACCTATCAGTGCCCATCAGTGCCACCTTATCAGTGCCCGTCAGTGCAGCTTTTCAGTGCCCATCGTTTAAAATGCGACATTGCTGAAAGCTGAAGATTGGCCTGGGCAGGAAGGCGGGAAAGTGCCCAGTATTGAAGTGGTTAAAGGGTTAGTTCACTTTTACCAAAAAATTGCCTATGCAGATAAGGGGCACCTGTAGATAAAAACAACATGTGCATCGTTGACCAAAACAAAATAATGCCCTTGCTATAGCTATAGGCCATTTATATACCTCACAAAGCATGGTCAAAAACTCCCAAAGATTGCATCATCCCATCCTGCCTTGTTGCTAGGACATTGCTAAGACGCTCTCAGCCAATACAAACCCGATCAAATGCACGCTCTCTGTCCCCTGTTGCAGTAGCTCTGAGCTCAGGATTACTGTGACAGAGCTGACAGTGGACCGCACATGTGCGAGGGTTTGAGAGAACACTCCTGTGATGGTGGGGGTGAGCACTGACAGCTGGGAGTATAAAGTAAAAGGACAAGCAGCAGACTGATGAGCTTGTCTCTCTACTCTTTCCTCCTATCTGCATAGCTCCTTGTATTGCAGTGCACCGGATTGGCTCTATCAGCGCCGGGACAAGGTCATCTGGTGCCCAGGGCAAAGATGGAAAACTGCGCCCCCCCCCCCGCCCCTGTGAAAGCTACAACGCCTACAGACGATGGGATCTATACTGGGAATTTGTTAAATACTAGTATTGGCGGCGATCAGTGACTTAGGCGCGGTTCACACTGGGGAAACTTGTCACGCCCCATTCAGTACAATGACACCGTTCTAATCGGAGCGACAGGATACAGCACATCAGGGCACAGTACATCAGGGCACAGGTCACAGTACATCAGGGCACAGCACATCAGGGCACAGGTCACAGTACATCAGGGCACAGCACATCAGGGCACAGCACATCAGGGCACAGGTCACAGTACATCAGGGTACAGCACATCAGGGCACTGCACATCAGGGCACAGGTCACAGTACATCAGGGTACAGAGCCCAGCACATCAGGGTACAGCACACCAGGCCACATCAGGGTACAGCACATCAGAGCACAGCACATCAGGGTACAGAGCCCAGCACATCAGGTCACAGTACATCGGGGCACACGACATTAGGGCACAGCACATCGGGGCACAAGGCACATAGGACATCAGGGCACATAGCACATTAGGGCACATCCGGGCACATAGCGCATCAGGGCACGGGGCACATAGCACTTTAGGGCACGGGACACATCAGGGCACAGAGCACATCAGGGCACAACACATCACGGTACAGGGCACAGCACATCAGGGTACAGGGCACATCAGGGCACATAGAACATCAGGGCACGGGGCACAAAACACATCAGGGCATGGAGCACATCAGAGCACGGGGCACATCAGGGTAAGGAGCACATCAGGGCACATGGCACATCAGGGCATGGGGCACATCAGGGCACATGGCACATCAGGGCACGGGGCACATCAGGGCACGGAGAACATCAGGGCACGGGGCATATGGCACATCAGGGCACATAATGGCACATGATGGGGCACGTCAGGGCACATCATAGGGCACATCATGGGGCACGTCAGGGCACATTATGGGGCATGTCAGGGCACATTTTGGGACACATCAGGGAACATCATGGGGCACATCAGGGCACATCATAGGGCACATTATAGGGCACATAGCACATTAAAGGATGTAAATGGGGGTATGGCGCTCCCTTGTGGGGGGTATGAGTGATACAGTATATGTGATACAGTAAGTGCTGAAGAAGATTAATGAATTAATATATAGTATGTGACATACACAAAGGGTGAAGGGTGTAATAACTCATAATGGATTAACCCTAAAACATAGGGTTAATCCATTATGAGTTATTACACCCTTCACCCTTTGTGTATGTCACATACTATATATTAATTCATTAATCTTCTTCAGCACTTACTGTATCACATATACTGTATCACTCATACCCCCCACAAGGGAGCGCCATACCCCCATTTACATCCTTTTATACATGTTAGTCCTCTTTGAGGGCTTAACTAGGGGAGGCAGCACACCTTAGATTCTCTCTTTTGGCTATTTCCTCCCTCCTTTTCCCCCTCCCCTCCTCTCTCATCTTTGGGGTATACACCCCCTGCATCTTCTCTCTATATCCTCCTTCTTCTTCTCTCTCCCCCCCTTTTTTGTCTCTCCTCTGTCATCTGTCCTAAGCGCAGAGATTTTGTGGCTTTGATACATAGCACATTAAGTGTGGCACATTGTTTACTAGCCTGCATGCAGAGCAGCGCTGGAAGCATCTGTGATAAGTTCTCTTTCTCATGTCACGCTGCTCCCCGGCGGCCCCTCCTCTCTTCTCGTCCATCCCAGATGATGTCACAAGCAAATAGGGAAGGACGAGAAGAGAGGAGGGGCCGCCGGGGAGCAGCGTGACATGAGAGAGAACTTATTACAGATGCTTCCTGCGCTGCTCTGCATGCATCTCGATCTACTCGTCAGGCGCCAGCTGTCGGCGATTGATGGGTAGATCCTCAAATGCGGGATAGAAACCCTGATAGGGAAGTGAGAGGCGGGGCGGGGCTGGTCTCAGGCTTGTGCCGGGTGCAGGAGCGCACTCGGTACATGTTAAAAATTATCAACTGTGTTGTAAACTCTGCATAGTTAGCAGGAATTTTTACAACATCGGTTCACTGGCGCTTCTGTTGCGCCCCTCTTCCTCCATTAAATGGTCCCGCCCAGGGCATCCGGCTCTATGCACAGCTTCTCCTTCCCCCAGTCAGAGCTCTGCTATACAGATCGCACAGTAGACTGCAAAAGACAGGTACCAAATCAAATGCATTTGCTTACACTGCTTGCATTGAAAAAAATACATTCACAATGTATTAATGATAACAGAGTTGCATTATTCTGTGCCCTTTACAAGAGAGCCTGTCAATTAATTCTCCAAAAACAATCTTCGTTATACTTCACTGTCTTCGCTATATTCTATTTTCAGTCCAGAGATATTTACAGATGAGTGACCTGCCTGAAGAAGGCCTGGCCCAGATCGGGTGGATACATGGATACCCAAATATCCACAAAATTGCCAATCTGTAGAGCAGATACTAGAAGCTTGCTGCATCCAAACCCGCTCCCCCCAATCCCATTCAGTCCTCTATGAACTCTGACAACCACAGGGCCAGCCACTGTCATTTACCAGCCCGTCCAGTGTACACAGGGCCGGTACAAAGGGTTGGCAGGAGGGGACGCTGCACCAGGTACAGGGAAGCAAGGGGGTAAAGAATAGATGCAGGGTGGTACACCCATTCTACCATATTCTACCGCATGTATTAAAAGGGTTGTAAACCCTCGTTTTTTTTTTTATAAAAATAACAAACATGCCTATATTTACCTACTCGTTTTGCACAGAACAGCCCCGATCCTCTTCTTCTGGGATGCCCACTGGCGCTCCAGGCTTCTCCTCTTCATCGGTTGCGCCCACAGAAAGCCACTTTCCCTGGGGGCACGCGTGCGGGCTCGCTCCTGAGTCCCACTGCTGCGTACATTAACACAGACAGTGGGACTCCCCTCCACCCCCTGCCAATGGCTCCTGCAGCTATCAGTCTGTTCAATGAGAAGAGAGACAGCAGCTGGAGCTGCTGCGCTCATGCACATTGCTGGATCAGATCGGGCTCAGGTAAGAAAAAAGGGGGGGGGCTGGGAGGGAGCTGCAGCACAGAAGGTTTTTCACCCTAAAGGGGTTGTACAGTCAGAAGGTTTTTTTTATCTTAATGCATTCTAAGCATTAAGATAAAAAGCCTTCTGTGTGTAGAAGCCCCCCTAACACTTACCTGAGCCCCATCTCTGTCCAGTGATGTCCACAAGTGTCTCAACCATCCAAGACTCTCCCTCTTGATTGGCTGAGACAATCAGGAGAGAGGGGGGGCAGGGCCGAGTCTTGGCTCCATGTCTGAACGGACACAGGGAGCTGTGACTCGGCTCGGGGGCGCCCATAGCAAGCTGCTTGCTGTGGGGGCACTCGACAGGAGGGAGGGGCCAGGAGCACAGAAGAGGGACCCAAGAAAAGGAGGAACTGGGCTGCTCTGTGCAAATCCACTGCAACAGAGCAGGTAAGTATAACATGTTTGTTATTGTAAAAGAAAAAAAAAAACACGAAACATAGAATGCATTAAGGTGAAAAACCTTGAGGCTTTACAACCTCTTTAAAGTGGTTGTAAACCCGAAAAAAATAAAAATAAAAAAAACAAACCCTGTAAGACAAAGGCATAATGAGCTAGTATGCATTACATACTAGCTTATTATGAAATACTTACTGTAGATTGAAGCTGTTGCAGTGGCCCCACACATCACTGTGACCGGCGACATGTCTCTCTGAGTTATTTCCAGGTTTGCAGGCTCCGGCGCTGTGATGGGCCAGAGCCGCAATGACGTCATGGCACGCTGCTGAAGAAACGGCACGAGCGAGCCATTTCTTCAGTGCACATGCGCCAATGACGTTGGTGCAAGCGTATATGGTAAATATCTCCTAAACCATTAAGGTTTAGGAGATATTTCCAGTACCTACAGGCAATGGCGTCGGCAGGGGGGCTGACGGTGGCTGGCCCGAGTGGGTCCCCGAAAAGCCCTGGGTTTCGGGCAAGCACAGTTCTATTATTAGCCCCGAGCCCGAGAGCCGCCACCAAGCGGGGACCAATCTGACCCGAGCGCGGCCGAGTGACATAGCAGGTCCCGCCTTCTGGAGCCTGCAGCGCCTATGATGGACTTCCCACTGGTCCAATGCGGGGACCGCGGGACGTCCATCATAGGCGCTGAAGGCTCCAGAAGGCGGGAATTACAATTCGGCCGTCGCGTCACTGTGAGAAGATCCCCACTGGGCACTTGGGTGGACGACTCTCCTCTCATGTGTCATGGCTCTGGCTGCCTGCTGTCTACTCTATGGGCGCGCCGCACACTACAGCTGAGTTGCAGGAGTAGGTCACGTCACCTGAAGTCAGGTAGGTCAGTGTATCATGTTAGTGTGGGTCAATGTATGTCAGGTAGGTCAGTGTGGGTCAGGTAGGTCAGTGTGAGTCAGGTAGGTCAGTGTATGTCAGGTAGGTCAGTGTGGGTCAGGTAGGTCAGTGTATGTCAGGTAGGTGAGTGTATGTCAGGTAGGTGAGTGTATGTCAGGTAGGTCAGTGTATATCAGGTAGGTGAGTGTAATGGTCAGTGTATGTCAGGTAGGTGAGTGTAATGGTCAGTGTATGTCAGGTAGGTGAGTGTGTGGGTCAGTGTATGTCAGGTAGGTCAGTGTATGTCAGGTAGGGGAGTGTAATGGTCAGTGTATGTCAGGTAGGTCAGTGTGGGTCAGGTAGGTCAGTATATGTCAGGTAGGTGAGTGTAATGGTCAGTGTATGTCAGGTAGGTGAGTGTGGGTCAGGTAGGTCAGTGTATTTCAGGTAGGTGAGTGTAATGGTCAGTGTATGTCAGGTAGGTGAGTGTAATGGTCAGTGTATGTCAGGTAGGTGAGTGTGTGGGTCAGTGTATGTCAGGCAGGGGAGTGTAATGGTCAGTGTATGTCAGGTAGGTCAGTGTGGGTCAGGTAGGTTAGTGTATGTCAGGTAGGTGAGTGTAATGGTCAGTGTATGTCAGGTAGGTGAGTGTGGGTCAGGTAGGTCAGTGTATTTCAGGTATGTCAGTGTATGTCAGGTAGGTGAGTGTGTAGGTCAGTGTATGTCAGGTAGGGGAGTGTAATGGTCAGTGTATGTCAGGTAGGTCAATGTGGGTCAGGTAGGTCAGTGTATGTCAGGTAGGTGAGTGTAATGGTCAGTGTATGTCAGGTGAGTGTGGGTCAGGTAGGTCAGTGTATTTCAGGTAGGTGAGTGTAATGGTCAGTGTATGTCAGGTAGGTGAGTGTAATGGTCAGTGTATGTCAGGTAGGTGAGTGTAATGGTCAGTGTATGTCAGGTAGGTGAGTGTGTGGGTCAGTGTATGTCAGGTAGGGGATTGTAACGGTCAATGTATGTCAGGTAGGTCAGTGTGGGTCAGGTAGGTCAGTGTATGTCAGGTAGGTGAGTGTAATGGTCAGTGTATGTCAGGTAGGTTAGTGTATGTCACGTAGGTGAGTGTAATGGTCAGTGTATGTCAGGTAGGTAACACACCTTATTATAGGCTTACCTGTAGGTACAAGTGGTGTAATAGGGTTTACAACCACTTTAACAGTGCGGAAGGGGTGCAGTTCTGGATCCTTGCCCTGGGAGTTGGATGACCCTGTCCCGGTACTGACTGTACATGTTATCAAGATCCATCTCAGCTCTGGTGGGTTGCACTGCTTGATTATCCCAACTCATCTCTGATTATCCCAACTCACCCCCACTCCAGTGGATAGTAGGGAAAAGGTGAAAGCTGATATTTGTAAACTTACTTGATTTGTCTAGTTATATTAAAAGAGCTCAGGTGCTGTATTCTTTACCTACAGTGAAAAGCCTAGTTAGAGTAACCCCTCCATTAAACATTTCCTATAGATTGTTCCTATCCGTGGCTATTTCCTTTTCTTTCCACCGTCATCTTTTATCAGACGTTTAACCTCTGGCAGCAAACACTTAAATCCGCAGAGGTGACTTTTTCTCTGTTCACCTCTGACAATCTATACAGTTCCTGACAGCTTGCGATAGCGGCTGGCGAAGAGGTGAAGCTCAGGAATGAAGTATGCTCCAATCTTTGTTCGCTCCTTTTAATGCAAGAAATTTGTGTCCGCTGGCATTTTATTTTGCACACCGCGCTGTTAATATTTCATAAAACAGCAAAACCCGCTCTGCGGCTGCATTTGTTCGTATTGATTTGAACATAACGCTGGCGTTTCTCAGCCTAACAATGGGTTTCAACCTTTTTACGGATGCTTTCAGTTCCGTCTAAATAATCAAATGGTTTCCCTTTATTCAGACTGACTGCATGGAATTCGCTTCTTGCGCTCTCTAAATGTACTCATTGTTATATGGCTCGTATTTTGAGAGCCTTTAAAAAAAAAAATTAAAACGCAGTAGATCAGACGTACAACCTAATTTCATGCTCTGTTTGTCCCCCATTGTTCGGAGCAAACAGTATTGAGATCTCTGGTGCCCATGCTGTGACAAACATCTCTCTACACCAACATACACACTTCTAAAGCAGAGATATATAAAAATTTCTATGCCCTGTAATCACGGCTGACATGCACAGGAACTGTACAGTGCATAAAATTTGCTCAAGTTTATAAGGTGACAGAGCACCTTTGACGAAACTTATGAGGCAGGACATTGAAAAGTAGACATCTGCCCCCTGCTGGAGGAAAGCGGGTGTGCTTGAAGCCAAAGTTTAATCTGCTCATATTTTGCCTTACCCGGTATCTCCATCCTTATGGTATGTAATGAAAATGGAAAGGCTTTTTTTTAAAATGAAGGGGCTTCATTCATGTCCATGACATTTTTAACCACTTGCCTACCGGGCACTTTTACCCCCTTCCTGCCTAGGCCGATTTTCAGCTTTCAGCGCTGTCACATTTTGAATGACAATTGTACGGTCATGCAACACTGTACCCAAATGAAATTTTTGTCTTTTTTTCCACACAAATAGAGCTTTCTTTTGGTTGTATTTCATTACCACTGGGATTTTTTATTTTTTTTAAAAAGAAACTAAAAAACGACGAAAATTTTTATAGTTCATCATAAAATTTTACAAACAGGTAATTTTTCTCCTTCACTGATGTGCACTGATTAGGCTGCACTGATGGGCACTGATGAGATGGCACTGATGGGCAATGATAGGTGGCACTGATGAGGCGGCACTGATGGGGCTGCACTGATAGGTGGCACTGATGAGTACTGATAGGTGACACTGATGAGGCGGCACTGATGGGGCTGCACTGATAGGTGGCACTGGTAGGCGGCACTGATGAGTACTGATAGGTGACACTGATGAGAAGGCACTGATGGACAGCACTGGTGGGCACTGTTCGGACTGCACTGATAATCAGAATACTGATAATCAGTGCCTTGATTATCAGTGTAGAAATCAGGGGTCTCAAACTGGTGGCCCTCCAGCTGTTGCGGAAATACAAGTCCCATCATGCCCCTGCCTGTGGGAGTCATGCTTGTAACTGTCAGCCTTGCAATGCCTCATGGGACTTGTAGTTTCGCAACAGCTGGAGGGCCACCAGTTTGAGACCCCTGGTTGTAGATGTTCCCTTAACAGAAGCCAGTTATCGGCTCTCCTCTCCTCACGCTGACAGCGTGAGGAAAGGGGTGAAGATAACCAACTTCTGTTTACATCATGATCAGCTGTCATTGGACACAGCTGATCACATGGTAAATGTCAGTCTGGAGAAGTGGGCATTCCCAGGTGGTGTGTGAAATAGTGCCACCGGCGCAAAAATCACCATACGTGTGTGTGTCAACAAAATGTTTACAAAGTAGATCTGCTGCAGACAAAGAATGTCCTATAACATGCATAGGAAAAAAATATGAAAAATTAGTGTGACTGCGCTAATCCATAAATGCATATATGTATATTATTACCACTGATGCGTTATATCAAAAGATTTTTAGGGTACATTGTTTCAACCCACTACCTTTAAAATCCCATGTGCCAACATTGAAAAAATAAAATATATAAAATAAATTGTGTAATATAATAGAAAAAAATGCCAAAGTTCATATAGTGAAACAGGAATCACGATTGAAAACCATATCCATATGTTTTATTATTTATTTATTTATTTTATTTATTTCAGGTACTTATATAGCGCCGTCAATTTACGCAGCGCTTTACACATATATATATATATTATACATTCACATCAGTCCCTATACCCTCAAGGAGCTTACAATCTAAGGTACCTAACTCACATTCATACCTATACTAGGGCCAATTTAGACAGGATCCAATTAACCTACCAGCATGTCTTTGGAGTGTGGGAGGAAACCGGAGTACCCGGAGGAAACCCACGCAGGCACAGGGAGAACATGCAAACTCCAGGCAGGTAGTGTCGTGGTCGGGATTCGAACCAGCGACCCTTCTTACTGCTAGGCGAGAGTGCTACCACCACACCACTGTGCCGCCCGTTTAAATCTCCAATATAAAAAAAGTGCTCTTGTGCTTCAAATTTCATTCCTGCTGCATAGCCATGACTTTTCACCATTTCTTGAGCCACCACCACCTTCTAGATCGGTCACTCACCAGAGCCTAGAAAAAGTGTTGCCTTTGGTTCATATAGGGATAACCACTCCACTAACCTGGCGTCTCCCCAGTCAGTTTATCACTAGACGTTTCTCAATGCCCAATGTAGATATCTCGTAAAGATTTAAAGATTATCATTGCACAGTATGTTTTTAAAAAAGGGAATTTATTTATAATCATTAAAAACAAAAAGAGTGCACACTCACATTTCCCAGTGCCTTAGACCGGCAATGAGTCTATCCAGCGTTCCGCTGTGGGGCTCTGTTCTGTTGTTAAGTTCCTCGTCCCCGGCTTGCACTCCAAGCCTCATTTTGGTTCGGGTTAGTGACCGGAAGTGACATTCGGAATTACCCAGAAGGCTCTACGCGTTTCACATTCAAACATGCGTCATCAGGAAGCTCCGAACAGAACAGAGGCCCACAGCACAATGCTGGATAGACTCAGTGCCAGTCTTTGCGTTTTCCCACGGCCATGGTCAAAGTAGTTCAAGTGTAGTTCAAGTGTACATGAAGCATTAAAATGTGAACATGCATACTAGAGGGAGAGCAGAGCGATAAACTTATCAGTTGATTGTGCTTCTTCACTATCCAGTTACAGGCTGGAAAGGGTTCACCAGACCGTAGTAAGGTCTGCATGATGGCCCTGGGCCACAAGACAGACTAAACAGAATTACAAATCCTTTGACAGTTCTTATGGAACAGGACCTAAAAATGGAGGATGAGCGGATGATTGATAGGTCTGCTCCCTCCTTTTATAGATTGCATGTTATCCTTGGAAGTTACTGTACAGATTGTATGAATGGAGCAGCTGGATAGAAAGGGCAGGCATAGTTGGACTCTTTTGATGACAGCCTGTGACAGCCCCTTAGTTCTATTAAACCCAGCCGAACCGAAACATTACAGAGGTGGAAGTTAAGGGGTTATTGACAGAAGGGGGAGTCCAACTACAATAAGAGGCATCAGCACAAGGGACACATCCTACTCACTGCAATTGTGCTGATTTTTCTTTTGTTTTTGGCTGCATTTCGGCTTTAATGGTTTTTAAAGAAAAGGGCCCATTGACTGCAAAGGCCTTCTCTATGTTATTGCCATAGCAGCTATGACATCGGCCAGAACTGCAAAACAGCAAATCAATAAGCCATACTAACTGTTCAAGTCACACTTATGTAAAAGCTCAGAAGCTACAGCATTTATAGTTGCTGACTTTTAATTTTTTATTTTTTTTAAACAGAAGTTCCTTCTGTTCTCCAAGACTTAGACTAGGGGGGGGGGGGATATTGACATCCATGAACACAGAACAGAAATGGGAATTCTTCAAAAAGACTGTATGCAAACTCACGGCAAAGCATATTCCCATTGGCAATAAGTTTAAAAGGCTAAGAATAAAACGTATGTGGCTCACAGCCAAAGTTTAAAAAGTGCTAAATAATAAGAAAAGAACTTTTAAAAAATATAAAAATGAAGGAACACTATCATTGGAATAAGCAGGTCAGTTTTGGCCACCAGTCCTCAAAAAGGATATCAGGGAACTGGAGAAAGTGCAGGGAAGGGCAACCAAACTGATAAGAGGCATGGAGGAGCTCAGCTATGAGGAAAGATTAGAGGAACTGAATTTATTCACTCTTGGGAAGAGGAGATTAGGGGGATATGATCAACATGTACAAATACATAAGGGGTCCATATAGTAAACTTGGTGTTGAGTTATTCACTTTAAGGTCATCACAGAGGACAAGGGGGCACTCTTTACATTTAAGGAAAAGAGATTTCACCTCCGAAGACGGAAAGGTTCTTTACAGTAAGTAGTGAAAAATTGCTGAGACATGACTCTGAATGTGGCACCACATCCAAATATAGATATAGAGAGAGAAAACCAAAAGATGAGTATGGACTTTAAATTGGTAGCCACCAAGTAGACCCAAATGGAAGAGAGAGCACCCAATTGGATAAAAACTCATATTTATTATAAGATCACAGTAAAAACCATTTTATAAAATCAAAATTGGAAACCAGTATATACATAATATTGTCCCAAATAGGTATAACCTATATGAACACAGGAAAACCTGTAGGTATGCCCATAGATATGGTGGACACTGTATCTGGTCTATAGAGAAGGTCTTTCATTTGAGGGCCCCACAGGAAATCAGGGTACCGAGGGATCGCTACCCGTTTTTCGCTTTACAGCTTCCTCAGGAGAGCCTATTGGTACCAGATTGCAATAGAGAAACAAGGAATGCCCAGCTCGATATCACAGGGTGATACAGAGGAACAATGCACGGGCAACCCCAGTGCAAGAGTGCATCAAGTGCGTTTCAGCCAAAAAAGGGAGCTTGCCAAAAGGTAAAAGCATACCTCATGCAAAAAGTTTGTCCAAGAGAGCATGTCCAATAAAGCAGGACTTGGAGAGATGTAAGATGGATGTTTATTTAGAATATTATGATGCCATCCTTTATGGATAAGAAATCTCCAAATATCATATGTCCGCTTGTGTGTAATGCACTCTACTAGTACTTGTGCCGATCCTGGCTGTAATAAGACCGCCTGACTTAGGTAGAAACGGAACAGTAAGAGCTGTGAAAATGTGGAATAGACTCCCTCCAGAGCTGGTTCTGGACAGTTCAGGAGATTGCTTTAAAAAAGGCCCGGATTCTTTCCTTAATGTACAGAATATAACTGGGTGCTAACATTTATAGGCAAAGTTGATCCAGGGAATATCCGTTTGCCTCTCGGGAGATCAGGAAGGATTTTTGTGAGCAAATTGGATTATGACTTGCTGGGTTTTTTTCGCCTTCCTCTGGATGAACTGTGAGTATAGGATTGTGTAAATTGTCACAATTCCTTTTTTGATATTTTGTTATTGGTTGAACTAGATCAGTGGTTCTCAACTCCTGTCCTCAGGACCCACTAACAGGCCAGGTTTGCAAGATAACTGAAATACATCACAGGTGATATAATTTGCTGCTCAGTGAATGTAGTATTCTAGTTTGCATCTCCCCAAGGTAATACTTAAAATCTGGCCTGTTAGTGGGTCCTGAGGACAGGAGTTGAGAACCACTGAACTAGATGGACTTTTTTTCTTTTTTCAACCTGACTAACTATGTAGCATACCTTATGAAGCCTGACTGGAATACTCCCAGGACATTGCTAAGTACTCCCAGGATGTTGCTAAGTGAGGCCTAGTCATCACTGCTCACCTCCACCATCACAGGAATGAGCTCTTTCTCCGATTTAAACCTCCTCACATACTCTCTCTCCCCTGATGCAGTAGCTCTGAGCTCAGCATTTGAGAGCTCACTGCTGTGATGGTGGAGGTGAGCAGTGATGACTAGGCCTCACTTAGCAACATCCTGGAAGTACTTAGCAACGTCCTGGGAGTATTCCACTCAGGCTTCATAAGATGCAAATGGCCTACACCTATAGAAGGGCTTTATTCAACTTTAGTCAGAGCTGCACAGTTTGTTTTTATTTACAGATGCCCCTTATCTGCATTGCATAAGCAGTTTTGTAGTAAACGTGAACTATCCCTTTAAGTATGCCTGTGTGAACGAGGCCTTATAGTCTAAATGTATGCATTTAGTTAATTGAAAAGTCATAAAATGAAACTAGCATGAGTATCTGAATTTGACTTGGTATTACCCTCCTAGCATTCCTTGCACAGCAGAACTCAGCTGGAGGAAGAGGATGCTGCATGCACATGTTCTGTCAAGGAGAGGAGAGAGACGACTTCATCCATAGTTTGCTTCACTGTCCAATCACAGACTGGGGAAGGAAGGTGACCCAGCTGTACTGCTTAATTGCAGCAGAGACATGTCAGGTCACCAGTCTGGCTGTGCAGTGTGGCAGGGGTATGCAAATGTTAGGTCTGGTTGGAATAAAAATACAAATCCTCTGGCAGGTAAAGCAGCTCATATATACAGTATATATCTATATCTTTATTTAGCTGTATGTCGGGGGTTCAGCTTTAAAGCTCAACACCTTTATCCTTTATTAAGAGAAGCGGAAATCCATTTATTGTGTTTTTGTTTGCCAGTAACACAACGGCTATAAATAAACCAAAAATGTTATAATACACTCTTTTAGATACAACTTTCTTGTAAAAACGCAGATGAGGTTCCGCACTAAAAAATTGTGTTCATTACAGACCAAGAGACCCATCAGCGCTTAACTTTACAATCTCTCATAACGAAGAAAAATATACACTTAAGAGTTTATTTATTTCCTCCCCCAAAGTTTCATTAAAAATTTTTATCTGGTACTTTCCAGCTCGTGCATCAAAATAAATGCCATATAACAAAACACTCACTTTTTATTCTGGGACATGAACTTTTAGTGGATGTAATCCAGAATAAGTAAAGCACAGTAGATAACAAGCCTCACCAAGCGGGGTGAATCAACACAATTTCATTACGGGAGCCGTGTATCACACCGAGGGTATTAACAGCGCACGGCGAAGCTGTAATGTCCTCCACTGATTCGGCAGCGAGGGAAGAACACGTTATCTGGTTTCGTACATCTGATCCGGGTCTGGGAGAAGGGACAGTGGTGCACAATGTATAGTTTAGAAAATAGCCTTATTTTTATGTTTGTTTACTGAAGGAATAAAACATTATCTTCTTTATTTATACAGTACTGACATACTCCACAACGCTAAATACAGTATATAGGCCTTCCCCAGCTGCCCCTACCCCAAAGGAGCTTACAATCTAGACATGTAATGCTATACAGACACAAAACAGGTCCTGTGTGGGTGGAAACCAATGAACCTACCTCTATTTAATTCTATTATCAGCAGGTGTGCACATAAAGGAATCCAAGCTCAGCTCTCTCGCCTAAAGAATCCCAAACAGACATAGATACACAAATTAAAGCCCCCCTCCAGGACTCTAAAAAATGATGCAAGCAGCAGGGCTGAAAAAAAGATCCTCCATGCTGCTAGTCCATGCAACATCTTTTCCCCTACACTGCAATGGTCTGACCTCATGAATGCAACATCATTTCCCCTACACTCCAATGGTCTGACCTCATGAATGCAATATCTTTTCCCCTACACTCCAATGGTCTGACCTTATGAATGCAACATCTTTTCCCCTACACTGCAATGGTCTGACCTCATGAATGCAACATATTTTCCCCTACACTGCAATGGTCTGACCTCATGAATGCAACATATTTTCCCCTACACTCCAATGGTCTGACCTCATGAATGCAACATCTTTTCCCCTACACTCCAATGGTCTGACCTCATGAATGCAACATCATTTCCCCATACACTCCAATGGTATGACCTCATGAATGCAACACCTTTTCCCCTACACTCCAATGGTCTGGCCTCATGAATGCAACATCTTTTCCCCTACATTCCAATGGTCTGACCTCATGAATGCAACATCTTTTCCCCTACACTCCAATGGTCTGAGCTCATGAATGCAACATCTTTTCCCCTACACTCCAATGGTCTGACCTCATGAATTCAACATCTTTTCCCCTACACTCCAATGGTCTGACCTCATGAATTCAACATCTTTTCCCCTACACTCCAATGGTCTGACCTCATGAATGCAACATCTTTTCCCCTACACTCCAATGGTCTGAGCTCATGAATGCAACATCTTTTCCCCTACACTCCAATGGTCTGACCTCATGAATGCAACATCTTTTCCCCTACATTCCAATGGTCTGACCTCATGAATGCAACATCTTTTCCCCTACATTCCAATGGTCTGACCTCATGAATGTAACATCTTTTCCCCTACACTCCAATGGTCTGACCTCATGAATGCAACATCTTTTCCCCTACACTCCAATGGTCTGACCTCATGATTGCAACATCTTTTCCCCTACACTCCAATGGTCTGCCTCATGAATGCAACATCTTTTCCCCTACATTCCAATGGTCTAACCTCATGAATGCAACATCTTTTCCCCTACATTCCAATGGTCTGACCTCATGAATGTAACATCTTTTCCCCTACACTCCAATGGTCTGACCTCATGAATTTAACATCTTTTCCCCTACACTCCAATGGTCTGAGCTCATGAATTCAACATCTTTTCCCCTACATTTCAATGGTCTGACCTCATGAATGCAACATCTTTTCCCCTACACTCCAATGGTCTGACCTCATGAATGCAACATCTTTTCACCTACACTCTTATGCCGCGTAAACACGACCGGACTTTCCATCAGCATAGACTCCGACGGTCTTTCCGACAGAGTTCCGCTGAAACGGACTTGCCTACACAGGATCACACCAAAGTCCGATCGTTTAGAACGCGATGATGTACGACGGGACTAGAAAAAGGAGGTTCAATAGCCAGTAGCCAATAGCTGCCCTTGCGTCGTTTTTGGTCCGTCGGAATAGTATACAGACGAGCGGTTTTATCGATAGGAACTCATTCCATCGGAAAGATTTGAAACATGTTCTATTTCTAGGTCCATCAGAATTTTAGAAAGAAAAAGTCCGATGAAGCCCACACACCATCGGAATGTCCGACGGAATTATTCCGTCAGACCTTTTCTGTCGGAAAGTCCGGTCGTGTGTACAATGACCTGACCTCATGAATGCAACATCTTTTCCCCTACATTCCAATGGTCTGACCTCATGAATGCAACATCATTTCCCCTACACTCCAAAGGTGCTGACCTGACTCTCCCCTAGACCAAACGGGCAGTTAACCCTTCCAGTGAGGACGCAGCCATACAACAAGGGATCATTTTTAGATTTCACAGAGTTGGGCCTTAAAAAAAACACATATCCATCTAATTTGGCCCCCACAATAAGTAAAAAAAAACACCTTGGACTCTTAGAACACTAAACTTAAAGTTGATCCAGAGGAAGGGATAAAAACCTTTACAATATTTTGTCCACTTTGCTCTCACAGGGAAAAACTCTTCTTGATCCCCAACAACAACAAAAAAACTCCTGGGGTAAAACAAGAAACCAGAATCAAACCCATTTTAAATAGTCTGCCACAGGGTTCCTCCAGAGGTTGATAGGGGTTCCTTGAGCAATGAGAAATGTTTGCCTCTGAGATAAGTTCCCACTGAGACCATTGATCTTTTTAGCTATCTGTAAGGGGGGTAATTCTTTCCAATGACCACACGTGTAAGGAGCATTCTTCCCACTGACCATCACACTAATGTATCATGAGCTGTAGATATAGTCATTTTAGCAGGGGTTCCCTAAAACCGGAAAGTTAATTCAAAGGTTCCTCTGTGATGAAAAGGTTGAGAAAGGCTGGTCTACCATATGGAACAAGTCTATCACAAAGAACCATTTCTTCTGGAAGATTATTCTTTGATTTTACAGAACCCTTTCCAAACAAGGAGGTTAAAGTATATGTGAACCCTTACCTTATAAAACAACCTATTCAGTGTAAAATGGAAATGAAAGGCAAACCATTTGTGTATATATTATACCTTCTGTTATCAGCTACATAAGGGGCTTAGAGAGCTGGGGGTGGAGAAACAACAGCACATCAATCATCCCAGTGAATGGCTGTCCAGAGGGGCGTGTCAGCACAAGTCTGACCATTGGAGGACAAGCAGACTGTTCTCCTAGCACTGCCAGAATACCAAACACGCTGGGAAGGATGTGGTCTTATGCTAAGTGTGGTCAGTTTGAAATAGGAAAACAAAAGGAAGAGAGGGCGCACCGACCTAGTGCATTACCACTGATGGCGTTTATTAAAAGAGTAAAATAACAAATAAATACTCACAAACAAGCATGAATAAAGGCATGGACATAAACTGCAGGTGCGCAGTGACAGGCATCAGAATGAAACCGGGACCGGACATCAAGTGGATGCGGAAAAGGCTGACGCGTTTCAGGGGAGAACCCCCTTCCTCAGAGCCTAAGCGGGTGGTGACTGCTGGCAAATAGGAGCCCCTCTATATATGTGTGTATGCGTATGACTAATCCTCCCAGTGAACACCAGCATCAGCCCACCATGGCCACTCCCACTTGCAATGAAGCCACGCCCTCCAGGCTGAAATGACCTTCTCTAATGGCTCCATAACCTCATGGTGACACCATGGCGATAATGTGCTACACGTCCATAGAGGGGGTATACATACCTTCTGTGTCACCTTCGCAATTGCTGCATATTAAAGGACGTGGTGTGAGCTGCACATACCGGAGATAACATCAGGGGATATATATATATATGCAGCAATTGCGGAGGTGACACAGAAGGTAATGTTTCCTGGCCACCTCCGCCTATTTACATTTGCTTTACATTTGTTTTCATTTTCTTTTGTGATGTGGCCTGATCATTGCCCCTGTTAGACAGTCTCCACCTGTTTGCATATGTGATCCATTCTTGTGCACTAAGATTGGGTACACTGCACCAATTATATCAACATTGATCGATCAGTATGTATACCCCCTCTATGGACGTGTAGCACATTATCGCCATGGTGTCACCATGAGGTTATGGAGCCATTAGAGAAGGTCATTTCAGCCTGGAGGGCGTGGCTTCAGTGCAAGTGGGAGTGGCCATGGTGGGCTGATGCTGGTGTTCACTGGGAGGATTAGTCATGCGCATACACACATATATAGAGGGGCTCCTATTTGCGAGCAGTAACCACCCGCTTAGGCTCTGAGGAAGGGGGTTCTCCACTGAAACGCGTCAGCCTTTTCCGCATCCACTTGATGTCCGGTCCCGGTTTCATTCTGATGCCTGTCACTTCGCACCTGCAGTTTATGTCCATGCCTTTATTCATGCTTGTTTGTGAGTATTTATTTGTTATTTTACTATTTTAATAAACGCCATCAGTGGTAATGCACTAGGTCGGTGCGCCCTCTCTTCCTTTTGTTTCTCTTGTAGTCTATGAATACCCATATTCTGAAGAGGGCTGCAAGACGGCAATTACCACTGAAGTTCTTTGGCCTTACTACATCACACACCGATTATTTAGACACCTGAGCGCAGGAGATTTTTTCTATTTTGGTTATGTTACAGTTTGAAATAGGAAAGCAGAGGGACTGGCAGGATCACCAGGTATTTCACACAAAGGGAGGAAATTTAAAGAGTATTGGACACTTTTTAATACAAGTAAATGGTACAACAGGCATGTGTTTGATATATGAAATGTTGGTGTAACCTAATTTTCCTTAAAATGTTAAGAAAGTGATATAGAAAAATAATTCCCCAAGGTGTGAATACATGTATAAATAAAAAGTTTAACCTCTTAAAAAAAAAAGAAAAAAAAAAATCTTTCTTGTGTCTGATCTTTTGACCTCTGCCGAGGCATTGCTCACAAGACTTCCATGGACTTGCTACTGTCCGAATTGGAGTTTAGTGGCTCATTAACTTTTCTCTGTTGGTACATTTTTTCGAATGAAATTTACTGATAGCATAGCACCAACCAATTACTGCTCGATCATTTTCCTAGGTTACCTAGATATTTCTCCCAGTGTAAAATAAAATGGCTGCATGATACTATATATCATTTACCTTATTTGGTGACAATGCTGATATATATTGCACTGCTATGGTTACTGTGACAAATATATGGCAAGATATAATCAGATATGACTTGGTTTGTGAACAGCCTGAAATGTGTGTAGAATCGCAGAGATGCTGCTAGCAGAAAATGTGATGACATATTGATAATTTTAATTGTTATGGTCAATCACCCAGACAGAAGAGGCAGCACATATGAAGTAATATAGTCATCCCATTAGTGGTTGAAAATGTCATGAAAACTAAGAAAGAAAAAAAAATATATCATCCCTGTGTCTTTCAAGCTTAACCACTTCCTGCCAACATGGCGTATACATGCGGCCTCTTGCCGGGGGAGGGCATTTATGCAGCCATTTGTAAACAGTTTTCTGTGCTGACAGTGCGCGCCCTGAGCACAGTCACCGGCGGGGACTGAAAAGCTCCCAATGCATGCTTTCAAACAGGAGCTTTCTGATCACGTGACCACTGTGAGAGCCAATCACAGCAGTCAAATGACACGAATGCCCACCTCCTGGCCTTTATAAGCTCCTAAAGAGCCGGGAGGCAGCGGCGGAAAAGGGTTTTAACAATAAACTGAGACAGAAGCTTGTACATCTATAAGACTGGACACCTAAATGTAGGCAAAGTAATCTGGAATGTTCAGTCCATTGTAGTGAGGAAGGGGCAGACCTGTACACTGGGGAGACAAACCAACCTGGCAGGTGCAGTCTGTATTCTCCACTGCAGTTGATGCTCAACCGCAGTGGCAATGCAGATGAGGGAGGAAGTTGAGGGGAACGTGGTTCCTCTATGATTTCTTTGGTCACAAGAGAGCATCTTTCCGATTGGATGCTGGTGCCCCATGTGACTTTGGTGGCCTTCTTGGTTCAGACAGAGTCTATTTAAGACTCAGATTCCTAGGCTTGGCATGCTTTATGCGAGTGGCTAGCGTAGGGACAGGTTCCCCATCTGCTTAGAGATGAGGTGAGGTTCCAGGGTAGGGAGAGTGCAGGTACCATGTCTACCTCTCCTAGAAAACCTCCTCTTTGGAGTTTGCACTGGCCAGGCCGAATTCTGCTCCTTGTGACAGATGCTGTCGGCATCTTCTAGTCTTCAGACCACTGTTCCGCCACTGTTACAGTTTTAGGTGGCAAGATGGGTGTGCCTCCCCACCGATGACTGTTTGTACTTGCTGAACTTTTCTACAATACATTGCTAAACTTGGACTCACTGCCTGCCGCACAATGCTGCATCTAGCCCACAAACCCAATGAGAAAAAGGATGACACAACATAGGAGGGGGAACTGTTAAGGCCATTAATTTCCCTTAATGGACAAGGGGATATTCTTTCAAGTTTAGCAAGGTCCACATGTTGAACAGAAAAAACAACTGGTTCATAAGAGGCATGAAGCGGGCCATTTACTTCGAACGGGAAAAAACAATCCCTAAACAGGAGTAGGTGTCTTCTACATCAACTATCACCCACATATGTTAACATCTCTTCCACATGTTTTAACATCTCTTCCCTGGTGATCTGACAACAATTCTCACCTTATGCCTTTATACCTTTATCAATAACATCTGTTATAGCACTATGGTGATTGGATTATGTTAATTAGAAGCAAGGTGTTTTCACAAATTTTCACTTCTACGGTCATGTTCTTGAAGAATCAACATCTGCCTTGACACATTTCATAACAATTAAATATCTTTGGATTATTATGATAGCAATTAAAGGTACCATAAAATTATTTTTCCATATGTGTACAGTGGAAAAATAATTATCTGACCACCTGCAGATTTTGTTAGTTTGCCCACTTACAAAGAAATGAAGGGTCTATAATTTTTATCATAGGTGTATTTTAAATGATAGAGACATAATATCAACCAAAAATCCAGAGAAAAAAACATGATACAAATGTTATAAATTGAGTTGCAGTTCAGTGAGTAAAATAAGTATTTGAACCCCAAGCAAACCATGACTTAGTACTTGGTGGAGAAAACCTTGTTGGCAGGCACAGAGGTAAGATGTTTCTTGTAGTTGGTTACCAGGTTTGTACACATCTCAAGAGAGATTTTGGTCCACTCTTCTTTACAGATCTTCTGTAAATCCTTACGGTTTCTTGGCTGTCGCTTGGCAACTGGAAGTTTCAGCTCCTTCCATGAATTTTCTATAGGTTTAAGGTCTGAAGATTGGCTAGGCCACTCCATGACCTTAATGTGCTTCTTCTTGAGCCACTCCTTTGTTGCCATGGTGGTGGTGATGTTTTGGGTCATTGTCATGCTGGAAGACCCATCCATGACCCATCTTTAGTGTTTTTGCTGAGGGAAGAAGGTTCTCATTCAAGATTTTACAATACTTGGCCCCGTCCATTGGCCCCTCAATGCGGCAAAGTCGGCCTGTACCTTAAGCAGAGAAACAGCCCCAAAGCATCTGACCACAGCACTACCTCTCAATCCTTCTCTGAATCATTTAGATCAGGGATCCTCAAACTACGGCCCTCCAGCTTTTGCAGAACTACACATCCCACGAGGCATTGTAAAACTCTGACATTCACAGACATGACTAGGCATGATGGGAATTGTAGTTCCTGAACACCTGGAAGGCCGCAGTTTGAAGACCCCTGATTTAGATGTTCATTGGCAAATTTCAGACAGGCCTGTACATGTGCCTTGAGGAGGGGGCCTTGCGGTTGCTGCAGGATTCCAATCTATGGTGGACTATTGTGTTACCAATAGTTTGTTTGGGGACTGTGGTCCCAACTGCGGCATGAGGCAAAATCTTGCATGAAGCTCCAGACCGAGGGTGATTGATGGCTATTTTGTATTTCTTCCATTTGCGAATAATCGTTCCAACCGTTGTCTCCTTCTCACCAAGCTTCTTGCGCATGGTCTTGTAGCCCATTCCAGCCTTGTGCAGGTCTACAATCTTGTCCCTGACGTCCTTTGACAGCTCTTTGGTCTTGTCCATGATGGTGAGGTTTGAATGGAAGAGATTCTGTGGACAGGTGTCTTTTATACACATAACGAGTTGTCGTTAGGAGCACCTTATTAAATTGACAGGACTTATCGTTGTACACCATGAGCACATACTGTAGATAGTCTGTGGGAGCCAGAATTATTGTTGGTTGGTAGGGGATCAAATACTTATTTTACTGAACTGCAACAAAATGTATAACATTTGTATCATGTGTTTTTTCTGGATTTGCGGTTGATATTCTGTCTCTATCAAATACATCTATGATAAAAATTATACACCCTTCATATCTTTGAAAGTGGGCAACCTTACAAAATCTGCAGGGGATCAAATAATTATTTTCCCCACTGTATATGTGCATATGTGTGTATATTTATATATATTATATGATATGGGGGAATGTTTAGCTCAGTGGTAGATGTGTTTAGGTGAGTCCACATCAGTCCGAACTGTGGTTAAGGGCTTGAAAAACTTAAAGTAGAACAATAGGCAAAACCTTTTTATGTTTTTATTTGGATAGCGTAAGGGAAGGTTATAAACCCTGTAAGGTTTATTTTTGCCATCTTTGTCCCATTGGGGAGATTTACCTTCACTTCCTGTCCCATAGCCAAACAGGGGTGAAGAAAAATCCCTGCAAATAAAGGGAATCTATTGGGGACCCCCAAGCCATCAAAACTAGTGTCCCCATTGGAAGATTTCCTGGGGACAACCCAAATGGGTTTTCTTTTACTTCTAATTTCAATGATAATGGTAAACAGGACAAATAGAGAATATGTACTACTAGTTCCCTTTAAATTTCCTGGAAGAAAGAAGTTGACAAGTCTATTTCCAGCCTATGCATTCTGCCACACACAATAAATCATGTCTCTATAAAAAGCTCACAATACATCTGTACAACTTGTTAATTGCCTCTGATCTGGTATTTATACAAGGCTGGAGAATCAAATCAGTAGATATTTATTCTTAACTGGAAACGTCCAAGTTGAAGAAATGCGTTGTACTGAATTTAAATAGGCGCTGCCTGAAGACACGGAATAATTCCCCAAGACCTGTACATTGTACAATATACAATCACACGTGCCAAAAATAAAATTCTGTACCGCAGCTAATTATTTTCTGCCTGTCTATATCGAGTCCTGCAGAATGTGCCCAGCTCCAAGTTAGATCAGTTAATGTATGAACAGGTAAAGCGCGCTTTTACTCTTTGGGCTTTATTTTGGCGCTGCTTAGGGACCTGCCGTATAAGGTCTAGTTATTAATCAAACTCATTAGCACTGTACGTAGGTGAAGAAAAACAGTCCACTTCCAAAGAAAAACATTCAACCCATTAGTTAAGTCTAGCAATTGGTAAAAAGTGGTTTGTCATTTAAAGTGTACGTAAACCCGATATCTAATTTTACGTATGTTGGTTAATACCAAGCACCAAATCATCTTTATTGAAAGCAGCACATTTACATGTCACCAGTCCACCCGTGGATGGTAACACAGCAAGTTGAGACACCAGAGTTGACCAGCTGAAGGTACACAGATGCAATGGATGGGTGCCAAGCAGCAGCGGAGGCTCCAAAGCTCCAACAGGTAGTGTGGACTGGCTGCGTCTCCAGCTGCACTGTGAATATGTCAGCTGCAGGGTGGATATAAATCTATGATTTTTTTTAAAAAATCCAAAAAAAAAATCAAAACAATCAGATTTTTTTGATTTTCATGAAATTTATTTTAATAAAGTGCTTTTGGAGTAAAAATCTATCTAAAGATAATTTTCTAGTTAAGATACATTAATAATTTAGTTTTTTTCAGCATGAAATGGACATTAGTTATATAGCCTGAGGCTGTATATTCTACAATATTTACATTTTTGGTAAACTCATTCAATGAATCCAAGCTCTGCAAGCTGAGATAACATGCACTGCATTGATGAATTCACACAATTTCAACCATGCGATAAACCGAAGTTCAGGAGCATTCCTTTATGCCATTGTTTTGCAAATCTATGTACACTACAAACGGTATGATTGAATCGGTTCTGATATCGCTGTTTTACTAACCTGACAGCTTATTATTCTAAACAGGAAACCTTCATTTTGTTTGCAAATATTAAAGATTCTAACTACCAGCAAGAATGAGTCCTTATATTTAAAGAGCACCTGTCATTTCAGATCCATCATGGCAGCGCCTGTTAGCGGCATCCACTCACCTGCTGCCGCCACGTTCCTCACCTTGCTGTGTCACTGCCGCATCACCAGCCGTCCCATTAAAGTGAATGGGAATGTCGGTGAGTCACCAGCGGGTCAGAGGAGGAGGGACAGAGATGACAGTTGCTCTTTAAAAGTGATGATTTAAATCAGGGGTCTTCAAACTACGGCCCTCCAGTTGTTCAGGAACTACAATTCACATCATGCCTAGTCATGTCTGTGAATGTCAGAGTTTTACAATGCCTCATGGGATGTGTAGTTCTGCAACAGCTGGAGGGCCGTAGTTTGAGGATCCCTGATTTAAATCAAGTAAAATCAAGCTATTTTACTAGTGATTAAAATCTTGATTTAAATAGACTTGATTGAAATCAGATCCACCCTGGACAGCTGGTAGAATAAAACGATAATTCTCCCACTCTATAAGACTCTGGTCCAGCTGCACCTAGAGTATGCTGTCCAGTTCTGGGCACCAGTCCTCAGGAAGGATGTGGTGGAACTGGGGGGAGTCCAGAGAAGGGCAACAAAACTAATAAATGGACTGGAGGATCTCAGCTATGGGGAAAGACTACAAGCACTGAACCTATTCTCTCTGGAGAAGAGACCCTTGAGAGGGGATATGATATCAATGCACAAATACCGTACTGGTGACCCCACAATAGGGAAAAAAACTTTTTACTGTAAGGGAATTTAAATAGACACGCGGCCAATCACTAAAATTAGAAGAGAAGCGGTTTAACCTTAAACTGTGTAGAGGGTTCTTTACTGTCAGAGCCGTGAGGATGTGGAATTCTCTTCCACAAACAGTGGTTTCAAAAAACTATTAGATGGGTACCTTAACGACCACAACATACAGGGATATATGATGTACTATTAGCATAAAAGCACAAACAGGTCGGACTGGACGGACTTGTGTCTTTTTTCAACCTCACCAACTATGTAACTCTTTAATCCGATGGTGATGTCAGGAGGGGATAAGCATAACGCGTTTCAAGGAACAAGGCCCTCTTTATCAAATGCCTATACAGTAACAGCACTTCTTGTTGCAGGCTGATTACGCTAGGCACCTGCCTCTCAATTGGCAGCAGTGGGGGGGGGGAGTAATCAATCATAAGCCTCATAGCCTCATAGGGAAACGCTATTAAGATTATTATTATTATTATTATTATTATTATTATATAGGATTTATATAGCGCCAACAGTTTGAGCAGCACTTTACAATGTTAGGGCAGATATTACAGTTACAATACAATTCGATACAGGAGGGATCAGAGGGTTGTGCTCGTTAGAGCTTACAATCTAGAAGGGAGGGTCAAGTGGCACAAAAAGTTAATAACAATAGGTGTGTGCAGCCTATTGCATTATGGTGTGCACCCAAAAGCTCAAACACACATGCGCAGTGGATGTTTTTAGTAGAGCAGTGGATGGTGTCAGTAGGGATGAGATTGGTGTCAGTAGTTTTTATTATTTTTATTTTTATATAATTTGTTAGGAGCCCCATTGAGGGGCTTTGGTGAAAGAGCAGCAAGAGGGACTGAGGACAGAGATTCCTCAGTCCCTTTCTCTGTAGCCTCAGCTGCCACGGGGTAGGGGCATTCAGCAGGGGAAATCTGCATCGCACAGGGTGATTAGGGCATGCCCAGGCACACCCAGCACACCCTGTACGCTCTCCTATGGTAATAACTGTGAGGGATGAGCTGAAGAAGAAAATAAAAGTACAGTTGTTAGGTGGAGGAAGGATAGGCTTCACTGAAGAGAAACGTTTTCAGGGATTGCCTAAAATTAGATAGAGTTGGAACTAGTCAGAGAGATTGGGGTAGGAAATTCCAAAGGATGGGAGAGACTCGGGAGAAGTCCTGGAGGCGAGCATGGGAGGAGGCGATGAGGGAGCTAGAGAGCAGGAGGTCTTGGGAGGAATGAAGAGAACGAGTAGGTTGGTATTTAGAGACTAGGTTAGTGATGTAGATGGGGGCAGTTTTTTGGATGCCTCTGTAAGTTGTTGTTAGTATTTGGAATTTAATTTGTTGGGTGAGTGAAAGCCAATGGAGGGATTGGCAGAGAGAGGTAGCAGATGTTGAGCGGTTTGTAAGGTGGATGAGTCTGGCAGCAGTTCTAATGATGGACTGAAGAGGGGAATAACCTATTTAAAGGTAAGCCAATAAAGAGGGAGTTGCTGTAGAAGGTGAGAGATAACCAGGGAGTGAATTAGAAGCTTTGTGGTGCCATTGATTAGGAAGGGATGGATTTTGGAGATGTTGCGGAGGTTGAGGCTGCAAGTTTTCAAAAGTGATCGGATGTGGGGTTAAAAGGATAGTTCAGAGTCCTTGATAGCACCTAGCACCCTAAGCTAAGGGTGACAAAAAACAGCAACACTCACAAGGAGTGTAATTCCTCTGATGGGACTTTAAGGAGGGTCACTCAAAATGGAAGTACAAAAGTAGGAAGAATATTTAAATTATTTTTTTGAAAAAAACTAATTAAAAAGAGTCACCATGACCTAATAATTATGTAAAATAAAATGGATACACATAATTAAATACAGGGAGATTGTGAACACAGGACAATGACCAATTCTATTGAGAAAATTGATTGCAACAATAGATGACCCGACGTTTTGAGGTATAGCGGGTGGACCTCTTCTTCAGGGGTAACAGCTATGGTCACGATGGACTTCTACATCTAGAAGATTATCAGACAGAACAGGAATAAAAACCCCAAGACGTATTCTTAGGCAAATATACTAAGTAAGAACTTGTGCAAACCAAAGCCTAATGCCCCGTACACACGGTCGGACTTTGTTCGGACATTCCGACAACAAAATCCTAGGATTTTTTCAGATGGATGTTGGCTCAAACTTGTCTTGCATACACACGGTCACACAAAGTTGTCGGAAAATCCGATCATTCTGAACGCGGTGACGTAAAACACGTACGTCGGGACTATAAACGGGGCAGTGGCCAATAGCTTTCATCTCTTTATTTATTCTGAGCATGCGTGGCACTTTGTCCGTCGGATTTGTGTACACACGATCGGAGTTTCCGACAACGGATTTTGTTGTCGGAAAATTTTATAGCCTGCTCTCAAACTTTGTGTGTCGGAAAATCCGATGGAAAATGTGTGATGGAGCCCACACACGGTCGGAATTTCCGACAACAAGGTCCTATCACACATTTTCCGTCGGAAAATCCGACCGTGTGTACGGGGCATAAGTAGTGTAATATGATACAACATTGAATTGAACTAACATGTATATATAAATACTGACCACTTATGTTGACAATACATTTTCCAGAACATCCCCAGTATCCAATAGGAAGAGACCGATCAGCCACAGCTCCACAGAGGCTGAGAACAGGGAGGCGGGAGGAGAGAGGAGGAGACGTAAGGTGGAGAGTAAACACCTGGACCAGGTGCTAGATCCCCAAAGTAGGCAAAAGGGCCCCAGTAGGTGCAGAAACTCCACAAAGGGCACCTCCAAACGAAAGCGCATCCACCACTCACAGGGGGGTCAGACCAAAGTCAGCTATAGTGAGCTGGCTGGCCATTTACGCTGAAGCTTCCCTTCCTTACTTTTGTGCTTCCAGATGACCTATATTGGACACTTCTCAGGGAAGTTATACTCCCCCCAGTAACACTCCTGGATCAACAACACTGTTTTGTCCTTCTTTTCCTTGCTTAATGGCTCTGGAAGTTGTGGTCCCATATATTATAAGTCAAGTCCTGGGGTATGTTTTATTCTGAGATTTTCACACTGATTAGATAATATTTGGTCTCCCCTACATAGAACAAGCTTCTGATCTATTTTATTTTATTTTATTTTATTTACATTCTAGTGGCCGGGTGTGACGACCAGCCAGCTCACTATAGCTGACTTTGGTCTGACCCCCCTGTGAGTGGTGGATGCGCTTTCGTTTGGAGGTGCCCTTTGTGGACTTGCTGCACCTACCGGGGCCCTTTAGCCTACTTTGGAGATCTAGCACCTGGTCCAGGTGTTTCCTCTCCACCTTACGTCTCCTCTCTCCTCCCGCCTCCCTGTTCTCGGCCTCTGTGGAGCTGTGGCTGATCGGTCTCTTCCTATTGGATACTGGGGATGTTCTGGAAAATGTATTGTCAACATAAGTGGTCAGTATTTATATATACATGTTAGTTCAATTCAATGTTGTATCATATTACACTACTTAGGCTTTGGTATGCACAAGTTCTTACTTAGTATATTTGCCTATGAATACGTCTGTTCTCGAGTTATTTATTCCTGTTCTGTCTGATAATCTTCTAGATGTAAAAATCCATCGTGACCATAGCTGTTACCCCTGAAGAAGAGGTCCACCTGCTATACCTCAAAACGTCGGGTCATCTATTGTTGCAATCAATTTTCTCAATAGAATTGGTCATTGTCCTGTGTTCACAATCTCCCTGTATTTAATTATGTGTATCCATTTTATTTTGCATAATTATTAGGTCATGGTGACTCTTTTTAATTAGTTTTTTTTCAATAAAATTTGTTTAAATATTCTTCCTACTTTTGTACTTCCATTTTGAGTGACCCTCCTTAAAGTCCCATTAGAGGAATTACACTCCTTGTGAGTGTTGCTGTTTTTTGTCATTACTTAGGGATGTGGGTTTATTCTCAAATTTAAAACTCATACTGGGGTGACACCTTTTCACTCATCTAAGCTAAGGCGTGATCAGTGGTCAACAAATACCACCAAAACAAAGCTCTATTTGTATGAAAAAAAAATTATATAAATTTTGTTTGTGTACAGCGTTGAATGACCGCATAATTACCAGTTAAAGTAGCATGGAGCTGAAAAGCAAAAACTGGCCTGGTCGTGAAGGGAGTAAAACCTTCCGGAGCTGAAGTGGGTATTTGTTAATCCCCACACATCTGCAAACACACGCATTTTCGGGAGCGCCTTAATGCGGAGTGTTTTTGCAAAAGATTAAAGTGATTGTAAGGGTTTGTTTTTTGTTTTTTTTTAAATAACAAATATATCATACCTTCACTGTGCAGCTCGTTTTGCACAGAGTGGCCCCAAACCTCGTCTTCTGGGGTTTCCTCGGCAGCTCTCGCGGCTCCTCCCCACATCTGATAACCCCCTAGGACAGGGATATGCAATTAGCGGACCCCCAGCTGTTGCAAAACTACAAATCCCATCATGCCTCTGCCTATGTGTCTCATGCTTGTGGCTGTCAGAATCTTGCTATGCATCATGGGACTTGTAGTTCTGCAACAGCTGGAGGTCCACTAATTGCATATCTCTGCCCTAGGAGAAGCGCTCTCCCGAGGGGGTTACCTTGCAGGAGCGCTCCCGAGTCCAGCATTCGGCGTCCATAGCCGCCGAATGTATGACTCGGCCCCGCCCCCCCCCCGGCGCCCACGTCATTGGATTTGATTGACAGCAGTGAAAGCCAATGGCTGCGCTGCTATCAATCTATCCAATCAAAAGCCGAGAACCCCGGGCAGAGAGACAGTGCGTCCGGGTCGGGTCAAGTTCCAGGGCTCAGGTAAGTAAAACGGGGGGGGGGGCTGGGGGGCCGGTCACTGCCAGGTGTTTTTTCACCTTAATGCATAGGATGCATTAAGGTGAAAAAACACAAAGGTTTACAACCCCTTTAAGGGAATTCTTTTCTGCATTTCTCACATGTTAGGGCAGCCCATTAAAATAGCAAATAAACAATAAACAGAAGAGGGCACCAACATCTAAGTGTAGAAGATTTCATAAAATAAAGACTAAAAGGTTAAAATGCACTCACTGCATCAGAAGGATGATGAGCTTAAAACCAAAACAGAGACACGCCATTTGTGTAGCGATCAGGTTATGCAGAGGTCATCAGGGATGCAGCTGGAGTCTGCAGCGCTCCTCTGGGACGCTGTTGGTGTAGGCAGATGTAGTGATCCAGTCTGGGACGCAAGCAAGCTGCCATGTCTCTGCGAGGCTTCTGGGATGTTTTGGCCAGCTGCGCTGTGCTTTGGCTCCACTTCGGCTGTACTCGGCGATGTTCGGTTGTGACATCACTACATCCAATGGAAGGGGTGTGGCTATGCGTTTCAGGGCTAGAACTGCCCCTTGCAACTTGACACATTGAAATTAATTGGCTGCCCTACACGCGACATGTGAAAACACACCCATGCTCACACCTGTATGGTGTAAGCCAAGCCTTAAATTGTTACTAAACCCAGGACCCTGTATTCATTATACAGTCACAGAACATGGAAATGCAGATATTTTAGTAAATATACTCTACTTTATAGCCATTATAGTTCGCCTTTGTAGGGTTCAGGGTTTTTTACCCCCCCTCCGCTAATTCATCCCAAAGGTGTTCTATTGGGTTGAGGTCAGGACTCTGTGTAGGCCAGTCAAGTTCCTCCACCCCAAAATCACTCATCCATGTCTTTAAGAACCTTGCTTTGTGCACTGATGTGCAGTCATGTTGGAACAGGAAGGGTCCATCCACAAACTGTTCCCACAAAGTTGGGAGCATGAAATTGTCCAAAATGTCTTGGTATGCTGACACCTTAAGAGTCCCCTTCACTGGAACTAAGGGGCCAAGCCCAACCTCAATCCCCCCTCCACCAAATGATTTGGACTGGTGCACAAAGCAAGGTCCATAAAGACATGGATGAGTGAGTTTGGGGTGGAGGAACTTGACTGACCTGCACAGAGTCTTGACCTCAAACCGATAGAACACCTTTGGGAATTAGAGCGGAGATTGCAAGCCAGACCGTCTCGTCCAACATCACTGTCTGACCTCACAGATTCGCTTCTGGAAGAATGGTCAAACATCCCCATAGACACACTCCTAAACCTTGTGGACGGCCTTCCCAGAAGAGCTGAAGCTGTTAAAGCTGCAAAGGGTGGGCCAACTCAATATTGAACCCTATGGACTAAGACTGGGAAAGAGGGGGGTTTGGGGCTTTAAATGAGGTGTGTGGGATCACACAGCTCCATCACTATCTATATACAAGAAAAAGAGAGTTTGGGACTTTAAATGGTATCTACCTCATTTAAAGTCCCAAACCCTCTTTTTCTTGCAAGACTGGGATGCCATGTGCGTGTAAAGGCAGGTGTCCCAATACTTTTGGTAAAACCGTGTGTGTGTGTGTGATTATATATATCTAAACAAACACACACAGTATATATTTACAGTATATCCTGTATAATAATAACAACATGGCAGTGGTAAAGTAAAGGAAAGGTTATGTGTTTTGAGGGGGGGTGTCACTAAAGTGAACCGATTTCTTCAACTTGCATGGGAAATGCACAAGTTTGATTTCATTTACGACCAACTTGAGCTAAATGATTTTATTTTCAGAGTTGATATTTCAAGCAGGTGAGGCCAGGGAGGCTTCAGTGCAAAATGATTTGAGACCCCCCCCCCCACTTCAAAGAAACTAAGAACGGTTCAGTACACAGAGACACGTCTTCTTCAGCTTTCTGTTCCATCATCATTCATCTGCCACACTGGATAAGCAAACAACATCAATTAAACCATCAGCTCTCAGGCAGCGCTCCTGGAGAGGCTCCATGACACAAGGAGAACTACGAGAATTCCATTTCACAGGTGATTAACAAAACTGTTCCTTTTCTCCCCTTTTAATAGAAAACATCTCAAAGCATGTTTCCAGGATCCAAGAAACTGAATAATACTGGTTTTGCTTCTTGAGCTAAAAAAAAAAAAATAATGACCAAAAGCACGTTTGCTTCAACGTTACAAGAGAAGTATGGGCAAAACTTTTTTTTTGCTGATTTTGACTGACAATGGGCTATTGCCCACTAGCTTCCATGGAGGAGGACCTCAAGGCTTTGGAAGGATCTGGACAAAATTGCCAGGATCCACCCAGCTGTCCGACTAACACTTGGCTTCTCCTCTTCTCCACAAGCCTGAGAGCCGGAGCCAGCTGAGCCCACCTCATTCCCGACCTCGGTGCTCCAGTGAGCACTGGAGGGGCAGAGCTGAGAGCAATGACAGGCAGTCACCGCTCTCTGCTCTAAGCAGGCTAAGAACTGGGCAATCAGTGGATTTGTGAACACTCAGTATTTGGGTTTAGAGCTGACTGGGGACAGCTGCAGCAAAGAGGTGAGTATGTTTGTTAGTTTTTTACAAACCTGAGAACTTTCCTTTAACCACGCCATCTCTGGAAGGTTTTACCCCCTTTATGACCAGGCCATTTTTCGCTATATAGCACTGCACTACTTTAACTGGTAGTTACGCGGTCATGCAACGTTGTACCCAAATGAAATGTGTGTGTATATACATATACCGTATTTATCGGTGTATAACACGCACAGGCGTATAACACGCACATTCATTTTAAGAGGGAAGTTTCAGGAAAAAAACTAAAATTTCAAATAAGGAACTTTGGAGCAAAATAAGGGTCAGTGCCCATCTGCAGCCTCATCAATCAACATCAATACAGTCTCACGATTGCCTTCAATGCAGCAGCCTCACCATTGCCATCAGTGCAGCAATCATCAGTGATTGACGTCCACCTGCAGCCTAGAGGGGACAGGGAGGGGGAGGGAGGAGCGCCGACAGATTACATACAAAGAGAATCTCCTATGATAGACAGAACAGTGGTCAAATGGCGGCCCAGGAGACGGGACTTCCTATTACAGAGGCCGCCAAGTAAACAGGAGATTCTCACTGTATGTAATCTGACAGCGCTCGTCCGTCCCCCCTCCTTGTCCCCTCCGAGGCAGCTAAAATTGAAGTATTGGCGTATAACACGCACACGCTATTTGCACCCGATTTTCATGGTAAAAAAGTGAGTGTTATACGCCAATAAATACAGTGTATATATATATATATATATATATATATATATATATATATATATATATATATATTATATATATATATATATATATATATATATATATATATATATATATATATATATATATATATATATATATATATATGTATATATTTTTTTTTTTTTCACACAAATAGAGCTTTCTTCTGGTGGTATTTGATCACCACTGGGTTTTTTATTTTTTGCGATATAAATGAAAAAAGACCAAAAATTCCTAATAAGTGTATATTGATTGGTTTGTGAGAAAGTTATAGTGTCCAAAAAGTATTGTATTTATATTGGATTTTTTTTTTACTTTTTAATACTAGTAATTGCAGTGATCAGCGAGACTTATAACGGGACTGCGATAGTGCAGCGGGCAATCTGACACTGACATCATCAGTGGAACTAACACAGTGATCAGTGCTAATAATATACACTGTCACTGTACTAATGACACTGGCTTAGAAGGGGTTGACATCTAGGGCAATCAAAGGGTTAAATGTGTGCCCAGCAATGTGTAATGTGTGCTGCTTTTTCTAAATGCCTTTTTTGTTTCTTATCCCTGCTTTACAGAGATAAAAAAACTGAGAGATTGTTCCCTCTGTACAGAGCCCTGTGTTGATTGTTAACACAGGGCTCTGGTCTGTGATTGCACACAGCTGATCAGCAGGTCCTGGCCATGAAGAATTGGCTGGGACTTGCTGACAAACTCGCGCTGTACAATCACAGCGGGTGTCAGCGGTGGGGGGCGTGCCTTAAATGAGGAACCATTTAGGGCACGGCGGGCGTCCACAAGATGTTAAACCCAATCACTAAAATCTCATACTATATAATCTATAACTTGTTAATGTAAATCGGTGTCCTTAAAGCGGTTGTTACCCCAAAACTTCATATTCCTGATATGTGCCTGCTGTACCATGTACTTGAATGAGAAAGTGTCCTGTTCTCTTTGTATTGCTAACTTGGTGTAAAATCCCTGGTGGTCCTGGAATTCCCCCCTTGCTTTCCTATTAAAAAATGACCACACTAAGCAGGAGAGCACACCGTGGTCAGTTCTCTAGCTGTGCTGGGAACTCAGTGTGTTCTCCTCCAATGATCAGACTTGTCCTGACTCCCCCCCCCCTGCACAGCCATTCACTGGGAAGCTCAGTCTGCTGCTGCTTCTCCTCCCCTCCAGCTAATATGCAGCTGAGAACAGAGGGAATGTGATCACTTATAAAAAAGGGTAAAAAAAAAGGTATTTATAACTATTTATAATTTTTTATAACTATACAAAAATGTTTTGCCTTTCATTTCTATTTTAAACTGAATGGGTTGTTTGACAAGGTGATCGGTTACAATCACTTTAACAACCAGTAACCAATATGGTTGTTAACCACTTCAGCCCCGCTCACTCTATATATACGTCATTTTTTTGAAGATGGATATCTCGGTAACGGCAGCAGCTGCTGCCACAACCGAGATATCCATCTTTACAGTGAGCGATTCTGTACAAGATAATGGTGGTCTCAGCGGCGGGTTCGCCGCGAGATCACCGTTATCGGCGGCGGGAGAGGTGATCGGGTCCTTTCCCTGCTGAGGTATGGAGACAAGTGAGGCCAAGATGGCGCCCACCCGTCTCCATACCATGTGACGGCCGGAGCGGCGTCATTACGATGGCTCCGCCCACTCTCTTAAAGGCACAAATTTTTTAAGTGTCATTTTTTTAAACGACTTTTTTTTTTTTTTTTTTTTTTTTTTTGCATTTTAGTCTAAATATGAGATCTGAGGACTTTTTGACCCCAGATCTCATATTTAAGAGGACCTGTCATGCTTTTTTCTATTACAAGGGATGTTTACATTCCTTGTAATAGGAATAAAAGTGATCCAAATTTTTTTTTTTTTAAAAACAGTGAAAAAATAAATAAAATAAAATAAAATAAATAATAAAAAAAAAAAAAAATTTTTTTAAAGCGCCCTGTCCCGACGAGCTCGCACGCAGAAGCGAACGCATACGTGAGTAGCGCCCGCATATGAAAACGGTGGTCAAACCACACATGTGAGGTATCGCCACGACCGGTAGAGTGAGAGCAATAATTCTAGCCCTAGACCTCCTCTGTAACGCAAAACATGCAATCTGTAGAATTTTTTAAACGTCGCCTATGGAGATTTTTAAGGGTAAAAGTTTGACGCTATTCCACGAGCGGGCGCAATTTTGAAGCGTGACATGTTGGGTATCATTTTACTTGGCGTAACATTATATTTCACAATATAAAAAAAAATTGGGCTAACTTTACTGTTGTCTTATTTTTTTTTTCAAAAAAGTGAATTTTTTCCAAAAAAAGTGCGCTTAGAAGACCGCTGCGCAAATACGGTGCAAAAAAAAGTATTGCAATGACCGCTATTGTATTCTCTAGGATGTTAGAAAAAAAACAATATATAATGTTTGGGGGTTCTAAGTAATTTTCTAGCAAAAAAACCTGTTTTAAACTTGTAAACACCTAAAATCCAAAACGAGGCTGGTCTTTAAGTGGGAGCGAGCGGACTGCGCGTCCTTAATCAATGACTCATCAGCTGTCAGCTGAACGTAAAAAAAAAATTACCGGCAATGAAAACTAAAATGGCGTGGGGCTCCCCCCCCAATCCATGTCGACTCAGCATGCCCCAGCCAGTGACATCACAAGGGGTGGGGCCACTTCTTAGTTTATTTTGGTTTTTTTTTCTTCGGGTCAGCGGTGGCGGCGGGCATCACGATTGACGATGGATGTCCATCCAGTTTTTTTTTTAATAAAGGACTTTACTCAGAAACTGCCTCCTGTGTTTTTTTGCACTACATTTTTTGGGGTGCTCTGCTCTATGCACACTACAAATCCCCCAGCCCATAGTCCCTAGTCCATCTTGAGCGTGTGAAAGTGAAGGTGGCTACCAGTCCTCAGGAAGGATGTAATGGAAATGGAGCGAGTACAAAGAAGGGCAACAAAGCTAATAAAGGGTCTGGAGGATCTTACTTATGAGGAAAGGTTGCGAGTACTGAACTTATTCTCTCTGGAGAAGAGACGCTTGGGAGGGGATATGATTTCAATTTATAAATACCGTACTGGTGACCCCACAATAGGGATAAAACTTTTTTGCGGAAGGGAGTTTAACAAGACACGTGGCCACTCATTTAAAATAGAAGACAAGAGGTTTAACCTTAAACTACGTAGAGGGTTCTTTACTGAAAGAGCGGCAAGGATGCGGAATTACCTTCCACAGGTGGTGGTCTCAGCGGAAAGCATCAAAAAACTATTAGATAAGCACCTGAACGACCACAACATACAGGGTTATACAATGTAATACTGACATATAATCACACACATAGGTTGGACTTGATGGACTTGTGTCTTTTTTCAACCTCAACTACTATGTAACTATGTAACTATATGATTAGTTTGGTGTGGAGGAACTTGAATGTGCACCTCCAACCTTGGCCAAAAGTTTTCTGTTTCAGCATGACCGTCCCTGTGTGTATTAAGACAACTCCATAAAGATATGGATTGATGAGTTTGGTGTGGGGAAAGTTCAGTGTACACCTCCATGCTTGGCCAACAGTTCTTTGTTCCAGCATAACTGGTTCCCTATGTACGAGCGGCAAGAATGCGGAATTCCCTTCCACAGGCGGTGATCTCAGCGGGGGAGCATCGGTAGTTTCAAAAAACTATTAGATAAGCACCTGAACGACCGCAACATACAGGGATATACAACGTAATACTGACATATAATCACACACATAGGTTGGACTTGATGGACTTGTGTCTTTTTTCAACCTCACCTACTATGTAACTATGTAACTACAAAGAGAGGGTGGCTATGTTCCTACATACAGTGGGACCATGAAGAACAAAAGTAGCCACCTTCTAACAGGAAGTCAGATCACAGCCGTGAAAAAAAAGGAATTTAGAGATTTGGAAGAGACTGAGATCAATAGAAGGTTGCGTTAAGAATACATACCTGAACAAAATTATTTTTTTAAAACCAGAGTTTAGTTTGAATAATAAGACAATAATAATGTGAAATAGCTGGTTACTGAAAATACACAATACTAAAAAAATGTTTATTTTTGACAGAAGTTGTAAACACTTTAATGCAAAAAATTGTATATATGTGCACTGACTGGTGGAGGGCTGCAGTGATGGTTGACTTTCTACAGCTTTCTCCCATCTCCCGACTGCATCTCTGGAGCTCAGCCACAGTGATCTTTGGGTTCTTCTTTACCTCTCTCACCAAGGCTCTTCTCCCCCGACAGCTCAGTTTGGCGGGACGGCCAGCTCTAGGAAGGGTTCTGGTCATCCCAAACATTTTCCATTTAAGGATTATGGAGGCCACTGTACTCTTAGGAACCTTAAGTGCAGCAGAATTTTTTTGTAACCCTGGCCAGATCTATGCCTTGCCACAATTCTGTCTCTGAGCTCTTCAGGCAGTTCCTTTGACCTCATGATTCTCATTTGCTCTGACATGCACTGTGAGCTGTAAGGTCTTATATAGACAGGTGTGTGGCTTTCCTAATCAAGTCCAATTAGTATAATCAAACACAGCTGGACTGAAGGTGTAGAACCATCTCAAGGATGATCAGAAGAAATGGACAGCACCTGAGTTAAATATAGGAGTGTCACAGCAAAGGGTCTGAATACTTAGGACCATGTGATATTTCAGTTTTTCTTTTTTAATAAATCTGCAAAATGTCAACAATTCTGTGTTTTTCTGTCAATATGGGGTGCTGTGTGTACATTAATGAGGAAAAAAATGAACTTAAATGATTTTAGCAAATGGCTGCAATATAACAAAGAGTGAAAAAATTAAGGGGGTCTGAATACTTTCCGTCCCCACTGTATATTATTCCTTATAAAAGAAACTCCCAGACTGAAACTCCCCCCCCAATGGCCTTGACTGGTGAATGGAGCTCTGGGTGCATCTTGCCAGTATAATCCTCTCTAATTAGTGATTCAAGTAGACAACATCTATCCTAAACTGAACTTGGCTTTTCAGGGAGGCAGACAAAAACACAAAGAAAAATGCATTAAAAACTGCTTTCCTCCAATTTTATTCAACAAATCCTTTTCATCTCACTTGTATAATGTTACCTTGGCCTTACTGCTATCATAAATACCACACCATTATTTGTGAAGGCGCCAGGAAAAGTAACATTCTCTGTTTCGTCCAAGTACCAAGGCCGTCGTCCTGATCATTGTCTGGCACCTTCCGCAGGCCTATTTATCCCGCTCATGTCTCTCCTTCCACAAAACATTAATATTCATTATCCCGAGGCAACAATGGGGAGTTGTGATGTAAGAATCCCGTTAGGATGGAAATTCATGTTTAATAAAGACATACTGGAGAGATCTAACCAGCAAGAGGATAAATTAAATCAATATTACACAGGTGAATAACGCATGAGGATCACCGAGGTCAAGAGCCGGCGAGGCGCAGATGAAACGATGGAAATTGTGCTTAGAGATCAGAGGAGGAAAAAAAAAAAAAAGAGGAAATGGAAAGTTTAAGAAGAAATGAAGAACAGATCAGAAGTTTGAGTGAGGAATGCGAGGTGACATGTTGAGAAAAGGTAAAGTCACGAGACCATGACACTTTGTACGAACTTGAAAGAGAAGTATAGCATATGACTCAGAAGAACAGATGGCAAACAGCTGGATGACAAAGGCTCTAGTACCCAGCCAGACAGAAATAACAATCAACCTCTATCAGGGGGACATCCACAATGAAGACAGATCAGGTTCACTTGACCCACTTAAAGTGGTAGTAAACCCGGGTTTTTAATGTTGTGCCTACAGGTAAGCTTATAATAAGGCTTACCTGTAAGTACAGTGAGTATCTCCTAAACTCGCACTAGGGATATTAGGAGATATTCACACTGCATGCAGCCGGTGATGTTACCGGCGCATGTGCTCTGAAGGTCCGGCATACCGGACCTTCGGAGCTCCATGCTGTACCCGAGAGAGTGACGTCATCGCGGCCCTGACCACTCATGTAGCTGGAGGCCGCAAACCCGGAAGGAAGACCGGGGAAAGGTGGAACTATTTTTGTATAGTTGGGTTGGAGAGCTACTTAAGCCTCAAAGCCCAAATATAGTATTAAAGTCACACTAAAGTCTCGTTTTTTTTTCCCCCTATAAAAATAACAAACATACCCCTGCTCTACCTACTTACCTGCTCTGTTGCAGTGGATTTGCACAGAGCAGCCCTGATCCTCCTCTTCTCGGGTACTTCTTTTGTGCTCCTGGCCCCTCCCTTCTGTTCAGTGCCCCCACAGCAAGCAGCTTCCTATGGGGGCACTCGAGTAACAGCTCCCTGTGTCCACACAGAGCTTTGACCCGGCCCCGCCCCCTCTCTCCCCTGATTGGCTAGGTGACTTTGATTGACAGCAGTGGCAGCCAATGGCGCTGCTGCTGTGTCTCAGCCAATCAGGAGAGAGAATCTCAGATGGCTGAGACACTTGTGGATATTGTTGGACAGAGATGGACCTCAGGTAAGTATTAGGGGGGCTGAGAGGGGCTGCCTGAACACAGAAGGCTTTTTATCTTAATGCATAGAATGCATTAACCACTTCAGCCTCGGAAGATTTGGCTGCTCAATGACCAGGTCATTTTTTGCGATACGGCACTGCGTTGCTTTAACTAACAATTGCGAGATCGTACGACGCTGTACCCAAACAAAATTGACGTCCTTTTTTTCCCACAAATAGAACTTTCTTTTGGTGGTATTTGATCATCTCTGCGGTTTTTATTTTTTGTGCTATACACAAAAAAAAGAGCGACAAATTTTGAAAAAAAACAGAATATTTTGTACTTTTTGCTATAATAAAAATCCCCAATTTTAAAAAAAGAAAAAAGTTAATTTTTTCTCAGATTAGGCTGATATGTATTCTTCTACATATTTTTGGTAATAAAAATTGCAATAAGCGTATATTGATTGGTTTGCGCAAAAGTTATAGTGTCTACAAAATAGGGGATGGATTAATAGCATTTTTATTATTAATTTTTTTTTTACTAGTAATGTCGGCAATCTGCAATTTTTATCGGGACTGCGACATTATGGCGGACACATCCGACACTTTTGACACATTTTTGGGACCATTGGCATTTATACAGCAATCAGTGCTATAAAAATGCACTGATTACTGTAAAAATGTCACTGGCAGGGAAGGGGTTAACACTTCGGGGCGATCAAGGGGTTAACTGTGTTCCCTGTGTGTGTTTCTAACTGTAGGGGGAGGGGACTGACCTAGAGGAAATGACAGATCGTGATTCCTAGCTATTAGGAACTCATGATCTGTCACTCCCCACAGAACAGAACAGGGATTTGTGTGTTTACACACACACGCACACACACACACGTCTCTGTTCTGCCTCTCGTGACCGCAATCGCTCATGGCCGTTGGCGGGTGCGCGCACCTGCTATCCCTCTTAAAGGAGCCGACGTACAGCTACAGCGGCTCGCGGGATCATGCCGACCTGCCGCAGTATGACGGCGGCTGGTCGGCAAGCGGTTAAACTCGTACGTTGAATTGTTTTTCATTCTTTTGGATTTTTGTATTTTCGGATTTTCGTTCTTTCTGACAGTTCTTTTTCGTATGCATTCGTCAAAAGAGTCTTTCATTCATTGGGATGCTTCTGAATGAACGAATATGTCGAATTTCGTCTGAAAACAAGTTCGTAACAAAATTAATTGCATATGTCTACCTATAAGCTTGAGAGCGCTGACCGGAGTGTTCTGGAGTGTTCAGAACACAATAGCACAGCAGGGGAGATCACTGTACTAACATCAGATTGTTAGTACAGCGGCTTCGACCGGAGCTGTCAGTTTTATTTTCCATTCAACCCAGCAAAAAAAAAAACAGTGGTGTGTACTAGGTTTAAAGTGATTGTTATGGAACTTATATAAGACTATGCCAGCCCCTCTATTAGAGGCTGGCATAGCACACTGTGTAAGTTGTTTTGAAAAACTAATGTTCTAAATACTGAATTTCAGCTGTCTGTAAAGACAGCTGAAATTCGGTATTTAGAACATTCGCTTTTCAAAACAACTTATACAGTGTGCTATGTCAGCCCCTAATAGAGGGGATGGCAGTGACATATTTAAGTTTATAGTTTTCCAATAATAGCGTCTGGGGGGGGCAGGGCCGGAGACAGACAGAGAGGGAGATGACAGGCAGGAGGGGGAGAGAGCAGAGCGCAGGGCAGCGTATGATGGAGGGACGCACTCTGACCACGGTGGTCATGGCTCAGCAGCCCTGATTTTCGTGGTCAGTATAGAGAGGATATACAGGAAGTGGCAAGTTCAGGGAGGTTTTTTTACAGTTTAGAGGGGGCAGATTACACAGCACAAGCACTGTGCTGTGTAATCTGCTTTAAGGCACCAGGATCTATATATATTTCTTTTTTTTTGGGTTAACAAAACTGTTTCATGAAACATAGATTACAGGGCTTTTAGGTAATGGATGTGTACCTTTAATAAATAGTGTCACTTTAATAAAACAAGCAATTAATAAAATAACCAGCATATCATAAAAAGGTGCTTGGATGCACCATATACTTACCAATCATGTAAATCTATCTGCCAAATGTGGCATGTCAGGGGGTCACCTTCCCTTAAAGCGGAAGTTCCATTTTTGGGTGGCACTCCACTTTAAATGTAATTCTAATGCCTTCTATTACCTCCAGTTTATCAGCCTCCACCTTCTCTGGGTTCAGATACTGATTTTCCCTACACACAATCTTTAAAGTGATTTTTTTAAAACAACAAACATGTTATACTTACCTGCTCTGTGCAATGGTTTGCACAGAGCAGCCCTGATTCTCCTTTTCTGGGGTCCTCCTCCTGCCTTCAGAGTGCCCCAATAGCAAGCTGCAAATTATAGTATAGAGTGCCCCTATAGCAAGGGAAAAAAAAACTTCTGCCTTTAGAACCACTCACTTCCTGCCCAGGACTACATGTCCCATGAGGCATTGCTCCTCACACATTCACATTCACAAGTTCTCAGGCACTTACTGACATGTATGGATGGTGTACTGAGCTGTATGTGTGCTGCACTGTATTTCCTGATATGTAAACAAATAATGCATTCTGTATGCAGGTCAACTAATCGGCTGGCCAATTAATCGATTTTCATAATCGATTAGTTGTCGATTAGTTGTTTCGGCCCTAATGCATGCCATTCCAAAACCATGGCTTTAATAATCAGTTAACATCACATTTGCTACTACAGTCTTTATTCTTTTAGGAAGGCTTTGCGAGGGTCTGTAGGGATTTTTCCATTTAGCCAAATAAGCATTTGTGAGGTCAGGTATTTATATTGATGGAAAAGACCTGACTCACAATTGGTTTTCTAATTCATCTTAAAGGTGTTCAGTAGTGTTAGGCCTTGGGCTTTATGAAGGCCACTCAAGTTCCTCCACACCAAACTCATCAGACATGGTTTTTATGGAGCTGACTTTGTACGCAGAGACACAGTCATGCTGGGACAAAAAACTGCTGGCCAAGGTTGGAAGCGCACACTTGAGTTCCTCAACCCCTAACTCATTAATCCATGTCTTTATGGAGCTGGCTTTGTACACTGGGACACAGTCATGCTGGAACAAAGAACTTTTGGCCTAGGTTGGAAGTACAAACTCGAGTTCCTCCACATCAAACTCATCAATCCATGTTGTTTTGGAGTTGGCTTTGTACACAGGGACACAGTAATGCTGGAGCAAATAACTGGAGGTGCACGCTCAAGTTCCTCCACACCAAACTCATCAGACCATGTCTTTATGAAGTTGGCTTGGTACAAAGGGGTACAGTAATGCTGGAGCAAGGAACTTTTGGCCAAGGTTGGAGTTGCACACTTGAGTTCTTCTACTTCAAACTCATCAATCTATGTCTTTATGGCTTTGTACATAGGGTCACAGTCATGTAGAACAAAGAACTTTTGGCCAAGGTTGGAAGGGCGAACTCAAATTCCTCCACACCAAACTCATAAATCCATGTCTTTATGGAGTTGGCTTAGTACACAGGGACACAGTCATGCTGGAACAAAGAACTTTGGGCAGAGACTGGAGGTGCACACTTGAGTTCCTCTACTTCAAACTTATAAATCTGTGTATTTATGGAGCTGGCTTTGTACATAGGGACACAGTTATGCTGGAACAAAGAACTGTTGGCCAAGCAAGGAGGTGTACACTGAAGTTCCTCCACACTAAACTCATCAATCCATATCTATATGGAGTTGTCTTAGTACACAGGGACAGTCATGCTGGAGAAGAGAACTTTTGGCCAAGGTTGGAGGTGCACACTCAATTTCCTACACACCAAATTAATCATATAGTTACATAGTAGGTGAGGTTGAAAAAAGACATAAGTCCATCAAGTCCAACCTATGTGTGTGATTATATGTCAGTATTACATTGTATATCCCTGTATGTTGTGGTCGTTCAGGTGCTTATCTAATAGTTTTTTGAAACTATTGATGCTCCCCGTTGAGGCCACCGCCTGTGGAAGGGAATTCCACATCCTTGCCGCTTTTACAGTAAAGAACCCTCTACGTAGTTTAAGGTTAAACCTCTTTTCTTCTAATTTTAATGAGTGGCCACGTGTCTTGTTAAACTCCCTTCCGCGAAAAAGTTTTATCCCTATTGTGGGGTCACCAGTACGGTATTTGTAAATTGCTATGTCTTTATGGAGTTGGCTTTGTATACAGGGACACAAAAAGAAGGAGAAAGTGGGACTTTAAATGAGGCAAAGATCAGATGTCTCTAGCCTCCATCCCGATTACATTTGAAAAATTGTATACAGGGACACGGTCATGCCAGAAGAGAAAAGGGTTTTCCCCAGACTGTTACCACAAGGTTGGAAAAGCACAATTGTCTAATGCCGCGTACACACGGTCGGACCTTTCAGCTACAAAAGTCCGACAGCCTGTCCGACAGACTTTCGACAGACTTTTGGTGGACTTTAGACGGACTTGCGGCGGACTTTCTAACGAACAGACTTGCCTACACACGATCACACAAAAGTCCGTCGAATTCTTACGTGATGACGTACACCGGACTAAAATAAGGAAGTTCATAGCCAGTAGCCAATAGCTGCCCTAGCGTGGGTTTTTGTCCGTCGGACTAGCATACAGACGAGCGGATTTTTCGACCGGACTCGAGTCCGTCGGAAAGATTTGAAGCATGTTTCAAATCTAAAGTACGTCAAAAAAAGTCAGTTGAAAGTCCGGAGAAGCCCACACACGATCGGATTACCAGCCAGCTTTAGTCCGTCAGCGTCCGTTGGACTTTTGTAGACGAAAAGTCCGACCGTGTGTACGCGGCATAAAGTGTCTTTGTAAGTTGGAGCACTAACAGCACCCTTCACTGGAAACACCTGATTTCAATAATTTGGAGGACGATCCAGATAGTCAGGTGTACACGAATTTTTGGCCACATATTGTAAGTTGCATAACTTTGCAACCATCAGTGAAAAGATCAGAGACAAAAATCAGACATTTGTGTGTAAATAATGGCTACAAAAAGCAGTTAAGAGTGCTTGAGATGTACGTTGCTGCTAGGAAGATAGGTGCAATTCTTTGTCATCATGTGTCATTAACTGTCAGTTAAATGATGATACATAGGAGCTTTTGCCGTCTAAGGAATCCAGGGTTCATTAAAAATTGGTTTACAAATGACTTTCGATTTCGGCAGTTCTTTATACAGAGGCACAAAGACAAGTGCTTGTGCTATTACAGTCTGCAATGAGTGGAGTCCAAATTGTGTTTGTTTCCCTAAATCACAGTGAAGAATTAAAAAAGCACACAATCTGTACTGATGGCAGAATGGTTACTAATGGCAGGGCGGTTCCAAAGCTCTGAACACAACCTATTAGATTAAACCTGTCATGAGCAAAATACAGAGGAAGTTGTTGCAGATCTCCTTCTAGAAATACTAATACTGTTATGCGAACCCTTTGGCTTCAGTTTTGTCCACATCACTGACCACCGACAACTAGGCACATCAGAAAAGTTATAGAAAAACTACAAGTCCCCAAAGTGGCACAAAAAAAAAGGTTTAAAAGAAAATATTCTGTTCATGTATGTATTCTTAACTCAAAAAGTCCCTTCTGTTGCTCTCTTCCAAACCTCTAAATTCTTTTTTTTCTTTTTTGCTGATGTGATCTGACTTCCTGTTAGAGAGTGGCCACGGTCATTCTCCATGGTCCCACTGTATGTAGGAATGCAGGCACCCTCTTATGCTCACTCCTGCGATGGACTATGGGCTATGGGATGTGAACTGTGCATACAGCGTGGGCATGATGGCAACTAAACTGTACTGCTCATTCCAAATGGAAGCGATGGAGAAAAGGAGAGGTTCAGGAGCTCATGGAGGACTTTACAAGACAGGAAAACACAAGAGGAAACGACTTCATTGAAAATAGATTACTTGAACAAGTAGTGGATGTGTATGGATTATTTTTGGAAAAGATAAAACCTTCCATAAAAATCTTAGAGCCCCCCACTCACTGATTAAAAAAAAAACATGTAGGCAGGAGCAGTCTACTTTCTCCACTGCAGGTGGTGCTCTTCTACAGCAGCACTGCAGTTGGAGAGGATTCTCTATGGTTTACTGGGTCACTGGAGAAGCTCTCCAATTGGATGCTGCCACCCCATGTGACTCCTGTAGCCATCTTGGGTCAGGTAGAGCCTGTTTAAGGCCCTGGCTCCCAGGTTTGGCTTGTGAGAGGATAGCGTAGGGACAGGTACCCTGCCTGATAGGGACAGAACTAGCATCAGGGAAAGGTTCCTGATGAGGAGGGAAAGTATAGGGTTTACAACTTCTCTGAAACATCTTCCTGCTTGGGCACGAGAAGGCCAGGCCGCATTGTGCTCATCTCAACAGGCGTTGTTAGTTTGGCTGAAACCTGCTCTCTTCAAGCTGTTGGACCTGTGAGTGTTCCTGCTTGGGCTGTTACCCTACTGGGTTTATTGTGAGCTTTCTCTGCTTTATTTGAATACAAATTCTTTCATCACACTTGGACTGTGTGTGTTATTGCTGCCGCACCACACTGCACCCCACCTACATGCAAAGCCAAAACCATTAAACTAAATTTGAAGAAAAATGTAAAAAATACTCACCTTACACCCCAGCTCCAGACCTTTTCCTGTGGCTGCCAGTGATGTCATAGGGCCTCACCGTGGAACCCTGGGAAGGCTGAGGATCCCAAATCGAGAAAAGAAACTCCAATAGTGCAGCAGAAAATTCTCACTGGATCCTGACCTATGAAGGCCACCCTCACCTAGGCACTGCAGGAAGAAGCTGGGTTGTACGGTGAGTATTTTCTAAATTTTGTTTATTGCTTTTACTGAACTGTTTTTTTTAAGTGGATGGAGGGCTCCAAGATTTTCATGAAAGCTCAGCTTTAGTGTAGATCTCCACTGATGCATATATCTACCTTCTGAATGCTCTCTCTCGCTGCTTTCTTCAGCCAACAGGAGTTAAAAGGATAAGTTCACCTTTAACAAAAAATAATAAATGCATATTTTTTTGCAGGTAAAGTGATCCCTGTGAAGGCTAATTCCCTGTACACACGACCGGTTTTGCCTTCGGAATAAACTCCGAAGGTTTCTCTGACGGAACTCCGATGGAATTAAATTCAAGCAGTCTTGCCTAGACACAGTCAAACCAAAGTCCGACCGTCAAGAACGCGGTGACGTACAACACGTATGACGGGACTAGAAAAAGGAAGTTCAGTAGCCAGTAGCCAATAGCTTCCGTCTCATACTTGCTTCAGAGCATGCGTCGTTTTTGGTCCATCAGAACAGCATACAGACGAGCGGTTTTCCTGCCGGAATTGGTTCAGTCGGAAATATTTAGAACATGTTCTATTTCTAGGTCCGTCAGAATTTTCTAAAAAAAAAGGTCCGATGGGGCACACACACGATCCGAATATACGATGAAAAGCTTCCGTCTGACTTTTTCTGTCATTCCTGGACATTCCGCTCGAGTGTACGCGGCATAAGAGAGTTGATGGGATTGTAGCTCATGCAGGACTAATGATTCCTCTGTGAAAGTGCTGACTGGCCAAACCCTACTACATGTAGTGAGTCTCACTCTTTTCCAAACCCAAATATATACATATACAGGGCAGGCATATTAGACTTAGGCTTATAGGTGGTGTTTTTTTTTTCAAATCATATGGTGATTTTTAACATCCCTGGTCAGACTCATAGACATTAACAGCCTTCCCTCTGAGGGCCCCAGTGTTTTCTATTGATCTTGGCATGATGACACCACACATGTCAATGACAAAGAGAACAACAACTCCTAGATATATGATGCTAAATTAAGCTAGATTTCACCTACATACTCCCTAAGGAGGTTCAAAAGATTGGCACCTAATCTCAAAAACACAGATTCTAAGCACATTTCATGGATTTGAAGAAGTGGCCAATGTAGGGGTGCACTTATTTTTTCCATATGATAAATCAGAATTTACCGTATTTAATTTAGATTATGGGAATGATCAAGATAATGTTCAAGTATATCGCCTTTATCTGTAGACACTGTCTAAATGAAGATCTATTGTTTGCCTGTTCAAATATGTTGAAAAAGTCAACAATTTACATGGGAGGGGGGGGTACTTTTTTACATAAATATATACACTCACCGGCCACTTGCTTGAAACACAAATTGCTAATCAGCAAATCACATGGCAGCAACTCAATGCATTTAGGAATCTAGGCATGGTGAAGACGACTTGCTTAACACCACATCGAACCTTGAAGCAGCTGGGCTACAGCAGAAGAAGACCACACCGGGTGCCACTACTGTCAGCTAAGAACAGGAAACTGAGGCTACAATTCGAACAGGCTCACTAAAGTTAGACAAGAGAAGATAGAAAAAAATGTTACTTGGTCTGATGAGTCTTGATTTCAGCCACTTTGTCGCAGTAAGTGGGCTTAAGTACCATATAGCAATATGGTGTGACCAAATCCCCATATTTTTTGATAATGTTTTTTGAAAATGTCTAGGTGTTTTAACCACTTGACCACTGGGCACTTAAACCCCCTTCCTAACCAGACCAATTTTCAGCTTTCGGTGCTCTAACATTTTGAATGACACTTATTCGGCCATGCAACACTGTACCCATATAAAATTTTTGCCCTTTTTTTCACACAAATAGAGCTTTCTTTTGGTGGTATGTAATCACCATTGGGTTTTTTATTTTTTGCGCTGTAAAAGAAAAAAGACTGAAAATTTGGTAAAAAAATGAATTTTTATTTCTTTTTGTTATAAAATTTAGCAAATTAGTAATTTTTCTTCGTAAATTTTGGCCAAAATTTATACTGCTACATATCTTTGGTAAAAATAAGTACAACTTGGTGTATATATTTTGGTCTTTGCGAATGTTAGAGAGTCCAAAAGCTATGGTGCCAATATCTGAAAATTGATCACACCTGAAGTACTGACGGCCTATCTAATTTCTTGAGACCCTAACATGCCAGAAAAGTACAAATACCCCTCAAATGACCCCTTTTTGGAAAGAAGACATTCCAAGGTATTTGAAAAGATGCATGGTGAGTTTTTTTGAAATTGTAATTTTTTCCCACAATTCTTTGCAAAAATCAAGATTTTTTTTAACTTTTTTTTTTCACAAAATTGTCATATTAGAAGGTTATTTCTCACACACAGCATATGCATACCACAAATTACACCCCAGAACACATTCTGCTATTACTCCCGAGTATGGCGATACCACATATGTGAGACTTTTACACAGCGTGGCCACATACAGAGGCCCAACATGCAGGGAGCACCTCCAGGCGTTCTGGAGCACCCAGGCCAATTCTTATATTTCTCTCCTACATGTAAAAATAATCATTTATTTGCTAGAAAATTACATAGAACCCCAAAACATATATATATTTTTTTTAGCAAAGACCCTAGAGAATACAATGGCGGTTGTTGCAACTTTTTATCTCGCACGGCATTTGCGCAGAAATTTTTCGAACGCGTTGTTTTTGGAAAAAAAACAGTTTTGTGCTTTAAAAAAAAACAAAATAGTAAAGTTAGCCCAATGTTTTTGCATAATGTGAAAGATAAAGTTACGCTGAGTAAATAGATACATAACATGTCACCCTTCAAAATTGCACACGCTCGTGGAATAGTGCCAAACTTCGCTACTTAAAAATCTCCATAGTTGACGCTTTAAAATTTTTTACTGGTTACATGTTTTGAGTTACAGAGGAGATCCAGGGCCAAAATTATTGCTCTCGCTCTACTGATCGCAGCGATACCTCACATGTGTGGTTTGAACACAGTTTTCATATGTGGGCGGGACTTACGTATGCGTTCGCTTCTGCATGCGAGCACACGGACAGGGGCGCTTTAAATTTTTTTTTTTTTTTTATTGTTCATTTTACTTTATTTATTTTAGTTTGACACTTTTTTCCCAAAAGAAACTATTTTTTGATCACCTTTATTCCTATTACAAGGAATGTAAACATCCCTTGTAATAGGAATATTGCATGACAGGTCCTCTTTACAGTGAGATATGGGGTCAATAAGATCCCACATCTCACCTCTAGGCTGGGAAGCCTGAAATAATTAAAAAAAAAAAATGATCCTGGCTTCGATCGTAGCGGAGTCAGTAGAAGCACCGGAGGGTGGCGGGAAGGGGGGGGCATCCCCTCTCTCCTCCCATAAGAACAATCAAGCAGTGGAACAGCCATTATGATCATTCTTATGGTGTAGGGAATCGCCGGCTGAAAAAGCTGATATCTGAATGATGCCTGTAGCTGCAGGCATCATTCAGATATCCCCACACAAAGTCAAGGACGTCATATGACGGCGGGCGGGAACTGGTTAAAAATTGCGGGGTATTGCAGAGTTCTGTGGAGTATTGCGGGTTATTGTGGGGTAGTGCAGAGTAGTGCGGGGTATTGCGGGGTATTGCAGGGTATTGCGGGGTATTGCAGAGTAGTGCAGGGTATTGCAGAGTAGTGCAGGGTATTGCGGGGTATTGCAGAGTAGTGCAGGATATTGTGGGGTATTGCAGAGTAGTGCAGGGTATTGGGGGGTATTGCAGAGTAGTGCAGGGTATTGCAGACTATTGCGGGGTATTGCAGAGTAGTGCAGACTGTTGCGGGGTATTGCAGAGTAGTGCAGACTATTGCGGGGTATTGCAGAGTAGTGCAGACTATTGCGGGGTATTGCAGAGTAGTGCAGGGTATTGCGGGGTATTGCAGGGTATTGCGGGTTATTGCAGAGTATTGCGGGGTATTGCAGAGTAGTGCAGGGTATTACAGAGTAGTGCAGGGTATTGCAGAGTAGTGCAGGGTATTGCAGAGTATTGCGGGGTATTGCAGAGTAGTGCAGGGTATTGTGGGGTATTGCAGAGTAGTGCAGGGTATTGCGGGGTATTGCAGAGTAGTTCAGGGTATTGCAGACTATTGCGGGGTATTGCAGAGTAGTGCAGACTATTGCGGGGTATTGCAGAGTAGTGCAGACTATTGCGGGGTATTGCAGAGTAGTGCAGGGTATTGCGGGGTATTGCAGGGTATTGCGGGGTATTGCAGAGTATTGCGGGGTATTGCAGAGTAGTGCAGGGTATTACAGAGTAGTGCAGGGTATTGCAGAGTAGTGCAGGGTATTGCAGAGTATTGCGGGGTATTGCAGAGTAGTGCAGGGTATTGTGGGGTATTGCAGAGTAGTGCAGGGTATTGCGGGGTATTGCAGAGTAGTTCAGGGTATCGCAGACTATTGCGGGGTATTGCAGAGTAGTGCAGACTATTGCGGGGTATTGCAGAGTATTGCAGGGTATTGCGGGGTATTGCAGACTATTGCGGGGTATTGCAGAGTAGTGCAGGGTATTGCAGAGTAGTGCAGGGTATTGCAGAGTAGTGCAGGGTATTGCAGAGTATTGCGGGGTATTGCTGGGTATATTGCAGGGTGTATTGCAGGGTGTATTGCAGGGTGTATTGCAGAGTGTATTGCAGGGTGTATTGCAGGGTGTATTGCAGAGTGTATTGCAGGGATGGCTGAGCATGGTGGGATGGATGTGACTGTATTTGTCACTGAGCACCGCTGTGAGCACTGCACATCCAGCCCACAGCGGTGCTGCCATCCGATCCCTCCCCCTCTCCTCTCACACTGTACCGATCGGTACACAGAGGGGAGGGAGGAACCGGCGTCATGACATGATGCCGGTTTGTTTACATGTGATCGCTCCGTCATTTGACGGAGCGATCACATGGTAAACGGCCGCGATCAGCGGCCGTTTACCGTGATCCGTGATGCGCCGGGTCCTCTGGACCCGGCGGTCATGGAAGTTCTCGGGTGCGCGCCCCAGGGGGCGCGCGAGAGCAGGATTCTGGGAGGACGTCCCACGGACGTCCACCCAGGATAACCCGACCGCGCTGTAGCCTTCTTTAGGCTATGGCCCGGTCGGCAAGTGGTTAAATAAGCCTTGCAGGAGGTAAATGTCTTTTTTGCATGTGTGCGCTGTAATATTTTCTTCTGTTGTATGGTCTTATGGCTGTACCATCTTTAATGCATATTTTAGGGTGTGCCCCCCAAATATCTTGTTTGCCTATTATTTGGATTCTGACCAAATCCTTTTGGGTGAGGAGCACCTCACTCCCTCATCAGTGCCTCTCATTAGTGTCCACCTGTGTCATGGGTGGAGACCTCTAGTTCTCCCATATAGAGGAGTATATTTCTCCCATGGTTCAGAGAAGCAGGATCTCCCAGTCTATGGATAGTGTAGGACCCACTAATCATGGGGTACTTTGTCGCAGTAAGTGGGCTTAGGCACCATATAGCAATATGGTGTGACCAAATCCCCATATTTTTTGATAATGTTTTTTGAAAATGTCTAGGGGTTTTAAATAAGCCATGCAGGAGGTAAATGTCTTTTTTGCATGTGTGCGCTGTAATATTTTGTTCTTTTGATTTCAGCTGTGACATTCAGATGGTAGGTTCAGAATTTGGCATAAACAGCATGAAAGCATTGATCCATCCTGCCTTGTATCAACGGTTCAGGCAGGTGGTGGTGTAATGGTGTGGGGGATATTTTTTTGGCACACTTTGGGTCCATTAGTACCAATTGAGCATTGTCTAAATGCCATGGCATACCTGAGTATCTATCCCTTTATGAATACAGTGTACCCCACTTCTGATGGCTACTTCCAACAGGATAATGCACTGTGTCACAAAGCTCAAAACCTTCTGGGAAGGCTGTCCACAAGGTTTAGGAATCTGTCTATGGGATTGTTTGACCATTCTTCCAGAAGCGCATTTGTGAGGTCGGGCACTGATGTGGACAAGAAGGTCTGGCTAGTAAGTCATACCAAAGATGTTCTATCAGGTTGAGGTCAGGACTCTTTGCAGGCCAGTCAAGTTCCTCCACCCCAAACTCACTCATCATATCTCTTTATGGACCGTGCCTTGTGCATTGGTGCGCAGCCATGTTGGAACATGAAGGGGCCATCCCCAAACTGTTTCCACAAAGTTGGGAGCATGAAATCGCCCAAAATTTCTTGGCATGCTGACGCCTTAAGAGTTCCCTTCACTGGAACTAAGGGGCCAAGCCCAACCCCTGAAAAACAACCCCACACCATAATACCCACTCCACCAAATGATTTGGACCAATGCACAAAGTAATGTCTATAAAGACCTGGATGAGTGAGTTTGGGGTGGAGGAACTTGACTGGCCTGCACAGAGTCCTAGCCTCAACCCGATAAAACACCTTTGGGTTGAATCAGAACGGAGACTGCGACGAGGCCTTCTCGTCCAACATCAGTGCCTGACCTCACAAATGCGCTTCTGGAAGAATGTTCAAACATACCCATAGACACACTCTTAAACCTTGTGGACAGCCTTCCCAGAAGAGTTGAAGCTGTTATAGCTGCAAAGGGTGGGCCAACTCAATATTGAACCCTACGGACAAAGACTGGGATGCCATTAAAGTTCATGTGCGTGTAAAGGCAGGCATCCCAATACTTTTGGTAATATAGTGTGTGTATATATAAATACAGTGGAACCTCCGTTTGCGAGTAACGCGGTTAACGAGCGTTTCGCAAAACGAGCACTGTATTTCTAAAAATCCTAACTCGGTTTGCGAGTGTTGTCTCACAAAACGAGCAGGAGTCAGGCCAAAAGCGGTGTGCAGTACCGCTTTTGGCCTGAGGTAGGGGGCGCCGAAGCCGAACAGCGCCGATCGTCGGCATTCGGAAATGCATGGAAAGGCCCAAGGACAGTTCAGTTGACCTCAGCAAACCTCAGAAAGGCTCGTGAACGGAGTCTTTCCGAGGTTTGCCGAGGTCAGCCAAAGTGTGCTCGGGTCTTTTCGGCCGTTTCCGAGGCTCTCCGGCGCCCCCCCGCCTCTGGCCGCATGCGGTATTGCATCCCATTGAAGTCAATGCGGAACAAATTATTTTTGTTTCCATTGACTTCAATGGAAAAAATCTCGCTTTGATATGTGAGTACTTTGGATTATGAGCATACTCCTGGAACGGATTATACTCGTAATCCGAGGTTCCACACTATATATATATATATATATATATATACATACACACACACACACACATACACGTGTGAATGGGGAGCAGGTGTGTTAAATTTGGTGTTATCGCTCTCAATCTCTCATACTGGTCACTGGAAATTCAATATGGCATCTCATGGCAAAGAACTCTCTGTGGATCTGAAAAAAAGAATTGTTGCTCTACATAAAGTTGGCCTAGGCTATAAGAAGATTGCCAAGACTCTGAAACTGAGCTGTAGAACAGTGGCCAAGACCATATAGAGGTTTAACAGGACAGGTTCCACTCAGAAGAGGCATCGCCATGGTTGACCAAAGAAGTTGAGTGCACGGCGTCATATCCAGAGGTTGTCTTTGGGAAATAGACATATGAGTGCTGCCAGCATTGCTGCAGAGGTTGAAGGGGTGGGGGGGTCAGCGTGTCAGTGCTCAGACCATACACTGCATCAAATTGGTCTGCATGGCTGTCGTCCCAGAAGGAAGCCTCTTCTAAAGATTATGCACAAGAAAGTGCGCAAACAGTTTGCTGAAGACAAGCAGACTAAGGACATGGATTACTGGAACCATGTCCTGTGGTCTGATGAGACTAAGATAAACTTATTTGATTGAGATGGTGCCAAGCATGGAGTGAGGAGTACAAAGACAAGTGTGTCTTGCCTACAGTCAAGCATGGTGGTGGGAGTGTCATGGTCTGGGGCTGCATGAGTGCTGCCGGCACTGGGGAGCTACAGTTCATTGAGGGAACCATGAATGCCAACATGTACTGTGACATACTGGAGCAGAGCATAATCCCCTCCCTTCAGAAACTGGGCCACAGGGCAGTATTCCAACATGATAACAACCCCAAACACACCTCCAAGATGACCACTGCCTTGCTAAAGAAGCTGAGGGTAAAGGTGATGGACTGGCCAAGCATGTCTCCAGACCTAAACCCTATTGAGCATCTGTGGGGCATCCTCAAACAGAAGGTGGAGGAGCGCAAGGTCTCTAACATCCACCAGCTCTGTGATGTCATCATGGAGGAGTGGAAGAGGACTCCAGTGGCAACCTGTGAAGCTCTGGGGAACTCCATGCCCAAGAGGGTTAAGGCAGTGCTGGAAAATAATGGTGGCCACACAAAATATTGACACTCTGGGCCCAATTTGGACATTTTCACTTAGGGGTGTACTCACTTTTGTTGCCAGCGGTTTAGACATTAAGCGGTTTAGGCTTAGTGTTGAGTTAATTTGAGGGGACAACAAATTTACACTGTTATACAATCTGTACACTCACTACTTTACATTGTAGCAAAGTGTCATTTCTTCAGTGCAGTCACATGAAAAGATAGAATAAAATATTTTAAAATATTTACAAAAATGTGAGGGGTGTACTCTATCTTTTCATGTGACAACACTGAAGAAATGACACTTTGCTACAATGTACATACACTTTGCTACTATATATATATATATATATATATATATATATATATATATATATATATATATATATATACACACACACACACACACGCATGCAATTTACTGACAGGATCAAGGTTTGCCAAAGCTACTCCTTTAACTGAGTAAAAGTAAATGCATGTATTATACATGTATTCCAGTATTCCAGGGACATAAACACTCCATAATACAACCTCTATTACTTGGGTTTATATGAAATTTGGAGCCTCCGGATCTATATTTTTTAGCCCAAGCAGAAGAGATTAGTCAGCAGGGCAGTGAGAAATATGTATTTGCACCATTCACAGCTGAGAGGGAATTATTTCATCCACTTACTGAATTGTTCTTTAGGTGAATTTTATAGCTAGGATAATATTAAAAGCTTGCTAAGGCTGGTGTATAAAGAGGATTAAACTCATCATTGCATTGAGAGCCATGGAATGAATGGCAGTGCTAAGCCAACATCACACACAATGTAATCGCAAGCGCTATCCATATGGAAGAGGACCTGGAAATACCATGTAACATATCAGTAGTAAACACATTTAAAAGAGAACTATGGTCTGTTTTCAGAGAGTATATGTTTTGTATTATTACTGTACTGCATAATAGTTAAAGGCCATCCCCAGGCATCAGATATACCATAGAGATCCTATTATGGGGGAATTGGCGCTGTTCAAAAATGTTCAACAAATATTAAACAAAAAGAATAATACAAATCAATAAAAAATAAATAAAGATAAATGCAAATCAATAAAAAAAGGTAAATGCAAATCAATAAAAATAAATACTCCAGGTAATATGAACCAAAACACGCTGATGTGCTATAAAGTGCAAAGCGCTGGAAAATATGTGATCTGAAATATATATAAAATAAATACAATTCATGAAAAATAAATAAATAAATAGCAGTGATATAAGAAACACCAAATAACGTCCTCTAAAAAAGCTGAAAAATAAAACAAAGTCTTTCAAGTGAATCCGCAGCAAACCACAGTGAAAAAATGGCAAAGAAATTATAAAATGTGATATGAAAAATACCGTGTGTAAATATGATGATAAAAAATCTCTGTGTCCTGGAAAAAATGAATACAGTCTGTGAAAAACTATTGTGCATCAATCCAGAAATAAAACTCCAAAAAAGGTTCTTAATGTGGTGGTTCATCAAGTGCTCCCCACCTTCAACTGCAACTCCACTCGTGCCCGCACTCACCAGAGCGCCTAACCCCTGCAGGGGTAATAGGCGTGTAGGCTAGGATCCAGCAGTGATGTTTCTTGGTAGTGGATGGTCCTTCACACGGGTGCTGTTATCTTCCCCCTTTTTCTTATGTACCACGGAGATCCTCTTAATAATCCGCAGCGATAGACATCCCTGGTATCCGATGATAGGTCCTCAGCGCCCATAAGTGCTCTTATTCACCACTACTTTTCCTTTATGCTGGCTATTCAAAATATCAAATACAATCATTTAGAACTGGAATTTCCAAACTTTCTAAACAAAGGGCCAGTTTACTGTCCTTCAGACTTTAGGGGGACCGAACTGAGGCCAGTGGGAGAAGAAAATGCCATGGCGTCTGTGGGATAAACAATGACTTAGTGAGAGTAAAAAAAATGGTAATTGTGCCCCATTGCTGGTGTCAATGGAAGGAACAGTGCTCCATTACTGGTGTTAGTAGGAGGAATAGTGCCCCATCATTGGTTGTCAGTGGATGGTTGATGCAACTGAGCGGAATAGTGCCTTCAGCAGGGACAGGAAAGCTGCTCAGAGTTGATGGGAAGATGGATGGAGCCAAATACAGGGCAATCTTAGAAGAAAACCTGTTAGTCTGCAAAAGACTTGAGACTGGGGTAGAGGTTCACCTTCCAGCAGAACAACAACCCTAAACATACAGCCAGAGCTACAATGGAATGGTTTAGATCAAAGCATATTCATGTGTTAGAATGGCCCAGTCAAAGTCCAGACCTAAATCCAATTGAGAATCTGTTGCAAGACTTGAAAATTGCTGTTTACAGACCCTCTCCATCCAATCTGCTATTGCTATTTTGCAAGGAAGAATGGGCAAAAAATGTCACTCTCTAGATGTGCAAAGCTGGTAGAGACATCCCCAAAAAGACTTGCAGCTGTAATTGCAGCGAAAGGTGAATACAAATGCACGCCACCCTTTTCACATATTTATTTGTAAAAAAAAAAAAAATTTGAAAACCATTCATCGTTTTCCTTCTATTTCACAATTATGTGTCCCTTTGTGTTGGCCTATCACGTAAAATCCCAATAAAATACATTTACCTTTGTGGTTGTAACATTACAAAATGTTGAAAATTTCAAGAGGTATGAATACTTTTTCAAGGCACTGTTTTTAAGCCCCTCTTTTGCTTTTTCTTAGTATACTGGAGTATCATAGTCAGGGCTAGGTAAAGGAACTCCCCCCTTGAGTCACTTCTTGTCACCTCTGGGCACCATGCCTTGGTTGCACCCTCTACCCACCTCCCAGTACCACCCCCTATTAGAGAATACAGAACCAAGTATCAGTTTGTGGTGATAAGTAATTTGTATGGAATTTGTTAATAACAACAAGATAAACAGTAAAATAGATCCCTCGCAGCTAGCAGCAATAAACCCCCCAGCAACAATGGACCCCAGCAACTATAGACCGCGGCAGCAATGACATATTTCCCAGCAGCCAGCCCAGCATCAATAGACTCTCCAGCAGCCAGCAACAATAGACCCCTCCCTCAACAGTAGATCCCCTCCAGAAACAACTGACTCCCCCCCCCGCCCCGTAACATAAGCCCTACCAGCAACAATAGATTGCTCATTAGGAACAATAGACTTCTCTAGCAACATTAGATTGCCACACAAAAACAGATGCCCTCCAGCAACAATAGATCCCCCAAGAGCCATCAACAATAGATCCCCCAAGAGCCAGCAACAATAGACCTCTCCCTCAACAGCAGATCTCTTCCAGCAACATTTGACCCCCAGCAATAGATCTCCTGCTACCAACAATAATAAACCTCCACAGCAACAATAGACTGCCATGCAAAAGTAGAATTGCTTCAAGAACAATAGATCCCCCAGCAGCCAGCATTAATGGATCATCCTAGCACCCCTTGCCATTACATACAGTCGGTGCTGGAGGTGCCGGAACGGCATTCCCCCACGTTCCTGCTGAAAAAAAGCACTGATCATAGTATAGGTCTGCTTCATATTGTATTAGCATTATACGAGGGGTCTTCAAAAAGTTTCCATACATTTATATTTCAGTTGGCAATCGTATAAGAGTGGGAGGGGTAGTAATTGGTTGTGTCTGAGAGTGCCATGAGACTAGTCTGTCTAGCAAGCCAGCTGACCTTGCAGTTTAGCATAAAGCCTTGTACACTCGATCGGATTGTTGGCCAACAAAACTGTGGAATTTTGTCCGAAGGGCGTTGGCCCAAACTTGTCTTGCATACACACGGCCACACAATTGTTGGCCAACAATTACGAACGTAGTGACGTACTACGTTGTTTTTTAGCTCTTTAGCGCCAGCCTTTGGGCTCCTTCTGCTAATTTTGTGATAGTAGAAGTTTGGTGAGTGTTGATTCACACTTTTCAGTTTGTTTCTGAACGGCCGTTCGTCAACCAGACAGGTTGCGGAATCAGAGGAGATAACGTGTTATTTATTATTGGCCTTGGAGTTATTGCTTTGACATTATGTTTTTGGTTGAATAATGATTTGATTTGGTATATTTTCTATGTTTTTTGGATGCATAGAATGCACTTTTTGGTTAAAGCGGAAGTAAACCCATCCATAAAACAGTTTCATTTCCGGCACGTGCCAGAAATGTAACACTCCCATTGGTTGTGCTTTCAACCAAACTGTCAAACCATCCAATGGCTGGTGTCATAACTGATCACATGTACAGCATCATGGCAGTTATAGGTTAAACAGAGGCAAAGATGGCAGCTTCCTTGGCTAAAAACAATAGGGGGGTTTACTTACACTTTAAGTTTTATTGGCAGATAGAATGTCTAATTTTATTTGTTTTCTTTTTTTTTAATGCACAATAAAAATTGTGTAGAATAATACTTGGCTATGTGTTTTACTTCAAATGACAGTTTGGGAGTCGGCAGTTACATTTGTAAATAAAAAATACAATGTAAAATTAACAAGAGACACCAACATAGTTGTATCTTTGATCTTAAAAACTACAGGATAATGGTGTTGCCCAAATAAAAAAAAAAACAATAAAGCATAATAATATTATTCTTGATATCACTAGAAAAAAAAGCCTTTGAAATTTTGTTTGCAATAATTCCATCAGTATCACCAGCAAAGCAGCTTCATTATTATCCCATTAAAGAAGAAGAGAATTGTGCGCTGCATTTCGAGATTTCATAATTTGCCGCGTCACGAATGTTAATTCTCCATTATGAATGCTAGTTTACAAGACCGACCGCTTCCGACTCATCCTTGCTTCCGAGCATGCGTGTTTGTACTTTGGACTTTTGTCCGACGGACTTGTGTACACGGAAAATTTGATAATATACATTTTGAAAAAATGTTGAAAAAAATGTTGAAATCTACTATCCAACATTTGTCTGCGGAAAATCCGACAACAATTGTCTGATGGAGTCTACACGGTCGGATTTTCCGCCAACAGCCTGTCATCAAACATTTCCCGTCGGAAAGTCCGATCGTGTGTACGAGGCTTTATGCCCCGTACACACGGTCGGATTTTCCGATGGAAAATGTCCGATCGGAGCGTGTTGTCGGAAATTCCGACCATGTGTGGGCTCCATCGGACATTTTCCATCGGATTTTCCGACACACAAAGTTGGAGAGCAGGAGATAAAATTTTCCGACAACAAAATCCGTTGTCGGTAATTCCGATCGTGTGTACACAAATCCGACGGACAAAGTGCCACGCATGCTCAGAATAAATAAAGAGATGAAAGCTATTGGCCACTGCCCCGTTTACAGTCTCGACATACATGTTTTACGTCACCGCGTTTAGAACGATCGGATTTTCAGACAACTTTGTGCGACCGTGTGTAGACAAAACAAGTTTGAGCCAACATCCGTCGGAAAAAATCCTAGGATTTTGTTGTCGGAATGTCCGAACAAAGTCCGACCGTGTGTACGCCCTATCAGAGTTGTCACGCTGTGGTGAAGGTGGCTACGAATCATAAAAAAAAGTGCAGAAACTTTTTGAAGAACCCTCGTATTTAATATATCAACCCTACTTTATTTTGAAACAATTCTCTTTCCTACAGGCTAGGACTACATGGGAGAATTGAATTTATTGCTAGAGGAATTATATTTGTTGCCAATCAGCGGATTAGCTGCACATTGATCTCAGTGTGACAACCAACAAGTAGTTAAATCTCTCAGCAGAAAGAGGTTAAAACTCCCCACGCAAACCCTATCTCCAGGCTAGAGTTATTCTTTAATAGCAGTAGGAGTAGGAGACTTGGCCTCGATCAGTTTAATGCCAGTCTGATAGAAGCTATTGGACGCGGGCACTTAATCTTACCCGAAATAGACACATCGTTCTATAATCCAACACAAGATTTGGACTTCATTAGCATTTCATTAGCTGGCTTTGTCAGACGATATACTAAATAGGAGATTACGAAACTCCTCACAAGATGGATAGAGCTGACACAAAAAGGACGAATATACCACTTTGTCACCAAAAGTTGCTGGCGATGCAGGAATGTCAGACGCGATGATGGCACTTAAGGCTGTCTATACGCTTTTTGACATGACATAAATGGCTGTAGAAGTGCTGCGGGGCAGATGGGATTTTTTTTTTCAGTGTTATATAAAACAGCAGGTGTGCTTATTAACCATAAAATGCAAATACTTCAAAAAGCTACAGAAGCCCAATAACTAGAGTAGAGAGGGACATGAAGTGCAGGCCTGAAGAGCCTTTATTCCAGGAGACGCGGTTAACCACTTCAGACCAGGCCATTTTTTCCGATACGGCGCTGTGTTACTTTAACCACTTAAGGACTGAGACTCTTTTTGAGATTTGCTGTTTACAAGTTAAAAACCGTTTTCTTTGCTAGAAAATTACTTAGAACACCCAAACATTATACGTTTTTTTTTTTCTAACACCCTAGAGAATAAAATGGCGGTCGTTGCAATACTTTCTGTCACACCGTATTTGCGCAGCGGTCTTACAAGCGCACTTTTTTTGGAAAAAATATACACTTTTTGAATTAAAAAAAAAGGCAACAGTAAAGTTAGCCCAATTTGTTTTTTATATTGTGAAAGATAATGTTATGCTGAGTAAATTGATCCCCAACATGCAGGGCAGTCTTTAATATTGATTGGACCCTGGGCAAAACTTTTCTTGGGGCCCCCCCATGCAGTTTCGCTCTCCACCTGCTCCGAGACATACAATAAATAGCAGCTGGACTCAAAATCAGTTTACTGAATCAGATCAGGCAGCTATTGCGATTGGTTGCCAGAGGTTACAGTGTATCATTACCGCTCACTGACTGGTTGCTAGAGGTTACAGTGTATCATTACCTCTCACTGACTGGTTGCTAGAGGTTACAGCACACATTATGGCTCACTGATTAGTTGCTAGAGGTTACAGCACATGATTTCTGCTTGTTGATTGGTTGCTAGAGATTACTGTGGATATGACCTCAGGGGGGCATGATATACATATCAATGACGCTGGCCACCCCTATTTACATATGAATACTGCCGCTATTTACATATGAATGCCAGTAATTTACATGTAAACACAGGGTCTGCAGGTGAGTCACCTGTACACAACAATAGGGCAGAGCTGGGCAGCATTAGTAGCAGCACTTCACACTGAGATATTGGGACACAGCACATGATTAAAACCTCAAGGGACAAGGGAAATTAAACCAGGATAGTTGGCAAGTATGAGACAGCTGCTTTGGGCCCCACAACAATGACAGGGCCCAGGGCAGCTGCCCCTTTTGCCCTGCCTTAAAAACGGCCCTGCCAACATGTCACGCTTCAAAATTGCACCCGCTTGTGGAATGGCGACAAACTTTTACCCTGAAAAATCTCCATAGGTGACATTTTAAAAAATCTACATGTTGGATGTTTTAAGTTACAGAGGAGGTCTAAGGCTAGAATTATTGCTCTCGCTCTACCGATCGCGGCAATACCTCACATGTGTGGTTTGAACATTATTATTATTATACAGGATTTATATGGCGCCAACAGTTTACGCAGCGCTTTACAATATAAAAGGAGACAATACAGTTACAATACAATAAAATTATTAAGAGGATTAAGAGGGCCCTGCTCAGAAGAGCTTACAATCTAATACATGTATTCATATGCGCGTATGCGTTCGCTTCTACACGCAAGCTCGGTGGGACGGGGCGCATTTTAAAAAAATATAAAAAATAATTATTATTTATTTTACCTTTTATTTTTTATTTTTACACTGTTCTTTAAAAAAAAATAAAAAATTGTGTCACTTTTATTCCTATTAGAAGGAATGTAAACATCCCTTGTAATAGAAAAAAAGCATGACAGGACCTCTTAAATATGAGATCTGGGGTCAAAAAGACCTCAGATCTCATATCTACACTAAAATGCAATAAATAAAAAAAAATAAGACCGACAATTTTGAAAAAAAAAAAAGCAGTAATTTTTTACTTTGTGCTATAAAACATAATAAAACAATTTGAAAAAACAAATTCTGCTACACATTTTTGGAAAAAAAAAAAATCCCAATAAGCATATATTGATTGATTTGTGCATAAGTTGTAGCGTCTACAAACTATTGGATATTTTTATTTATTTATTTTTTATTTTTATTTTTTTACTAGTAATGGCACCAATCAGTGATTTATAGCAGGACTGCGATATTGCGGTGGACAAATCAGACACCTGACACTTTTTGGGGACCAGTGACACTAATACAGTGATCAGTGCTAAGAAAAAAATATGCACTGTCACTGTACTAATGGCACTGGCAGGGAGGGAAGGGGTTAACATCAGGAGCAATCAAAGGGATAAGTGTATGCCTTAAGCTGGCCATATACTATACAATTTTCCTGTTCAACTTTCCTTTAGATTTACCAAAACCATATAATATGAGGTCAAACCTAAACCCTTTCAATTTATATGCAATCAGACAGGCCCTTGCACTACATAGTTGAAGGTAAATCTAAAGGAAATTGAATCAGAAAATTGTATAGTGTATGGCCAGCCTAAGTTGTGCTTACTAACTGTGGGGGAGGAGCTTTCACTGGGGGAAAGCAAAGATCTGTGCCCCTACTTTGCAGAAACACAGGATCAGTGCCTTCCCTTCTGACAGAACAACAGTCTGCCTTGTTTACATAGACAGATTGTCATTCTGCTTGTGTCCTGAAATGATCGGCTGGTCCCAGCGGACATTGAGTCCACTTTTTTTTTTACATGTATTTGTGAATAAGAATCATCTTCATTTTAAAGATCTGATCAATAATTGGTATTTTGAAACCTTGTTTCACTGCATAATTTATAAATACAATATGTACATGGGGGCAGCCATAATTATGTATGCAGTTTCTACTTCCTTATTGGTAGGACCGCACAATGATTGTGCATCACTAACCCCATACACACTATTAGATTTTCTGCAGATTTACCAAAACCATTAAATATGAGGTCAAATCTTAAGAGTTTCATTTTGTATGCAATCAGGCAGGCAAAAAGACAAAAATCTGCAGAAAATCTAATAGTGCACATGGGGCTTAAATGTTTCTTGGTCAGGCCTGAGCTGATTGTAAAAAGGAGATCTAGAATTAGACCTCGTTCACACTACGTGTAGTGCAAACTTACTTTTCCGCTCACAATTTTGATAGCACGCTTCTCACCCGGAAACAAGTATCACACATAAGTGTTTTTGCATGAAACTTAGTGTGAACATGGCCTAATTCTAGATCTCTTTTTTACAATCAGTCCAGGCCTGACCAATAAACTTAGACTAAGTGGGAGGAGTAGTGATGCACAGAGGCAAATGAATAGGCTGCCTTATGTGCAATTGTCGCTCCAAAGAAGCTCAGTGACAAAATTTTGGCCCTGAGCCAGGAGCGGTTTTGCCATGATTCTCATGTGTTTTGTCACTTAACAATCGCTGCAAAATTGTGCCGCGTTTAGGGTGCCATTAAAGATGAATGGCACCCAAACGCATGTTACGCGTTTTGCAGTGATTTGGAATTGCCCACGTGTGGACGGGGCCTTAGGCTTGGTTCACACCTACAGGTGTGTCCAAGTACATGTAGGGCAGCCCATTCGTTTCAATAGCCTGACTTATGTGCGAACAATGTGGAAAAGAGATCCCTGACTTTTCCAAAAATGTGTTGCTCTGAACTTGTCAGGGCTGGGCTCAGCCCTTCCTTCTCTGAGCTGGCCGCTCAGCTGTCGGCTTATTGCCAGCTCCCATCTCTCTCCACAATTACTCAGCTGTTGATGATATCCTGCTCATCAGTCCTGCCTACTTAAGCCGTCCAGTCCAGAGGAGTTCTGCCTTCGCCTTGGTCACATCACATGAAACTATCTCCTGCGTTCCTGGCTTTGCTGACATCCCTTCTGGCTCCAGATCCTGCTTGCTGTTCCACTACTTTGATCCCTGACTTCTGGCTTGGCTGACTATCTGTTCCGGTTACTGAAGTTTGGCTATATTTTGAATACGTTTGTTCTTTTTACTTTTATTAATAAACAAGTGTGATTTAACTGTACTTCTGTCTCGGCCTGATTTCATGGTTTCTGACAGAACTGCATGGTATTGGGGTACCATGTGGTTTGCCGCACACAAACATGCACCTGTTTGCAGATGCATTGGGGTGCCATTAATTAATTAATGGCACTGCCATGTGTCTGATAAAGGGCAGTCTGTTTCTGTGCATGTCGGGGAAGCGCACCATTCTGTGTTCTCAACAAGCATGAATGTGAACCTAGCCTTGTGGTCCCTACAAGAGAAGAGGTAGTGGGCTAGCCATACACACATAGATTTAGGGTGGATGGAGGGATATCACCTGCTGGTTATAGTATTCTGAAAGCTGCTGCTCCAGAATACCTGAACAGTACCTGCATCTGACTGGACTGTTTGGTCAATATGTTTGATTTTCAAACCAAAGTCTTTCAAGCCCGGTTGTAGTGACAGGCACCCAAGCCTTGAATTTCCAGTGTGCCAGCTGGAGTCCTTTAAAATTCAGGCCATGCATGGTTAGTTTTATATTCACTTCTCTGGTTTTCCATGTCCCCTACCTCCCTTCTATTCCAGTGCTGCAGCCTCCACAAGACTCATCTGCATTTAACAGTCCCGGGAATGTCAGATGCTTGTGTGCCCCACCATGTACCATGGTTCCATCCTCTGTGACGCGGGGGTTGGAAACTAGAAGGGCTTTTGGTACAAAAGGTAAAAGCTGTGAGGGATGAGCTGATGGAACAATTAAAAGTTTGGTTGTTGGGTGGAGGTGGGATAGTCTTCCCTGAAGGCATGAGTTTTCAGGAGTTGACTGAAGGTGGACAGAGTAAGACATAGCTGGACAGATTAGGTGATGAAATTGAATTCCTGAGGATGGGAGAGGCTCTGGAGAAGTTGTGGTGGTGACAATGAGAGGAGCAGACAAAAGAGCTAGAGAGCAGGGGGTCTCGGGAGGAGCAGAGAGGGCAGTCTAGGTGATATCTTGAGACAATAATTGTGATGTAGCTGGGGAAGAGTTGTGGATAGTTTTGGTCATTAGTATTTTGAATTTAATTTGCTGGGTGAGTGGAAGCCAGTGGTGGAGTTGGCAGAGAGGGGTGAAGGAACCTGAGCACTTGGTAAGGTAGTAAAGTCTGACAGGAGCATTTATGATAGACTGAAGGGGGGTAGAGCCTATAGAGATTTAGGTCTATGAGTATGAGAAGAGTTACTGTAAATGTGCCCATGGCCGAGGGTCACGGGCATCCCACACTCCAAAGAGTCTTACAGAGACTACAGTGACTGCTTGCCAACCCTACCTGCACATATCGCGTGTTGTGGTGTGTTGCCTGCTGCTGTAATTGTGTGTTGGGTGTAATCCTAAATAAATGGCACCACAACACACTGCGACACTGGCTGTGCGTTATGGTAACAAAAAATAAAAAGCATTTTTTACTATACATTACCACAATACACAGGACTGACTGAACCCTTAGTGCATGACATATCCGTTGCTCTCAGAGCACAATGGGTTATTTAAAGAGACAGCCCCACAGAAGCGCATCCCTTTCAGGCAGGCTGTCTCTCACTCTCTAAATCTCTAAAGTTTAAAGTAGAACGAAATGCAAAACTGTTTTTCTTTTTTGGAGTGAGGAAGGGTTATTATAAGCCTTGTCATTTTTTTGTTTGTTTTTGTTTTTTTTTTTTTGCCATCTGTGTCCCTTTGGAGAGTTTTCCCTTCACTTCCTGTCCCAAAGCCAATGCAGGAAGTGGGAGGAAATCCATCCAAAGTGAGGAAATCTCTCTAATCCAATATCTCCCCATTGGATGATTTCCCCTCAAACCAAAATGAGTGAATTTCTTTCGATTTCACCTTTTGGTAATAAATCCACACAGGACATATACAGAGAGAGTGAATCTCCCTAACGGGGGCACAGACAAGAACAGAAACCTGACAGGGTTTCTAATACCTCTCCACTCTATCCAAAACTAAAAACAAGATTTGCCTTTCATTATACTTTAATGATTCATTTTGCCTTTTCTGTTTCTCCCCCACCCTCATCAATATGCCAATTCGGTTTTTAAAATACAACTGTTCCATTTTCATTATACACAGTGGCTTGAAAAAGTATTCATACCCCTTGACATTTTCCACATTTTGTCATGTTATAACCAAAAAACGTAAATGTATTTTATTGGGATTTTATGTGATAGACCAACACAAAGTGGCACATAATTGTGAAGTGGAAGGAAAATGATAAATGGTTTTCAATTTTTCTTTTTTTTTTAAATGTGAAAAGTGTGCCGTGAATTTGTATGGCGCCCCCGAGTCAATATTTGTAGAATCCCCTTTTGCTGCGATAACAGCTGCAAGTCTTTTTGGGGATGTCTCTACCAGCTTTGCACATCTAGAGAGTGACATTTTTGCCCATTCTTCTTTGCAAATTAGCTCAAGCTCTGTCAGATTGGATGGAGAGCGTCTGTGAACAGCAATTTTCAAGTCTTATCACAGATTCTCAATTGGATTTAGGTCTGGACTTTGACTGGGCCATTCTAACACATGAATATGCTTTGATCTAAACCAGGGATATGAAATTAGCGGACCATCAGCTGTTGCAGAACAAGTTCCATGAGGCATAGCAAGACTATGACAGCCACAAGCATGACACCCAGAGGCAGAGGCATGATCATTTTCCTTCCACTTCACAATTATGTGCCACTTTGTGTTGGTCTATCACATAAAATCCCAATAAAATAAATGTAAGTTTTTGGTTGTAACATGACAAAAAATTGAAAATTTCAAGGGGTGTGAATACTTTTTCAAGGCACTGTTCCTTTCTTTACCCAGTGAAGTCATCAACGGGTCTCTGTGCCTCTCTATGTAATGCAGACACATCATGGCTGTTGGGGGGGCTGGCAGGGTGCTGTGCATATGTTCCTGAAAGCATCACAGCACTTGGTCTCAGTAATCTTCTCAAAAGCTCTTATAGGGCGTACACACGGTCGGACTTTGTTCGGACATTCCGACAACAAAATCCTAGGATTTTTTCAGACGGATGTTGGCTCAAACTTGTTTTGCCTACACACGGTCGCACAAAGTTGTCGGAAAATCCGATCGTTCTGAACCCGGTGACGTAAAACACGTACGTCGGGACTATAAACGGGGCAGTGGCCAATAGCTTTCATCTCTTTATTTATTCTGAGCATGCGTGGCACTTTGTCCGTCGGATTTGTGTACACACGATCGGAATTTCCGACAACGGATTTTGTTGTCAGAAAATTTTATCTCCTGCTCTCCAACTTTGTGTGTCGGAAAAGCCGATGGAAAATGTCCGATGGAGCCCACACGCGGTCGGAATTTCCGACAACACGCTCCGATCGGACATTTTCCATCGGAAAATCCGACCGTGTGTACGGGGCATAAGTCCTGATACAAGCAGTAGGTGGGCTCTTAGAAGGGGTTATGAAAAATTTCAAAATTCTTTTATGGTTGTTGTCAGTTGAAGGAAATGGATGATTCTAGACAGGCTGTTTTTGGATGCAGACAACCCTTGGTAAGTCCTACATGTGACGCTGACCCTCCATGACTGCAACAACTGAAATCCAATTAATAAAAGAGACAGGCCAGGGACAGTCAGGCTGGGGAGAAAAGGTCTAGTTCAGGAGTCTCAAACCGGCATCCCTCTAGCTGTCCCATGAGGCATTGCAAGGCTGACAATTACAAGCATTATGGGACTTGTAGTTTCGCAACAGCCAGTTCGAGACCCCTGGTTCTAGTTCATCCATTTTCAACCAGGGTTCCTCCAAAGGTGATTAGGGGTTCCCTGAGCTGTGTGGCTAACAGACCTCCCATCTAGTTCCAGGTCTAGCGTCACTTGACAGAGCCAGCGGTATGACTGCAAGGGTGTCATTCTGATCAACCCAGAAAGGGGGCATTCTTCCCACTTGCCACCACCAAGGAAAAAGGCTGGTCTAGATGAATGTGGACATTCTCCAGCCAGGAAATGAGGCAGGCTGTGATTTTTGTAGTATACTAAACAGCAGTACTGTTTACTTCACTGGGAGAGGACCAAGAGCCTTGCGGCAGCCACAGGCACCACCACGTAGTGGTGTAATTAAAGACATTCATGACAGTTAAACTATTGCTTATAAAAAGTGATCAGCACTGTTATAAGGCTACATGTACACTGGCCACCCCTAATGCCGCGTACACATGATCGGAAATGCCAGCTTTTTGTCGGAAAATGCGACCGTGTGTATGCTCCATCGGTCTTTTGCTGGCGGAATTCCAGCCAGCAACAGATTGAGAGTATATTCTCTATTTTTCGGTCGGGAAAACTTCCTATCCGAAAATGTGTTCGTCTGTATGCAATTCGGACGCGCAAAAAAATCACACATGCTCGGAAACAATCTGACGCATGCTCGGAAGCATTGAACTTAATGTACATCACCACGTTCTTGACGGTCGAAAGTTCAGAGAACTTTTGAGTGACCGTGTGTGTATGCAAGACAAGCTTGAGCAGAATTCCGTCGGAAAAAACATCCAAGATTTTTCTGACGGAAATTCCGATCGTGTGTGCGCGGCATAAATGTAACTTTCCTGTCAGCAGAAAAAGGCTAAATGCGGAAAAACATCGGTGCCACGTTTTTGCCGTGTTTAGCTCCTGGAGTTTATTAATTTTACTGGCCAGAGTACTCGCAATTAATATGAATAAACGCCCAAGCCTTAAACGTGGTTGAAACGTATACATGTTTGGCCTTTTTTGGCCAAAGCATTCCTCTCCTGTGCGCGATTCTTCTGCGTTGAGGATAGGGATTTTGAACTGCCCCTAAACTCTGCTGCTCCTAAATTCTGATAAAAGCCTATTGCCCTGTACACACGATCGCACATTCCGACAACAAAACCGTGGATTTTTTTCCAATGGCTGTTGGCTCAAACTTGTCTTGCATACACAAGGTCACACAAATGTTGTCGGAAATTACGATCGCCATGAAGGCCGTGACGTACAACACATACAACGAGCCGAGAAAAATGAAGTTAAATAGCTCTTCTGCTTAATTCCGAGCATGCGTGGACTTTTGTGCGTCGGACTTAAGATACACACGCTCAGAATTTCCGACAACAAAGTTTGTTGTCGGAAAATTTGAGAACCAGCTCTCAATTCCGACAGCAAATGTCCGATGGAGCATACACAAGGTCGGAATTTCCGACAACAAGCTCAGATCAAACATTGGTTGTCGGAAAGTCAGACTGTGTGTACGCGGCATAAGTGTGCATGTACACATAGGCTTTTATTAAGTCAAGTTCAGAGGCTTTGGCAAAAAAAGGAGCAGCAGTGTACATGATGCCTAAGCAAGAACAGTAAAAAAAAAAATCCCTGATCACCCCCAGAGTAATACAGTGTCACTATGACACTGAACTACTCTAAAGAAAGTATGTTAAAAAAAAATCTTAAAAAAAAAAAAAAAAGTTTAAAAAAATTTTTTTTTTCTTTCTTTTTTTTTTTTTACATACTGTCACCAGTCTCTGATCACTGCCATATGATGACACTGTAATGCACTGGTGACAGTACGTAAGAAAAAATTGTGAAAAAAATCCACATTTTAATTTCTTAATTTTCCAAAAAATTGTGACAAAAAATTGCATTTTTTGTGACAAAATTACAAAAACTCGCCTTGCATCTTACTAAATACCTTGGACTGTCTACTTTCCAAAAATGAGTCATTTGGGGGGTATTTGTGGGGCTCTTGAAATGAGATAGGCGATCAGCACATCAGGATTGATCAATTTTCATATATACTGTATATATAGACAGCTGATCACAGGATGTAAACACAAGCCAGTTATTGGCTTTTCTTCCCTCACACTGATAGCGTGAGGAGAGAAGAAGAGAGCCGATAACCGGCTTCTGTTAAAAGAACATTGGCAGTAGTGCCCACCAGTGTTGCCAATCAGTGCTGCTAATGAGAGCCCACCAGTGCTGCCAATCAGTGCTGCTAATCAGTGCCCACAAGTGCCACCTATCAGTGCCCATCAGTGCTTCCAATTAGTGCTGCTAATCAGTGCCCACCTATCAGTGCCCATCAGTGCTTCCAACTAGTGCCCATCAGTGTCTCATCATCAGAGTCACCTATCAGTGACTATCAGTGCCACCTACCAGTGCTGCCTATCTGTGCCACATCGCAGTCCCCTTCAGTGCCGCCAATCAGAGCCCATCAGTGCTACCTATCAAAGCCTCCTCATCAGTGCCGCCTCATCAGTGCCTGTCAGTGCCAGTGCCACCTCATCAGTGCCTGTCAGTGCCAGTGCCACCTATCAGTGCCCATCAGTGCCACCTATCAGTGCAGCTTCATCAGTGCCTCCTTATCAGTGGACACCAGTGCCGCCTCATCAGTGCCTGTCAGTGCCACCTATCAGTGCCCATCAGTGCCACCTATCAGTGCCCATCAGTGCTACCTATCAGTGCCTCCTCATCAGTGCCTGTCAGTGCCAGTGCCACCTATCAGAGCCCATCAGCGCCACCTATCAGTGCCCATCAGTGCTACCTATCAGTGCAGCTTCATCAGTGCCTCCTCATCAGTGGACACCAGTGCCACCTCATCAGTGCCTGTCAGTGTCACCTATAAGTGCCCAACAGTGCTACCTATCAGTGCCTCCTCATCAGTGGACACCAATGCCGCCTCATCAGTGCCTGTGTCACCTATCAGTGCCCAGCAATGCCACCTATCAGTGCCCATCAGTTCAGCCTCATGAGCTCCCATCAGTGCTGCCTCATCAGCGCACATCAGTGAAGGAGAAAAAGTACCTGTTTGCAAAATTTTATAACAAACTATGAAAAATATTTTTTTTTTTCAAAAAGTTCAGACTTTTTTTGTTTGTTTAGCAAAAAATAAAAAACCCAGCGGTGATTAAATACCACCAAAAGAAAGCTCTATTTGTGTGAAATAAATTGATAAAAATGTCATACATGTACAGTGTTGCATGTCCACGCAATTGTCAATCAGAGTGTGACAGCGCTGAAAGCTAAAAATTAGCTTGGGCAGGAAGGGGGTAAAAGTGCCCTGTAGGCAAGTGGTTAATAGGTCTACCGCAAAAGCTCTCTTGCTAAGCAGAATTCTGACTTGTAATCTTGGAATAGTTCTGACTTTGAGACCTCATGCACACAGGATGTTTGAATTTCTTTTCTGAACGCATCTTTAAAAAACGAGCCTAAATCCGCATATCGCAAGTGCATTTAGGCGCACTTATGCTGCGTTCATACGATGGGAATTGCAGACAACAATTGTTCGATGGGAGCTTGTTGTCGGAAATTCCGACCATGTGTAGGCTCCATCGGACATTTTTTGTCGGAATTTCCGACAACAACAATTTGAGAGCGGGTTCTCAAATTTTCTGACAACAAAATCCGTTGTTGGAAATTCCGATCGCGTGTACACAATTCTGATGCACGAAAGTTCACGCATGCTCGGAATCAAGCAGAAGAGCCGCACTGGCTATTGAACTTCATCTTTCTCTGCTCGTCGTACGTGTTGTACGTCACCGCGTTCTTGACGTTCGGAATTTCTGACAACATTTGTGTGACCGTGTGTGTGCAAGACAAGTTTGAGCCAACATCCGTCTGAAATGAATCCAGGATTTTGTTGTTGTTGAAATGTTCGATCGTGTGTACGCGGCATAAGTATTTGAGGGTTTATGGATTCCATTGGCCAGAATATACATTTTTCTGGCAACTGGAATGAATGAATGAACGCTCAAGCCCTAAACGCATCTAATGCTTAGGTGCATTTAACCTTTTCCCGTCCGCACTATAGCTGAAAGACGGCTGCAGCGCAGACCTACTTTGCCGGGAGGGCGTCCATAGATGTCCTTCTGTGCTCGAGCGGCCTGCGTGTCCCCTGCAGGGCATGCGCGGCGCGCTCTGTGATCAGCGAGTCTATGAGACTTGGCTGATCACAGATCGGAGTAAGGGGTCGATCCAGACTCCTTACCACGTGATCAGCTGCCAGCCAATGACAGCTGATCATGTGCTGTAAACAGAGCTGGTAATCGGCTATTTTTTCTCCTCGCGCTGAAAAGCCGATCACCGGCGGCTGTGAGAGGGACATCAGTCCCGATCGTGGAGAGCCTCTGCAGAGGCTTCTGTGCCCACCTGTGCCACCTACCAGTGCCCACCAGCGCCACCTACCAGTGCCCACAGTACCACCCATCAGTGCCCACAGTGTCACCCATCAGTGCCCACAGTCCCACCTATAAATGTCACCAATCAGTGTCTCATCACCAGTGCTGCCTATCAATACCACCTACCAGTGCCCATCAGTGCTACCTACCAGTGCCCACAGTACCACCCATCAGTGCCCACAGTGTCACCCATCAGTGCCCACAGTGCCACCTATAAATGTCACCAATCAGTGTCTCATCACCAGTGCTGCCTATCAATACCACCTACCAGTGCCCATCAGTGCCACCTACCAGTGCCCACAGTACCATCCATCAGTGCCCACAGTGTCACCCATCAGTGCCCACAGTGCCACCTATAAATGTCACCAATCAGTGTCTCATCACCAGTGCTGCCTATCAATACCACCTACCAGTGCCCATCAGTGCCACCTACCAGTGCCCACAGTACCACCCATCAGTGCCCACAGTGTCACCCATCAGTGCCCACAGTGCCACCTATAAATGTCACCAATCAGTGTCTCATCACCAGTGCTGCCTATCAATACCACCTACCAGTGCCCATCAGTGCCACCTACCAGTGCCCACAGTACCAACCATCAGTGCCCACAGTGTCACCCATCAGTGCCCACAGTGCCGCCTATAAATGTCACCAATCAGTGTCTCATCACCAGTGCTGCCTATCAATACCACCTACCAGTGCCCATCAGTGCCACCTACCAGTGCCCACAGTACCACCCATCAATGCCCACAGTGTCACCTATCAGTGCCCACAGTGTCACCCATCAGTGCCCACAGTGTCACCTAAAAATGTCAGCAATCAATGCCTCATCACCAGTGCTGCCTATCAATACCACCTACCAGTGTCCTTCAGTGCCATCTACCAGTGCCCATCAGTGCCACCCACCAGTGTCCATCAGTGCCCATCAGTGCCACCTATCAGTGCCCATTAGTGACATCTATCAGTGCCCATCAGTGCCACCCATCAGTGCCACTCATCAGTGCCACCCATTAGTGCCACCCATCAGTGCAGCCTCATCAGCGAATATCAATGAAGGAGAAAAATTACCCGTTTGGAATATTTTATAACAAACTATGAAACATGTATTTTTTTTTTCAAAAATGTGTCTGTTTTTGTTTGTTTAGCAAAAAATAAAAACCCAAGTGGTAAACAAATACCACCAAAAGAAAGCTCCATTTGTGTGAAAAAAATGATAAAAATTTCATTTGGGTACAGTGTTGTATGACAGCGCAATTGTCATTCAAAGTATGACAGCGCTGAAAGCTAAAAATTGGTCTGGGCAGGAGGGGGGGTTTAAGTGCCCAGTAAGCAAGAGGTTAAACGTGCTTATGTGTGTCAAGTATTTTTCCTGCCCAAAAGCTCGTCTCCTGAATGCGCTGGTGATGGGTTTTTTCAGCCTGTAAACGCTCTTGAACACCTACAGTATGTGTGGCTATAGACACATAGGCTAACATAGAGATGCTTTTACAGGCTGGAAAAATAAATAAAACCCAAATGCCTATAAAAGAGGTAATTTTTTAAACCCTGTGTGCCCTGAATCTCAGAAGTCTGACTTTGAATCTCAGAATTTAGTTTTGTAAATTTTTTTTTAGGATGACTTTGGGGCTTCTCCACCATAACTGTATGGGGGGGCCGTCAGCTGAATAATACCGAATCAGCGCCAAAGCATCCCTGGAAAATATATTTTACTTTGTTCCTTGCTATGGAAAGGTTCTCTTTAACCTCCAATAGATCATCTATTTTTCTTTCCACGTCCCACATTACAAATCCTGAACATTGCTACATAAGATATTCCAATGACATTGCCTCGAAAACATCTGTTTGCAAAAACGAATTCCATCTGCCAAATCTGAAAATAAGGTAAAAACGGGTAATGTAAACATTTCCTATACAAGCTATGAAATAACAACACAAAACAATAAAGAAAGATAATAATAGCAATTTTTTGGCCATCTTTCTCCCCACACCTGCTGACTTAAAATGAGGAAAAAAAAAAAATTAAAGCAAGCCAGCTGGAACTGATATTGGAGACTTTAGCCTGTGTCTCCACCTGCTGGCCATCCTGTGTAAGTTCAGCAGAAAAAAAAAAAAATTAGGGCAATGTTGTTCTTTGTACGCTATGGTATACTATTCTTTATATAGCAAAAACAAAAGACAAGCTGCTATAAAAGTAGGTAAGGAGGATAATGAAAGGTGACGAAAAGTAGAGGTGAAACAACTGTACATTTTACATTGCCAAAAGCCTGCAAAGCTTTTCAAACAGCTTTCATTACAGCAGAAAAGGAGGTCATAGCAAGACCTGTTTAACCCTCACAGAATTCCAGACAAAAAGCTACATATGTACTGTAAATGAAGACTGTTTAAAGCTGATTAAAATTGCTGCCACTCACAGTACTGCCGTGCAAGGGATTGCAGAAAGTTCACATCCAGATAGATTCAGATACCCATGCAAGTTGTTACCATTAAACAATTCTTTAAAAATAAATATCTGCAATAATGGTGAACAAAAAGCAAAAACTTTTTTTTCTTTTTAGATAGAGTAGGAAAGGGCTATAACCCCGATCAACTGTTTTTTGTTTGTTTTCCTTGCATTTGCCATCTGTATCCCATTGGGGAGATTTCCATTCACTTCCTGTCCCTGTCCTGTCCTGTTGCACTCTGTACACAGTGCAACCATGAACTATGCACCCTGTACACAGCCCACCCCTGAACTCTGGACCCTGTACACAGCCCACCCCTGAACTCTGCACCCTGTACACAGCCCACCTCTGAACTCTGGACTCTGTACACAGCCCACCCCTGAACTCTGCACCCGGTACACAGCCCACCCCTGAACTCTGCATCCTGTACACAGCCCACCCCTGAACTCTGGACCCTGTACACAGCCCACCCCTGAACTCTGCACCCTGTACACAGCCCACCCCTGAACCCTGCACTCTGTACACAGCCCACCCCTGAACTCTGCACTCTGTACACAGCCCACCCCTGAACTCTGCACTCTGTACACAGCCCACCCTTGAACTCTGGACTCTGTACACAGCCCACACCTGAACTCAGCACTCTGTACACAGCCCACCCCTGAACTCTGCACTATGTACACTGTGCACCCCTGAACTCTGCACCCTGTACACAGCCCACCCCTGAACTCTGCACCCTGTACACAGCCCACCCCTGAACTCTGCACTCTGTACACAGCCCACCCCTGAACTCTGCACTCTGTACACAGCCCACCCCTGAACTCTGGACTCTGTACACAGCCCACCCCTGAACTCTGCACCCTGTACACAGCCCACCCCTGAACTTTGCACCCTGTACACAGCCCACCCCTGAACTTTGCACCCTGTACACAGCCCACCCCTGAGCTCTGCACCCTGTACACAGCCCACCCCTGAACTCTGGACCCTGTACACAGCCCACCCCTGAACTCTGCACCCTGTACACAGCCCACCCCTGAAGTCTGCACTCTGTACACAGCCCACCCCTGAACTCTGGACTCTGTACACAGCCCACCCTTGAACTCTGCACTCTGTACACAGCCCACCCCTGAACTCTGCACTATGTACACCGTGCACCCCTGAACTCTGCACCCTGTACACAGCCCACCCCTGAACTATGCACTCTGTACACAGCCCACCCCTGATCTCTGCACTCTGTACACAGCCCACCCCTGAACTCTGAACCCTGTACACAGCCCACCCCTGAACTCTGCACCCTGTACACAGCCCACCCCTGAACTCTGCACTCTGTACACAGCCCACCCCTGAACTCTGCACACAGTGCACCCCTGAACTCTGTACACAGCCCACCCCTAAACTCTGCACTCTGTATATAGCGCACCCCTGAACTCTGCACTCTGTACAATGCCCACCCCTGAACTCAGTACTCTGTACACCGCTTACTCCTGTACTCTGCATTCTGTACGCCTCATACTCCTGCACTCTGTATGTAGCTTACTCCTGAACCCAACACTCTGTACATAGCGCACAGTAATAATCAAATGCAGGGGCAATTATCTAATATGATAAAGAGTAGATACATTTATATAGTCTTACAGATACAACCGGCCCTTTAAGGGCAGCCATAATGCTGATGCAGCCCACAATGAAATTTAGTCTGACACCCCTGCTATAAGTTATATTTTTATGTCGGCCTGAAATTCAACAGTATCCGTTTTTAATTTTAAGTTTAGCTAAAAGTATTTTTTATTATTTTAACATTTTTATTTGAATGCTATATTTTCATTATGCTTTTTTTTCATACTGTATATAGTTTTGTAAGTGTGCCCTCTAGTGGCTTTATATTAGATGTTGCGATAAGTATCCTTGCTGTGAGATGACACGGTAAGCCCCTGGCGGGTATATTATCTGCTAGACTGTGAAGATGATTTCTACAAGCTGGAGAAAATGAACACTAAAGCTTAAGTGCCCATAGCAACAAAGTAATCATTTACACTGCTTGTGGTCTCATCACAACTTGTAGAACAGGGCTTGTCAATCTGGTGTAGCAGACCACCCACACATCTGCTTCTCTTATGAATGAATCCAAATACAATGGTTTTAGAGCAGGCAGAGGGAAAAGATGATCCTGAGAGTTCGATACAAACATGGTTTCCAGTACAGTTTTTTGTATTAAACATGTATTTTCTTGGCAAGCTCACATTTTTACAAAAAGTTAAAAGGTGAACTAACTCCAAATATCCTAGCCATCCCTCTGGACCCCGCTGCACATAGCACCTTGCCATGTTCCATGTTGGAGGTGTAGTGCTCTGTACACCATAATACACAGCCCTTGTGTGAGTATCCATCATAATTCCTGCAATGGCAAGCATGTTGACCAAAGGGAAGTGCATCTGAGGCTTCTTCTTCCAGTAAGGTGTCCAGAAGAAGGAAGCGTGACAGTGGTGACTAAAGGTAACCGCGCTGACTAATGAGAAGCGCATCTGAGGCTTCTTCTTACATTAAGGTGTCCCAGAATAAGGATGCTGACCAATGAGAAGAGCATTTGAGGCTTCTTCTTCCAGAAAGGTGACCCCAGAAGAAGGAAGTGTGACAGTGGTGACCGAAGGTGACCGTGCTGACAAATGAGAAACGTATCTGAGGCTTCTTCTTCCATTAAGGTGTCCCATAAGAAAAACACTGACCAATGAGAAGAGCATCTGATGCTTCCTATTCCAGTAAGGTATCCCAGAAGAAGGAAGCATGACCGTGGTGACCGAAGGTCACTGTGCTGACCAATGAGAAGTGCATCCGAGGTTTCTTCTTCCATTAAGGGACAACTTACTGTAAGATGAAACCTTATGCCGCGTACACACAAGCGGACTATCCGACGGACTTTCGACGGACTTCCAACGGTCTTTCCGAATGAACGGACTTGCCTACACACAATGACACCAAAGTCCGACGGATTCGTACGTGATGACGTACGACCGGACTAAAATAAGGAAGTTAATAGCCAGTAGCCAATAGCTGCCCTAGCGTCGGTTTTTGTCCGTCGGACTAGCATACAAACAAGCAGACTTTTCGATAGGAACTGGGTTCGGCGGAGTTCCGACGTAAAGATTTGAAACATGTTCCAAATCTAAAGTCCGTCAGATTTTCGACCGAAAAAATCCGCTGCGGGTCCGATGAACCCCACATACGGTCGAATTGTCCGCCGGACTCGGTCCGTTGGACCAGTCCGGTCGAAACGTCCGCTCCTGTGTACGCGGCATCAGATGTGCTTTTTACTGGTCATGTGACTAATGAGCACTCACCATTGCGAGAATTATGACAGATACACACTCCAAGGCATCACCTCCATCAGGTCCAGAGGGTTCGCCATGATATTTGGAGTTAGTTCACCTTTTCATTTTTCAAGAAAAAAGGTGAACATACTCTAATGCCGCGTACACACGGTCGGACTTCTCGTCGGAAAAAGATATGACGGCTTTTCCGACGGGATTCCGCTCAAGTTTGCCTTGCATACACACGGTCACGCAAAAGTTCGTTGAACTTACAACCATCAAGAACGCGGTGACGTACAACACTACGACGAGCCGAGAAAATGAAGTTTAATGCTTCTGAGCATGTGTAGGAATTTTGCGCGTCGGAATCGCCACAGACGTGCCACAGACTATCGCATTTTCAGATAGGAACTTTTTCCCACCGAAAAATTAAAAACATGCTCTCAATTTTTTTGCTGGCTGGAATTCAGCCAGCAAAAGTCCGATGGAGCATACACACGGTCGCATTTTCCAACGAAAAAATCTCATCTGTCTTTTGTGGGCCGAAATTCCGCTGTGTGTACGCGGCATAAGGCTGGAATTACGTTTTAGTTGGTGAGCTGATTCAGATTTTTTACCACAATCATGTAACTTGACGATCGGCTAATGGTGCTATCTGATATTGCCCATCAACATCTAACCATGTAAGGCCTGCATAAAATTCAGTATAAATATAATTGCCAAATCTCCTTTAAAAGCTCAGCATGACTTAACTAAGTTAAAACCAATTTTATTTTGCTTTATCACATTATATTTTACCGGGGAGATGATTCAGTGTTGCTTGGTTAACAGAATATTGATGGAGTGCTCACTAAATTAAAAACAGTTGACTATTTATCACTTAGACAGCTGCCATGCGAATGGAGACGCGTTCTCGCAGTAAACGGGAAATTTTGAAAGCTTTGCATTTACTGGTAGCTGTTGTCTACCCTTATCTGTGTTTGATAATCAATTTACAGGAATGTGCAAGAGCAACTCACTACAGAACGGATGCTAAATTACAGCGTGATTTATATAACAACATTTACTGATACATAGGTAAAGTTTGAATAAGCCCATCTGAATTTAAAGGCGCAGTCCGGTCAAAGCTAAAAATGAAAGCGGAACGAAACCCATTGTCTCCAAATGTCTCCAAAAAAAAGTTATATCTAATGTATGCCGAACTGCTTCAGTTGCTTGCGCCCTCAACTGAGCTGAACTTACCATGGCAACTGCAGATCAAACAGAGGCTAAAATGGCAGCTTCCTTGGCTGTAAAGTATATGAGGGTTAAGTCCTACTTTAAGTCCTGAGATGCACACAGAGAGCAGAGCCTACCTGCTCACCTCAGGCATGGCTGAAGTGCACCTGTCCACCACACTTCCCTTTTTTTTTGTATTCGAGGAACCCTGGATGTCAATCACATCGCATACTAGCACATTATGTTAAACTTACCTTAAAACGAAGCCCTCTTGCGCGGAGATCTCACCTGTCTTGCTTCTGGGTTCGTGGACACCGGCTCTGTGACTGGCCGGAGCCGTGATGACATGACTCCCACGCATGTGCGCAGGAGCCGCCGATTACAGCACAGGGCTCGGAAGGAACGGCATGGCCGGCTGTTTCTTCAGAGCGCATGCGCCAGTGGCGTCACTGGCTGCATGTAATGTAAAGATCTCCTAAACGGTGCCCGTTTAGGAGATATTTATACTACCTATAGGTAAGCCTTAATATAGGCTTACCTATAGGTAAAAGTAATGTGTAGAACTTTACTTCCACTTTAACAAAGCTTATGACCACAAGGGGAGTGTGAAATAAAGAACACCCTCATGTCACTACGATATAATGAAACCTAAAAATTTCTTTCAACTGGAGTTTAGTTACATAGTTGGTAAGGTTGAATAAAGACACCAGTCCATCCAGTTCAACCTGTATGTGTGTGTTTTTGTCAAAATCATCCCATATCCCTTCCCCTGCTGAGTTGCAGAGTTTTTTTTTAAATTATCAACACTTCCCACTGATACCACTGATTGTGGAAGGGAGTTCCACTTCCTTACCGTTCTGACAGTAAAGAACCTCTTACGCAGTTTAAGGTTAAACCGCTTTTCTTCAATTTCATTGAGTGGCCGCGTGTCTTCTTAAGCTCCCTAAGACTGAATGGTTTCCTCCCTATGCCCGAATCACCATTGAGAGGTTTGTATATCTCTATCATATCTCCTCTTAAACGTTTCTTCTCCAAGGAGAATAAGTTTAGTGCTTGTAGTCATTCCTTGTAACTGAGGTCCTCTTCATTAGTTTTGTTCCCCTTCTCTGAAATTTCTCCAGTTCCAGCACATCCTTTCTGAGGACTGGTGACCAGAACTGGACAGCATACTCAAGATGCCATTACTAAGCCTGTGATCTACTAGGACCCCCAGATCTTTTTTCCATCCTGGATTCCCCCAGAGGCTCCTCCCTTTGCAGTTTCATTAGGCAGCTCCTGTACTTGGACTCTGAGAGTTGCAACAGACAAATGACAGCTACTATCTGGTTGGTTGCCAACGTTTCAATGGACCTATACTCATTGTCATCTTAAGAGCTATCATGGTTATGCAGTAATGTGTCTGTCAGCTCACCTTTCCTTCTGTGTTCACCTTTAGAGGCCAGCCACCCTCACCTGACTGTTTAAATAATCTTCCCTCAGCATAGCTCCACCCCGGTCTCTAATTTGGAACACTATATTAACCTGGGCATTGCCAGCCAACCTTGCTGATCAACCATTGTGTGTTAGCTTTCGTGTGTACTTGCTGTGTTTCCTACATCTGATTCCAGTTACTGACCTTGGCCTGTTCTCGACTATCCCTGTCTGCTTGTGACCCTGACCTTTGGTGTGTTATGTTTATCCTTGTCTGCTAGTCGCCCCGACATTTGGCTTATCCCTTACTTTCCTTGTTGTTCCAGCCTACTGCCTTCTTCCCCTTCTCCTGTAGTCTACGGCTGTGAGCTGTGAGACCCTGGGGGCCGTGACCTGGAACCAGACTGCAGCTTAGTCCATCCTCACCACTAGAGGCTCTGGTGAACACCTGCTGGCTCTTAGACTCCGCACCCCGGGGAATCTATGTTCTAGCTCCCTGTGGGATCTGTGTTAATAATCCAGTAGACCTGCTTCCTGAACCTCCCAGGGTTCAATCCGCAGCAGTCAGTCCTAGGGTCCACTACCTTAGCGGCGCACTCCTGACTTCCACCTGGTCTCAGGTGACCTGACAAGAGCATTATAGGCCCCCGGGCAATACAGTGCACTGAGGCCCTGTCTACACGATCACGCACAAGAATAAAAATGCAAATTATCAATAAGGCTATATTTATTGGTAATTCCAACAAAATCAGTGTCTAAACATTAACACAACGTTTGGACAATATAACACGAGCTTTAAAAGCAAGAAATTGAAAAACAAGAAATTACAGATTGAAATGGCACAGTACAAAAGCATTAATTATTTATTAAATTTGTGATACTTCTTTGTAGAGAATTCCTTTATAATTGTCTTGAAGTCAATGGTTTTGACTCACTCAAAACATTACATTTCATTTCTGCGCTAAAGGTTATTTTCACCAACACGTAATAAAGTTTCTTTTTCCTCACCTTTCTTACACTTCCTCGAACTAGTGGCAACTCTAAGATTGATATATAAGGGGGACACATAAGATATTACAGTCAAAACTTGGGGGTGCCCGGGCACTAATAACTTTCACCACTAAATCATACAACTAAAAAAAACTAAATAAATATATATAAATATACACACTCACACTCTGGTGCTGCTGGTGCTGTCTGGTGGGTATTAATGCTGGCGTGGGTACTTCTGCCTGGCTCCTCTGAGACACGGAAGTGTGACGGGAAGCATGCAGCTGCAGCAGAGAGCAGAGCCGATGCTTCCTGTATCTGTCACAGGCGGAGTGCATTTCATATCACTCCGCCTGGGAAGAGCCAGAACTACATAGTAAGAAAGCATTGGCTCCGTTCTTCACAGAGACAGCTGACTCACACTGCCCGCCGCTGAGTCACTGACTGATATCGGGACTGATCGCGCGGCACTCTGTCTCTGTGAGGGAGCCGCACCGTACAGCACTGGCACAATGCGGCAGTGAACTTTGTGACATCTAAATGATGCTTGGCTGGGGTCGCTGGCAGGGGCATTGCTAGGTGTAAAAAAGACCAGGGGCTTCAGCCCGAAGTCCAAGGCCAGCGCCGGTTTCTGGTTGCTGCCTGGCTCACCAGTGCCAATCCATGCTGACCATTAAACTGACCTACCAGACCCCTGCACTACTGATCCCCCCTAATACATACACTGACTCCCCTGACACCTCCATTGACCCCCCTGACACCTACACTGATCCCCCGACACATACATTGATCCCCCTGACACCTACACTAATCACTCTCCTGACACCTACACTAATCACTCTCCTGACACATACACTGCTCCCCCCTGACACCTACACTGACCCCCTGACACCTACATTGACCCCCCTGACACCTACACTGACCCCCCTGACACCTACATTGACCCCCCTGACACCTACACTGATCCCCCCGACACATACATTGATCCCCCTGACACCTACACTGATCCCCCTCCTGACACATACACTGATCCCCCCTGACACATACACTGATCCCCTTCCTAACACATACACTGATCCCCCCTGACACATAAACTGATCCCCCCTGACATCTACATTGACCCCCCTGACAACTAAACTGATCCCCCCCTGACACCTACACTGATCCCTCTCCTGACACATACACTGATCCCCCTCCTGACACATACACTGATCCCCCTCCTGACACTTACACTGATCCCCCTCCTGACACATACACCGACCCCCCTCCTGACACATACACTGATCCCCCCTGACACCTACATTGACCCCCCTGACAACTATACTGATCCCCCCTGACACCTACACTGATCCCCCTCCTGACACTTACACTTATCCCCCTCCTGACACATACACTGATCCCCCTCCTAGCACATACACTGATCTCCCTCCTGACACACACACTGATCCCCCTGACACATACACTGACCCCCCCTGACACATACACTGATCCCCCTGACACCTGCACTGATCCCCCTCCTGACACATACACTGATCCCCCTCCTGACACATACACTGATCCCTCTCCTGACACATACCCTGATCCCCCTCCTGACACATACACTGATCCCCCTCCTGACAAATACACTGATCCCCCCTGACACATACACTGATCCCCCCTGACACATACACTGATCCCCCCTGACACCTACACTGATCCCCCTCCTGACACATACACTGATCCCCCTCCTGACACATACACTGATTCCCCCTGACACCTACACTGATCCCCCTCCTGACACATACACTGATCCCCCTCCTGACACATACACTGATCCCCCCTGACACATACACTGATCCCCCCTGACACACACTGATCCCCCCTGACACCTACACTGATCCCCCTCCTGACACATACACTGATCCCCCTCCTGACATATACACTGATCCCCCCTGACACATACACTGATCCCCCCTGACACCTACACTGATCCCCCTCCTGACACCTACACTGAACCCCCTCCTGACACATACACTGATCCCCCTCCTGACACATACACTGATCCCCCTCCTGACACATACACTGATCCCCCCTGACACCTACACTGATCCCCCCTGACACATACACTGATCCCCCCTGCCACATACACTGATCCCCCCTGACACCTACACTGATCCCCCCTGACACATACACTGATCCCCCCTGACACCTACACTGATCCCCCTCCTGACACATACACTGATCCCCCTCCTGACACTTACACTGATCCCCCTCCTGACACATACACCGACCCCCCTCCTGACACATACACTGATCCCCCCTGACACCTACATTGACCCCCCTGACAACTATACTGATCCCCCCTGACACCTACACTGATCCCCCTCCTGACACTTACACTTATCCCCCTCCTGACACATACACTGATCCCCCTCCTAGCACATACACTGATCTCCCTCCTGACACACACACTGATCCCCCTGACACATACACTGACCCCCCCTGACACATACACTGATCCCCCTGACACCTGCACTGATCCCCCTCCTGACACATACACTGATCCCCCTCCTGACACATACACTGATCCCTCTCCTGACACATACCCTGATCCCCCTCCTGACACATACACTGATCCCCCTCCTGACAAATACACTGATCCCCCCTGACACATACACTGATCCCCCCTGACACATACACTGATCCCCCCTGACACCTACACTGATCCCCCTCCTGACACATACACTGATCCCCCTCCTGACACATACACTGATCCCCCCTGACACCTACACTGATCCCCCTCCTGACACATACACTGATCCCCCTCCTGACACATACACTAATCCCCCCTGACACATACACTGATCCCCCCTGACACACACTGATCCCCCCTGACACCTACACTGATCCCCCTCCTGACACATACACTGATCCCCCTCCTGACATATACACTGATCCCCCCTGACACATACACTGATCCCCCCTGACACCTACACTGATCCCCCTCCTGACACCTACACTGAACCCCCTCCTGACACATACACTGATCCCCCTCCTGACACATACACTGATCCCCCTCCTGACACATACACTGATCCCCCTCCTGACACATACACTGATCCCCCTCCTGACACATACACTGATCCCCCCTGACACCTACACTGATCCCCCCTGACACATACACTGATCCCCCCTGCCACATACACTGATCCCCCCTGACACCTACACTGATCCCCCCTGACACATACACTGATCCCCCCTGACACCTACACTGATCCCCCTCCTGACACATACACTGATCCCCCTCCTGACACTTACACTGATCCCCCTCCTGACACATACACCGACCCCCCTCCTGACACATACACTGATCCCCCCTGACACCTACATTGACCCCCCTGACAACTATACTGATCCCCCCTGACACCTACACTGATCCCCCTCCTGACACTTACACTTATCCCCCTCCTGACACATACACTGATCCCCCTCCTAGCACATACACTGATCTCCCTCCTGACACACACACTGATCCCCCTGACACATACACTGACCCCCCCTGACACATACACTGATCCCCCTGACACCTGCACTGATCCCCCTCCTGACACATACACTGATCCCCCTCCTGACACATACACTGATCCCTCTCCTGACACATACCCTGATCCCCCTCCTGACACATACACTGATCCCCCTCCTGACAAATACACTGATCCCCCCTGACACATACACTGATCCCCCCTGACACCTACACTGATCCCCCTCCTGACACATACACTGATCCCCCTCCTGACACATACACTGATCCCCCCTGACACCTACACTGATCCCCCTCCTGACACATACACTGATCCCCCTCCTGACACATACACTGATCCCCCCTGACACATACACTGATCCCCCCTGACACACACTGATCCCCCCTGACACCTACACTGATCCCCCTCCTGACACATACACTGATCCCCCTCCTGACATATACACTGATCCCCCCTGACACATACACTGATCCCCCCTGACACCTACACTGATCCCCCTCCTGACACCTACACTGAACCCCCTCCTGACACATACACTGATCCCCCTCCTGACACATACACTGATCCCCCTCCTGACACATACACTGATCCCCCTCCTGACACATACACTGATCCCCCCTGACACCTACACTGATCCCCCCTGACACATACACTGATCCCCCCTGCCACATACACTGATCCCCCCTGACACCTACACTGATCCCCCCTGACACATACACTGATCCCCCCTGACACCTACACTGATCCCCCCTGACACATACACTGATCCTCCCTCCTGACACATACACTGATCCCCCCTGACACCTACACTGATCCCCCCTGACACCTACACTGATCCCCCCTGACACCTACACTGATCCCCCCTGACACCTACACTGATCCCCCCTCCTGACACATACACTGATCCCCCCTGACACATACACTGTTCCCCCTCCTGACACATACACTGTTCCCCCTCCTGACACATACACTGATTCCCCTCCTGACACATACACTGATCCCCCTGACACATACACTGATCCCCCCTAACACCCACTTCCTTTCACAGTCCCCTCCTTTCTGGTATCCCAGACCCCTTTGCAGCCATCTTCTTTCTTTGCAACAAACACAGTTCCCTTTATGTCAGTGCCCCCTCCCTTACCTTACACAGCAGGGAGAAGACAGAGGATGCGGCATGTTCGAGCAGAAGGCGGGAGCTGTTTAACTTTCCATGTAACAGACAGACGATTGGTTGCTAGGACCGCCCCTAGCAACAAATAACAGGCTTTTTAACTTGAAAAGTTGGACAGCTCCCGCCTTCTGCTCGGACATTCTGTCTTCTACCTGCTTATTGTAAGGATGAAAGCGGTGGTGGGGGAAGGAGGAGTTACATGGGAGAGAAGAGGACAGCAAGGCAGGATGTTCAACAGGTTCACTGTTGTCACCCTGCACATGCACTCCACCCGCCATGCACCCCTTCCAGCAGTGATACTCTGCAGCATGCACTGGAACCGTGCACATGCAGTAGTTGCAATGGGTCCCGCCACCTTCCTCCCCAGCCAGCAGTCACAGTGTATACAGGCAGATTTCTATGTACTGGACGAAGGGGCCCCGCATATCGGTATCGGGGTGTGCGGCCACAGTGAGAGTGGAGCTGTCAAATCTAAGCACTGATGTCGGGGATTGGGGCCCCGCCCATCCCCGACATCAGTACTTAGATTTGACAGCTCCACTCTCAATGCGGCCGCATGCCCCCGGCTTGCCCACCAATCACTGGATGTTTACACTCGGGGCTAATAATTCTACATGAGAAATACGAGACCCAGGGCTTTTTGGGGACCCATTCCCTCCTGACACCCCTGGTCGCTGGGCAGGTGGGGCCCCCCAGGCAAGTGGGGCCCCCAGGCAACTGCCCAGCGTGCCCATGTGAAAAGACGGCCCTGCCTATACTTCAGTTTTATACATCATCTGAAGTTCATGGATCCATTCTGTTTTCAAAGGAGACTTGTCATCGAGAAACATATCCTGACGTCACTGACATTTCCCTTCGAAAATACTAACTGTCTGGCTGTAATGTGTTTTAGCCACTGACCCAAATCATGCCAATAACGATTTAGGACTTTCCAGATTTGCACACTTGTTGCAGTTCAATGATAAAATAGTAAAGCCAAAGGGATCAGCAAAACAGCAAGGCAAGTAACATTTTTCAAAGAAGTTCAACAGTGGCAGTCCCTGGATTGTTCGGTTGAGAAGCTTTTTTTAAAATCTGAAGCTAATTTTAAGAAATTATCATTGCAATTAGATTCAATGCATTGCAAATATCTGTTTACAAAACATGTTAGAATCCGTTTATCACATTTACTAAGTTGCAATTTCCAGTTGCAATGTCCAGCATGACATTTTTTGACACTTTTGAAGATTACACATTTAAATACAGGTATCTCTCTGCTCAAAGTTAGGCAATTTAGTTTTTGGCTCTACTATACTCAGTGGGGAAATTATGTGTTTTTGGTCTGGTCATGGTTTCCCTAAGGTCTGTGGTTGATTGCGCCTGTCTGCTTCTGAAGGAAGCTTCCAGAAAATAGAATAAGAGGATCAACCACTGGTTGATTAGTATTTAGCAGACCACAGCCAATCCCTGAGAAGGGGGTGTCCAGAAGGTGGCTGGAGAGGTGATACATGTTTAGGAAGCCTGGGCAGAGTGTTCTTTCCTCTTCAGGGAGGGTTTTTAGGCGAGGCCGCGGCTTCGGCCTAGTCCGCGAGGCCGGACGTCGCGGACTAGGCCCAAGCCGCTGACTCACCTAAAAACTCCTGCCCGCAGCTCCTCAGGACTGGCACGGTGACAGCGCCAGTCCTGGGGAGCTGCAGGCAGGATTTTTTAGGCGAGTCAGCGGCTTGGGCCTAGTCCGCAACGTCCTGCTTCGCGGACTAGGCCGAAGCCGCGGCCTCGCCTAAAAAATCCTGCCCGCAGGTCCTTAAAATTTTTAATCGATTTGATTGCTCAATTTGGTTCAAGAATTAAATCGACTTTTTCCCCAGCCTTACTCTCAGGTGTGCCTCATACTAGAGGAAAGTGAGTATCAGGGGTTAATGTATAAACTGGGTCTGCGCTTACAGAGACCTAGAGTTACAGGCCGTTTCCTATTACCTCCAGTCAAGGATAATGCTATGGGAATTGTGCAGAGAAGTCTGTCCTCCTGTTAATTTCTCCTGACATTTTGGAGTATCCTGCACCCTATCCCCCCCCCCCCCCCCCTCCCGTTCAAGTTTTCTGCAATAAATTCACAAAAAGATAAATGCCCCATACACACGGTCGGACATTGATCAGACATTCCGACAACAAAATCCATGGATTTTTTCAGACGGATGTTGGCTCAAACTTGTCTTGCATACACACGGTCACACAAAGTCGTCGGAAAATCCGATCATTCTGAACGCGGTGACGTAAAACACGTACGTCGGGACTATAAACGGGGCAGTAGCCAATAGCTTTCATCTCTTTATTTATTCTGAGCATGCGTGGCACTTTGTCCGTCGGATTTGTGTACACACGATTGGAAATTTCCGACAACGAATTTTGTTGTCGGAAAATTTTATATCCTGCTCTCAAACTTTGTGTGTCGGAAAATCCGATGGAAAATGTGTGATGGAGCCTACACACGGTCGGAATTTCCGACAACAAGGTCCTATCACACATTTTCCGTCGGAAAATCCGACCGTGTGTACGGGGCATAAGCCTGTACTGTTGGTATGCATGGAACTCATGACAGGCAGCCTCTTTACAAGCAAGGGAGATCTGGGCATAGTCTAAGCGGCCAAAGGGATGATAGTGATAAATTGTTTTTCCAAAAACTTTTATTTTCTTATTTTCATGGCTGTGTCTGCATAGATGGATCAATAATGAAATTGATAAACTAGTCACATGACTTAAAACAATGACAGAAACTACTGTAAGCAGAGAACACCCAAAACTTTTGTCTTGTATCTTGTCTTACACTGTTGACATATATACCATTTTCTGCCATTATTCAATTTTTTCACATACCCCTAAATATCCTGGTGCATACCCCACATTGGGAACCAATGAAATAAAGGGCACAGTTTCCCATGAGCAGAAAAATGGATGTTCTTATTAAACGATTGAAGTCTTGTGCTTTTTCTGGTTCAGAATCTTTCCTCCACAGTAACGCTTCTGTTTTATTGCAGTTAAATAATGGATCATAAGCAGAAGCAACATGCCTTTATTACGTTCTTGATGAAGGAGGGGGCAGGTTGTCCAACATCCACAGAAGAATACTACAAAATGTTTTACAACACGGACAAGAGGAATGTACACAGATGGATGGAGAAATTTAACTACTTTTAAAATGAGCGGTACGGGCAGGCTGGATCATGTACATATATGTCATCCAGCTGAGGGCCAGCGTGGCGATCTACCACTCCGCTCCTGGTACCTGGTCATATCGAGCAGCAGGGGGAATCATGTGATTGCTATGCGATTACATTGTCAACAAAGCTGTTATGAATTCAATTGATTCATAACAGGTGTGATTCCTATAGAGTGACGCTGTGATTGGCCCACAGCTATCACATGGTACCTGTGCCAATCACAGCACCCTGTACCATGTGATTACAGATCATTAGTAATCACAGCTGTTATGAATGAAATCCAGTCATGACAGTTCAAAACATTGCTGTTACAGTGATCATCACTCTAAGGGCCCTTTCACACTGGGGCGGGGGCGGCGTCAGCAGTAAAGCGCCGCTATTGAAAGCGGCGCTTTACCCCCGCTAGCGGCCGAGAAAGGGTTAAAAACCACCGCAAAGCGCCTCTGCAGAGGCGCTTTGCCGGTGGTATAGCCGTGCTGTCCCATTGATTTCAATGGGCAGGAGCGGTGAAGGAGCGGTATATACTCCGCTCCGAATATGCTGCTAGCAGGACTTTTTTTCCTGTCCTGCTAGCACACCGCCCCAGTGTGAAAGCCCTCGGGGCTTTCACACTGGAGACAAAGCAGCGGCACTTTCGGGTCGGTTTGCAGGCGCTATTATTAGCGCAATAGCGCCTGCAAACCACCCCAGTGTGAAAGGGCCCTAATGCCGCGTACACACGGTCGGACTTTTCAGCTACAAAAGTCCGACAGCCTGTCCGACAGACTTCCGGTGGACTTTCGGCGGACTTGTGGCAGACTTTCTAACGAACGGACTTGCCTACACACGACCACACAAAAGTCCGACGGATTCGTACGTGATGACGTACACCAGACTAAAATAAGGAAGTTGATAGCCAGTAGCCAATAGCTGCCCTAGCGTGGGTTTTTGTCCGTCGGACTAGCACACAGACGAGCGGATTTCGGGGTCCGTCGTAGTTACGACGTAAAGATTTGAAGCATGTTTCAAATCTAAAGTACGTCGGATTTGAGGCTAAAAAAGTACGTTGAAAGTCTTTTTAGACGAAAAGTCCGACCGTGTGTACGCGGCATAACAGTAATCAAAGTGTAAAATAAAAATCCCTGATTACCACCCAGAGTAGTACATTGTTACTATGGTGATGAAAATATGTAAAAAAAAAAAAATAGAAAAGAAAAGGTAGTAAAAAAAGTTTTAAGAAAGTAATACTTTTTTTTTTAACATACTGTCACCAGTCAGTATTTCTGATCACCGCCAAACCAGTCATATGATGATGCTCTACTGCACTGGTGATAGTAGGTAAAAAAAAAAAAATTGAAAAAAGCTAATTTTATTTATTTCTTAATTTTCCAAAAACTGCTACAAAAATGACAACTTCAAAAAACTTGGAATGTCTCTTACTAAATTCCTCCAGCTGTCTACTTTTCAAAAAGGGGTCATTTAGGGTTATTTGTACTGTCCAGTACATCAGGATAGATCAATTTTCAAATATATACCATAGTTTGTGGACTCTATAACTTTCATACAAACTTAACATACTGGTACTTTTATATAATTTTTTTTTTACCAAAGACATGTAGCAGAATACATTTTGGCCTAAATTTAAGAAGAAATTGTATTTTTTCAGATATGTTTTTTTTAACAGAAAGTTAGGGGAAGGGGAAACCAGCAATGAAGACAATCCACACAGTGGAAGACCATCAACTGCGACCACTGATATGAATCATCAGCGGAAAAATGCAGCATTCTGTACTTTTCTGCAGTGCACTGCAATGGTGTGAATTATGCTCATAGGATAACCTGGATTTTGGACTATCTGCAGTTGGAGTGCAGTCCAAAATGCATCCAACTGCATCCCACTGCGTTAGGTATAAAAGGGCCCTTAGTGTATCAGAAAGTGTGTGCAAAGTGGCTTATTTTTTTAAACATACCAGCAATTATTCCTTAGTCCATCAAGAGTTAATTCTATGTAGTTTAGAGTATTTACTGACCTACAACTTTTTTATGTTCGATGGGGACTTCTATCTCAAAAAGTGCGGGGCCTCTTGCGGGGCCTCTATGGGTGCCAAGTTTTCCCCCTCCCTTGTGAATTTATATTTGGGATGGCGGGAGGAGAGCTCCCGCATTTTTGGTGTTGATTGTCCCCATCGTTCAAGGATTAAATGTTTTTTTTTGTTTGCACTAAGGAAGTGGGTAACATCGTCAGTGAGTGGCTCCTGTATCCTAATAGTAATAGTCTCAATTTGAGCTTTACAAGTACTATGGATCAAAGGCAGGTAGAGTTCCTTGATGTTGTTTTGGTGGGCGAAGGGGTTGGTGTTTCATCTAAGCTTTATAGGAAACCGTCAGTCGGTAATTCTCTGTGAAGGGCAGACTCCGGTCACTCTAAACGCACTATTAGAGCTATTCCGGTGGGTCTTAAAGGGGTTGTATGAGTTCTTTTTTATTTTTTTTAAATAACAAACATATCATACTTACCTCCACTGTGCAGTTTGTTTTGCACAGAGTGGCCCCGATCCTCCTGTTCTGGGGTCCCTCGGTGGCTGTCTTGGCTCCTCCCCGCAATAGCTAACCTCCCTCTGGGAAGCTCTATCCCGAGGGGGTTAGCTTGCGGGCGCGCTCCGTGTCATACACGCTGCGTCCATAGACACAGCGTGTATGACTTGGTCCCTCCCCCTGGTGGGCCGCGTCATTGGATGTGATTGACAGCAGCACGAGCCCATGGCTGTGCTGTTATCAATCTATCCAATGAAGAGTCGAGAAGACCGGAGAAGCCCGGGCAACAATCAAGCGCGGGACTTTTGAGGGCTCAGGTAAATAAACCGGGGAGCTGGGGGGGCGGTAATCATCAGATGTTTTTTCACCTTAATGCATAGGATGCATTAAGGTGAAAAAACATGAACTTTTACAACCCCTTTAACCGCTTCCCGACCGGCTCCTGTAGATATACGTCGGCAGAATGGAACGGCTGCGCAAAGTAATGTACCCGTACATTACTCTGAATTTGCCGCTGTGTGTGTGCACGCCGCCGGCGGCGCATGCCTGCCGCGATCTTCGTGAGTTGGGTCGCGGGTCCCCCGGACTCGATCGCCGCGGGGATACCCGTGATCGCCTCACGGAGAGGACGAACGGGGAGATGCCGTTGTAAACAGCATCTCCCCGTTCTGCCTAGTGACAGTTTCACTGTTCTCTGCTCCCTTTCATCGGGAGCAGAGATCAATGACGTGTCCCACACAGCCCCTCCCCCCTACAGTTAGAATCACTCCCTAGGACATACTTAACCCCTCCCCATCCCCTAGTGCTTAACCCCTTCACTGCCAGTCTCATTTACACAGGAATCAGTGCATTTTTATAGCACTGATTGCTGTATAAATGACAATGGTCCCAAAAATGTGTTAAAAATGTCCGATGTGTCCGCCATAATGTCGCAGTCCCGATAAAAATCGCTGATCGCTGCCATTACTAGTAAAAAAAAATTATTAATAAAAATGCCATAAAACTATCCCCAATTTTGTAAACGCTACAACTTTTGCGCAAACAAATCAATAAATGCTTATTGCGGGTTTTTTTTACCAAAAATATGTAGAAGAATACGTATCAGCCTAAACTGAGGAAAAAAAATGTTTTTTTTAATATATTTTTTGGGGATATTTATTATAGCAAAAAGTAAGTAAAGCGCTTTTTTCAAAATTGTCGCAAAAAATAAAAATCGCAGAGGTGATCAATTACCACCAAAAGAAAGCTCTATTTGTGGGAAAAAAAGGAAGTCAATTCTGTTTCGGAGCCACGTCGCACGACCGCGCAGTGCCGAATCGCAAAAAGTGCTCTGGTCAGGAAGGGGGTAAATCCTTCCGGGGCTGAAGTGGTTAAGGTTAAAGTGTACATGTAGTGATGAATCTGAATTCCAGACAGGGGCTCTTAAAATGAAATTACGCTTAATGGACAGGGGTTATTCTGAGTTAGTCCTCGATAGGGCTTTTAACATTGCTAGCAATACTGAGGGAGGTGATCTTCTCCGCGACAACACCGGCAGATCTAAAGGCAAGAGCAGACAGATTACTAGACGTCACATGTCTGGGTCTGTTAGTGTTCCTGTTTTTTCCACCCCCTTTAGTTTTGAATTTGACAGAATTAAGAACACTATTGAGAGATATCTGCCAGTGTTGTACAATGATCCCATCTATGTTGAGGTGCTATCTAGGGGTATCAGATCAGTGTCCCGTAGAACCCCCACTATTGGGGGGACTTTGTCCCCAAGTCTCTACACTAGTAGACCTCATCATCCACATTGGCTGCAATTCAAAGGATCATACTGATGTAGAGGTAATGGTTGTCCATGTTGTCCTCATATAAAAAGGGGAGATGTTATACATTCTACCTATTTGAACAAGGATTTCAAGGTATCTACATTCATTAACTGCAACACCAAGTTTTTGGTATATGATTATGTGGTTACCTGTGAACAGTGTTCAGTTCAACATGAGGATCGCATGACGTGTAGGTTGAGAGACCGGTTGGGGACCACCTGTACGATATAGCCAAAAATTATTTAACTAATATAGCAAGACATTGGAACCAATGTCCTGATAAATATGTTAGCAGTCTGCATATTCAGGGAGTTGAAAAGATGGTGCTATCTAGGAGGGGAGGTGACAAGTTTAGATTATTGTGCAGAAGAGAGGTGTATTGGATATTCCATCTTAATACTAGAAAGCCCACTGGCCTCAATTTCGAGTGGAATATTTCGCAGTTCTATGAGTAAACCATAGTATCACCTCTACTGGATGCTGGGGCATTCTCCTCTTTGTCCCCCCCCCCCCTTTTTTTTTTCCTTCTTTCCTCTCTTCTGTCTTTATATTGTATTTTTTTAGATTTACAGTATATATATATTCTTTATTTGCGTATATGCTTTTGAATAGAATAGATATAAGGAGGAAGGAAAGAGTAGCATATATGTTTATTTCCCTAGATATTGGTTAGCAATATGGCATACCTTGATGTTTTGGAAGGGGGATTTGTTACTCCGCATGCTGTATATCATGTTGTGTATTTTAATATGGGTTCTGCTTGTGTTTGCACTCTCATACACATGGAGAGGGTGAGGTGTACTATATTCTGTTCCCTCATTGTGTATGTCTGTACACATATATTTTAGTACATACAACGTTTTATATTGTGTGTGGATGTTTTATTTTTTATTTTTGCTCTCTTTTATATATAAATTTATATAGTGAAATTCATTGTGAAGACTCATTCATTGATTAATTGATTAATGGATATTGGCTATTTATGTTTTGATATTCACAGGTGTTTTTCATGGACAATCAACGTCTCACATGTTTTTCTCAATGATGTTTAATTGTTTAATTGTTCAGGTGTGTATATATGCCTGTATGTGTGTGTAGCACTTTAGCTATGAGTAAGCATCATAACCGGTGTGAAACGCGTTAGCTGTGCGCGTTAATCTGTACCTATCTGTGGATGCTTTTGGATTTTGTTTTTACACAAAAAAAGTGAATATCTGGAGTGCGGATATCCAGCGTTTTTGTTTCCATGGGTACCTAGGCAGTTGACACCAGATTTGAAGAGAAGGGTGGAAGTCTGTACGGATCTTCTGGAAGAGTCTGAAGCCAATGAAGACTCAGCTCTGTTCCTGTGTGCTGTGTGGAGGAGTGTGTGTCTCTTACCTCCAATCAGCTCTCAGAGCTCTCCTCAATGAGCTCCGCAGAGTTTAATTTCATCTTTCCAAAGCCTTTTTTTCTGAACTCTCAAGCAAGCTTTAAAATTCAGCATTTTGAACAGATGTAGAGAAGAGAAGACCACAGATAAACAGGTATAAGTTATGTAGGAGGGTTTGTTTCATCTCCGTGTATCCGATTCAGAATTCAGATTCAGAATACTTTATTATTTATATTTTATTTATTTATTTATACTTTATATCCCAAAGGAAAATTATTGAATCCCAAAAGGGAAATTATCACCCGAGGCCAGTCACTACACTGGGTATATGTGAGGGTTTGCAACCACTTTAAGGCAACATAGAGAATCTTATGATTGGAAGAGCGCTAGTCATGTGACTTTGACATGAGAAGGAAGTGTCACCGGCACACCAGGATCTCCAAAATTAGGTCCAAAATTTTAATCACATGCCTGATGAAGGGGTCCTGCGTGGCTCCGAAACGTCGCTTCTATTTATTTATTTTTTTGATACTACGTGATTAAAATTTTGGACCCAATTTTGGAGATCCTGGTGGGCTGGTGACACTTCCTTCTCATGATTGCAGTCGGTTCCGGCCGTTGGTCATTTCAGCACCCAACTGAAGATACAGCCGTTTGTGCAGGTACGTGTGCGTTGGGAGTATTGCATTGGATGTGACTTTGACAGACTCCAATTCTGCTGCTTCATAAATCTATTTTACCTGGAGTTCTGCTCTGTTTAAAACAATATTCACATTCATGAATGGGTCCAGACAAGAATGGTTCTGTCTCAAAACCAGTCCTATGTGGAGGATAATTAGGGGCACAGGGGCTTCATATTTGAAGAAATGGTTTCAGTTTTCCAATAAATATTCTGCGCCGGCATCACACGGCCATCTGAAATACAAATGGTGCTCAGCGCCACACTTACCGATCTAGCATATACAGGTTTAGATTAGTGAATGCTTATTTCAGTAATAAATATAATAGAATAAGAGAACGTTAAAACCTGGGACACTGGTTTGGACGTGGGACAATTGGGCTCTTTTGAATGGTAAACCGCGGGGGAAATGAATGCTTTAGGACCAGACAATGAAACAATATCCCCGTGGTTACAAGGGAGGAAACGCATACAAAGATCGTGGGCATTTGCCGTTCATAGCGCAGTATGATGCCCGGACTTTTACAAAATAGGTTTCCATAGTAACTTAGATTTGCTTATAAGTAATGGCCATTTAAAATTCTCTTTGAGAAAATGTGCATGTGGCTCCATCTCCACACTACACCTAATAATGTTAATGGGTAAGAATACGTATAGGCATTATTACCACTATGGAAAACTGCAGGCTAGGGGACTAAGAAAAACTGCATTAGCAGAAGGGAAGATAACGTTCCTAATATAAAGTAATGAATATTAATATCATTTTAATATGTAATTTATTTAAAGATATACAGTACATTATAAGGATTTTAGCAAAATGAATTTCAGATCATCAGCTGCTTCTGTTCTGGGGTTATTAAACACATTTGGGATGCTCAGTTTTCAGGAGGGAGGATGAGATCGGTGCAGAGCTTGTCAATCAGGGTGGCAAACCAACAACATGTCTGTTTCCCTGAGTGCTGTCTGGTTAACCCAATATAGGCGGGTGGAGGGAGAGGACATACACTATGTTACCAAAAGTATTGTGACGCCTGCCTTTACACGCTCATAAACTTTAATGGCATCCCAGTCTTAGTCCGTAGGGTTCAATATGGAGTTGGCCCAACCTTTACAGCTATAACAGCTTCAACTCTTCTGGGAAGGCTGTCCACAAGGTTTAGGAGTGTCAATGGGAATGTTCGACCATTCTTCCAGAAGTGCATTTTTGAGGCCAGACACCATAAAGACATGGATGAGAAAATTTGGGGTGGAGGAACTTGACTGGCGTGTACAGAGTCCTGAGCTCAACCCGATAGAACACCTTTGGGATGAATTAGAGCGGAGACTGTGAGCCAGGCCTTCTCATTCAACATCGGTGCCTGATCTCACAAATGCTCTTCTGGAAGATTGGTCAAACATTCCCATAGACACACTGCTAAACCTTGTGGACAGCCTTCCCAGAAGAGTTGAAGCTGTTATAGCTGCAAAGGGTGGGCCAACTTAATATTGAACCCTATAGACTAATAAACTAGATAGTTTATTAGTCTATAGGCTAGTAAAATTTTCCGACAACAAAATCCGTTGTCGGAAATTCCGATCGTGTGTACACAAATCCGACGGACAAAGTGCCACGCATGCTCAGAATAAATAAAGAGATGAAAGCTATTGGCTACTGCCCCGTTTATAGCCCCGATGTACGTGTTTTACGTCACCGCGTTCAGAATGATCGGATTTTCCAACAACTTTGTGTGACCGTGTGTATACAAGATAAGTTTGAGCCAACATCCGTCGGAAAAAATCCTAGGATTTTGTTGTCGGAATGTCCGAACAAAGTCCGACCGTGTGTACGGGGCATAAGACTGGGATGCCAAACACTTATCAGCCTGCTCACCGTCTTCTACTGATGGCACACTGAGCTGCACATGCACAGTTTAGCATGCATTCTTTGCACACTCAAGGCTGTGTGCAAATGATGGACTTCCATGTGCGTGCACAGGATGACATCATTGCTCCATCAGCCAACCAAAAGGCTGAAAAAGCTGACACCCGTAAATAGCCAGGAAGAAGATGACAGCGGCCGGCAAGGGATTAAATCACTACTCAGAAAAATCCAATGTTTAGCTCTTAGCCATTCTTGGGGACGTCTAGCAGTGTGTTTTAGGTCATTATTCTGTTGGAGGGACACATTAACCTGAGCTTTCTGACACTGAGCAGTACATTTTAATTCAGAATCTTTTGATCGTCAACAGTAAATAAAACAGAGTTCAGGGTTTGGAGTAAGTGACGCAGCGTTCAGAGGTCAATCGTAAGCGACACAGAGTTCAGAGGTCAATCGTAAGCGACACAGAGTTCAGAGGTCAATCGTAAGCGACACAGAGTTCAGAGGTCAATCGTAAGCGACACAGAGTTCAGAGGTCAATCGTAAGCGACACAGAGTTCAGAGGTCAATCGTGATGCAGCGTTCAGGGGTCAGGAGTAAATGATGTAGGGTTCAGAGATCAATAAGGACACAGAGTTCGGGGTCAGGAGCAAGTGATGCAGAGTTCAGAGGTCAATGGTAAGTAAAACAGAGTTCAGGGTTTGGAGTAAGTGACACAGAGCTCTGAGGCCAATAGTGATGCAGCGTTCAGGGATCAGGAGTAAATGACGCAAAGTTCAGACGTCAATAAGGACACAGCGTTCATAGTTACATAGTTAGTCAGGTTGAAAAAAGACACAAGTCGATCTAGTTCAACCAATAAAAAATAAATAAATAAAATAAAAAATATCCTACAATCCCATATACCCAATCCTATAACCACAGTTGATCCAGATGAAGGCGAACCCCCCCCCCCCCCCCCCCCCCAAAAAAAAGCAGGATCCAATTTGCTATAGCAGGGGAAAAAACTCCTTCCTGATCCCAGAGAGGCAATCGGATATTCCCTGGATCAACTTTACCTATAAAAGTTAGTACCAGTTATATTCTGTACATTTAGGAAAGTATCCAGGCCTTTCTTAAAGCAATCTACTGAGCTGGCCAGAACCACCTATGAAGGGAGTCTATTCCACAATTTTACAGCTCTTACTGTGAAGAAACCTTTCCGTAGTTGGAGATTAAATCTCTTTTCCTCTAGACGTAAAGAGTGCCCCCCTGTCCTCTGTGTTGACCGTAAAGTGAATAACTCAACACCAAGTTCACTATATGGACCCCTTATATATTTGTACATGTTGATCATATCCCCCCTTATTCTCGTCTTCTGAAGAGGGAATACATTCAGTTCCTCTAATCTTTCCCCATAGCTGAGCTCCTCCATGCCTCTTATCAGTTTGGTTGCCCTTCTCTGCACTTTCTCCAGTTCCCCGATGTCCTTTATTAAAAAATGGTGCCCAAATCTGAATTGCATATTCCAGATGAGGTCTTACTAATGATTTGTACAGGGGCAAAATGATATCTCTCTCTCTGCAGTCCATACCTCTCCTAATACAAGAAAGGACTTTGCTCGCTTTGGAAACCGCAGCTTGGCATTGCATGTTATTATTGAGCTTATGATCTACCAAAACCCCCAGATCCTTCTCCACCACGGATTCCCCCAGTTGTACTCCCCCTAGTATGTATGATACATGCATATTCTTAGCCCCCAAGTGCATAACTTTACATGTATCAACATTAAACCTCATCTGCCACATAGTCGCCCAATTATAGTAATCATAGGGATTACTTTATTAGAGAACTTAACTAGAACTCATACAGCATTCACCAATGTGTTTGACATTCGTCCAACAAATGTTTTTTTTAAATGGATCCCTTTCTGTCCTGATGACAACGGGAATCAGAAATAAAATGAGTAGAGCAGAGTGAAGATACTTCTAAGTGCAATAAAACAAGACTTTATTTAGCCAAAATGTGGTTAAAAACAGTAACAAAAAGTGAGGCATGTACAGGCTCATCATGGATCCCCAGGGGGGGGGGGGGGGGGTTGCCATTAGGATATCACAGCCACAGCGTATTCCTAGCCTGCCAGCGGTCAGGAGCTCCATGTCAGGTAACCAGGAACAGCCAGCCATGCTACCGGAAGCAGCGTGGAATGTGATGTCAAAGGGGGCTGCAACGCGTTTCGGAGCATGCACACTAGCTTCTTCTTCATAACTGAGTTTACAAAGAAGGAGCTAGTGTGCATGCTGGGTGTCCCATGTTTATTTGGCAAGCCTGTATTTGCCTTACTTCTTGTAAGTGATTTTTAACCGCATTTTGGCTAACTCAAGTCTTGTTTTATTGCACTTAAAAGCGCCTTCTCTCTGCTCTATTCTTCTACCAGAGTTTGCTTCTCTCTATTGGAGTGCTGCTGATGTGCACCTTAAGACATCTTGTTATCCTCCTGCACCAGACTGTGAACTTGTGATGTTATGAGGGTCCATTTGCCTAGAGCCCCCTATACCCTACCATCCTTAGAATAAAAAGGAGTGGATCTTCCCAATGGAGCCACAAAAAAAAAAAATAAAAACTGTGATTCTAACCCGTCCTTACTATGGTGTTTCACCTAAATACCTGAGTCTCCAGTCATGCAAAACCAATGCCCCTTGTTTCTGAACGAGACGAGTTGCATTTTATTTAATTCACTGGCTTTACATTAAATACTTGAAGAATCAATAGGAGATGATTAAATATAGTGTTGCATGCTCCCTTGTGAGTTTGGAAAGACTCAATTTAGCATTTCTCTAGAGAGTTTTGCCTTTGCCAGATTTTATTCACGTCTTTTGATATTAGACATTAAACATCACAGCTGTAATTCAGTACAGCCGAGGGGTCTCTGAGCCACAAAGCATGTGCATACAATATTAAAGGTAGGCTCAATTCATAAATTAAACTTTGCCAGTTAAATAGAATTTAGGGACTCCCTAGTGCCTCCAAATTAAAAACAAAGGTGCATTATATAGTCTAATTTGCGCACACATTTTAATTATGCATTTACAAACTGGTCTACAGCACTGCAGTCCTATGAATGAGCTGCCGGCCGGGAGATACAGCTCAGAATAGTACAGTGGCTGGTCATGTTCAGAAGCCTTCTGATGGCCCTAAATGATCTGTCTGCAATAGATAATAATGTAAAAACTGCATAAAAATGCACAAACTGAAAATTTAGCGTATTTTCACAGATAATTCATAATTGCCTTTATTATTTTATTTCATATACAGAACTATAATTGCACCATCTAGTGGTCATCTGTAGATTACAGTATGTAATCAGCTGCCTTTACTTAAAGCAGAACTATAGGCACATTTTTTTTTGGATAAAGAAAGAGGGTTATAACAGATTTTTTTTTTTTCAACATCAGTGTCCCATTGCAGAGATTTCGCTTCACTTCCGGTCCCATAGCCAAACAGGATGTAAGAGGAAATCGCTGCAAATTAAAGAGGAGATCCACCCAGGGGGGCTGTTAAAAAAAAAAAAAAATTAAAAGTCAGCAGCTACAAATACTGCAGCTGCTGACTTTTAATTGGACACTTACCTGTCCCTGGGTCCAGCGATGCGGGGGATCGAAGCCCCGCTCGTCCCCCCCCTCCGCTCATCGGCGCCGGCATTTCAACTGTGGGCGCTGGGCTGTGGCTTCACAGCCTGGCACCCACTGCGCATCGCGCCGCCCGCCATGATTGGCCGCTCAATCACCTTGGATCTGTAGTTCGTCCCAGATGATTGACAGGAGGGAGGGAGCAGAGTGGAGCCCTTCCTGTGCCTGGGGGGAAGTGATGTCACCAGCCCAGGCAAAGGAACAGGCAGACTACGAGGGACCACCTAGCAACAGGCATTTAGAGGTAAGTGGAAAAAAAAAAATATCCAAATGTTTTTTTGTTTTTTTTTTTAGAATTTTTACAGGTATTTTTGTTTTTTGGGTGGAACCCCACTTTAAGGGAATTCCCTGGGAACCCCCAGATCACCAGAACTAGAGTCCCTATTGGAAGATTTCCCCTCCATTACATTTCTGGGGACAACCCAAAATGTGGGTTTTCTCTTATTGTTCACTTTCAATGATAATGGTAAACAGGATAAATAGAGAGGATGAATCTCTTCAATGGGGGCACAGGCAGCAATAAATACCTGACAGGGGTTTTAATCCCTCTCCACTCCATCCAAAACTATTTTAAAAATTAAATGGACTTTAGTTACACTTTAACCATTTGCCAACTGCGCTATAGCTGAATGACAGCTACAGCGCGGTCATCCAGTTCTGTGAGGGCGTCATATGCTGTCCTCCCAGTACCGCGCACCCCTGCACGCCAGCTGCAGCTCGAATTGGGCACGCTCTGTGTACGCTGTGTCCTTCGGACGCATCTGATCACAGATCGGGGTAAGGAGCCAATCACAGCGACTCTTTATCATGTAATCAGCTGTGTCCAATCACAGCTGATCACAATGTAAACACACTTGCCGGTTATCGGCATTCCTTTCCTCACGTTGTCATGGCGTGAAGAGAGGAGAGAGCGGTAACTGGTTAGTGTGAAAGGGGACATCTGCACTGATAATCAGGGCACTGATCAGTGCTGCTCCATCAGTGCCCATCAGTACTGCCAATCAGTGCCCATCAGTGCTGACAATCAGTGCCCAGTGCTGACAATCAGTGCCACCTATCAGTGCAACCTCATCAGTGCCCACCAGCGCAGCCTCATCAGTGCCCATCAGCGTGGCCTATCAGTTCCCATCAGTGCTGCCCATCAGTTCCCATCAGTGCTGCCCATCAGTGCCCATCAGTGCTGCCTCATCAGTGCCCATCAGTGCTGCCTCACCAGTGCTGCCTCATCAGTGCCCATCAGTGCAGCCTATCAGTGCCCATCAGTGCTGCCTATCAGTGCCCATCAGTGCTGCCTATCAGTGCCCATCAGTGCTGCCTCATCAGTGCCCATCAGTGCTGCCTCATCAGTGCCCATCAGTGCTGCCTCATCAGTGCCCATCAGTGCAACCTATCAGTGCCCATCAGTGCAACCTATCAGTGCCCATCAGTGCTGCCTATCAGTGCCCATCAGTGCTGCCTCATCAGTTCCCATCAGTGCAACCTATCAGTGCCCATCAGTGCTGCCTATCAGTGCCCATCAGTGCTGCCTCATCAGTTCCCATCAGTGCTGCCTATCAGTGCCCATCAGTGCTGCCTCATCAGTTCCCATCAGTGCTGCCTATCAGTGCCCATCAGTGCTGCCTCATCAGTGTCCATCAGTGCTGCCTATCAGTGCCCATCAGTGCTGCCTATCAGTGCCCATCAGTGCTGCCTATCAGTGCCCATCAGTGCAGCCTATCAGTGCCCATCAGTGCAGCCCCATCAGTGCACATTAGTGAAGGAGAAAAATTACCTGTTTGCAAAATTGTATAACAGAAACTAAGAAAAAAGTTTTTTTCCCAAAATTTTTGGTCTTTTTTCATTTGTTTAGCAAAAAAAAAAAACTCAATGGTGATTAAATACCACCAAAAGAAGGCTCTATCTGTGTTGAAAAGAATTGTAGAAATTCAATTTGGGTACAGTGCTGCATGAACCACGCAATTGTCATTCAAAATGTGACAGCGCTGAAAATTGGCCTGGGTAGAAAGGGGGTAAAAGTGCCCAGTAGGCAAGTGGTAAAGGTGTATTTACACTTTTGCAGTCACATTTGACTATCCCATTACATGTTTGTTATGTGTTCCCATTCACTCAGCTTACCTAACAAATATTTTTAAAAAGATTTCTTACATTTTTAGTTGTTCCGTTAGGCTCAGTTCACACTGGAACCGGCTGCGGATCGCACAGAAACGTTGTGCGCCCCTATTCTCCAATTCAGGGACGAATCAGGGATGAATCTTTACCTAAATTCGGCCCTGAAACTGAGCCAAAGATGCACATCGTTTCTGTGCAGTGCGCTCTGCAGCCGCAACGGAGATATATGAACCGGCTTCATTGAGAGTCGGTCACATTTTCCTTCTATGCGAATTGGATGCGGAGAAATCCACATCCAATTCGCATAAGTGTGAACCCGGCCTGAGAGCAGATTTATACATAGGACTCTATGAAAAGCTTATATTGTTTGAAACAATGGCAATGTACAGATAAAGGATAGAAGTTGGGAACTTTTTTAAGTACAATAACATACAATGCAGAACCCAAGCCCTGAGATCTTTAACCCCTTGTTAGGACAGGCGGCAGCATGCACATCTGGTTTACAATTGATAATGAGATCTGCCAGCACAATACACACAGGAATGTTGTGGTAGATATAACTTCACAATCCCTTTGTTAAAGTAGAACTAAACTCGCTGTAACAATCTTTTTTATTTTATCCCTCCTTTCTCCTTCTTTTAAATGTTTAAAATTGTTATTCTATTTTTCACCGTTTTTCTTCATTTTGTGTGGCAAGTCAGCACTTCCAGGTTTTCAGCCGAGGCCGAGTCCCGCTGCCTTTTGGGCTAGCTACGTCACAGCTGTCCCAGGAGGTGTTGGGGTTGATATACTATACTATACTATATACTGTTACTATAGGTAAAGAGGCTGTGAACTTTGCAAGTACAGTTGCTCCAGAGCTTAGTAAATGTGGCTCTGCTAACTTCCATCATCCAATCATGTGCAAGCATAAATGCCGTTTTTTTTTTTTTTTTCCGTTCATGCAATTGGGTATTCTTTGTAAAAGTGAAGCTTCCCCTCATTTACTAAGCTCTGGAGCAACTTCACTTGCAAAGTGCACAGTCCATTTTCCTTTAGTAAATCAACCTGGGTGCGTTACTATGACAAAACTGTACGGAGGTGGCTGTGTGCATGTGCGTACAAGTGTCGTTGGGCAATATAGTGGCAATCTACTAGAGGCTGCATTGTTTGTGTGTACATGCAGAAATACCGAAATGCTTGCGCAGATGCACCGCCAGTCTCTGCCAGGTCCTAAATACCTGGAGGACACCAGGCATTTTTAAAATAGCGGCGTGAAAGAGGGACAAGGGAGGCCATTCATTCAGTGGTTTAGTTCCGCCTTAACAAGACATAACAGGAGAGAGTTTGGCTGGACTTTTAAGCAAGGAAAAAGATAAGCAGCAATATTTGATTTTTTTTTTAAGTTATGCTACACTATATTACCAAAAGTATTGTGACGCCTTCCTTTACATGCACATGAACTTTAATGGCATCCCAGTCTTAGTCCATAGGGTTCAATATTGAGTTGGCCCACCCATTGCAGCTATAACAGCTTCAACTCTTCTGGGAAGACTGTCCACAAGGTTTAGGATTGTGTCTATGGGAATGTTTGACCATTCTTCCAGAAGCGCATTTGTGAGGTCAGGCACTGATGTTGGACGAGGAGGCCTGGCACGCAGTCTCTGCTATAATTTATCCCAAAGGTGTTGAAGTCAGGACTCTGTGCAGGCCAGTCTAGTTCCTCCACCCCAAACTCGCTCACCTATGTCTTTATGGACCTTGCTTTTTGCACTGGTCCAAATCATTTTGTGGAGGGGGGATTATGGTGTGCAACCTGTGGAAATGTGCTCCGTATATGGCCAGCCTAACTTTTAAAAGCCATCAGTGGCAGCAGCCAGGATTTAATCAGCCAAATCCAAGCTCAGACTTTTCTTCTGGCACCACACTATGGTTTTTGTACGTCACTGACTTTACATGGATTTTTATTAGCAGGACCTACCTCACTCCTAAAATGAGTTTCTATCTCCTTCCACTTAAAAGATATAGAAATATAAAAAAGAATTAACATTTTCAATTTTCGAGAATAATGGGTCCACAAAGTTCCCAAGGTGTGAAGTTTTAGCAGCGTTGTAAATCCTCCTGGTAGTTCCCCTGCAAAAAGTCTGTCCTAATCTCTTGCTTTTTTAACTACTTATCAATGTCCTTTATTTCTAGAACTCCTCTGTAATCAGCCGACTCTCTCCCCATCTGATGCTCAAGTTCATCTCTTTTCAAAAGAGCAATTTAACACATTGGAAATAATGGCTGACGTGCCCTTTTAAAGAGGCTTTAATTACCTTCTCCGGAAAGAAGGGATGTCTCCGATATAGCTATATGTCTGCCTGCTATCTCCATTTGTTAATAAAGCATACCTATCAGTAACCATTAAATGATTGTGCTTCAACCACCCACTTTCCTACAGTTAACGTGACTAACCCCCTTCTTTCTCTGAAGAGATCAGGTAATTGTTTCCAATAATGGTTCAGTACCTGACTTTATCCAGACAGTAATCCAGAACAAGTTCTAAAGTCTTTACTAATAATTATTTGGTCATATATTTGTTTCAGAGCACTCTTTGGCCCAAGAGCAGAATTGCAAAATTTTTCTGCAACAATAAACTGTAAAAGTTAGTTGCTCATAAGTAGCAGGCACCGACACTTGCAAAATTTAAAAAAAATATATATTAAAAAAATCAGCACAAGTCTGAAATATGTGCACGTTGTGTTTTGTGCTGCGACTTCAAAAAAGGGCCAATAAAATACAGATGAATTATTATTAGTAACTATATCACATAATACATATAATGTTATAGTTGTCTTTCTATACTTTACACCATTGGTTTTCAACCACTGAGCCATGACCTTCCTCCTCTTGGGTCTCCAGTCAACTGCAGATCTTCAAAACTCCCACAGTGCACCCCAAAATCCCATAGAGGCCCAAAGTGCCCCTCAACCTCCCACAGTGTCCTCAGGCCCTTTGAGAGACCTCAGCCCCCACAGTGCCTCAAACTCCCACACCACTCTCTAGGTTTTCACAGTGTCCTCCAGCCCAATACAGCGCCCCTCCGGCTGCTGTAGAGCTGCTGCCCCGCCAAAGTGCCACCAAACTCCAAAGTGTTCGACGGTGTCCCCCCAATGCCCTCTAGTCTCCTACAGTGCCCCCCTCACAGACCTGGCCTCTCCAAAGACCTCATATCCCACAGTTGGCCCAGCCACCTCCAGAAACCTCATTCCCTTACAGGGTCAACAAATCTGCTACAGAGTCCCCATATCCCCTTCCTTCCCACCTCCCACAGTGACATCCAGCCCCATCCTGAGCCCTCCAACATATCAGTACATGTTTTTCATACCCTTACTTTTGTTTGCTTTTTTTTACAGTTATGGAGCAAAAGGTTTTGGAAGAATGTACCTGGCCCTGGTTTCAAAAAGGTTGAGAACAACTGTTCTACACTACCAGCCTGCCCCCTGCTGTATAGTTGCTGTAGCCTATAGACTGAGGCTAATATCAGAGTGAACTAGTGTTTGTCCCATGTACTGTAGATGCCAACACCTTGAAATTGATGTTGATATATATATATAGATATATCTACATATCTATATATAGATATATCTATATATAGATATACCTATATATACATGTATATATATATAGATATATTTATATGTATAGATATATCTATATATACACACACACACACACACACACACACACACACACACACATATATATATATATATATATATATATATATATATATATATATATATATATATATATATATATATATATATATATATATCTATCTATCTATCTATCTATCTATATATATATATATATATATATATATATATATATATATATATACTGCTCATACCATGCTGGATATCTATACTGATATGGACTGGGTAATGTGTTAGGAACGAAAGGATGCCACATCTTTGGTGGAAATGAAGATTGTCAACCTACAGAGAGCTGAATTCAAAGACACCCCAAAAATCAAAGTGAAAAAGTAGTTTGTATGGCCCCCACATGCCTGTATGCATGCCTGACGACAGATAATGTCCTGGGGTATTTACTCCCAGATCTGGACCAGGGCATCACTGAGCTCCTGAACAGTCTGAGGTGCAACCTGGCGGCGTTGGATAGACTGAAACATAATGTCCCAGAGGTGTTCTATTGAATCTAAGTCAGGTGAACATGGGGGCCATTCAGTGGTATCAATTCCTTCACCCTCCAGGAACTGGCTGCGTTCTCTCGCGACATGAGGCCGGGCATTGTCGTGCATCAGGAGGAACCCAGGACCCACTGCACCAGCATAGATTCTGACAATGGGTCCAAGGATTTCATCCAATACCTAATGGCAGTCGGGATGCTATTGTCTAGCCTGTAGAGGTCTGTGCTTCCCTCCATGGATATGCCTCCCCAGACTATCACTGACCCACCACCAAACCGGTCGTGCTGAACGATGTTACTGGCAGCATAACGTTCTCCACGGCTTCTCCAGAACCTTTCACGTCTGTCACATGAGCTCAGCGTGAACCTGCTCTCATCTGTGAAAGTGGCGTACCTGCCAATTCTGTTGTTCAATGGCAAGTGCCAATCAAACTCCACGTTGCCGGGCAGTGAGCACAGGGCCCACTAGAGGACGTCGGGCCCTGTGCTCACTACCCGGCACTGGGGAGGTGTTGGCATCTACATTGAGGAGAAGACGAGCTTGTGCCTCGTCTGAGTAAAACTGTTATTGTGCTTTCACCTTTCAAGATCCGTGAGTGCCGCTCTCTCTTTTGGTTTATATATACCGGTATATATATATATATATATATATTTTTTTTTTTTTTTTTTTTTTATTATTTATTTTCTTTCTCTTTTTCTTTTAAGTATGCTGGTGTTTCTTTATCTTTCATTCAAATAGAGTTTCTTTATCTTTTCATTCAAATAAAAAAGCAACAGGTTCAGCTATTTGTGACTCTGGAATACAATGCACATTACACAATGTTACTAAGTAACCGAATAACACATTCAGCTCTCATTAACATTAGATAACAAAAGAAGAAACAGGTTCCATACTTTACATAATTATCAGGTATATCACTCAAAGGCATTCAGAGGAATCCAGTGTATTACAATCTGTACATAATAATAATGGGAGATGATTGGATCCACACTCTATAAAAGGAAAAGTTTTTTGGATCATATTTTTGTTACTTTTTTCCCTCACAATTTAGAATCATGACCATAATCCTTTTGTTTCAAGCATAGCACTACATCTATCTAAAACTTGAACATTTAACCCCTACAACGTTAAGCCTATTAAAACATTCTTTTATCCTTCCCAGGTTTAAAGAGGTGCCATAATGTACCAGGCTGTCAGGTTGGAGACCTCCAATATTACAGAAGGACTGCACTATACAGAGACGCTGTTCCATATGGAAAGACTGTGACCCTAGAGACTACCCCATAGAGACAGGCAACCAGAGAGACTACTCCATACAGAAAGACTGAACTAACCAAAGATACTGCTCTTGATTACCATACAGATTACCCCATACAGAAAGGAAACCAGAGACTGTGCTATACAGAGAAGAAACCAGAAAGTGCGCTAAAAAGAGGAAGGCAGTCAGAGCCTTGCTATATAGAGAGGCAACCAAGGAATGCTCTATGCGGATAGGCAACCAGGGAATGCACTATATTGAGACAGGCAACCAGAGCATGTGCTATATAGAGAGGCAACCTGAGCATGTGCTCTATAGATAGGCAACCAGAGCATGTGCTCTATAGATAGGCAACCAGAGCATGTGCTATATAGAGAGGAAACCAGAGCCTGCCCTATATAGAGAGGCAACCAGTACCTGTGCTATATAGATAGGCAACCAGAGCATGTGCTATATAGAGAGGAAACCAGAGCCTGCCCTATATAGAGAGGCAACCAGTACCTGTGCTATATAGATAGGCAACCAGAGCATGTGCTATATAGATAGGCAACCAGAGCATGTGCTATATAGATAGGTAACCAGAGCATGAGTTTTATAGAGAGGCAACCAGAGCAAGTGCTATATACAGGGAAAAATGTATTTGATCCCCTGCTGATTTTGTACGTTTGCCCACTGGCAAAGAAATGATCAGTCTATCATTTTAATGGTAGGTTTATTTTACCAGTGAGAGACAGAATAACAACAAAAATATCCAGAAAAACGCATTTCAAAAAAGTTATAAATTGATTTGCATTTTAATGAGTGAAATAAGTATTTGATCCCCTATCAATCAGCAAGATTTCTGTCTCCCTGTTGTTTTCTATACAGGTAACGAGCTGAAATTAGGAACACTCTCTTAAAGGGAGTGCTCCTAATCTCAGCTTGTTACCTGTATGAAAGACACCTGTCCACAGAAGCAATCAGATTCCAATCTCTCCACCATTGCCAAGACCAAAGAGCTGTCCAAGGATGTCAGGGACAAGATAGTAGACCTACACAAGGCTGGAATGGGCTACAAGACCATCGCCAAGCAGCTTGGTGAGAGGGTGACAACAGTTGGTGCAATTATTCACAAATGGAAGAAACACTAAATAACTGTCAATCTCCCTCGGTCTGGGGTTCCATGCAAGGTCTCACCTTGTGGAGTTTCAATGATCATAAGAATGGTGGGGAATCAGCCCACGATCTACAGCCCAGCCCAGAGTCTTGTCAATGATCTCAAGGCAACTGGGACCATATGGCTATGACTAAGCACCGTGTCTGGTGTGAAACATGTCAGCAGCAGTGCAGTTAGTCTGTACCTACGTTTGATGCCTTGATTTTACTTTTCAATAAAGGTGAATATTTGGAGTGCGGCTATCCAGCCTTATATTTTTTTCCGCAACTGGGACCATAGTCACCAAGAAATGAATTGGTAACACACTATGCCGTGAAGGACTGAAATCCTGCAGCGCCCGCAAGGTCCCCCTGCTCAAGAAAGCACATGTACAGGCCCGTCTGAAGTTTGCTAATAAACATCTGAATGATTCAGAGGAGAACTGGGTGAAAGTGTTGTGGTCAGATGAGACCAAAATCAAGCTCTTTAGCATCAACTCAACTTGCCGCTCAACTTTGACCCCAAGAACACCATTCCCACCGTCAAACATGGAGGTGAAAACGTTATGCTAACATTTCTGCTAAGGGTACAGGACAACTTCACCGCATCAAAGGGACGATGGACAGGGCCTTGTACACTCAAATCTTGGGTGAGAACCTCTTTCCCTAAGCCAGGGTATTGAAAATGGGTCGTGGATGGGTATTCTAGCATGACAATGACCCAAAACACACGGCCAAGGCAACAAAGGAGTGGCTCAAGAAGAAGCACATTAAGGTCCTGGAGTGGCCTAGCCAGTCTCCAGACCTTAACCCCATTGAAAATATGTGGAGGGAGCTGAAGGTTCGAGTTACCAAACGTTAGAAACCTCGAAACCTTAATGACTTGGAGAGGATCTGCAAAGAGGAGTGGGACAAAATCTCTCCTAAGATGTGTGCAAACCTGGTGGCCAACTACAAGAAACGTCTGACCTTGCCAACAAGGGTTTTGCCACAAAGTACTAAGTCATGTTATTTCACTCATTACAATGTAAATCAATTTATAACTCTTTTGAAATGTGTTTTTCTGGATATTTTTGTTGTTATTCTGTCGCTCACTGTTGAAATTAACCTACCATTAAAAATATAGACTGATCATTTCTTTGTCAGTGGGCAAAAGTACAAAATCAGCAGGGGATCAAATACTTTTTCCCCTCACTGTAGAGAGGAAACTAGAGCACGTGCTATACAGAGAGGCTACCAGTGACTGTGTTATATAGAGAGACAACCAGAGCCTGTGCTATATAGATAGGCAACCAGAGCCTGTGCTATAAAGAGAGACAACCAGAGCCTGTGCTATATAGGTGGCAGCCAGAGCCTGTGCTATATAGAGAGGCAACCAGAGCCTGTGCTATATAGAGAGGCAACCAGAGCTTGTGCTATATAGAGAGGCCACCAGGGACTGTGCTATATAGAGAGGCTACCAGAGCCTGTGCTATACAGAGAGGCAACCAGAGCCTGTGCTATATAGAGAGGCAATCAGGGACTGTAATATATAGAGAGGCAATCAGAACCTGTGCTATACAGTATAGAGAGGCAACCAGAGCCTGTGCTATATAGAGAGGCAACCAGAGCCTGTCCTATATAGAGAGGCAACCAGAGCCTGTACTATATAGAGAGGCAACCAGAGCCTGTCCTATATAGAGAGGCAACCAGAGCCTGTGCTATATAGAGAGGCAATCAGGGACTGTAATATATAGAGAGGCAATCAGAACCTGTGCTATACAGTATAGAGAGGCAACCAGAGCCTGTGCTATATAGAGAGGCAACCAGAGCCTGTGCTATATAGAGAGGCAACCAGAGCCTGTACTATATAGAGAGGCAACCAGAGCCTGTGCTATAATTGAGAGGCACCAAGAGCCTGTGCTATATAGAGAGGCAACCAGAGCCTGTGCTATATACTGAGGCAACCAGAGCCTGTCCTATATAGAGAGGCAACTAGAGCCGGTGCTATATAGAGAGGCAACCAGCTATATGGAGAGGCAACCAGAGCCTGTCCTATATAGAGAGGCAACCAGAGCCTGTCCTATATAGAGAGGAAACCAGAGCCTGTGCTATATACTGAGGCAACCAGAGCCTATAGAGAGGCAACCAGAGCCTGTGCTATATTGAGAGGCAACCAGAGCCTGTGCTATATAGAGAGGCAACCAGAGCCTGTCTAATATAGAGAGACAACCAGAGCCTGTCCTATATAGAGAGGCTACCAGAGCCTGTCCTATATAGAGAGGCTACCAGAGCCTGTATATATAGAGAGGCAACCAGAGCCTGCACTATATAGAAAGGCAACCAGAGCCTGTCCTATATAGAGAGGCAACCAGAGCCTGTCCTATATAGAGAGGCAACCAGAGCCTGTACTATATAGAGAGGCAACCAGAGCCTGTCCTATATAGAGAGGCAACCAGAGCCTGTCCTATATAGAGAGGCTACCAGAGCCTGTCATATATAGAGAGGCAACCAGAGCCTGTCCTATATAGAGAGGCTACCAGAGCCTGTCCTATATAGGGAGGCAACCAGAGCCTGTCCTATATAGAGAGACTACCAGAGCCTGTCCTATATAGAGAGGCAAGCAAAGCCTGTCCTATATAGAGAGGATACCAGAGCCTGTCCTATATAGAGAGGCAAGCAAAGCCTGTCCTATATAGAGAGGATACCAGAGCCTGTGCTATATAGAGAGGCAACCTGAGCCTGTGCTATACAGAAGTAGGTAACCAGGGAATGCAATATACAGATACAGGTAACTGGAGACTGCACTATATAGAGGCAGGCAACCAGAGACTATGCTTTGTAGATAGGTAACCAAGAAATGTGCTATACAGACAGACAGAGAGACAGAGACTGTACCATAAAGATAGTCAGCCAGAGAGTGTGCTACAGAGAGACATTAAGTTAAGGTACTGCCTTTTATTACCACACAGATTACATATAGAGAGGCAACAAGAGGCTGTGCTATACAGAGACAGGCAACTAGAGAGTGCAGGGGCTAGGAGTGCCTAATGCAGAATGTGCAGGAGCCAGGAGTATATAACGCAGGGAGTGCAGCATCAAGGAGTTTGTAATGCAGAGAGTGCAGGGGCCAGGACTCGGAGTAAGTAACACAGCCTACAGGGCACAAGATTGCATAATGCATAGAGTACAGAGTCTCAAGAGTGCATATCACAGAGAGCGCAGGGGTCAGAAGTGGTTATCGCACTAGAGTGCAGGGGGTAGGAGTGTGTAATACACAGAGTACAGGGGTTTAGCAGTGCATATGACACAGACTGTAGGGGTCAGGAGTGCACAATGCACAGAGTGCAGGGGTTCGAAGTGCACTATTCAGAGGGTGGAGGTGGTTATTGCACTGAATGCAAGCATCAGGAGTGATTATCGCAGTGCAGAGGTCAGAAGTACATAACGCACAGACTAGTGTACAGAGGAAAACCAAAAATGACCCCCTCCTCCCAGTTCAAATTCCCTCCCTTCCAGCCCAACCCCTCAGTTCAGACCTCACACACACAGCCACGTCTTTATACAGACCCCCGAGCACAGACCACACTCTCTATAATAGCCCCCCTCCCCCTTAAACTTGCACACCACATGCACTGCAGCAGGAAGCCCTCCCTTCATAGGCTGTGCTATGTGGTGGTGTCAAGACCCTCCCTCAGCTTTGCATATGAATAAGCCACAGCTGCTCATTCATATTCAAATCCAGCCATCAGCTCATAGGTATACAAATCATATGAGGGACCATTTATATGCAAACCATGCTGTAATTTTCATATGAATGAGCTGTAGGCACACTGTAGTGAGGGCAGAGCCCTTGTGGAACACAGCCTCTGTAGTATGGGCTACAGGTCTATGGTGAAAATACGGGACAGTCCCGCACAATATGGGACTGCTGTGGGAGGCATGACTAACACCACCATTAAATAACAATTCCAGTATGAACGCCCTAGGGTTTAGCTCTATCAATCCACAATCACAAGCATGTAAATTTGGCGGCAGGATTTAATCTGATTGCTTGCTAGTACTGACATCTACTATATGACACATACTGCTAGTTTATATAAAAAAAAAAAAAGATTGCAAAAAAAATTGCAAATAAAAAAATGCAAGGAAGATAAGATGAAACTGGATCTGTCTCTGAGAGATGAAGCCTCTTCTACTCTGAAAATTCCATAAAACTTTTGCACATTTATCAGTGAACCTCTGTTATACTTTATAAACCAGATGATAAAAGCTTTGTACTCATAACAGCAAACCATGATACGACAAGTCGCTTGCCTTCAAAAATCAAGATTATAATATCCAGCTGTACAAAAAACACGGCTCCAGTAAAACCTGACACTTTTACTGCAGAAGAAGAATGAAAAGATGAAGGTTTGCTGCAGGGCTAGTTATCACTAAACAGATTGAGGATTTGTTTCACATTGTACGGGATAAACCGCATCTGTAACCGATGAGAAATAAGAGGACGTGCAAATAAACTTAAACAGAGCAAATATTTGAGGGTCTGTTAACACCAGAAGGCATGCATTATGGTGTATGAAATGCACGCTCTGGTGTTTGTTTCACATCCACACTGCAATGCATTTTTAGCAATGCATCACAGTGGGGTTTTTTTTTCTTTTTTTTTTTTTTTTTTACAGGTATTTTATTTTTTATTTTTTATTACAGGTATTTATATGGCACACAGAATACAGTGGATCAGACATCACTATTTGTCGGTTCATTTGGCTGATACATGCCACAACATTAATATACACTATGTTACCAAAAGTATTGGGAAGCCTGCCTTTAAATGCACATGAACTTTAATCGCATCCCAGTCTTACTCCATAGGGTTCAATATTGAGTTGGCCCACCCTTTCCAGCTATAACAGCTCCAACTCTTCTGGGAAGGCTGTCCACAAGGTTTAGGAGTGTGTCTATGGGAATGTTTGACCATTCTTCCAGAAGTTCATTTGTAAGGTCAGAAACTAATGTGGACGAGAAGGCCTGGCTCGCAGTCCCCGCTCTAATTCATCCCAAAGGTGTTCTATCGGGTTGAGGTTAGGACTCTGTGCAGGCCAGTCAAGTTCCTCCACCCAAAAATAGCTCATCCATGTCTTTATGGACCTTGCTTTGTGCACTGGTCCAAATCATTTGGTGGAGGGGGGATTGTGGTGTTGTTTTTCAGGGGTTGGGCTTGGCCCCTTAGTTCCAGTGAAGGGAACTCTTAAGGCGTCAGCATACCAAGACATTTTGGACAATTTCATGTTTCCAACTTTGTGGGAACATTTTAGGGATGGCCCCTTCCTGTTCCAACTTGACTGCGCACCAGTGCACAAAGCAAGGGCCATAAAGACATGGATGAGTGAGTTTGGGGTGGAGGAATTTGACTGGCCTGTACAGAGTCCTGACCTCAACCCGAAAGAATACCTTTGCAATAAATTAGAGCGGAGACTGCAAGCCAGGTCTTCTCGTCCACATCAGTGGACATCAAACATTCCCAAAGACACTCCTAAACCTTGTGAACAGCCTTACCAGAAGAGTTGAAGCTGTTATAGTTGCAAAGGGTGGGCCAACTCAATATTGAACCCTAAGGACTAAGACTGGGATGCCATTAAAGTTCATGTGCGTGTAAAGGCAGGCGTCCCAATACTTCGTGTAATATAGTGTATGTTTAAAGAGACCCTATCATCAGACTATTCATTATAACAACCTTCCTATAAGATTATATGTGCGATAAGCATATTTTGTGTATTTTTTTTACCTGCAAAAGCCTCCCTTGTGTAGACATCTGAAAAGGCTTGAGACTGCTGTTGGTTGCTGCCATCTTGGATGTGATATAGCAGCCACCGCAGACTCAGAGCTGTCACTCATATGATGCTCCATAGCAGCCTCTTTCAACCTTTTAACCAATGAGGAACCCTTGAAATACATTTTCAGATCTTGGAGAACCCTTACTCAACGAATCAACAGGAAACATGCTCCTTACATTGGTGGTCAGTGGGAGGCATGCCCTCCTTTCGATGAGGGTCAGAATGCAACCCTTACAGACAGCTAAAAAATATAGTTGGTGCCATGCCACGGACTCCACCAAGTGGCAATGGCCCTGAAACTATGCAGTCACCATCAGACGGGAAGTAAATCAGCCACAGCTCCAGGAACTCCTAGCAATCTCTGGAGGAACCCTAGAATTTCATGGAACCCTGGTTGAGAATGGCTGCTCTATGGCAGTGGTCTCCAACGGCTCTAGGGCTGAACGCAGCCTTTTATTTGCCTTTATCTGGCCCTTGGGGCACTATTCCATTAACTGACAGCAATGATGAGGCACCATTCTCCCTACTGGCAGCATCAATGGGGCACTATTCTTCCCATTATTACGAAAAATGGGGCACTATTTTTCCTGGGGTGTTTTCCACTCCCACTGGCCACAGTCTGGCCCCCCTAAAGCCTGAAGGACAGTAAATTGGCCCTTGGCTTAGAAAGTTTGGAGACCCAAGCTCTATAGTATTCCCCTTTCACTCCTCCCAAGGCATCTACATAAAGAGAGGGCTATGATGTGGAAAGAGGGAGGGAGAACTGTTGCTGTGCTTTGGAATTCTCCTTGAGTGGTCAAATTTCCCAGCAAGTTCAAAGGCACATTGCAAATAAAGATAAAAGTCAATTATGGAAAAGAAACACTCTACAAGCAATCATTTTAAATACCGTATTTATCGGCGTATAACATGCACTTTTCCCCCCTGAAAATCAGGGGGAAATCGCGTGTGCGTGTTAAACGCCGATTCCTGCTACTCTGAGTGGAAGGAGGGGGCGAGCGCTGCTGGATGACACACAGCCGCGATCTCCTGTGTATCCGGCACTGTCACACACAGTCCCGCCTCCCTGGCCTGGCATTGGACCACTGTTCTGTCCATCATATGAGCCGGGTGGGACTGTAAGTGACTGAGCGCTGGATACGCATGAGATCGCGGATCTGTGTAATCCAGCACTGGCGGGGCTGCAATTATTTGCAAAGACGAGTCTGCAGATGTGTACTAAACAGGCTGCAATCATGGGCATGCTAGAGGCTGCAGATGGGCTTGTTAGAGGCTGCAGATGGGCACCAAACAGGCTGCAATAATGGGCATATTAGAGGCTGCAGATGGGCATAGATCAGGCTGCATTGATGGGCACTGGTGAGGCTGCAGAGCACTGACCCTTATTTTAAAATTTAAGGTTTTTTTCCGAAACTTCCCTCTTAAAGTTAAGGTGCGTGTTATACGCGGTGCGTGTTATATGCCAATAAATACGGTACCTAATTTTTCGGTGGAAATCCAGCTGAAACCCTGAAGAGGGAGTAGGAAAGGTATGAACCCGTGTCAAGTATTATTACTGTGTGTGTCATTGTGTCCAAGACAGGAAGTAATGGCAAATTTCTGTGACGAAAAGACAAAATGTAAAAGAACAACAAAGGTTCTAATCCTTACCCATTATATACAAAGCTAAACAAAAAAAAATGTCTGGCGTTCCACTTTAAGTGCCATTAAGTAAACAAGTTCAGGTTCTCCGGAAAGGCCGTGTGCATTCCATGTTCTATAGAAAATCACACTCAGAGAATTAGGAAGCAAATGCAAATGATTGCAGAAGGATTAGCATAGAGATGACTCTGGCAAAGCTATAAACATCACAAAAGAGCTTCTATCCTTGAGCAACCTTAATTGAGCAAGTTCAAGTTCCTGCACTCTCAGGCTGATGGCACCACCAGGGAGAGTAATAACAGACGAGACAGATTATTACACACACGTTAACGTATCAGTCACAGATTCGCTATGAAACTCAAGAGGCCCAAAATGGAGTACATCTGTTCACAAAGTCATCTAGAGTTGTATTTCTCTTACATCTCACTTCAAAACATGACCGCAATGCAATAGAAGCTACAAACAACTGACATATTAATACTATAAGTACTGAACTGGCTGTAGTAGGACAATGCAGGAACCACAGAGCCTTCCATGTTTCTACTGGCCCATGGCTATAGTGGCGAGCCTTGCTGACCATAAGGGACTTGCAGTATATAAAAGGAAGGGAGCATTACAGGTTTGTACTAGATTTAATAAAAATGTTTTTATCTTGACATCAGGTCACAGGATATAGCAAAAAAGCATTTCGGGTGCTTCCATCTAACCCTTCATCAGGACTTAAAGGAGAAGTACAGCCAAAGCTTATTTGGCTGTACTTCTCCTATGGATCACAGGAGTGCAGTTCGTTTTGCACTCCTGTGACCCATTTTCAGCTGACAGCAGGCTGAATCCCGCTGTCGGTTGACACCACAGAGCCGGTGTTCTGCCGAGAAAGTTCCCCTCGGCAGTAGAAGCCGGCGGAAATAGCCGAACCCGAATAGACTAGAAATCAGCTATACACGGCGCCTGTAAGAGGGCCCCTCGCGAGCTCGCTTCGCTCGCCACGCTTCGGGCACGGCCTCGCTTCGCTCGGCACTTTTTTATTCTCCCTCTAGGTCCACTTGGATGGTGGGGCTTGAACATGGACTCAGGGCGCAGGCGCCGTGTACAGCTGATTGAAGGTTTTCAGCTTCGGCTATCTTCGGCGGCTCCTAGTAGTTCGTACTGCGCAAGCACTGCGCCTGCACAGTACAGGGGGGTCCTTATCTGCCGAGGGAACTTTCTCGGCAAGACACCGGTCCAGGCACGAGAAAGATCGTGACTATATGGTCAGGATCAGCCCACATGCCTGGACCAGCACCCAGCTCAGCCTCTGAGTGAGCCGCTGAGAGCCTGAACCGGGCCGCTCCTGCCCCCTCCACAGCCCAGCACTCTTTGCTCAGGGAGTTCTGAGATACGAGCGATCGGCAGTGTTTAACCACTCAGTTCTCAGTGTTAGAGAGGGCGGGGGACAGATGCAGCATCAGACCGATGCTGCATCCACCTAGGTAAGTATGATTTTAAAAAAATCCATTCCCATACTTCTCTTTTAAGGCCAGTACACACCAGTAGTTTATTTTTCGTTCAAACCAGCAGGGCTGAATGAAAAAAAACTGATAGCTCAGGAGGAGCCGCTGTACTAACTATATGACATTAATACAGCGATCTACCCTGCTGTGCTATTGTGTTCTGACAGGGGTGCACCCCTCCAAAACGCTCCGGCCAGCGCTCACAGCTGATAGGTAGACATGTGTAATTTGTTTCGATACAAATTCGTATTCGGACTAAATTAGGCATATTCGTTCATTTGGAAGCATTTGAATGAATGAAAGACTCTTTTGAGGAATGCATAGGAAAATGAACTGTCAGAAAGAACAAAAATCCAAAAGAACGAAAACCTGAAAGAACACTCCAGCCAATGGCTGAGAGCGCTGATTGGCAGCCGATATGCAGACCTTTTTTGGTCATGCCCCTTCAACAGAAGCCGGGCGAACGGCCAGCTTCTGTCGGATTGACTCCATTACACACAGGACAAATGTTGGACGGTTTCTATTGAACCAGTCGATGCCCCCTGACATTCGGCCCATGTGTTCTAGGCTTTAGGCGTGGTTTACACCTACAGGTGGGACCAAGTGAAAGCAGGTTCCTTCATGTCACATGTAGGGCAGCCTATTCATTTCAATGAAAAGCAGAAAAGACATGTTGCGAATGTGTGTAGTTTTGCACATGTTCCCGACACGCAAAGACCTGAACTTAGCCTAAAGAAGCAACTTTTTTTTTTAACAAGTCAACAGCTATAAATACTGTAGCCGCTTACTTTTATATAATGTCCTCTGTTTTCCCCGTAGCTGGTTCTTCTTACCGTTGCGGGTCCCAGGCACTGTCACCTCGGATGTGGGAACTGGAAGTGGTTTCATGAGGAACGACAGCCAAGATCCCACTACACATGCGCAAACTCACAGCGCTTTGTGAATGGTCCTGCAGCCTCCTGGGACACGTCACATGTTCCATGTGAGCAGAGCAAGAAACGTCATTCTTGCCTAAAGGAAAGGTAAAGAAGTTGGATCACCGGGTAAAAATAAAGGAAAAAAGAAAACGAATGCAGTCAGCATAGCTAAGCTGCAACATAACTGTAAATCCATATGAAAATTCTCAGTACATTCGATGACTTAATGAGTGTCATTTGAAAGTTCTTCAAAATTTAATTTGAAAACATTCATTTTTGGAACAAATGAACTTTAGCAAATGAAAACCCCATATAATGTTAGAGACTCAATAATTAGAGAGAAAATTTCCATCCTGCTTCTTCAAATTCTCTAGTCAGCGTGGTTAAAAACGAATGCCAATTTGATCCTACTAATAATTAGAAAAGCAAACTAACGTTCTTAGAGTGGAAAATTTCAGCCAAAATTCTACTAGTGTATGGTCAGATTTTGAATGTAAAGTGATTCTAAAGGCAAAAGTTTTTTTTTTAATTAAAAAAAAAAAAATCACACTTACCAGCGATCTTACACAGAGCGGTCCCTTACCTTCTCTTTGGTGGTCCCCTACCAGCGGTGTCTGCTCCTTCATCTTGCAAATGCCCCCATAGTAGGCCGTCTGCTATAGGGGCACCCGTTAGGGGCTCGCTCCCGAGTTTGGCTGTGTACATCCCAGAACTTTATAAAGGGATGCTGGGGTGAGCAGGAAAAGATCTAGATCAGGGGTCTCCAAACTTTCTAAGCAAAGGGCCAGTTTACTTTCCCTCAGCCTTAATGGGGGCCGGTCTCTGGCCATTGGAAAGAAAAAAGTTCCCGACATCAGTGTGAAAAAATAATGCCCCATTGTTTGTTTCAGTGGGAGTAATTGTGCCCCATCATTGGTGTCAGTGGGAGTAATTGTGCCCCATCGTTGGTGTCAGTGGAAGTAATTGTGCCCCATTATTGGTGTCAGTGGGAGTAATAGTGCTCCGTCAGTGGGAGGAGTTGTGCCCAATCATTGGGAGAAATTGTGCCCCATTTTAGGTGTCATTGGGAAACATTGTGCCCCATTGTTGGTGTCATTGGGAGAAATGTTGCCCCTTCATTGGTGTCAGTGGGGGGAATTATGCCCCATTGTTGATGTCATTGGGAGACATTGTGCCAGATTGTTGGTATCATTGGGAGACACTGTGCCCCATTGTTGGTGTCATTGGGAGACATTGTGCCCCAATGTTGGTGTCATTGGGAGACATTGTGCCCCATTGTTGGTGTCATTGGGAGACATTGTGCCCCATTGTTGGTGTCATTGGGAGAAATGTTGCCCCTTCATTGGTGTCAGTGGGGGTAGATTATGCCCTATTGTTGGTATCAATGGATGAAATGGTGCCCCAAGGGCTGAATAAAAGCAAGCAAAGGGCCACATCTGGCCCCCGGGCCGCAGTTTGGAGACCACTAGTCTAGACAATAGAATCTTTGTACTTACCTATTTTCAATCCGCTCCAGTCTGGTCACGTGATTCTGTGTAAGTGAGCATTTGACAATGGCTGTGAATTCTGGGAGTCATGATATCACCCATAGGCTTTCATGACTCAGTAGTTGTCGGTGCCCCTGCAGCACTGACACCGGAGAGCCGGAGCTGTGGAATCACCAGACCCAAAAAAATTGAAAATAGGTAAGTACACAGATCCTTTTTTTAGGATCCATGCACACAGGATGGTTGATCTGCGCAGGTCTATGGTTTCCTGCCCTGGCGAACATGTGTTGCGTGCATCTTTGTTTCAGCAGTCCATAGAAGTCTATTGGGACACGCTGCTTCTTGAACATAGCCGCTGTGTCCCAATGTGACATCTGTGGATTCTGGTGCATGGACCAAGAATGCACCCTGGGTGAAAGTGACAGACGGACACATCATCTGTGTCTGTGCAGTTGCTTGTCCCAATAGACTTCTATGGACTGCTGAAATGGGGGTGCAAGTAACACCTGTGCATACCCATGCCAGGGGGCATGCAATCAAGTGCCCTGTGTGATTGGATCCATATACATCTTAGGCAGGATAGGTAGAAGGAGGGGGATGGAACATTTTTAAGAATAGCGGCGTTTTCTTCCACTTAAGGCTCGGTTCACACTGCAGCGATGCGGGAACACTGCGAATCCACTGCGGGTTCCCACAACGCATGTCTCCCGGCGCAGTTCACACTGCCCTATGCGAACTACTGGGAGTTTCAAACAAAAGTTAATGGCACCCCCAAATCAGTTCACATATCGCAGAGCAAAATGCTACTTCGGACATGAATCGGTGTTCACACCCATGGGATCCGATTTTGCTGTGGACCGAAAAAAGGGTCCTATGCGAGTTTGGTCCGAATGCGATGCGAATTCATTCATACTATCCTAATCTGTATGGCTGAAATCACATCGCACAGAGATTGCATGTGATTTGCACTGCAGTGCGGTGCGAATCACATGCAATGTCAGACGTCGCACCAGTGGGAACCGGCCCTTGAAGTGGAACTAAGTGGAAATAAGAAAATTGAGTCCTGCTAGATCACTTCATGCTGGCTCCTTCAGGAATAACTACGTAAACAAGTAAAAATAAGTGCCAATACTGTTTAAAATCCAGTAATACACTGTTTTACCCTGCTTTGCGCATGCTCAGTTGCTCTCCAATTTTGGCATTGTGCCGAAAATCAGAACCACTAGAAGCCAATCTGCTGACAGCCCCGAAGATTTACTGCTGCTTAGGGGCTATGGCTTCAGAAAAATGGCAGCCTCCAGCAAGAAAAGGGAACAATGCTGGAGGTAATTTACAGCACACACACTAATTTTGGTATAGTAATTATTCATGTAGGATGTTTGTTCCTAGCTAAAGAACATTATTTTTTATTAAGATTTTATAAGTGAAATTTCGCTTTAAAGCATACCTCCTAACTTTTTGAGATGGGAATGAGGGACACCTATCAGCAAAAGTATGCAGGCTCAGGACACACCCCCTGCCACACCCCCTTAAAAGGAGATTTGTACAAAAAAACAAAATTGGTTAAACCAATTTTAGTGGTTTTTTTTACCACTACTATTCCTTTATATTGGCTTTTGGAAATTACAAATGCAGCAATTTAGAAATCAGGTGAAAGTGAAAGGTTTAGTGCTGGAAAACACTTTTTGATAGATAAAAGGTGCATTTTATATACAACTATATAGATCAGACCAAAATGAGGGACAAATGAGGAGGAAAGAGGGACAGAGGGACATTGCTCCAAATCAGGGACAGTTGGGAGCTATGTTTAAAGGGGTTGTAAACTCTCGAGGTTCTGATGCAGCAGCCCCCCAGTTACTTACCTGAACCCGGTCTTTCCAGCGACGGGGACGAGCACACCAGCTCCAGCCGGTGTCTCGGGTCCTGATTGGATAGATTGATACCAGCACAGCCGTTGGCTCCCACTGCTGTCAATCAAGTCCAACTGATGCGGGAGCCAGGGGGCGGGGCTGAGTCCTGCTGTCTGTGTCAATAAACGCAGCAGCAGGACACGGGAGCGCCCCCGCACGAGTGCCCCCGAGGGAGGAACCAGGAGCGACCCCAGAAGAGGAGGATCGGGGGCTACTCTGTGCAAAACCAACTGCACAGAGGAGTTAAGTTATTTTTTTTTTTAAACACGAACCTTTACAAATCCTTTAAAGAATTGAGTCAATGCATGACACTTTTTTTTAATGCATGACATATTTAGAAGTGGAAGAAATTGAAGGTCTGGAGGACAAGAAGAGCCTTGAAGGCTGTGAAAACAATACATTAATGGTGGGTGATAAATAGTAACAATAGCCAAAGGGCAGTAAACAAATGATGGATACAAACACTTCCATGAAAACGAGCCTTGAGAGGTGTCATGCAGCTCAGCCTTAAACGTTTATCACGCGGAGTGTAAAAGGTGCCGAATAATTAGAAGATCCCATTAAAGGGATCATGTTTGTACATTAGTCATTGGTTTTAATTGAATGGATGGGTGTTTTGCACCGTCAGCAAGTGATGAGATGTCATGTGATACATTCTTCCATCTGGAAATCACACCATCTTCCACTTCAGTGCTCCTCCATGTATTGGCTGTCCTATGATGAACACATAATGCATCCTGCTTCGCACTCCTAATTGCCTTACAAGGCATATAGGAAACTGGATCACCTATAAAACTAATGGAATACATTTAATAAACATTAGCAATGATGTTAATGAGCTTTGTAGAGCCATGAAGTCACTCTGCGTAGAAGAAAATATATATTACGGCGAATGGGGGTGGTTTGTGATTTTTAAAACTGTTTAATAATACATAACCACTGGAAGAAGTTCATGGAGGAAAAAAACAGCCTACGGCGAGAACTATTTCGCGCTCAAGAGTGTTCTAGGTCTTTCTTATTGGAGACATTCCTTAATCATTTTTTTTTTTTTTTTTTTACCAGCTTCAAAACGGGGAGAAAAATGTGTCAGTGTCTATATGTACACTATTTAGCGGATTATGCGCCGAATAAATAGCCGCACAACAATCCGTTTTGTTGCATGACATTGCTGCGTTGTCCGTCCGCACACATCCACCGCTCCCGCCTGCAGTACTGATCCTCGCTGTCTGCCCCTTGGCACAACCGTATTTACACCACTGGGGTAATGGTGTACAGTTTAGAACCTTTTTTTTTAAAGAGGAAGTAACGTCTTCTTCTTCTTGTATCTACAGGTAAGCCTATAATAAGGCCGACCTGTAGGTACTGTAAATATATATAGTTACATAGTAGGTGAGGTTGAAAAAAGACACAAGTCCATCAAGTCCAACCTATGTGTGTGATTATATGTCAGTATTACATTATATATCCCTGTATGTTGCGGTCATTCAGGTGCTTATCTAATAGTTTCTTGAAACTATGAATGCCCCCCGTTGAGACCACCGCCTGTGGAAGGGAATTCCACATCCTTGCCGCTCTTACAGTAAAGAACCCTCTACGTAGTTTAAGGTTAAACCTCTTCTCTTCTAATTTTAATGAGTGGCCACTAGTCTTGTTAAATTCCCTTCTGAGAAAAAGTTTTATCCCTATTGTGGGGTCACCAGTACGGTATTTGTACATTAAAATCATATCCCCTCTCAAGCGTCTCTTCTCCAGAGAGAATAAGTTCAGTGCTCGCAACCTTTCCTCATAACTAAGATCCTCCAGACCCTTTATTAGCTTTGTTGCTCTTCTTTGTACTCGCTCCATTTCCAGTACGTCCCTCCTGAGGACTGGTGCCCAGAACTGGACGGCATACTCCAGATGCGGCTGGACCAGAGTCTTGTAGAGCGGGAGAATTATCGTTTTATCTCTGGAATTAATCCCCTTTTTAATGCATGCCAATATTCTGTTTGCTTTGTTAGTAGCAGCTTGGCATTGCATGCCATTGCTGAGCCTATCATCTACTAGGACCCCCAGGTCCTTTTCCATTCTAGATTCATCCCAGAGGTTCTCCCCCCAGTGTATAGATTGCATTCATATTTTTGCCACCCAAATGCATTATTTTACATTTTTCTACATTGAACCTCATTTGCCATGTAGTTGCCCATCCCAATAATTTGTTCAGATCTTTTTGCAAGGTTTCCACATAATGCGGAGAAGTTATTTCCCTGCTTAGCTCAGTATCTCCTAAACTGGTACTGTTTAGGAGATATTTACTGTATACGTCGCTGATGACGTCATCAGCGCATTCGCTTTTGAAGGAAAGGCCACCTAACGCAGTTTCTTCAGGGCCGCGTGCCATGAATAATGGCTTCTGTGCGCATGCGCAGGAGTGACCTCACCGCAGCTCCGGCCAATCACAGCGCCAGAGCCCATAAACCCGGAAGAAACACCGGGGAAGATATCAGCCGTCTCAGTGGTGTGCGGGCGCCGCTGCAGGGCTTCGTTCTAAGGTAAGTATTTCATAATGCGTTAGAATGCAATGCATACTAGCACATTATGTCTTTGTCTTACAGGTTTTTGTTTGTTTGTTTTTTTAGGGATTACAACCTCTTTAAACTTAGAACATTGGCACAAGTGCTTGCTTTATTTCACATGTACTATCGGACATTAATAGAAACTGTCACATATCACTTTTAAAGTTATTTGGGAAAGCCCCACCATGAAGTTTAATCAGAGTAGGCTTCCGACACCTCTACAAATAAGCCAAATTAGGCTAAGAGGGAACCCCCTGGTTCCCGGAGGAAGTCGTATGATGTCCTTCCAGTCGCTCTGTGGCTTGACACAGTGAATGACAAGTGTACTAGGCTGGCCCCCCAGTATCATGTGATCACTGTGACCAATCACAGCGATCACAGGACAGTGGTGCGCAATGAATGGCTTTCATTCATAGCCATTCATTGTGTACTATTGTGATAATCTCTGAGATTGGTCACAGTGATCACATGGTACAGACAAGGCCAATCACCATGTGATAGCTGTGGCAAATCACAGCTATCCCATTAGTACAAGATGGCTGTGAATGGATGCCATTCATAAAAATGATTGCTTAGAAAAGCAATCATATTGTTAAAAAAAGTAATAAATCCTGATCAACGCACCAGAGTAGTACAGCATCACTATGGTAGCATTGTACTGCTCTGGTAACAGTAGTTAACAAAAAAATATATATTTTAAAGAAATTGTAAAAACCCCCCAAAAATCTAAACGATTATTTATTTATTTTTTTAGTACACTGTTACCTGTCAGTATCCCTGATGACCATCACACAAGTCATATGGTGATGCTGTACTGTTCTGGTGACAGTATGCAAAAAAAAAGTGAAAAAACACATTTTATTCAATCTTCTTCTTTTTCCAAAATATTGTTTCAAAAAATGACAACTTCAAAAAGGCAGCCATTTCAACCTGGGCTCCGTGGAACCCTACAGTTCCTCCATAGGTTGGTAGGGGTTCCTTGAGCTGTGGGAGATTGGCCTCCCTTTTGATGGTGCCTGCCTTGATTGTTCTGTAGCCAATGCTACTCGGCTGAGCCAGCGGCATGACATCAATTATGTTTTTTTTGTTTTTTTTTTATATATAATCTTTATTCAACATTTTAGGCAGTACAAATCGTAAATACATTGAATAGAAACAAAATAAAAAGTCATCATTCGCAGTTCAGGTGAAGACTGGTAACGGTGATTAGCTATATCAGCACTGTAAGACATATGGAGGTTCTCCTATGTACCGGACAGTCAGTCCCTGTGGACATATCCCCTCTCCCCTCAGGAAGAGGATAGGAGGACCTTACTAACATTGAGTGCAATCAATATAAGACTCATGGAATAAACAGAACACTGATGACCTTAAACTATCTTGAAATGTAATTATTGTTCACACAGCAAGAACATGATGTCCACACCTGGTTCGTTAGCTGGTTAGATACAGCAACAGAAAGGTTGTTAACTGCAGGATTTTGGTCTGCCAGGGCCAGTGGTTTAAATGTGGGATCAGCCAAGGCCAGCAAGGCAATGTCCAAGCTGGAAGAGACTGAGTATGTTCCAGAGATGTGGTCTCTCCAGAGTGCCCAGGTGGAGTCAAATCTTTCCTGAGTGCCCCTGCAGGTTGCAAGCCATTCTTCTGCCTCCATGATCTCCCTCACCTTCTCGACCCACTCCATTTCGCTTAGAATGCACAAGCTTTTCCAGTGGACTGGTATGAGGTTCTTAGCAGCATCGAGGAGGGGAGAGAGAGCACTTTGTTTATAGCGAGAAATAGGCATGGGGGGTTGTGGAGCAGAAAGTGCTTCGGTGAATCAGGGAGGTCCACACCGAGACCATCTGATACGTGTTTACGAACCGTTGACCAAAAGTTGTAGTAAAAGGCAGTCCCACCATATGTAAAGGAACGTTCCTCTCTGTCCACATCCTCTCCAGCACAGATCAGAGGCCAAGGGGTAGTCTTTAGCCATGGTCATAGCAACACAATACCACCTTGACAGCAGCTTATAGTTATTCTTTTGTGTCTTGGGATCCACGGAACTAGAGTGTGCCAGGCGATGCACACGATGCAGTTGTTCGTTAGTGAACTCACACTGGAGGTCACGCTCCCCTTTACCTAATGAAAACCGGTTTGGAACTAGGTTTAGCTGTGTCTAGCAGTTTGTAGAGGGCAGAGATCATGTGAAGCAGAGGAATCTTGGACAGCTTACAAGCGTTCAAACTCTGCAAGAGTAGACTTGATCTGCGACTCATGATGTTGCAAAGCAACAAAGTCAGAAAGCTGACGGTGCCTCAAAAAATTCACATCAATGATGTTTTAATCAGTCTGTAAGGGTGTCAGTCTGATCACCAATGTAAGTAGCATTTTCCTACTGACTCCTAATGAATTGCAGGGGTTCCCCGAGACCTAAAGCTTATTTCAAGGGTTCCTCTTGGGTATAAAAGGTTGAGAAAGGCTGCTTTAAGGGAAGGTTTACCGGATGTTCGGAAAAAACAAACAAAAAAGTACTGCTACAGATTGCTGAGGAGCAGGGGGTCAGTATGGTTTTTAATGACCTGACCGGAGTTTGCTTTAATAGAGGTGTCCCAAGCCTGTGCCGCGGCAGAAAACGTAGCTGTTTTCCGCATGTTAATTCATCTCTAAACTCACAGAGGTGAATTTAGAAAATAAACCCAACACAGCGTGAACAATACGCATTTTATTTTCCACAATTCTTATTTCACCCTCAAACGAATGCCAAACAAATCAATAATTAAATTAATCTATTTCCATGACTAATTGACACTATCTAGAATGGCTTTTAAATAACCGATTTAATGAAGCTCTGACATGTATCCAGCAAAACAAATCAGCTTTGTGACAGACTGCTTTTCGGTTATGGAACTGAATAATGAACTGCTCAATGAAAACTTAGATCTGCGTGTATTAAGGCCCTATTTTAATCCTGTCTTCTCTGCTCCTCCCCTTCTTCCATTGTCCCCTATCCATTTCCTGATAGTTCAGAGCCTTGGGGGTACTCTGCACATGCTCAGTTTGGTGTGCATTGATAGAGAGTTTTTTTTTTTCTTGGGAGGGTGCATGTGATCAGCACAGGGCCAATCAGCACTGTCCAGACAGAGGGTCAGGGGTCCTGCAGCCTCATAGGACAGTCAGAGGAGAATGAAAACTCCTCCTACAAGCAATAACCAAACACTGATAAAAGTCACACGACTGCTATATACTGCTGGTGAGAAAAGTTATTTAGCAGTTTATATTTAGTAAAATAATTGCATTTCCATGTTCTGTGTACTGTGGCAGACTAGATATAGTAAATGCAGGGTCCTGGGTTTAGTAACACTTTAACCACTTCAATACAGGGCACTTACAACCCCTTCCTGCCCAGACCAATTTTCAGCTTTCAGCGCTCTCTTACTTTGAATGACAATTACTCAGTCACGCAACACTGTACCCATATGAAATTTGAGTCCTTTTTTCACACAAATAGAGCTTTCTTTTGGTGGTATTTAATCACTGGGTTTTTTATTTTTTGTGCTATAAATTAAAAAAGACCGTAAATTTTGTGAAAAAAATGCTTTTTTCTTTGTTTCTGTCATAAAATTTTGCTTATTAGTAATTTTTCTTCATAAGTTTTGGCCCAAATTTATACTGCTACATATCTTTGGTAAAAATAACAAACATAAGTTTATATTATTTGGTCTTTGTGAAAGTTATAGAGTCTACAAACTATGGTGCCAATCACTGAAAATTGAACACATCTGATCAGGCCTTCAGTACATCAGGTGTATCTCATTTCTTGAGACACTAACAAGTCAGGAAAGTATAAATACCCCCCAAATGACCCCCTTTTAGAAAGTAGACATTCCAAGGTATTAAAGTGGTTGTAAACCCTCTATCACAACTTCAGCTCATTATAATCCCTAATAATAAAGCTACTGATCACTGTATGTAAAAGCTTCCCTACTTCTATTTTTTTCTTATATTTCGTCCCGCAATGTCTGTTTATGTCCCGGGCGCATGCGCTGTCTGTGCTTCAATTTACGGCACACTCTGTGTGACGTTCCCCCTCCAGCATCATGCCGTGTCTGAGAGTTCCGCTCTGTGCGGCACCGCTTTGAAGACATGCGAGACTGAGCAGTGTTTTCCAGCTTCCTTGCTTGGTTGCCATAGGAAGGTCGAATGAGGCTCGGTAACACATGCTCGCGCATGTGCGAGATTTCAGCAAAGAAAAATAAGGAAGGGTGGAAATGTCCACAGGGGACAAATCAATACTCAAGATGGTGCAGCCTAAATATACTTCTACTTCTAAATATAGTAGGTAAAAAGCGTTTTTGCAGATATTAGACAGGGCAATTATTTTAAATAATGTTACATATTATATGACCTGAAAAACGCAACAAAAAATGCAGAGTTTACTTCCTCTTTAAGTAAGTAGCATGATGAGTTTTTTTTAAGTAATTAATTTTTTCCTACAATTCTTTGCAAAATGAAGATTTTTTTTTTTTTTTAGTTACAAAATTGTTATATTATCAGGTTATTTCTCACACACAGCATATGCATACAACAAATTACACCCCAAAATACATTCTGCTACTCTTCCCAAGTATGGCGATACCACATGTGTGAGACTTTTACACAGCCTCGCCACATACAGAGGCCCAGCATTGAAGGAGTACCTTCAGGCGTTCTAGGAGCATAAATTACACATCTCATTTCATTCCTACCTATCACACTTTAGAAGGTCCTTGAGCACCAGGACAGTGGAATTACCCACAAAATGACCCCATTTTGGAAAGCAAACACCCCAATTTATATTCTATGAGGCATGGGCTACAAATAGGTACTTGGGTACTCTGATGGGCTGCAGATAGGTACTCGGGTACTCTGATGGGCTGGTAACAGGTACTCGGGTACTCTGATTGCCTAGTGACAGGTACTCAGGTACTCTGATGGGCTACAGATAGGTACTTGGGTACTCAGATGGACTGTGACAGGTACTCAGGTATTCAGATGGACTGTGACAGGTACTCAGGTACTCATATGTACTGTGACAGGTACTCAGGTACTCATATGGACTGTGACAGGTACTCAGGTACTCATATGGACTGTGACAGGTACTCAGGTACTCAGATGAACTATGACAGGTACTCGGGTACTCAGATGGACTGTGACAGGTACTCAGGTACTCATATGGACTGTGACAGGTAATCAGGTACTCATGTGGACTGTGGCAGGTATTCGGGTACTCAGATGAACTGTGACAGGTACTCGGGTTCTCATATGGGCTGCAGATAGGTACTCGGGTAATCTGATGGCCTGGTGACAGGTACTTGATGGTCTGGTGACCATCATGGTGACCTCTGATGGTCTGGTGACAGGTACTCGGGTACTCTGATGGCCTGGTGACAGGTACTCGGGTACTCTGATGGCCTGGTGACAGGTACTCGGGTACTCTGATGGCCTGGTGACAGGTACTCGGGTACTCTGATGGGCTACAGATAGGTACTCTGGTACTCTGATGGGCTGATGACTGGTATTTGGGTACTCTGAAGCACAGTGACAGATACTCAGGTACTCAGATGAACTGTGAAAGGTACTCGGGTACTCAGGTACTCAGATGAACTGTGATAGGTACTTGGATACTCAGATGAACTGTGACAGGTACTCGGGTACTCAGATGAACTGTGACAGGTACTCGGGTACTCAGATGGTCAGTGACAGGTACTCAGATACTCAGATGAACTGTGAAAGGTACTCGGGTACTCAGATGAACTGTGACAGGTACTCGGGTACTCAGATGAACTGTGACAGGTACTCACGTACTCATATGGACTGTGACAGGTACTCATATGGTCTGTGACAGGTACTCGGGTACTCAGATGGACTGTGACAGGTACTCAGGTACTCATCTGGACTGTGAAAGGTACTCGGGTACTCAGATGAACTGTGACAGGTACTTGGGTACTCAGATGAACTGTGACAGGTACTCACGTACTCATATGAACTGTGACAGGTACTCATATGGTCTGTGACAGGTACTCGGGTACTCAGATGGACTGTGACAGGTACTCAGGTACTCATATGGACTGTGACAGGTACTCGGGTACTCAGATAAACTGTGACAGGTACTCGGGTACTCAGATGGACTGTGACAGGTACTCAGGTACTCATATGGACTGTGACAGGTACTCAGGTACTCTGATGGGCTACAGATAGGTACTTGGGTACTCAGATGGACTGTGACAGGTACTCAGGTATTCAGATGGACTGTGACAGGTACTCAGGTACTCATATGTACTGTGACAGGTACTCAGGTACTCATATGGACTGTGACAGGTACTCAGGTACTCATATGGACTGTGACAGGTACTCAGGTACTCAGATGAACTGTGACAGGTACTTGGGTACTCAGATAAACTGTGACAGGTACTCGGGAACTCAGATGGACTGTGACAGGTATTCAGGTACTCAGATGGACTGACAGGTATTTAGGTACTCGGGTACTCAGATGAACTGTGACAGGTACTCGGGTACTCAGATGAACTGTGACAGGTACTCAGGTACTCAGATGGACTGTGACAGGTACTCGGGTACTCAGATGGACTGTGACAGATTTTTAAAGTAATTTACTAGACTGCTCCAGGGGGGGGTCTTCTTCCGGCTTCGGGGTCTTCTTCCGGCTTCGGGGGTCTTCTTCCGGCTTCGGGGGTCCTTCCGGTTCCTCTTCTCTCGGCGTCCGGTTGGTTCTTCTCCGCTCTCTCTGGCCTCTTCTCCCGGTGTTCTAGTTCTTCTGCCGGCTCCTCCGCTATCTTCATGCCGCTCTTTTGCCAGCGGAGGCCCGGACTTCCGGTTTCTTGGCTTCTGGGCTTCTTCTCTTCTTCCGATGTTGACACGACGGTCTCTCAGGCTGGAATGCTCTCTGAGCGCTCAGATGTGACTTATATAGGTGGAGACCCCACCCTCTTATGCCGTCACAGTCCCTGGGCATGCTGGGACTGTGACGTTTTAGGGGGGACGTGGACCGTCGGACCAAGTCTGCTGGAAAGTCCACTCGTGTGTACGAGGCATTAGTGGCACTTTTTGTTTACAAATTTAAATCAGTATTGTTTGCTCGAAAAATACTTATAACCCGCAAACATTATACATTTGTTTTTTTATCAGAGACCCTAGGGAATAAAATGGCGTTTATTGCAATTTTTTATGTCACACGGTATTTGCGCATCGGTTTTGCAAACGCATTTTTTTAGAAAAAATTGTATTTAATGAATAAAAATAAAACGCAAAGATTACCCCAATTTTTTTTGTATAATGTGAAAGATGATGTTATGCCGAGTAAAATGATACCTAATGTGTCAAGCTTTAAAATTGCGCACGCTAAGGTACCTAAAAGTCTCCATAGGCGATGCTTTAAACACTCCTTCATACTCACCTATGTATTCCTATGGAAAGCCCACTAGGAGGTGCATCACTGTCAACATAATTGGTGGCAACAGTAGCTTAGTTGAAAAATTAAAAATGACCTTTTCTATCAGATCCAGAGTGGACAATGATTTATTCTTGAGTTACCAGATAGTATTTAAGACCTGATGGAAAATGTACCCCTGCAATACCTCTTCTGCACTAAAATTCACTTACCTGCTGATGGGGAAATTTCATATTTCCTTATTATTAAGGAGGAATGTATTCCAAAATGTATTCTGCTACATATTTTTGGTTAAAAAATATCAATGTATATTGATTGGTTTATGCAAAAGTTATAGCATCTACAAACTATGGAATATATATAGAAATTTTTATTTATTTATTTTTTATACTAGTAATGGTGGCGATCAGCTACTTATAGCGAGACTGCGATATTGCGGTGGACAATCTGACACTAATTGACACTTTCTGGGAACCAGTAACACCAATACAAAGATTAGTACTAAAAAATATGCACTGTCTCACGGTGGAATTTACAGTACGATCCCACAAAGATTTCACTGGGAAATTCATACGCGCCCTTCTAATTCCAAGGCCTACTACAATTTTAAGTGTTCTAGTTGATTTATGTAATTAACAATTTGATTTTTTTTGCACTTTAAATGTACCTCAATGATAACATTGTATTTCAAGTGTGTAATGTCATTTGGCTCAATGTCTAATTTCATGTACCATGCAGATACTTTAACCACTTAAGGACCGAGCCTCTTTCTGAGATTTGTTGTTTACAAGTTATAGTTTTTTTTTGCTGGAAAATTACTTAGAACCCTCAAACATTATACATTTTTTTTTCTAACACCCCAGAGAATAAAATGACAGTCGTTGGAATACTTTCTGTCACACCGTATTTGCACAGCGGCCTTACAAGCGCACTTATTTGTGGAAAAAATACACTTTTTTGAATTAAAAAATAAGACAACAGTAAAGTTAGCCCAATTTTTTTTATATATATTGCGAAAGATAATGTTACGCCGAGTAAATTGATACCCAACATGTCACGCTTCAAAATCGCGCCCGCTCGTGCAATGGCGACAAACTTTTACCCTTAAAAATCTTCATAGGCGACGTTTGAAAAATTCTACAGGTTGCATGTTTTAAGTTACAGAGGAGGTCTTGGGCTAGAATTATTGCTCTCACTCTACCTATCGCGGCGATACCTCACAGTTTGAACATCGTTTTCATATGCGGGCGCTACTCACGTAAGCGTTCGCTTCTGCATGCAAACTCGTCGGGACGGGGCGCGTTTAAAAAACATTTTTTTCTATTATTATTTATTTTACCTTTTATTTTTACACTGTTTTTTTTTTTTTTTTTTTTTTAAATTGTCACTTTTATTCCTATTACAAGGAATGTAAACATCCCTTGTAATATAAAAAAGCATGACAGGACCTCTTAAATATGAGATCTGGGGTCAAAAAGACCTCAGATCTCATATTTAGACTAAAATGCAATAAAAAAAAATAAAAAATTTGCAATTTAAAAAAATTATTTAAAAAAATGGCCCTTTAAGAGCTGTCAAAACGTCAATTCCGCCCAGCAATTGTATGGAGACGGGTGGGGGCCATCTTCCCCTCACTCGTCTCCATACCCGACAGGAGAACAGACGCGATCGCCTCTGCTGCTGCCGACGGCGCCGGTACGCGGCGGAGGGCACCAGATCGCAGCGGGGGGGGGGGGGCCCTCTCCCGCCACAGATAAAAGTGATCCTGCTGCCATAACAACTATATCCTCCTTCAAACAGCCGCCGTATAACGACAGCGGGCGATCCGTAAGTGGTTAATAAAAACATTGAAACAAAAAATAAACATACACTCTCAATGCACTAATGACACTGTCTGGGAAGGAGTTAAACATCTAGGGCGATCAAAGGTTTAACTTTGTGCCTAGCTAGCGTTTTTGTGTACTGCATGTGCTGCTTTTGCTAGGGGAAGAAATGGATTCTATGCAGGAACACAGAATGCATCCTTTCCCCCCTGTCAGAACAGCGATCTGACTTGTTTACATATTTAGATCCCAGTTCTGTGTTGTTTACTGACAATCAGCGGGGTGCCGGAGGCCATCGAGTCCCCAGCACCTACAGATCGGCTTCTGCTGTAAATATTCACAGCAGAAGTGGTGCGTGCGCCCCCTGCAGGCGGAAGCTTGGAATTGCGTATATATACGTGATCCAGCGCACAGCTGCTGCCCTGTAGCATAGGGTGGTCAGCAGTATGTATTTATGAAAGCTTTTAGTTTGGGGGGGGGGGGGGGTAAGGAACTTGGAGTTCTGCTTTAAATGCAGTACAAAACTTCATTATGGAAGAATAAAGTTTGTTTCTACTTCCCATATTTTTTCTGTTGCTTTTCTATAAACCAAACGCAGTCGTCTAGTGTAAATGAAGCCTAAAACTCTCAGTAGCCAGCAATCAATATCGCCCATGTAGCTTAGGTCTACATCAGTCCATTCACTTGTAATGAAGGCTTCGTGTACAGATTGTACCCTTCCTACAGTTCTATAATATTGGATTGTATTGTGCGCTGCAATGTAAATGTAGATTATTTCTTCCCATACAGTCCTAGTTTTATATAAAACGCTCACCAATCAGCTGATTACCTGGGGCTGGCTGCCTGAAACATTTGGATCCCTATTGTTACTGCTGTGCCAACACATTTAATTGGTACACCTGTTGTTTTTTTTCTTCCAAGAAAGCAAAGTAATGATTTTTTTTTTTTTCGGAAGCGCATTGAGACTGAAGGGTGGAAAAAAAAAATCTGTTGTCCACCCCGTATGAGCCGTGATTGATTGTAACCTGCTGGCGTTCTCCAACGTATCGCACATTCTCAAATGTATTTCTTTCACTGAGACTCAAAGAGCAGGCTTTTGACAAGCGTTCCGAATCCTTCATTGTGTGTAAGGAAATACAATTCAAGTTGATTGGCTGCCAGGGTCAGGGAGACCGTAGCAGGCGCAGCCATAGGGAAATGGCGCAAGCAAAGGAAAAATTGAACCCTGGGCCAGAGCAGCCATGGAATCACGGGGTCCAGCATTAGATTATATTGTATAAAGCAGGTGAGCAAAAGACGGCTTAAAGCAGAACTCCACTTTTGTTGGAAAAAAAAAGATAAAAAAGATAATTAGCTTCATAAGTGGGTGGCCCCGCCCCTTGCCTATATAAGAGCTGTCAAAGCCAAAGAGATGGTGGGTAGCCTCTTAGGAGGTGAAGCTCTTTTTGACATTTTTCTATTTTTCGGGTTGACGGCGTCGTGATGGACATCGAGGAACACTATTTTTTTTTTCTTATAATAAAGGATTTGTCAAAAACAAAAAAAATGTTTGTGTTTCTTAATTTTTGGTACTTTTTTGGTGAATGGTTACAGGTATGATGTACACGATACCCATTCACACGGGGGGGGGGATCCAGGGGCTTCCAGATTCTGCTAAGCCCCCCACCTGTAGAACCCAACAACCACAGCCCAGGGTTGTCGGGAAGAGGCCCTTGTCTCCCATCATCATGGGGACAAGGTGCTTTGGGGTGGGGGAGGTTCAGCGCCCCCTGTCCCAAAGCACCCCCCATGTTGAGGGCATGTGGCCTAGTATGGTTGGGGGGGCGCTCGCCCCCCCCTTTCCTGACCTGCCAGGCTGCGTGCTCAGATAAGGGTCTGGTATTGATTTTGGGGGGGAGGCTGTTTTTTTTTTTTAATTTTGGAGTGGGGTTCCCCTTAAAATTCATATCAGACCCGAAGGGCCTAGTATGGACGGGGGGGGGGGGGGATCCTACACCATTTTTTTAAACATTTTTCTTTTTCCGGGCATTCTTTATCTTTATATTCATCTTTCAGAGAGGAAGCCCGCAGACAGATGATGACTCATGGTTGTTAAGGACTCGGGCGGCCGGCTTCCCACCCCGCTGCTTAACAACCAGGTATTTCTTCACACAGAATTTGAATCGGTCGTTTTTCGACTGATCCCAATTCTAATTGTTCTAAAAAGTTGGAATTCGTTAGAAAAGGAATAAACAAAACTAATTTTAAATAAATTCATTACTAATCGCTACTATTTCATTTGGCGATTCGGATACATCTGAATCTCCGAATAACCAAAAATTTGCCCGAATTTGTATTCGGACTGAAACGAATTGCACATGTCTAGCATTTGCCAAGCTTCAAAAAATCAGCACGGAAGCATAACAAAAAAACACATAAAAAAGCATGCTGAGGTGGTAGACGTTTTATTGTGTGTTAAAGTCAAAAGAAGTGTAAATGAGCCCTCAAGGTGTCCATTTTCAAGCATTTGGACCCAGTGAGAAATCAATCTGTCATTGCTTCCTTTAGAAGGAGCTTTCCTGCAGAGGGCGTGACACCAATTAATTATTTCAGCTGGAGCTACTGAGCTCTGTAAACAACAGGCTATTTACAACAATTAACTAACACTCCCGCTGCTGGCAGGATTGGAGGATAGAAATATTAATGGAATAATTTGTTTGCAGCACACATATTTTATTTACTTTTTTTTGTTTCTGACTCAAAAAATAAATAAGTATACTAATGCTCATTCTCTTAAAAATAAAATAAATAATAATAAAAGAATAAAAACTGAATTAAATAAAAACTAAATTAATACTGTACCCCTCACACTTTTCCCCATGTTTTGTCTCTTTAAAAATCCAGTAAGCTCCTAACTTCCTGGTAACACAGGCATCAGACACTCCTGGAAGTGCCAAATGCTGCAGAGTCTTATTCTTAGTTAACTGTCGGGGCTGGGCTCAGCTCTTCCTTAACAGAGTTGGACACTCAGCTGTTGGCTAATTGCCAGCTCCTATCTCTCCACAGTTACTCAGCTGTTGATGATATCCTGCTCGTCAGTCCTGCCTACTTAAGCCGTGCAGCCCAGTTGATCTCTGCCTTGTCTCGGACTGATTTCCTGGTTAATGACATTAAATCTTTGTGGGGCAATAAAAACAGAAGGTTGAGTCATGTCTTTTAGCCCTTCCCCAATGGCCTCCCCTGCAAAGGCAGCTATATGAGGATATACAGTGCAGTGACAATTTTCATTACGGTGCATTAAAAATGATTCCACCCGTCACACTTGGTGGACAGTACCACCTGCAAAAATGCGACCCATTTAGGTGAATTGGGCCACAAGTGAAATATACACAGTTACAGCATGGTGTTGTAGGCGTTTAGGCTAGGCTCACACGTTGTGCATGTGCATGTGGTTCCAAGTGGTTACGCACACCGTGTGTAGGGCAGCTCATTCATTTAATAGGCTGCCTTGTGCATGTTAAAAACTCTAAAGAAGTCCCTGACCCTTCTGAGAAGTCACGCCACACGGAAAACATCAGAGGGACATTGCTCCAAATCAGGGACAGTCCCTCCAAATCAGGGACAGTTGGGAGCTATGCAAATGTGAACCTAGCCTTAGTGGTTAAAACAGGTGGTCAGGAGGCAACATATTGCCTCCTCCTTGCCTGTCAAATATCCTCTGAAATGCAATCTACTGCAGATGTTTCTTCAGAGGGTAACGCTTGTGCAAACAAGCGCTTAGGCTAGGCTCACATTTGTGTGCTGCGGAAATGCATGTAACATCACAAGCTTTTCTGCAACCCGCAGAGACATACTGTCCTTTTGCAGACACGTGACAGTACAATGAAGAGCCTAATCACATCAGCATGTCACACTAATGTGTGGGGTTTTTTTGCACACTTGTTGCAAGAGATGCATAGGGCAGCCAATGCACTTAATGGGCTGCCCTACTCCTGCCAAACATGCCAAAGAAGCTCTTGCACCTTTTTCAGGTGTTGAGCCTTGCGGTTTTTTTTTACCAAGCATCTGTCGTGACAAAATGTGCAACTGCTAGCCAAGTTTGGAGTGACTTTCGAAATCCATGGCAAGTGCGATGCTCATTTGTAGTGCAAAACCAGCAAGTATGAATGGGGCTCCGATTCATATAGGCACCCCGATGCGTCCGGGAACATGCGCGTTTTTGTGTGTGCCAAAATGCATGATGCTGAAGTACCACGTGCCTTTGTGCAGCGCAATGTCTCAAAAGGGTCAGGGACTCGTGTTTCTTGCGAGTTGGGAAGTCGATTGATTTAACTTGGCTGCTCTACATGCAACACTTGAAACACGTGGGAATGCACATGCATGCACAGAGTGTGAACCTAGCCTTACAGAGGCTGCAACTCTGAAACAAAGAGGAAGTGGTAGACACCAGCCACAAAAGAGGTGCATTTAGAGACTCTGTTGCAGGGGCCTTTGTCTGGGTTAATAAAGCTAAATTCCAGGACGTCAGCCACTTTGCAAGAAGTGCAGGTGCACTGTGATTTAGGTCCAAGGAGGTGCATGACATCTCCTGAACTTATCTCTAATATTTATATCTGGCAGGGTTATGGCTCTGCCAGAGGAATACAGTGACACCCGGGGATGTGAGAGAGGAGAGAGATGCACACGGAGCAGCTTTGCCCGCCACTACCCATTCAGAGAAGCCTTTGTATTTTGCGAATAAGTTCACACAGTACAAAGTAGGGGTGCAACGGATCAAAAAACTCACGGTTCGGATCGTTCCTCGGATCAGGAGTGATGGATCGGATCATTTTCGGATCAAAAAAAAAAAAATTAATTGAATTTACAAAAACCTGTGAAAATTCCACCACCATATAGTCCCCACTGTAATATCCACATCTCCCCCACTGTAATATCCACATCTCCCCCCACTGTAATATCCACATCTCCCCACACTGTAATATCCACATCTCCCCCCACTGTAATATCCACATCTCCCCCACTGTAATAATACCCACATCTCCCCCCACTGTAATATCCACATCTCCCCCACTGTAATATCCACATCTCCCCCACTGTAATATCCACATCTCCCCCACTGTAATATCCACATCTCCCCCACTGTAATATCCCCATCTCCCCCCACTGTAATATCCACAATCTCCCCCACTGTAATATCTACATCTCCCCCCCCCCCACTGTAATATCCACATCTCCCCCCACTGTAATATCCACATCTCCCCCACTGTAATATCCCCATCTCCCCCCACTGTAATATCCACATCTCCCCCACTGTAATATCCACATCTCCCCCACTGTAATATCCCCATCTCCCCCCACTGTAATATCCACAATCTCCCCCACTGTAATATCTACATCTCCCCCCCCCCACTGTAATATCCCCATCTCCCCCCACTGTAATATCCACATCTCCCCCACTGTAATATCCACATCTCCCCACACTGTAATAATACCCACATCTCCCCCCACTGTAATATCCACATCTCCCCCCACTGTAATAATATCCACATCTTCCCCACTGTAATAATATCCACAATCTCCCCCACTGTAATATTCACATCTCCCCCACTGTAATATTCACATCTCCCCCACTGTAATATCCACATCTCCCCCCACTGTAATATCCACATCTCCCCCCACTGTAATATTCACATCTCCCCCACTAATATCTACATCTCCCCTATGATTGGAGCTTGCTTGCTTGCAGTTGAGGCGGCTGATGATGACGTCAGCGCGCCGCTCACCTAGGCCGCCGCCGGGTGTACCAAGATGGCCGCTGCTCCGGGGCTAGGCCGAAGCCGCGGCCCTTCCTAAGGCCAAGGCGGCGGAGCGCTCCACAGATCGCGTGTGTGCCGATCCGAACAGGCTGAACCGTTCGGATCACGGATCAGTGACGATCCGTTGCACCCCTAGTACAAAGGCTTCTGTGATTGGGCAGGAGAAGTGAAGGGGCAGGCATAACAGCTGTACCGACTCTAATGTTGAAGATGCTTAGACCTGAAGCATCAGCTTTGGGCAATACAGTGATAGCCTCTTCTGGGAGTTCAATAAAATTGTTAGATGTAAATAACAGAGATAAGCCCAGGAGATGTCATGCACCTCCTTGGACTTAACTCATAGTGTGCCCTCACATTTTACAAAGGAGCAGAATTCCTGAAATCCAGCTTTAACAGGGTCACTTTAACTTTCTAATGTTCATAGAGGAATAACACTTTGCTGTGTTGAGACCAGTGTAATGCAGACAAGTGTTTCTCCATCTCGGTGTCTGAAGAAGACAGTATTTTTGGGATGTGCCGTCTGAATGGGATGAGGTTGAGACGTATTGAACATGGAAAGTCCTTAATGGATGCCTGGCTCAGCCAAAAACCTTTGTATCTCTTATTGAACCTCACTTACTGTAGAACAATACGGAAGACCTGCTGGTAATTGTAGACTTTCCTCCTTGCTAATGCCTTCTCTTAGCACGCCATTTCTAGTAATCATCGACTGATTCGGGGAAGCAACTAGACTGTGGGCATTAAAGTTTTAAATAAGGTTTGGTTTTAATTATGATTAGGAGGATAAAATATTCAAACATAGATTAGGAAAACGAATCTGACATCTTTATTGCAAAGGTAGAGCTTTTCCTATTCTCTCTATTGCCTTTCATTTTTACTGTATCTGATGGCCTCTTGGATGTTGTATTAACCTCAGCCTGTCCGTTTTATGGAAATCATAGCGAGATACATTTATCAGATCCAGCCAAATAGTGGAATCTATCACTAAACTGGTAATACCATCCAGCAACCATTGCAGCCTTGTTAAAGTCAGAAGGTCCGGAGTTAATATTATTCAATTGCGGCCAGAGATCCAGCTGTGTGATAGGCAGAAAGGACTGCAGTGTCTTGTCACATGACCCTATGCTTTCACGCTCTCTGTCTGAAAAATGGCAAAACGTCTAAAATAAATGTTCTCTTGTTCAGATTGGGGTTGAACATGGGAAAAATCAACCAATTCCCCTTTCAGCCCTGGTTCACATTAATGCGATTTGGCATGTCAAATCGTATGCCAAATCGGCGGCAATGGCACTTGCGGTGCCCCACCGATTCCCAAAAGCAGTTTCCGTACTACTTTTGGCGATTTTGGGGTGCGATTTCCATTGACATCTGTGCAGCAACCCGCACAGACGTCTCCGAAATCGCCACCCCCCCCCCCCCCGAAGTCGTGACTGACGTGTGGGAATGAAATCGTGCGAGTTCAGCTGAACTTTCCCGCAGTCAGTGTGAACCTGGGCTTAAGCTCAACAGTGTGAATGGAGGAATCTCTATTGCCAGCTTCTTTATTAACCACTTCAGCCCCAGAAGGATTTACCGCCTTAATGACCAGGCCATTTTCTGCGATACGGCACTGCGTTATTTTATCTGACATTTGCGCGGTCGTGCGACGTTGTACCCAAATAAAATTGATGTCCTTTTTTTCCCACAAACAGAGCTTTCTTTTCGTGGTATTTGATCACCTCTGCGATTTTTATTTTTTTGCGCTATAAACGGAAAAAGAGCAACAATTTTGAAAAAGAAAACAATATTTTTTACTTTCTGCTATAATACTTATCCAAAAAAAAAAATGTCTTCATCAGTTTAGGCCAATATGTATTCTTCAACATATTTTTGGTTGAAAAGAATCCCAATAAGCATATATTGATTGTTTTGCGCAAAAGTTATAGAGTCTACAAACTATAGGATAGATTTAGAAGTTAACAGGAAAAATCTAATAAATATTCCTGTGCACACCAATATAAAAACAGTTCGATAAACCTAAGGCCTCATGCACACAGGGCGTTTTTGCAGCTGCTTTTAGCAGCGTCAGACTTTTTTTTTTGCAGCTGAAAAACGCCTCTCCATGTTATTCTATGTGTCCATGCACACACAGGCTTTTAGGAGCTGTAAGTGGCATAGGAGTTTTCAAGCTGTAAAAAGAAAAAACCCAGGGTCAGCGCGTTCTGAGGACCGGCGTTAGAGCTGTAAAAACGTCTGACGCTGGTAAAAGCTGCTAAACATGGCTTAACACTGGATACAACCTCGATAAGCCTCGTCAAGCGTTTTTTTTTTTACATGTCAAAATCAATGGTTCCCTATGAGAGCCCATTGATTTGAATAGAAGTCGCACTACAAGTCGAATCATGCGGTGCGGCTTGTTCAGTGAGGATCTTAAAGTTGAACCCTCACCAAAATGAACTGTTGTGGGGTCCACCCCCAAAAGCATACCAGACCCTTTGGTCTGGTATGGAGATTAAGGGGAACCCCCACGCCCCAAAAAATTGGCGATGGGGTCCCCCCCAAAATTCATACCAGACCCTTATCCGAGCACGCAGCCCAGCATGTCAGGAAGGGGGGGGGGGGGCGAGCGCTGATGTAAAAAGGAGGAAATTCTCAGCATAGAAACTCACTAAAAACTGAGCATGTGCAGAGCTGCCAACACTGCTCTGCAAAATCCCCAGCTGAATTGGGGACATGGACAGAAGTTGGAGATAGAGAACAGCAGGATCAACAAGGTTTTTTGCAGAATACCGAAATCTCATAGTGACTCAACAAGAGGGCCCCCAGATCCCGACTCCCCACCCTATGTGAATGAGTATGGGGTACAATACATTGTACCCCTATCTATTCACCCAAAAAGAAGTAATATGTATGTAAGTAATAAAGTAATATGCAAAGTGGTTGGAGGGAAGCTTCAGAATGGCAAAGATGTTTTTTTTACAAATTATGTGAGCAGACTGCAGTTCCTCTTTAAGGTGGCCCAGTGTTACTTGTTGTGTGCCCCCCCCAAATCTCAACAGTCATTAGTGAAAGAACTGATCTGTAACAAAATTGTGATGGTGGTCTCTAGCAGTCCCTGGTAGCATGTCCCCAATCTTTATCTATCTCATGTAGCATGTCTCTACATTCCAACCACCAGTGCCGGGACAAGATCACCCAGCTCCCAAGGCGTAGAAGCCAAACAGCGCCCCACCCCCCCCTTCATTGAGTGCAAACTTAGGGGATGTTACCAAAGCAGTCACCTGCTTGAGAAAATGCCTTGTATCAGAATGAGCTCCCTGGCGCCCCCATCTACAGAGTAAACCGCTGCGCCCAGGGCAGCCTCCCCTTCTGCCCACCCCTAATCCCGGCCCTGCCAAAAACACCTGTAGCATGTCCACAGTCTCCCGTAGAGTTGCCACCTCATCGCTTTAAACCCGAACACATCTTAATTACACAGGTTCTGTGGCTGATTAAGGTGGTAATTAAACTCACTTGCCTTATCTGCATTTAATTAGCCTCAGAACCTGTGTAATTCATATGTGTTTGGGTTTAAAGGGATGAGGTGGCAACCCTAGTCTCCCGCCATCTCCTGTATTATGTCTGTAGTCCCTGACAGTTTTCTGTAGCATTATACATACTGAATAATGTATGTGGTATCACCAAGGGGCCCCCTATGGTTGTATGTGCACCAACCCTAATCTATGGCCACCTAGACCAGGGGTCTTCAAACTACGGCCCTCCAATTGTTCAGGAACTACAACTCCCATCATGCCTTGTCATGTCTGTGAATGTCAGAGTTTTACAATGCCTCATGGAACGTGTAGTTCCACAACAGCTGGAGGGCCGTAGTTTGGTGATCCCTAACCTAGACAATCCCACCACAAAACGAAATGCCACGCAATGGCGAGAATAAGAATTCAGCAAACTAACTTCTGCAGGCACCACTGAATAAATAGCGATTAGACATTCATTCTGCATTCTCATTGCTGATTCTCTACAGCATTCCATTTTTCTTCCCTAATTATTTTCACCTCAGGACTCCTCTCTCTGCTTTGCATTGTAATCATGGGAGCCTGTCGTGTTTACAGAACAAATACTCTTCTCTAATTAAATGATTTGTTCTAACATCACTCTCGGGCTCCGGCTTTCTTATTACCTTGGGTGCGTCTGGCTCCGTCTGCACTTTCTTGGGTGTCCCCTTGGGCTCCGGAACTTTTGAAGTGTCCTTAGCGGAGGGTGAGTCAGTGTGTTCCCCCTGGAGGTTCACGTTGATGTTGTCCGCGCTGGCAGCGTGGTCGATATTATTGGAGTTCCGATTGCAATGAATAGCTGGAAGAAATGAAAGAAAACTGCTTAAGAAAAGCGACACCTGTGCAATTTTACAAATAAAGGAAAACTTTCTACTTCGCTGAAAGAGCAACTCAAAAAAAAAATCCGCAATTTGTTCTTTGATTGGATACTCTAGTACTGTACAGTATGGATTTTTTTTGCTGACTTGCAGAAAACTGTTTAACCACTTCAATACCGGGCACTTGGACACCTTCCTGCCCAGACCAATTTTCAGCTTTCCGCGCTGTCGCATTTTAAATGACAATTGCGCTGTCATGCTACACTGTACCCAAACTAAATCATTATCATTTTGCTCCCACAAATGAGCTTTCTTTTGGTGGTATTTGATCACCTCTGGGGTTTTTATTTTCTGCTAAACAAAAAAAAAGACCGAACATTTTGAAAAAGACGTTTTTTTTGTTTCTGTTACAAAACTTTGTAAATAAGTAAGTTTTCTCCTTCACTGAAGGGCACTGATGGGGCTGCACTGACAGGCACTGATAATGCGGCACTGAAGGGCATCGATGAAGTGGCACTGAACTGATGGGCACTGATGATGGGCACTAATATGCGGCACTGATGGGCACTGAAAGGTGGCACTGATGGGCACTGAAAGGCGGCACTGATGGCTGGCACAGATGGGCACTGATAGGTATCATGGATGGGCATGGATTGGCACTGATGTACACTAATGGATGATACTGAGGGGCATCACTGATTGGCAGGCATTATTGTTTGGCACTGATTGGCATCCATTGTGGGCACTGATTGGCATCCCTGGTGGCCATGGGTGGCATACCTGATGTTGACTAGTGGTGGGCATCCCTGGTGGCATCCCTGGTGGTCCAGTGTGGGCATCCTGGGGGGGGGGGCTGCACTGATAATCAATCAGCACAGACCCCCCTGTCAGAGGAGCAGCCGATCGGTTCTGCTCTACTCGCGTCTGACAGACGCAAGTGAGGAAAAGCCGATCAACGCCTCTTCCTGTTTACACTGTGATCAGCCGTAATTGGACACGGGATTGAAGTTGCGGTGAGTCAGACTGACACACCGCAACAATGATCACCGTGATGCGCGCCCCCGGGGGCGCACAGCGGCTTGATATCCTGGTGACGTCATATGATGTCCGGTCAGGATATCGCAACCACCTTGCCAACGTCATTTTGCTATATGGCGGACGGAAAGTGGTTAACAAGTGAATTGCTAATGGGTCAGTCCAACCAAAACTGATATGCTAGAGAGTTCAATCACCTAATGTTCATTCTCAATGGGGCTGATTCACTAAAACCCCCTGTACACACGATGAGAATATCGGACGAATGATCATCAGGTAATCAGATAATCAATCGCACAATTTCACTCCCGCATGTCAGTCCTGATTTCGGCCGCAATTTCAGAGACATCTGTGCAGGTTAAAATCGCAGGCCCGAGATCGCAAAAAGTAGTACAGAAACTACTTTTTGAAATCGATCGGGCGCTGCAAATGGGGACGGTGCCATTGCCAACAATTGCCGCCGATTTGACATGCGATTTGACATGTCAAATCGTACCAAGAGTGCAAAATCTGGTGCAGCTGTGCATAGAAACCAATCAGCTTTCAGTTTTTTTGGCAAGGCTCAGGTGAACAAGCTGATTTGACATTGAACTTAGACCATTCCTGATTTTTGGTATTTGCATTTACAGTTAGAGCTACATACTGCTTATGATTTCTGAGGTCCTGAGGAAGCGGGGGCTCATGCGAAACGCGTGGAATACAAATACTTACGGAAATCATTGACTAATCGTATTCAAGCTATATAGCAGCTCTACGCCTATACTCAATGCTGTATGGTATACTATACTATGTACAATACTACATATACTACTATACTATACTATGTGATGTTTACATGTCCTTTTAATATGTAATTTAATCAAGATTTTTGTTTTTTTTTTTACATGATTTTGAAGCATTTTTAGTTCTCATAGGCATTAAGGTTTTATTATTATTATTATTTATTATTATTAGATTGTTACGTTCCATTCGTTTAGATACGGCATTCGTTATTTTAAGAAAATTCGCTCAAATACGTTCACAAACAGCCAAATTTGAAAGGAAATTCCTATAATTTAATATTTATTATTGGTTAGTTATTATTTCAGATTTTCGAATTTTCAGATTTTCATTCTTTTGAATGTTCAGATTTTCATTCTTATTTTTGGATTTTCAAATTTACAAATTTTAGAATTTTGGAATTTCCTAATTTCGAATTTTCGAATTTCCGAACTTCCAAAATTTTGAATTTCCGAAATTTTGAATTTCTGAATCTCTGAAATTCCGAAATTTTGAATTTCCGAATCTCCGAAATTCCGAATTTCCGAAAATTCGGAAATTCAAAATTCGTAAATTCAAAATTTCGGAAATTGAAAAATTCGTAAATTCTGAAATTAACGAATTTGTCAAAATCCGTTAAAAAAAGAATTTGGAACTAAATGAATTGCACATGTCTACTAAGGTACCTAACTCACATCCATACATACAATACACATACCAGGGCCAATTTAGACAGGAGCCAATTAACCTACCAGCATGTCTTTAGAGTGTGGGAGGAAACCGGAGTACCCGGAGGAAACCCACGCAGGCACAGGGAGAACATACAAACTCCAGGCAGGTAGTATCATGGTTGGGATTCGAACCGACAACCCTAGTGCTGAGAAGCGCTAACCACTTAGCCACTGTGCTGTCCACAGGTAACAATTTCATTCTTTTTACCTGGTGTTTCCATATTTTTGTACAACCTTTTATTAGTTTGGACACAAGCATGGACTGATTTTAGGCACAGCATTATGTATCTGTAATATTGGTGTGTTATTTTCATGCATGTATAATCATTACATTTAAAGCATTGATTTATTGCACAGGTTTAATATTCTGACAGATCAGTAGCGCAGTACTTTATTAATTCATTACACTTTTGGAATTGTGGGAACGCAATTTAGCGCCTGCTGCCACCGCGCTATTATTCATTTTGTTATTGTTTATCAATATTCATTTGTGAGTTCGATCTTGGTTTGAGAGTGCAGGAGTTCTTTATACTAATTTATAAAGCCAGACGCATGACACTAATGATCTGTATGAGACGGCATTCTGACCACCACTGTAAAGGTTGCGTTCTTCCTACTATTACCAATGGGGCATTTTTACTACTGAACCCCAATGAACTGGTTTAAGTGGGGGCTGAAAATTATTTTAGGGGTTGCTCTGGAGGAAAAAGATGGAAAAAGTTGCTATAGGACAATAGAGGATCTAATCAGGACAGAATTTAGAGAGCAACCGGGCTCTAAAATGATTTATCTATGGCAGGGATATGCAATTAGTGGACCTCCAGCTGTTGCAGAACTACAACTCCCATGAGGCATAGCAAGACTCTGACAGCCACAAGCATGACACCCAGAGGCAGCGGCATGATGGGACTTTTTTTTTGCAACAGCTGGAGGTCCGCTAATTGCATATCCCTGATCTATGGGGATCTTTCATCTATACCTACATACATTGCCCTGCTGTCACCTCCATCTAGTGTTACTAAACCCAGGACTCTGCATTCACTATATCTGGTCTCCCACAGTACACAGAACATGGAAATGCATTTGTTTTAGTAAATATAAACTACTAAATACTTTTTCTCATCAGCAGTTAGAGCAGTCTTGTGACTTTTATCAGTGTCTGGTTAAAGCTTGTAGGAGGAGTTTTCATTCTCCCATAACTGTCCTATGAGGATGCAGAACTCCTGACCCTCTGTCTGAACAGTGCTGATTGGCCCTGTGCTAATCACATGCACTACTCTCCCAAGAAAAAAAACAAAAAAACTCTCTAGCAATACATCCCAAACTGAGCATGTGCAGCTTGTCTCCTAGCCTCTGTACCATCAGGAGATATATTGGGGACTGTAGAAGAAAGGGGAGGATCAGAGAAGACAGGATCAAACAGCTTTTTTACACAATGCAGAGGATTGACCCCTTAGGTTCCACAGTGAGTATAACAAGCATGCTTTACTGCATATACATACAGATTTTACTGTTGTGGGTTTAGTAACACTTTAGGCTGGGTTCACACTATGTGCAGCTCGGGGCACAGCGGTGGGTCCAGTGCATACCCTGTTCACTGTTTCAGGTCCGAATTAGGTCCAAATTTTTTCCTGAATTCGGACCTGAAACTGAGCCAAAGACGCACAGGACCCTTCTTCTGTGCGCTCCGCGGCCACCCCGGAGCTGTATGAACCGTCTCCATTAAGAGTCGGTCACACCCAACTGTTTTGCGAATTTGATGCGGAGAAATATGAATCCAATTCGCATAAGTCTTAACCCAGCCTTAAGCCTAGTACCCACAGGCCAAATGTTGGGCGGCATCGGCCGATTCAATAGAAACCGGCCGACATTTGTCCTGTGTGTACTGTAATCCGACAAAGCCGACTTCTGTTGAAGGGGCATAACTGCAAAAGGTTAGGAGAGCGCTGACCAGGCTGGATAAAAATCGATTTTTTTTTTTTTTGGAGTAAAAATCTATCTAAAAGATAGATTTCTATTTAAGATACATTAATAATTTAGTTTATTCAGAATGAAATGGAGCTTAGTTATGTTGCATGAGGCTGTATATTCTGAAATATTTACATTTTTTGGTAAACTCATTCAATGAATCCAAGCCCTGCAAGCTGGGATAACATGCACTAGAGCTGCACGATTCTGGCCAAAATGAGAATCACTATTTTTTTGCTCAGGATAAAGATCACAATTCTCTCACAATTCTCGCAGCATAGAATCTTTCACATTATACAAAAAAAAAATTGGGCTAACTTTACTGGTTAGTTTTTTTGTTTTGTCTTTTATTCATTAAAGTAATTTTTCCCAAAAAATTGCATTTGAAAGACCGCTGCGCAAATACAGTGTGACATAAAATATTGCAACAACCACCATTTTATTCTCTAGAATCTCTACTAATTTATATATATATAATGTTTGGGGGTGCTAAGAAATTTTCTAGCAAAAAAAAAAAATATTTTAACTTGAAACCAACAAATGACAGAAAAAGGTTTAGTGTTTAAGTGGTTAAACTTTCCTCATTTACACACAGAAGTCTATTCCTTTGACAAATTGTTACAATGTTTAGACTTAGTTCCACTGCTAAAGAATGTTGTGATTCTTGGCAGACTGCCCGTTTTTTTTCTTCCTGTCTTTTGAGGGCTGTGGCTTCAGCAAAGCAGAGAGAATTCTCTGCATAGAAAGAATCGGGAAATACTTTTGTCAAGATCACAACGGGGAAAAAAATCGCGATAACGATTCTTGACGATTAATCGTGCAGCTCTAACATGCACTGCATTGATGAATTCACAGTAACCATGAGATAAAACAAAGTTCAGGAATATTCCTTTATACCATTGTTTTACAAATCTATGTACACTACAAACTGTATGATTGTTTGAAGAGAAATGCATCTGTACCAGACTCTAAGTGTGAGGTGGAAGGGCAAGCAGTAAAAATGAAAGTGAAACATTCTAAGCAGCTTGTAAACCTTGTGATCTTTCTGCACATAGCTTGAAGTGCTTTATTCCTCCCTTGAGGAGCAAAATGGCAGCAGGCTGTAAAAAAAACAAAAACCTAGTTTGGGAATATTTGAATGAAGTTCCTCTATCTATGGGTAAAACAGGTATGTGTGCAAAATGCAAGCAATGCAAAAAAAGAGATGCAAGGCCTGGTGGTCCGAATGAAACAACATCATGAGAAAGACGTGCTGTGATGAAAGGACCGCGTTTGAAGTTTTTTTTTTTTTTATGTGGACACAGCTGATATATTCAGTTTAAGTTCTTTTGTTTGTTTGTTTTTATCAAACATATTTTGTTTATGCACTTCAGCTACTAAACATTGATGTTTAACCACTTGCCGCCCGCCATATAGCAGAATGACGGCGGCAAAGTGGTTTCAATATCCTGACTGGGCGTCATATGACGTCCTCAGGATATAAAGCCGCATCGCGACAATCGTTGTTGCAGGGTGTCAGTCTGACTCACTGCAACTCCGATCTAGGTAAAGAGTCTCTGATGGAGACTCTTTACCACGTGATCAGCCGTGTCCAATCACGACTGATCACGATGTAAATAGGAAGAGTCGGTGATCGGCTTTTCCTCACTCGCGTCTGACAGATGTGAGTAGAGGAGAGCCGATCGGCTGCTCTCCTGACAGGGGGGGGTCTGTGCTGATTGTTTATCCGCACAGCCCCCCCTGGGATCCCACCCAGGACCACCAGGGAAGCCGCCCAGGACCACCAGGATGGCCACCACACTGGACCACCAGGTATGCCCCCCCTAGACCCCCAGGGAAATACCAATATGTGCCCAGGCAGCTGCCAATCAGTGCTCACTCACAATGCCTACCACTGCCAGTGCCACCAGGGATGCCTATCATTGCCTGATATCAGTGCCCATCAGTGCCACGTATCAGTGCCGCCTATCAGTGCCCATCAGTGCCGCCTATCAGTGCCACCTAGTAGTGCCACCCATAAGAACCCATCTTTGCAGCCTTTCAGTGCCCATCAGTGCCGTCTATCAGTGCCCATGAGTGCCCACCAGTGCCACCCATGAGTGTCCATCAGTGCCGCCTATTAGTGCTCATCAGTGCTGCATATCAGTGCCACCCATCAGTGCTAACTACCAGTGCCCATCGTCAGTTCCCATCAGTGCCTGCTAATTGGTGCCACCTTATCAGTGCCTGTCAGTGCTGCCATACCAGTGCCCATCATTGAAGGAGAAAACTTACTTATTTACAAAATTTTATAACAGAAACAAAAGCAAAACTTTTATTTTTTTCAAAATTTTCTGTCTTTTTTTAATTGTTTAGCAAAAAATAAAAACCGCAGAGGTGATCAAATACCACCAAAAGAAAGCTCTATTTGTGGGAACAAAATGATAAAAATTTCATTTGGGTACAGTGATGGATGACCGCGCAATTGTCATTCAAACTGCGACAGCGCTGAAAGCTGAAAATTGGTCTGGACAGGAAGGTGTATAAGTGCCCGGTATTGAAGTGGTTAAGCAAATCCATCAATATGTAATATAATGTTATTGTTTTGAATAAAAGAATTTGAGTAGTTGTCCAACTATGTGTGATTTACCTAAAATCGGTTCTGATATTGCTGTTTTACTATCTTAACAGCTTGTTATTCTAAATAGGAAATCTTCATTTTTTTTTTGCAAATATTAAAGATTCTAACTACCAGCAAGAATAAGTCCTTACATTTAAAGAGCACCTGTCATTTCAGATCCATCATGGCAGAGCCTGTTAGCGGCATCCACTCACCTGCTGCTGCCACGTCCCTCACCTTGTTGTGTCACTGCCGCATTACCAGCCGTCCCATTAAAGTGAATGGAACTGTCGATCAGTCAACAGCGGGTCAGAGGAGGAGCCTCTGCAGGACAGAAATGACAGTTGCTCTTTAAAAATTATGATATAACGGGGTTGTAAACCCTCATGTTTTTTCACCTTAATGCATCCTATGCAGTGACCGGCCCCCCATTTTACTTACCTGAGCCCCGTATTTCCCTCAGTCGAGACGCGCTCTCCCTCTCTGCACTGGTTCCCGGCTCTTGATTGGACAGATTGATAGCAGCGCAACCATTGGCTCCCGCTGCTGCCAATCAAATCCAATGATGTGGGCGACGGGGGGGCGGGGCCATGTCCTGCATTCGTGTCTATGGATGCCGAATGCTGAACTCAGGAGTGCGCCCGCAAGGTAACCCCCCCAGGGAGAGCGCTTCTTCTAGGGGGTTATCTGATGCAGGGAGGAGCCGCAAGAGCCGCCGGGGGACCCCAGAAGAGGATGTTCGGGGCCACTCTGTGCAAAATGAGCTGCACAGTGGAGGTAAGTATGATATGTTTGTTATTTTAAATAAAAAAAAAAAACGAAGGCTTACAATCACTTTGAATCAAGTCTTTTTTACTAGTGATTTAAATCAAATCCACCCTGGCGCTGACTGAAATGTTCTGGCGGGGGGGGGGGGCTGTCCCCCTGTTAGAACACAATAGAACAGCAGGGGAGACTCATGGTAGTTTTTTTTTTGTTGAACCTGCTGAAAAAAAATCTGGCAGCTTAGGAGGAGCCGCTGTACTAACTATCCAAAGTTAGTACAGCGGCTCCTCCAGAGCTGTCAGATTTTTTTCAGCGGGCTCAACAAAAAAACAAAAAAAATACTAGTGTGTACAAGACTTTACCCATTGGGACCTCTCTGCTTCTTCTCCAGCCCCTGTAGCCTCACATATGGTGACCCATCACATTTCGCTACCCGCTGGAGTGGGCATGCGCGACGCAGCCATACGCGTTCCAACACTTTTACGACAAAATTCCACACCCCTCACAGGCTCACTTCGCTCGCCACACTTCGGGCACGGCCTTGCTTCGCTCGGCATAATTATAATCTAACTCTATATCCACTTGGATGGTGGGGCTTGAACCTGGACTTAGGGGTGGAGCCACATAATAACTGCGCACATCTGACGGTTTAAGTGTGCTGTTTTGTCGTAAAAGTGTTGGAACGCATATGGCGGCGTTGCGCATGTGCACTCCAGCGGGTAGCGAAATGTGACGGGTCGCCATATGTGACGCTACACCTCCTCTACTAAACAATGACTCCATAATTTTCAAAACAAAGTTTTGTTTTTTTATCACAATCAAAGTTTAATGAAAGTTTACAGAAGTTTTAAGCTCAAGCTTTAAATTAGGACAATCATCTTTCTTTTTTTTTTTTTTTTGTATGTGCGCACATGCTTTCAAATTTCTAAATCTGCATACTTTGTAAGTGTTGATCACACCAGTCTTTGAGTTAAATACTTTGGAGGGTAAGGGACCTCTTTTTTTTTTAATGGCAAAGTACCAGAAGATTAATAAACAGCGCAGCATGGAAGCATTTAATTAACAACGTTCAAACAGAAATTATTTTTAGAAAGAACATGCGCCATTCTCTTTGTCAGTACGGAATCGTTAACTACAGTATCCATGATGATTGTCATAAACAGAGGAGAGGCACTGTCTGAATGACAATGTGCCTCATACATATGGATCACCCACTTCCCCACCATCTGCAAATGTATTCTGTGCGGCTCGCAGACCGGACACACAAAGCGGAAAGAGTAGTAACTGGATCAATTGTTGCAGAAGAATTCCGGTGCGCGCGATTTGCATTTACACCGGACGCATAACGTAACCGCAGGGACGTCTCAGAGACCTGACATGGCTTTCTGTGAAAAACACGGACTGTTTATGTGATCCCCCATCTATGGAGTGAAATGCCGCATTCACAAATTAAATCGAATTTATCGCTTTCCCCCAACTTGAGTTAAACGGGACCTTGCAGAAAAAAAATGAAAAAGGTCCATTTAATACAGTGGGGGGAATATAATGATTTGATCCCCTGCAGATTTTGTATGTTTTCCCACTTACAAAGAAATGAAGGGTCTATAATTTTGTTATCATAGGTGTATTTTAAATGATAGAGACAGAATATCAACCAAAGGTCCAGAAGAAATACACGATGCAAATGTTATAAACTGAGTTGCAGTTCAGTGAGTAAAATAAGTATTTGATCCCCTACCAACCAACAATAATTCTGTCTCCCATAGACTGGACCTTGAGAACACATCCCTACAGTCAAGCACAGAGGTGTTCCTCTGCTAAAGGTACAGGCCGACTTTGTCGCATTGAGTGGCCAACGGACGGGGCCACTTATTGTAAAATCTTGGATGAGAACCAGTGGCGGTATGCAGTGGCGGTGCGTCCATGAGGGCGCACGGGCGCCGCCCCCTCTCTCCTATCTATCACCAATAGATAGATTCATGCACTGAATCCATCCTTTTCAGGCGTCGGGCGCCTGAATTACAGCGGCGGGGGTTGTTTTTGAAGCACCTGACTAGAGCCATAGAATCAAATAAGCGTGTAAAAAAAAAAAGTGACCTGCGAGCGCCATGCTGGGTGCTCGCAGGTCACTCAGCTGTGTTAAGAGAGCAAATAATCATTCGCTTTTCTAACACTAATCCACCTCTCCGACAATCATGTGCTCGGGTCTGTTACCTGTCACCTGATTGGCTGAAACGACAGGCGCCGCTATTGGACGCCTATCAGGAGGAGAGGATGGGAGATGAGGATGGCAGGAGGTGCACGAAGGACCCCGCTTGTCGCTGTCACCCTCTGCCCCACCAAGACAGGGTAAGTACCGGGCAGACGGCAAGCGGGCGGGGGGTCACAATGGGGGCATTCAAGGGCACACTGGCAGCATTTGATGGGCACACTGACAGCAAATGATGGGCACACTGGCAGCGTTTAATGGGCACAGTAGCAGCGTTTGGCACAGTGGCTGCAATTGATGGCACAGTGACAGCATTTGATGGGCACAGTGGCAGCATTTGGGCACAGTGGCAGCGTTTGATGGCACAGTGACAGCATTTGATGGGCACAGTGGCAGCATTTGGGCAAAGTGGCAGCGTTTGATGGCACAGTGGCTGCAATTGATGGCACAGTGGCAGCGTTTGATGGCACAGTGGCAGCGTTTGATGGCACAGTGGCAGCGTTTGATGGCACAGTGGCAGTGTTTGAGGGCACACTGGCTGCAATTGATGATTTTTTTTCAAAATGTATTTGCCCCCCCCCCAAAAAGAAAATTTTGAGCACCAGCCATACTGGCGGTATGTGCTCATGTGGTACACAGACTAGTCCTGGCAGGCAACCAGGCAAGTAGTATTCTTTATTCAGAAATTAAACCCCCAACCCAACGTACAACTCTGCTCAACCAGGCCTTGTACTTCATTGAGGAGAATAGAAATGCTTCCTTGCAGTGGGTCTGTCCCTCAAGGGTTAAATGCCCATTTAGCTCTAGGAAGCAGCTAGCACTCTTATTTACCTAATCCTCTGCACATCCGCTAAAAGTGTGAGGAGAAAAAAATAAAGCTGGTTGCTGGCTTCTGTAAGAGGGACATCGGTCCCACTCAGTAAACAAAAGTGTTGCTAACCAGTGCCACCTACCAGTGCCCACCAGTGCCACCTACCAGTGTCCATCAGTACTGCTAACCAGTGTCCACTAGTGCCACCTATCAATGTTCATCAGTGCTGCTAATCAGTGCCCATCAGTACCTCATCCACAGGGCCACCTATCAGTGCTGACTATCAGTGCCCATCAGTGCCCATCAGTGCCACCTATCAGTGTTGCCTATCAGTGCCACCTCTTAGTGCCCTTCAGTGCCGCCCATCAGTCCCACCTATCAGTGCCCATCAGTGCAGCCTCATCAGTGCCTCCTGATCAGTGCCACCTCGACAGTGCCCATCGGTGCCAACTATCAGTGCCCATCAGTGCCACCTCATCAGGCAACATCAATGAAGGAGAAAAATTACCTGTTTGCTAAATTTTATAACAAACTATAAAAAAGTTTGTTTTTTTCCAAAATGTTCTTTTTTTTGTTTGTTTGGCAGCGATTAAATACCACCAAAAGAAAGCTCTATTTGTGTGAAAAAAAAATGATAAAAATTTCATATGGGTACAGTGTAGAATGACTGCGCAATTGTCATTCAAAATGTGACAGCATTGAAAGCTGAAAATTGGCCTTGGCAGGAAGGGGGTGTATGTGCCCAGTAAACAAGTGGTTAAGAACCGCATAGGCAGGCTGCTCCAGCGGCACCATTTGGGATTGATGCTTGAATTGGAGCCTGCGCACTGCAATGTTTACTCTAATGCCGCGTACACACGAGCGGAATGTCCAACAGAAAAAGTCCGACGGGAGCTTTTCATGGTATATTCCGATCGTGTGTAGGCCCCATCGGACTTTTTATGTTGAAAATTCTGACGGACCTAGAAAGAGAACGTGTTCTAAATTTTTCCGACTGAACCAATTCCTATCGGTAAAACCGTTCGTCTGTATGCTGTTCCGACGGACCAAAAACAACACATGCTCTGAAGCAAGTACGAGACAGAAGATATTGGCTACTGGCTATAGAACTTCCTTTTTCTAGTCCCGTGTTGTACGTCACCGCGTTCTGGATGGCCGGAATTTGGTGTGAGCGTGCGTATGCAAGACCGCTTGAGCAGAATTCCGTCGGAACTCCATCGTATTAACCTTCAGAGTTTATTCCGACGGGAAAACCGGTCGTGTGTACGCGGCATAAGGTTCTCGGTTCCTGGGAACGAGGCCAAGGACAAATGGCAACCTTAGGTTTGAACTCTTCCCAACCATTCTATAACCAAAAGACAGCTACAGCGTGGTCGTCCAGTTCTGGGAGGGCGTCTATGGATGTCCTCCCAGCACCATGACCCCCCCCTTCAGACGCAGCTGATCACTGATCAGGGTAAACAGCCAATCACAGCTGATCACGTGTAAACAAACTTGCTGGTTATCGGCATTCCTTTCCTCACACACTGTCACAGCATGAGGAGAGGAGAGCCGGTAACCTGCAAGTATGACAGGGAACATTTACACTGATAAGTGTCCTGATCATCAGTGCAGCCTCAACAGTGCCAATCAGTGCCCATTAGCGCTGCCAATTAGTGCCCATCAGTGCCCATTGGTTCTACCTATCAGGGCCAACTATCAGTGTCCATCATCAGTGCTGCATATCAGTGCAGCCTCATCAGTGTTCATCAGTGCCTATCAGTGCAGCCTTTCAGTGCCTATCAGTGCAGCCTTTCAGTGCCTATCAGTGCCGCTTCATCATCAGTGCCCATCAGTGCAGCCTCATCAGTACACATCAGTGAAAAATACTTATTTGCAAAATTTGATAAGAAACGAAGAAAAACTTTTTTTTTTTCAAAATGTTTGGTCTTTTTGCGTTTATCAAAAAATAAAAACGCAGTGGTGATTAAAAGAGAAGTATGGGTTGTTTTTTGTTTCCCCCTCTTATACTTACCTAGGCGGGTGCAGCATGGGACTGATGCTTCATCTTTCCCCCACCGGCTCTACACGGTTCTCACAGATCCACGAGAGGAGAGCTGCTGATTGTCAATCAGCATCTCTCCTCTCTGCTCCTCCTCGCTCACTGGAGCGATGAGCTGTGGAGGGGCGGGGAGCGGCTATCTCAGTCTCTCAGCGGCTCGCTGAGAGCCTGAGACAAGAATCAGTCCAGGCACCTGGCGGATCCAGACTTTACTGTCAGGATGACGCGATGCCTGGACTGATATTGGTGATGTCAGCAGACAGTGGACTTCAGACCGTTCTCTGCTGAAAACGGGTCACAGGAGTGCAAAACGAATTGCACTCCTGTGACCCATAGAAGTCCAGCCAAATGAGCTTAGGCTGGACTTCTCCTTTAAATACCACCAAACGAAAGCTCTATCTGTCTCAAAAAAATGATACAATGTTCATACCGGAACAATGTTGTATGACCGCACAACTGTCATTTAAAGTGTGACCGCGCTGAAAGCTGAAAATTGGCCTGGGCAGGAAGGGGGGTGAAAGTGCACAGTATTGAAGTGGTTAAAAGACTGAAATCAATGTTTTAGAACAGGGGTCTCCAAACTGCGGCCCGAGGGCCCTTTGCTAGCCTTTATATGGCCCTTGGGGACACTATTCCTACCACCAATTTGAGGCACTATTCCTCCCACTGACACCAACAAGGGGGCACTATTTCTTCAACTGATACCAACGATGGGATACTAGTCCTCCTACTAATAGGGGCACTACTGCTTCTCCTACTGACCACCAACCTTGAGGCCATATTTGCACTGGTGCTGGGCCAGAGACCTTTTCTGCCCCCCACTGTCCACAATCCGGCCCTCATAAAGTCTCAAGGACAATAAACTGGCCCTTTGTTTGAAAAGTTTGGAGACCCCTGAGAATAACATTGATATTTTAAGGGCCTGTGGGTTTGGCCTTGCTGGGCTTTGGGTTTCTGTCAATGGCATCAGTTTGAGATACTTCTGAGATCGTTTCGAATTTCACGACAGGCGTTTGAGCTGCAGTTGACCGCTATCTGACCTGCATTTCAATTAGGGGGATGCAAAGCCATTAAAACGTTTATATGAGATTAAAAAAAACCCATCAGAAGCTTATATGAGATTTTGGTGATTCAGTTTAGCTCTAATCCTACATTATGTGCTTTATTTTAGGCAAATTTTTCAAGGAAGCAACAAGTGAAGGGCATAAAGAAGTTAGAATTAGCTTGAAAATCTTGAAAATGAACATGCAAATGGAATATTCTGCTCTCCAGACCGAGTAGTATCACACCTGCCAGCTGCTTCTTTATTGCACAAAGCTCTACAGTTTTAGCCCCAGAACAACACTTAAAAAAAATACATTTCTTAAAATGACTAAAGCTGCACTATCTCCAACTAAGGAGAAGCAACATTAAAGCCGCGTACACACGATCGGACTTTCCGCCAACAAAACCATGGATTTTTTTCCGAAGGATATTGGCTCAAACTTGTCTTGCATACACACGGTCACACAAATGTTGGCCTAAAATTCCTAACATAAGGACGCGGTGACGTACAAGACGTACGACGAGCCGAGAAAAGGGAAGTTCAATAGCCAGTGCGGCTTCTTCTGCTTGATTCCGAGCATGCCTGAACTTTTGTGCGACGGACTTGTGTACACACGATCGGAATTTCCAACAACAGAGTGAAGTTGGCGGAAAATTTGAGAACCTGCTATCAAACATTTGTGGCCGGAAATTTCGACAGCAAATGTCCGATGGGGCCTACACATGGTCGGACTTTCCAGCAACAAGCTCACATCCAACATTTCCCGTCTGAAAGTCAGATCGTGTGTACACGGCATAAGAGCTTTCCTAGAAATTTTTATGGGTATCAAAGATTCTTCTGAAACTATAACAGCTTGCCGACCGTATAACATAGTTATACAGCGGCAAGGCGACTCTCCTGCCCCAGATCACGCACCTAGTACGTGACCTGGCACTTCTGGGTAGGGGGCGTGCAAATGTCGATCAGTGGGTGTCGGTCAATAGATTGCCGCCAGCAGCCTCTGATCGTCCAGAACACACACAGGACAGGGCTCTGTCTATGTAAACAAGGAAGAGAGCCCTGTCCTGTCAGTGGGGAAGTAATAGATATTCTTTCCCTGCAAAGCAGGGAATAAAATGGATTAGTTCCCCTAGTAAAAGTACAACATACAGTACACATAAACACAGGCTAGGCACGCATTTAATCTTGAATCCCTGATGTTTAACCCCTTCCCAGCCAGTGTGAATAGGACAGTGACAGTGCATATTTTTAACACTGATCACTGCATTAGTGTCATTGGTTCCCGCAAAGTGTCAAGTGTCGGTTAGTGTCAGAATGTCCGCCGAAATATCGCAGTCCCTCTATAAGTCGCTGATCACCTCCATTACTAGTAAAAAAAAAAAAAATTGAATAAAAATAAATAAAAATATTCTATAGTTTGTAGACGCTATAACTTTGTGCAAACCAATCAATATACACTTATTGGGATTTTTTTAACCAAAAATATTTAGCAGAATACAAATTGACCTAAATTTATGAAGAATTAGATTTTTTTAATTGTTTTATTGGATATGTTTTATAGCTAAAAGTAAAAAAAATATTGTTTTTTTTTTTCAAAATTGTCGCGTTTATTTGTTTATAGCGCAAAAAATAAAAAATAAAACACAGAGGTGATCAAATACCACCAAAATAAAACTCTTATTTGTGGGAAAAAAGGGACATCAATTTTATTTGGGTACAGTGTCGCAGGATCGCGCAATTGTCAGTTAAAGTAACGCAGTGCCATATCACAAAAAATGGGCTGGTCATGAAGGGGGGTAAATCCTTCCAGAGGTCAAGTGGTTGAGAGTAAAATAGTTCCCGAGGATTATGGAAGCTCCTCTCAGCTATCCTGAACCTGTTCTTGTTCTATGTGTTATGCACATTTTTACACATTTTGCAAGCGCTTCCATCGAAGTCTATAGCAGCCTTTTTCATCCAGGGTGCCCAGGCGGGGTGCCATGAGGCTTCTTCAGGGGTGCTTTGAGGCTTCTTCAGGAGTGCCATGAGGCTTCTTCAGGGGTGCTTTGATGCTTCTTCAGGGGTGCCTTGAGGCTTCTTCAGGGGTGCTTTGAGGCTTCTTCAGGAGTGCCATGAGGCTTCTTCAGGGGTGCTTTGATGCTTCTTCAGGGGTGCCTTGAGGCTTCTTCAGGGGTGCCTTGATGCTTCTTCAGGGGTGCCTTGATGCTTCCTCAGGGGTGCCTTGAGGCTTCTTCAGGGGTGCCTTGGCAAGATGCCTAATAATGTATCAAAAATTGAACATCAGGTGGATGAAGCCTGGGGTTTTCATTATGCACATTTACGTCTTTCTAGACACCGGCATCCTAACAAACAATGATGTCCTCAGTTGATAAGGAGGATGTCTGTCGCCTCCACAGCATCCTTGTTTGACCCTCCTCTGCCCCTCTCCCTCAGCACTAGGGTCACATTAGCTGACTGATGGAGAGAAACTTGGGGGGGGGAGAAGTGAAACACTGGAATACTAGTCAGTACCAGTGTGCAAAAGTGTATTTGCTTTGTAAGAATAAATCACCTCTAACGTTGGGTGTCCTACGTGTGGATGTTGCTGCATTATGTAAAACTATTAGAATAGTTTTTTACATTTTAGGATGGTTGAGAAACACTGGTCTATAGAGACAAAAAACATGCAACTCTGCCCCAAAGAAGCTCATGTACTTTTTCTCAGGCCTTGAGTGACATGCTTTGAGCAACATGACACTAAGATGTGAACAGGCGTTATACGGCTGCAAAATTTTGCCCTATTTATTTTTTTTCTTTGCATAGTGTCCAATTCTTCTGTTGGAGGCAGTATAACCCACAGTAAGGAATCTACAGTGCTATGTCCCTCAATGAATATCTGATAGAAAATTTGGGGTTTGGGCCAGCTGGGGACACATTGGTGGCAGGGCCCTCATGTAACAAGGGTGCATTAACTGGCACCTCTACCTTACTTTCTCAATCAAATACAGTAAAATATAATTTGTTCCAAAAACATGCTTGGAATCCAAAGCACTTGTATATCAAAGCAAATTTCCCCATAAGAAATAATGGAAACTCAAATGATTCATTCCACAACCATTTATTCATGGGTCCTTCAGTTTATAATCCATTAGAGCTGCACGATTAATCGTTAAGAATCGTTATTGCAATTTTTTTCCCCATTGCGATCTTGATAAAGTATTTCCCGATTCTTTCTATGCAGAGAATTTTCTCTGCTCTGCTAAAGCCAACAGTCTTTAAAAGAAAGGAAAAAAAAAATGGGCAGTCTGCCAAGAATCACAACATTCTTTAGCAGTGGAACTTAGCTATAAACATTGTAACAATGTGTCCTTTAGATCAAAGGAATACACTTTGGTGTGTAAATGAGGGAAGTTTAACCACTTAAACACTAATGCCCTGTATACACGACCGGTTTTGCCGTCGGAATAAACTCCGAAGGTTTCTCAGACGGAACTCCGACGGAATTCCGCTCAAGCTGTCTTGCATACGCACGATCACACCAAAGTCCGACCGTGCAGAACGCGGTGACGTACAACACGTACGACGGGACTAGAAAAAGGAAGTTCAATAGCCAGTAGCCAATAGCTTCCGTCTCGTACTTGCTTCAGAGCATGCGTCATTTTTGCTGCGTCAGGACAGCATACAGACGAGCAGTTTTCCCGATAGGAATTGGTTCTGTCGGAAATATTTAGAACATGTTCTATTTCTAGGTCAGAATTAAAAAAAAAAAAAAAAAGTCTGATGAGGCCTACACACGATCGGAAAGCAGACGATGAAAAGCATCCGTCGGACTTTTTCTGTCGGACATTCCGCTCGTGTGTACGCGGCCTTTTTCTGACATTTGTTGGTTTCAAGTTAAAATCATTTTTTTTTTGCTAGAAAATTACTTAGAACCCCCAAACATTTTATATACCGTATATACTCGAGTATAAGTCGTTCCGAGTATAAGTCGAGGCCCTAATTTACCACAAAAAAAATGGGAAAAACGTATTGACCCGAGTATAAGACGAGGGTGAGAAATGCACAGCTACTGTAAGTGGAAAAGAGGGTCAACAATGCCCATTTGCAGCATCACTGTGCCCATTTGCATGCCTCACTGTGCCCATTTGCAGCCATAGGTCCCCTGAACTTCAAACTCGGTAGTTAAGGGTTCCTAGATGCCCCCTAGCTGCAGCAAAAATTTGGGGTCTCTGAACCCAAAGGGTCCCGAAATGACATTGCTGCAGGTAGACACAGTTGACCAAATTTGGGACCCCGTATCTCAGGGCCACTTAGTGCTAAGAACCCCAAATTTGGTGTGCAAACCCAGTGGAACTAGCACCATACAATTTCCAAAGTTGGGGTTTCTAGCACCAAGTGGCCCCGAGATACAGGGCCCCAAAAATCAGTTCAGAAAATGAACTTTTCTGCAGCAGAGAATAACATTTTCTGAACTGGTTTTGGGGCCCCGTATCTCAGGGCCACTTGGTGCTAGGAACTTTAGCTTTGGATATGTTGTGGCACCAGTTCCACTGGGTATGCACACCAAATTTGGGGTTCCTAGCTCCAAGTGGCCCTGAGATATGGGGCCCCAAAGTCAGTTCAGAAAATGTCAAGCACTTTTCTGCAGCACAGAATGACATTTTCCGAACCGATTTTGGGGCCCCGTATCTCGGGGCCACTTAGTGCTAGGAACTTCAGCTTTGGATATGTTATGGTTCCACTGGGTATGCACACCAAATATGGGGTTCCTAGCACCAAGTGGCCCTGAGATACGGGGCCCCAAAATCGGTTCGGAAAATGAAATTTTTTGCTGCAGAAAAGTGCTTGACTCGAGTATAAGTCGAGGGGGGCACTTTCAGCACAAAAAAATGTGCTGAAAAATTCGACTTATACTCGAGTATATACGGTATATATATGCATTTGCGAAGCTGTCGTTCAAATGCAATTTTCTGGGAAAAAATTACACTTTAATGAATTAAAAAAAAAAACTAACCAGTAAAGTTAGCCCAATTTTTTTGTATAATGTTAAAGATTTTACGCCGCGAGAATCGTGATCTTTTTATTCTAAGCACAAAAATCGAGATTCTCATTTTGGCCAGAATTATGCAGCTCTACACTCCATATAAAAAGATTATAGCAATGTAATAGGTTGTGTAACCATAAAATGTCCATCCACAAATGGAAGCCTCCACAAGGGGATTAGAAGCAAAACTCTGCAGTAGCTACAGAGTATAAAAGAGAAGAGAGGCGCCTCTAAGTGTAGCAATATGTTGCTAAATGTTGTACCTTCATTAAATGTAACCAAACTTCTACAGTTAGAGGCGCTTCTCTTCTCTTTTATACTCAGTTGTGACATGACGCTACTCTTATATCAAGACATCGCTTGTCAAAATTTATTAAAAAATTTTGCTTGTCTTGCAAAACGCTCTCAAACCAAGTTTCTCTCAAAGCAAGGTTTTACTGTAATAAGTTAGATGCAGCATACAACCAAGAGGGAAAATGCATAGCGCACTTTAGGAAAGTGTTTTAAAGCTTTCGTAAGTGTTCTATAAAAACTTGTCTCTCTCCCCCAGAAGTTTTGATTGCTGTAACTTTACTGTAGCTTTAGTCAGCAAAGATCCATTCTTCATTTTATGAAGGCACTAAATTTGACATCTCCTTTAAGAATGAAAGGACTAGATATTAAAGTGAGACATTTCCGTATACTTATTCTTAAAATTCAAAATATAGCCCGTGATGCGAAAAGATTTGTCTTGCCTGTGGCGTTTTCGTAAATAAATGGCGACATAAAACCGCAGGTCCTTTTATGAGCTATTACAAATGTGAACATCTTTACACACACAATTAACTCTCACTTGAATAATGAATATCCAAACTTACTTTTTTTTTTTTTAATATTAACTTTACGAATTATGAGCTATAGTCTTTTCCTGCTGATCTCAGCGATGCTTCTTAAAACAAAAATCAAATGAGATGCATAGTCTCCAACACTTACACGAGAACGTAGTTATATAAAAAAAAAAATGTTAGGCAGCAAAATTGTGCAGTACATTAAAAAATATTGGAAAAGATATAAAACCATACTGCAGAAGCATTTCTCAGCACAGGCCATATTTTAAAGCAGGTCTCGCTGATGGAAAGTTAACTTCTAGAACTTGCTTGGAATTGTTCTTGTTCTTAAAGTAGAACTTTAACCAAAAGCTTCTTTTTAATATTTTTTCATAGTGTGGGGGAAGGGTTAGAACCTCTCTATGGATTTTATTGCTTGTAATACACCAAACCACACCACGCTCAGCTGTCGGCTAAGTGCCAGCTCCTATCTCTCCACAGTTACTCAGCTGTTGATGATATCCTGCTCGTTAGTCCTGCCTACTTAAGCCGTCCAGCCGAGAGGATCTCTGCCTTCGCCTTGGTCAACATCACAGAGACTATCTCCTGCATTCCTGTTAAAAGACTTGCTTGGCTGACATCCCTTCTGGCTCCTGATCCTGCTTGCTTTTTTACTACGCCCATCTTTGGCTCCCTGACGTTTGGCTTGTCTGACTATTCGTTCCCGTTCCTGAACTCTGGCTATGTTTTGACTACATTTGTCCTATTTACTTTTTATTATTAAACACGTGTGATTTAACTGTACTTCTGTCTCGGTCTGATTCATGGTTTCTGACACCACCCCCTTCATGACCAGGCCATTTTTTCCATTATTTAACTGATAATTGTGCAGATGAGCATGTACTTGCAGACAACAACAATAGCCCCCCCCCCCCACTTCCCCACAGGGCAATCGGAACAATATCACACCCATTAGGCCTTGTCCGCACCAACTGTACTTTGGCCAAGGAAAATACATCACTTGAAGGCAAGGCAAAAAAAAATAAGGGGGGGGGGGAATCAGCCATGGTCAAAAGTAGGCAGGAGGGTGCGTTTGAGATGTGGGGGGGATCAGGAAGAGAACAGACAAGAGAGAATAAAAAGAAGAGAAAAAAGAGACAGAGAAGAAAAAAAGGAGGGGGGACACCCAGAAGCAAAAAAAAAAAAAAAGTGGTGGGTAAAAAGACTAGGACTAGGGTACCCCAGGGGCTTTTATACAACCCAGAAAAACGTGGCTACAGTGTTAATAAATGGGAGGTCATTTGAGATAGAAGGAATTCAAGGAAGTGGTCAGGCCAGGGTTGCCAAACCCATAGGAATTTTTCATGAATGTCATTTAGAATCATTGTGCAAACCTTCTTTTTCAAGGCGTCTTTGTCTGTGACCATGGAAAAAGAGGGTCTGCATACCCTCAGAAGGTTGGTGTTTCTACTGATATAGGATTTCCCTAAACAGTCATCTTGGAAGTTCAACTGGAGTATTGTTTTTTTTTCTATGTTTAGGTTTTTATTGCGATCTGTAGCTCCATTGGGGAGGCATCCCCTGACTTCCTGTCCTGATGACAATGTTTTCACTTGGACAAGAAGTCAGGCAAAATCACTACAAGTGGGACATGACATTAGAAATAAAACTATTTCAATCCAACAGGTTCATAATGAAAATAGAAAAAGTTCCGATGACCTCAGGTTACTGGTGGGACTACTATGGGAATGTACCCAGCATCCAGTAGTGTTTTGGAAATTTGGGGAATATCTTATTTCTGTTACATTGAGGGTCAGTGGCCAGACCTGAACCTAGTGGCTCTCCCCCAATTTTTGTCTGTTTGCCCCATGTTGACATTGTGTCAAGTGTGAGAGGATTGGTACTGGACTTTATAGGCACAGAGATACAGAAAAATGATAACTAACAAATTGAATAAAACAAGCATAACCAGACAAAAACTTTGCAAAGTAAAGATCGCCTATAAAGATCGCCTATATGCTTTTGCAACACATAACCCAAGCACCAAGAAGTATACTCCTGAATAATTAAGACGATGTCCTTGTTGAAACAACATTAGTGTTCTATCACTCTAGTGAGCCCAGCTACTGTACACTATGATCAACTCACACCAAGCCTAATAGAACACTAATTGTTGTTTCAACAAGGACATCGTCTTAATCATAAAGGAGTATACTTCTCGGTGCTTGGGTTATGTGTTGCAAAAGCATATAGGCGATCTTTACTTTGCAAAGTTTTTTTTAAATAGTCGTTGTCTGGTTGTGCTTGTTTTAATCAATTTGTTAATAAAATCATTTTATTTATAATTATTGTGCATCTCAGTGCCTATAAAGTCCAGTACCAATCCTCTCACTATTATCTTCAATTAATAGGACATGGCACATGTATATACTATTTTGGTATCCACAGCACCACCCTGTGGTGATACCTTATAATCATCTATTTCAATTGTGTCAACTGTAGCATTTGCATTTTGCAGAGCAGGTAAGGAACTGGCCATAGAGAGATTACTTTGACGCAGTTGGCCAGCTTAAACATGCATTGCAATATGTGTGAACTAAAAATCATTTTTTTTATTGCAAAGCTCGCTGGAAAGATTATATAGCAGTGTGCAGAAGGTTCATCTAGAATTTCTAGATATTTAACATGTTGTGGACTCTTGTGACCTTTTTGGTTGAGCCTTTGTTCTTTTTCAGAATAGCATTGTTTTGTGGATTTGGCTGCCTGGACCCTATAAAAAGGTAAGGGCACCATGTAGAGGATTTTTTTTAACGACATGCCGACCAGCCGCCTGGGTGAAACGACGTTATGTTACGTCGCTTCGCCCTGTGGCCACTAGGGGTGTGCTCGCCCCCCGAGCCGATGAGAGTGCCCAGCGGGCTCAATGACCGCCACGCTCCCGCGATCGCTCGTGACACAGCGAGAACCGTAAACACACACAGATCCCGGTTCTCTGAGGGGAGAAAAGACCGATCGTGTGTTCATACAAAGTTACCCCTGTTAACATTTCAGATTTCTGTGATGTAAAAAAAGAATGAGACAAAGATAAATCATTTCAGAACTTTTTCCACCTTTAATGTGACCTATAAACTGAACAACTCAATTGAAAAACAGTAGAGAATAATGGGATGCAAGGAGACAACTCCCCGGAAGAAGTCTCCAACGCGGGAAAGAGACTTGTCTCCTTCCATCCCATTATTCTCTACTGTCATTTGGATGATGGTACTTCTTATTATTTTATAAATACTTATCCATTTGGAGGGTTTTTTTATTATATCAATTGAAAAACAAACTGAAATCTTTTAGGGGGGAGAATAAAAAACTAAAATAATGGGGTTGCATAAGTGTGCACACCCTCTTATAACTGAGGATGTAGATGTGTTCAGAATTAAGCAATCACAATCAAACTCATGTCATCTCACACCTGCCATCATTTAAAGGGGTTGTAAACCGTTAAGGTTCTTCACCGTAATACATTCTATGCATTAAGGTGAAAAAACGTTCTGTAGTGCAGCAACACCCCAGAGCCCCCCTTTTACTTACCTGAACCCGATTGTTCCAGCGACGGGATGAGCACAGCAGCTCCAGCCGCTGTCTCGGGTCCTCATTGGATAGATTGAGAGCAGCAGGGGCCATTGGCTCCCGCTGCTCTCAATCAAATCTAGTGACACAGGAGTCGGGGCAGAGTACTGGTGCCTGTGTCAATGGACGCAGCAGCAGGACTCGAGCGCTCCCACACAAGTGCCCCCATGGAAAGTGGCTCGCCATGGGGGGCACTGGAGAAGAGGAGGAGCCAGGAGCGCCGCTGAGGGACCCCAGAAGAGGAGGATTTGGGCCACTTTGTGCAAAACCCTTGCACAGAGGTGGTAAGTATGACATGTTATTTTAAAAAAAACCTTTGCAACCCCTTTAAAGTGCCTCTGATTAACCCCAAATAAACTTCAGCTAAGCTAGTAGGTCTTTCCTGACATTTTCTTAGTAGCATCCTACAGCAAAAGCCATGGTTCTCAGAGAGCTTCCAAAGCATCATACTTTTTAACATCTCATTGTCAAAAAGTATCAGTCAGGAGAAGGGTACAAAAGAATTTCCAAGGCATTAGATATACAATGGAACACAGTGAAGACAGTCCTCATCTAGTGGAGGAAATATGGCACAACAGTGACATTACCAAGATCTGGACGTCCCTCCAAATTTAAAGAAAAGACGAGAATAAAACTGGTCAGGGAGGCTGCCAAGAGGCCTACAGCAACATTAAAGGAGCTGCAGGAATATCTGACAAGTACTGGCTGTGTGGTACATGTGACAACATCTCCTGTATTCTTCATATGACTGGGCCATGGGGTAGAGTGGCAAGACAGAAGCCTTTTCTTAAGAAGAAAAACATCCAAGCACGGCTAAATTTTGCAAAAACAGATCTGCAGTCTCCCAAAAAGCATGTGGGAAAATGTATTATGGTCTGATGAAACCAAGGCTGACTTTTTTGGCCATAATTCTAATATATTAGATATAGATATGTTTGGTGCGAAAACAACACTGCACATCACTAAAAGACCACCATACCCACTGTGAAGCATGGTGGTGGCAGCATGCTTTGGGGCTTTTTTTCCTCAGCTGGAACAGGACCCTTAGTCAAGGTAAAGGGAATTATGAACAGTTCCAAATACCAGTCAATATTGGCCCAAAACCTTCAGGCTTCTGCTAGAAAGCTGAACATGAAGAGGAACTTTATCTTTTAGCATGACAACGACCCAAAACATACATCCAAATCAACAAAGGAATGGCTTCACCAGAAGAAGATTAAAGTTTTGGAATGGCCCAGCCAGAGCCCAGACCTGAATCCGATTGAAAATCTGTGGGGTGATTTGAAGAGGGCTGTGCACAGGAGATGCCTTCACAATCTGACAGATTTTCAGTGTTTTTGCACAGAACAGTGGGCAAATATTGCCAAGTCAAGATGTGCCATGCTGATAGACTCACACTCAAAAAGACTGAGTGCTGTAATAAAATCAAAAGGTGCTTCAACAAAGTATTAGTGTAAGGGTGTGCACACTTATGCAACCAGATTATTTTAGTTTTTTATTTTTACTTCCCTCCACCTAAAAGATTTCCATTTGTTGTTGAACTGAGTTGTACAGTTTATAAGTCTTGCAGGAGATATTCCTGTGTTAGCATCTACTTTTTCTACCGTTTTTTTTTTGTATGTATTTTCTTGCAATCTCGTGCATATGCGTTCGCTCAATTTTGTGCACACGCGCAAAAACTTTTTCTCGTGTTTTTGTTTTGTACAATATGTGAATGGACATTAGCGCACTTGTGCGCAATTGCGTGCATGAGGCGTAAATTACTGACCAAAAATGCAGATTGTTCTACTTATTTTTTTTACTGAAGAATGCACAACGCTTGTTTAAGCGTCTGTGTGCATAGGCACATTACAATTAAAGGGCTGTATTTTAGCCCAGTAAAAAAAAAAAAAGCTGTACTGAGCTTTTTCAAGCTGCAGTATGTAAGAGGCCTTAAGGTGGAAAAAGTTCTGAAATGATTTATCTTTGTCTCATTTTTTTTACATCACAGAAACCTGACATTTTAAACAGGGGTGTGTAGACTTTTATATTCACTGTACTTTATGATTAGAGGAAATCAGTAGGCGTCATGCTGCATCCTTAGATAAGGACTTCTGATTCTTCTCCAATCTTCCAGATCCAGAAGTCAAGGAGATCTGGGCCTCAGTGTTGTGTGCATGCCCGTGAAACATGGCACATGCGCAGATACGCCACAGGAGTCCTTTAGCCCATCTGTACCCGCCCTGGACAATCTAAAATGGCAGCAACAGTGGAGGGGAACAGAGCGATGATTAACCACTTCAGCCCCGGAAGATTTGGCTGCTGAATAACCAGGGCATTTTTTGCGATTCGGCACTGTGTCGTTTTAACTGACAATTGCGCGGCCGTGCGGTGCTGCACCCAAACAAAATTGACGTCCTTTTTTTTCTCAAAAATAGAGCTTTCTTTTGGTGGTATTTGATCGTCTCTGTGGTTTTTATTTTTTGCGCTATAAACAAAAAAAGAGCGACTATTTTGAAAAAAAAACACAATATTTTGTACTTTTTGCTATAATAAATAGCCCCATTTTTTTGTCAAAAAAAGCTAATTTTTTCTCAGTCTAGGCCGATATGTACTCTTCTACATATTTTTGGTAAAAAAAAAAAAAAATCGCAATAAGCGCATATTGATTGGTTTGCGCAAAAGTCATATTGGCTACAAAATAGGGGATAGATTTATAGCATTTTTATTTATTTATTTATTTATACTAGTAATGGCGGCGATCTGCGAATTTTTATAGGGACTGCAACATTATGGTGGACACATCGGACACTTTTAAAACATTTTTGGGACCAATGGCATTTTTACAGCGATCAGTGCTATAAAAATGCATTGATTACTGTAGAAATGTCACTGGCAGGGAAGGGATAAACCACTAGGGGGCGATCAAGGGGTTAACTGTGTTCCCTGCTACATGTTTCTAACTGAAGGGGGAGGGGACCGACTACAGGAAATGACGGATCGTGGTTCCTAGCTAATAGGAACACACAATCTGTCACTCCTCTCAGTACAGAACAGGGATTTGTGCGTTTACTTCCGTGTTCTGTCTCTCGTGCTCGCAATCGCTCCTGGCCGGCGGTCATCGCAACCGTCGGCCACGAGCATTGGCACCTCCGCAGTGCAGCGGGCGCCTGCTATCCCGATCCCGCGAGCCGACGTATAGCTACGACAGTTCACGGGATCGTGCCGACCTGCCACAGTAAAATGCTGACAGCTGGTCGGCAAGCGGTTAAGGGGAATGCAGTTCTTCATAAAAGTGACTTTTTGTCAAGTAAGGAGGGTGCCATTACTGACCTCCTTCGGAAAACGCTAGTGATTGGAGGTGCCCGTTAAGCACTTTTTAGTGACTGACTTGGAAAAAGAGTGCTGTAAACTAAACAAATGTTATAAATATTGTGTTAAAAAATTGTCAGTATTTCCTACCTCTCTCTTGTGAGAGTTTGCCAGGAAGGGAGGGTGAGTCATAAGAGGGCCAATGAGAGCTGCAGAGCTGGAGGTGTTCCTCTGTGTATCTGTGTAAATCCAGGAAGTGAACAGGCAGCAGCTTCAGCTGCCCACAGTTAAAATGGCTGCAGCCAGACTCAGTGGAGGGAGATTTCTGCAGCATATTTGGCAAGTACAGAATCGCAGTATATATAAAATCATATGCAAAGTGGTCGGAGGGAAGCTTCAAAATGGCAAAGATATTTTTATTGCAAATTATGTGAGCAGACCTCTTTAATATGTTCACATACCTCCCAACATTTTGAGATGGGAATGAGGGACACCTACTAGCAAATGTATGTAGGCATAAGATACGCCCCCCTGCCACACCCCCTTAAAGGAGAATATACACCAAAAAAAAAGGTTAATTAAACCCACAAGTGCGTTTTTACCACTACTATTCCTTTATATTGGCTTTTAAAATTTACAAATGCAGCAATTTAGAAATCAGATGCAAGGTTTAGCACTGGGAAACACTTTTTGAAAGATAAAAAGTGCATTTTATATACATCTATATGGATCAGACCAAAATGAGGGGCAAATGAGGAGGAATGAGGGACAGAGGGACATTGCTCCCAATCAGGGACAGTCCCTCAAAATCAGAGACAATTGGGAGGTGTGATGTTCATCCAGTACAAAAACCCAGTGGGTGAGTCAGGGAAAATCAGAAGTCTGGGTACTTGTTCACACCCATTGCCTTAGAAAACATTGCAGCAATTGGATTAGTATAACAGCCAAGCAACCAGCATTTTCTAAAGGATCTGCAGTGATACCCTATGAAATGTCTAAGGTTTATTTACATGCTTAACCACTTGAGCTCTGGAAAGTTTTACACCCCTTCATGACCGGGCCATTTTTTGCAATAGGGCACTGTGTTACTTTAACTGACAATTGCGCAGTCGTGCGACGTTGTACCCAAATAAAATTTTTGTCCTTTTTTTCTCACAAATAGAGCTTTCTTTTGGTGGTATTTGATCACCTCTGCGGTTTTTATATTTTGTTGTGCTATAAACAAAAAAAGCGCAATCAATTTTTTATTTTCTGCTATAAAACACATCCAATAAAAAAAAAATGTAAAAAAAAATGTCTTCATCAATTTAGGCCAATATGTATTCTGCTACATGTTTTTTGGTATAAAAAATCCCAATAAGCGTATATTGATTGGTTTGCGTAAAAGTTATAGCGTCGCTAAATTTTTCAAACTATGGGATATTTTTAATCATTTATGTTTTTGACTAGTAATGGCAGCGATCAGCGCTTTATAGCGGGACTGTGATATTGCAGCGGACAAATCAGACACTTTTTGGGGACCAGCGACACTAATACAGTGATCAGTGCTAAAAAATATCCACTGTCACTGTACTAATGACACTGGCAGGGAAGGGATTAACATCAGGGGCAATCAAAGGGTTAGGCTGGGTTCACACCATTGCGAATTGGATGCGGGTTTCCCGCATCCAATTCGCAATAGCAGGAGATTTTGACCGACTATCTATAGAGCCGCTTCACATATCCCTGCAGCAGGTCTGGTGCGTTTTGCACAAAAGCGCTGTGCGTATTTTGGTCCGTTTCAGGTCTGAATTTAGCCCAAAATTCGGGCAGAAATTGGACCTGAAACGATGAACCAGGACGCACCGGACCCCTGCTGTGAGCCGCATGCAGCTTATATGTGAACCCAGCCATAAATGTATGCCTAGGTTGTGCCTACTCACTGTGGGGGAGGTGCTTTGACAAGGGGAAGGCAAAGATCCGTGTTCCTAGGGTTGCCACATCATCCCTTTAATCCAGGACACACATTAATTACACAGGTTCTGTGGCTGATTAAGGTGGTAATTAAACTCATTTGGTGCCTTATCTGCATTAAATCAGCCTCAGAACCTGTGTAATTAATATATGTCCTGGAATAAAGGGATGATGTGGCAACCCTACGTGTTCCTGATTTGCAGAAACACAGGATCAAAGCCTTCCTGCTGACAGAACGACAGTCTGCCTTGTTTACATAGGCAGACTGCAATTCTGCTTGTATCCCAAACAATGGGCAGGTCCCGGCAGACTCGATGTCCAATCACAGCGGGAGCGGGTCGCCGGCAGCACGCGCCCTGGACCCGGAAGTGTATGTGATCTGGCACTGAGCGCCCACCCTGCCGCAGTAAATGTACGTGGGGCGGTCGCTAAGTGGTTAAAGTGACTCTGAAATCACATTTTATATAAAAATATAATAAATGTAATATGTTTATATATAAGTAGAAAGTATCTTCTATCTCTCTTTTCCTTTGTTTCATCTCTCAAATGTAAGCCTTTTCCTGCTATTCTCAGACTTCCTATTCTAGGGTGGCCCATCTGTGCCCATCTTGTGTATGTGAACGTAGCCACCCTCTCCTGCTCGCCCCCCGGAGTGGACTACACATCTACCTGCAGACACATTGAACTCTATGGGAATTGTAGAGCACATAGTACACACTGGTTGTGCTCCACTCGTAGTGGTGCGATGCATCAGTGGAGGATATCGAGTGTGCACAGGACATTAAAGTGGAGGGCCACCCTAAAATAAAAAAGTGCATCAATATTTTAAAAAAAATAAAAAATAAAAACATTTGGAAAAAAAAAAAAAATTAACTTACCTGAAACCCCTGTTGCTAGGCAGTCTTCCTAATCTGCCTCTTCCTATTCCGCGTTGTTTCCTCCTCTTCGGCGAGCAGCCCCGTTGCCTTCTGGGACATGTGTGTGTCCCAGGAAGCAACGGGGCCATTCACGAAGCACCGCGCGACTCGCACATGCGCAGTAGGAAACTGGCAGTGAAGCCGCAAGGCTCCGCTGCCTGTTTCCCTTAAATAGGATGGAGGCGCCGGCAGCCGATCCGATGGACGGATCGGCCTGGGGGGGGGGCCGACATCGCAGGCTCACTGGACAGGTAAGTGTCCTTATTAAAAGTCAGCAGCTACAGTGTTTGTAGCTGCTGACTTTAAAAAAAAAAAAAAAAACAGCCGGAACACCACTTTAAAAGAAGCCTGAAATTAACACAAACGCCCTGTACACACGATCGGACTTTGATCGGACATTCCGACAACAAAATCCATCGGATTTTTTCCGACGGATTTTGGGCCAAACTTGTCTTGCATACACACGGTCGCACAAAGTTGTCGGAAAATCCGATCGTTCTGAACGCGGTGACGTAAAACACGTATGTCGGGACTATAAACGGGGCAGTAGGCAATAGCTTTCGTCTCTTAATTTATTCTGGGCATGCGTGGCACTTTGTGCGTCGGATTTGTGTACACACGATCAGAATTTAAACGATCAGATTTTGTTGTCGGAAAAATGTTATATCCTGCTCTCAAACTTTGAGAAAAAGTCCAATGGAGCCCACACACGATCGGAATTTCCGACAACACAATCCGATCGCACTTTTTCCATCGGAAAAATCTGACCGTGTGTACAGGGCATAACAGACTTTTTAAACAAAAAAATAAAAATAAACAGTTTGCTTGATATTTTAGAACAAATGATGTGAAAAAAGAAAATGAGTTTAGTGTCACTTTAAATAAAACAAATGGTATTTCAGTACAGTGTGAGATCCTGATTGTAGTCCATGGAGTATGTAATGGTTGTCAGATTAGCACCACCTACTGCTGGAAATTGTTAACTACCTTCTGTACAGAACAGTACAATCGGTGTGCGTTCAATCCTTTGCTCAGTAGAACACTAAAAAAAAATGTTTCTTTACACAGAAGGGGCTGTTGCTTCTTTTAAATGTATTTGTTTTAAGTACTGTAGTAAGTTTAAGAACAGACAACGCCAATGTTGGATATATTATACCCAGTTTACTACAAGGAATTTTATATGTCCGCTATTTGGCAACCTTTATTACTGTACTAAGCAATGAGATTTGCCTGACCGCTGTGTTGCTTATGCATTTGAAATGTAACTGTTATGCCCCGTACACACGGTCGGATTTTCCAACGGAAAATGTGTGATAGGACCTTGCTGTCGGAAATTCCGACCGTGTGTGGGCTCCATCACACATTTTCCATCGGATTTTCCGACACACAAAGTTTGAGAGCTTGCTATAAAATTTTCCGACAACAAAATCCGTTGTCGGAAATTCCGATCGTGTGTACACAAATCCGACGGACAAAGTGCCACGCATGCTCAGAATAAATAAAGAGATGAAAGCTATTGGCTACTGCCCCGTTTATAGTCCCGACGTACGTGTTTTACGTCACCGCGTTCAGAACGATCGGATTTTCCGACAACTTTGTGTGACCGTGTGTATGCAAGACAAGTTTGAGCCAACATTCGTCGGAAAAAATCCATGGATTTTGTTGTCGGAATGTCCGATCAATGTCCGACCGTGTGTACGGGGCATTACAATCCTTGTGTGTGCACAATTTGGATGAATAGTATATAAAAAGGGACTTTTGACTTACCTATAAAATATATTTCTTGTAGTATAGGTAGGGTTACCACCTTTCAAGTCAAACCCGAACACTTTAGCGGCACACAGCAATTTTTTTTTAAAGTATAAACTATACATATATTTTGCTATTAAATAACATTTCTAATCATATGAAGTTAATAACAAGAGTCCCCTTTTACATCTGAATCCACAGAGTTCCTCATTTACATTTGAACTTGCAGAGTTCCCTTTCACTATAAGGGGGGACTCTGCAGACTCTGATGTAAGGGAGAACTCTGGGGACTCTAACATAACTGATGCTGTGGCCTCTGGGGTAAAGGGTAACTCTGATGTAAGGGGTGCTCTGAGAACACTGATTAACCTTAGTGTACTCACTCAGAGGCAGGAGAGAGAAGGGGGGAGGGGGGAGACTTCAGTCACAGACAGGGATGGATGGTGAGCTCACTCACCCCTTGGCAGTCAGCACGTCTCATCCAGATTTATCTGAGGCTGCTCGACTTCAATTCTCCGACCCCCACTTCCCTTTTCTGGGGCACAGCTCCGGGGATTGGAGTGTGGGCAGACACCAAGGGGAAGAGGGGGGGGGGTGCAGATCAAGCTCTTTCTCGTGTCTGTGTGTACGTTTGGGGGGTAGGGGGGACATGTCAGTCCCGGCTTTGGGCAGTGTGAAAGAGAGTGTAACAGACACTCTCAACTTAGACAACTGCAGCCAGCAACCCTGCTGGGAAGTCATAGTCCAGTCAGGCAGTCTGTAACCCAGACGCATGATTCCAAACCCAAACTGTCCGGGTGAATCCTGGACAGGTGGCAAACCTATGTATAGGATAAAGGCTTCCATTAATCAAGACTATGGGTTATATGCTGCCCCTTCAGGTGAGGACACTAGCAAACAAGGTTGTTAGGACAGTCCATATAACCCCTCTCTTCCCAGCAATCCTCAGTTTTTAGCAAGCAATTGGAGGACAGAGGGGAGGGTGGTCAATACCCTGTACTCCAAGAAAAGGATTTTACAGGCAAGTCAAAAATCCTTATTTCCTATTTATATAGTATAGGACCTAATTAATCAAGTGCATGGGATGTCCTCAAGCAATACAACTGAGGGGTGAGCAACACAGAAAACAATGCCAAAGAAAAAAGACAGGTCCAAAACAAGTAGGGTTGTCTCGATACCGATACTAGTATCGGTATCGGGACCGATACCAAGCATTTGCGCGAGTAATTGTACTCGCACAAATGCTCCCGATGCCTTAACCGATACCTGGTCGGATAAGGCATCGGCGAAGTCAGCGTGTGGACGTAAAGGGTGGGCAGAGTCAGCTGGTGGATGGAGAGGGCGGGTGGAGTCAGCTGATGGATGGAGAGGGCGTGCGGAGTCAGCTGGTGGATGAAGAGGGCGGGCGGAGTCAGCTGGACGGAGAGGGCGGGCGGAGTCAGCTGGGGAATGGAGAGGGCGGGCGGAGTCAGCTGGGGAATGGAGAGGGCGGGCGGAGTCAGCTGGTGGACGGAGAGGGCGGGCGGAGTCAGCTGGTGGACGGAGAGGGCGGGCGGAGTCAGCCTGTGTAAAAAGGCACATTACAAGGGGGCATGTGTGAAGGGGCGTGTCTTCTGCTGCCCTGTACCTCGCTGTGACAGCTTGAAGCTGAGTTTACTTTTTAAATTGTAGTGTAATAATATCAGCACTCCACTACCAATTTGATGAAAAATATATAGTGACAGATGAGAGAAATAAAATAAGATAATGACTGAAAAAACGAGGAAATTAGAACAGAATAACATTATCCTCTAGTATAAATAATAATTACCCATTAGTCCACCAGTCATCTAAATTAGCATAGTGAGGGTTAAACTGAGTAGAATTTATTTCCAGCCTGAACTTCAGCCTGCAATAATTAAGGCCAGCCACTTGTCGGTGCCACCTATCAGTGCCCATAAGTGCCGTCTATCAGTGCCAGCCACCTGTCAGTTCCACCTATTAGTGCCCATAAGTGCCGTCTATCAGTGCCATCTATCAGTGCCCATCAGTCAGTGCTAGCCATCAGTCAGTGCCACCTATCAGTGCCCATCAGTCAGTGCCACCTATCAGTGCCCATCAGTCAAACTGTCACATGACATTAAAAAAAAAAAAAAAAAAAAAGTATCAGTAATCGGTATCGGCGAGTACTTGAACAAAAATATCAGTACTTGTATTCAGTCTTAAAAAAGTGGTATCGGGACAACCCTAAAAACAAGGGAATCATATTTCCAGCTTGTAGCCCGTTATGGCTGAAGCTGGTATCAGCAGATCCTGGAACATTCACCCAGTAAAACTTAAATGTATGCACAGAAGACTAGGTGGTGGCCTTGCAGATCTGGGAAACAAAAGTCTGCTACTGAAAAGACCAAAAAGGAACTGAAGGAGTTGAGTAAGCCTTAAGCCGGGTACACACACTACAGTTTTTTTCCATGCAATTCAGTGGTTGGAGCCGCTGTACTAACTATGCGAGGTTAGTTCAGCAATTTTCCCCGCTGAGCTATTGTGTCTTCCGATCGGGAGTTGGTCAGCTGCTGGTTCTCCAGCATGAAGGTCCGACAGACTGACATACACATGGGCCAAATGTCGCCCGTTTTTTTTAACTGTTGTCTCCCGACATTCATCCGTGCTTAAAGCGGTTGTATACCTTAATTTGTAACTTTTACCTACAGGTAAGCCTATAATAAGGCTTACCTGTAGGTAAAAAAAATATCTCCTAAACCTGTAAGGTTTAGGAGATATTCCCCTCGCAATGAGCCGCTAACTGCAGCGGCGCATGCGCACAGGGGACTCTCGGCTGACAGCCCGGCATGCCGGGCAGAAGTCTCCCGCGCGCATGCGCGGGAGTGACGACATCGCGGCTCCGGCCACTCACAGCGCCGGAGCCGCGATACCCGGAAGACACGCCGAGGGGAGATGTCGGCTCCCTCGGCGTGGACCAGGTGAGATGCCGGCGCCTCGTTCTAAGGTAAGTATCTCATAATGAGCTAGTATGCGGTGCATACTAGCTCATTATGCCTTTTCCCTTGCAGGTGTAAAAAAAAAAAAAAAATGACAGCGGGTATACAACCGCTTTAAGGGAAAGGTGGAATTCTATCCTTAAAAGCTTAAGCCTTACTGATCACCTGCCAAATCTACATACAAATAGTGGAAAGAGATTCAGGACACCCTTTGTGAGAGCCCGCAGGCAGGACAATAAACCCCCATACACACTATACAACTTTTGTTGTTGCAAGGGCCTGCCTGATTGCATACAAACTAATAAATAAGGTAGACGGTGTTCTGTGTATGCCTTCAAGGAGTAATTTTCAGTATAAACCCTGCTTCCAATGCCAGGGAAATTTACTGGAAGAACAAAACACATCCAGCATTCATCTCCCACAATTAGGTTTATTGGTACAGTACAGGCCAGCTCACATCTGCTGCACGCTTTTATAACAAATATGTTACAAATCTAATAAGCTGCCCGTTACACTGACGCCAACGTCTACAACATCGTGGGTGTTTAACTGTGCACACAGAAACAGGACAGGCAGCATTCTGTAACTATCGGGAAATCCTCTAATAGTCTTCTGTAAACAATAGCTTTTCGCCTTTAATAAACAGTTATGGGTAATTCAATACTATATACCGAAGTCAAATTTTGACACATGAAACAAAGTATAATACCTGACAAATATGTATGTGGATCTCATACATGCTAATATTTTAGTTAAAGGAAACCTTCACCTTGAAACAAACCATTCAGTTTTAAATAGAAATGAAAAGCAAAATGTGTGTATACATATAAAAAATATTATGAAAAGCTTTTTTTTTTTTTGCCTTTTTTATGTGATCACATACCCTCTGTTCTCAGCGTCAGGACAAGTCTGATCCTTGGAGGAGAGCAGGCTAAGTTCCAAACACAGCTAGAGAGCTGACCACGCTATGCTCTCCTGCTTAGTGTGGTCAGTTTTTAATAGGAAAGCAGAGGGACTGGCAGGAACACCAGGGATTTCACACAAAGAAAGCAAAACAAATAGAACAGGATACTTTCTCATACAAGTACATGGTAAAGCAGGTACATATCAGGAATATGAAATGCTGGGGTAACAAACGCTTTAAAAGGATAGTTCACCTTTACAAAAAACCTGCCTATGCAGGTAAGGGTTGTTTGTAGGTTAAAACAAACTGTGCTGATAACTAAAGATGAATAATAACCTTGTTATAGGTGTAGGCCATTTACGTACCTCATGAAGCCTGACTGGAATACTTCCAGGATTAACGAAAGAAGAAAAAAAGGGGGTTCACCAAGGAAACCCCGAGTCAGACTTTAGGGCACAGCAAACCAAAGGGATAGTATACAATATAATATAATATAATGAATTTTATTCAATACAAAAATACATACATGTTATGAAAAGGACATTACAAAAACATATAAAAATCATCTATATAAAAATATACATGCTGTGAGCCCTAATGCGTCTACGCGTTTCGTTATGAAAACTTCTTCAGGACACATTCAGGTTTCAATTGTTGCAGAGAAAAGGAGAAAGGTCTCACTATCTTGCAGAAAGGCTCCCGTAAGCCCGAATAATTGATTACAAAGGTGTGTATTTCCACCGTAGGTGCAAGGGACTTGTAATGGAGGTAAATAACAATCAGCTGTGGTCATGTAAATCCTAGCTATAGGTGCATTCTTAGCGAGGGAACCACAAGAGTTGCTACCAAGCAAAGGGGGTAAGTATACACACCAAAGAAAAGCTCCACAGGAAATAGGGGGGGGCTAAAATATAGCCCATATAAGATGTCCGCTCAATGGCCCAGATAGAGGTATGTAAGTACACAGATAGAGCTTTAAGTTGGATATCATACAGGTCCCCTGGAAGGGAGCAAAAACGCTCAAGACTTCCAGGATGTTGCTAAGTGAGGCCTAGTCATTATTGCTCACCTCCACCATCACAGAAGTGAGCTCTTTCTCTGAATAAAACCCCCTTACATACTCTCTAGCTCTGAGCTCAGCATTTGAGAGCTCACTCCTGTGATGGTGGAGGTGAGCAGTGATGACTAGGCCTCACTTAGCAACGCCCTGGGAGTACTTAGCAACGTCCTGGGAGTATTCCAGTCAGGCTTCATATGGTATGTAAATGGCCTACACCTATAGCAAGGGCTTTAGGCAACTTTAGTCAGAGCTGCTCAGTTTGTTTTTATCTACAGATGTTGCTTTATAGTATGTTGGTATTGTGTTTGTTATTATCTGGGATGGTGTTCGAGAAAGTGGTGTATTATTTGTAATTGGTAGTTTGCCTGTTATTTTAATCTGTGTTATTTATTCTATGTTGTATTTTAATTGTATGGATGTTTTATTTGTAGTGTAGTTATAATTTTGTTATTTGGTGTTTATTTATTCTATGTTGTATTTTAATTGTATGGATGTTTTATTTGTAGTGTAGTTTTAATTTTGTTATTTGGTGTTTATTTATTCTATGTTGTATTTTATTTGTATGGATGTTTTATTTGTAGCGTAGTTTTAATTTTGTTATTTGGTGTTTATTTATTCTATGTTGTATTTTAATTGTATAGATGTTTTATTTGTAGTGTAGTTTTATTTTTGTTATTTGATGTTTATTTATTCTATGTTGTATTTTATTTGTATGGATGTTTTATTTGTAGTGTAGTTTTAAATTTTGTTATTTGGTGTTAATGGCTGTTATTTGTAATTTTGTTGTGTTTTTGCATCTTGTTCAGTCTATTGTTGTGATCTTGTGTTGTCTTTGTTAAGTGTGTCTGTGTCATAACAATTTCCCCTTTGGGATTAATAAAGTATTCTGTATTATCTGAAGTTTTGGTGTAAAGGTGATCTCTATCCCTTCAAAGAAAAAAATTAAACAAATACTGTAGCTGTTGACTGAGCGCTGTCAGAATACAATGTCCTGATTCCTCCATCAGCCTTGTCCTGCTGGCCGACACAAAAAAACTGCAGAGCTCACTGTCCCATTTATTAACCACTTCAGCTCCAGAAGGTTTACCCCCCTTCATGACCAGGCCATTTTTTGCGATACGGCACTGCGTTGCTTTAACTGACAATTGCGCAGTTGTGCAACGCTGTACGCAAATAAAATGTGTGTCCTTTTTTTCCCCCACATATAGAACTTTAGTTTGGTGGTATTTCATCACCTCTGCATTTTTTATTTTGTGCGCTATAAACAAAAAAAGACCAACAATTTTGAAAAAAATAATATTTTTTTACTTTCTGCTATAAAACATATCCAGTAAAAAAAATGTAAAAATTCAAATTAAAAAATCAAATTTCTTCATCAATTTAGGTCAATACAGTATGTATTCTGCTACATATTTTTGGTGAGAAAAATCCCAATAAGCGTATATTGATCAGTTTGCGCAAAAGTTATAGCGTTTACAAACTATGGGATATATAATATTTATGCAATTTTTTTTTTTACCTGTAATGGCAGCGACTTATAGTGGGACTGCAATGTTGCAGCGGATAAATCGGACACTAAGTTACACTTTTAACACTTTTTTGGAGAATAGTGACACCAATACAGTGATCAGTGCTAAATAAAATATGCACTGTCATTGTACTAATGACACTGTCTGGGAAGGGATTAACATTGGGGACGATCAAAGGGTTAACTGTGTGCCTATCCAGTGTTTGTGTACTGTGTGGGAGGTGTTTTTAGTAGGGGAAGGCATTTATCCATATCCCAGGATTAATGTCTTCCCTACTGACAGAACGGCGATCTACCTTGTTTCACCATTGGACCACCATTCTGGCTCTCTGCCTAATGATCAGCGGGTGCCGGTGGACATCAAGTCTGCGGTACCCGCATATTAGCTCCCTGTCAGGGCTGCACTCAGCCCTTCCTTCTCTGAGCTGACCGCTCAGCTGTCGGCTAATTGCCAGCTCCTATCTCTCCACAGTTACTCAGCTGTTGATGATATCCTGCTTGTCAGTCCTGTCTACTTAGGCCGTCCAGTCCAGAGGAGCTCTGCTTTCACCTTAGTCAACATCACAGAGACGCTCTCCTGCATTCCTGTTAAAAGACTTGCTTGGCTGATATCCCTTCTGGCTCCAGATCCTGCTTGCTGTTTTACTACGCTTATTTCTGGCTCCCTGACATTTGGCTTGTCTGACTATCCGTTCCGGTTCCTGAACTCTAGCTATGTTTTGACTACGTTTGTTCTATTTACTTTTATTATTAAAGAAGTGTGATTTAACTGTACTTCTGTCTCGGTCTGATTTCATGGTTTCTGACACTCCTGCTCTTTATAATCACACGATCCTGCGCAGCAGAGCCGTATATGTAAATGATATGGTCGGCAAGTGGTTAAAAGGATAGTTCACCTTTACAAAAAACCTGCCTATGCGGGTAAGGGAAGTTTGTAGATTAAAACAAACTGTGCAGCTCTGACTAAAGATGAATAATACCCTTGTTATAGGTGTAGGCCATTTACATACCTTATGAAGCCTGACTGGAATATTCCCAGGACATTGCTAAATACTCCCAGGACGTTGCCAAATGAGTAAATAAACAAAATACTACATCTGTTGACTTTTAAAAATCAGGTGTTTACCAGTCCATGGAGTCCAACGCTCTCTTCCCATATCCAATTATTGTCTGCTGCTACAGGTCCCCGCTATCTTGAATTTGGAAGCTGGCAGTGACTTCCTGAGGAATCACAGCCGACTCACCTATTGTACACGGAGAGACACTTTAAACATGTAAAGCTGGCCATATACACTAATTGAAATTATATCAATCAGTGTGTGTGCTCCCCTCCTCAACATAAGTCAGTTGTTTAAGGCTCCTTTCACACTTGTGCGACCTGAAAGTCATGCAATTTTGACGTGACTTGAAGCAATGCCTGTGTAATCTTGAAGTCTATGGACCACAAGTCACATCAAAGTCAGACCAAAGTATGAATGGTACTCATTGGAAATCATGGGGTATGACTTGCATCACAAAGTCATACCCCATGATTTCCCCCCATAAGTTCGCAGGACAAGTCACACAAGTGTGAAAGGGGCCTAACTGAAGTCTGTCAAACGGACATATTATTTATTTATTACAGGTGCTTGTATAGCACCGTCAATATTAGAATATTTTCCATTGCTGCCAATCAGCTGCAGCCACAGATCAGTGTAATCTGACAGCAGCGAGTGCCACTGTCAGAACACAACATCCTGATTCCTCCATCCACTTTGTCCTGCTGGCCGACAGAGAAAAGCAAACTGCAGAGCTAATTGTCCTATCTGTTAAAAAATGGCATCCGGTGATGTAATGGCCCACTCTCTGTTCTGTGTCTGTCAGGGTAAAGGAAAGCAGCATACTCCAGTAGTAAAGATGCAACTCCCATAATCCAAACCGCCCGCCACCGGGCACCATAAACTACCCTTCTTACTACCTCACCAGCTCATTTAACTACTTCCCGCCCATGCTATAGCCGAAAGACAGCTACAGCACGGGCCTTAATTGCCGGGAGGGCATGCATGCATGTCCTCCCGAGCAAGCGCTGTCTGAGCATCCCTGCGGGTCGCGCGTGGCATGCTTCTGTGATCTCCAAGTCTGTGAGACCCGGCTGATCACAGATCAGAGGAAGGGTTCGATCCCGGCCCCTTACCACGTGATCAGCTGTCAGCCAATGACGGATGATCACCTAATGTAAACAGAAGATCGGTATCTGTATTTTTTTTCCCCTCACACTGTCAGCGTGAGGGGAAAAAAAAGCTGATCACCGGCTTCTGTCAGAGGGACAACGGTCCCTCACACAGAGAGTCGCGGCTGCATTTCCTGTGCGCACTAGTGCCAGTGCCCACCGTACCACCTACCAGTGCCCACAGTGCCACCTACCAGTGCCCACCAGTACAACCCACCAATGCCCACAAGTGCTGCCAATCAATGTCCATCAGTGTCTCATAATCAATGCCACCAATCAGTGCTGCCTATCAGTGTCACCTGCAAGTGCCTACCAGTACCAATCAGTGCCTCCCATCAGTAATCTTCAGTGCCACCCCATCAGTGCTTACCAGTGCCGCCTATCAGTGCCCATTAGTGCAGCCTCATCAGGGCACATCAGTGAAGGAGAAAAATTACCTGTTTTAAAAATTTTATAACAGACTATGAAAGCTTTTTTTTTTTTTCAAAATTTTTTGGCATTTTTATTTTATTTAGCAAAAAAATAAAAAAAAAACAGCAGCAATTAAATACCACTAAAAGAAAGCTCTATTTGTGTGAAAAAAAATTATAAAAATGTCATTTGGGTACTGTGTTGCATGACCGCGCAATTGTCATTCAAGGAGTGACAGCGCTGAAAGCTGAAAATTGGTCTGTGCAGGAAGGGGGTTTAAGTGCCCAGTAAGCAAGTGGTTAAACCTTTGTTTTGTATTTGTTTATAATACATATACAGTCTATGTTTAACAAATAGACCTTTAATACATATATAACATTTAACCACTTGCCGACCAGCCACAGTATATATATTGTTGCAGATCAGCTCTATTGCGCGAAACGACGTACCTATACATCGTTACTTGATACTGTGGGTGTGCACGCCAGATGCGTACCGTAGGAGTCCGTGCGTGGGTCCGGCGGACCCGATGTCCCTCGGCCACTCGCGATCGCTCCGCAGAGAGGCAGATCGGGGATCTGCCTATGTAAACAAGGCGGATCTCCGTTCTGACAGGAGACAACATGGAGATCTGCTGTTCCTCGTGATCGGGAACAGTGATCTCTGTGTTGTCCCAGTGAGCCCATCCCCCAGACAGTTAGAACACACCCAGGGAACACAGTTAACTCCTTGATTGGCCCCTAGTGTTAACCCCTTCCCTGCCAGTGACATTTATACATTGATCAGTGCATATTTTTTAGGATTGATCACTGTAATAATGTCACTGGTCCCCAAAAAGTGTCACTTGGGGTCAGACTTGTCCACCGCAACGTCGCAGTACCGCTAAAAATCCCAGATCGCAGCCATTACCAGTAAAAATATAAAAAAATTAATAAAAGTCCATAAATCTATCCCCTGTTTTGTAGACGCTATAACTTTTAGGCAAAACAATCAATATTCGCTTATTGCAATTTTTTTACCAAAAATATATAGAAGAATACATATTGGCCTAAACTGATGAATACATTTGTTTTTATATATTATATATTTTTAATATGTCATAGCAGAAAGTAAAAAATATTGTTTTGTTGTTTATAGCGCAAAAAATAAAAACCGCAGAGGTGATCAAATACCATCAAAAGAAAGCTCTATTTGTGGGGAAAAAAGGATGTCAATTTTGTTTGGGTACAACGTCGCACGTCTGCGTAGTTACATAGTAGGTAAGGTTGAATAAAGACAATAGTCCATCTAGCTCAACCTGTGTGGGTGTCTGTGTGTCAATGTTGATAATCATTTCCCATATCCCTGTATGTCGTGTTCACTAAGATGCACGCCCAAGAGTCTTTTACAAATATCTATACAGTGCTTCCTGCTGACAACACCAATTGTGGAAGAGAGTTCCACATCCTTATCGCCCTGACAGTGAAAACCCCCTACGCAGCTTAAGGTTAAACCACTTCTCCTCCAATCTCGTTGTGTGGCTCATGTGTCTTCTTATGCCCCGTACACACGGTCGGACTTTGGACATTCCGACAACAAAATCCTAGGATTTTTTCCGACGGATGTTGGCTCAAACTTGTCTTGCATACACACGGTCACACAAAGTTGTCGGAAAATCCGATCATTCTGAACGCAGTGACGTAAAACACGTACGTCAGGACTATAAACGGGGCAGTAGCCAATAGCTTTCATCTCTTTTTTTATTCTAAGCATGCGTGGCACTTCGTCCGTCGGATTTGTGTACACACGATCGGAATTTCCGACAACGGATTTTGTTGTCGGAAAATGTTATAGCCTGCTCTCAAACTTTGTGTGTCGGAAAATCCGATGGAAAATGTGTGATGGAGCCTACACACGGTCGGAATTTCCATATTTTCCATAATTTCCAGGACAACAAGGTCCTATCACACATTTTCCGTCGGAAAATCCTACCGTGTGTATGGGGCATTACACTCCTTGAGACTGAATCGTTTTTTTCCTAGGCTGGGATCACCATTGAGGTATTTGTATACCGCTATCACATCTCCTCTCAAGCGTCTCTTCTCCGAGGTAGAATACATTTAGTGCTTGCAATCATTCCTCGTAATTGAAGTCCTCCAGCCCCCTTATTAATTTTGCTGCCCTTCTCTGGACTCTCTCCAGCTCCAGCACATGCGGACTGGTGACCAGAGCTGGATGGAATACTCCAGATGTGGCCTAACCAGTGTTTTATAAAGTGGCAGGATTATCGTTTTATCTCTGGAGGAGATTCCCTTTTTTTATGTATCCTAATATTCTGCTGGCTTTGGTAGCTGCAGCTTGACATTGCATGCTATTGCTCTGTCTGTCTTCTACTAGGACCCCCAGATCTTTCTCCATTCTTGATTCTCTCAGAGGTTCTATACTTTTTAGGCGTGTGTTGGAATGGCTATAAGGGGAGGTTGGAGGCCAGTTTTTTTTTTATCAGAAGAGTGGGTCGTTCAGGCCCCAGAAGGGTGGGCTGTTCAGGCTCCAGAAGAGTTGGCCGTTCAGGCTCCAGAAAGGTGGGTCGTTCAGGCTCCAGCAGAGTCGGCCGTTCACGCTCCAGAAGGGTGGACTGTTCGGGCCCAGGAAGAGTGGGCCGTTTGGGCCCAGGAAGAATGGGCCGTTCGGGCCCCAGAAGAGTGGGCCATTCCGCCTTCAAAAGGGTGGGCCGTTCAGGCCCCAGAAGGAATGCCACAATGTTTTTTTGCAGGCGTGTGTTGGACCAGCTATGAGGGTAGGTTGGAGGCCATTTTTTTTGTTATCATCTGGTTCTGTCGAACCAGCAATAAAACAGTGGCTAGAATAGTATGACATTTTTTCACAATAAGTGGAAATAATCTTTTCGAGTGCTAGAGACTTTCTAAACCTAACACCAGTATCACTACGAGCACCTAAGACCCTGGAAACATTACATTAGAGGGACACGGAAATCCCAATCATACGAGGTCTCACTGTGACCAAGCACAAGCCATAAGGAAGATCCAATGGGATCCCTGGGAGCTCTATGTAGCTTCACTTATGAATGCAAATATATAACAAAAACCTCTGTTTTAACATTTTTGAACTAGTTTAGACACTTAATTTATTTCTTGCTATATATTTGTCAATTTGGAAACGTTAGAGTTAGGGACGGCACTTTGGCGAGGGGCCTTGACGTGGCAGTGCGGCTTCACATTAGACTTTTTTCTTTATATTATGCTGGCTAGCTGGTAAGTTTGCTGGGGAATTTTGTGTTTTGGATTGTTCTGTGAACTGCCATGCTTAAGCGCCAAATCACAACTTTGTCTTGTGGTAAATGTGCATTACTACAACCTATGTTAATACACGTTACAAGCATCAGTGTGTTGCAGTGCCATCCATCATCAATGGTACCTCAAACATTGACCCAACGAGCTTCCAACACGCATGCAGTGCAACGCAACACAATGCAGATTAACGCACTACCATGCATTGTGGTGCATCATGGCAGAAGAAATTATGTATATAGTTTATTGTTATATTGTGCAAAACATTTAATAAAATTAAATAAAAATAAATCGTGTGTGTAAGATTTTTTTTTTTTATTCGTTCTAAACACAATGCACCAGAACGCAGATCTGATTCCAACCTTGAAGCATCTAGTCAGAGCAGGTGCAACTACGATGACTGTTCAGCCAGCCATAGATGGTTAGATTTTCAACCTGTGGTTGCAGGAAAGAAAATAGGTGCATTCCATCCATCAACACTGATGTTGATGGGGGAATCTATCCCGTGGAGCTATCGTGTTCTCCTCGTGGGGAGAGCCACAGTGATTATTGCTAGTGGCTATAACCTCTGGCAATGATCTCATGAAAAATCCAGCAGGCTAGTTGTACCCAAGTGAATCGATCAATCAGCTTGGGTGCAATCAGCCTTCCCATACATGGTTTGAATCTCGGCCAGTTCAACAGGAACCGCTTCACCTTAAACTGAGGACTGAGTCCTCTCCCTTTTTTTTTTAAGGGTCTGATCGAACCCAGAGGTAGGCGGGTGTAAATGGACACAAGTCTGTGTACAGCTGCTTGTCCATAGGGATGAATGGACCTTCCGATCAAGTCAGCCGAAAAAACTAATAGGTGGACCTGATTGGAATGCCCATCTGAAAAGGGCATATCTTATAAAAATGTTTTATAATGGACTGTTTCCCATCCTCCTTTCATGTGTGTACCACTGTCATATCCAGTGTGCCACCTGATCTGTGGGCTGGTGACACACGGTGCTAGATGTCATTCCTGGGCCGAAAATACACAGTGTGGGATGCCACCTGTGCACAGGGGCCTGTTATGCCTGGAATAACAGCACAGGGTATCTACAGGGGCAAACTAAAGCCAGTCATACATGGATTCAAGTTCAGCAAGGATCAGGATCAGTGCAGCTACAACAATGGTCTTGGTATTATTCTTTTTCTGTGAGCGTTTCCCTATTTGAAAAAAATGGTCCAAGTGGCTCTACAGCCTCTCGATCACTTTTACAGATGGCAGAAGGGGGACCTCCCCTCCCTCCACCGTTACCGGACTCTCCTGTCCCATCGGGGAGCCCGGTGCCGATATAACCGCTCTAATCGCAATCACTGTGAAAGAGTTCCATCCCCTCTTCTGTTACATTACTTTTGTTTTGATTAGAAGCCATTACTGGCTTGTACAGCATCTGATCAAACTGATCTTGCTTTGATCACATGCTTTGGAGGCCAGAGGAGAGATATGGGCACAATTGACCCCAGATTTCTCAAAAAAACAGGATATGTCACAGCCCATGAATGTTGTTCATCCCTTGGGATAGCAATAAAGTTGATCCGAAAAAAAAAAAAGTACAGTGTAAAATATTAAAAAAATGTAAGCGCCCCATACACCCATTCTCATGCAAAAATGTAAACACGCATGTAGGTCCTGCATACTTATGTAAACAGCAATCGCACCACACAGAGGTGTAGCTTGAAGCTTGTGGGCCTCGATGCAAAAGTTTACCTGGACCCCGCCCTGATTACCACCCACCACTTCCACCGTGCGTGCAGATACATCCACCGCACGCCAAGATACTCAAAGTGGCTTATGAGTTGTCAGTTCCCAGAGTTCCTCTTTACATCATAGGACAGGGATTACCGCTGGAGACTCAGAGGACAGGGACCCCTGGCAGGTCACTTGGCAGAGCTCCTCTCCCATCCCAGGACTGTATACAGCTCCCCGACCCCACACTACACAGGACTGGTATCACATTCCTTTACACACAGTCTGTCAGTCTTCATAGGGTGTATCTGGCTTGTATGTTTTCCCTCTAACCTGTGAAATTGTCTGGTCAGAACGGCAGTGTAGTTGCAATAGGCAGATACACCCTGTGCAGATCATGGCTAACTGGCTGTGTTGTAAAGGAATGTGATTTCAGCCCTGCAGAGGAGGAGCAGTATAGAGTGCTGTAATGGGAAAGGAGCTCAGCAGCTGGGCATAGTATCCAAGGCAGAGGGGGTGGTCAGGGGGCTTTGGGGGCGGGGGTGCAACCTAGATCTGGGAGGGCAAAGCCATGTGATAAAGTCTGGAGCCTGTAGCCCTTCAGGGGCCCCCTGAGGAGGTGTTAAGAGATTTGTTTTAGCAATTTCTGAAGGTTTCTCTGTCAGTGTTGGCAGGTGTTGGGGGAAGGTCACCTCCCGGATGTGTGTGTCTTTTCCCCAGTTGTCAGGGAAGTGGGGTAAGCGGACATTCCCAAGTGGGGGGGGGGTACAGAGAATCCCAGCTGGTGAAGAGAAGACACTGAGTGGTGTCTTACCTCACCAGTGACATTGGTCCCATTATGGCTATAGGATGGCACTCTCCTCCTCTTGCCTCGCTAAGCACAGTTACCATTCCATGTTGCCAGCACAGACACTTCACCATCCTGGGCTGTTCTCACCTCATGCTCCTCTCCATTCGGGAAATGCCTCATGGCTTCTCCCCAGCCAATGAGATTGGAGGGGTGTGGACTATAGAAGGCAAAGTAGAAGCCCAGTACTGGAGCGTGGCTGTGGTACCCTAGGGCAGATGAGATCTGGACTTTGTGGAGGATATGATAATATGACAGGGAGGCTGCAGGGGCCCCCTGGAGCTAGGGTCGGGGTTGCGATTGTGACCCCTGCAACCCCCTATGCTACGCCCATGGCACCACACATGTGAGGTATCGATGCGAATGTCAGAGCAAGCACAATATATCAAGCACCACACCTCCTGTGTATCTCTAAACTTGTAACCTGACCCTTCCTTTCTGTTAAAATAAAAACTTGTAACCTGTAAAAGCTTTTAAAGCATCACCTAAGGATAATTTAATGTACGATAGTTTGCCGCTATACATGTAAAGTGTGACATGTTTGGTATCTACACAACATTGGTTTTTGATATTATACCAAAAAATTGAGCATTATATTGTGTTTGTGTTCACCAAAATTCATTAAAAAGTGTATTTTTTCCAAAAAAATTGTGTTTGAAAAACAGCTGTGCAAATATCATGTGACATAAATTGCAACAGCTAACATTTTATTCTCTTGGGCCTCTGCTTAAAAAAAATATATAGTTTTGGAGTGCTAAGTAATTTTCTAGCAAAAAAATTGCAGATTTTTACATGTATGAGAGGAATGTCAGACTTGGCCAAACCCACCATTCAGCATGGCACAATAAGGGCACTGCAGTTAGCCCCACCCATTCCCCACTTCTATTCTCAGGAGTACCGATTTTATATACTTCCCAGGTATAGTTATGGCCTTGGAAACCAAATACTGACACCCTATAATAACAGAGCTAGAGAGTGTCATTGATTGCTGTGGAAAACCTGATCACTCTCCTAAGTCATGCCTTAGAACAGGGGTCCAATGTGAAGCTACAAAAACAACAAAGGGGAAGGCGCAAACACCTGGTGCATTACCCAAGAATTTTTTTTTTTTTTATTCAAAGGCAATGAGACCTATATATTCGGGTGAGGTCAGGTGATCTGTGTTCTGTGCCACCCGGACTGCCGTCTGTGTGGATGTGTGTCGTCTGCCCCGGGCTGCTAGGCCGGAGATTGGGCCTATCCCGGGGCATGTGGCTGCTAGGTTGTATGAGGGCCTATCCAGAAGTGAAAGAGCAGCACAGGGTTGGGATTGCAGTTTAGAGAACCCGTCAGTGGTCAGAGGTAGAAAAGAAGCTGTCGCCACGAAGGGACCAATCGCCTTTACCAGGGACTACAGTGAGTAACTGAAGCAAGTACCGGAACCATATTCTCACCGAAAGGGCACGGTGGAGAATTGGGAAACTTCAGGAGGTGATGAAGTCAGGGACCCAACCAGGAGCCGCTTGCAGAGCAGCATTGTGTGTCAAGCCAGGGACTGAGCCGGTTAGTAGGGGTGAAGCTTGAAAAGTATCTGGAGTGCCAGGCCAGGGACCCGCCAGAGAAGCGGGGGCAATGCTTGAGGGAGACACCACCGCAAACCTTGTAGGAGCTCAAGGGATTCAGAGTCAGTGAATCAGAGGGTCTAGCGAGAGACCAGGAGCTCGGTATAGAAGAACTACAAGTAGTAGTTGTAGTGAAACTGAAAGAACTGTTACGTTTGAGTTAGGAACTTTTAAAGGACTGTTGCCTTAGGAGACAGCATTCCTGCAAGTGCAGATGTGGCGTCTTGCTGGGTCCTTTCCCTGCACAGCTGTCCTCCTATTGAAGTCTAGGAGTCTGCCAATTGAGTATGCAACTATTTAAGGGTGTCCTGGTCCTAACCCTCTTTCCCTTCAAAGTATAAAAGGACTGTTAAAAGAAAAAAAAAACTCTTTTACACCAGACAAGTGTCTGGTGCCCAATGACTTTCACCACCTTTGCACCCACTATGCCTCACAACCCACTACATATTGAAGGATGTCAGTTATCTTTGGCCTTGTAGGTTCTCATTAGACCAAAAGAGGTAAAAGACTTTGCTACAAAGAAGATTTATAAATAAATATATTAATTTTGAATGTATTTAAATATGCTCAGAAGTTTCTTTTTTTTCGGGGGTGTATGTAACTAGTCTTGCCTAGGGTGCAAAATAATCTAGCACCAGCCCTGGGTGGAGGAGTGTGATGTAGTCAGTGCTGGTGCAAGGTTTTTGACACCCTAGGCAAATCTTCATTTTGCCGCCTCCCTTGGCTCAACCCCTGACTCCACCCCCTTTGGCCTGTTCATGTATACAGTGGAGGTGGTGATCTGACATTACGCAGTGCATGTTAACGCACAAAAAAGAATGCATATCAACGCGGATAGGTTACAGAAGTACAAAGTGTGAAGAGAAGAGCTCCCAGGACTACAGATCCCAGCAAAATAAGACATTGTCAGCCATGGTCACCCCAGGATGGTGCTGGAAATGAATGGAAGGAAGGTTTCCGGCTGTCATGTAGTGTACAGGGCGGGGGAGGCTCATCTTGTCCCATTCCTCAGAAGCCTGGTACACGCTGCCACCTGGTGGTGTAGTAGGAGGGAGACGCGGAGGGTGCAGTGATAGTGGTGGAGTTCTATCACAAAACATTGCAATGACCAAACATACTGTACATTACAACGTCCTGGAAAGCGTTGGGTACCGCGGCTGTGCGGGACATTGCTGTGTCAGACAGCGAGGCTTTCACTGAGCCTGCACTCGGTGTGGGTTGCACCGCACTGTTTACAGGTGGCGGCGCCCCCTACCGATGTGCGCTCTAGGTCGGCGCCTACCTCGCCAATTGGTAGTGCAGGCCCTGGATGTAGTGTTGTGGGGGAGGTGCTAGGAGAGGGAACCTGCAGCTGTCACCTGTGCCCTGCCCCCGAGCATAGTGCCCAGGTCATGTGACCCCCCTTGTCTTGGCCCTGGTTCCAGTCATATGCTCTATTGATCTACTGAACATCCTTCCCCCGTCCATAGATCTCCTCCTCTGTATGTACAATCACTCATGCCCCATACTTTGGGGAAAAAGGAAAAATTGGAACAGGAAACAAAAGGGGATAAAATGGAAATATGGCAGAACACGGCATGCCGCTGTGACAAATTTCCACCATATAAGTTAGTCTCTGTTCACATCTGCGCAATCCTCAAACATGGAAAAATATGTGCCTCGCGCTTGTAGTGCCATTTATTGTAAATGTCCCCCCAAAACGTGAGACGCCAATACAACAAATGTGGCAAAACCCACGGTAAATAAAACAAACTGAAACACACCATAAACTACTTTTCCACGCTTGTCGCACATAGGGCAGCGCACTGAAATCAATGGGCTGCTCTATACTTGTTGGGCAAAAAAAATAAAAATGGATGTTTGCCATCCAGGTGTATGTCAGAGGTGTAACTGGGGCCTTCATCATTTCACCAACTATGGAATGCTGGGAGAGCAGAAATCAGCATTTAGCACATGTGCAAATGGAAAAAAAAATCTGAGCGCTCACCCCTCCCCCCTCCTCTGGCAGTGGCAGTTGCTCGGGTCTGCAGACACTACTCCCCTCCCCTCATAGCCCCATGTGTAATATGCTGCACCCTCTTTTAGACTGAGTCTCCACCATCCTCCACATACCAGCTAAAATAGAACTAAAGACAGACATTTTTTTTCATTTATAATACAGTAAGGGAGGGCTATAATCTCTGTCTGGTTTTCTTTGCCATCTGTGTCCCCATTGGGGGGATTTCCCTTCACTTCCTTTTCCAAAGCCAAAAAAGAAGTGAGAGAAATCCCTTAAAGTGACATAATCCCCGGGTGTCACCAGAACTAGTGTCCCCATTGGAAGATTTTCCCTCTATTTACTGTTCTGGTGACAACCAAAAATCTGGAACTTTCTTTCACTTTTGGTGGAAATGGTAAACATGAAAAACAGAGGAAGTGACTCTCCCTAAAGGGGCGAAGACATTAATAAAAACCCGACAGGAGTTGTAATCCCTCTCCACTCCATCCAACACTAACAATAAGAATGTTTTCCTTTATTTATAAAAATGCACATATGGGTGAGAAATAGAAAATTATTATTTGTGTGTGTAGGGGGGAGGGGGTACTTGGTTTGACAGTCTGACATTTCTCTCCTACGTGTAAAAATCATCATTTTTTTGCTAGAAAAATTACATAGAACCCCCAAACATTATATATATATGTTTTTTTTTAGCAGAGACTCTAGAGAATACAATGGCAGTCATTGAAATCTTTTTATCTTGCACGTTATTTGCGCAGCAATTTTTCAAATGTGTTTTTTTTTTAAACTGTTTCATGCTTTAAAAAAAAACATTGATGTTAGCCCAATTTTTTTGCATAATGTGAAAGATGAAGTTACGCTGAGTAAATAGATATAGAATGGCGCCAAACTTCCGTACTTAAAAATCCGCATAGACGACGCTTACATTTTTTTTGTGGTTACATGCTTTGAGTTACATAGGAGTTCTAGTGCTAGAATTATTGCTCTTGCGCTAACGTTCGTGGTGATACCTCACATGTATAGTTTGATAACTGTTTTCATATGTGGGCGGGACTTACGTATGCGTTCGCTTTTGCAAGCAGACAGGGACAGGGGTGCTTTTTTTTTTTTTTTTTTTGTTAATTTAACTTTTATTGTTTTAGTTTGACACTTTAAAAAAGAAATATATATATATTTTTGTTCACTTTTATTCCTATTACAAGGAATGTAAACATCCCTTGTAATAGGAATATAGCATGACAGGTCCTCTTTTTAATAAGAGGTTTAATAAGTTTGATAAGTTTAATAAGACTCCACATCTCACCTCTAGGCTGGGAAAGCCTGAAATAAAAAAAAAAACAAAAAAAAAACGATCGCATCTTCCCAGCCGAGGTAGCGCCATTTGTTTGAATGCAAAGGCCGGGCGTGACGTCATACCATCGCGCCCGGCCTCTGAACGATCATAGAGACTCCAGGGACCATCTGGAGTCGCCAGAACTCACTATGGTAAACATCTAGGGGCGGCAAATCCGTTCTCCGACTCACCGATGGCAGGGGTGAGTCGGTAAAAGCATTGGAGGGCAGCGGGAGGAGGGGGGGCATCCCCTCTCGCCACCCGTAAGAACGATCAAGCGGCTGAACAACTGCTATGGTCATTTTTATGGTAAAGGGAATCGCCGGCTGAAAAAGATGATATCTGAATGATGCCTGTAGCTGCACCCATCATTCAGATATCCCCGCACAAAGTCAAGGATGTCATATGGTTAAAGGGTTGAAACAAATGAACAATAATAGTTTGGTAGTGAAAGGGTTAAATCTCATTCACAACTAGAAAATGCATTTCCTGGGGAAAATGTGTGGGAATGCTGAATAGCTGAATTGCTAAAACGGCCGCCATCAAAACTGCCCCATCATATTGCCACCATCAAAACTGCCCCATCAGAATTGCCCCCATCAAAACTGCCCCATCATACTGCCCCCATCAAAACTGCCCCATCATATTGTCACCATCAAAACTGCCCCATCAAAACTGCCCCATCAAAACTGCCCCATCAGAATTGCCCCATCAAAACTGCCCCGTCATATTGCCACCATCAAAACTGCCCCATCAGAATTGCCCCATCATATTTCTCTATTATAAATCAGTACATGGTGTGTCTGTCCCCTCCCCCGGGCTCTGTAATCAGAGCTGAGATGCTCCAGCCACCTCCCCCACCACCCATCACTGTGTATAACAGAAGCTTTGGTAACCATGGCAACAAAAGCAGCACAGTACACTCTGTTTAATCGATAACATTTCCTGAAATGACCACTAAACAAACAGCTTTTTCACAAAAACTGTAAAAGATATAAAAACAAAAAAATATAGCCAGATAGCTGAATATTTTGAGAACATTTTAAACTTTCATTGGCATCTGTAGGTAAAAGTATGAAGGAGCTGAAACTTTTGGGAGCGGAAGAAGATTTTAAGGATTTGAAGCATGCTCCTATTGACTTCAATGTTAAAAAAAAGTGTTAAAAAGCTTAATATTTTAAAAAGTATAAATAGCAGAAAAAAAAGTTGAAAAAGTCCCATCATCAGCTGAAAGAGCTGAACATTTCAATAGTTGAACGGTTTTAATAGCTGAAAGTATGCAGAAGTTACGCAGAGCCAAAAAACGTACGTAATAAAATTGAATAATAAATAATAATAAAAATAAATAAAATCGAATAACAATAGTGGGACTGCTGAAGCAGTCCCACTAATAACCGTAACTTCCAGAAAAACATGTTATTACAGGAGATATATCCCTATTACATCTGTATACTGAGCCTACAGGCTGAATTCACAAAGCTCACAAAAAAAGGACAAGGCTCCTTTAAGAAAAATCGTCAGTTATTTTTTTTGCTGAGTCATCATGAAAAAAAAAAATAACTGACAGTGAAAGGGTTAAAAAAAAAAAAAAGCCCTCCACTGTGATGTCATCACCTGCTCCAATATAAGGCTGCTCAGGGCTCTGGGATCAGTAGCTGAAAAGCTCAGAAAAAAAGGACGAGGCTCCTTTAAGAAAAATCGTCAGTTATTTTTTTTGCTGAGTCATCATGAAAAAAAAAATAACTGACAGTGAAAGGTTTAAAAAAAAAAAAAGCTCTCCACTGTGATGTCATCACCTGCTCCAATATAAGGCTGCTCAGGGCTCTGGGATCAGTAGCTGAGTTGTTACTGTACAGTGAAGACGTGTTATTGTCTCTGTCCAGTTTTCTCTTGCGGTTTGATTGGATTCGGCTTTATTCGATTCAGTTTTATTGCAATTTCTCAGGCTTAAAGCGTGTCTTATTATTCTTCATAATGAGACAATTTAAAAGTAAACAGATTGTTTCTCAAAACAACAATATTGAGAAACCAACCAAAGGAAGTCCAGCTATGGAAGGAGATATCAATAGACAGCTTGCAGATCCTCCATTCAAGAAGCCCACCAAAATGGGGAGGGCACGGCGATTTGTACGTCGCTGTTTCAGATCCGTTATCGGATGTTTTGATGCCGGCTGTAAAGCCAATGGACCACGCAGGAACAAAGAACGCGGGGCTGGTAAGTTTCATGGATATTGATATATACAAAATACTTTCATTGGATTCTTTTTCCTCCCATTGATGACAATCACACCCCCCCATATGTACACATGTATAGGGATGGCCATAGACATTGCTGGCTTTTTTTGACTTGTAAACACCATTCTGAGGATTCATTTTTAAATCAAGAGAAGCAAGCAGCCATTTTTAGATCTGTTTACCCTGAGCCAAGTCCCCCCTCCCCCCCCCCCTTTTTCCAACTGTCACCTACTAACTGACTTTTTTTTGAACAATCCTTGCATACCACTTATTACAGTCTGGACTGATGACCTCAGTGCCTCCCAGCAAGATGGCAGAGATTTACAATATGGAAAGAAAAGAACCCCACCTACACGTTTAACCCCTTGTTACCCCACATAACACCTATACATAGTTCCCAAAATTTCAAAAAAATATTCCACAGAAACTATTTTTAGCTGCACATGTAGCAAGCCATTGTAGGCGGAGAATGTACTTTCATTTACAATAGGAGTCGCTCTACAAGACGCAGATCATTAAACCAATGCCATACATTACAGTGATGGTAAAGCTTGTTCTTTTGATTTTTTACCTGCTCTGTGCAATGCTGAGAAAGAAAAAAAAAACAAGCTGTCTCATGCACACTGGACGTTATAATAACGTTATAAAAATGCCAGTAGCTTTGCAGTGAGTTTTTCAACGTTTTTGCAATAGCGTTTTTTTTTTTTTTACAGCATTGGCTTTTTTTGGCGTATTTTTTTTTTTTACTGAGCCAGTGAGGAGCCTTGGCTCTTGTGCACATTGCAGGATCAGGATCAGGTTTAGGTATGTATTTATAGGGGGGCTGCATGCAGAATTTTTTTTGTTTTTTTATAGAAATGCAGCAAGATAAAATCCCTCTGCCTTTACAAGCACTTTAATTGAACCCGTATAAGAGAGTTGAAGTTGTCATGGCTAAAGAAAAACAAAAAAACAAAAAACAGAAAAACTTACTTGTAGGAAGCCTGTCCGCTGATCCCAAGGTTTTGCAAGGTGCGGGACTTTAAAGAGGCGCTCCAGTCTCCCCCCAAAAAAATTTAAAGTCAGCAGCTACAAATACTATAGCTGCTAACTTTTAATATAAAGGCACGTACCTGTCCAAACATCCAGAGCTGTCCTCACCTGAGCCGATTCTTCAATCCCAGCCACTTCTATATAAATTCACCAAAGCAATCCGGTAGATTGATATAAAAGAGGCTGGGATTTTAGTTAAGTTATAAGAAACAGCAGTCTCCTTCCTGCAGTGGCGCCCCCCCCCCCCCCCTCCCCTCCCCGCTGAACTAATGGGGCCAGGGAAAGTATTTCTTTTAATGGCTCCAGATTTTTTCAGAAGTAGGGAGTCCCATTTGCTGCTGTGGTGTTCTGATCTCAGGGCTGATACATGACACACTTTCTTGACAAAACTGCCACTCAACAAAGCCTCTGCTTAGCTGGTCTGATGATTCACAAACCCCTGCCACAATGTACAGCCAGGCAGGTGACACCACTATTTCCTGTCACAACTTCCTTTGTGACCTGCCCACTCATTTAACTATGAAAGTGCATCATCATACTGCTAAAAATAATACACAACCAGATCACAATGAGCCGCTACCTAAGATCTTATCACTGCGCCAAAGAGAAACCTGATATATATATATATATATATATATATATATATATATATATATATATATATATATATATATATATATAGAGCAGCCACTTTAAAAGAAATGATAATTTGCAAATAAATTCTTTCAAAAATCAGACAATGTGATTGTCTGGATTTGTTTTCACATTTTGTCTCTCATAGGTGAGGTATACCTAGAATGACAATTACAGGCCTCTCTCATATTTTTAAGTGAGAGAACTTGCACAATTGGTGGCTGAATAAATACTTTTTTGCCCCACTGTACTTGTTGTTGGCTTCCAATCTTCCGATCATGGAATTTTAGTGGGTCAGCATAACTGCCAGGCAACCAGCATTTTTATACAAAGGCCAACAACAGTTTTCTCCTGTGTCACTGTCATGTTGGGTTTACTATTTGTCCCTGACAGTGGAGCTTTGAACTTTTTTCTTCATAATTTGATGTTGTATAAAGAAAAATATATGAAATATAGGTAAAGATGCTAAATCCAATTCTTCTTTCTTTATTGCAGATGAAGGCGAGATTTACTGCAGACACAGCTCACACGGCAGGCCTGCCACAGTGAGTAGTATTGAAAGGGTCGTTCAGACTGCAGAAGAGTGTGTCGCCCACGTTCAGACTCCAGAAGAGTGCGTCGCTTACATTCAGACTCCAGAAGAGTGTGTCGCCCACGTTCAGACTCCAGAAGAGTGTGTCGCCCACATTCAGATTTCAGAAGAGTGTGTCGCCCACACTCAGACTCCAGAAGAGTGTGTCACCCACACACAGACTCCAGAAGAGTGTGTCACCCACACACAGACTTCAGAAGAGTGTGACGATAACATTGAGACTCCAGTAGAGTGTGATGCTTGTGTGCAAACTCCAGAAGAGTGTGTCGCCCACACTCAGACTCCAAAAGAGTGTGTCGCCCACGCTCAGACTCCAAAAGAGTGTGTCGCCCACACTCAGACTCCAGAAGAGTGTGTCGCCCACGCTCAGACTCCAGAAGAGTGTGTCGCCCACGCTCAGACTCCAGAAGAGTGTGTCGCCCACGCTCAGACTCCAGAAGAGTGTGTCGCCCACGCTCAGACTCCAGAAGAGTGTGTCGCCCACGCTCAGACTCCAGAAGAGTGTGTCGCCCACGCTCAGACTCCAGAAGAGTGTGTCGCCCACGCTCAGACTCCAGAAGAGTGTGTCGCCCACGCTCAGACTCCAGAAGAGTGTGTCGCCCACGCTCAGACTCCAGAAGAGTGTGTTGCCCACACTCAGTCTCCAGAAGAGTGTGACGATAATGTTGAGACTCCAGTAGAGTGTGATGCTCATGTGCAAACTCCAGAAGAGTGTGATGTGATCATTGAGACTGTACCAGACATTGAGACTCCACCAAAATGCCAGGTGAACCATGGGAAAATCTCCTCCGGTAAAGATGAGGGCAAGGTTACAAGAAAGGATAAGCAGATACTGGTGGTAGGGGATTCAATTATTAGAGGGACAGAGAGGGCAATCTGTCACAAAGACCGTCATCTACGAACAGTATGTTGTTTACCAGGCGCTCGGGTTCGGGACATTGCAGATCGGATGGAAAGATTGTTGTGTGGGGCTGGGGAGGACCCAGCTGTCTTGGTACATATTGGTACCCATGACAAAGTTAGAGGAAGATGGAGCATCCTACAAAATGATTTCAGGGACATAGGGACTATGTTGAAAAAAAGGACCTCCAAGGCAGTATTTTCAGAAATACTGCCTGTACCTCAAGCCACACCAGAAAGGCAGCAAGAGCTTAGAGAGCTTAACAAGTGGCTGAAGAACTGGTGCAGAGAAGAGGAGTTTGGCTTCTTAGAGAACTGGTCTGACTTTGCGGTCACTTCCCGGCTCTATAGCAGGGATGGGCTGCACTTAAATGGAAGGGGTGCAGCTTTTTTGGGAGTGAAGATTGCCAACAAGTTGGAAGAAATTATTCAGACTCCAGAAGAGTGTGTCGCCAATGTTCAGACTCCAGAAAAGTGTGTCTCCTACGTTCAGACTCCAGAAGAGTGTATCGCCCACACTCAGACTCCAGAAGAGTGTGTCACCCACACTCAGACTCCAGAACAGTGTGTCGCCCACACTCAGACTCCAGAAGAGTGTGTCGCCCACACTCAGACTCCAGAAGAGTGTGTCGCCCACACTCAGACTCCAGAAGAGTGTGTCGCCCACACTCAGACTCCAGAAGAGTGTGTCGCCCACACACAGACTCCAGAAGAGTGTGTCGCCCACACACAGACTCCAGAAGAGTGTGTCGCCCACGCTCAGACTCCAGAAGAGTGTGTCGCCCACGCTCAGACTCCAGAAGAGTGTGTCGCCCACGCTCAGACTCCAGAAGAGTGTGTCGCCCACGCTCAGACTCCAGAAGAGTGTGTCGCCCACGCTCAGACTCCAGAAGAGTGTGTCGCCCACGCTCAGACTCCAGAAGAGTGTGTCGCCCACGCTCAGACTCCAGAAGAGTGTGTCGCCCACGCTCAGACTCCAGAAGAGTGTGTCGCCCACGCTCAGACTCCAGAAGAGTGTGTCGCCCACGCTCAGACTCCAGAAGAGTGTGTCGCCCACGCTCAGACTCCAGAAGAGTGTGTCGCCCACGCTCAGACTCCAGAAGAGTGTGTCGCCCACGCTCAGACTCCAGAAGAGTGTGTCGCCCACGCTCAGACTCCAGAAGAGTGTGTCGCCCACGCTCAGACTCCAGAAGAGTGTGTCGCCCACACTCAGACTCCAGAAGAGTGTGTCGCCCACACACAGACTCCAGAAGAGTGTGTCGCCCACACACAGACTCCAGAAGAGTGTGTCGCCCACACACAGACTCCAGAAGAGTGTGACGTTCCCGTTCAGGCTCCAGCAGAGTGCGTCACACCCGTTCAGGCTCCAGCAGAGTGCGACACACCCGTTCAGGCTCCAGCAGAGTGTGACACTCCCGTTCAGGCACCAGCAGAGTGCAAAACTCCTGTTCAAGCTCTAGCAGAGTGCTACATTCCCATTCAAGCTCCAGCAGAGAGGACCATTCAGGTCCCAGCAGAGTGGGCCGTTCAGGCTCCAGAAGAGTGGGCCGTTCAGGCTCCAGAAGGGTGGGCCGTTCAGGCTCCAGAAGGGTGGGCCGTTCAGGCTCCAGAAGGGTGGGCCGTTCAGGCTCCAGAAGGGTGGGCCGTTCAGGCTCCAGAAGGGTGGGCCGTTCAGGCTCCAGAAGGGTGGGCCGTTCAGGCTCCAGAAGGGTGGGCCGTTCAGGCTCCAGAAGAGTGGGCCTTTCAGGCTCCAGAAGGGTGGGCCGTTCAGGCTCCAGAAGGGTGGGCCGTTCAGGCTCCAGAAGGGTGGGCCGTTCAGGCTCCAGAAGGGTGGGCCGTTCAGGCTCCAGAAGAGTGGGCCTTTCAGGCTCCAGAAGAGTGGGCCGTTCAGGCTCCAGCAGGGTGGGCCTTTCAGGCTCCAAAGGAGTGGGCCTTTCAGGCTCCAGGAGAGTGGGCCTTTCAGGCTCCAGGAGAGTGGGCCGTTCCGGATCCAAGAGAGTGGGTCGTTTCGGTTCCAGGAGAGTGGGCTGTTCAGGCTCCAGAAGAGTGGGCCGTTCAGGCTCCAGAAGAGTGGGCCATTCAGGCTCCAGAAGAGTGGGCCGTTCTGGCTCCAGAAGAGTGGGCCGTTCTGGCTCCAGAAGAGTGGGTCGTTCTGGCTCCAGAAGAATGGGCCGTTCTGGCTCCTGGAGAGTGGGTCTTTCAGTCTCCAGGAGAGTGGGTCTTTCAGTCTCCAGGAGAGTGGGCCTTTCAGGCTCCAGGAGAGTGGGCCGTTCTGGATCCAGAAGAATGGGCCGTTCCGGCACCAGAAGAGTGGGCCGTTCCTGCTCCAGAAGAGTGGGCCGTTCCGGCTCCAGAAGGGTGGGCCGTTCAGGCTCCAGAAGGGTGGGCCGTTCAGGCTCCAGAAGGGTGGGTCTTTCAGGCTCCAGCAGAGTGGGCCGTTCAGGCTTCAAAAGGGTGGGCCATTCAGGCTTCAGAAGAGTGGGCCGTCCAGGCTCCAGAAGGGTGGTTCTTTCATTCTCCAGCAGAGTGGGCCATTCAGGCTCCAGAAGGGTTGGCCGTTCAGGCTCCAGAAGGGTGGGCCGTTCAGGCTCCAGAAGGGTGGGCTGTTCAGGCTCCAGAAGAGTGGGCCGTTCAGGCTCCAGCAGGGTGGGCCATTCAGGCTCCAGGAGAGTGGGCTATTCAGGCTCCAGGAGAGCTGGCCGTTCCGGTTCCAGGAGAGCTGGCCGTTCCGGCTCCAGAAGAGCTGGCCGTTCAGGCTCCAGAAGGGTGGGCCGTTCAGGCTCCACAAGAGTGGGCCGTTCAGGCTCCAGAAGGTTGGGCCGTTCAGGCTCCAGAAGGGTGGGCCGTTCAGGCTCCAGAAGGGTGGGCCGTTCAGGCTCCAGAAGGGTGGGCTGTTCATGCCCCAGAAGGGTGGGCCGTTCATGCCCCAGAAGGGTGGGCCGTTCATGCCCTAGAAGGGTGGGCCGTTTAGGTTCCAGAAGGGGGGCTTTTAAGGTTCCAGCTGAGTGGGCCTTTCAGGTTCCAGCAGAATGGGCAATTAAGGCTCCAGAAGGGTGGGCCGTTCAGGCTCCAGAAGGGGGGTGTTGTTCAGGCTCCAGAAGGATGGGCCGTTCAGGCTCCAGAAGGATGGGCCGTTCAGGCTCCAGAAGGATGGGCCGTTCAGGCTCCAGAAGGATAGGCCGTTCAGGCTCCAGAAGGGTGGGCCATTCAGGCTCCAGAAGGGTGGGCCGTTCATGCCCCAGAAGGGTGGGCTGTTCATGCCCCAGAAGGGTGGGCCCTTTAGGTTCCAGAAGGGGGGCTTTTAAGGCTCCAGCAGAGTGGGCCTTTCAGGTTCCAGCAGAATGGGCAATTAAGGCTCCAGAAGGGTGGGCCGTTCAGGCTCCAGAAGGGGGGGCTGTTCAGGCTCCAGAAGGATGGGCCGTTCAGGCTCCAGAAGGATGGGCCGTTCAGGCTCCAGAAGGGGGGCTTTTCAGGCTCCAGCACAGTGGGCCTTTCAGGCTCCAGCACAGTGGGCCATTAAGGGTCCAGAAGGGGGGAAGTTCAGGCTTCAGAAGGATGGGCCATTCCGGCTCCAAAAGAGTGGACCGTTCCGGCTCCAGAAGGGTGGGCCGTTCAGGCTCCAGAAGGGTGGGCCATTCAGGTCCAAGAAGGGTGGGCCATTCAGGTCCAAGAAGGGTGGGCCATTCAGGTCCAAGAAAGGTTGGGCCGTTCAGGCTCCAGCAGAGTGGGCCGTTCAGGCTCCAGAAGGGTGGGCCTTTCAGGCTCCAGCAGTAAAGGCCATTAAGGCTCCAGAAGGGTGTGCCGTTCAGCCTCCAGAAGGGTGGGTCATTCAGGTCCCAGAAGGGTGGGCCATTCAGGTTCCAGAAGGGTGGGCCGCTCAGGCTCCAGAAGAAGTGCCACAGTATTTTTTTGCAGGTGTGTGTTGGACCAGCTATGAGGGGGGGGTTGAAGGCTGATACTTTTTAGGCGTGTGTTGGTCTGGCTATAAGAGTAGGTTGGAGGCCAGTTTTTTTTTATCATCTGCTACTGTCGAACCAGCAATAAAACAGTGGCTGGAATAAATGACATTTTTTCACAATGAGTGGAAATAATCTTTTCAAGTGCTAGAGACTTTCTAAACACCACTATCACTACGAGTAGAAGGGTGGGCCAGTCAGGCTCCAGAAGAGTGGGCCGTTTAGGCTCCAGAAGGGTGGGTCTTTCAGGCCCCAGAAGGGTGGGCCATTTAGGCTCCAGAAGGGTGGACCGTTTAGGCTCCAGCAGGGTGGGTCTTTCAAGCTCCAGAAGAGTAGGCCGTTCAGGCTCCAGAAAGGTGGGCCGTTTAGGCTCCAGAAGGGTGGACCTTTCAGGCTCCAGCAGAGTAAGCCGTTCAGGCTCCAGCAGAATGGGCCTTTCAGGCTCCAGAAGGGGGCCATTCGGGCTCCAGAAGGGTGGGCTGTCCATGCCCCAGTAAGGTGGGCCATTCAGGCTCCAGAAGAGTGGGCCGTTCAGCCTCCAGAAGAGTGGGCCGTTCAGCCTCCAGAAGAGTGGGCCGTTCAGCCTCCAGAAGAGTGGGCCGCTCAGGCTCCAGAAGGAGTGCCACAGTGTTTTATTGCAGGCGTGTGTTGGACCAGCTATGAGGGGATACTTTTTAGGAGTGTTGGCCTGGCTATAAGGGGACGTTGGAGGCCATTTTTTTTTTTTATCATGTGGTACTGTTAAACCAGCAATATGTAAACATCCCTTGTAATAGAAAAAAGCATGACAGGTCCTCTTAAATACTTAAATATGAGAAATGTGCCTTTAAGAGAAGTGGGCGGAGCCGACGTAATGACGACGCTCCGGCCGTCCTATGGTATAGAGACGGGTGAGCACCATCTTAGCCTCACTCCTCTCTATACTGAGGAAGAGAAAGGACCCGATTGCCTCCGCCGCTACCAACGGCTCCGGTAAGCGGTGGAGGGCGCGGGAGAGCGGCGGGAGGGGGTGGCACCTCTCCCGCCGCCGATGACGGTGATTTCGCGGCGAACCCGCCGCAGAGACCACCATTATCGTGTACAGAATCGCCGGCCCTAAGGATGGATACCTCGGTTGTAGCAGCAGCTGCTGCCGTTACCGAGATATCCATTTTTAAAGTAATGACGTATATATACAGTGGCCGGTCCTTAATGCCATACATTACAGTGATGGTAAAGCTTGTTCTTTTATTTTTTACCTGCTCTGTGCAATGCTGAGAAAGAAAAAAAAACAAGCTGCCTCATGCACACTGGACATTATAATAACGTTATAAAAATGCCAGTAGCTTTGCAGTGAGTTTTTCAACGCTTTTGCAATAGCGTTTTTTTTACAGCATTGGCTTTTTTTGGCGTTTTTCTTTTTTGTTACTGAGCCAGTGAGGAGCAAGAGAGCCTTGGCTCTTGTGCACATTGCTGGATCGGGATCAGGTTTAGGTATGTATTTAGGGGAGCTGGGGGGGGGAGCTGCATGCAGAAGTTTTTTTTTTTTTCATAGAAATGCAGCAAGATAAAATCCCTCTGCCTTTACAAGCACTTTAATTGAACCCGTATAAGAGAGCTGAAGTTGTCATGGCTAAAGAAAAAAAAAAAACAAAAAAAAAAAAACACACTTGTAGGAAGCCTGTCCCCTGATCCCAAGGTTTTGCAAGGTGCGGGACTTTAAAGAGGCGCTCCAGTCTCCCCCCAAAAAATTTTTAAGTCAGCAGCTACAAATACTATAGCTGCTAACTTTTAATATAAAGGCACGTACCTGTCCAAACATCCAGAGCTGTCCTCACCTGAGCCGATTCTTCAAGTGAGTAGTTTATGCGAACAAAAAAGGATATGAGCTGACACAACCACAGTGACAGGCCTCCATCCCGGTAAATGCGTGAGTATACAGAGAGCTATGGTCATGGGACTTTGAGTGAGGCCGGCACTAAATCAGGTAAAGGATACAGACAGTACAGTGGAACCTTGGATTACAAGCAAAATCCGTTCCAGGAGAATGCTTGTAATCCAAAGCACTCGCATATCAAAGCAAGTTTCCCCATAGAAGTCAAAGGAAACAAAGATAATTTGTTCCGCATTGACTTCTATTGCATGCAATACCGCATTCGGCCAGAGGTGGGGGGGGGGGGCGCCGGAGAGCCTCGGAAATACTTTGGGACAGCTCGGCTGAACTCGGAAACCCTCGGAAAGGCTCGTAAACACTCCAGAACTGAATATTTCTGAGTGTTTCCAAGTATTTCCGAGTGATTCCGAGTATTTCCGAGCGGCTCCGAATGGCTTTGAACCGTTCTGAGTGTCACCAGCACCACCGCACCTCTGGCCAATTGCGGTACTGCACACCCCATTCGCTTGAATCCTGCTCGTTTTGTGAGACAACACGCGCAAACCGAGTCAGGATTTTTTTTTAAAAGTTGCTTGTCTTTCAAAACGCTCGTTAACCGCGTTACTTGTAAACCAAAATTCCACTGTATATGGAATAAAAATAGATTTATTATACAAACACATAAAAAATATTCTCAAAGTTGATGCGATTATAAAAATGAATTCCATAGAAAGCTGACATACATAGAATTGATAAATAAGATGATATATATAGATATATCTATATAGATAGATCTATATCTATCTATCTATCTATCTATCTATCTATCTATCTATCTATCTATCTATCTATCTATCTATCTATCTATCTATCTATCTATCTATCTATCTATCTATCTATCTATCTATCTATCTATCTATATATATAACACACATTATTACTATTTTCAGAGTGGTGTGGATTCCTATTAGTTTTTCATTTTCCACCTTCCCCATCATTCAAACATGGTCTCTTGTCCTGCTTATCGACTATTTCCAGGGCTGGGTTTGCATGCCATCGCCTCAGTCCCGAGGCTGACATCATTTTGGACACCCCCCCCCCCCTGTCTTTCTGGGTCATCATACATGTTTTATTAGCTGACTGTTAGACCTTTTGCTTTTCATTTTTTCCCCCCCAGTAACATTTATCATGTACTATCCATATTTATAGATACTATTGATATCATACTCCTAATGAGAGGATGGATCCTCGAAATGCGTAGAGTTCCTATATGTCACTACAATTTCATTTTTTTACCCAGATTTACCATATCTTATTTATGCTATCATGTATCTATTGAATATATAATATTATTTATCAATTCTATGTATCTCAGCTTTCTATGGAATTCGTTTTTTATACGAGAATATTTTATGATAATATTTTTTACGTGTTTGTATAAAAAAAAATTTTTTATTCCATATACTGTCTGTACCTTTACCTGATTTAGTGCCGCCTAACTCAAAATCCCATGACCATAGCTCTCTGTATACTCTAGTTTGTGTTTATGTTTTTAGCCCCCAAGTGCATTACCTTACATTTCTCAACATTAAACCTCATTTGCTATGTAGTTGCCCACCCGTTATTTTATTCAGGTCTTCCTGTACAATTTCCATATCCTGATGTGGAGTTATTGCCCTGCTTATTTTAGTGTCGTCCGCAAAAACTGCGATTGAGTTATTTATACCAACCTCTATATCATTTACGAAAAAATTAAACAGAATTGGTCTCAAGACAGAGCCTTGGGGTACCCCACTTACTACTCCAGACCAGTCTGAGTACACGTTATTTATCACCCACCATTTGGGCACGTTCCTGTAACCAGTTTTCTATCCAAGAACAAACCCTATGGTCCATGCCTGCAGACCTCAGCTAGTAGATTAAGCGTTTATGGGGAACTGTAACGAATGCTTTTGCAAAATCCAGATATGCCACATCCACAGGCCTTTCCCTATTTATATGGCAGCTCACTTCCTCATAGAATGTTACTAAAATTTTATTGTCTTGATTGTCAATGTACTCTATATATTGTGTTTTCTAGAATTCTGTACTTTTTTCCCCTTGAAGAAGACCTCTACTATATATGGTCGAAACGCGTCATGGCTGTTCAAGTATGACTTTATATGTACATCATGCTATGTTTTAAATGCTCACTGTATGGCTGTATCATCATGTATGTCTGTTAGCCTTTATCACAGAGCTCATGTTTTAACAGATATTTATGCCTCTGTATTTTAATTTAATTTTTGTAATAAATATATTTTATAATTATTTTGAATTTTTTGCTGCAATACAAAACCCCATAGGGAAAACTTTTCCATTTTTGTACCTTTATCGGGGCGTGCAGCTTCCTCTTGCTCACCCATTGTATCGCTTTCCTGTTTCGCTGTTACTAAAAGCTATTTGATACTAGGGCTGGGAGATTTTCTTTTTTAAAAAAAATCTTCGATTCTCTTAAAAAAAAACTCGATTCACGATTCGAATCGAATTTTTTTTTTTTGGAAACCGCGCCGGTCCCAAGGCGCTGCGGGCATGAGTTTTTAGGCGAGGCCACGGCTTCGGCCTAGTCCGCGACGTCCGGCCGTAGCGCGGTGAAAAAAAAAAAAAACTAAAAAATCGATTTGCTTAAATTTTGAATCGATTTGACCTCTCAACTCGATTCAAGATTTAAATCGATTTTTTTCCCAGCCCTATTTGATACTAAAGGCTATTTTTTTTTTTTTTAAAGAGATATTGCACAGAAAGGTCACTTTCCTCCTTTTCTGGTGCCCCCCTCCCCCCCACTGGCACTGTCTGCTCCTCTCCACAAGCCGGATGCGAATAAGACACCCATGCATGTAGGCTCCCAAGCTGGGCTATGTGCATCGATAGACACACACAGCACCAGTAAGCCACACCCCTACTCCCTTTTCACAGGAGTTTGACTGACAGAAGCAGGAGCCTATAGCTCCACTGCTCTCAGTTTCTTCTGTGAAGGCAGGAAGTGAGGGGAGCGGTGCTGGAGCCGGAGACAGCGCCTTAACAGCGACATGGAACCAGGTGTTTAGGGACATGTAGGGAACAAAATCATACCTCCCAACTTTTTCAGATGGGAATGAGGGACACCTATCAGCAAAAGTATGTAGGCATAGGACACACACCCTGCCATGCCCTCTTAAAGGAGAATTGTACAAAAAAACAAGATTGGTTAAACCCACAAGTGCTTTTTTTTTACCATTACTATTCCTTTATATTGGCTTTTGGAATTTACAAATGCAGCAATTTAGAAATCAGATGAAAGGTTTAGGGCTGGAAAACACTTTTTGATAGATAAAAAGCTCATTTTACATACAACTCTATAGATCAGACCAAAATGAGGGACAAATGAGGAGGAATGAGGGACAGAAGTAAACTATTTGTTGATACATTATAGACACATGATTGATTCTCTTACGCACCCCCCGAAGAAGGAGAGTAAAAAACTCCGAAACGCGTTTGATGAACAATAAGATAATATCATCAATCATTGTACTGACTGTTTCAACTCATATGCATGTCTGTTTTGACATTTCTCACATTTTTATTCTGTATTTTTTGCTATATACCAATAAAACATTTATACTTTTCTACTTATACGTATCTGAGTGCCTTAAAAGTTCAGTTATTTTCTCTGAATGAGGGACAGAGGGACATTGCTCCAAATCAGGGACAGTCTCTCCAAATCAAGGACAGTATGTCAAAATCAGGGACAATTGGGAGCTATGCAAAATTGTTGCTTCGATGGACTATGAGCACAGTAAATAGTGCTCTCGTAGTCCATTGATACTCCCTCCAGCTTTCTGACTGAAAGCCCATGCAGAGAGCTGGAGGACGAGTCTGCAGAAGCCCAACATTGCACCCTCCATCCACCGATTGTGAGTACAATGCTTTGCAGGCTCCTACAGAAAAAAATACATGCAGATTACCTTTCCTCCAAAAAGATGTGCATTATTGTTTTTAAAAAGGTGAACCTAGTCTTTACAGTAGACTTTTTTTTTAAAAGGGTTTATATTTTTTTCTTACTAAAGCCTAGTCTAGGATGAAGTCGTGGGCCCCGCACATGCCTAGACATGTTGTGGGTCTCCAGCAGTCACTGCGTGGTAGGTCTGCACATGCGCAAAGTCTTGCAACATACCTCCTGGGTTGTATAACGTCGACATCCCAGGAGGCAATGTGTTAGAACTTGTACATGCTCAGACACGCTGCCGATCTCTGCTAGCTCCAGTCTGTGCATGTACTGGATCTCCATTAGACTCCTTTCACACTGGGGCAGTTTGCAGGCGCTATTGCGCTAAAAATAGCGCCTGCAAACCGACCCGAAACAGCCGCTACTATGTCTCCAGTGTGAATGCCCGAGGGCTTTCACACTGGAGTGGTGCGCTGGCAGGACGGGAAAAAAAGTCCTGCTAGCAGCATCTTCGGAGCGGTGAAGGAGCGGTGTATACACCGCTCCTTCACCACTCCTGCCCATTGAAATCAATAGGGCAGCGCGGCTATACCGCAGGCAAAGCGCCTCTGTAGAGGCGCTTTGCGGTGGTTTTTAACCCTTTCTCGGCCGCTAGCAGGGGGTTTTACCGAATACCGCCGCTAAAACGACGGTAAAGCGCCGCTAAAACGACGGTAAAGCGCCGCTAATAATAGCGGCGCTTTACTGCTGACGCACCTCCCGCCCCAGTGTGAAAAGGGCCTTAGAGATGGTGGTGTGAGAGAAGAGTGCAGGGTTGCCAACCGCCAGTAAATTTACTGACAGTTTGTAAAAAGCAGTGATTTTTTTTTTACTGTCAGTAAAAATCAGGGGCTGATAATTTCATGCTGTGTTGACTTTTTAAGTGTAAATCAAGCAAATTACTTTTTTCTAGGTATTGTCAGTGTTTCCATATCATGTTTATACTGTTTAAATATTCACTGTGTTAGTTTTCAATAGGAGTTCTGTAATTTGGTTGCCAGTAAAAAAAAAAAAATGTGCTCCACCAGTAAATATTCCATGTTTTGTCAGTAAAAAATGCTACGGGAGTTTGGCAACCCTGGAAGAGCGTCAATGCAGAACTCAATGGTCTAGTATTTTTTTTATAATTATGAGACGGGTACAAGTTTTAGGGATTTTTATTTTTTGGGGAGTTGGGTAAGGCAATGTTCCACTTTAACAATCCAGCCCCAGATGGCCAGTTCTTACAGGGTATTTGTGCTGCTTCCTCCTTTTACTCCTGAACCCTGCTGTACATGGTCTAATTCTAGTATGTTTTTTTTTTTAATTTTGAGACAGGGACAAGTGTAAGGCTCTATTCACACTAATGCGTTTTTTGATGCATTTTGCAGAAATGCAAGGACATTTTTTAACATGGGTTCCTATAGAACATGTTCACATCAATGCATTTTTGTGCCTCTGCTTTTTTGGAAAAGGTCGGGGACTTTTTTTCACGCAAAATGCAGCGTTTTGCATGTGATATAATTCAGTTGACCCGCATCCAAAAACGCAAGTACCGCGTTTTTACCGCATTTTTGCGTTTTTTTTTCTTTCTTTTTTTTTACACTGTATACAGTATTAAAAAACGCATGTTCAAAAACACGGCAAGCACTGCACTACACTTCAGAAACGCTCAAAAGCAACATGCATAGATGTGAATCGAGCCTAAGGGATTTTTTTTTTTTTTTTACATTACATGATTTCATTAATTAGATTATATTATATACATTACATTACATAATTACATTACTTTCATCCTAGTACATTACATACATTAATTACAATGCATATTTACATTAATGATTACATTAATCTGTGTCTTGTGTATCTGTCCAGCTTTAATCAAGTCAATTTGTATTTTTTTTTTTTTTTGCAATGATCCAAAAAAAAAAAAAAGTTATTTAAAGACCACATACTTAACGGCAAACTTTCTTTGAATAATTCCCAGCCTCTTCTCCAGCCATTACTTTCCCTTCCTAGTCCACATTTTCAATCTGAAATGAATTTCAGCTTTAATACGGTAATTCAACAAGGCCAAATTGCAGCTGGCTGGCATTTCTGATCTATGATTCAGACCCAGAAGTAAAACTGCATTTAAAATAATGTATGTTTTTCACTCTCTTTAATCAACAGGCCCACATTAGGCAAGATTTGTAAGTCCCTAAATTCAGAAAATGAACTCATTAGCCGCACTGACATTTGCTTGGAAATAGATTATAATGGAACGGGAAAGTAATAATGACTTGGGTTGAAAAAAAAGCATAAAATCCAAATAAGGTCGGAAAACATATTTCATTAAAATTATTTTTTTTACCCGCATAAAAAAGTAACAAGGCTGACAAATTGTATGTAATATATAACACGTTGCAAGCCATTTCCTATCAGCTCCTGCTGGCAGCGGCGATAATACGAAGGAGCGCGGCGCACATTGGAAATGTGTGAACGAGTTACAGAACAAGCATAAACATATTTTAATCTGAGGTACGCAAACACTGCGATAGTTTATGTACTTCAAAGCAGCAAAACAAGTAAGTACAATAAAAAAATTTAATTTTGGATACTGCAGCGTTGGCAAAATTTGGCAGAATGTAGTGTGGTTAAATGTGCTGCTTGCAACGGTATGGAGGAAGGGTGACAAAAACAGAGCTTTTAAAATGTGGGTTTAATGTGCTGGTATTGTTACATTCTGTCCAACTGTCCCATCACTGTGAGATGATTGGGTGCAGCGAATATAATGTTGCCATATACAGTATGTAGATATTGCTAAGGAACAATTATGCCGTTGGTTCAGCCGGTTTAAAGATCCGATTTTAGCAGATCGTTTTAAAGTGTAACTATGGGCAGAACCAAAAATTACATATATGGCATCTACAGTCTGTCAGTAACATTAAAGTGGAGTTCCACCCACTTTTACAACACTTCAGCATCCCTCACTAAACTGTGCACTGTAAACGAATTGGATATTTAAAAAAAAAATTTTCTCAGCGCTTACTGTTTATCTGCTGTATTCATTTTTCACTTCCTCCTCCCTGGCCGTGGCCCATAGCATCATTTCCTGTTTGCAATGCCTTCTGGGAAGGGGCAACTTCCTCTGACACTGCCGTTGCTATGGAAATCTGACCTGAAACCTATTACACTGCTTGTGCTGCACTGAGCATGTGCGAGATCTCCAAGGATGAGATCCAGGAAGAAATACAGTCTGGCTTCAGATGCCCACACTTAAGATGGCCACGGCCTGCTGTAAGTTTACAAAATAACAAACTACTGCTATAAACTAACAAAACAGACCTAAGTTTACAGACAAACTTTACTAGAATACATTAAAGTGGTGTTCCGGCCAAAATTATACTTTTTAAATAAAAATACCCCTATAATACACAAGCTTAATGTATTCTAGTAAAGTTAGTCTGTAAACTAAGGTCTGTTTTGTTAGTTTATAGCAGTAGTTTATTATTTTATAAAATTACTGCAGGCCGTGGCCATCTTAAGTGTGGGCATCTGAAGCCAGACTGTATTTCTTCCTGGATCTCATCCTTGCAGATCTCTCACATGCTCAATGCAGCACAAGCAGTGTAATAGGTTTCAGGTCAGGTTTCCATAGCAACGGCAGTTTCAGAGGAAGTTGCCGCCCCTTCCCAGAAGGCACTGCAAACAGGAAATGATGCGATGGGCCGCGGCCAGGGAGGAGGAAGTGAAAAATGAATACAGCAGATATATAGTAGGTGCTGAGAAAAAAATAAAAAAATATCCAATTTGTTTACAGTGCACAGTTTAGTGAGGGAAACTGAAGAGTTGTAAAAGTGGGTGGAACTCCACTTTAAGCTTGTGTATTATAGCAATATTTTTATTTAAAAAGTATAAATTCGGCCGGAACACCACTTTAAAACCCCATACACACTATAAGATTTTCTGCAGATTTTTGTCTTCAGATTTACCAAAACCATGTAGTGCAAGAGCCTGCCTGATTGCATAGAAATTGAAACTCTTAAAAGGTCCATACACACGATCTGACTTTTTGACAACAAACATGCAAATTAGCTGTTTTATGAAATGAAAAACGCGAAAAGAAAAGCGCGAATCAACACTCACCAAAAGCGTTTGGCGTTTTTTTTGTGGTCAGAAAAACTACTCCTGAACGTGATTTTACGGCGTTCAGAAAACAGCCCATAAACTCCACTGCTGATAAAAGTTCAGAAAACGTCCATGTGTGCATAACATAGAGGGGCGTTTATGGGCTGTTAAAAAAAATGCCCAAACTCTAAAAAAAAATTGTGTAGAATAATACTTGGCTAATGTGTTTTACTTCAAATGACATTTTGGGACATTTTTGTGGTAACTTGCCCAAATAAAAAAAAAAACATAATAATATTATTCTTGATATCACTAGAAAAAAAAAGCCTTTAAAAATTTGTTTGCAATAAACTCCATCAGGATCACCAGCAAAGCAGCTTCAACCGTTGATCCCTGACATGAGCATGGCAACATACAAAGCTATCGGGGCTTTCATGCATATGTCCTTTGATTCTGGTAATTAGACACTGTGCATTCTCTTCTGGGTGTCACAGTGGTTCAACACTTTCAATATAGAAACCAGGTGCTCTGGTTCTCCCTTTCCCTCCTCCAGCTTTGTGTGTGAGGGCCACTTTTTATCTGTGACCACTTGCAAGCCTCACGGGTCAGCTTTGCCCCCCCCCCTTTGGGATGCAGGCAGGGACGACTTTTCAGCAGAACCCAGGATCACAAGTGGGGGAAATCTGTTTTCTTTTATGTTTTTTAAAGAAGTCTCCGGATAAATGAGCCCATATGGTATAGATCAGGGATATGCAATTAGCGGACCTCCAGCTGTTGCAAAACTACAAGTCCCATCATACCTCTGCCTCTGGGTGTCATGCTTGTGGCTGTCAGAGTCTTGCTATGCCTCATGGGAGTTGTAGTTCTGCAACAGCTGGAGGTCCGCTAATTGCATATCCCTGGTCTAGAGTAAATATAAGGACCCCCTGAGGAAGACCATGACCCAATAAGGTTGAAACGCATTGGGGTTTTCTCCAACATCGGACAGTATAACTATAATTAATATTGTAGATAGCATCGTTATATGCATACCCCCTATAATTCTCACATGATATTATCTATTGTCTGATTTGTTATCCAACCCATTGTGTCTCGTATTACCCCGTTTCCCCGAAAATAAGACCTAGCGTGATGGTCGGTGATGGCTGCAATATAAGCCCTACCCTCCAAATAAGCCCTAGTTAAAGCCCTTGTAGGTCTTATGCCCTGTACACACGATCTGAAAATCGTCCGAAAAATGCCACATTCGAATCGATCGTACGATAATCGGATCGTTAGTACAGAGCTTTCGAGAGCCGATCAGGACAGTTCATCCGATATTATTCTATCGGACATGCACGGAATTTTTTTTTCGTACGATGCCAGATCGTACGATTTTCGTTTCATCAGTACACCTATCGTTCGAAAAATGCAATACAAATGCATTACAACACATGACATCACTTCCGAATTTTTATGCTGTCGTACGGGAATTTTCGTGACTTTAGTAAACTCATCAGATTCGACGTGAGATCAGCATGCAAAAAAAAAACGGCTGATCATTCGTCCGATAATCGGATCGTGTGTACGAGGCATTATTTTCAGGGTAGGGCTTATTTTCGGGGTAGGGCTTATTTGGGGGTAGGGCTTATATTGCAGCCATCACCGATTGTCTTATTTTCGGGGAAACAGGGTATGTAAACCGGAGCTCATGTTTTAAACCTTTGTCCTGTATAATTTATGTCCAGAGTATTTTGTCAATAAAATCTATTTTTTTATACAAAACTTTTTTCTGATTTACAATTGCTGCTAAAAAACCCCATGGGGAACTTTCAATTTCTTTTTTGCAAATATTTGTTTTGGGGTGTGCAGCCCTATCAGACTCTTGAAAGGTGTCATCCTATGTTATGGCAGCTATCTGCTGTCATAGCAACGGTATTTAATGTCAAAGGACCAACGTATATCGACGGCGGGCAGTCTGGAAGTGGGTTGTAAACCTCCAACAAAAAAAAAAAACCTGCAAGACAAAAGGCATTATGAGCTAGTATGCATCACATACTAGCTCATTATTAGATACTTATCTTAGATCCATGCCCTGCAGTGCCACCCGCACTCCTCTCCCACGGCCGAATTCTTTCACCGGAGTTACTTCCGGGTTTGCGGGCTCCAGTGCTGTGATTGGCCGGAGCCGTGATGACGCAACTTCCACGCACGGGAGCCGCCGGTCGCGGCACAGGTCCTGAAGAAATGGCACGAGCGGGCCGCCCGTTCCTTCAGTGTGCATGCGCCGATGACATTGGCGGCAGCGTATATTTAGTAAATATCTCCTAAACAGTGCAAGTTTAATGCCCCTTTCACGCTGGGGCGCTTTGCAGGCGCTACAGCGCTAAAAATAGCGCCTGCAAAGCGCCCTGAAAGTGCCGCTGCTTTGTCTCCAATGTGAAAGCCCCGAGGGCTTTCACACTGGAGCGGTGCGCTAGCAGGACGGGAAAAAAAGTCTTGCTAGCAGCTTCTTTGGAGCGGTGGAGGAGCAGAATGTATAGCACTCCTTCACCGCTTCTGCCCATTAAAATCAATGGGCAGCGCGGCAATACCGCCGGCAAAGCGCCTTTCTCGGCCGCTAACGGGGGGGGGTAAACCTGCCCCGCTAGCGGCCGTATACCGATGGTAAAGCGCCGCTAAATATAGCGGCGCTTTACCGCCGACGCACCTCTCGCCCCAGTGTGAAAGGGGCCTAAGAGATCTCTATAGTACCTACAGGTAAGCCTTATTATAGGCTTACCTGTAGGTAAAATTAAAGAGGAAGACTTTACTTCCTCTTTAAGTAAGCACAAAGGTATCGCCGAACAAACACGTCGTAAATGTCAAAATTGCTCTGGCTAATAGAGAGTGAACAGGTTTGAGAGGCAAAGTAGTTAAAGTGGAACTTTACCCAAAGCAACTTGATAAAATAGAATGTTCTTTAGCAAAGAACATACATCCTACATTAATAATTATGCTACCAAAATTAGTGTGTGCTGTAAATTGCCTCCAGCATTGCACCCATTTCTTCTTGCCGAAGGCGGCCATTTTACTGAAGCCCAGAGCCCCTGAGCAGCAGTAACTTATAAAGAGGAAATAAACCCATCGATTTAACAGTTTCAAAAAACAGTTACATTCCTGGAATGCCAGTGTTCTGTCAGAATAGCAAACCCATCAGATTAGGCAACGGAAGTGACGTTCCGTCAGCTGCACATGCGTTCCACCGGAACACCTGCAGTCAGAAGGCGGCAGCGGACATCTTACTACACCCAGCTACGTCTTAAATTTCAGAGTAATTTTAGCAATAAAGTGAGTGTATATAAATAAATACAGTGTATTGCCATCTGTGATGCTGTTTGGATGTTACATTTTGAAAGCCTAAAGGTTTAGCGCTGATCAGTGTGGGGTGTACCAACATGGCCTCCGCCACCTTCCTACTGTTGGCGTCCAGCTTCTTTCAAAATGTAACATCCAAACAGCATCACAGATATCAATATACTATATTTATTTATATACGCTTACTTTATTCCTATAGTTACTCTGAAATTCAAGATGTAGCTGGGAGTAGTAAGATGTCCGCTGCCACTTTCTGACTGCAGGTGTTCTGTCAGATTAGCAACCCTGGTAGCGGTAGAACGCATGCGCAGCTGACAGAACGTCACTTCCGTTACCTAATCTGACAGGTTCACTATTCTGACAGAACAGCGGGATTGCTATCATATTTGCTAGTTTCCTCAACCAAACTGTCAAACCAACAAATGGCTGGTGTCATAACTGATCGCACATGCAGCACCATGGCAGTTGCAGATCAAACAGAAGCAGCTTCCTTGACTGTATAAAAGATAAGAGGGTTTAATTCGGCTTTAACCACTTAAGGACTAGCCTCGTTTTGAGATTTTGGTGTTTACATGTTTAAAAGTTTTTTTTGCTAGAAAATTACTTGGAACCCCCAAACATTATATTGTCTCTACGGTCCGTCGTCATTCGATCCCCCAAAGGGGAGAGCGGCACTGTGACAGGTCATCTGCCTGCTCAGCGGGGATCCACGGAGCGATCCCCGCTGAGCAAGCGGATGTTCACTGGGGCGGATCATCTCGGATCCGTCCCGTGTGAAAGGACCCTAATGCCCCGTACACACGGTCGGATTTTCCGATGGAAAATGTCCGATCGGAGCGTGTTGTCGGAAATTCCGACCGTGTGTGGGCTCCATCTGACATTTTCCATCGGATTTTCCGACACACAAAGTTGGAGAGCAGGAGATAAAATTTTCCGACAACAAAATCCGTTGTCGGAAATTCCAATCATGTGTACACAAATCTGACGGACAAAGTGCCACGCATGCTCAGAATAAATAAAGAGATGAAAGCTATTGGCCACTGCCCCGTTTATAGTCCCGACGTACGTGTTTTACGTCACTGCGTTCAGAACGATCGGATTTTCCGACAACTTTGTGTGACCGTGTGTATGCAAGACAAGTTTGAGCCAACATCCGTCTGAAAAAATCCTAGGATTTTGTTGTCGGAATGTCCGAACAAAGTCCCACCGTGTGTACGGGGCATAAGACGTATGGGCGGAAGTGACGTTATGACATCGCTTCCGCCCTGCTATGGTATGGAGACGGGTGGGGGCCATCTTCGCCTCACTCGTCTCCATACCCAGCCACAGACAGGTCCCGATCGCCTCCGCCGCTGCCGACGGCTCCGGTAAACAGCGGAGGGCGCGGGAGAGCGGCGGGAGGGGGGATCCTTCTCCTGCCCCCGATAATGGTGATCTCACAGGGAATCCGCCGCAGAGACCACCATTATCGTAAACACGACCGGCTTCTGAAGAGATGGATACCTCGGTTGTGTCAGCAGCTGCTGCCGTTACCGAGATATCTATCTTCAAAGTGCCAACGTATATGTACAGGAGACGGTCGGCAAGTGGTTTAAGGCTGTCATCAGATTGGCCTCTACAAACTCGGCAGTGCCTAAAATAGAGAGCCACTGAGCATGTGCAGAGCAGGGTGAGATGGTGCATTACTGGATTTTAAACAGACACTTAATTTTTATGTTTTACATAGAGCTATACCTGCAAAAGGGGCCGGCATGAAGTCATCTAGCAGGACTTCATTTTCTCACGAAAGTTCCACTTTAAGAGAGGCTCTCTTGTCAACTTACAGCCTCTACAGCTTGTTGAATGTGAGGAATCTGTATGTGTATGGTGAGCTTTAGTAGACAGATCTCCCTTATTGTCTCACAGTGTTTGTATTATATCATACTGGAGTATGTGACAGTGGAGACTAAAGCTGTCTTATTGCCCGGGGATATTTAGCTGTGGAATGTTGGAGCTCTAAAGAAACAAACGTCAACTGAAGTAAACTGTCCTTTAACTATATGTACATATGAGTGGAAGAGGCACCCACAGATATTTTGGCTAAAATATCCCCAACTCCCAACCCAACACCAGGTATTTTACAGGGGATTCCCCTACTCCCTGGTTCACACTTATGCGTTTTTAGGTGCTTTTTGCATTTTGCAGATTTGCACTACAGAACGTGTTCCATAGGAAACCATGTTAGATAGACTGTAGTACAAATCTGCAAAATGCAAAAAGCACTAAAAATGCATAGGTGTAAACCAGGGGTAACACTTAAAGCGGAGCTCCGGGCTCCTTCAGAAAAAAATAAAAGTCAGCAGCTACTAATACTGTAGCTTCTGAATTTTAATATTAGGACACTTATCCGTCCACGAATCCAGCAGTGTTTACCCAAAGCTGATTTTGCTATCTGAAAAATCCACCGGAAATGGGAGCGGGTACCTATCCAAATCAGGTACCCTGTCCCCCCCCCCCAAAAAAAAGGTCCCAAATGTGGCAGCGGAGGCAAACAAGCAGAGTTTCCCCTTTTGTGTGGAGCTCCGCTTTAACCACTTGAAGCCCGAGCTATAGCCGAAAGCTATAAGCGCAGGCTTAAATTGCGTACATCGACGTCCTCCTGTGTTTGCGCTGTCCTTGGGACTCGGATGATCACAGATCGGCGGTAAGGGGCCGCTCACCTTTTTTTTTCCCCACGCTGACAGCATGCGGAGGAAACAACAAGCTGATTACCGGCTACTGTAAAAGGGACATCGGTCCCACACAGTGCTGCTAACCAGTGCCCACCAGTGCTCCTAACCAGTGCCGCCAATCAGTGCCCACCAGTACTGCTAACCAGTGCCCAGTGCCCCCTATCAGTGCCCACCAGTGCCACCTATCAGTGCCCACCAGTGCCACCAATCAGTGCCCACCAGTGCCGCCAATCAGTGCCCACCAGTGCTCCTAACCAGTGCCGCCAATCAGTGCCCACCAGTACTGCTAACCAGTGCCCAGTGCCCCCTATCAGTGCCCACCAGTGCCACCTATCAGTGCCCACCAGTGCCACCAATCAGTGCCCACCAGTGCCACCAATCAGTGCCCACCAGTGCCGCCAATCAGTGCCCACCAGTGCCGCCAATCAGTGCCCACCAGTGACTCATCATCAGTGCGACCTATAAGTGCCGCCTACCAGTGCCCATCAGTGCCACCTACCAGTGCCCATCAGTGCCACCTATCAGTGCCCATTAGTGCCGACCTATCGGTGCCTATCAGTGCAAACTCACCAGCACACATCAGTGAAGGAGAAAAATTACCTGTTTGCAAAATTTTATTTTAAACTTCTCCTCTTATCTTTAAACCTCCCTCTGCTTTCTAGAAGGTGCTAGAAAGAGAGGAGGAGAGGAGAGGCGGAGCTGCCTGTGGTATTTTGAGGAGCCTTGACCAATCCCCAACTTGGATTGGCAGGGGGCAGGCCTCCTTAAATACCAGGGGTCAGCCCAGCTGGGGAGGAGTTGTCGTGTGGAAGAACTGGAGTGAGGGAGTGTGGAGGCTGTCAGCGACAACAGGGAGCTGCCCAGTCTGGGGGGTGACCTTGGGCCGGGGCTCAGGTGCATCAAGGAGGAGAGAAGAGATCCTGGGAGAGAGGCATATGAGAGAGCAAGGAGAGGACAGTGGGAGAGAACACTGCTAAGATTCTCCAGGGAGGACAACAGGTCAGAGCCTGGAGGGCTGGTGGGTGAAGCACCGTCAGGAGGACTGGGGAGGCATGCCTGAGAGAACTGGGAGTTTGAAGTTTGAGATGGGTGCAGAATGTTTGCTGAATGTCAGATGTTTGGCTATACAAATACTCCCCTTAAAGTGCATTTTAAAACGTCTTTTTTTTTTTGGTGAACATTGTGATGAGGGGCTAGGACCCCTGTAAGGTTTCAACTGCTATGTGTGTCCCCGCTGGGGGGATTGTTTTTTGTAGTTATCCCGAAGACCATTGTCTATGAGACTGAAAGTGAGGGGAAAATCCAAAATTTTGAGCTGTCAATGGAACAGGAATAGAGGGAAAATCTCCCAATGGCGACACCTGTGTCAGTGACAATTGTCTAGATTTCCCTCACATTTCCTATTGTGTCTACAGGACAGGAAGTGAGGGAAATTCTCTCTAATGGGATTCTCTCCATTGATGGGATGACAAAAAAGTGACAGGGGCTGTTGTCATGGGATGACAAAAACATTGGCTTCATATACATTGTGATATTTGGGGAACCCCGGTATCACCAGCCAGCCGAGTTAGCAAAGACAGAGTCTTTATTTTATAAAAGATAAAATGAAAACAGCTTATTTCAGCAAGAAACAAACTGAATAGTGTATCCACTTCTGGTTTAAGGGCCCATTCACACTCATTGCAGTGCGGTAAACACGTGCGGTCCGCTGAGAGCCTGAGCCAGCCGCTCCCGCCACCTCCAAAACCCAGCGCTCCAGTGAGCGCTGGAGGGGAGAGCAGAGGGCCGCTGACTGACAGTCACCAGCTCTCTACTCAGAGAGGAGGGGAGAACTGAGCGATCAGAAGTGTTTGATCAGGGCCGAAAGACATATCCGGCATCGAATCAATGCTGCATCCACCTAGGTGAGTATAAGGTTTGTTTCTTTTAAAAACCCATACTTCTCTTTTAAGGCATATAGAAAAGCCTTATGCCCTGTACACACGGGCGGACTTTTCGGCAACAAAGGTCCGACAGTCTTTCCGACGGACTTTCGACTGACTTTTGACAGACTTAAGATGGACTTTCAAATGAACAGACTTGCCTACACACGATCACACCAAAGTCCGACGAATTCGTACGTGATGACGTACACCGGACTATAATAAGGAAGTTCATAGCCAGTAGCCAATAGCTGCCCTAGCGTCGGTTTTTGTCCGTCGGACTAGCATACAGTCCGGCGGAGTTCCGACGTAAAGATTTGAAACGTTCCAAATCTAAAGTCTGTCAGATTTTCAACAGAAACAGTCCGCTGAAGGTCCAATGAAGCCCACACACGGTCGGATTGTCCGCAGGATTCGGTCCGTCGGACCAGTCCGGTCGAAAAGTCACTCGTGTGTACAGGGCATTAGAAAAGGCTGAATGGCAGGAAAAGCTCTGACACTTGCTCATAATGCTGAAGCTTTTCCACCCTCATCCAGCCCCCTGCACATTCCTATTGGTGAGTAGGCCAGCCCATCACAGTAATTGGCTTCTAATGCCGCGTACACACGATCGGACTTTACGGCAGACTTTGCCCGGCGGACGGGATTTCGTCAGACAATTCGATCGTGTGTGGGCTCCAGCGGACTTTGTTTGCTCAAAAGTTGGACGGACTTAGATTTGAAACATGTTTTAAATCTATCAGTCGAACTCGAGTCTGGTCGAAAAGTCCGCTCATCTGTATGCTAGTTCGACGGACAAAAAGCCACGCTAGGGCAGCTATTGGCTACTGGCTATGAACTTCCTTATTTTAGTCCGGTCGTACGTCATCACGTACAAATTCGACAGACTTTGGTGGATTGTGTGTAGGCAAGTCCGTTCGTTCAGAAAGTCCGTCGTAAAGTACGTCGAAAAGTCCACCGGGCAAAGTCTGCCGTCCGAGCGTGTGTACGCGGCATAAGAATGTTGAGGGAACAGCAAGCTCCAACACTACTACCTAGAAGCATAAATTACAGACAGAGGTTCTAAACTGTCCTTCCTTCATCTAAAACAAAACAAAAACGGTTTGCTAAAGTTGACCTAAAAGGGGTCAATTCCCCCTTAATTGAATAAATTGAGTTTGAAGACACTTAAAAGTTGAACTACCTCACAATTATTTATGTCTTGCTGGAGCTCCTAAGGCCTGCTATAATCAAAATGTGAAGTTGTGTCTCCTTCCCAAATTCTTAATTTATAATATATTTATTATGGAGAATCAAACAGAAAGAGTTGGAGCACAAAAAGGTAGTGAGGAACATCCAAAACTTTTAGGTGAACAGGAACTAAGCCAGGAATTATAGGAAGGAAGATCTCACTTTTGGAGTATCTAAAGCAGGGGTGTCAAACTCAATTTTATCGTGGGCCGCATCAGCATTATGATTGCCCTCAAAAGGGCCGGTTGTATCTGAAAGATTAGATGTCCAGCGCATCCCCTCCCCTTACATTAGATGTCAAGAGCCACCCCACTATCAGAAGTTGAGTCCACCACTCTCCCTTACATCACAGTGCACCCCCCTTTCCTTATGCTGCTGCTGGGAAGAAGCAAGATGCATTGCTTGAAAGCAGTAAGCAAGGGTCTGGAGGAGGACCAGAGGAGGGCTGGAGCTCTCCTGCAGCTGCAGGAGAGGTGCGAGGGCCACATGAAATGGCCTGGAGGGCCGGATTCGGCCCGCGGGCCTTGTGTTTCACACCTGTGATCTAAAGCATACAAGAAACCAGAGCCTGACTCCAGCCATGCATTAATGAGGTCCAATAAGTAAAGAGCTAGGTAGTCGTACTGAACATTGTCACCCTTATTTTTTGAAAATGCACAAGTCAACGACAAATCCTCAGATTGAAAAGCCAGCCTAAAAACACCTCTAACACAAGCAGGCATTATACCTTCCATTACAACCTCTCTGCTATAGACAAAGAAATGCATAACTATATTGGTCAGGTCTGCACAGTCTGGTAATGAGCATATCATACACGGCTAATTGGAGGTCATTAAACTCATTAGCAAGATATCTCCTAATCTAAGCAACAGCACTGATAGCTGTCTAAGCAAAGACTTTTTAAGCATTACTGTACTAAAAAGCTGTAATTAGCCATCGTAAAACCATTTATAGGGAATATATATCTGTCTAGCTCTACTTGACCTAAAGTTGCCCTTTGATACAACCCTAGCTCCCAAAGTCTACATATAATTCAAATAAATCCTGATAGGACAGTGCTACATTAATAACAAGCATCAATCTGAATGCAATTCATGGATCATTTGATACCACACATGACTATCCTATAATGTGCAGTAGGCAAATTAGCCACAATAAGAGATATACAGTAACAGTATATCCTAATATCTGCTGAACTATCATAAAACATTTAGACACACCCTCAGCCAGGGGTGGACTGATAACTCATGGGGCCCCCGGGCTATAGGAGATTATGGGGCCCTCAGGCAATCAGAGATTATGGGGCCACACAGTATACACACACACAGTATACAATCACACAGTATATACATACATGTACACACAGTACACATAGAAAGTTGAAAAAAAAAAACACAGATTTATACATATTGTCCCTGGTTTTACTGAGGCTGGCAACCCTGATGGGCCCCCCTAGTGGCCCAGGGCCCTCGGGCAGTGCCCGAGTGGCTCAATGCTCAGTCCGCCCCTGCCCTCAGCCCACCCCTCTGACCCTATTCATTGCTTAAGTCATTTCTGTAATCTCCCTCTTCAGGGACCAGAAATGGTATCAGCATCTACAGCTTGTGAGCTCTCGAATCAAAACCATGCTGATGGTCATTCATGAGAGCTGATGACTTTAAAGTGGTTCTAAAGGCTGATGGTTTTTTTACTTTCATGCATTCTATGCACAAAGTTAAAAAAAAAACCTCTGTGTGCTGCTCCCCCCCCCAGTCCCCCCTATACTTACCTGAACTCCCTCTCGATCCAGCGATGTTGCACGAGAGCCTCTGCTCTCTGGGGACTCTCCCACCTTATTGGCTGAGACAGCAGTGGGAGCCATTGGCTCTCGCTGCTGTCAATCACAGCCAGACAGTCAATGAGAAGAGAGAGGGGACGGGGCCGAGGCGCAGTTCCGTGTCTGAATGGACAGGCAGAGCAGTGGCTCCAGGGCATGCCTTATTGCGTGCCCCCACTGCAAGCTGCTTGTTCTGGGGGCACCTGACAGGAGAGAGGGGCAAACAGCGCCGGCGGGAGACCCGAGAAGAGGAGAATCAGTGCTGCTCCGTGCAAAAAACACTTTTTTTTTTTAATGTTTGCCTTTAATGTCACTTTAATACATCAGACTGGACAGCCAATTAGACTCTGCCGCAACCAAAGACCAAAACTTTGTTCAAGCAGACCTTCACTCCACAGACCCACTTTAAAGTGGCTGAAGGTTTTTTACTTTCAGGCATTCTATTCATGAAGATAAAAACCTTCAGTTTGCAGCTCCCCTCTCAGCCCCCCAATACTTACCTGAGCCCGATCTCGATCCCGAGCTGTGCATGCGAGCTTTGGATCTCCCAGGACTCTTCCTCCTCATTGGCTGAGACACAGCAGCGGGAGCCATTGCTGTCAATCACAACCAGTGAGGAGGGAGCAGGGGGTGGGGCCAAACCACGCTCTGAGCGTTTTCTAGACACACAGAGGCAGCACACATGAGTGACCCCAGAACAAGAAGGGGGGAGGAGCCAGGAGCGCCGGCGGGAGACCCCACAAGAGGAGGATCGGGGCTGCCCTATGCAACGGTTTTACAGGTACGTACATTTGCAGATAAGGGTACTTTCAGTTTTCAGGTGTTTTAGCGCTAGAAATAGCCTCTAAAAAGGCACCTGAAAACTGCCTTCCATTCTTTGCAATGAGTGCTTTCACACTTGGGCGGTTTTAGCGGCGCTGCAGTGTGAAAGGGGTCTAATAGTTTCAGGTAAGTATAACATGTTCGTTATTTTTAACAAAAAAAAAGATTCTTTATTATCACTTTAATTCCCTGCACTCCCTGTCCCTTAACAATATACAGTGAAACCTCAGATTGCGAGTAACCCGGTTTACGACCCTTTTCACAATACGAGCTATTTAAAAAAAAAATCTGGACTCGATTTGCGAGCGTTGTCTCGCAAGATGAGTAGGATTCAAGCCTCTGAGGTGTGCAGTACCGTATTTGGCCAGAGGTGGGGGGGCGCCGGTTACACTGGGAGACAGTCGAAGACGCTTGGAGTGTCTCCAGCGCCCCCGCACCTCTGGCCACATGCGGTACTGCATACACCGGCGCCCATGCACCTCTGGCCACATACAGTACTGCATACACCAGCAGTCACTGTTGAACAAATTACAGTGGAACCTCGGTTTCCGAGTAACGCGGTTAACGAGCATTTCGCAAAACCGAGCACTGTATTTCTAAAAATCCTAACTCGGTTTGCGAGTGTTGTCTTGCAAAACGAGCAGGATTCAGGCCAAAAGCGGTGTGCAGTACCGCTTTTGGACTGAGGTGGGGGGCGCCGGAGCAGAGCAGAGCCGAACGTCGCCGATCGTCTGCGTTCGGAAATGCACGGAGAGGCCCGAGGACAGTTCGGCTGACCTCGGCAAACCTCGGAAAGGCTTGTGAACGGAGTCTTTCCGAGGTTTGCCGAGGTCCGCCGAAGTGTGAGTAGAAGAGCACAAGAAGACCTGGACAGCCGCACACCGGAATAGATAAATCCGTCTTTTATTCAAAATACAGGATCATGGGGTACACAAAACACGACTGTGGGGTGGTACAAGAATGCTGACGTGTTTCGCACTTACACCAAGTGCTTACTCATAGCTAGCTAAAATGGGAATCCGCCGAAGTATGCCCGGGCCTTTTCGGTCATTTCCGAGGCTCTCCGGCGCCCCCGCCTCTGGCCGCATGCGGTATTGCATCCCATTGAAGTCAATGCGGAATGAGTTATTTTCGTACACACGTTCAGATTTTCATCGGATCAGAATTATGTGATGACAGACTGATGGCCTAAAATCCGACCGTTAGTACGCTCTATCAGACAATTGTTGTCCAACTTTCCGCCAACAAATGACAGGCTGGTAAATTTTCGGCGGACAACTGTCTGTTGTCAGATTTTCCTATCGTCTGTACACAAGTCCATCACAAAAGTCCAAAGTACAGCCATCATCATAAAGGCTGAAAACGTTGGTTACAGCGCGTCATTGCGTCACTTCCGCCCATACGAAACTACCCAGGAATCGAGCAGAACGCCGTGAGTGGCGGCTTTCCCTACCAGGGCCGATTACCCATAACAATCACCTGCTATACATGCCGGGTGCCAGGACTATAAGGCACTTATAAATGTGAGTGGAATTTTAATTTGTGTACTGAACAAACCCATTATAATGGCATTGCGCAATGAAGGTTTTCCTTTGTCATTTCCATCCATCCCTATGAGGTATATCCTTGCATGAGACAGCATTTCAACAGGCTCCCCAGGGGTTTCCCCACATGCTTAAGAGACTATACTAGCGATAGTTGGTCAACATCCAGGGTGAGTGCACATCTATGTGGGGCACCCAATCTGAACACCATTGCCCAGGAGAAGTCAATTTAAGCACGAGCACTTTGTTTCATCACCTAATGGGACGTTATTAGTTTTGTGTGTTCTGCATGAATACATGAATTTGATCTACTCTACTCTACATTCGTCTTTTGCTTTTTTGCTATTTGCTTTCTAGCAAGTTTTTTACTGCAGCTGGAGTTTGATGACTAGAGTTTTTTTTTTTTATCCAAAGGCGCTAAGGTTTATGTTTTTAAAGTAAAAACACGCATGCTCGGAATCAGTGCTCACCAAAAACGACATTAGCAGAAGGTGCCCAAAGGGTGGCGCTCAAGCTAAATTTCCTCGTAGTAAGTCACCGACAATTGTGACAATTGTTGGCCGACAATTGTGTACCGTTTGTATGCAAGACAAGTTCCCGGCACACACCCTTCGGACAAAAGTCTGACGCTTTGTTGGCCAACAATCGGATCGTGTGTACGAGGCTTTAGATCCCGTTGTCCTGTGAGCTGGAAGTTTTGTATGGAGGACAACTGGTATTAGCGGTGGTAAACCATGCACTAGACAGAAACACCCCAAGAAATTTTGTCCTAGGGCTGGGGAAAAAATTGATTTGAATCTTGAATCGAGTTGAGAGATCAAATCGATTAAAATTTTCAGCAAATCTTTTTTTCGTTTTTTTTTTTCCACCAGGACCGGCACTGACACCGCGCCAGCCCCGAGGAGCTGCGGGCAGGAGTTTTTAGGTGAGGCCGCGGCTTCGGCCTAGTCTGCGAGGCCGGATGCCGTGGACTAGGCCGAAGCCGCGGCCTCGCCTAAAAACTCCTGCCCACAGCTCCTCAGGACTGGCGTGGTGGCCATCAAAAAAAAAAAATTGATTGGAATCGTGAATGGAGTTGTTTTTTTGGAGAAAATTGCCCAGCTCTAGTTTGTCCTGCATTTTTTGCAGTCAGCAAATCAGCAAACAAACAGTTTCAATGCAGGAGGGACTTGTAGAGCAAGTCCATAGCATAAAACAAACTGCTCACCCAAGCCACCAACTAAACGCATGTCAGCATCTAATTAACAGGGTGCCTTTAATGGGTTTCCCAACAAAAACAGCCAACACTTGTCTTAAGCCGCGTACACACGAGCGGAATGTCCGACAGAAAAAGTCAGACAGAATCTTTTCATCGTCTATTCCGATCGTGTGTATGCCTCATCAGACTTTTTTTTTTTTGAAAATTCTGACGGACCTAGAAATAGAACATGTTCTAAATATTTCCGACAGAACCAATTCCTATCCGGAAAACCGCTTGTCTGTATTCTGTTCCGACGGACCAAAAACGACGCATGCTCTGAAGCAAGTACGAGACGGAAGCTATTGGCTACTGGCTATTAAACTTCCTTTTTCTAGTCCCGTCGTACGTGTTGTACATCACCACATTTGTGACGGTCCGACTTTGGTTTGATCGTGTGTATGCAAGACCGCTTAAGAGGAATTCCGTCCGAGTTCTGCCGGAGAAACCTTCGGAGTTTATTCCGACAGCAAAACCATTCGTGTGTATGCGGCATTAGTGTTTTGTCAGCAATCAGCCTTTTCACCCAGCAACGCACTCCCACAGCAAAGAGAGACAACCATACAAAGACCTGCAGACTGTTGAGACTAATGACAAGGACTGGCTAACAGGTAAGACGTGGACCTAGGAATGGATGCTTTATCCTACCCAAAGCTCTATAAAGCCTCTGGGCTCCAGGATCCAGAACAGAACTTATTGAGATTCTAAGAAAATCAAAAAGATACAAAAAAGTAATAGCTGTGAGGGAATGGGTCGATAGAGAAAGTAAAATTTCAGTAATTAGGTAGAGTCGATTTAGGCTTCCCTGAAGAGATGAGTTTTCAGGGATCGCCTAAAGGTGGACAGAGGAGGAGATAGCGAGATACATTGGGGTAGGGAGTTCCAGTGGAAGGGAGAGGATCTGGAGAGGATCTGGAGAAGTCCTGGAGGCAAACATAGGAGGATGTGATGAGGGATCCAGAGAGCAAGAGCTTTATAGAGGAGTGGAGTGAACAGTTTGGGTGATATTTTGAGATGAGGTTGGTGATGTAGTTGAGGCAGAGTTTTAGATGGTTTGTAAGATGTTGTTAGTATTTTAACCCCTTTCCGCCACTGCCCCCCAGTAATTTAAGAGGTTCTAGATGCTGAGAGGCAGGCATTCCAATCATATGACTCTCGTGATCGCAATTAAGCATTGGGATCTTACCAGTAACCACTAGTAACTGTGCTGGGTACAAACAGGGCACGCTCTCAGCACAGAAATGTTTACATTTGGGACCCCTCTCGACATTAAAGGGATTGTAAAGTCTCATGGTTTTTCACCCTAATGCATTCTATGCATTAAGATGAAAAGCCTTCTTTGCTGCCCCCAGAGCCCCCCTTTTTCTTACCTAAGCCCATCCGGTCAAGGCTCCAGCAGCTGTCTTTGTCGTCATTAGGCAGATTGATAGCAGCGGGAGCCATTGGTTTCTTACAGTGGTGGGGCAGATGTGCAGGGGCTTACAGTGGTGGGGCAGAAGTGCAGGGTAGTACAGTGGTTGGGCAGATGTGCAGGGGGTACAGTTGTGGGGCAGATAAGAAAGGGGGTTACAGTGGTGGGGCAGATAAGTTCAGTGTTAGGACAGATGAGATGGTTCAGTGGTGGAGCATATGAGCAGGGGGTTACAGTGGTGGGACAGAAGAGCAGGGAGGTACAGTGGTGGGGCAGATGTGCAGGGGGTTACAGTGATGGGGCAGATGTGCAGGGGGTTACAGTGATGGGGCAGACGTGCAGGGGGTTAAAGTGGTGGGGCAGATGAGCAGGTGGGTACAGTGGTGGGGCAGATGAGCAGGATGGTACAGTGGTGGGGCAGAGGTGCAGGGGGTTACAGTGGTGGGGCAGATGTGCAGGGTGGTACAGTGGTGGGGCAGATGAGCAGGGTGGTACAGTGGTGGGGCAGAGGTGCAGGGGGTTACAGTGGTGGGGCAGATGAGCAGGGTGGTACAGTGGTGGGGAAGATGTGCAGGGTGTTACAGTGGTGGGGCAGATGAGCAGGGGGTCACAGTGGTGGGGCAGATGAGCAGCGGGTCACAGTGGTGGGGCAGATGTGCAGGGGTCACAGTGGTGGGGCAGATGTGCAGGGGTCACAGTGGTGGGGCAGATGTGCAGGGGTCACAGTGGTGGGGCAGATGAGCAGGGGGTACAGTGGTGGGGAAGATGAGCAGGGGGTCACAGTGGTGGGGCAGATGTGCAGGGGTCACAGTGGTGGGGCAGATGTGCAGGGGTCACAGTGGTGGGGCAGATGTGCAGGGGTCACAGTGGTGGGGCAGATGTGCAGGGGTCACAGTGGTGGGGCAGATGAGCAGGGGGTACAGTGGTGGGGAAGATGAGCAGGGGGTCACAGTGGTGGGGCAGATGTGCAGGGGTCACAGTGGTGGGGCAGATGTGCAGGGGGTTACAGTGGTGGGGCACATGTGCAGGGGTCACAGTGGTGGGGCAGATGTGCGGGGGGACAGTGATCTGAGGTGTGGAGTTGCATGAATAGAGACTGATCTGAGGCGTGAGAGTGCGGGATGTTAATTTCTCACTACTAAAGTAGTTTACAGCATTTTTTTTTTTTTTGTGATCCTTTTTTGTGATTGAGAGTGTGAAGTTGACATTTTTTTGTCATAAAATCGGCACTCAATTTCTTTTGAAACAATTTCTTTGAAAACATTTTTCCGCACGCTGTGCTCAAAAGTTTGCCTACCCCTGATCTGAAGGATGGATCGCCTGTGTAGAGGGAGGCCAACGAGGAGGGAGTTGTAATAGTAGAGGTGAGAGATAACAAGAGGGTGAATTATTACCTTGGTTGTGTCATTGGTTAGGAAGAGGCATATTTTGGAGAAGTTACGGTGATGAAGGTGGCATGATTTGGACAGTGATTGGATGTGGGGCTGAAAGGAGAGGTCGGAGTCCGGAATTACACCTAGCATAATGGGAGGGAAGGATAGTTGCATTGCATGTACAAATGTTGCACAGTAGCAGCTCTCTTTTCTGTAGGCTGGATATAAATCTCAGTATCTTTTCCTAGCCTGTATGTATGGACATTACACAATAGCACTTCCCATGTACTGTATGCTGGGAGTAATATTGTAATCTTGTTGTAAATGTATTTTGAATGACAATAAATCATTTTTTTATCTTATCTTATCATATTTCTCAGTAACTTTTCCTGTTTTGGATGCATGAATGCTGCACAGTAGCACTTTACTTGCTCTGTGTGCCGGGTGTTGTATCTGTTCTTATTCTGTATGTATGGACACAGTAAGGCTGATTTACTAAAACTAGAAAGTGCAAAATCTGGTGCAGCTGTGCATGGTAGCCAATCAGCTTCCACCTCCAGCTTGTTCAATTAACCACTTCAGCCCTGGAAGGTTTTACCCCCTTAATGACCAGGCCATTTTTTGCAATACGGCACTGCGTTAATTTAACTGGCAATTGCGTGGTCGTGCGATGCTGTTCCCAAATAAAACTAATGTCCTTTTTTTTCCCCACAAATAGAGCTTTCTTTCGGTGATTTTTGATCACCTCTGCGGTTTTTATTACTTGCGCTATAAACAAATAGAGCTACAATTTTGAAAAAAAAAAACTATATATTTTTTACTTTCTGCTATAAAACATATCCAATAAGAAAATGTAAAAAAAAAAAACAAATTTCTTCATCAATTTAGGCCAATATGTATTCAGCTACATATTTTTGGTAAAAAAAAAATCCCAACAAGCGTATATTGATTGATTTGCACAAAAGTTATAGTGTCTACAAACTATGGGGTATTATTATGGAATTTATTTTTTATTTATTTTTTACTAGTAATGGCGGCGATCAGCGATTTTTAGTGGGACTGCGACATCGTGGCGGACAATTCGGACAACGAAACTGACACTTTTTTGGGGACCGGTGACACTAATACAGTGATCAGTGCTAAAAATATGCACTGATACTGTACTAATGACACTGACTAGGAAAGGGTTAATATCAGGGGCGATCAAAGGGTTAAGTGTGTCTCTAGGGGGTGCTTGCTAACTGTGTGGGGGATGGTCTGACTGGGTGAAGACAGAGATCAGTGTTCCTGCTTGGCAGGAACACAACATCTCTATCTTCTTCCCTGTCAGAACGGCGATCTGTCTTTACATAGGCAGATCGCCATTCTACCTCTCTCGGGAATGATGACAGGTGTGCCAACAATGTATAAAAGTAAATATATGTCGGCCATTTTCACAATAATCCATTAGTTCCAACTCCATCTATGTCCTCTATAATATATCCGATTGATTCATTTTCACACGGACAATTTTGAACAAACGAGAGCACCGCTGTAGATCGTACTCATTAGCGTGCCCTATCTAGCCTGATCCTTCGAAAAATGGCCGCCGTTCCATACAAATTGCCACCTGAAAGATGGCCGCGATAATACAAACACATTGCCCACAAGAAAAATGGCCGACTTGTTACTTCCGGTAACACAATATAAATGACATCCTTCTCGAGCCAATCCGGTTCCCCAGAAGAAGTCACGAGTGGTGACGTAACGCGTAGGGCGTGACAGAGAACAGACGTACTGGAAGTCAGTAAGGAGGCGCCTCAGACGCCGCTCCTGAGTCTTTTATGCTGTTACATGCGATTTTAAAGTGTTTTTAATGTAAGAGACCATTCGCATTACTCAATAAATTTGGTGTTTTTTAAATACTACACCATTGGAGGCCTTTCACTCTCCATTCCCTTGTCCATCCCACCGGACCGGTGGAGCCCAGGTGGGCTACTCCTCTTTTGTTTTGATAGGTCTCTATACACCAAGAGGGTTATTTACCCACTAGAGACGCCCACCCGGACAATCAACATACAACTTCTCACAGTATCCACTAAAGATACCTCTTGATACCTGTATCTATTTTCTTTAAGGTGAGAGTTTTGAGAGCCCGGCTGCACCGGATCTCCCCTTATAAAGACTACCATCATTATCTTTCTCCATATCTAACCCCAGCTGATGTGTCACATTTTTTCAAGAACTGTTTCACTTTATGATAAGAAGATAATATTCACATTTGGGACTATTGCATTATAGATCGTTTGTATTTATCATTTATTCACCAGTGTATATTTATATCTTCACAGCCACCACAGCTACACATATTTATTTATATGTCAGCTTACATATTTACTATGTGATAGATTTGAAGCGCGGAATTTTTTCATTGCTATAGTTTTGTTGGGTGTTTTGTGTACACTTTTTGATTTCGCTGCAGTCCTTAGAGACATCATCACTTCCTATTCACGGTGGCACTATTGTTTATTATTTATTTTGGATTGATCACATTCCTTTTACTCACTATAGCGCGAGGGATTACCACTATTATTCCAGTTTGTAACCACTAGGTGTGTTTGTTTCTAACTGTGGGGGGATAGGACTGATTAGGAGGAGGAGACAGATCGCTGTTCTCAATTAGCAGGAACAGACGATCTGTTTCTCCTCTTCTGTCAGAACGGGGGTTTGTGTGTTGAGGACTTTGATATTAAAGGAGTGGAACTGAGGAAACTTATGTAAAGGGGGGAGGGAATGTAGGCTTTAAAATTCATCAAGTGTATTTTCTTTTTTTTTTTATTGCTTTCGAAAAATTGCTGCGCAAATACAGTGTGACATAACAAATTGCAACAACCGCCATTTTATTCTCCAGGGCCTCTGCTATATATATATATATATATATATATATATATATATATATATATATATATATATATATATATATATATATATATATATATGTGTATATATATATATATATATATATATATATATGTATATATATATGTATATAAAATGTTTGGGGGTTCTGAGTATAATTCTAGCAAAAAAATTATGATTTTTACAAGTAGGAGAGAAATGTTAGCATTGGCCTAGGTGGAAAGTGGTTAAAGAGGAACTACAGGCTGCTCACATAATTTGTAATAAAAACATTTTTGCCATTCGGAAGCTTCCCTCCAACCACTTTGCATATTATTTTATATATACTGCCATTCTGTACTTGCCAAATATGCTGCAGAGATCTCCCTCCACTGAGTCTGGCTGCATCCATTTTAACTGTGGGCAGCTGAAGCTGCTGACTGTTCACTTCCTGGATACACTTCCTGGATATACAAAGAGAGGCACACCCAGCTCTGCAGCCCTCATTGGCCCTCTTATGACTCATCCCCCCTCCCTTCCTGGCAAACTCTCATGAGAGTGAGGGAGAGAACTGTACACGATGTCATAAGCCATAACCAACCATAATTATAATTATAATATATATTACAATTATAATTATGCTAACCATAACATACAGGGCCATTCACAACATCGCCCCCATCTACATCACCAAACTCATCTGCAGATATCGGCCAAATCGTCCCCTCCGCTTCTCCCAGGACCTCCTGCTCTCTAGCTCCCTTGTTACCTCCTCCCATGCTCGCCTTCAGGACTTCTCCAGAGCCTCTCCCATCCTCTGGAACTCCCTGCCCCAGTATGTCCGATCAGCCCCTACCCTGTCCACCTTTAGGAGATCCCTGAAAACTCATTCATTCAGGGAAGCCTATCCCACACCCACATAACTGTCCCTGAGCCACCCCCATCAAATCATTCTTTGCAGCTATTACCTTTTGTACCACCACCCCCTCCCTTTAGAATGTAAGCTCTACGAGCAGGGCCCTCCTGTACCTTTTGTATTGAACTGTACTGTAATTGTGTTGTCTCCCCTATACATTGTAAAGCGCTGCGTAAACTGTTGGTGCTATATAAATCGCTTATAACAATAATAAGCCTAGGCTATCGTGGGCTGTATAAGGTATTTACTGACAGAAAAAAAATGTTTTACTATCCAAAGTTAAAACAACAAGGGCAGAAGATAAATAGAAAGATAAAAAAATTGCTGAAAATTCGCTTTAATATAAAGGTGAGTACTGATGATTCTGATATGAAAGGGGAGGAAATGAGAACTCTCTATGAAAGGGAGAGCTTCTGATGTCATGTGGGGACCCTGATGTGAAAGACGCCCACTTTAGACTGGGGTGCCCCTCAAGATTTACCACATTTTCAAAGGGTGCCATGACTTAAAGCAGTGCTGAAGTACTGCTGTAACAAACAGCAAGCAGACAGAATTGTATTGCAGAAGACATGCAATGTCTCCTCTGCAATAAAACGCCCCTACATGCCTGTTCGCTGTCTACTGTAGCCCTTCAAACTGAGCTGTGCATGCGCAGCTCAGCTTACAGCACCGGGCTGGTCTCTGTATGCCGGAATGATGGCCTCCTTCTGGTCAGTGAACATGGTTGAGGTTGTGTGCAGCCTATTGCACTGGGGTGTGCACCCTAAAGCTCAAACAAACTTGTGCGTGTGTCTACATATATGTGACCCTGGCAAATTGATCTCCCTGCCGGCACAGTGAAAGGAAAGCGCCCAAACACTTCTCTTGGGGCAGAGCTGTTAAGAGGGAGATCTTTCCTCTCCTCCCTCGGGCACACAGAGCAATAATGCTAATGTGCATGGGGTGATTAGGGTGTGCCCAGGCACATCCGGCGCACCCTGTGCGCATGCATATGGTTGAGGACCAAAGTATAGGGGAAGATGCAGGCTCCGGCGAGGAACCGTATAGAAGGTGAGTATTAACCCCTTTGGTTCCAGTTTAACCACTTCCGGACCGCCCACTGTATATATACGTCATTTTTTTGAAGATGGATATCTCGGTAACGGCAGCAGCTGCTGCCACAACCGAGGTATCCATCTTTTCAGCGGGCGGTTCCGTACACGATAATGGTGGTCTCTGCGGCAGGTTCGCCGTGAGATCACCGTTATCGGCGGCGGAAGAGGTGCCACCCCCCCTCCCGCCGCTCTCCCGCACCCTCCGCATGCGTGAGTAGCGCCCGCATATGAAAACGGTGGTCAAACCACACATGTGAGGTATCGCCGCGACCGGTAGAGTGAGAGCAATAATTCTAGCCCTAGACCTCCTCTGTAACGCAAAACATGCAATCTGTAAAATTTTTTAAACGTCGCCTATGGAGATTTTTAAGGGTAAAAGTTTGATGCTATTCCACGAGCGGGCGCAATTTTGAAGCGTGACATGATGGGTATCAATTTACTTGGCGTAACATTATATTTCACAATATAAAAAAAAATTGGGCTAACTTTACTGTTGTCTTTTTTTTTTTTTCCAAAAAAAGTGCGCTTAGAAGACCGTTGCGCAAATACGGTGCAAAAAAAAAGTATTGCAATGACCGCTATTGTATTCTCTAGGATGTTAGAAAAAAAAACAATATATAATGTTTGGGGATTCTAAGTAATTTTCTAGCAAAAAAACCTGTTTTAAACTTGTAAACACCGAAAAACCAAAACGAGGCTAGTCTTGAAGTGGTTAAAAAAGGCTGGGAAAAAACTGGCTTAGTAACTAGCACTTCTATCTTGCAACATTGTGGTCAACAGGTTGGGATCCTGTTCAGGGCACTACCTGCATGGAGTTTGCATATTCTCCCCATGCATGCAGGGTTTTCCTCCCACAATATAAAGGCTGGTAGGATAATTGGCTCCTGTCCTAATTGGCCCTAGTATGTGCATGTATGCATGTGAGTTAGGGATTTTAGATTGTAAGCTCCTTGAGCGCAGGGACTGATATGAATGTACAATATACAAAGCACTGCATAAATTGCTGACGATATATAAATACCTGTAATAAATAAATAATAAAGTCTTTGTGGGTGACAGAGTCTGCTTCAGAATTGTAAAAAAAACCCCACATATATAGACAATTCTACCAGTCAGCTCTCTGTGTTGTCACTGTAACTCTCATAGGGGTGAAATATTCCGCTGTCTGGTGCAGAGTTCAATGCAGAAAAACTGGTATTTGCAGGTAGAAAAAGATCAAATCTGAGCAACATGAGGGCTGAAGGCTACGGAATTCCCCAGGAAGTAAAGAACCAGAGTCACGGGACTATAGAAACTGACTGTGCTATGTAATGTACACCACCAGCACATGTAGGTGATAGTGCTGGGGAAAAAATCGATTTAAATCTTGAATCGAGTTGAGAGGTCAAATCAATTCAAAATTTAAGCAAATCGATTTTTTTTTTCATCAGGACCGGCGCTGACACCGCGCCGGTCCTGAGGAGCTGCGGGCAGGAGTTTTCAGGCAAGGCCCCGATTTCGGCCTAGTCCGCAGGGCCGGACGCCGCTGACTAGGCCGAAGCCGCAACCTCGCCTAAAAACTCCTGCCTGCAGCTCAGCAGGACCGGCGCTGACACCTCGCCGGTCCTGAGGAGCTGGGGGCAGGAGTTTTTAGGCGAGGCCGCGGCCTTGGCCTAGTCCGCGAGGCCGGACACCGTGGACTAGGCCGAAGCCGCGGCCTCGCCTAAAAACTCCTGCCCCCAGCTGCTCAGGACCGGCGCGGTGCCCAAAAAAAAAAACTCGATTCGAATCGTGAATCGAGTTTTTTTTTTTAAATATCGCAGATTTTTTTTTTTTAGAAAATCGCCCAGCTCTAGACTAGGTGTACACCACCTACCCATGGTTGTCCACAAGCAACTGCCAAGACACATCAAAGAGAGCAACTAAAGTTGGCCATACATGGATCAAAATTTGGCCAGTTTAGCAGGGACTGGAAGAATTTCGATCCATGTATGTGCAGGCTGGTTGTACAGACGTTGATCTACCGATCTATTTCTGTACAACCAGCCTGTTGGAAAATTTCTAATCCGCACCGCTGGCTATAGCCTGCAGTCCCGATCAGTGCATGTCACAATACAAAGACTCAGCAGGATTGATTCCCCCATCCACCTTGAGTGTGTGGATGGGGAAACTGGGTCATTCTTTTTTTTTTCATACAACCCGCTGTTGAAACAAAAGGAAAAATTACTGCCTTATGCCGCGCAACCGGACTTTCCAGCAGAAAAGGTCCGACGGAACGAATCCATCGGACATTCCGATCGTGTGTGGGCTTCATCGGACCTTTTCTGACGAAAAATCTGACGGACCTTAGAAAAAGAACATGTTTCAAATCTTTCCGACAGGCTCGATTCCTATCGAAAAAACGCTCGTCTGTATGCTAGTCTGACCAACCGAACACGACCCAAGGACAGCTATTGGCTATTGGCTATTGGACTTCCTTTTCTAGTCCCGTCGTACGTCATCACGTTCGAAACGATCAGACTTTGGTGGGATCGTGTGTAGGCAAGTCCGTTTCGTCGGAACTCCGTTGAAAAGTCCTTCGGAGTTCAGTCCGACGAAAAATCTGCTCGTGTGTACGCGGCATTAGAAAACTGCAAAGAAAAGCACAGAATTATCAAATATTTTTAATGCTTACATAGAGTGTTTTTTTTCCTTTCTATAAATTTATTTTCATTCACTTCCAATGTGCATCTGGACTTGAGAGTTAGTTCCCTAGCACAGCCTTTTCCCTTCTTACACATCATAGCCTTCTCCTTTGCTGGGAGTCTCTACTTATTCCCTGTGCTGGTCCAGCTCTTTTGCTCCTCCCTTCATAACCTTTTCTGTAGCTGCAGGGGAGGAGCAAAAGACAATACTATAGAATGCACCTGAATTGCACCTCTGAGCCTGATGGGGCCAATGACATCACATCCAAGATGGTGACACCCAGCAGCAGTCTCGTGGCTTTTCTATGTCTACACAAGGGAGGCTTTTGCTGGTAAATAAAATACATAAATATGTTAAATGTACATATCATCATCCATATCACTGTATAGGAAGATTGTTGTTGCAATCAATGGACTTTAAAGTATCATATGCCAAAATGAAATGCACAATCCCTTTAAATAACAAACATTGTAACTGAAATGTCTCATTATATGCAAAAAGTACAAAAAATTTCACATTCTCATAAAGTGCATAAAATATATGCATAGAGTGCAAATCCAAAAAAAAAAAAAATACAAATTTCATACCGATCAAAATATAGTGCAAAAATAATTATGTGCTAAAAATAATACTCATATACAATAAAGTGATTCTGCAAATACTCTTTAACCACTTGCTTACCGGGCACTTAAACCCCCCTCCTGCCCAGACCAATTTTCAGCTTTCAGCGCTGTCACACTTTGAATGACAATTGCAAACACTGTACCCAAATTACATTTTTATCATTTTTTTTTTTAATCAAAAGTCATACATTTTTGAAAAAAAAAACATGTTTCATAGTTTGTTATAAAATTTTGCAAACGGGTAATTTTTCCCCTTCATTGATATACGCTGATGAGGCTGCACTGATGGGCACTGATGGGCACTGATGGGCGACACCGATAGGCACTGATAAGACGGTACTGATGGGCACTGATAAGACGGCACTGACAGGCCCTGATGGGTGGCACTGATGAGTGGCATTGATGGGCACTGATAGGTGGTATTGATAGGCAGCACTGGTGATGAGGCACTTTGGTGGTGACTTTTATAGGTGGCACCGTGGGCACCAATAGGTGACACTGTGGGCACTGATGGGTGGTGCTGGTGGGCACTGGTAGGTGGCGCTGGTGGGCACTGGTAGGTGGCACAGAAGCCTCTGCAGAGGCTCTCCACGATCGGGACTGATGTCCCTCTCACAGCTGCCGGTGATCGCCTTTTTTTTTTTCTTCTCACGCTACCAGCACTTATGTTCTATGTTCTATCTTATGTTTCTATGTCTTATGTTTTACTATGTTTTATTGTATTTAGTATGGTAAGTCTTACTGTTATACTGTAATGTTACTTTGTTTTATTGTTAACCATCATTTGCTTAGCAGGTACGCCATTCAGCTGCAGCCCGGGTTTATTTATCTTGACAGCAACAGCGTTTGCTCCCACGATACGTAAAGCCGTGACTCCAGCGCTGTAGGAGGCGATTTCACCACCACAGTTAAAAAAAAAATGGTGCATGTATGCTCTTCATTAGAAGTGGGTGGATGAAGGGAGGTATTCTAATGGTGGGCATACCCACCAATCAATCTCTTTTTTTCATTCAGCCCACAGGCTGCATAAAAAAACAATATATGCCCAACAAGGACCAGTAACGTACTGGTATGTTGCTGGACTTTGGTTATGCCAGAATGATGCCTGCAGGTTTAGGTATAATCTTGGTATCATTCTTTTCAGCCAGCGGTCAGCTTTCATATAAAAGCAATCCTAGCGGCTAATTAGCCTCTAGACTGCTTTTATAACCTGTGGGAGGGAACATCCCCCCCTCCCACCGTCTTTCATGGTTTTCTCGGGCTCTCCTGTCCCAACAGGGAACCCGAGAATGCAGCCAGTCGTTCAGCCAGCTGACCATAGAGCTGATCAGAGACCAAAAAGGCTCCAATCATTTCTATGGCCTAAGATACTGAAAGCTACAAGCATTTAATGACTTAGGTTTGGCTGGATGTAAACAGCGCCATTGGGAAATCGGCAAAGCATTTTATCACACTGATCTTAGTGTGGTCAGATGCTTTGAGGGCAGAGGAGAGATCTAGGGTCTAATAGACCCCAATTTTTTCAAAAAAAGAGTATCTGTCACTACCTATTGCTATCATAGGGGATATTTACATTCCCTGAGATAACAATAAAAATAATTTAAAAAAACATGAAAGGAACAGTCTAAAAATATAACAAAAAAGCAAAATAAATAATTAAAAATAAATAAATAAATAAAAAAGCACCCCTGTCCCCCCGTGCTCACGCGCAAAGGCGAACACAAGCGTCGGTCTGGTGTCATATGTAAACAGCAATTGCACCATGCATGTGAGGTACCGCAAAGGTCAGATCGAGGGCAGTAAGTTTAGCAGTAGACCTCCTCTGTAGATCTAAAGTGGTAACCTGTAAAGGCTTTTAAAGGCTTTTAAAAATGTATGTAGTTTGTCGCCGCTGCACGTTTGTGCGTAATTTTAAAGCATGTCGTGTTTGGTATCCATGTATTCGCCAGAAGATCATCTTTTTTTATTTCATCAAACATTTGGGCAATATAGTGTGTTTTAGTGCGTTAAAATTAAAAAAAGTGTGTTTTCCAAAAAAATTGTGTTTGAAAAATCGCTGTGCAAATACTGTGTGAAAATTTGCAACACCCACCATTTTAATCTGTAGGGCCTTTGCTTTAAAAAAATATACAATGGTTGGGGGTTCAAAGTAATTTTCTTGCAAAAAAATATATATTTTCTGTAAACAAAAAGTGTCAGAAAGGGCTTTGTCTTCAAGTGGTTAGAAGAGTGGGTGATGTGTGACATAAGCTTCTAAATGTTGTGCATAAAATGCCAGGACAGTTCAAAACCCCCCAAAAAAATGACCCCATTTTGGAAAGTAGACACCCCAAGCTATTTGCTGAGAGGCATGTTGAGTCCATGGAATATTTTATATTTTGTCACAAGTTGAGTCCATGAAGGCATGTTGAGTCGGAAATCCTGAAGGTGGTGATTGGTTTTCGGGGTCCTGTGCACGGCTAGGCTCCCAAAAAGTCTCACATATGAGGTATCCCCGTTCTAAGGAGAAGCAGTAGAATGTGTTTTGGGGTGTAATTCCACATATAACCATGCCATGTTTGAACAATATATAATTTAGTGACAACTTTGTGCAAAAAAAAAAAAATTTAATTTTCCCGAAACTTGTGACAAAATATAAAATATTCCATGGACTCAACATGCCTCTCAGCAAACAGCTTGGGGTGTCTACTTTCCAAAATGGGGTCATTTGGGGGGGTTTTGAACTGTTCTGGCATTTTATGCACAACATTTGTCACACATCACCCACTCTTCTAACCACTTGAAGACAAAGCCCTTTCTGACACTTTTTGTTTACATGAAAATATATATATATTTTTTTTTGCAAGAAAATTACTTTAAAAATTACTTTGAAAACTACTTTATTATGCCATATTTGAACAATATATCATTTAGTGACAACTTTGTGTAATTAAAAATCGCAGATGCAATCAAATACCATCAAAAGAAATCTCTATTTGTGGGAAAAAAAGGATGCAAATTTTGTTTGGGTGCAGCATTGCATGACCGCGCAATTACCAGTTAAAGCAGCGCAGTGCCAAATTGTAAAAATTCCTCTGGTGATTGAGCTGCCAGATCCTCCGGGGCTGAAGTGGGTAATGTGTTGGGGCACCTGCAGTTCATTTAGTAAGTCCAAAATGAAGACTATTGGGCTAGCAACAGACTGCTTTAGTGTCAATGGCCCTCACTTTTTGTCTCAGTGTCAATGGTCACCAGGACATTCTCCCCCACTGGGGACACAAACAGCAATAAAAATCTAGAAGAGATCCTAACCCCACCTCACTCTATCCAAAAATCAAAGAAAAAGTTCAGTTGAATCTGAACTTCTGAACAAGTTCTCGCTGTGTTTGACCACGGTATACTATTCCTGCTCATGTTTTAATTACTTGCTGATCGCGCTGTAGCGAATGGCGGCTACAGCGCGGTCGTCCAGTTCGTCTATTGAAGGCGCACTCTGTGATCTCTGTGTCCTTCAGACACAACTGATCACAGATCAGGGTAAAGGGCCAATCACAGCAGCTCTTTACCACGTGATCAGCTGTGTCCAATCACAGCTGATCACGATGTAAACACACTTGCCAGTTATAGGCATTTCTTTCCTCAAGCTGTCACAGCCTGAGGAAAGGAGAAAGGCAGTAACCAGCAAGTGTGAAAGGGGACATCTGCACTGATTAGCAGTGCAGCCCCAACAGTGCCCACAAGTGCTGCCCATCAGTGCAGCCTCATCAGTGTTCCTCATCAGTGCCCACCAGTGCTGCCCATCAGTGCAGCCTCATCAGTGCTCCTCATCAGTGCCCACAAGTGCTGCCTCATCAATGCCGCCTATCAGTCCCCATCAGTGCTGCCAATCAGTACTGCCTAATCAGTGCCCATCAGTGCAGCCTCATCAGTGCTCCTCATCAGTGCCCACAAGTGCTGCCCATCAGTGCTCCTCATCAGTGCCCACCAGTGCTGCCTCATCAATGCAGCCTATCAGTCCCCATCAGTGCTGCCAATCAGTGCAGCCTCATCAGTGCTCATCAGTGCAGCCTCATCAGTGCTCCTCATCAGTGCCCACCAGTGAAGCCTCATCAGTGCTCCTCATCAGTGCCGCCTCATCAATGCAGCCTATCAGTCCCCATCAGTGCTGCCCAATCAGTGCCCATCAGTGAAGCCTCATCAGTGCCCACCAGTGCTGCCTCATTAATGCAGCCTATCAGTCCCCATCAGTGCTGCCAATCAGTGCTGCCTAATCAGTGCCCATCAGTGAAGCCTCATCAGTGCTCCTCATCAGTGCCCACCAGTGCTGCCTCATCAAAGCAGCCTATCAGTCCCCATCAGTGCTGCCAACCAGTGCTGCCTATCAGTGCAGCCTCATCAGTGCCCACCAGTGCTGCCTATCAGTGCCCATCAGTACAGCCTCATCAGCGCACATCAGTGAAGAAGAAAAAGGACTCGTCTGCAAAATTTTATAACAGAAACTAAGAAAAATGTTTGGGTTTTTTTTTGGTCACCAAAAGAAAGCTCTATTTGTGTGAAAAAAAAATGCTAAAAATGTCATATGGGTACATTGCTACATGACCACGTAATTGTCATTCAAATTGCAATAGCGCTGAAAACTGAAAACTGGCCTGGGCAGGAAGGGTGGTGAAAGTGCCCAGTGGGCAAGTGGTCAATAGGTATACCGCAAACGCTCTCTTGCTAATAAAAGAATGAAAAGAATAATAAAAAAAAAGCAGCCTGTTAAAGAAAACTTTTAAGCTGGCCATTCATTATACAATTTTCCTATTCAATTTCCTTTAGATTTACCTTCAAATACGTAGTGCAAGGGCCTGCCTGATTGCATACAAATTGAAAGTGTCTAAGTTTGGCCTTATATTATATGGTTTTAGTAAATCTAAAAGGAACCTTTTTTAATGTATGGCCAGCCTTATACTTACCTCTATGGTGGTCCTCACTTCACTCTTTAAAGAGGAGTTCCACCCAGGGGGTCCAGTAAAAAAAAAATTAAAAGTCAGCAGCTACAATTACTGCAGCTGCTGACTTTTAATTGGACACTTACCTGTCCCTGGGTCCAGCGATGCGGGGGATCGAAGCCCCGCTCGTCCCCCCCCTCTGTTCAGCGGCGCCGGCATTGCAACTGTGGGCGCCGGGCTGTGGCTTCACAGCCTGGCACCCACTGCGCATGCGCGAGCGGCGCCGCGCGCCGTGATTGGCCGCTCAGTCACCTGGGACCAGTAATGGGTCCCAGATGATTGACAGGAGGGAGGGAGCAGAGCTGAGCCCTTCCTGTGCCGAGGGGGAAGTGATGTCACCAGCCCAGGCACTGGAAGGGGCAGACTACGAGGGACCCCCTAGCAACAGGCATTTAGAGGTAAGTTAAAAAAAATATATATATATCCAAATGTTTTTTGGGGTTTTTTTTTTAGGATTTTTCATGTATTTTTGTTTTTTGGGTGGAACCCCACTTAATCATTAGCATCTGATACTGCTTGGTGTATAGGATGTCTATGTTGCCCACTGTACTTTCTGGTGCCCCCTGCCATCTCCGTGCCGTGTCCTGTATTGACATAAAGGGCTGGATGATGGAAGCACAGGGTGCAGAGCAAGACTTCATGAAACTGTACTAGAAAACTGGAGCGCAGTGATGAAATAAAAAAAAGTGGAACTCCAAGCAAACAATGAGTAGGAAACATTTGAAGTATTTATGCTCGGAATTTCCAATATCAGTGTTTGCATAAACAAATTTTTTCACCTCTTGCTTCATGTTTTCTCTCCAGGTGCTTCTCTTTTCTCACACCAAAAGAAAATAAGAAACTGTTCTTCATCTACTTTGAGCTATAATGAGGTGCTCTCCAAACTGCGGCCTTTTACATAGTTACATAGTAGGTGAGGTTGAAAAAAGACAAGTCCTTTAAGTCCAAACTGTGTGTGTGATTATATGACAGTATTACATTGTATATCCCTGTATGTTAAGGTCTTTTAGGTGCCCATCTAATAGTTTTTTGAAATTATCGATGCTCCATGCTGAAACCACCGCCTGTGGAAGAGAATTCCACATTCTTACCGCTCTTACAGTAAGGAACACTCTACGCAGTTTAAGGTTAAACCACTTCTCTTCTAATTTTAGGGAATGGCTGCGTGTCTTATTAAATTCCCTTTCGTGGAGAAGATTTATCCCTATTGTGGGGTCACCAGTCCGGTATTTGTATATTGAAATCATATCCCCTCTCAAGCGTCTCTTCTCCAGAGAGAATAAGTTCAGTGCTTGCAACCTTTCCTCATAACTAAGATCCTCCAGACCCTTTATTAGCTTTGTTGCCCTTCTCTGGACTCTCTACAGTTCCAGTACATCCTTCCTGAGGACTGGTGCCCAGAACTGGACAGCATACTCCAGGTGCGGACGGACCAGAGTCTTGTAGAGCGGGAGAATTATCGTTTTATCTCTGGAGTTGATCCCCTTTCTAAAGCATGCCAATATTCTGTTGGCTTTGCTTGCAGCAGCTTGGCATTGCATGCTATTGCTGAGCCTGTCATCTACTAGGACCCCCAGATCCTTTTCCATCCTAGATTCCCCCAGATGTTCTCCCCCTAGTGAGTAAATTTCATTTGTGTTTTTGGTTGCCCTTATCCGGCCCTTGGGGTGCTATTCCTCCCACTGGTACGAGATACTATTCTGCCAACTGGCATCAACAATGGGACACCATTACTCCCACTGACACCAACAATGGGGCACTATTCTTCCCAATGATACCAACGATGGGGCACTATTCCTCCCACGAATACCAGACGCGGTGATGTTTACTCCCACTGATGCCAGAAAACTGTCCGCTTCCTCTAGCCACAGTCCGACTCCCCTGAAGCCTGAAGGACAGTAGACTGGCCCTTTGTTTAGAAAGTTTGGAGACCCCCTGTTCTAATGCCTTACCTTTGCTGGATTAGGGATTGCATTCATGATCAGTCCAGCACAGTGGCTTAGTGGTTAGCGCCCAAGTCTGGCAGCACTGGTCAGGTCAGGAGTTTGCATGTTCTCCCTGTGCTTGCATGGGTTTACTCTGGTTTCCTCCCACACTCCAAAGACATGCTGGTAGGTTAAAGTGATTGTAAAGGCTCAAGGTTTTTTTACCTTCATGCATTCTATGAGCAGCCTTGAGAAAACAGACTCTTTGACTGTCCCGGAAGTACTGGAGGTAGAAAAAAAATGTACTATTAACTATTGTAAACCCCCCTGACACCTTTTTACATATAGGTAAGCTTATAATAGGCTTACCTATATGTACTGAAAATACCCCCTAAACGTGCGCCATTTAGGAGATATTTACCTTGTAGTGCTCCGATGATGTCATAGGCGCATGCGCAGTGATGAAACGGCCCTCCGTGACGTTTCTTCCCCAGCGTGTGCTGTGTCTGGCATGTGCGCGGTAGTGACGTCACGCAGCTCCGGCCAGTCACAGAGCCGGAGTCCACGGCCCCCGGAAGGAAGTGGGGTGAAGATGGACGCTTCCACCAGCGGGGACTTCGTGGACATCGTTGCAGGAAAGTGCCACATAATGGGCTAGTATACGATGCATACTAGCTTATTATGCTTTTACATTGCAGGGGAATAAAGAGGAAGTAAAACCCATCAGGGTTTACTTCCTCTTTAATCACTTGAGCTTCAGAAGATTTTACCCCATTCATGACCAGAGCATTTTTTTTGCTATTTAGCACTGCACTACTTCTGGTAATCGCACGGTCATGCAACACTGTACTCAAACAAATTTTATAGCATTTTTTCCACACAAATAGAGCTTTCTTTTGATGGTATTTGATCACCACTGGGTTTTTGTTTTTGTTGCGATATAAACGAAAAAAAGACCAAAAATTTTGAAGAAAAGAAATAGTATTTTTTACTTTCTGCTATAAAACATATCCAATAAAAAAAATTTTAAAATATAAATTCTTCAGAAATTTTGGCTAAAATGTATTCTGCTACATGTCTGAAAAAACAAATCCCAATAGGTGTATATTAATTGGTTTGCGTGTAAGTTATATTGTCTACAAACTATGATCTATACGCTGGAATTTTTTTTTATATACTACTTATGGCAGTAATCGGCGACTTATAATGGGACTGCGATAGTGCGGCGAACAATCTGACACTACAGTAACTGACACTGGGTGGGAACGGACTAACTGCCATTGACATCACCAGTGACACTAATACAGTGACCAGTGCGAATACTATACACTGTCACTGTACTAATGACACTGACTGGGAAGGGGTTAACATCTGGGGTGCACATTCTATGCACACACCGCAGCCCATGCGATTTGAAACGTTTGGGCTGCTGTGTTGAGTCGGTGGATTCTTATAGAGTTCTCTTAACCGAGCAGAGAGAGCTCCATGATTGGAGGAAAGCCCACCTTCTGACTTTTAGTTTTCACTCCCTTAGTTGATTTGTACCTATTGGTAAGCCTATAGGTACAGTAAATATCTCCTAAACGGGCATCATTCCTTCAGAGCCCTGTGCCATGAACAGCAACTCCCGTGCGCTTCGCGGCTTCTCCATTCAAAGGACCAGAGCCCGTGAACGCGGAAGATCGGGTGAAGATGGAAGTTCTGTCAGCGGTGACAGCAAGCTGCTGCAGGGCTTCGTTTTAAGGTGGTTGTAAATCCTCACATATACTCAGTGAAGTGTACAGCCTCAGATGATACACAGAGATCAAACAAATCCTCCTACATAAGTTGTACATGTATATCTGCTGTCTTTCCTATTCTACATTCTTTAGAAAGTGCAGATCCTGTTAGAAATCTTTCTTCCTGTTTCAGCAGTGGGTGTGGATTCTGGGCTTACACTGTGTGAGAGCTGATTGGAGGAAAGGCACACAACCCCGCTCCACATTAGCAGAGGAATGAAGGAACATGCAGAGCTGGACTGTGAATAGACAAGCTCCCTGCCAATCTCCCTCCCGACACAAATTTCCAGCTGCTGTTATCTCTTGTGTTGGATAACTTGTCAGAAGTGACTCTACTGAGGAACGGAGCAGCAGAAAGACATGGCACTTAGAGTTTTGGAGAGACATAAGTAAACACTACAGATATATTTGCCCAGGTCAGATTTTATGAATGGGGTTTACAACCACTTTAAGGTAAGTTGCACATAATGTGCTAGTATGCGATGCATACTTCACTGGTCTTCTGGTCCCCGGTGCCAGCATGTTTAGTGTGGGAAATTAGCTGTGACGCCTTGTAGTGTCACAGCTGGCTTCCCACTGCGCATGCACAAGTCGTGCTCCACTTTTTGATTGGTCCCGCAGCCTCTTGGGACGTGTGACGCGTATTATTATTATTATTACTTCAGGTACTTGTATAGCGCCGTCAATTTACACAGCGCTTTAGATATATATTATACATTTACATCAGTCCCTACCCTCAAGGAGCTTACAATCTAAGGTCCCTAACTCACAGTCATACATACACATACTACCAAGAGGTTGTTGGCAGGAAGGGAGGGGGGAGAACTTGCTAGGCAAATTCAATGGGAGTGGGTGAGCCCCCTCCCCAAAAAAAAAAGAACCTTCAATAACAATAAAGGACAGGGGAGGGATTCTTAAAATTGGAAATTCTCGTTTAGGGTGAAATTCCACTTTAACTTTCATTCAGTTACATAGGCGTGCGTGTATAAACCTCTGATATTTCACCAAATCCCCCTAAAGAGGCTCCTAAAAAAAAAAATTGTAAAAAAATAAATAAATAAAATTGTAAAAAATAATTAAAACTAATGACACCATCCACTGCCCTACTGACACCAATCTTTGCCCTACTGACACCTTCCACTGCCCTACTGACACCGTCCACTGCCCTGCTGACACCAATCTCTGCCCTACTGACACCGTCCACTGCCCTAATGACACTGTCCACTGCTCTACTGACACCATCCACTGCTCTACTGACACCGTCCACTACCCTACTAACACCGTCCACTACCCTACTAACACCGTCCACTACCCTACTAACACCGTCCACTGCCCTACTAACACCGTCCACTGCCCTACTAACACCGTCCACTGCCCTACTAACACCGTCCACTGCCCTACTGACAGCAACCACTGTCCTACTGACAGCAACCACTGCCCTACTGACAGCAACCACTGTCCTACTGACATCAATCTCTGCCCTACTGACATTGTCCACTGCCCTATCGATACCAATCTTTTCACCTACTGACACTGTCCACTGCCCTAATGACACCATCCACTGCTCTACTGACACCATCCACTGCCCTACTGACACCGTCCACTGCCCTAATGACACCGTCCACTGCCCTAATGACACCGTCCACTGCCCTAATGACACCGTCCACTGCCCTAATGACACCGTCCACTGCCCTACTGACACCGTCCACTGCTCTACTGACACCGTCCACTGCTCTACTGACACCGTCCACTGCCCTAC